>OX352471.1:27354213-28661713 GCA_947093115.1 Brenthis daphne | reverse complement strand
GTTTGGCTTCAAGCTTAGTTCTGTGACACTCTGTTTATTTATTCCTTAGTATGAGTTAAATTACCATATCAATAGAGATATATTTTTCTCTTATCTCAACAGGATTACTGTAAGCCTTATGAGAGTATAAAAAAATTCGTTACCACGACAGCGTTGATTAAAAACGTTATGAAATTAAAAAAATATATATCTACTAATTAAGTACAAAAAAACTTATTTTAAAAAATTAGAAAGATAGAATTTCTATATAAACTCCCGCTTGGGTTCCCCCCTACTTACGTTTTAACGTTTAGTATAGATTTCTCAGAGATAAAATATTTTCATCCAGTAGTTAGAAAGTATTCTATATGTTGACCCGAATAACCAGTTATCATCATAATAAATTTCATCAAAATCTACCCAGTGGCTTACTCGTGATGCGGTCACAAACAGACAGACAGACTAAAATTCTAAAAACTATAGATTCGGCCTCTATATCGATAATAATGACTATAAGATTGTCTAAAAAATATTTAATGTACAAATTTGACTCAGTTACAATTTTATTATATGTATAGATAGTAATATTAATTAAAAATATATGGATCAATATCACAAATCAGTTACCTTGTATTTAATTAACGTAGCGCCATCTATTAGAAAATATAATTTCTAATTAAAAAACCACTATGTGACCGGCGGCACGTAGTCCACCCAAAAGAACATAACCGATAACGACAATCGTAAAAATTATCCAAACGATTACTAATAAATTGATAAAATAGTTAACTATGTAAAACATTTCATTATGACGTTTTATGGCGGGAAATATATGTCACAGATTATAGAAGAATTTTAAAACTATGGCTCATAAATCAAAATAAGTTTATAGTTATTATATATTTTAAAAACAATTTTCAATTAAAAGAAGTGCAGTGATTCAGCAGTGGGGCGTAAAAAGAGCAAATAAAATATAGAATGTGCACTTTTACAAACTAATTTAATAAAAATAATTATTTAAAAATGTTTATTTTTATTTATCTGTGACATAATAATTAAATATAAACAAATTACGAAATGTGATATCTTAATTATTAGATGATGAATGAATGTTTTAATTATGCGAGTAATAAAATTTATTATTTTATCAGAAAAAGATGATAATAATAGATACTTATGTTTATTATGCGATTATAGTACATAATTTAAGTAGATATATATAAAGAAATTACGTAAATATATTTGTATGGTTCCAAGACAATCGAAAAGCCTTACTGAGTACCAAAAAACAAAATAAATTCGCGAAAAAATCCGAAAAGATAGTCTTGTTTAAAATTTAATGTCAAATACTCGCGTAATTCTAAGTATTGTGTTTAGGCATCGTAGTTTTATCTACCTTTTAGATAAGTAGTTTTATGTTACTACTTTTAGCTAACATACTTTACCAAAATATTTTTTTCATTTTGTAAACTTTAATTAAGAGTTCGTTAACGTTTAACGTTTAGTATAGATTTCTCAGAGATAAGATATTTTCATGCAGTAGATAGAAAGTATCCTATATGTTGACCCGGATAACCAGCTATCATCATAACAAATTTCATCAAAATCGACCCAGTGGCTTTCTCGTGATGCGGTCACAGACAGTCAGACAGATAAAATTCTAAAAACTATAGATTCAACCTCTGTATCGATAATAATGACTATTTCAATAAGATTTTCCAAAAAATATTTAATGTACAGACTCAGATTCGACTCAGAATTTTATTATATGTAGGTAGATTAAACAATAAAATTGGCAAAAAATATTAACATTTTATATAAAAAATATAGCATTTTTGATATAGCCTAATTAATTTTTCAGTTCTACTTTAAAAATTAACTATCCAACTTCACGTAACTAGCTCTACGTCTCCATAGCAACAAATAAAATACACATTAAACAATCGTTCACACGCGACGTTTCAGTTTCAATGTTGAAGCAATAAATAGCATTTAATGCTTTCATAGATTTACGCGTATATTTAAAATCTATACATATAATAAAATTCTTACCGAGTCGAATCTGTACATTAAATGGTTTTTGGAAAATCTTATTGAAATAGACATTATTATCGATACAGAAACCGAATCTATAGTTTTTAGAATTTTTGTCTATCTGTCTGTCTGTCTGTTACCGCATCACAGAAAAACCACTGGAGGGATTTTGATGATATTTAGTATTGTAATAGCTGTATATCCGGGTCAACATATAGACTACCTTTTACCGCGGGAAAATGTCTCATTTCTGAGAAAAAATACAAAAACTGCAAAGTAAGAGTATACTAATATGTAAAACCTAAGAATTTGGGTTATGGTCATCTGAACGCGGGCGGAGCCGTGGGCAATGCTGGTTTTAAATAAAACTATCTTTTCGGATTATTAAAATCAAAAGTGTTTATTTTGTATCACGAAAGTCGATTTTTGGACGGTTTCCTAACAATAGCGACACTCTGACTACACTGACATTTAATTTAAATTTAAAATGTAAAATTGACGATTCAAAAGTGCTTGTAAGTCTATTTGAATAAGGTATATTTTGATTTGATTTGATCACTTTAGCCTTCGCCAGATTTTGTGCTTTCTTTATTCCTTATAAAATAAAGGCGGTTTCGCGGGGTTCCTCTTCCCCAAGACGTGTTTTTTTAATTGCTTATAGCATTTAATGCTTTCATATATTTACGTGTATATTTAAAATTTTAAATAAAACTATCTTTTCTGATTATTTCGCGGATTTATTGTGTATTTTGGTTTGCTGCTTTACAGCAATCATGGTCACGGGAGAGACTTTTTAGACATCTCAAATGTGTATGTATAGTTGTTACGGATAATTTGTTTTTAGTGTTTTATATCAAATGTAAGACCCTTGTTAATAACGCCGTTTTTGTTGTTTATGTTATCCCGAGGGAACACTTTTTCCTAAGAATAAAAATATTCTCTTTCATTATCGTCTTAAGTAACTGAATCCAATAAAATCCCTTTAAAAACGGCTTAATAGTTTGGACATTTCAAAGAGACTTAGATTTTTTACTAAATTATACTACTACATTACGTTTTTTACTAATATTGATAAATGTCACATTTTATACATAAGATTAGTTATTATATAATACAAAAAAAAACAAAGAGATAAAAGTTAAAAGTTAGTAAAGTATTAGAAGTTCTTGAATTGATAGTTGAACTTCAACTACAAATAATACTACGTCGTTTCCTTTTCAGAAGCAAATAGTAAACAAATACTTTTTATAAAAACGATCTTTCCAAAACTTATCTATATATTATTATCTATTCCCTTTGAAATTATCTACAAGTAGAATAGAAAATGGTATAAACAATAGAGATTAGAATTTAATGCGTATTTTTAAACCTCTTAAATACATAACAAGACAAAACATTGCACCATTATTTCATTTAAATCATTACTCCAGACTCCAGTAGACATCGAGAGCCCTTAGCCCTTCTAAATTGATTGTACTTGAATTGAATGACTAAAGTCTAACAAATTAATGATAATTTTGATATCACGTCAGTCGATTTTAATATTTATATCTTAGAAATAAAGTCCTAGTTCGCTTGTGTAGTTTTCAATTAATATAAAAATAACGTGTTGAAATAATGTCGATATCTTTTAATGCTAGCTCTACACGATTGAAATAGATTTATTGAATTAATAAGTTATGTAAATTTGTAACTATACTGATAAGCATAATAATAGTCATAGCAAAATACAAGTGTGAGATCGTGAGTTCGGAACTTACGTGAGGCAGTTTTTGATGTATACATACATATAATCGAAAACAAATAAGTAGTTAATAGGCTTTATTGAAAAACTTAAGGAGCAATATCAAGTCTGGTTGTTTTACTTACTTTAAAGATACATTGTTTAAATATATTTAAGCTTTAATTTTTGGGTTGACAAAATGTACGTGAAATGTTTGAAGTAGAATAACTAACTTACAGGAACTTCTTGATGTATCGAAATAAAGTGGTATGTATCTTCAAATCCACTGTTAGTTTGTGTATGTGTACGTGTGTGTTTGTGTGCTTGTTACTCCGTCATGCTGGAAGATGGACAGATTTGGATACAAAGTACAGAGATAGATTTTGACCTGAGGGACCTTTACCTAACACATGGGCTGCTACAATTAATGTTAAGCACCTATGGACGTACTCAAGCTAAGCGAATGTAAGTCTTTCATTTATCATAATTAACAAATGCTCTTATAAAAATAAAAAAGATAATGAAATAATATTAGTCCCGCTGAGTTTCTTTCGCCAGTTCTTCTCAGGTCTGATGCTTCTTTCCGAACTGGTAGTAGACTCATGACGTTCAGTAAAAAAATGTAATAATTTAATGCTGAATAAAATATTTTGAATTTTTATTGTAAATAACAAATAATTTCTGATATTTTTCATTTTTGAATTTATTTTAGAACTAACGTTCAAAAACCGCAGATCGTGTAGAACTAGCATAAGCAAAGAAGTGCACTCGCCCTATCTGACCCCGGCGTAAGAGTAAATCGACTGTTTCCTTTAGAGAGCGACGTGTGTAAGTATTTATTAAAATAATATAATACTAAATTTTATATTTTATAACGTCTGGTATAATACTTACATAAGTATGGTACAGAAAGGTGCCTATTATAGATATATTGTTAGTAGATATTTACTTGCTTTTCACTTCAGTTTGTCGTGTTTATATACTCTTAGGTATCTTTTTACCCGTTTAGCAGAAAGATGATTACGTTATTTCAAATACGAGTATATGGACATATCCATTTTTTTAACAATCATACTTAATATTATAAAGAGGTAAAGTTTGTACGTTTGTAAGTTTGTTAGTAGGAATTATATTATTAATTATTAATTATCTCTGGAATTACTGAACGGATTTAGATGTTTGGTAAGAAGATAGTTTGAGACCCTAGGAAGGACATAGGATTTTTTATCTCGGAAATCATCCCTTAAGGGGGTAAAAAGGGGGATGAAATTTTGTATGGGGAATCAATCTAGAGACGAATCCGAGCGAAGCGAGGGCGAATCGCTAGTAATAAATTATTTTATATATAGAGAGGTATATATTAGTGAATAGCATAATGAATTGCAATTTTTTGTCACATATCTATTTCGTTACGACTTTTAGGAACGGAACTGTTGTACATATACCTATTATATAAATAAGTTGCACAATATATAATTATACACATTATACTACAGGGTATAAGCAGTGGTAGCCCAGTGGTAACGCACTCACTTGGGAAACCGAGTGAAGCGGGTTCAAATCCCATAAAGTCGGTAAAAAACAAATCCGAAATATTTTATGGATTTGAAACGAATCAAAGTCGGGTTATATCTTCGAGTCGCTACTGAACATATCTAGATTGACCCGACCCAGGACTCAAACTCAGGATCACATAATTTGTACCTGTTGTGCAGCTTCTAAATCTAGAAGTCAATCGCTATACAAAGTATCTAAGTTAAGTTCATCGAAAGTACAGTAATTGCATGCCCTTAAAGACAATACGCACTCGCCCTATCTGACCCTCACATTATAGTCAACAGCTATTTCCTATAGAGACGACCTCAAGCTCAACGTAGGGTTATCGATAATGATAATAAATAAGTACTCGTTATTTTTTTTAGAAAATTCCTCATACTTAACAGTAACTTGGCTTATCCCGTATATTTAACATTTTAAAATATTTTTAGGATTCTTCTACTTTAGATAATTCAAACACAGAATCACAGGTGTTAAAAGTTTTTAACTAAACTGGAAAAATCTTAATTTTATGTAAAATTTTACGCTCTACAATTTTTTTATATCTGGGTTTTGTAGCCAAAAGACGAAAACAAAACCATTATAAGAAGAAAGTATTTTAAAAATTCTGTAGATGGAAAATCAAACATCCCCTATTTTCTATATTTAAGGGTGTTTTTTTTTTATTTAAACTTTGAGGTATACCCTATCTAATAAAAAAAGAATAATCGAAATCGGACTATATTGTAAAATCTTATGCGTGGTCAAACATAAAAAAAAATACATACGTGTCGAATTTAGAACCTTCTACTTTTTTTCGTTGGTTAAAAAAACAGACTATCTTTTAACAAATAGTACACGAGAGAGAACAAAAACTACAAAAGTTAAGATAAATCAATTTTTTTTTCTCTCCAGCAGTTATCAATATATTATTATTGTAACGAGAGGTAATGGAGTGGAGCAAACATTCAAGAGACATATTATTTTATGACTTCATAAAAGGAGACGAATGATTTTTTGTACGTCAAAACGGGAGAAGGTATTCAATTTGGATGTATTTTTTTTTATTATATATTTTTTTATTACATTGCAATATAAACTTCAAGAAAAATCTAATTCTAAGAGTAGAATAATTGCGTAATTTTGGATTATATAATTTATTTTGATTTGATTAATTATTATTTGATATACATATTCTAAAGTACTAATAATATTGTAAAAGTATAAATGACTAAAATACAATGTGATCATGCTGCATTACCATATAGGAACTAACCATTAATTTTATGGGGTAATATATCGGGGGATACTAGCATTCATCAAATTTTGTAAAAATGTTTCATTTGTAAAAGTATATATTAATAGTGTTGCTTAGTAAGTTGTTTTTAAATAATAGCAACTAAATTAAAATGATTATCCGTAATTAATTTTAACTTTTTTAAATTACACATAGAACAATTATATGGCTTTAATAATTAATACTATATTTTTATATTTTTATTTATGGTTATAAATATAATAATGGCAACACTAAATATAGATTACTAATTAATATTTTTAAAATTGTAATAATTATAAAAATTATAGCAAAAATTAAATAAATAATTTTCCATATTCAATTATAATTAAAATTATAAAAATGTTTAAAGTTAAAAGTATTGTAATGTAATTGGTGCAATTTTCATTTTGTTAATTGTGGGTAGGCTGTCTGTAACAACTATATCTTTAAGACATGTAACACCTCAGTCTCTCCCGTGACCATGGATGCTGTAAAGCATTCGAAACGTCGGGAACCAAAAATCAAAATAAATCCGCGAAATAATCCGAAAAGATAGTTTTATTTAATAAGATATTTTACGTAAAACTTTTGATTCCAACGTGTCCCATTACTATTTGAATATCCTCTTGGCGGATTGCGGCCACGGCGGCCAATCTTATTGAGACTAGCTATCTGCGCAGGAGATATTATAGTGCACAAGTATGTTTAAGCACAAGTGAACTCTCTATAGCTTGCATTTTCAAAGTCAGATGGGTCAATGCTTTGACAATTGAGTGACCAATGACGGCCACGAGAGTGTAACACGGCTAACAACTACTGGAAAATTCACAACAGAAAAGCAATACATTCATCAATTGGTTAACTATGCTGACCCGGGACTCGAACATTAGATTCCAGGACCTCCAGATCTTTAGCCGTAGATGCTAACCACAAGACCACCGGAGCAGTTCATACAATAAATATATTGATCAAGACTAATTATGTTATTATACTGTAAACATGATGTAACCGGTAATAATTTAATAATCGTGCTTTTTTTACAAGGTTGAGAAGAGGTTACGCATTTATGTAAATATGTATGCGATTATGAGGTGATTATGTAAAAATAAGTAATAAGAAGACCACCGACATGGCACATTATGTACATCATGTGAGGCTGCTAAGTATACTTTTTTTTAACGTTGGGAAATGCATTTACGCACCAGGTGTGGGACTCACTGGCAAAGCCAGTACTACCCACTAAAACCCAACAAAACCTTCCCCCGTCTTAATAAGGCGTCGCAGGATCGCTTACGCATTCAACCACGACGCCCCGACGGCAGGTCTGCCGAGGCAGACCACAACAACCACGGGGTTGCTCCAAGGTCTACTCTGCTATCAGAGAAGTACCAGGAGCAACCTGCATGGTACACCGCCCCCCAAAGAGGGCCACCTCCCACCGCCGACCGAAGTGGGCCACCTCCCTGTGCGATTCTTGGCTTCGCGCCCGGCTGAATTGCCGGGCACTACTGAGCCCTCCCACCACGACAAGGTGAACGCACGTTGGGGGGGCCTATACTAACTGTTGGGAGGGAATATACTAACTGTTGGGGGGTAACTATACCTACTGCTATTAGGCCTAAGGTTACAAGAGTTCGATTTCCATTCTTATTTTTATGTACTACTGGCGAGTGGCGACTCACCCTCGCTTCGCTCGGGTACATCTCTAGTTACGTTTTAACATTTAGTATAGATTTCACAGAGATGAAATATTTTCCCGCAGTAAAAAGTATTCTATATGTGGACCCGGATAACCAGGTATTACATACCTGATACCATCAAAATCTGTCCAGTGGCTTTCCCGTGATGTGGTCATAGACAGACAGACAGACAAACATTCTAAAAACTATAGATTCGACTTCTGTATCGATAATAATGTCTATTTCAATAATATTTTCCAAAAAATGTTTAATGTACAGATTCGGCTTAGTTACAACTTTATTATATGTATAGACTAGCAGCTTACCCCTGCTTTGCTCGGGTTTGCCTCTAGAAGAACAAAAACAAATCAATCCCTCAGGAACCGTATATTTTTCGATCGAATAAAAAGTAGTCTATGTGTTATTTCATAATTTAATCTATCTCTGTGCCAAATTTTATCCAGATTCATTCAGCCGTTCTGACGTGACAGAGTAACAAACAACCATACACACAAACTTTCACATTTATAATATTAGTATAGATTTTTCGCCTAGTGATCAAAATTTGACGATAATCATTATTCAAAATTTAAGAAAAACTTATCAATAGAATTATAAATATATATATGGGTGTTAGTAGTTGATATTTAATATACAATACAAAATAAACTCAAAGGTTCACTAACGGATTTTTATATAAAGACTTATCTATAAAGATATTCTTGTCGTAATCTTCAACATAATTATTTTAAAAATAATGCACTTAAATATCTATTTAAATATATAATTTTATTATCTATTTAAATATTATTAAATATATTTATCTATATATATTTAATAATATTTAAATATGAATATATTTAATATTATTAAATATATTTATCTATTTAGACATATAATTAAAATATATATATATTTAAATATATAATTAATAGGGGTGGAATTATAATCATTTAATTGAGAAAAGCAATTATAATAAAGAACAAATCAATTACAACTATTTCGTGGTTTCACACAGGAGTTATCAGTTTGTTCATTCATTTTTATCAGCACAGGGCGTGGCGGAAATGCTCTTTGGTATTAAAATGATAAGACAAGAACGGAACGGCCTCTTAAAAATATTTTTAAAACTACATAGGTATAAGTAATTATTCCACAATATGTACAAAAAAGTTAAAAAAATAAAAAAAAATGTGGTGTAATACGAGTATGTTTTTTAAATTTTTTCTAACAAGCGACTCACCCTCATTTCGTTTGGGTTCGTCAATCGTCCCTAAGTACGTTTTAAAGGTTAGTATGAGATACCAATCTTTGAATTGCTCTGTTTTTCTGTACTATAATATGCATGTATTATACATGTAAATCTGCCTCTTGAATCACTCTATCTATTAAAAAAACCGCATCAAAATCCATTGCGTAGTTATAAAGATCTAAGCATACATGATGATGGCGGCCAATCTCATTGAGACTAGCCAACTGCGCAGGAGATATTATAGTGCACAAGTGTACGCGCAGACACAACATGCACTCTCTATTCCTGTCACTCTCATACTCCGGTGGGACGACTACTCGACACGACCGGTGAGAGTTAAGACACAGGACCGACGGTTTTACGTGCTCTCCGAGGCACGGGGGTGAAACACCGCCAACTCCCCAACTCCGGGCTGTTACTGAGACTTACTATACAGAAAGACTCAATAACTAAACTTGGCCCGACCCGGGACTCGAACCCAGGACCTCCGAGTGTGCAGCCGTACATGCTAGCCACTACACCACCGAGGCAGTTAAGCATACATAGGGGCAGACAGACAGCGGGAAGCGACTTTATTTTATACAATCATATTCAAATATTTATTGATAGAAGGTATATGTATCGACTTGTTCTTGTACTTCTGTCGAAAAGGAAATGATACACTCGTAGAGTGTTATTTACTGATCATTGAAAAATTAAATCAGGTAATGGGTTTGTACTGCATATTCACAGGCGCTCTTACTTTGTTTTACCACAGTTGAAAGCACATGTTAAATTAAATTGAGAATGAATTTCTCAATATTTGTCATATTTAAGTTAACATATACAATCTAAAATAAAATATTAAAACATTTTGTGGATCAATATCATGTATTGATATACCAGTATTAAATCTTAAAGTATAAATATAAAAAAATATATTCATAAAACATATCTTGAAGTAAAAAAAAAGTAAAACTTATAATCGACAGTGCTACATCACTATTGAGGCGAAGGAAACGCATTTAACAGTATAGAACTCACTGTCGCCGTCCGGATGCGTGCAACAAATTAAATTACTAAAAGGAGAAAATAGAAACAGGATATATTTCTATTTTCTGCTTTTGTAAATATAGTTTGTACATAAACAATGAAATTGCTAGAAACTAAGCCAAAACGAGAGTATTGTTACAATCTATGAGTTCTGGGAAGATAAAGTACATCTTCTGCACTACATATTTGTAGGTATTTTATTGCTTTGGTTCACACGTGTCAGTCTTAATTTAGTTTTTGACCAATTTTTTCCAACACTAAGTAACTCTTGCACTGTGACTTTACTCCACTTTTCCTCACTTTTTCGTACCTTCTTAATCATCATCGTTCCTATCTTCTTAAACATCATAATTTTTTCTTCTAGCAATCTCAATTCTTTTCTGGAAAATGTTTTGTTCCTCTCTCACTCACGACTATTTACGATAAACTGTTCTCGTCATTAATTGTCATACGTTGACAACAGCCATATTATGTGTAAAGCATGCTTTAGATTGGCCATTTTCAATAATTATTTATGGCGTAAAGATATTACACACTCTCCATTACGCGAAATTATGAATGAAAATACCAAATTGATGCCCTTAGATGTTTTTTTTTAATTTCATAAAAGAAAACTATTTATTAAAAATAACGAAGTCGTTCATAAAGAGTCACTCGGAAATTACTAAACAGATTTCAATATAACTTTTAATAAAAATATTGTTTAACTAGCAACTTACCCTCGCTTAGCTCGCGTGCGTCGCTAGTACGCGGATTACAGTCACAATTTCATGGGTTTTAATTTTTTGCGCGGAACCCTAATGCCTTTTACAAAATAAAAGTAGCCTAAGTTACTCCTTATAACATCAGCTATCTGTCAGTGCAATTCCCGTCAAAATCTGTCTAGCCGTTTCGAAGATTAGCTGGAACAAACAGACAGACAAGCAGACCGAAGACAGACGAAAATAATAAAAATTGTTGTTTTCTTACAACTACCGTACATATGAATACGCACTTAGTAAAAAGCTGTTATTTTGACATTACAAATGAACACTTCAATTTTATTTATTACATATTTTTATTATAGTAGATTATTATATTAGTTTATCAACTAGCTGGTATCCATAACACAAGCCTCGTAGCTTACCATGGAACTAGATTTCGCTGTGTTAATGTCCCAACATATTTATTAATTTATACCTATAACCTGCCAATAATCTGTAGGTACTTTGTAATAACAATGTATAATTTAAATGCATTTTTAAAGGATTTATAGAAGATACCTGGTACTATTCCCTAGAATTTCAACTTAACAAGGTTATTTTGTTACATATACTCGTATGTATATAGTGTACCTATGGGCTTTTGCTATTTTTTGTTCCAGTGGGTCCAATAGTATATGAAGTTATAAGTTTAAAGATTCAAAATATAAGGATTATGAGAAGCAAATTATTTTCATAGAAACCTGCGATAAACATTCCTAAGAATAGCAACACAATGGAAGTTAGATTGGGAATTGGCAGTGAGCCGAAGGTTGCAGGTTCGTTCTCGTCCAACGCATTCTTGTCCTTAAGATCAGTAAGTACCTACATGAAAGAAATATTAATCAGATGTTTCCTAGATATACTATAAATAAGCTTAACATGTATGTTACTCACTTATATAAACGTATACTAGTGATCGCCCAATTGGCCAACATTCGACCATAATCATTATTGAAAATTTATAATTAAAAATACTGAACCGTTTATAACCACTAATTAACTTATAGCTCGTCAATAACTACTAAGCAAATTAGAAAAAATCGATTGACAAACATACGAGAAAAACGTAGTGAACTGTTCTTTTATTATTATTTGGATATAGTTCATACAAAAATAGTAAAATCGCGAAAAAAAATTAGGGGGTGGTGTGGGTATGGTTGGAGGGTGAAAAATACTTTACGACCTCTCACATCTACCAAATATACAAAAAAAATGATTAAAATCGGTCGAGACGTTTAGGAGGAGTGCGACCACAAACACCGTGACATAAGATATTTATATATTAGATATTATATAAAATTAAACTTTATTCGTATTGAATCCCTTTCAAACGCATAACCACTGCAATAAGGACGTCATAAAGTGTGGAGTGCAAGAGACTTATAGTTGAGCGGATGTGTGGAACAAATTAAATATCCTTTCAAGATTTAACAAGGGCCCCATAGAAGGGCTCTCAGAAGTAAAATATAACCATATTACTTATGCATATTGCTTTGGGTAAATAATTATTTTGTTATTGAAGGAAATGTAAAAAACCATAATATATATTCAGTCAGTTAGTGTTTTCCCTACAAAGAATAATTGTAAATTTTTACTTATTTTTTACATTTTCTTTTAAAAAATGAGTTTTGTAAGTATTTATAAATACTCAGAATTTTATTATCTATATATATAATAAAATTCTGAGTCAAATCTGTACATTTTTTTTTTTAGAATTTTTGTCTGATTATCTGTCTGGGAACTCGAGAAAACGAGAAACGAGAAACTGGGAAGACGAGAAAACCACTGGAACGATTTTGATGAAATTTGGTATGATGATAGCTGATTATCCGGATCAACATATAGATGCTTTTTACTGTGGGAAAATATCTCATCTCTGAGAAATCTATAAGCCAAACTTAATGCCTTTAATATTAATAAAAAAACTATTATTTGTATGTGCTATATACCTATTGATAGGTTTGAAGTCGGTGCCTTTAGTATAGATTTCTCAGATCGCGGCGAGCGTAGGTACTACCATTTGGCTTCAAAGTTCAAACCTATCAATAGGTAGCACATACAAATAATAGTATTTAATTAATATTAAAGGTATTTGGTTTGCATAAGAGGTATATTAAATTAAATCTTTATTTTATACTTTTTAGTTTTTGAAGTCGGTTTTTTAAACGTAGTTTTTTATCTTAGGACTGGCATTATCGATAACTTATGCTAATAATAATCATTTACGATAAATCAAGAAATGTGTTATCTCTATTCTGAATTTCACTGAACTCCATTTAACTTTAACACTACATTAGTATTACGTACAAAGGCAAAAGAAAAAGTCAGAAATAGTACATAAAATATTAGGTTATTTTTTCATTCGAAAAGGATATATTATCTGTGATAAAAATAATGGAGGCCCGGATCAATTAAGAAGGCTAATAATATTGCAAAGAAATTAAAGAAAACCATATAATTTACCGAATCACAAAAATAGATCCATTAACTTGATATAAAAATCGAGCTTCGAACTTCTAGTTTCTATTGTGGGTTTGCAACTACGGCAATTTAATTAGTCCCGCTACAATGAACACTTAGTACAATGCACGATACTTATTGTTTCATAACCATTGTGCTATACGACATCAAACTCGTGACTTCCGAAGAAGGATGCTTGCCTATACACTAGAAAATTATCATAATATGCTAGCTTTTCCCACGGCTTTGCTCGCGTGATAAGCAGTGCAGGGTCTAAGAGTAGCCCATGTCCAATCCCAGGATGCTATCTATGTCCTAGTCAATTTTTATCGAAATCTGTTCAGTGGTTTAAGTGTAAAAACCAAAAATGTAACCGACAGAGTTACTGTCATATTTATAATAATATTATGGATATGACCTAAATATTGAAAGATGCTACCCAATGACATTTTCTGTGAACGTTGAACAAAGACAACGTATGAAATGGTACTATAATAATTTACTAATCGATAACGGTACTAGTAATCAATTTAAATATTTTATAATAGCAAATTATAGTAAAATTGATATTGCTGACGTATTTAATTTCAGGCGTATTAAACATGGAAAAGGACTAAATGGATATAAACTTATGAAATGTAATTGTTAAGTTCGTCTCAGAAGTTATACAATCGATATGAAATTAAAACATAATAATTGCCAATAAGATTACTACTTGCTTTGCCATGAAGGAAAACATCGTGAGGAAACCTGTAGGTATGTCTGAGAGAACTTAACAAGTTTTCGAAAGATTATTATGTGAAGTCCGCCAACCAGCACTTGGCCAGCGTGGTGGACTATGGCCTGATCCCATTCGTAGAGAAGGGATGCCTGTGCCCAGCAGTGGGACGTTAAAAAAGGCTGAATACAATGTAACAATATAGGTAATAAAAACTAATATATAACCAGTTTTTAGACTAGAAACACAACAAAAAACTCAGTTAATAATAATTACACTTATAGATGATAGTTTTTCTTATTAATATTTAAATATTGGTTTACTTACTGAGTAAGCATTTGCTAGATATCTAAATCAAATATTTGAGTAATTAACCAGCCAGCTCCCATCACGAGATCACGATCAAAAAAATTCGTCACTCGTTAAATTTACCAAACATAAACACTTAACTAAAATATTTTAATTAAAACTCTATTTCACAGAAAACTTAATATACCTATTTCACGATAAATATGAAATTATAATTGCTTCATATTCGTGAATAGGGGAAAAATCGTTACGACTAGACGGTCACGTGAATAGGGTAACCAGGAATAATATTTAATATTATGTTTAAAAAAAAGTTTTTAATCTCGTATTTTTATAAGTAGTATTCAGGCCTTTTTAATGTCCCACTGCTGGGCACGGGCCTACCTTCAATATAAGAGGAGGGAAGGGAGGGGAGGGGGGCATCAGGACATTCTTTTTGTAAGACCAAAATAAATTTTTTCGTCATACTTTCTTAACGCTAATTAACTTAATATATTATGGACGTTCTAAGGAACTTCCTTATTTGGTTTACTGATGGAAAAAAGGAAATAAGTTAAAAAAAGACGGGTAAGTAATATAAAATACATACCTACATTTATAGTTTCATGTAGATATTTGCACAAATTTTTACTCTGGGTGATATAAAAATAACTAAAATAAAAGCTGTACCAATAATACGCAAAAGAACTTAATAAAAGTTTCTGTAAATGTACCAAGAAAACATATTAACTTTTACAATATCTACGAGTAATACTTTCTTAGATTTACGCGAATATTTGACATTTTAAATAAAACTATCTTTTCGGATTTTGTCGCGGATTTATTTGCATTTTTGTTTCCCGACGTTTCGAATGCTTTACAGCATCCATGGTCACGGGATAGACGTCCCGTGACCATGGATGCTGTAAAGCATTCGAAACGTCGGGAAACAAAAATGCAAATAAATCCGCGACAAAATCCGAAAAGATAGTTTTATTTAAAATATCTACGAGTACTTTCAATAAACTTCGCGTGGTAAATCACAATACTATATTAATGCGAAAGTTTGTACTTATGTATGTTTGTTTGTTGCTCCTTTACACCGAAACGGCTTGAGGAAAATTGACGAAACGAAAAATGAAATTTAGTACACAGATAGACAGGAATAATTAAGTATTAAAAAATCGCCAAGAGTTGACACTTTTATAATGTAATGGAAACAAAAAGCATCTATAGAGGCACCCGAGAGAAGCGAGGGTAAGAACGATATGACAAACCACTTTGGTTAAACACAATAGGTATATAAAGTTCTAACTAATAACATAACCTTGTATGGGAATCGAACCTGTTCTCCAGACTGTTATGTAACCTTTGAAAATGAAATCGTGTTTATATCAAGTTGTTTTTCACTAAAATATCTGAAAGCCGCCAGACTGTCGCGTGAGATGGCGCTATTACGAAGCGTCCCAGACGGCACCCAATTAAAATCTCCAAAGAACTGTATGACTCACATCCTTGTAATTGCTATTTCAAAATTGGTTTTTAAAATATTTTATAGACTACACAGTAAGAACTTAAAAACATAGAAGTAAAAAATAAATATATAAAGCGTAATTTTAACTTTTATAAAATAACTAATCAAAAATTATGTAAATATGCTATAAATGTTTTTTTGAAACTAAAAAGGGACGTATTTATTCAAATCTGTCAACTTAATATCTGCCATTTTATAAAATTTCATATATAGGAAGAGAATTTCAAGTAATTTAAAATTTTATTCGATTTTATTATCGATTATTGAATCGATAATTATAATTAACATAAATTTTTCACTACATATTTTATTAGGCAATAAAAAGTATTGCCGCCCTACACACCCTAGCCTTCCTACGACCACTTGTTTATGCGGTTTAATCTAAAAATATTATAATATTGCAACACTCTATAACATTAATTCACATAACGTGTAGGCAACCCTAACATTTTCAATTCATGTGACACAGTGGCAGCGTGACTGCTTTTGCCTTCTGCTACAACGATCACAAGTTCAAACTACGTGCATTTTTTTTATTATTAAAACAAAATAACTTAAATAAGTGAATAAACCGGAGCTTTAATTACAATTTACTTCTTTTTTTTAGCTGTTAATTAGAACAAAGAGGCAGTTTAATTGCATATAAAGCGGGGTTCACATTTAGTAGTTCTGCGCTAAATAACAACTAGGGATTAAATACGAAATCAAAATCTAGAAGAGGCAAATCTTCTACTTATAATAAATAATACATATATCATAGTAGTCCACAAAGCGTGCCTGAGCTTTTTCCCTTTTTTGTAACATTATTATATGTATCAAAATATATATTTTTATATATTAAGAGAATGATTTAAAAACAAAATTCTCAACATTAGACTATGTCACTATAGAAATATTAATGAATTAGTCACAGCACAAATCAGCACAAACCACTTAATTATAATACCTATAGATAAACGGTATGCCGATATAAACTAATTTTCTTTAATTAAAGTACCTACACCGTAAATCCAATTAATTCAAAATCGTATTAAAAGTAATTTCATTTATCCGTGACGTAAGGATTTTTTTATTGTATTTTACAAAAGACCACACTTGAGATTACATATTTAATAAAAACATTAAAATCGGTTCAAATAATATACGAATTAAGTAGCCATCTACTTTTTTTTAAAGTCGGTAAATAAGAAGAAATCTTGAATTATTCTGATTATAATCGATTTGAAACGTACAAACTATTTATAAAACTACATTTATCTCTTTCTTTCGTAAACACTATATCTATTTATAACCTTGTATTAATAACGGTTACAAAATTTCATCACATGTTGTACAGGCCCTGTGGCGCAACGGATAACGCGTCTGACTACGGATCAGAAGATTCCAGGTTCGAATCCTGGCAGGGTCGATGAATGTTTTTAATTATTTTTTTTGCAATGCTTTATATTATTTTGTTTTAATAAATATTATTTTATACTATTTTAGCCTCTTAACAAATGTATACATATATTATAAGCAAAGACAAAATAGTTCAGTATTTTTTTTCTCCGCTTATTGTCAATCGATTTTTTTTTTTTCGTTTAGTAGTTATTGACGATTTTTAGTGTTATCAATTTTTTTTAAAGCAGTTAGTTCTTTCTTACACATTTTCTAAGATTCCTAATGATTATGGTCGCATTAGACCACTGAGCAGCATTGGTAACAATTAATCTTTTAAAATAACCGGACACACTATCTCTTTCACTCATTATTTTTTCATTCGCATATTACTCATAATTAATTGGTATTATTTAATTTACATTACACATTCATCAGACATCCAACCACACTATATATATATATATATATATATATATATATATATATATATATATATATATATATATATATATATATTTATCCTCACTTCGATTGTGTGCGACTCCGCGTTTGTTTCATCTGTTAAGTAAGTTGTATACGTAACAGAAGGAGTAACAAACATACATACAATCTTTGGCATTTATAATAGTTGTCCC
Source organism: Brenthis daphne (assembly GCA_947093115.1). Lineage (NCBI taxonomy): Eukaryota > Metazoa > Arthropoda > Insecta > Lepidoptera > Nymphalidae > Brenthis > Brenthis daphne. The sequence continues at coordinate 28,643,441 of OX352471.1, read as the reverse complement.
ATACACATTAATTAAACATACTGTTATGTGATATATGATATAAGTGAATTATATATTGTAGTATATATTCTAGAATTATATACAGTATCTATATATTATAGAATTATCTATATAGTATATATTATAGAATATTATATATAGTATATATTATAGAATTCTGATTATATAAAAGGATTATAAATGACCCTAATCACGACACTTCCCTTCCCCCATTCCTGGCGGGAATCCCGCAAATTATTCGCTTATGCGTCATTAAAAGGGGTTTAATGCCCCATGCTTTAGATTTGGGAAGCTTTAAACTTGGGATAATTTTTAACGTTTAACAGTGAACCCCAGTAGCCCGTCTATCTATGGTTCTCCTTACTAGAGATAGGAATTTAACATAATTTCTATGGAGTTTATGTCAAATATTTATCGCTAGTAAAAAAGACGGATATAAAGCGCGTTTCCTAATAACGTATCCGTTTTTTCTTTGTCTTATTATTTCTATTTTTTAATTAGAAATGATAAGACACAAAAACGGATGATTCTGAATAGATTTACTAATTAACAAAGTTAATATTTATTTTTACATCTATACTTCTATACTAATATTATAAAGAGGTAAAGTTTGTGATCTTGGGAGTTTGTGAGTTTGTGACGTTATAGGGGGTAATATCTGGATCTGCTGAACCGATTTAGATGAAATTTGGTAAGAAGATAGTTTGAGACCCTGGGAAGGACATAGGATATAGGACTTTTGTCCCGGACGTCATCCCTTAAGGGGGTGAAAATGGGGATGAAAGTTTGTATGGGGAATCAACCTAGGGAAGAACCCGAACGAAATGAGGGTGAGTCGCTAGTTAACAATATAATAATAACACTACTCACTCTAGCCCACATTAGGTTATCAATGTCAGGGCTCATATTTTCAATAAACTCAAATATTTTTTACATCCTAAGAACCTCTACGACTATGACGGGTTTCATTATGACGTCGAATCTGCACATTAAATATTTTTTGCAAAATCTTATTGAAATAGTCATTATTGTCGATAATCTATTTTTAGGATTTTTGTCTGTTTGTCTGTCTGTCGGGGAACGCGTCACGAGAAAAGCACTGGACAGATTTTGATGAAATTTGGTATGATGATAGCTGGTTATCCGGGTCAACATAAAGGATATTTTTTACTGCGTGAAAATATCTCATCTCTGAGAATTCTATATCTATACGGAATATTATATAATACGAGTATATCTTGAAATTATCTTGGGTTGGTTTTCATTTACGTTGTGGAAAATGCGATTATGAAAAATAATTTTAAATTACATTGCCATATATTTGCCATTATTAAATACTAGGTGCCTTTTATTTAATAATATTTTACAGAGTGTTGTGTACGTAGTTGTATTTAATTGGAGAAACCACTGATGTGAATCTAAACTTGTATTGCAATCCACCATCTTTTTACAAGTGTCATAGAGTAAAAATCAATTAGGGATGTGACAAAATATTAGTGATGTACCAACACAGAGATTGCGACACCTGTCGGCTAATTGTATTACTAATAGTAGTCTATCTGTTGCTCCAAGTCATAATCTACATATCCATGTACTAAATTTCATCAAAATCTGTTTAGTAGTTTCGGAGTAAATCAGTTATAAACATACACAAACTTTCGTATATACAATGGTAGTGTGATAATTATAAATTACATAACAATAAAGAAAATTAAAAAGAACTCAAAGGGAAAATTTGTTAAAAAAACATAAAACATACACTTCTGCAACTTTGACAAAGAAGCACTTTTTTGAAAGAAAAACTCGTATGCGGCGTGATGCAGGCTTAGCTCTTGAACTTGTGAAAGAAATGTGCGAAAAGCCAGCCACTTTGCATGGTTTTTATTTATGATTTACACCATCCCTTCATTTTTGTATACACATATTTTCTAGAATCTAATTTTAGCGCTTATTTCATTGTCATTGTTACAATCGTTGTAGAATAGACATTTTAAAAATTCATTCGATGATTCGGTTATATTATATTAAATTTAATTCTGACAATATTTTTGGGGATTGGCACTGTATGCCGTAATACAGGTCTCCTAGTACGGCAGCAGAGACAACCGTATTATTTGTATTGATAGTCTAAATTGTTTGTTTCAAAATGTACTGTTCAATATGCTTTTCAACTACAATATGTATGTATTTTTGTGAAATAAAGTATTATTATTATTATTATTATTTTCTCATATATATATATATATATATATATATATATATATATATATATATATATATATATGTTTTTTTTTAAATAAAAACTCTCTTATGGTTGCCTTTGTTACGATTGTAGACCTCTAGTATGATACTTATCTCATCTAAGCCCCGTAGGTTAGAATTGAACCATAAAACTTATATTAATATTTTTTTCAATGGATTGGCAAGAAATGACATATTTAAGCTTAAAAAATCCACCAACAAGCATAGAAAAATCACTTTTAAGTTTATTTTAAAATATCTAATTTTTGAGTTAAAAATTATTATTCTAAATGCATTTATTACATATCGTAAGTGGCATAATACTAAACTAGCTACTTAATATTAATAAAACATAATTTTCCATTTTCTCAATTTTTTTACAATTTTCTTTATGTAAATTGTATTAAATATTTCACAATATATTTAATTAATTCTATTATTATTTATAATCAACACTCAAATGTTGAGAACGATGACTATTTTTATTATAATTTATAAGTAGTTAAATAGATTTATCGCCATAAAAGGTTATAACATTCCACAGATAACAAAGAATCGATAGGCCTTTTAAGCACAAAGGCAAAGGTATCGGTTGAACGGCCATAAATTAATAGTGAAGGAATTTACTTCCATTTCTTACCTGGTTTACTTTTATTAATCAGATTCCGTATACTTTCCATACATGAAAAGTATATTATGGTCCTTGTAATAAATTGCCTTGAACTATGATATTTTCTACTTTATAAGCTCACTAGGCTTAGCTACAAAAATAAAAATATTTCATATTATATTCTAAGCATTTGCTATTTGTGCTAACTTGCCGGCAAATATTATAAGGCTAAAAAAGAAAAAACTTACCTATTTAATATGATCACAATAATTTTATTTAAAAGTAAAAAATATTCCTATTTTTGAATGGGATTCCAAAAAAAATCAATAAGGGTATCCAGTGTCAACTGACACAGTACCCGAGGCCGTATCGTTTTTTGTGCAGGAACGTGCCAATGCGGTTGGGAACAGATTTAAAATAACAAAAACTACTCTATTCATATTCAATAAGTATGTGAACATTAGATATTTTAGATATTTTGCTTATTAATTGATTACATTGTTCAATTAAAATCATTGCACTATTTACCTGAACTTAAAAAAACGTTCGTCATAGCTTATCAACCTATTAGGTCACAGATTCGAATATCAGAAGAATTTTCTTGCTTATATCTTATTATATTGTAGGTACTAAAGCTCGCCTCGGCCTTATTAGAACCAAAGGCAAATTAAGAAAAATAAGAAAATTATGTCAGGCGTTTTAGGAAACTTCATTTTGTTATGAAAATTATTTAAAGACGCCACAATCGGCGCCATAATTCAACCATTTTGATTTTTTATAATTTTAATATAGCTTATGTCACTCAAGTTACCAAAGATAATCTAACGACAAAATTGAATTTACTAAAATATGCTAAGTCATTTAGTAATTAGCAATTACTAATTACAAAGGACATAGCCATCGGTTGTTAATATTTTCGAAAATGTCACTAAATGTTACCAGAGTCAAATCATACCTCCATAATAATATCATAGTTGTTTAAAATTCGTTTAATTTTTGTATCTTATTATACAAGCTCTAGAAAACCAAAAACAAATTTATCCCACGGGACCCGTACATTTTTCCGAGATAAAACGTAGTGTGTTATTCTGATGTACGAGTTTTATTATTATAAAGTTTCATTAAAATCCATTTAGTAGTTTTTGGATTTATGTATTTATTAAGTATCACCTAATGTTAATTAAATTAATTTAAACCTCTTAGTTTGTAGTGTTAATGTCAATAACAAGATTATTTTATACAGTTCACAGAACTGAATGTTAATATATTTAACTTATCGTTGAAGTTTTATTGTAAAATGTATATACTTATACTTTGTGAGTACTTACTAGCATTTCCCGCGGCTCTGTTTGTATAGTCTATCTATGTACAGCTGTTACGATCCAAAAACTCGTAGCATTATTCTAGATAGCCTATATAGAGCCTTTGTGATGCATTTGCCTACCAAATGTGAAAAAGGTTTTTCAAATCCCACTTTTAAATTCAGGGATTACCGCGTCCACATAAACTCTTCGTCTTTATTGTATTAATATATTAGATTGCACACTTACAATTACTATAATATATTTATGTTAAAATCGAAATAGTAAATTAAGATAAGCCATTTTAAATCATCACAAAATAAGCAAGTTTGTTCAGTTAAAAACAAATCTTACCTGCCCGCTATTTGATTTCGTATCTCCGTTTCCTTTTTCGCAAAAACTCTATATCATACGCGTATCGGCATTTACACACAATCACAATTCACAACGAGCTGTCTCACATATGACAATAAGTCACGATAAGGTAATTTCTATTGTAATTTAAAAAGGTAAAGTTTGTTTATATCGAAATCTCAGGAACTAGATAAAAGATGCAATCATTTAACATAAATAAATCTACGATTGTCAAGAACGCTAATAAATGTCGTAGCTAACACAACACTAGTATTTAAACAATAAATTCCAACAATAAATTACATATTATATAACATTAATATTTTAAAGTAAATTTGTTTCAAATAAAACCTCTTTTATTCTTTTTTTTTATTTAGACCGTAACGCGTCAGACCACCCTCGGCCTTTGACAGCTGACTGGTGTAAAAAATGCGGAGATTCCCGCGCATGCGTTCTGTCAACTGTTGGGTGTTTGAATAGGGGTTGTGATAATTTGGTTTTGTCCGTTGTCGTAAGATATCGTCTGAAGCACATTTTGATTCAGCGTAAGTCGTGAGTTAAAACTTTTTTTCAATCATATTGTGCGAAAACTTTATTATATGATTATAAATAAAAATCTAAACATATAATAAAATTGTAACTAAGCCGAATCTGTACATTAAAAATTGATATTGAAATAGACAATATTATCGATAGACAGGCCGAATCTATAGTTTTTAAAATTTTGGTCTGTCTGTCTGTGTGTCTGTCTGTTACCGCATCACGAGAAAACCAATGAACAGATTTTGATAAAATTTGATATGATGATAGCTGGTTATCCGGGTCAACATATAGGATACTTTTTACCGCGGGAAAATATCTCATTTCTGAGAAAAAAAACAAAACCTGCATTGTAATAGTATTCTAATATGTAAAACCTAAGAATTTGGTTTTTGGTCATCTGAACGCGGGCGGAGCCGCGGGCAATGCTAGTAATAAATAAGGATAAGGACGATAACGATGAATTGCGAAGACAGTGTTAATATTAAAATGGGTTTGGGTACCACAGTTGTGTCTGCTCCTTTATCTTCAGGAGAGAGCACTTTGCCATTGAGCAAGTTTCTGGACTTCAAATTCAACTCCTTTGAGAATCACAATGTTGTCCACATTAAATACATTAAGTATTTTTTGTCATTACAAAGATTTGCTACCGTCCTTCGACGTAATAAATCTACATGCAATTCTAGTGTCCGAAACATGGTTGAAACCATATTCACCTCACAGAGTCACGTCAACCATAGTAACGCTTGGTGACTCTTCATCGACTACTGAATATTCTTTACCAGATTTTCGTTAAAAAATAAAAAAAAAACAGCGAGCCGATCACCGGCACTGTCTCTTGATGGATATTCACAGTCTACAGAATACTTATTTCTTACAGTTAAAAGGCAATCTCAAAATACTATTGAATGTATATTACTCTCCCTCAAAAAAAAGTAAACTATTTCCAAGATTTAGAAAATTTGCTTCAACAACATGTTGCCACTGTCGATCACACAATCATGGGTGACTTCAATACTTGCCTTATCAAAAATGATTCATTAAAAGTGAGCGAGCCAAAAGATTTAAAAACATTATGAATAGATTCAGTCTGAGTGTACTTCCTACTAATCCCACACACCATTTTCCTAAAACATATTTCCTTCTAGATATCATGCATATCATGCTTGTTTCTTCAGCAACCTACGTGAGTGATCATGGTCAGGCTCCAGCTAAAGCCTTTTCACACCATTGCCTAGTTAGAGTACTTGTCAAACATTCAAGAAAATATCTTTAATAACCGCTCCCCAAGGTTGACGGATGATATCAAAAGTCAGGAACGTGATGCAGCAAAATCAAAATATGAAATAGAGAAAACGTAGAATAATGAAAATGAATATAAGCGACGACGACGAAATACGCAAAAGGACTTTGTGTATAAATGCAAAAATAAATAGAAATGTTTACATTATTGTAGATTAAGTACCTGATGATGTTATTCTGACCGATTCCGGCCACGGCGGCCAATCTCATTGAGACTAGCCAACTGCGCAGGAGATATTATAGTGCACAAGTGTACGCGCAGACACAACGTGCACTCTCTATTCCTGTCACTCTCATACTCCGGTGGGACGACTGATCGACACGACCGGTGAGAGTTAAGGCGTAGGACCGACGGCTTTACGTACTCTCCGAGGTACGGGGGTGGAACACCGCCAACTTCCCAACTCCGGGCTGTTACTGAGGCGTACTGTATAGTGTAGTTTCTGTATAGAAAGACTCAATAATTAAACTTGGCCCGACCCGGGACTCGAACCCAGGACCTCCGGGTGTGCAGCCGTACATGCTAGCCACTACACCACCGAGGCAGTTAAGTATATATTAAGTACCTATACGCAATAACATATTATAAGATATTCAATAATGGTTCTTTCACCACCAATCTTTGAATAACATAGATTTTTGTAGGTCTTTCCTACGCTTACCTATATCCTTACGGAACCTATATCTTTAAGGTTAACAATTGAATCATTCATTGTGCCTTCCCTTAGAAATGAAACGTTTTTCTGTAGTTATAAATTTATCCCAACTGTTGTCCCGAGTAATAAGTTATCAACACACAAGTTAAAGTCGGTTCAGTCCCTACTATTTGCGTAAAATATACACATATACATGACAGACAAACAAGCATACAGACAAAATGTATTTTATATCTATTGTTTTGGGGATCTATATTCTGTACACAATAGCAGATATTGTTCTTAAATAAATCATGTACCAACAGTTGTTAGCTTTGTTGCTATTTTATTATATTATATAGCTTGATTCCCCATACAAACTTTTAGCCCCATTTTCACCCCCTTAAGGGATGATTTCCGAGATAAAAACATTCTATGTCCTTCCCAGGGTCTCAAACTATCTTCTTACCAAATTTCATCTAAATCGGTTCAGTAGATCCAGAGATTACCCCCTCCAACATCACAAATTTACAAACTTTACCTCTTTATAATATTAACTAGCTACTTACCCTCACTTCGCTCGGGTTCGTCCCTAGGTACGTTTTAATTTAAAACGGCTATAGTATGTTATCGTTAAGATATAGACATATGACCTTGCGGACTTTTCTGTAGACCTTTAAAAGATACACAATTCCACCATACATTATTTTGTTATATCTCAGACGGCTTATTTTTTTCCGACACCTCCAACAAATTTCGTTGTATTTTAGCATATTATACAAAAACTTAATAAGCATAGTATACAAAAACGTAACAAATTATATAATAAAACCTTCTTCTTGAATCACTCTATCTATTAAAAAAACCGCATCAAAATCCGTTGCGTAGTATTAAGGATTGATATCTATCTGCTCTTTGTAAGATTTGTCGTTTTCATTAACTGTAACATACAATTTTCGTTTGAGACATTAACTTACCATAGACTCTATTCATTAATTCGATAAAATAGTGAAGGTGTACCTTTTTGCATTTTCAGTTGGTTCGATTACCGGTTTAGGTCACGTCTTTAAAAAAAAATTAAATGCTGTTAATATTATTTTTAAAAATAAAATAATGTTTCCTTTGAGTGAAACTTAATATTTTCAGTCATTTTTCTTCCATGCCCTGTACGTTTGCTCCACGATGTTAGAGCCTATAATATGTATAATTTGTAAGATTTCACCGTTTTCTTTAATTCTAAGACGCAATGTTTGTTCGAGAGATTTTATCCTTCCCATAAACCCTACGATAAAATAATGACGGCATCATTTATGCATTTTTATTTGGTTCGATTCCCGATTCAGGTAAGCTTTTAAAAAAACATTAAATGCTGTTTTTATTATTTAAAAAAAATCCTTTGAGTAAATTTTGATAACTTCAATATTTAAGATACTTTTCTTCCATGTATAGTATAGATATATATGAAATTGCATTATTACCTTATCTTTCATACATCTCTAGCAGAATGGAATAGAAATCTAAATTTCAAGTGCTAAAAACCGATAACAAATGACAGCAAATTTCCAAAGAGTAATTACTTTATTCGAACAATATTGAAATGCAAACGTACTAGATAGTGTCCATTTATCTATATATATATTATCGATACAGAGGCCTAATCTATAGTTTCTAGAATTTTTGTCTGTCTGTCTGTTACCGCATCACAGAAAAACCACTGGAGGGATTTTGATGAAATTTGGTATGGTGATAGCTGGTTATTCGGGTCAACATATAGGATACTTTTTACCGCGGGAAAATATCTCATTTCTGAGAAAAAATACAAAAACTGCAATGTAAGAATATACTAATATGTAAAACCTAAGAATTTGCTTTTTAGTCATCTGAACGCGGGCGGAGCCGCGGGCAGTGCTAATGAATATATAAGTTTATACTATTAGCGCAATCGTGAAGCTAACACATGTCTGACATCGTCCGGCGCCACACACGACTTTAAAACCATTTTGAAACCATTTTCGAACCTGTTTAACTAGATTTAAAGCTCAGATTTCCGTTTACGTATGTCTTAAAGAAATATCACGATGTAAAAACAATAGTGGGTGCTTCAAGTAGTTATTATGTTTGAACCATTGCTTGAAGTTTATTTATGGGTGCTGTTTAACAGGGTCGTGGATTCGTGGCCGAACCAGTGTAGCCAACTTAGGGGTTTTCCCCCCAAATTTAGGGGTAAAAAAATTGCACCGGGGTTTTTTTAGGGGGAAAAAATGTTTAGGGGTTTTTAGGGTTTTTTTCTTTAAAAGCATGACTTAATTAATATAAATAACGTTTTATAAAGTTTCGTATAAAGACTTGGAAAAATCATATATCTTTAAATATCATTTGCATCATTTATACCCTTTTTTTAATTATTTTCTAAGTTATGTTTGAAATTTATTATTATTAAATGGTTAAATGTAATTATTGAAATAATAACCATAAATACGTTTTTACGTAACTTTTAATCATGTATAATAAAACATAACAAAAAAACATATACATATAATAAAATTGTAACTAAGTCGAATCTGTACATTAAATATTTTTTGGAAAATCTAATTGAAATAGACATTATTATCGATACAGAGTCCGAATCTACAGTTTTTAGAATTTTTATCTGTCTGTCTGTCTGTTACCGCATCACGAGAAAGCCACTGTACAGATTTTGATGAAATTTAGTATGATGATAGCTGGTTGATGATGATGGATCCATAGCATCCGGGTCAACATATAGGATACTTTTTATCGCGAGAAAATATCTCATTTCTGAGAAAAAATACAAAAACTGCAATGCAAGAGTATACTAATATATAAAGCCTAAGAATTAGGTTTTTGGTCATCTGAACGCGGGCGGAGCCGCGGGAAATTACATTTTTCAAATTGTCAGTTAGAGGGTTTTTGAAATTACCCTTATGGGGATAAAATTTCAAGTGTTGGCAACACGGGCCGAACATCGGTTCAATTTCGTTTTTCGGATACGTTGTGATCCTTAATAATTTACCAATTTTAATTAAGATGTTTATTAGAAGAATTCTAAGTTTATTTTGTCTATTTAATTAGGCAAAGATTTTTAAAACTGTAAATTAAGAAGAACAAATATAATTTATTTTTTTGTTGCATACGTATTAAGGTTTAGGTATGTTCATAACTAAAATAAATGACCATGAGTATATAAAAGGCTTAATTTTATTTTATTATTATGACAGACATGATTTCTATTAATGTCGGTCAAAATAGTGCAAGTAGTATTTTCTATTCTTGTGCCAAATGTTTGGCATTCAAGCCGAATTTCGGCCGAATGCCGAAGTTCAAATAATGTTTAGGTATTTCAATAAGATTTTCCAAAAAATGTTTAATGTACGGATTCAGCTTAGTTACAATTTTATTATATGTATAGATTCTTATCGTAAATTATTTTCAAACACATAAGTTGTATACTTACTTTGTAATCACCTCTTTAAAACCTGTATTTTGATACCCAATCGATAGATTTGGAAGAAACAAAATATGTACACAATTTGGCGCCTGAGATTCGCCATATTGATTTTGAATAATATCTATAAAGCCCTCACGTTATCAAGACGAATCCAGACTAGTGTCTTTTAGGAATTACGAGAGAACGTAGAATCAGACATACATACATACATCAATACAGGTCAGACAAATGCACAACCCTCCTTTGGGTTTCGTCATAGTTGGGTAAAGAAGTTAAGGAAATGTGCAATAAAGAATATGATAAGTTTTTTCCAATATGTATAATTTTGCCAGTAGATTAATATTTAAAAGGATCACTACTACAAGGATGAATATAAAATAACAGTAAAAATAAATAAAATATAGGTGATTTTAAATAAAACAATATTTTTAAATTTTGTCGCGGTTGTATTTTTGTTCAGTGTTTCGAATGTTTTCGACGTTTCGAATCGCTCCATCGGGCTTCGCCGCAGTCGGGTAAAAACAGATAAGCCTGTACAACAGATTCGAGTTATACTTATACCTATATGTTATAAAGCGTTATAAAATGTCTATTACATGATTTCAGCTAACATGCCAATACATACTTAGTTCATCTATAGGTACTTAATATTTTAGAGAGATGTGATTTTTTGTTTGTTTGTTTGTACTGAATAGGCTCCATAACTACTGAACCGATTTAGATGAAATTTGGCAAGAGGACAGTTAAAGACCCTAGGAAGGGTATAGGATAATTTTTATCCTGAAAACCATGCCTTAAGGGGTAAAAATGGGGATGAAAGTTTGTACGAGGAATCAATCTGGGGATGATGATGATAAAATCATAAAGTACATATATTTAGTATATAACATGTAAATGTCAATAAATATAACATTATCTTTAACTTTTAATCAGTTCATTTGTCATTTTGGACAGCGACATTTTTTTTGGTAAACAATTTAAGGTCATTACGCCATACGTCACTCTCACCTTCGTCTCAATATGTAATTAAACGATGAATCAATTAACATTAACGAGCAAAAACTTACACTTGCTAACGGATGGACCACATTTTAGAGCTGCAATATTTTCATTTAAGTATGGGATACGGGGTGACTATGGTTTACATGAACCTGGAACTTTGTAGGTACAATGTTATGACATAATATTGAAACAAAATGAATAAACGGATCGTCAACTTAATTTAATACGAATCAGTGTATTTAGTCCTTGAAAAGAACACATAATATTACTTGTTCCACTTTTCCAGTCACTTTCTTGTATAATTGTGCTCTTAATCATATCCTATAATGTAAAATAACATAATATTTTTTTAACTAAACTAGTTTTCGAAAATCGACCATAATCGATGGAAAACATACATAAATATGAATAGTATCTACTTATCTAATATATAAAAAAATAACTGTTTTTTTTTATAACATTAAAGCTCATCAATAGCTACCTACTAAACAAAAAAAACCGTTTTAAAGAAAACTATATTTTCGGATTTTGTTGCGGATTTATTTGCATTTTTTTTCCCGACGTTTCGAATGCTTTACAGCATTCATGGTCACGGGCGAGACTGAGGTGTTACATGTCTCGAAGGTATAGTTGTTACAGACAGCCTACCCACAATTAACAAAATGAAAATTTCACCAATTACATTACAATATTTTTTAACTTTAAACATTTTTATAATTTTAACATAACATAAAATAAACAAAAATGCAAATAAATCCGCGACAAAATCCGAAAAGATAGTTTTATTTAAAATGTCAAATATTCGCGTAAATCTAAGAAAGTATTACAAAAAAATCCGATTAACAAACAGGAGAAAAAGATGCTGCTGCGTGCTGTTTTGTCTTTGCCTATATATATAATTTGTAGATAATTGATGATAACACGAAGACATAAGATAACATGAATTGCAATATAATGCACTTCAAAATCATTTTATATTCCCTACTAAATATTTCACCGTTCAAGATGGGTTTTTCCTCAAATTTGATATGCAGCAACTGCTACTCATTTCGAGGCTTACTTGTAGAAAAAATGCTAACATAGAACCTATCACATAACACGAACACAAAAAGCACTTTCAAATTAAGAAATTGTTGAAAAATCTTCTTTTTGAAATCGTTCAAAAATAAGATTATGAATTTCAGAATACTCTCAGCAAAAAGTAACTATATTTGTGTCATGTGTATATTGATATACTATTTATTAACCATGCGAAAATTGATGGTTTTAAAATAATATAAACACGAACGAACAATTTATAGGTTCTTATATTTTAAAATAATAGGTTAACTACCTATATATCGATTTTCCTTCCTAAATAGATATCTTATTTTCTTTCATCTTCGTTTTGACAAATGAGTATGCAACGGCCTCGAGATATTGTTTTTGCTATTCTTTTTTATCAGGCGTTTTTTTTTTTATAAATACTACTTTATTCTGCTCAACCAGCTTACGTACTTAGCACTCTCCTAGATCATACATAAATGATTGTAAAAATATATTTTGAAAGAAAAAGTAAAGTAAAAATATATGTAATAGATTATAAGTACAATCGCGTTCTGAAGACCCTATATTGAAAAGAAAGACCTACAATTAAGAACACAAATAGTATAGATTAAGATCACAAATTAAGTCAATACAATTTAAACATAGTTCATTAAAATTTTTGGAATTGTTATTAAAAAATAACAGGCGAATTTAATAACTTTCGCCATTCTTAAAATCGTTCTAATATATCAAAATTTTATCTATCTATACATATAATAAAATTCGGAGTCGAATTTGTACAATATTTTTTGGAAAGTCTTATTGAGATGGTCATTATTATCGATACACAGGTCGAATCTATAGTTTTTATAATTTTTGTCTGTCTGTCTAGGTACGCATCACGAGAAAACTACTGGATATATTTTGATGAAAAAAAAAAAAAAATAGTTGGTTATCCGGGTCAACATAAAGGATATTTTTTACTGCGGAAAAATATATCATCTCTGAGAAATCTATACGAAACGTTAAAACGCTAGATAATAAGAAATACTAGATTATCCTAAAAAAGGTTACATATTTATTGGTCACAAGCGGTCATCTTGACATCCGAGATGTAATCGCAAGATGGAGGCGATAACGCAGGCGGCTCTTTTATATTAATTACGCACAATTGTTCATTAGCGATCGTTACTTTTAATGAAAGCCTCACGACCTGACTGATTTCGTACACTTATTTTCGTCAGATAACCTATTTTCCCAGGATTCACGAAATTCTTATAAGCAAAATTTTATTTTTGCTGTTTTTCTACTTTTTCGCTACTTATTTACCGGTATCGATCGTGAAAATATTTTTAGTTGAAGGCGTAGTGTCAAAATGAAGGTTTATTTTTTTTTTAATTTACTTCCAAGACCCATTAACAACTTAGGTAGGTACATTGATGACATTCTACAACACATATAAACCGTTTGTTAAATGTTTAAACGATTTAATAGATAACAGATTAAAAAAAGAAAGCGAAAAAAACTTAAAAAATACATTGCTTTATAAACAGTTGGTACAACGTACATTGATTCTTTTCATTTCATTGATACTTAGATTTACGCGAATATTTGATTTTTTAAATAAAACTACCTTTTCTGATTATTTCGCGGATTCATTTGGATTTTCGGGTCCAGTCTCTTCGTTGACCATAATTGCTGTATATAAAATATAGCTACATAAAAATCTAAGAAGATTTTCACTAATTTAATTGAAAGTTGGACTGTATTGGTTTTAAAATCCCCTCATTATGAAAAACATACATATACAGAGGAGATAGACATAGCAAGTAAACTTATTTACAGTACAAAATAAATACACAAAATATTTTTATTAATTTTTATTATTTATCTATAATAACAATAACAATTTAAATATGTATTAACAAAATATGTCTCAATGCTTACATCTATCATATATAGAACGCTTTAAATACAATTTTTGCAGACTTCTACATGTTATATAACTTCAAAAGGCAAACCTAATACCAATATTAAGATATAATTGATATTTTGTATGAGATGATTGCTTGTATAAATTTTTTTACAGATTATCCTAACAAATTACAAATTATTTATTTCTAAGAGAAATGCTTAATTATTATAGACTAGCATTGCCCACGACTCCGCCCGCGTTCAGATGACCAAAACCAAATTCTTAGGTTTTACATATTAGTATACTCTTACATTTCAGTTTTTGTATATTTTTTCAGAAATGAGACATTTTCCTGCGGTAAAAAGTATCCTATATGTTGACCCGGACGACCAGCTATCACCATGCCAAATTTCATCAAAACCCCTCCAGTGGTTTACTGTGATACGGTAACAGACACACAGACAAAAATTCTAAAAACTATAGATTCGGCCTCTGTAGCGATAATAAACTCTATTTCAATAAGATTTACCAAAAAATATTTAATGTACAGATTCGGCTTAGTTACAATTTTATTATATATAATACTACTTTTTTATACATATATGTATAGATTAACTTGAAATATGTAGTGGTAACGCGCTCGCTTGGGAAACCGAGTGAAGCGGGTTCAAATCCCGGTACTCGCACCTCTGATAATTTCATGTGCAATTCATTTACAACATGATTACCACTTGCCTTACGGTGAAGGAAAACATCGTGAGGAAACCTGCATGTCTGAGAAAACCTAGCAAGTTTTCGAAAGACATGTGAAGTCCACCAACCCGCACTTGGCCAGCGTGGTGGACTATGGCCTGATCCCCCTCGTACTGAGGAGGCCCGTGCCCAGCAGTGGGACGTTAAAAAAGGGCTGATTACATACATTACATACATGCATATTAGAATTACCTTTATTTGAAGTTGAGCAACATATAGTTTATAGGCTCAGACTAAGAAATAACATAGACAGAGTGTCATAGAACTAAACATGAAGTAAAACAATGTTTTATAATAGCATACAAATAATAATAGAATACTCAATAATGCGATAAGTAAATAAATGTTAATAAATAAAAATGGTTAACGGATTTTATTATAATACAGAAATAAAATCTTCTTCCCGTTGAAATAGAGATAGCAAAACAAATGCTTGAAAAGTACAAAAAAATATAGTATTTTTTATAATTCATATTTTATTCTTAAAAATAATAAAATAACGTCTACTATCTACATAAAATTTTACTTATTCTTTGAAGATAGTAAACGATATGTATGGCAAAAACGAGAGTAGTAGCAAAAACAGCAAAATTAAGCTACCGTTTTTGACTTTGACATTTATTTTGACAGGCTCCATCTATATATTTATTTAGTGTGCTGTGTGTGTTAGTGTTTATGTAGTGTGCTGTAGATATAGATTTAATTATACTTAATTGTACTTAATTGTAAACCCAATTATATTAGACTTCAATTATATCAGGCTTCAATCTCTTAACAATTATATCTTTAACAGTACCCCAATGTAAGATACCTATATTACGATTATTTTTATTGTAAAAAAACTGTTTCGCAATCTTAGTATACCTTTTATTTACTAATTTGTACCCATAAGAAAAAACATATCCATTTTTTAAATAAATAATTAGTTACAATGTTTAGTTTGAAAAAAAATTTTTTTTGCGTGATCTTCTTCATTTAAGTATTGACGATTATAGTCATTTTCTACTCAACTTTTACTGTAATACAAAAAAAAGTAACGTAATTTTTTCAATTTTTTTTTAAATTCCAATAATGCAATATTACAACGAAAGAAAGATGATCAGTCGATTTTTTTTTCTTTCAAACGAAAAATTAAAATTATTTTAAAAATCAGTGGACCACCTTAAAATGTTGAGTAAAAAAATTATTTTTTATTTTATTTCAAAAAAATTGTTTTTTTTATATGCTACAAATTCTATCTCCAAGCTAAGAAAAAACATTTTTTTTCTCTCCATCCTAATATCCATATCATATTCTAAATGCGAAGGTTTGTGTGTTTGTTACGTTATAGCAGCTGAACAGTTTTAATTAAGTTAAATTGAGAATGGAAAAAAATTAAGTCCCGCCGAGTTTCTTCCGTCAGTTCTTCTCAGGACTAAGAACTTTTCTTTCCAAGATGGCGGTAGAACTACTAGTTCAAAAAGAAAAAGCTTTAAATCTAATTAGAACAGGAAAAACTCAGTAAAAGCATGGAATAATTGAAAAGACCTTTAGTAGATATTTCACTTGTCGAGCAGGTACCGGTCCACGCAGTGCAGCAGCTCGAAGCAGACCTCGGCCAGGATGAGCGCGATGACCATCCACTCGAGGCGCACGTGGTGGCGGTCCGCCGCCCACGCCGACACCAGCTGCAGCAGCTCCACGCAGTGCGACAGCCGCTCGTTCAGCACCTGCGGGGGCGGACCCTACTCACTGTGCCAGCGGACGCGGGCTCCGGTCCCGCTGGAGGCATTCATTTATATGATGAGCACGAATGTTTGTACTCCAGTGTGTATCAACTATCTGGTATCCATAACACAGGTCTCGTAGCTTACCATGGAACTAGATGGTGCTGTGTGTTAATGTCCCAACATATATATTATTTATTTATTATGTCATCGTCACGTGCACGTCACGTGCGAGATTGAGATAATAACTATTAAATTTGTAGATTTTGAAAAGAAAACTAAATATATTAATTAATCTTGTTTTTATGCATAGCAATTAGTAAGTATGTACGTTTTAACAGTTAGTATGGAATAGATAGTCGATCGCTTGCTCTATGAAAAGCAAAAATAAATTTATTCCACGAGAACCGTACATTTTTCCAGGATAAAAGTAACGTATGTGCTATTCTAGATTATCATTTATCTCTGTACCAAATTTCATCTACATCCGTTCAACCGTTCTAGCTGGATTGAAAAATATATTTTTGGATTTGTGTGTAGGTTAGTGGCAGTTAATGGCAGTGATAGCCCAGTAGTGATGTACTCGCTTGGGAAACCAAGTATAGCGAGTTAAAATTTCGGATCTCGCACCTCTCATGTGCGAATCGTTTTCAATATTACCACTTGTCTTTCTATGAAGGAAAATTCGTGAGGAAACACCTACATGTCTGAGAGAACCTAGCAAGCTGTCTGGAGACATACTCAGTTCTCCCGCGCTTGGCCAGAGTCATGGACTATGGCCTGGTCCTCCTCGAACGAATCATCCTTGAAGGGAGACCCGTGCCCAGCAGAGGGTCCTCAAAAAGGGCTCCAGTTACTGAGGACTTACTCTGATCCTCTTCGGGATAGTGAAGTAGGCGACGGTGTTGGAGTAAAGCCTCTCCAGCCTCTCGTCCTCCCAGTAGCAGTCGGGTGTGTCCAGGAGGTCTGACTCCACGTTCAGCTGGTGGCGGAGAGAGAACAACTCGCCAAGCTTGCGCACTACCTGGTATGTACAGACACCTTATATGAAGATAGCTTGTCGTTTTGTTATAAACATATGATTTTTACAGTATATTTAACTTTCTTGAACGGATTCTAAATGTACTGCTTTGAGTCTTTCCCTTTCTCTCTTTAAATTAGACGATTCAAAAGTGCTTTTACAAGTATAATTGAATAAAAATTTATTTCATTACGTTTCATTTGAACTGTTACACTATTGCCGTTTAAGAATAAAATAGAAGAAGTTAGTACTAAAATTATATATAGCATTGAACAGTCGAGTTATATAAAATACATGGTTAACTAAAATATACATGATCTTTGATTTGCTGACACTCATGACTGCTTTTTGCTTTGCATCGGCTGGCACCGACTTTGAAAATATCTGATTAGGTATCTATTCTAAATGAAAACCTCCGTTTAGTTATTTTTTACATTTTAGTGGCTGGAAGTTGGTTTTTTTAAGTTTTTATTTTTTCATTTTTAGTGTAGACGTAATATGCAGGTAATTTGTAAGAAGAAAGTTATTTAGCAACATATTCGATTGCTTAATCGAAAATATTATTAAATAATTCATAATCGAAAAAAATAATTCATTTTTTATTTTTATAAAACTGACCATCTGGAGAGTACACCCTATGAAACGAAAAAATATATTTGCAAATCGGTTCAAGCGTCTTCCGGTAATCGGTGAACATACATAAAAAACAAGATTCCGACGAATTGAGAACCTCCTCCTTTTTGGAAGTCGGTTAAAAAGAGCCGATCCCTGTCAGTAGCGACGGCGTACCTCCTTCTTCTCGACGCGCGTGACGCCCTCGCGCTGCATGAGCGCGGAGTGCGCGCGCACGGCCGCCGCCAGCGCCTCCAGCCGCGCCTCCCACGCGCCCAGCCGCGCCGACTGCGCCATGGCGTGGCTGCAGTGCGGTACACTCATGTTATACTTATGTCCTCCTGAACGTCATCTCATTGAGACTACCCAACTGCGCACGAGATATTATAGTGCAGCGCGTGTACGCGCAGACACAACGTGCACTCTCTATTCTTGTCACTCTCACACTCCGGTGGGACGAGGCGAGGCACGACCGGTGAGAGTGTCGGCGCAGACCAACGCGACACGTGCTCTGCAGCACGGGGGTGAAACACCGCCAACTTCCCAACTCCGAGCTGTTACTGAGACTTACTATACAGAAAGACTCAATAACTAAACTTGGCCCGACCCGGGACTCGAACCCAGAACCTCCGGCTGTGCAGCCGTACATGCTAGATACTACACCACCGAAGCAGTAACAATAAAAACAGTACACATTATTGTATACGAAAAGATACACATATATATGTATATGGACAGATCCATTACTTTTCAACGAAAGTGTGCGCGCGTGGGTCACCGATTTGGGCGCTGCCTTTTTTTCGAAAGGAGGTTAAAAAAAGAGAAGATACTCAAAATTTCTGATTTGATTGATTTTAAAATTCTCCCGTGATTATTGTACATATACATAAATTACACTAATAAATAAATTAAGCCTATATTTTCTGCTACATATTTGGTATTCACAAACATTTGAAAATATTAGTATTAAAAGTAAACATTTTCAAATTCTACAAAATTGATTGAATGATGTCACTTTCCCATTCATATGGCAAGTGTCACTCGCCTCACCATGCTATAATGGCTTTCTAAATAATAAATTACAATTATATCACATCTCCAAGTTAAGTTCATTTAAATCGGCAAAAATTATTAAAAAAAAATATTACTATGAAGTCTATATACTCAAAAAATAATAAATAATATGTATAATATTATGTATTTACCTGAATGAGTACTTCTCTAATGAATTATCAGCATCTGGAACTAACACAAAACATGATTCTTGCAAATAACACCTTTTCCTGTAACAAATCAAAGTTATATTAATTTATTTTTATAAAAGATTACATTATCGATGCCCCATTTCATAAAAAAAAAAATTTTCAAGTGTGACTTTTTTCACTTCTGGCTCTTTACAGAGAACTACATACAGATATCAAACATAAGTACTGCTTTTTAACGAGGTTAATAATTAAAATTACATTTTAAACTTAAATTATTACTTTATTCCCAAGGAGGGTTGACGTCAAACGTAAACGTAAAACTTTTGCCAAATCCTATCAGCAGTAGAGAAGATGTACTGTGCCGACCCCAAGTCGTTGGGAAATGGGCAGGGAGATGATGATGATTTTAAACTTAATATTAAATATAAAACAATACTAAATAACTATAAAAAACCGGTCAAGTGCGAGTCGAATTTGCACACGAAGGGTTCCGTACCACCGTACATGTACTTTTTATTAATATGACTTTTACTCTATGTATGTAGTATATTCACTTCGATGATCGATTACGAACGTTAAAAAATGTTTCTTGTATTTTTTTATGTATTTTTATTATTTGTTGTTACAGCGGCAATAGAAACACATACTCTGTAAAAATTACGATTCATGAGATACAGCCCTCTGACAGACGGACGGACAGCGGAGGCTTAGTGATAGGCACCCTTCCATTGCCACCCTTTTGGTACGGAATCCTAATAAAAAGATGAGTATACAACTGTTTTTCAAACATTGACAGGTCTAAAAAAATAAACGCAGGCAATAAAATAAGAAAGCTGCAACTGCATATAGATATTTTTTATAAAAAAGTGCAACTTACGCATTTGGCTGATATTGGTAGGTCATGACTTCCCTCTCCTTCTTGACCACATCTTTAGGGTAGCTTTCTACTTCATACCTGGAAATAAAATAATATTATAGAATATGAATACAAATATTATGTAAATATATCTAATCTTAATATATACCTAAAATTCTCGTGTCACTGTGTTTGTAACAAAACTCCTCCGAAACGGCTTGATTAATTCTTATGAAATTTTGTGTGTATTTTCAGTAGGTCTGAGAATTGGACACAAACTATTTTTCATACCCCTAAAAGATAAGGGTGGTCCACCCTAGGGATGAACCAGAGAGGAGCGAGGGTGAATCGCTAGTATACTTATAAAAAAATATATAGTAACAAAGCAAAATCTCATGAAATAGTTTTTAAAAACAATGACTGTTACATATTGTATATAGAATATAGACCCCAAAACAATAGTTATTGAATTTTTTGTCTATGTATTCGCCTGTGTGTCTGTATGTTTATTCATTTTTGCAACCAAAAAAAAAACACTGAATTAATTTTAACTAAATTTTGTGCAGTGTTAATAATAGTGTTGGTAATATTACATCTTATCAACATTTAAGATACCTTATTACTACAGGAAAATCTTTCATTCCCATGGGAAAACACAATAACTGGTTCTGTCTAGTCGTCTTTAGAAAATTACAAAGCATTTTAAATACCACCCAAGCAAAGCAAGGGTAATTTGTTAATATGATAATATATTATTTGTACAAGTGAAAAATGGTTTTTGTTTATGTAATTAATGAAAATACTACATATACTTATATACTCACGGTCTAATAAACTGTAATACATTATTAGCTTCCAATTCAGTGCAATTCCAAAACACAACTGCACCTTCCTTGAAAAAAATAATTTCTCGAGATTCATCTCCTATACTGTACATTGGTTTCGCCACAACTACATCTCCATCTCCTATTTCTTGTGCTTTGAGTCTGTAAATAGAATGAAAATATGTGTGTAATTGCTTAAATTATTATATGTATAAAAGAATTGGAAAATAAATTAGTATATTTAAGTTTGATACAAACCCTAAGTTTAACACCTCCCAAACAGAAAAAACTTTCTGCCAAAAATTTAAAGATTTGAACAATGTTGCTCAAACAAAATATTTTTAATAGAAAATATCTCTTAACTACGAGTATGCCTATATATTTATTAAATTTTGACCATTTTATGATAGAAGTATTTTTTTTTAAATACAAGTTTTTGGATATCTAATTCTAACACATAAAATAAAGAGTGTGTGAGTATTTTTATTGCTTTTTACCATACTTTCTTTCTTGTAAACGTTACAGGTACTGCATATTTCATAAAATGTAAGAGATATGAAATTAAAAAGTTATATTATCCTTACACCTATAAAAGTAAGTTACAGGTAAGTGCATGTCCATACTCTGTATATATGTGTATTTTATCATAAATACTAAATAAATATTTACCTTCTACAGGATGCTATTTTGGTAATATATCATTCACATCAGATTTGTATTAAATTAACATAAATAATTAAGATTATTTAAATGTACTTTTAAATAGTATAATTTATCTATTTCTACATTTTTACTTCTTATCATTAACAGAATGACAACTTAATACATATGATTAATTATATATGTAATATTAAATTAAAGCTAACGAACTTTTTTTATGGATTATAAATGATGACACACTTTAATACATTGCACAAAACACTTGAAATGTTACATCATTTTTATACAAAAATAAATGACTTTTTCAAAACCTTACGTTCCCGGTTCATATAATTTTTGCTGTACCAATCCTTCTTTCAAGGCCTTCAAATCATACAGATTTGCTGTGGCGTATGCCAAAGTTAAATAGTGACCTTCCTTTTTAGTTAAATCTTCTAGCACTGCTTTCTTATGCACAGTCTTCTTTTTCAAAGGTAAACTCTTATTATCTACAGTCATAGACGTAGGTTGTATATTATCACTGGAACAGTTTCTACATAATTGCTGTCTCATACAAAATAATTCATTTTTCTTTGAAAAAAACACATTTTTAGCCGGCGATAGATCAACTAAAGAGCTTGTTGTAATAACTTTTGTAGCGTTACGTAAGGTTGTTATTGCAATTCTCGATATAAACACAGTCATACTGAAAGTCTATTTTTAATTATAAGTTTGTAATTATGATATTTTTAAGAAATATATAACTACATTTGAGGTTATGCTTAGGTAATATTTTTATTTTCAATTTTGACTTTTATCTTTTATGATATTGAAATCATGGATGACAAATAAATTGACAATTCACAATTGACATCCTTTGAGTGTTGCCAATTAATTACCAATCCCAACTAAGGATTTAGAATATATTTTTTTGTATCATTACTTGATTCATCAAGAAAGTCTATGCATACACTCAAAATTAATTATTTAGATTTGAGAATGCGAAACTCATGCACTCTATTTGAAATAATTGGAAAAAATGAATGGAATTCAAACTTAGATGTTGAAGATACTACATTTCACCCACAAAAAAATATTTTACATTAATTAATGATTTTAAAAAAGCTTAACTAAGCCGACAATCGAACCAACCAAAAATGTATCAAATACAGTCTATTTTATAGAACTAATAACTACTATTAAAGAAAATCATTGCACCTTACACTTAAGGTAAATTATGACATCATACAATTCGTACATATTCGGTCTATTTGATATTATTAATGAAAATAAAAACACCACAAATGTATCAAAAATATTTTATTTACATTAATCAAATGACATCAGTCTAATAAAACGCTTCCATCGTCTTCAGTAAATAAGGCATGCAACTTTCTAGCAAACTCAGGTCCGACACGACGGGCCTTCGCCCCCGGCACTGCAGCCCGAGACACCCCTATCGAGGCCATTTCTGACACACCATCAGGTGATTGGAGAGCCTAAGTATAAAAAACAATACATATATTTAAATTAGAAATTTAGAGTATGTTGGGTTTTATTTTTACTTTTCCAGTTTTGCCTAAAAAGTTTGGCGAGGATTATACAATAATTCAATTCAATAACAAGCGAAACTTTAACGGACGCGTACATTTTTTTCCTTATTATAAAATTAATCCCACGGGAACCGTACATTTTTCTGGGATAAAAGTATCCTATGTATTATTCCAGACTATAATGTGTCTCTGTGCCAAACTTCATTTAGAACCGTTCAGCCGTTTTGGCGTGAATCCATACTCACAAACTTTCACATTTTTAATATTAAATATTAATACGGATTAGAAGAATTAGAAAAAAATTCGCTTACTTCATATAATTCAAGAGGAGTTTTATATCGAGCGCATATCGCTCTAGATGTTTCTAGACTCGACAGTGGCAGAATAGCTATCATCTGTTGCCATAGTTTGCTTAGACCGTGACCTAAAAAAAGTATGTTAAAAGTAATTACTAATTTTTTTTACAACGATGTTTTATATCTTTTTTACAACAAAAAAAATATTAAGCTTGCTATTTAATGACTATTATAGACAAATTTTTGATTCCGTAGGTTACATTATTGCAATATTTGTGGGGATCTTTTAATTTTGTTTGAAAATAAAACCAAATTTGGTCCAGTAGTTTTTAAATTTATCCATTACAAGCAAACATACAAAAAAATATCTTTATTAAATGAAACTATCTTTTCGGATTATTTCGCGGATTTATTTTGTCGCAATGCAACATCTGCTGTCTGCAAACATAGCCAGGACCGCCCAAGCCATTATATTCGTTTCGATAGACCTCAAATCCTGGCAAAAGAAAACCGATATCGCCCTAGAATGATTCGAGAAGCCATAGAAATTAAAAAACATCCAAATTTCAATAGGGAAGATGGCTGGGTACTACCATCGTCATGGGATCCTGTTATTAATATAATAAAATCAAATAATAAATATAAACAAAACAGACAGGCAGATGTAGTAAGTTCATACTGTGTAGATCAAAATGACAGCTTATCAGATTAATATGTTTAATTTTTCATTTGTAAAAGTATATATTAATAGTGTTGCTTAGTAAGTTGTTTTTAAATAATAGGAAACTAAATTAAAATTATTATCCTTAATTAATTTTAACTTTTTAAATTACACATAGAACAATTATATGGCTTAAATAATTAATACTATATTTTATATTTTTCTTTATGGTTATAAATATAATAATGGCAACACTAAATATAGATTTAAATTAATATTTTAAAATTGTAATAATTATAAAAATAATAGCAAAAATGAAATAAATAATTTTCCATATTCAATTATAATTAAAATTATAAAAATGTTTTAAAGTTAAAAATATTGTAATGTAATTGGTGCATTTTTCATTTTGTTAATTGTGGGTAGGCTGTCTGTAACAACTATACATTCAAGACATGTAACACCTCAGTCTCTCCCGTGACCATGGATGCTGTAAAGCATTCGAAACGTCGGGAACCAAAAATCAAAATAAATCCGCGAAATAATCCGAAAAGATAGTTTCATTTAATAATGTCAAACATTCGCGTAAATCTAAGAAAGTATTAAATATCTTCATAGTATTATAGTATAATTTTTTTATTGATTTTTTTAAAATCAATTAGTAAAATAAATACCATCTTTGTCTATGGGCACGCATTTCTTATTTTCACCCCTCATATAGAAATCGGCTTGCTCGTCAAGAATACGTTTCGCTCTCCTAAAAAAAAATAATTATTATTAGCTTGTGACACTCGCTCTCAAATACACTATAATATCTATCTCTCTTACAAAAAGTAAACTGACTTTAATTGAAATAAGTGATTTTAAATAAATGATTCATATATTAGAATCCATAAGAATATCATATTCTGATACTACAATTGTAGTTTAAAAATTAAAATATATACATATAGAAAAAAATATATATTTTATATATAAATATATATATTTTTTTGTTGCTTGTTTTTTTTTATGTAGCAATGAAGCATCATTTTTCTATGGAGAAAGTATTTAACTGACATACTATCCACTACCAAACTATTTTATCCCCTATTTTTATTATATGTGGAATATTAAAACTGTTTCAGAAAATATAATATATTAATAATTGAATTAATTAAATCTCATACTTATGTGGTTCCTCTGCTATCGCTTTGGTGAACTGGACTATAGTGAGTGCCAGCTCGTTGGGTGTATTCACTATCACAGTGTCACAGTCTGCACTTACTAGTAAATCTGCAAAACACAACTTACAATGAATTGCTTGACGAAAACAATAAATTAATAATAAATGTCAATAACATAGAAAAAATTAGTATTTACTTAATAATATTTTTTAAGCTATTTTTTAAAGTCGCATCCCAGTACTCGGCAACGTGAGGGGATTAAGCCATAGCCTTTTTACCTGACTGAAGTCTAAAAGAAGGTTATGTGTTCAATGAACTTTTGTTTAAAAACTTTAAAATTGCTCTAAAGTAATTATTTTCAAAATATTATAATTGCACCAAATTCTTTTATTTCAAAGACTTTGTTAGTTGGATGTTAATATTTGACATCTAAAATAAAACAATCTTTTCGTAATTTTTCGCAGATTTATTTTGATTTTTGGTTCCCAACGTTTCGGATGCTTTACAGCAATTATGGTCACGGAAGAGACCTTTTCTTTTATTTGATTGATTTTTTCTTAAATATGTTAGAGAAAGGTGAAACACGATAATTAAACATTTGCTAAATACGTGAAAGACGTTTAAATAAAATTAAATTATCTCTAAAATTCTTACATTCCTATTACCTGTAATTGCTTTTTCTAAATCAATCTCGGTCATAAGCCTCTGGTTTTTCGAAGTTTTACGACCAGATGTTCTGTAAAAAAAAAAGAAAACATTGCAAAATTAAAAAAAATATTTAAGAAAAAAACAAAAATCAAAATAAAAACACTAAAAGAATAAAAAAATAAAGTTTTTTTTCTCAATAAGAAGTTACTGAACCAAAAATTAGTTTTTTTATTAAGAAGTTACTTAAAAAACAAAAAAATATTTTTTTTTTGTAATTAGAATACTTAATATTAAAACTTACTTAAAATAGTCTCTAACACCAAACAACACTAGAGTAAGTTTGCATTCCGCTAACTCTGCTGCATCTTTAATATGTTTGGACAAACTGTGAGAGATAACCAATTGTTCCACATTTTCGACAGCAAAAACATATAGACTATGGTTACATTTTACCTTTGATGGTGTCAGTTGTACCTGGAAATAATAAAAGTTTTACTTATAATATAAGAAAATTATATAATGTCTTATGTATATATAATATTTCTTTAGTTAATAATTATGTATCTCACCTTATTAACATAAAATTACAAAACAATTATAAATGGATGCAATTCTGAAAATAAGTATTGATTTTTAAAATTGTTTTATATTTCAATATTCATGGTTGTAATAAACAAAAGTTAAAAGCTTAGAAAGCAATTTTTTAAAATTTCTTTTTGAAAATGTGAAAATTAGCCTAGAATTGACATATTATTGTGTAACTGTAACATACAAAAAAAAATAAAAAAAACGACACACCAGAATTAAGTACCTCATCCTTTTAAGAAATCAATCAAAATATAACTATTATTAGGCACTTACAAATAATATAAAATATATACTTTTATTAGGTACTTACAAATCCGTCATTATTTGTTAATGTAGGCATTACATTTCTCATCCAAAGAACTAAAGAGGTATCACATATACTAGATGATGGTTTTATTTTGACACCACTAGCAGTTGCTTCCCTCTGAACATCTGCACAAAACCAAGATTCAAGCAAAACTGGATGCATTTCTATACACATGTGCTGTAAATAAAAAAACATTCTAATGATATAATTTCTGTATTAAAAAAAGGTTTTTATAACTATGTGAATGTAATGCGACATATCATCAATTTTGATTATAGAATTAAATCAATTAATTACCAGACTGTAGAGATGCTTTTGAATAATTCAGATAGAATTTTTAAAAATTATACATATATAATAGAAAATATCAAGTGTGTGTTTGTTTATTTGTCTTTGTCACAATGTGAAGTCTCAATGGATTTAAACGAAAATGAATAGTATCATAATTTATAGTATCATTCTTTTTTGAGCAAAATAATACTACCTTCATGCACTCGCCAGGTTTATATATTTTATTAGCATTTTTGGCAGCTCTCCTCTCTTCTGCCTGTCTTTTCTTTAATTCCTGTTTTTCTGCAGCAAATATCTTCTTCTTGTTATCATTTTCTATAAATATTTTATAGTAAAACATAATGCAAATAAAAAGTATTGTACAGTGATATTTTAAATATAAATCATTACATTTTGGTTAGTTTTATTACCTTTCTTTTTACCTCTCTTTTTCTTGTCAGTGATTGGAGGGTCTTCACATGGGTTTTTATTGTAATGAGTTGTTATACTAGTTGATGGTCCTGTATCTGAATCTATGAATAATACAAATTATAATTTAACATTGAAATCTTTATGATTTATCTCAATTCAATTATTTTGCAGTGGCTCATTGGAGTGCCCCTTAGCACAAATTTACTTCACCAATATCGCGTAGAATGGAGAAAATACGTTATACAGAATTTATAGAGTTATATCTCTTACTCAATTAATACAAAATCAAAATAATAATAATATTACCCTCCGAATATTTGTTGATATAATTTGTAACTGCTGAACTAGACACAAAATCACTTTGAGAGCTTTCATCAGAAGATAAGTCAATCGTGTCAGTAATCATAGTTTATATAATATGAAATAACATTTTCCAATTATATATTTATTTGCTGTAATGGTTTTTTTTGTTATTTGAGTAAACCGGTTAGACATTACATATTGATTATACATTAAACTTTTATTTGTCATCCATGCAATGCATGGCATGCATTAAACAATCAAACCAAAACATTTCAAATCCACTATTACAATCAACTGTCAATAACTCAAATGTCAATATTGGATACATGTACCAAAAATATTTTCTTGTAAAATATAACAATTAAATTACATACATACATTATTTAAAAATTAAATTATATAAAATTAAGCACGTAGATTGAATTGAATTACAATAATATTAATTAACTGGCAGCTGAGTGTTTATGAATAATTTATACGAAAAAAATATCAATACCTACATCGATATATAGTTATTGAAGTATTTTTAGATAAATATAATGTGTATATGTTATTTCTTCTAGGTATTGTGAAAACTGAAAATACATTTTTTTCATTTCTTTGTTCATCAAAATTAAATAAGTAGGTACTTTACAATATATAATATGTAGTCCATGACATTATATACTTTAAAATTCATACTTTATTTAAAGTATAAATATAATTAACAATATAATATTTGCGTCTACACAAAGAAACAAAGTTATAATGCCGCTGGCGTGAAGACGATTACACTGCGCAACTATTGATTTCACATAAATCTATCATATGAATCATATTCAATCGCTTCAACAAACTTCTTGTGATACAGAAACGTGATGACCTTTGCAAATCTTTTGTAAAGAAAAAATAAGCTAAGTACTTTTGAGTCCAAAAATACATATCTAAAAAATTATAATAAAATTCGATAGATATTTTAACTGAAATAGTAAACACAATGCAGAAATATGACGAGGCTTTTTTAACTATAGGAGAACCTATTTGTCAAAAAAACGCAACAATTAAATATAATATTGTGTGTACGTGATTTATTTCATTAATTAATTAATACGTGATTTTCTTATTGGTTTAGTAGTTAGCATGTACAGCTGCACATCCAAAGATCATAGGTTCGAATCGCAGGTCGGACAAATTATAGAGTTGGATTTTTTGTCAAGATATTTTCAGAAGTAGCCTGCAATTAAGATTGGTACACCACCGGTTGTGTCGAATTGTCACCTTACCGGAATACGAGAGTGAAAGGATAGATAGTGCACTTATGTTTGTACACACACTGTGCAGTAACACTATACTTATTACCTCCCGCGCAGATGAGTTGTACTGTAGGTACTGTCGCTCAATTTGGTTAAATCAAGCAACAAATTATGTACAGAAAATGGATAAATTAATACTTTCTCCTTAAAAAACGATACATATGTGTCAATATAATTATGTAAATAAATAAAATGTATGTGAAGACTAAAAATTATTATTTATATGCGTAGGTAGGTACTAAGCATTACTTTCAACATTTTTAACCGCCTACAAAAAAGGAGAAGGTTCTCAATTCTACTGTATACATATATATTTTTATTGTTTATAGTTTCTATTTACATCGCATTATTTCAGTGAGCTGGTTAAAGTTAAAATAGTGACCTGTGGCCATTATAATCAAAAATTAAGTTCGTGGTTTTACATTTAAATTATTCACATTTACGTATACATATAACTGTACCTAACACCTATTCAAAATTGAATGTATTTCTTTTTAAACCGCAAAATCACAGTGCATTTCATAATCATATTATTCAATGTTTCAGATAAACTAAAGATATAATAAAAAAAATATCATAATAAACTGCATGTAATATAAAAATTAACATAACACGTGTAAATATAAATTTTAAATTCGCAAGCATTATAACATTTAACATTATGCATAGGTGTAAATCCGTATCGAGGTATGAAGTATGAAAAATCTAAACCTTTTTGCCCTTGCGTTGCCCTCAGCGGATTGTTTCGACTCGCTGAATTAATTCAAGCCTTTTGCAATCTAAACTCTACGTGAGATATGAGAGACGACCATAGACTAACTTAAGTGTTTATCAAAATATAATGCCTGCATAGGCTAAGTTTTGAGCACACATTATTTTATAGTTATTTACTTAAAAAAATATATAATTTAATATAGGCAGGTAAAATATGCAGGTTTTTCGTATATTAAATATTTAATCTATACTTACATGTAATAAAATTGCAACTGAGCTGAATCTGTACAGTAAATATTTTTTAGAAAATCTTATAGAAATAGACATTGTTATCCATACAGAGGCCGAATCTATAGTTTTTAGAATGTTTGTCTGTCTGTCTGTATGTGACCGCATCACGGAAAAACCACTGGAGTGATTTTGATGAAATTTGGTATGATGATAGCTAGCAAGATATACGGGTTAACATATAGGAAACTTTTTATTTTGGGAAAATATCTCATCTTTGAAAAATCTTTACTAAACGTTAAAACGTATTTATATTGAAATACTTTTAAAATTTGTTTTTTTTTTTCATTTTCAGCATTAACACATTTAGAAAAATATTAAAAAATGTAAAAAATGTAAATAATAATGTAGTAACTCTACAGTGAAACTATATTAATAATAATTATCATTATACATAATGTATTTTACATTTAATAATACAAATTTTAATATAATATTATCAAAGCTATAAAATATAAGTTCAAAATGTATTTGTCTCACTTCGTTGCTCTATGACGGAGGGTTCCCTCGTTTGCCCTCCCACCTCCAGTCGGTCTTTGTTTACGAGGGCGTTCGGGCGTTGCTCCGCGTGTTGCTCGATCTAAAAATAAAACTTATTTTGCCGCGTACTATTCAAGTTATTATTATAAATAATATTTCTATAATTATTAATCAAATTAGTAGTGGTTTACATTAATATCCAATTAGTTAGTGTTACTTTTGACAGACAGACAGATAGTTTTAATGGTAATTTTGTTTTATAATATAGTAATTATATAGTGATACTCTAAGGTTTAACCGTCAAAGCAATATATTATTAATTTAAAACAGATGTAGTTTAGATTAACTTATTTAAAATAATAATTAAATTCCTTGTTTTGGTTGACGGTTAAAGCTTCTTTGTAAACTAATAATTACTTACATATTTTAAACACGCTAGTGTTAAACCAAACAAATAACATCCGAACCAGTCGCGGTGAAGACAGAAAATAAACAAACAGGCTGTATAAAAAATGTAAGACGTGTTTGGAATAAAAAAAAACAAAAATGGATTGGCGCGAAAAACTTTTCGGTCGTGTCCTTGTGAAATGCGATGCACCGGGGACTCAGAATGGGAAATTTGAGAACATACCAACTTTGGAGGCTTTAACCGACTGCGTTGAGGACGGAGAGGGTGCTGTGTGTGGTATTTACTTCTCTTTCGCAAATATAAGTGATACTAGTGACGATTTTGGGGTCCGCTTGGAGGAGGTGTATAAGCGAGTGCACCCAAGGTTAAAAGTCGTGGAGGTTGTACTGTGGGCCCATGTTGGAACCCCTGAGGGTCCAGTAGAAAGGGAAGCTGGTTTTAGAAGGAGCTTGACAGGAAAACCTTGGTTCGCTGTGCCTTTTCATGATGTGGATACCAAGGTGAGCGAAAAGTATTTATTAGCACTTTGGCTTCTCCGCATTGTCATCGTATTATCTTTAAAAGACAATATGCATTAATTTCAATAAAATGCTCTACAGAAATTCAAACAAACAAAGACACAAAAAAGACAGCTCGAATTTAACACCTGCGTCTCTATTCTAAACAAAAATATGAACAAAGTCCTACTTACACTATAAACACAACTAGCACAAACATAACTGTCATAGTGATTTATACTGCCTCCATAATTCCCCTCAACATCTACCCCAAAACATTTGTAAGCCCTCAAATTATAATGACGTAATCAAATTCTTAATTCATATCCCCATGGCACTAATTGTTCAATTAAGAACAGCCCAGTTATTAATTAAGTATATAAGCCCAGTTATTATATTTCTGCTGCAACTCTTTTATAAATAGATAAAAAATAGAACCTTTTTCTACTCTTTGTGTTAGCCGATTTTCTTTTCTTTTTGTTTTTTCAGTAGCTATTGATGAGTTTGATGATCACTGGCTAACTGCTCGAGCAGTTCGTGTATGGCCAGCCTTAGTGTTATCAATAAAAAAAGTTTGTTTTCCTCAAATTATTAATTATGATTATGGTCGAATTTCGATCAGTGGGCGATCATTATTAATATTTAATATATAATCACTATGTGCCCTTAGCATTAAAGCGGATAGATGATTTTAGTCGAATTTTAATACACAAATATACTATGTCCTGGAGTAACACCTGTTACTTTTTATTATAAAATTTACCAAAAGATGCTTTTCCTCTATATAGCTATACAAATACAAAAGATTTTGTTCCATCGACAGTCTTCAACTACTCGTAACTCTTGCATATTAGGTATATGCAAGAGCTTTGCTTATACTTTGCCACTTACGAGTACATATTAACTTAATCATCACATAGTAGTTCAACTTATTTTTTGACCCTGTTTGTACAACTTGCTTTACTTCTTTAACCCCTTGTGACTTTATATAGTACAATAAGTAAATTATTATTATTATTAATCTATACTAATATTATAAAGAGGCAGAGTTTACTTGTTTCAAAGCGCTAATCTCTGGAACTACTAATCCGATTTGAAAAAATATTTTTGCATTAGATATCCCGTTTATTGAGATAATATCAGTTCTGTACTAACCATTAAAACGAAACTAGGGACGAACCCGAGCGAAGCGAGTGTGAGCGTGCGTGAAATGTGCGTAATAGTCCGAATAAGGATTTTATGGGAAAAGTAAATTAGAAAAGTTACCTAGTTAATTGGGAAATTCGGTAAAAACTGAAAGTGCTTTTTGTATTTATAGGATTTTTATAAGAACTCAAAGATCACAAACTTTGGGCAGGATTTTATTTATGGGGTTAGCTAGTAGTTCGTAGACTCAATGAACATGTTTTAGATTTTCTTTTGCTGACACCTTTTCATTTTAATAATATGGCCTAAACAAAATTGCTATCAATATAATAAATTAAAAAATGTGTATGTCTGTCGGACTGATTGATTTATTAATTATTTGAACTCTTACATAGTCCAGGATAAAAAGAAGCCTTCCCAAGAAATTTTCCCAACGTTACAAAAAAAGAATTAAAAAAAGTAATTTGCAAAATGGGACAAATATACGGAAAGTAGATATAGTAATATATATAATAAACACAAATCTGTTATCTAGAAATAAAGACTTGTGGAAAGTCAACAACATTATTATCCCAAGACAATGTAACACTGTATGTACATTTCTAGGACTTAGATGTAAAGATGTATGAATAAAATAAAAACTTGAGACAAGTTAATCTCTTGAAAAGGAAAAATAATACACATACAGACATTCATAATTTCAACTTACACCCTTTTTTAATTAAAATTTCAGCGTTGTCCATCATAAAAATATCGTGCAACTTAGCTTTATCTCATCATTCAAAAAAAAAACCATTCATAAAGTACACAAAACATGCAAAACATAAATTATAATTAGCTTGTTTGCCCTCCTCGTAGTACTGCGGTACATCAGTTTGTAGAGTTGGAGTATTTCTTTGCAACTGCAATGAATTATAACTGTACATACATAAATACATACGTATATAACCGTACATACGTAGTTTGAGCTTAACACGTTTTATCTCAATTTTATATTTTAGTTTGCTTATAGTTTTATGTAGTATTCTCTAAGAACGTTTATGTGCCTCAATGCTGAATCCGCTCACACTTCATACTTGACGTTAACGGATTCAGCTGTCGAATTAAATTTTAAATTAAAAGTTCACATATCACATAGGTACTTATACCTATACTAGCATTGCCCGCGGCTCCGCCCGCGTTCAGATGACCAAAAACTAAATTCTTAGGTGTTACATATTAGTATACTCTTACATTGCAGTTTTTGTATTTTTCCTCAGAAATAAGATATTTTCCCGCGGTAAAAAGTATCCTAGGATCGCGCGCTACATCGCCCGGTTTATATAGCTTGAGCAGGCGGTCGAGCGATGCGGGGCAGAGGGGATGGACTCGCCGTAGGCATCTCAATGCTCGCCAAGCATTAAAAATGTTTCGCTACTAATTACTTCTAACAACGATATCTCAAAAACTATTCATCTGATTGATTTAGTGTAAAGAGCAATTTTAATCTGCATTAAATGACTAAGCTAACTAAAATATTCATTTGGATAAGGATTAATACCGAACTAAAGAAAATAACTTTGAAAATAACGTAATGTTTTTAATTAAAAATGTTAACATAAAAGTGGTTATTGTAAGTCAACCGTAAGAGATAGAGATATGCTATCGCGGACTTTTTTGTAGCATTTTTATAGATTTTGAACTCTCTAGTACATTACTTAACTGTATCTTTGCTAGTTTACGCGGCGTTCGCGTGGAAAGTTCCCATTTGGCGAGATTTTTTGCGACCTCTTCAACATTTGTCGCCGTATTTCAGCTAATTTACATAAAAGCATAATAAATTATATACCTAAACCTTCCTCAAGAATTACTCTTTCTATTGTTGAAAACCGTATAAAAATCCGTTCAGTAGTTTTCGAGTTTATCGCGTACAGACAGACAGGAGGACAGAAAGACGCGGCCGGGGGACTTATTTTTATAATAAGTATAGATTAAATAGACTTATAGAATTGTGGACATTTTTGTAATGCTAATAAAGGTTCTTATTTTTGCCAAGCATTTTTTTTATTATTATAAACTGTTTTCTCTATCCATCGGTCCCGTTATATCCTGACTTTATTCACAGATAACTGTTAGATAATTTCAGAAATCCTACTAAAAATAATTCTACTATAGTAGAATTATTTTTAGTAGGATTTCTGAAAATGAATGCACATTTATCGGAATGACAATAGCCTAAAGCACTCGACAGTATAATGAAGCTTGCTATTAGTGAAAGAATTTTCAAAAACAACAAACCAAAATAAATAAATAAATTAAATATACGTATGGATTACGTACAGATAAAAAAATGGATAAGTCCTGTACTTATTCAATTTTTTTTAAGATAACAAAACCACGTAAAAATTGTATACCCATAATGATTAATTTTTATTTAGGTATTTTAAATTCTAAACTGAATTTACATTTTGTAGAACTTGTATTGTGAACGACTGGCACGAAACATAGGTATACTAAAATAAATTACACTTTCCTAGCACAAAATATAAAGGTTGGCGTGCACTTATCACAAAATAGTGCTATTTGTATAATGAAAAGAGGTTTATAGACTCCTTGTTTATAAGCAAATATTATTTCATAATAATGTAGATTGTTTCTTTCGAAATTCCTTATTAATAAAATAACATGTAAGTATTATCAAAGGCATTGGATGGGTGTTTTAATTGTAAAAGATTTGTAAAATTAATAATAATATGTACACAAATTAAATATAATTTATAAAGAAAGAAAAAGATTAAAAATCAAAATTAAAAAAAAAACTTAAGCTGTAAAAAATAGGTACCTACAGTTATTCAGTGCGTGTGAGACCTGCATAACGTATTCGAGTCTTTAACGTACCGTCAGCAGCAAAGTACATTTTATATGTTAATTAAATACGTTCCCCATTCACTCGCATAAAAACCTTTTTGCTTACAGAGGATTTCATTTTTTAATTATGTTTATAAATAGTGTCTCGTGTATACGGTCTTAGAAATAAACTAGAAAGCTCCTTTAACTTACTTTTTGACACTTCAGTATTACAATACAAGTACTTTTTTACATTGATAGTACTTTGCTGTAATAACATTATAAATTCAATTTTTTTTTTTCATTCATAATTTTAACTTAAAAAACTTAAAATAAAATTCTACTCCACGTCCTTGCTGACGTTTTCATGAACAGCTCGACCAGAGATGTTTTTCTACAGAATATAGATGTAAAGTGGCAACATTCATTCGTTTTGTTAGAGAAGCCAGTGTTATCAATCCCTCGATCCCACGATCCTCTTTCTCCCTTTCATTAAATTCAAATATTTTAATTCAGTATTAAATTATTGCAATCCTTTATTGAGCGTCATGACTAGGTATACCGCCAGTTCGGAATAAAATGGTCCCGAGAAGAGCTGACGAAAGAAACTCAGCAGAGCTAAAATTACTCTATGCCTACGAAACATGCACTGTCTGTCACTAAATGCTAATAACTGAAAAACACCAATGTCTAATTCAAATAAATTCTTATCAAAACCGCACACGAATCGCGGGCTTATGACGTTTTTATGGGTGCTGTAAAGTATAAAACACCCTAGGTGAGGGCGGAAAGTAAGGGGGATGCTCCCCACCTCTTAGTTTATAGGGGTGAAACTGGAAAGAAAACGTTGTTTAAGGAAATCGTAGCTTACAGGTGCAATTTCATTAAAATTGTGTTTTAGATAGCGCCCTTTGTTTTTTATTAAGATTACCGATTTGTAGATTAGAATATCCTGCAATATAAATTCGAAAGCCTGTATAGGTTTATGTTTGTGTGTTGCTCCTTAACGCTTCCTAAATAGCTGGACAAATTTAGTAGAAATTTACTTCACACATTTATAGTACCTGGATATGTAGACTACTATTAGCAATATAAATTTACACAAGCAGGCACCCGAGCAAAGCTACGGTATGTCGCTAGTAATAAAATAAAATCAGAAACAAAGTATCACATTCAAATAAACAGAAGCATACCGCATTCAGACTGACCCACGCGTACGCCAATAACGATTAAAATTTTACACTCCGGCGGCCGACGCAGCACGACGCACGTGCAAAATATGCATTGTATAGTAGAATCTACTTGCGCTAGATCTCTTTTTGATAAAAAGTAATAAGTATTTAATCCCTCAACGATGGCGGACACGCCGGCGTTTAAAGTTGACAATAGATTTCTTAGAAATTTAATTAATTTCATAGAAATTTACCTGGAGGTGTTAAAAATTATATTTTTAAAATTATTATTCGTACACACTACATTTACATATAGACAGGGGAAAATTTCACTCATTTTTATGATTTCGTAGTCGAAAATAGTAAAGTAAAAATGTCATTCTACAATCATTGAAGAGTAGACATTTTAACATCAACAAAACAAACAATTGAATTGAAATAGATGTCAATAGATTCAATTGTTTATTTTGTGGCTTAAAAGAACACCATAAATAGAGTTGTATTTTTCAATCTTATTTCAAGATTCTATAAACTGTCCCATTAAGACTACACTTATCTATACGGCAATAGGTTTTACATTAATATTATATATATATATATATATATATATATATATATATATATATATATATATATTATCATTATTATTACGGCGGATTTTATTTAAAAATCAAAAAAGTTAAAAAAGGGGATTCCCTAAGAGAATTCTTTTCTCTACATCTTCCTTCGTCTTAAAAAAAATTATTTAAAATTATTAATAAAAATCATAAATATGTAATTTAATGCTGTAATGACTTGTCAAATAAACTGCGAGGAAAAACAATGGGTATTGTATTGTATTCAGCCCTTTTTAACCTCCCACTGCTGGGGGTAGGCCTCCCCTCAATACGAGTGGGATCAGGCCATAGTCCACCACGCTGGCTAAATGCGGGTTGGCGGACTTCACATGTCTTTCGAAAACTTGCTTGGTTCCCTCAGACATGCAAGATTCCTCACGATATTTTCCTTCACTGTAAAGCAAGTTGTAATCATGTTAAAAATGAGTCACACATGAAAATATCAGAGGTGCGAGACCCGGGATTTGAACCCGCTTCACTTGGTTTCCCAAGCGAGCTCGTTACCACTGGGCTAAAACTGCCTAGTTTTAATATATTATATTTTTAATATATTATTTAGCTATGGTTATCAAATGAACAAACATTACGATTAAACTCGCATACCTATGTATATGTACCTAATTCTTCTTAATTAATTTAATTCCTCCAAGCTTCTAACCGATTTATATATTGCTTATCGCAGTCACAAAGTTTCACTTAGTAATATACAATTCCACTATTTCTAAAAATATATAGCAGACTGGTCCCATAACGATTAAAATTTTACACTTGGCTGGGCGTCGCCGCGTGCACGTGCGCGATTTTATAATTATACTAATAAGTGCAAAAGAACTTCATTTCTAAATAAAGCTGGACTGCACATGTAATACTAGGTTTTACCCGCACTATCGTCCTTATAAACTGTAAATATAACTTTAGCGATACTGCCACCTCACGAAGAATATAGCATGAATTTGCGTATATATACTTAGTACCTGGGCGACCGAGCTTCACTCGGAGTTTTCGACCAGAAAACATTAAAAAACTTACTAAAAATTTAAATAAATACAAAAAAAAAGTAAAAACTTAGTGTCTGACCGGGATACGAACCCAGACACCTGTGGTATACAAGCTTGCGCCTTGGCCGCTTGACCACGATGCTTATATCCTAGCGTGCGAATTAGCGACCATGTTTTGCGTGGAATAATGCGAAAAAAACCGCACGAAAACTCGAAAACACGCGTTTTCCCAGACATAAAACTAATCTAGATCGATTTATCCCCCCAAAACCCTCTGCATACTAAATTTCATGAAAATCGTTGGTGCCGTTTCAAAGATTCAGATTATATATATATATATATATATATATATATATATATATATATATATATATATATATATATATATATATATATATACAAGTATTGCTCGTTTAAATATATTAAATATATGTATGTAGGTACTTTGGTTTGGAATCGATTGCTTTTATCGATCGATTCGCTTAAAAAATAAAATTTTATTTTTATTAACAGATAATGTGAACAATTATTTGCGAATAATAAAAGGCGTAGATTTCTAGATTTCAATTAAATTCTCTACGTTATATATAATATACCATTCATGTTTTAATATTCGTAGAAAAGTAAATAAATATATGTCCCCATCGTTGCGTCGTCTGTCGCAGTTACACTGCAGGTTAGATTCGATTCGTTGTTGATCTTTAATTTTTAATTGAACCAAAAACTACAGTTCAGCTTGTGGGAAAACCTAAAATGATCTAACATGGACGCTCCTTCAGCATCCGGCGTTTTATCTTGAAAAAAAGATTTTTTTTTAATTCAATCTTACAATCACTTTATTAAAATTATGACACTATCACCAGTGCTGAAAGAAAATTCCATAGTACTAAAAAGAAAAAGAAGCTGGAGAGTTCGAGGGGCTTATTTTATGAATTATTATTTTTGCGAATAACACATTGATTCATGATCAAGGTGAATCTTGCAGTTTTAAATATCTTTTATATTTAATTCCCAAAATTCACGCAAGACTTGAATTTGCAGCCACTTGCTTGTTAATTGTTGGCAACTAAAAAAAGGAACAAACAGTTTGATAGCTGAGAGTATAGGGTTAGTAAAATTGGAGCACACCACAGATTAACAACGCGTTTTTATTGTTTATATTTCATTTGAAAGGTATATCAATGTATGTACGCTCAGTTTGTTGTCTAATTAGGCAACGTTCAGATTGTGAGATTAGCACTGCACTAATAACACGCTCGCTTGAAAAAATGAGTATAGTGGGTTCAAATGCCGAGTCTCGCACCTCTGATATTTTGTGTGTGCGAATTATTTCCAACATGATCACCACTTGTCTTACGGTGAAAGAAAACATCGTGGGGAAACCTGCATATCTGAGAGCACCTAGCAAGTTTTCCAAAGACATATGAAGTCCGCCAGCCCACACTTGTCCAGCATAATGAACTATGGCCTGATGCTCCTCGTTTTATTAGTTGCTTGCTTCCCAATACAAACTTTCATCCCAATTTCACCCCCTTAAGGATGATATCCGGGATAAAAAGTATCCTATGTCCTTCCCAGGGTCTCAAACTATCTTCTTACCAAATCTCATCTAAATCGGTTCAGTAGATCCAGACATTGCCCCCTACAACGTCACAAACTCACAAACTCACAAACTTTACCTCTTTATAATATTAGTATAGATTAAAGTTGGGTGGATTTTTGATTTTGTTGTAATTTTTGTGGAAAATTTAGTAAACAGAGTGTGATCTGGAGTAGTTAGAAGGCTATAGTAGATAACAAAAATTGTGAATGTGCCCTTATCGCAGTATATTATATTATGCATGAATTCCAAATGTATAATGGTTAAAGCAAATAGTTATATGAAACAGTCCATTGGCCGGAATCGCTAGAATAATTTAGTAAGGCATTTGTTAAATCAACTTCCGGGTAGTATTTGGTTTGCAATCAAATCATTGCGGAAATAATGTAATACACCTACTATAGGTTCAAAATTCAAATAAAATCAACAAACCAATTTCAATTTACTTAATGTTATATATACACTAGCAGAATCCGCGGCTTCGCTCACGCTAAAACTACAAAAAAAATCTCTAAAAAGGTAGGTACCTAGGTTTCATACAAACTTTCATCCCCTATTTTATCCCCTTATAGGATGAACTTCGAATTGTTAAAACACATATTTATTTATTTGTGTTGAAGAGCATTAATACCAAGTTTCAAGAAATTCTGATCAAAAATCCATTTTTTGGATTGTATTATAAACGTGTTCCCGTAGAAATGAGATAATCTCCCGCGATAAAAAGTAGCCTATGTCACTCTCCAGCTCTCCAACTATCTTCACACCAAAAATCACGCCAATCCGTCACTACGTTTCGACGTGAAAGAAAGACAAACAAACACATTTTCACATTTATAATATTAGTATGGATAATATTATTATCGATAGTATCGATAGTCAATGTTTTAACCGACTTCAAAGGAGGGAAGTTCACAATTTGCCTGTACGATCTTTGTGGGTTGCTCTTTTTTGTTAAATTATTTTTTTATTGAACCAAAAAAATCATTATAAATGAATTTTATTAAAGCTATTTTAAAACTAAATAAAAAATGCATTTATGTTTTTTATCCTTAGCATGAACGTAATAATTTTAAATTAAAAATACCTATAAAATCATCGAAATACTGCATTAAATAGCCGAACTTGTAATATTTTGATGTTTCTACTTATAAGTACGTATCGTAATATTATAAATGCGAAAGTTTGAAAGGATGTCTGGATGTATAGATAGATGTATGGATGTTTGTTACTCTTTCACGCAAAAACTACTAAATGGATTTTAGTGAAACTTTATAATAATATAGCTCATATATCAGAATAACACATAGGCTACTTTTTATCCCGGAAAAATATACGGTTCCCGTGATTTGTTTTTGTTTTTCTAGAAGTGAACTCTAGCGATGCGAGACTGAGCCGCTTGTAACCAATAGGTATACGAACTCGGTAGTATAGATAACAATGCTATTTTTAAAAATCATTCTCAACAAAAGAAGACCACGTTTAATACTAATTGAATGATCTCATTTGTTTAAACTTTTCATCTCATAACGTAATATCGCTCTGTCAACATACTTATAATCTTTCATTTAGATTTTAATCTTTGTATATCCACTTAGTGTATTGGCGTGGAAAAAATGTATGGGTATACAATAACGATATTCAAAGGAAAGAAGGCGCGAGCGATCGCGACATAAAAATGGAGAAGCTTGAGAATAAACCTTCTAATATAAATCCTTCTAGTCTTAATATAATTTTCTTCTAAGTAATATAATAATATAAATGGCGAAATTGTAGAAAATTTTCTCACATATAGTCTTTGTTTAACAATATTTACTGCGTAAATTGGGTACCTATACTGATAAAATGTCCTCCTGACCAATTATGGTCATAGCGGCCAATCTCATTGAGATTAGCCATTTGCGCAAAAGATATTATAGTACACAAATGTGCGCGTAGAAACAAGTGCACTATCTATTCCTGTCACTCTACCGATGAGAGTTAAGGCGCAGTACCGACGGCTTTACGTGCTCTCCGAGGCACGGGGGTGAAACACTACCTACTTGTCAACTCCGGGCTGTTACTGAGACTTACTATACAGAGAGACTTAATAACTAAACCTGGCCCGACCCGGGACTGGAACTCAGGGCATCCGAAAATGCAGCCGTACATGCTAGCCACTACGCCACC
This sequence comes from Brenthis daphne, assembly GCA_947093115.1. Classification (NCBI taxonomy): domain Eukaryota; kingdom Metazoa; phylum Arthropoda; class Insecta; order Lepidoptera; family Nymphalidae; genus Brenthis; species Brenthis daphne. The sequence continues at coordinate 28,601,001 of OX352471.1, read as the reverse complement.
GTGGATTATTTTTTGGATACCTATAACAGCCATGTGAATGCCTTCACTTCATCAGTAACTATACTCATAACACAGAAAGACTCAGTTCGCCGTAGCAGAAATTGGATTGGAAGCCATCATAAAATATGTACTTATATACTCTAACTCTATATAATTCTAACCGTAAAATGAACCCTTGACGTCCAGACGTACCTTTCTCTGAGACGTATAAGAAAATTGAATTATCGCATAAAATCAAATGCCGTAATATTGCCATTAGCTGAAGCTAAAAGGTACGGATTTAATACAAAACCCACAGTTAATATACATACATATATTATCGCAACATCTACAGCTATTAAGATGAAGAGATTTTTAAATTTGTACGCGCTAATTTCTAAAACTATCAATTACGTTAAACTAAAAGGGGTAGTTTCCCATTTATTTTTTTATTAACACACAGCACCATCTAGTTCCATGGTAAGCTCGTAGCTCGTGTTATGGATACCAGATAGTTGATATATATACACATATATAACTTTAAATATATACATATTATAAATATCAACACCCATGACTAGAGTACATAAATTCGTGCTCATCACACAAATGAATGCCCCCAGTGGGACTCGAACCCGCGACCACTTTCACAAAGTAGGGCCACTACAAACTGAGCCAAACGTGTCGTCTTTAGGATTTGTTCTACCACTGGTTTCGAATCGATCACATTCACATATATAGAAGTTGCCCATATCCGTTTACCGTCTAGAAAAGAGCTGATGGCCTGCAAACGGATTTTATTGATTTATAGCTAACAACACTCTCATTCAAGTCACATTTCAAACACATAGATACAGAAGATTTATGAGAAATAAAACATAAGAGAATAATAACAGAACAAGGGAAAGGTATACTCATATATAAATATATCTTAAACCTACGAAAGGTATATATAAATATACCTACCTATAAAGGAATATATAAATAAAGGTATTTATAGAGATAGTTTTGGCTATGACCGATAGTGTGACATGATAGGATTCTTGATCTGTTTCCCACAAAAATTTTCTATATTTTTTGTATGTTACACAATTTTGTTAGCAATTGTGACTCAATCTTAATAATTCTTTATTAATATGAATGGTTTATCTATACTACGAGTAATATTACAAAGAGGAAAGATTTGATTTTTTGTTTGTTTGTACTGAATAGGCTCTAACATTACTGGACCGGTTTAAATGAAATTTGGTAAGAAGATAGTTTGAGACCCTGAGAAGGACATAGGATTTATCCGATAAGTTTTATCCCAGAAATCCCTTAAGGGGTTGAAACTGGGGATGAAAGTTTGTATGGGAAAGCAACATAGGGACTAGCTAGTACCATATAAAATAAAGGAACATTACACCCTGAAGTTGGAATAATTGCTAACTCGGTGTCCCTTTTCTATGCATATAATAAAATTGTAACTGAGTCAAATCAGTACATTAAATATTTTTTGGAAAATCTAATTGAAATAGACATTATTATCGATACAGAGTCCGAATCTATAGTTTTTAGAATTTTTGTCTGTCTGTCTGTCTGTCTGTCTGTCTGTCTGTCTGTCTGTTACCGCATCACGAGAAAACCACTGGACAGATTTTGATGAAACTTGGTATGATGATAGCTGGTTATCCGGGTCAACATATAGGATACTTTTTACCCCGGGAAAATATCTCATTTCTGAGAAAAAATACAAAAACTGCATTGTAAGAGTATACTAATATGTAAAACATAAGAATTTGGTTTTTGGTCGTCTGAACGCGGGCGGAGCCGCGGGCAATGCTAGTTTATAATAAAGTAATTTTTATTCCGTTACATGAAGGACTTCCCAGGGGATATTAGAATATTGCAAAGCGTTGTTTAGAAATGCGTCTGACTCGAACGAGGGGGATTTTTAAGTGTTTCATATTATAGGATTGAAAAATAAATTGATTGCCCTATTAATTTTAATTGAATAACTGTCCAATTTCTTTTCTGGCAAAGAATGTTTTAAAATTATACATCATTCTTCACAAAATCTCAAAAGATTGTTAATTCCTCATAAGGAATTACTCAAATTTTTTTTGGGTAATTTAATCTTTAATAGGATAACAAAAGTATTAGAAGTATGCATGAAAATTCATATTTTTTTTAAGTACGCTGACATAGCCAATATCCCAATAATCTATAACAAGAATTGTATCTACTCAATAAATACTACTGTATACATAAAACTCGACTCAGGACTCGAACCCACGTACCAATGGTCCACAGCTGTATAAACTAGCGACGAATGAACAATAGTTTCAATGCATATCCAGTCTCATATAACATTCTAACATAGCTTACCTTTACTGGCCGCATATTTTCTGTTTATGCATTGTACTGCATCCATTGTTCCTGCAATACACCGACTAAGGGTTACTTCTAGTCATTTCTAAATACGTAGTACGTACAGCAGAAGCTATAAAATATGGTACTTTAAATTATAATGTATATATTTAATTTATACATATAATAAAAGTGTAACTAAGCCGAATCTGTACAGTAAATATTTTTTGGAAAATCTCATTGAAATAGACATTATTATCGATACAGACGCCGATTCTATAGTTTTTAGAATTTTTGTCTGTCTGTCTGTCTGTTACCACATACCGGAAAAACCACTGCACGGATTTTGATGAAATTTGGTATGATGATAACTGGTTATTCGGGTCAACATATAGGATACTTTTTATTGCGGGAAAATATCTCATTTCTGAGAAAAAATACAAAAACTGCATTGTAAGAGTATACTAATATGTAAAACCTAAGAATTTGGTTTTTGGTCATCTGAACGCGGGCGGAGCCGCGGGCAATGCTAGTGTTTATATAAACATAAAAAATATTATTTTACCATCCCGAGTCCCGATCTTTGCGTGAGGATCCTATATTCATATAACTCGTATGTTCTTTTTAGTTAAAGCGTTAAAAAAATCATTAAAATCATATATTTTTTTTGTATATTTGTTAAGTATGAGAATAGTTCGTAAAGAATTTTTCACCCTACCAACCCCACCCCCCATTTTTTAATCGCGGTTTTAGTATTTTTTAATGAACAATATTATATAAATATATAGTAAAATATAAAGCCAAACAGTTTTTTTGTAGATTGAACTCAGACGTAGCCGCGGATTCTGTTAGTAGGTAATATCTATCTATATGAATATACAAGAATGAATACCTATATCAATAATTACATATCGGCCTACTATAATATTAAATACGAAAGCTTGTATGTATATATGTTTGTTACTCGTTGATACTAAAATAGCTGGAGAGATTTAGACAGATAAATCTGATCTGGAGTAACAATTATACCACTAATAAACTACTACCGTTACGTAAACGAGCGAAACGAGGATAAGTTGTTACTAAATAATAAACTAAACTAGACTTTTCATTATTTTTACAGTGACGAGTTATTTTTTTTTTTATTTATCGGGGAGAATAATCACTGGAACAGATTCTAAAACTTCTTGTATAGTAACAAGAAGGACATAATAGAAGTAACATTATTACACAAAACAAAATATTTTAATTGGCGTAATTGATGCAAGCAGAGCCGTGAAATAAAACTAGCTTCCGAATCGAATATTCATAACAAATATATCCCATAACAAAAATTAAATACATTCCAAAAACATTTGCTCTAAAAACTCAAAAGAACCTGAGAAATAAAAACTGAGAGTAATAACAACTTTTAATCTTGAAAAATCCAGGACAATGCGCTAGCACAATTTAACTAGGCCGTGCTGAAAGGAAGGGGAAAAACGGAAAAAACGGAAAAAACGTGGCATTTAGCTTTAAGATATAACAAATGGCAACTGTAGGTAGTTTTAGAAATGCACTACTTGCATTCTTATTCACGCATCAAGCGAATGACCCGCCAACAATGAGACGAATGAACCCGTCTAGTGTCATTAAGACTGATTGTTCATTATATACGAAACATACGACTTGCTTTATTGTTTTAGAACTGTAATTTTAAAACTGCAAATTTTTTTTATGACAATTAATATATCTCACAATCTATTTTCTTATAATATTTTTTATGCAGGCAAAAAATTATAAAAATATTTTTTTTTTTTAATGAAAAAAATTGATTTGAGTTTTGCAGTCCCTTCACTACTCTTTCTCTTAACTACACTAGAAGTTCAAATAATTCTGTCCTAAAATTTGCATATATTTTTCCATATTGATTGCCGGTTATATATTGATTGCCGACATCATGGGAAAGACTAAGCAGGGTTTTTGACTTCGCAATATTTATTAAATTATTATTATTGATGATCAGGTATTACTGTTATTTAAAATACACTAGAAGCAAGATTTAAGGTCAAGAAAAGAAAAAATTATCAAGCTATATTCCCAATATACATTTTTTTATGTTATGAAATAAGAATCATGATGCTCAAGAGAAAGATGATTTAAGCTCTAATAAAGACTTATTAGTATAAATATTGAAAAACTTAACTTTTAGTTTCGTCCTTTCCCTTTTTGATATACTCGAAGCACGTAGGTAGAGTTGACGATGGAAAAGATATAAATCACTAACATGTTTTAAATAAAATCCGCGAAAAAGTCCGAAAACTAATCCAATCTAAGAAAGTACATATTAATATATAATAAAATACATATATTTTCTGTTAAAGCAATAATGCAATAAGGTAATAATTTAATAAATGATTGAAAAAATGAACGCTAACAACATGGAATTACAACAGCGAGCATCTCTTTAAAATGACTGCAGGTACCATTCATCTAGAGCACTGGGCGTATGACCTGACGCCGATAACCTAACAATGAGTGGGAAAAAATCTAGCTTCACTACTATCTACCTTGAACATCGGCTTTCATTTCAAATATCATAAATATTTTTGTGGTTAAATATACATAATATGCATTACTCTAAATTGTAACTAGTAATTTGAAACAGTAATGCCCGATTTCACCAACGTCACCTAAGTTTAAGGGATCCCGTAAGCATGTATAGGGGGCGGTTAGGGGACAGATTCTGTTTCACTGACAGTTAGGGGTCACCTAAATATTAAAAGGCCCCCTAAATTTAGGTGTTCGAAATATTGGCTTAAAGACGATCGTAAAACGAAATTTAATTTAGGGGCTAGTTTAGGGGACTTTTAAGCTAGGGATCCCATACGTAGATGGTAGCTTATGGGATGTTGGTGAAATCGGGCATAAGTATCTTAATTCTAAACCAATTGTCTTTACAGCTCAGTGGTAATGTAAATTACGAAAATGTGTTTGTTTGTTCAACTTTTTTACGCAGTTACAAAGGATGAATACGATATTTTGTTACTACAAGAGTTCAACTAGTGGACGAAATTGGCCCATGATCATTATATAAAATATTGAAGTGAAACTTCTTTAGAATCGTTGTTATTTAAAACTCGATGAAACGGAAATGAAAAGTGCGACACTAAAAAGAGACAAATTCAAAGACAAACACAAATATAAACCTAAAGCTTGTCAAAAGCTACTAAACAAAAAAATGACAAACAGAGGAGAAAAAGGTATAGACCTGTATGAGAAAAAGATACTGAGCTTGATAGAATTAGTTACATGATATAAAACAACGTAATGTCAATGCAAGAATTTTACTGGTGGTAGGACTCTGTCAAGCCTGAGGAGTCCGACTGGATGGGTACCACCCTCTTATCTATTTCTCCCGCCAAGCATCAATGGTTACATTGTTGTGTTCCGGTTTGAAGGATAAGGTAGCCAGCGCAATTACAGGCAAGAGGCATATTATCTTAGTCCTCACAGTGACAACGCATCTGCGGTTCTGTATTTTTGTAACATAAACCCTAAGTGCAAGAACCGTAGGTGTTATGGGCGACAGGTACTGCTTTCCTCCATCATCCTCCTCCATCAGGTGGTCTGTCTGCTCATTTGTCACTGAACACCATAAAAAAAAAGAATTATGGAACAGCTAAGAAATTTAATCAAGATTTGTAATGAAATTATTTTCTTAAGGTTTTACAAACAATTACAAAATTGTAATGTGTTAGTTACAATGTACATGTAAGTTGTTAGTCGCAGATTTCATCTCGCCATATCTTCACCAGTCTAATAGAGATAATCTTTAGCTACTACGAATCAATATTGTTGAAATGCGGAAATCTGAATGATGAGTTATCTATGTTATTTAAAGAAAACTGCGATATTATCAAAAACTATATAAGAAAAAACTATAAAATTAAAATCTTTTCTTTAAAATAAGAGCAATTTCCTAATGGCGGACATCTATACATATAATAAAACTAGCTGACCCGACAGGCGTTGTCCTGTCTACACGTCTTTAATTTGAAAATTTCAAACTTTTTTTAATAAGCTAAAACATTCTGGATCATTTTGATAAAAATTATTATTCAAATTGTGAATCTAAACCATTCTCAGATCCCCTTGAACACACACAAAAAATTTCATCAAAATCGGTCCAGTCGTTTGAGAGAAGTTCAGTGACATACACACTCACAGAAGAATTATATATATAAAGATTGTAACTTAGCCGAATCTGTGCATTAAATATTTTTTTGAAAATCTTATTGAAATCGACATTATTATCGATACAGAGGCCGAATCTATAGTTTTTAGAATTTTTGTCTGTTTGTCTGTCTGTCACCGCATCACAGAAAAACCACTGGAGGGATTTCGATGAAATTTGGTTTGGTGATAGCTGGTTATCCGGGTCAACATATAGGATACTTTTTACCACGGGAAAATATCTCATTTCTAAGAAAAAATACTAAAACTGCATTGTAAGAGTATACTAATATGTAAAACCTAAGAATTTGGTTTTTGGTCATCTGAACGCAGGCGGAGCCGCGGGCAATGCTAGTTTTATTATAAAAGCTAAAAGCTAAAAATGAATAAATGGAAACTTTTATTACTTTTCATGAAAACAGAACCAACATTCATAAAAGTGATGTTACCATTTTTACATTTCCAGTATAAAGAAAATTCTTGATGCGATTCAAGCTTTTGGAGTCACAATTTTTAAAAACCATTGTAAGTATAACAATGTATAATAACTCAAAACTGTCCTGTGCCTAGAAGTCGCTGTAATGAATCCTGGGCGAAAATATAAAATGTCACGACCTCGTTTGTTACCGGAAATATATGTCGCAAAACGGATGTTGAATTCAGTAGATCGTGATCTACCTACTACAGGCTTTTCGTGATCTGTCGGATTATTTATATGCATTATTGCGATAATAGGACGCAGTAGGTATATATACTCGTATATATAAGATAGAAGGCAAAATATAACGCTTAGGAACGCACCTTAGATATTTTAATGTGCCGTCGTTTCTAACATGATTGACCATGACCACTACTTCTCTTATGGTGAAGGAAAACATCGTGACGAAACCTGCTTGTCTGAGAGACCCTAGCAAGTTTTCGAAAGACATGTCAAGTCCACCCGCACTTGGCCAGCGTGGTGGACTATGGTCTGATCCCCCTCCTCCCCCTCGTACTGAAGATAGGCCCGTGCCCAGCAGTGGGGCGTTAAAAAAGGCTAAATATTATTATTTGTGACTGATTAGGATGTGGTGAATTAACCAATCAGTCTTAATATAATATGTAAGTAGAAAAAGAAAAATCAATATCTAGTTATTATTTAACATATATATTTTTCATCAATATCGCAAACCCATTTGATGTATTGACTCCCGAAAAGTCTCCGAAGAGAAAACAAAATTTAAATAACTTTGCAACAGATATTCTACAGGAATTATCAGGGTATAGATTAGCTTTTGTCATGTATAGTACATCAACGCAAGAAATTCCATTAATATATACTATACATATAAAAATTAGAATATTTGTTACGCAATCACGCCAGAACGCCTGAACGGAGCTGGATAAAAGGCAAAGAGAATATATATATATATATATATATATATATATATATATATATATATATATATATATATATATATATATATATATATATATATATATATATCTATAATATAGTCTGGAATAACACATAGGTTAGTTGTTACCCCAAAAAAATGTGCGGTTCCCGTGGGATATATAAATGTAGTGTTTATATTTACAGTGCATTGCAGTCAATAGCGTAGTCGGAACAATAACTTCCTGCCAGACATGGACCGATGACTAACGATACGCTTTTTTGACCACCCTCATACACCCCAATACCAGTTATTTGATCGATACGTGTACAATTTAGTTGTTATTTTAGTTTCGTTTAGTTAGGTGAACATTTGCATTTTGTTTAAAACATTCAAATTTACAAAAACAAAATAAAAATATTATATTCAGTACTAGCGACTCACCCTGCTCCCTGCTCTGGTTCGTCCCTAGTTACGTTTTAACGTTTAATATAGATTTCTCAGAGATGAAATATTTTCCCGCTGTAAAAACTATCCTATATATTGACCCGGATAAATAGCTATCATCATACCAAATTTCATCAAAATCCCTCCAATGGTTTTTCCCTGAAGCGGTCACAAACAGACAGCAGAAAGACAAAAATTCTAAAAACTAGATTCGGCCTTAGTATCGATAATGTCTATTTCAGTAAGATTTCCCAAAAAATATTTAATGTACAGATTCGGCTTAGTTAAAATTTCATTATATTTATAGGTCCGCGCTCTTCGTCACATTGATTTTCCGAACCTTAATACTCGCTTATACAATATACATTTTGCTATCACAAATTATTTACACAGAATATTGTGCAGAAAATATAGCAGTTATAGCTTTTGATAACAGGCACAGATTTTCATATGCGAATTATTTTCAACTTTATTACCATTTGCTATACTGTATATCATACGGTGAAAAAAATATTGTAAAGGATTTCTAATTAGTTTTCTGAAGATATGAAGTCCACCCATCCAGATTTGGCTAGCGTGGACTATGCCCTAATTCCCTTTAAGGTAGGTCTCATTGAAGGTAGACTATGCCAAGCCGTGGGAGGATTAAAATATTATTATGTAAGATCTAGAAAATTAAAATAATGTCAAAAAAGCATTGCCTTAGATGTGGCAAAATATTTTAATGATATACTCGTAGCTTTTAAAATTATTAATATTAAAAATATGTTATATACAGAATGAGATATATTTCTTGCTTATAGACCTATGTAATAAATAAGGCGCAGACGTCAAGGCAGTCATTACGAGCTTTCATTCGAGTTCCTTGCCCTCCCACTTTATCCTTGAATCAAATTTAAGGTAGATTTATTTTTACTTATTAGCGGGCTTAATATGCTGAACTTGAGCAACACAGCTTGTCTTTGCTTTTAGATTTTTTCATATCTTACAGTTTTATTTTCTGGTAATCCCCTACTTGGTAAAGAAACATATATTCATTTAAATTTACAAACTCTATCTACACTAATATTATAAAGAGGAAAGGTTTGTATTTTTGTATGGTTGTTAACAAATAAACTCAAAAACTGCTGGACCGATTTAGATAAAATTTAGTGACAGGATAGTTTAAGACCCTGGGAAGGACATAGGATATTTTTTATTCCGGAAACCACCCCTTAAGAGGGTGAAAATGGGGATGAAATTTTGTATGAGGAATCAACCTAGGGACGGTGAGTCGCTAGTCAATTATAATTAAACTACTTACTCCTAACTTTCTATTCTTAGCATTACCTATATAATATAAGCTCAATTAAACTCCGTGTACATTCAGATTAAACATACAGACAAACATTATAAATTAGTTTAATTTTGTTCTTAAAATGTGTAAGGGTGTAATGGAGTCATTAAAAAAATATGAAAATCTATTCAAATTGCATCAAAAATCAAGTCAATTTTTATTTCATTTACTAAATATAATAATAAATATATTTTTAAAAAGAAATATTGAATGTACTATAATATATTGTGCCTTTAAAACGATCGACCTTACTACAATGTAAAAACTATTGATTGGTGAAATCACTAGATTTACCTATAAATATATTGGGACATTAACACACAGCACCACCTAGATTCATGGTAAGCTACGAGGCTTGTGTTATGAATACCAGATAGTTGATACATTATACATATATAACTTTAAATACATACATATTATAAATATAAACACCCATGACTGGAGTAGAAACATTCGTGCTCATCACGCAAATGAATGCTCCAAGCGGGACTCGAGCCCACGACCGCTGGCACAGCAAGTAGGATCACTACAAACTGAGCCAAACGTGTCGTCAATATAATATGAAGCTCAGTATGGTTCTTATTTCACATAGAATAACAAAATAACATTGCGTAATAACAAAAGTATGCTTACATTGCCACAGTTAGGTACATTTATACCGTATAATGTCTTGGCGTAGATCCCAAGTAGGGTGGCGACTCAGCGTTTTTATCTTATTTCGATTCAGCAAGTTGTTTTTGATAGATCAATTACTTTAAGTAACGTCATCCTCCTAGTCTTTTTCTATTATACATCTACACTAGTATATAAGAGACAAAGTGTGTAAGTTTGTATGTAGGGGATAATCTCAGAAACTACTAATCAGATTATGAAATTTCTTCATAATAATTTACTAATAGGACGAAGTACGAACTTTGTAGTTTTTTGGCAAAAATATAATCAGCCCTTTTTAACGTCCCACTGCTGGGGGTTGGCCTCCCTTCAATGCGAGTGGGATCAGGCCATAGTCCACCACGCTGGCCAAGTGCGGGTTGGCGGACTTCATATGTCTTTTGAAAACTTGCTCGGTTCTCTCAGACATGCAGTTTTCCTCACGATGTTTTCCTTCACCGTTAAGACAAGTGATAATCATGTTGGAAATGATTCGCATATGATAATATCAGAGGTGCGAGACCCGGGATTTGAACTCGGTTCACTCGGTTTCCCAAGCGAGCGCGTTACCACTGGGCTACCACTGCCTTTTTTGGCAAAAATAAATAAACAAAAAAAATGTCAGTTGAGATTTATATAAAATATACCAACTAATTATGCACGTTCACTAGTCTACACACGGCTAGTTTTGAAGAGGAAAATTACATATTTTCACCACTTTTTTTGTTACAAAAATTATAAAATAAGCAAAAATAAATTTAAATCTATACTTATATTATAAAGAGGAAGATTTGATTTTGATATTTTTTTGTTTGTTTGTTTGTTTGTACCGAATGACTCAGAAACTACTGAACCGATTTAGATGAAAGGTAAGAATATAGTTTGAGACGTTTACATTCCGGAAATCATGGGGTGAAAATGGGGATGAAAGTTTGTATGGTGAATCAACCTGGTGATTAACCCGAGCGAAGCGAGGGTGAGTTGCTAGTATCTAATATAAATATATTTCTGTCTCACTCTCTCTCTCTCTTTCACTTTTTCTTTCTTTTTTTTAAGTAGCATTTTTATAAAAAAAACTATATACGTGGTATGTAGGAACGTGGATTTTGTTCACAATTTCATGAGTTTTAAATATTTTTCGCGGAGCCCTGATTCTTTTTTTAAAATAAAAGTAGCCAAGTTACTCCTTATAACATCAGATATCTGTCAGTGAAAGACCCGTGAAAATCAGTCCAGTCATTTTGGAGATTAATCGGAACAAGCAGACAGACATAGACAGACATAAAAATTGTAAAAATTGTGTTTATTCTATAAGTACAGTATAAAATTATTAATTTTTTACATACAATGCATACATGCAAGCTATTATTTTGAAGACAGACGAATACTTCAATTTTATTTATCTGTATAGATAACCACAAAAATCATTTTGAGTAAACTATATTTGGCATTTGAGTTGATATATTCGCTGTCAGTGGCAAATGACTGCATATTGCATCGAAATAATCCGAGCCGTGATAAATGTCCATGTTACGACTGCATTCATGTATGATAGCTGATAAACGAACTGCCACAAAAATGTATCTTTACCTACGATTTACTATTGGTATTATTAAAAAATCTACTGCTTTCTTTTTTCTTTATCATACGTCATCTGTATTTATTTCCTTTTAAGAAATTCACATTAAAAAGTATACCTATATTTTTGTGAATATTACCTATTACTGTGCTAAATTAATACCTGGGCGTTTTTCGGAAAAGATATAAAAATGCATTTTTTAAATACACCTATATAGATAAACTTAAAAAGCAAAACCTTATCTAAATACATGATAAAAAAAATTTGTACCGTTTCCGAGATACACGAAATAAATTTATATAATACTAGTTTTGATTTGGTGCAAAATTCTTCAACATCGAGCGGCATTCCATACATTTATTTATTTATCATTCATTTATTTAATCTATAGGTACATATAATAAAGTTCTAACTAAGTCTTAATTTAACATTAAATATTTTTTGGAAAATCTTATTGAAATAGACATTATTATCGATACAGAGGCCGAATCTATAGTTTTTAGGATTTTTTTTCTGTCTGTCTTACCGCATCACAGAAAAACCACTAGATGGATTTTGATAAAATTTGATATGGTGATAGCTGGTTATACAGGTCAACACATAGGATACTTTTTACCGCGGGAAAATGTCTCATTTCTGAGAAAATTATACTAACATGTAACACCTAATAATTTGGTTTTTGGTCATATTAACGCGGGCAGAGCCGCGAGCAATGCTAGTACTGTATATAATTTTTTTTCTCTGGACCATCTTCCTTAAAATAATTCTTTATACAATGTTTGTTATATAAAAAATAGATATAAAAAGAAAAGTGAAGAGTGGTCATCATTATTTTGTATTTATTTATATGTTATTATTAGTAGGCAGTTATAAGCATCGTTTTATCAAAGTGCCGTTATCAGTTAAGTAATTTGAACCAGTGATTCCTCTGGCTTTGTCACTAGCTAAAAACAATATGACATCCGCTATTTCCTCAGGATCTGACACTCTATCTAAAATTGTACCCTTTTTGAAATCATCCCATGTTCCTGGGAATCCTGAATTTTCTAGAATATCAGTCTCAACAGGTCCTGGACTAACCGTGTTAACTCTAACTCCATGAGGTGCCAGTTCCACCGCTGCACATTGACCGAAATGATTCAATGCTGCTTTAGACATGCAATAAGTCATCAAAGGTGGTATTGAAGATGGCATTTCTCCTAAAACACTGGAAATATTGACGACGTTACCTTGAGTTTTAATCAAATATGGCGCAGCCAACTTTGTCAAATATATAGCAGCTCGGACGTTAACATTCATGACATCATCATACGCTTTCATTACATCTCCCGTTAACATACTGCCCCAGGTTGAAATTCCAGCGTTGTTAACGAGAACATTCAATTGTCCATACTCTTCAATCACTTGATCAATCAACTTTTTACAATCTTCATCTTTAGTGACGTCGGCGCGTATTACCAAAGATTTGTCACATTTTTTGGCGGCGGCAGAAAGTTTCGCTACATTTCTTCCAATTACAGCCACACGAGCACCCTCAGAGCTAAACGCAGCAGCCGTTGCAGCTCCTATTCCCGAGCTAGCGCCAGTAACTAACACAACTTTGCCTATAAAACTCATAGTAACGTCGAGTGGGCCATTCGAGTAGATAATAATAACTGAGAAGGTGAATTTTTATACAAATAGATAAACAAATCTTATCAATTTAACATATTAAAATGATAAACTGTTGGTAAGCGAATCCGCATACTGAAACATATATTTTATTGTGCTAAAAATAACATCTACCGTCAGTGGAATTATAAAAGAATCGGGCAAGTGCGATTCCGACCTGTGTATCAAGGGTTCCGTAGCGTGAATAATTTAGTTTAGTCGTTTTAGCATAAGACATTTAATAGAAAAGTCTTTTGTTGTAAAAAAATATTTACAATATTTATATTAACGACTGCAAAAATAAATTTCTATTTTTATGACAAAGAAAGTTATTTCATTTGTCATAAAAACAGAAATTTGGTGGTTTAAATAAGCGGTGCCCAATTTTTTTGGGCACGAAACCCTAATTGTTCATATTTTTTTAACAGATCCCCATTTTTTTAATAATTTAACTGATTGTGTTGTTGTTAGAATAATTTTTTGTTTGACTTGAAGGAACAAATCATAAATGAAAAATATTAGTACTTATAATAATATTTATTGTTCCAAAAATATAACCTATTTAATGCAAAGAATGAAATGCTTTCGCATATTTATTTATATCTAGCAGCTCACCGTCACTTAGGTCGGGTTCGCCTCTAGACAAACAGAAACAAATCTAAACCGTACTTTTTTCGGGATAAAAAGTTGCCTATTTGTTATTCTGATGTATGAACTATATTATTGTAAAGTTTCATTAAAATCCAATAAGTAGTTTTTGTGTACAAAGCTGTATAAGTTACTATAGTTTTTAACTATCCTACGGGATCTCTCTCATTTTCTAGGATGAAAGGTATCTAAAATGTTGACCGGGGATATCAGGTACCATCATGCAAAATTTTATTTAAATCCGTCCAACAGTTTCGGAGATTAGCCCGTACAAACAGACAAACAGATAAACAAACAGAGAAACAAAACGATTGAAAAATCTGGATTTATTCTATTTCTCTTCTTACATCCCCCTGACTTAGGTTTTAACATTTTGTTTTCTATGTACAGGCATTCGATTTCTACAGTTTTATTTAATATATGTATAGATAGCAGTAAAATTAGGCTTCATGTGTGACAACGTTTTATTTAACACTCGGATGGAACTCGGACCCTCTGTGATCCTTTCACGAAACCTTAGAGTTCCACGGGCCACTATTTGGGAACCGGTGATTAAATAGCTAAAAAGTAAGCGGATTTTTGGCTATTTAAATCTATTTAATTATACCTATATTTGTCGAGTGTAATTAGTCATTATAAATAAAAAATGACGGAACCCAGTTATAATGAATGGATTTGAATGTATTTTTTTTTCTTTGGGTTTTAAATACCATAAACTAAAAAGTTTACTCATTAAGAACTACGGCTCTTTTGAAACTCTGTAAATTAAAAAAATAATCAAAGTTTCTAGAAATCTCCACAAAAAATACAATTATCGGAATTTTTAAATATTTATTTTAAGAAAATAATAACTGTTATAGTTTTTGAAGTTGTTTATACAAGATTTCTTATATAAAACTTTTTATAAGTAATTAACTAGCGACTCACCCTCGCTTCGCTCGGGTTCGTCCTAGTTTTGCCCAAATTCAGTCTTGGTCTTGCAGTCTTGGTCTTGTTCTTGCGTTTTTGCAAGACCAAGACCAAGAACAAGACCGCGTATTTTTAGCAAGACCAAGACCAAGACTGACCGTGCAAGACTTGAGCAAGAACAAGACATAGCCTGCAAGACTCTTGCGTCTTGCAGCTAGGACTTAGCGCTATTTCACTGAGTAGTTAGGTGTAACAGTTCGGTGTATAGGTAGGTACGCTTAGGAATTCTATGAGACGCAAAAAACTGTATCAAAGAATATGAAAAACTGGACCTATGCGCATTACGACTAATACCATAAACATAGCGAATAAAAAAATTATTAAAATCAAACTGAGTGCATGCATAGTTATGTTTTAACCATCGGCACTTTGATAATGCGGCATCAAAGGTTTTGTACTTACTTCTCAAAGAAATTTGCCGCTTTTCGGAAGTACATGGTTATGATACACGCGCCGGCGGCTTCTTTTGAAATCTAAAACAATCGTTGCCGCCACGCCGAAATCATAACATTTGACACTATTTGATTGCCGCCATAGGGCGTAGGTATACTCATGCAAAATAAGGGCCTGTCCGCACTGCGATATTTCACCGCGCGATTTTTATTCTCGCGTATTATATTCCGTGATCGAAATTGTACTTATTACGCAATGCGAATAAAATTTCGTACGATTTTTGTCAGTTTAATGCAGTTCCCGACTGAGACAAACGTCTAAAATGATAAATCTACTATATCTACTGAGACATTTTAGTAATCTAAAATGATATTTTTCTACATTAAATATCAAGGGCTGCGAAAATACAGTAAAAAGTTTTTCGGATATTACAGAATGACTACAAAATCATTCGATAAACCAATAGCGTCGGTGCACGACTGAGCGAAACGCGCGAATTTTATTTCGCAGTGCGGCCATAGCCATACATATTATATACTGTACAAAACATTCGCGCGGAAATAATCCGCGCCGCATCGCGTTCAATTTGCATCAAATCACAGATTTTTTTTCCGCGCGAATTTTTAACCGCCAGTGCGGATACTCCTTAAGATTCATTGTGTTACAGAATTGCGGGAATAAAAACGTGCGGTGAAATATCGCAGTGCGGACAGGCCGTAATTTCGAATTTTTTTACACGCTTTATATTATTGTTTGATTTGTGGCGGCATCCTTATCATAGAGCCGGCACGTGGCGAGGCGGCGCGGTAGAAAGCAAGGAAACGTACTATAAATAAAGGAATTATTTTAATTCCAGTCATTTCCAATTGAGCTGTGCTTCGAGTCTAACTTAATAATTGTTTTTACTAATTCTCGTTGTTTTCTAAAAACGTATCACGTGTACAATTTAATATGAGTGACGAAGATTCAAATTATTCTAGTCCGAGTAACGAGAGTTTGAGTCACAGATCTAAAAGACCCAAAAGCAAATTTGAGGAATTTTTCGAAATAATTCATGCATCCCAAACTGCCTTCTGTAAATTGTGCCAACATAAAAAGATTGAAATAAAAATGAAAAACAGAAACACTTCAGGCTTAAGGAAACATCTAATATCTTTCCATAAAAAGGAATCAGAAATATTTCTTCCTGTTAAACCAAAATTCAGTGGAGATATCACAAGCTTTTTAGTAACCGCTGGAAGAAGTGGACAGGTAAGAATATTTATTTAACAGTTAAAAGAATTTTAACTCCGCGTAGCTATTCATGCGATACTTTCAAAAACGCCATTAACTTACGTAAGTACACTGATAGAAGGATTTTTTTGGGAGTAATAAATCAATTTATTACAAACTTTTTAAGGTATCTTTTTGGATGGAAGAAATATTTTTTTACTGTTACCAACACTTTTTAGGATTAATTAAATCGCTTTTTTATTAAAACAAAAATTTTTTTACTGTTAAAAAGCTTTAATGTATTGAAAAAATTATTTATTTCCACCAAATAAGATTTCTTTACGGTTAACAAATATTTTATTTGTGGTCATTGTTGATAGATGGCGGCACTCATGCGTAGCTTTGTATGTATATATAATAGCCATCGTATGCCTTCCACGTTTCCAATGACTCTGAGAATAATCATGTATTTGGTTTTATTACTGCAATTATATCTGATGGCAAAACTATTCATATTTCTTCCAAAAAATGTGTAACTATTGGACTCAATCTCCATATAAAAAGCTATCAATTAATATTACCGAAAACAAACGATCCAGAAAACTTTATCCTATCAATTTTCGATGAATATTTTAAACCGTTAAAAATTCATGTATCGTCAGATGGCTCTTATGTAATATCTCAAAGAAATTTGATTTATTGACTCGTATACGAATACCAACGTATCGATTATAATAGTGATTATTTTAATTTTAAATGTATACCGTTGTCATAAAAAAATGAATTATATACTATTAATCAATTCATTATTTATTATATTTTAACTTTATTCGTTTCACAAAATTTCTAATTCTCTGTAATTTTAATAATTAGAACAATGAACGTAATGTTCAAGGGATTTTTTGAATATTAATAAATTATTTTTTATATGTCAATAAATCATTTATTACATACTAATAAATATTTTGTTGGCAGTAAAAAATATCCGCTAACAAATGATTTATTAACTGCTAATAAATATTTATTAGGAGTCTTCTCTCTAACAAATCATTTCTTAACTAGTAACAAATCTTATTAGGTACAAAAAAATCCTTCTATCAGTGTATTTTTGAGTTAGTGGTGTTTTCACCTAGGGGTGCGACATATTAAGTATGTAATTATCGTCTTAAATATTTTTTATAAACACCCATATTTTCATTTAATCGGCCAGTAACAACTAAGTACTTTATTTTGGTAAATTACAGTACAGTGCAACCTTAATATAACAAATATCAATTTAACGATTTTCTCGATTTAACAACAACAAACCTCCTCCACTTATACGCTCAAACCTAGTATGTTTTAAATAATAATACAAGATTTATTGTTTTGTTTAAGTCGGAAAACAGCAGTGACAACATCACGACAGCTACAGTTGATTGGGTGGTGAAAAAATATCTTCCCTTCTCATTTTTCGATGACGAAGCTACACAAGTATATTTTCGACGTATTTGCCCTAATATGGTGTTTCCTAAAAGGTCTACACTTAGAAGGAAAGTCAAAGAGCGATTTGAAGAGCTCCAATTGAATCTCAAGGAACGACTTCAAACATTATCATCTAAAATGTCTTTTACCATTGATGGGTGGACGTCAATTGCTGGTAGGAGTTACT
This sequence comes from Brenthis daphne, assembly GCA_947093115.1. NCBI lineage: Eukaryota > Metazoa > Arthropoda > Insecta > Lepidoptera > Nymphalidae > Brenthis > Brenthis daphne. The sequence goes on along the minus strand of OX352471.1, from coordinate 28,582,546 downwards.
ACGGGGTTACTATTCATTATATAGACAACGAATGGAAGTATCAATCTGTAGTTCTTGATTTTATACCATCACGCGGTCGACATACTGGGGAAGATATTGCAACGATTTTCCATGAATGTTTATTGGAATATGGCATAATTGATAAAATACAAGGTATCACGGTCGACAACGCAACTGCAAATACCAAATTTATGTATGAACTGGGCAAACAGCTGCCGCCACACTTTGATTCAGACAATCAACATTTCCGGTGCTTTGCTCACATTTTAAACCTTGGTGTACAAGATTTATTAAAGACCTTAGCATTACACTGTGAGTCTGACACTAACGCGCAAGATCAGCAGTACGAAGACTATGCAGACGAAACTGAGGATGAGGAAGATGAAGAATCTGCACCAAATATTGCTGACTCGCGTACATCTGTAACAAAGTTACGCAGTATTTCCAGTAAAATAAAAAGAAGTGAGATAGTCAAGAAGAAGTTTCAGTCTGCTTGTGAAGCAGCTGGCGTGCCATCAAATCTAAATGCCATTCTTGACTGTCCAACGAGATGGAATTCCACACATGATATGATTGGATTTGGTTTAAAAGTGAGAGCGGGCATTGACATATTGTGCAGTTCTGTCACCGAATTAAATGATTTTCAAATCACAGCTAATGAATGGCAGGTACTCGAAAAATTACATAAATTTCTAATAAACTTTAAACTTTTTAGTACAAAACTTGGTGGAGACAAATATGTTACATTACCGCTAGTCATTGTATCATTCAATCTCTTGCTAGATAAAATTGAATCCATGGTAAAACAGTTAGATGAGAAACCTAATCGATCTGAAGTGGATGAAAGGCTCATTCTAGCTTTCCAAGCAGCTCGAGACAAAATGCTTAAACATTACAAGAAGAGCAACTGGATTTATTGTACTTCTTTAATTTTAGACCCAAGGCATAAGGCTCAGACTTTTGACCTGACAATGTGGGGGAAGCAACTTAAAACAGAAAGTCTGCGCAAGTTCAAGGAACTTTATGAAGAATATAAAAGTCTACACTCACTGAACAAATCTCTGGAATTACCAGAAAAAAAATGAAGTATGTGATGAAGATGAAGACGTAATAGACTTTGATAAACTCTATGAATGTCCCTCGACGTCATCTGGATCTTGTCTTCAAGGCTTAGTGATAGACGAGTTGGAGGAGTACCTGAGAAAACCAAGAACTGCCAGCTCGGAAGACATTTTAGATTGGTGGAGGACGCATGAGACAGAGTATCCGATTTTATCGAAAATGGCCCGTGATTTTCTCTCAATACCTGCAACTTCAGTACCTGCTGAGAGGTTATTTTCTAAAGCATCATTAGTAATTAGAAAACATAGAAATAGGTTAAGTGATGAGTCAGCCAGATGGTTACTTTGTATTAATTCTTGGTCAAAAAAATTGATATAAAGTATCATAACCTAATGATAAAGCTGTTGATTTGTGTTGTATTTTATTTTTTATTCAAATAAATGATAAATCGTAAAACTCTTTTATTAAATTTCTTATAAGTTGAGGGTTCAATCTCTTTTTAGACAGATAAGTATTGTTCTTTAAAATACAGTCAAGTTATTGTAATTAATTTGTTTTTTACATGTTTTAGCAAATGTAAGCTTATAAATCATAAATGTTTATTAAGAAACAGTTACTTCCATGGAAAACGACATATAGGTCAGTTGATTTTTCGAATTTCTTATCAAATCTTCAGTTATTTATTAATCTGCTTGATCTTTACTATGGCTATATTCATTCAAGCTCACAATGTTCCAATTCTAATACGTTTTTCTAGGATTTAAAGTAAACTTTAATAAATAGTAATAGACTAATAGGTAATTGCAAGACTTGCAAGACTCTTGCTGCAAGACCAAGACCAAGACCAAGACTGGGAGCGCAAGACCAAGACCAAGACCAAGACCAGGTGTATTGGCGCAAGACCAAGACCAAGACTGGCTAAGTCTCGTCTTGTTCTTGCGTTTGGGCAACACTAGTTCGTCCCTAGGTACGTTATAACGGTAAGTATAGAATAGACAATATATATATATATATATATATATATATATATATATATCATATACAATTGTAAAAATGTATGCTCTGTTATCTATATAATAAAAATAAATATATAATATTTACTTTCTTTAATAATTTCCAAATTTACTAGATTTAAGATCACACTTCAAAAGCTATTATATTAAAGTCCTAAAATTCATATTTGGGCATCAAATAAGCCTGAAACACACAGTATCAAATGAGAGATGTGCACAATGGCTAGCGTCAGGAATGCCGACAGCGAGCTGCAAAGAGATAAGGCTCCGTTTTGATGAATGTTGCCCATTACGTTTAATACCGTCGGATAAACTGTAGTTTTGTGATTTTGGTACGTAGACTAGTTATTGTACACGACTTCACTTGCATTCTTTTATAATGACTATACGAAAACTAATAGATATATTAACAATTCATTCTTCATATTATAAATGTTAAAGAAACTCTGTCTGTCTGTTACGTTTTCACAACTAAAAAACTCGCAGATTCAATTTTGATTAATTTTAGTATAATAAGAATAGATGGCATCTTTGAGAAGAACATAAGCTACTTGTTAATAAAATTAAAGGGAGTAAAATGAAAATATGAAATTCTATGTTTTTGTTGCTAGAGGCATAAAGTGGAGTTATATTTTCTGATAGGTACTGGTATGTATTTATAAAAAATTGAGTGATATTTCATAATGAATGTGGGAATATTATAAATGCCAAAGACCACCACATTAGTTGGTTAATAAATATAAGACGAAAAAATATAAAGTATTGAGAATTTTGATATATAGGAAATTGAAATTTGACATATAGCAACTTTTTCCGGTAGACTCGGCTTATGATCTACTACTACTTCTGCTACTAATAGTGTCGAATGTTTGTATTGGACATGTTAATATTTACCTTAGATGGAATTGAAAACGAGTGTTCAGTCCCTGATATTCTTCAATGATAAATAATGAAATTTATATATTTTTTCGTTTTATCTATACATATAATAAAATTCTAACAGAGTCGAATATGTACATTAAATATTTTTTTGAAAATCTTATTGAAAGAATCATTATTATCGATACAGAGGCCGAATCTATAGTTTTTAGAATTTTTGTCTGTCTGTCTGACTTTGAACACATCATGAGAAAACCAATGGACAGATTTTGATGAACTTTGGTATGATGATAGCTGGTTATCTGGGTCAACATATAGGATACTTTTTACTGCGGGAAAATACCTCTGAGAAATCTATACTAAACGTTAAAACGTAAATAGGGACGAATCCAAGTGGAGCGAAGGTGAGTCGTTAGTCAAATTATAAATATTGTAATTTTTAACAATCTTTTTCGGTAGACAAGATAAGTACCTACTGCTTTACAAATGGCACTACACCATCAAATCTTCTAACAAGAAAAGGTCAAAATACAAAAGATTAGTGTTTGATTTACTTAAAGTAAAAATCGAACCCCCTACCTAGAAAATGAGCAGTACTAATATCACCTCGTTAGTGATTCTTTAATCAGCCCTCATTTCTCCAGGCGAATCTTCCGACAGATTTAATTCTTATCAAAATGCTAGGGAGATGCGAGATATTTGCACAATGGCTGACATCCCGGGTATTCATGATGCGTCCCATTTCCTGGCGCCCGCTATCTCGCGAACATCCTTATGTTATGTTATATACATGTTTATATATACATAGTTCATTGTTCTTTATTTCGTATACAGAGTTTTTTTCCTTTTATTCTAAAACATCGTAATAATATTGAAATGTTAGAAAGCGGCATAATCAAACACCCTCTCTTTTTTAAGTTAGTCAAAACGAGCACTAGAAATAACTCGATTAATATTTTATTCTGAACGATTTAATATTTTTTGTGATGATTATATTATAATCGTTAAGAAGTATTTGAGACCTTCGTGAACAATAGTTTACTATCGTCTGTAGACATTTTTACTTGTTATTAATCCCAATACAAATATGAAAAATATCAAATCCAATCAAATCAAAATATTTTATTTAGCATTAAATTATTACAATTTTTTACTGAACGTCATGAGTCTACTACCAGTTCGGAAAGAAGAAGCCTCAGACCTGAGAAGAACTGGCGAAAGATCAATATATCACACTAAGAACATATATTTTATTTAGAAATTTCAATTTAATTAAAAAAAAATTATAGCCCCAACAATCACGCAAGCAAAGCCGCAGACAAAAACTAGTTTTATCATAAAATCTGCAATGTTTGAACATCCAGTTATAGGTATTAAAAGTAATTGAACCGTGATGGAAGCTAGGGTTCCTATTATATAATATTAATAACTAAAAGCGTCGCATACAGTATCGATCTGCCGAGAGTATATTAATTGACACTCTCGTTAGTCAATGACGTGCAATTTTAAAGATATAGCAACAATCTGATCTCACTGCGGAGTGCAATCTCCAATATCAATAGATAGGGTTGTATTTCGATAGGATGTATTACGGTGGAATTATCTACAAAGCTTTTGTTTACTTGTATTCAGCCTTTTTTAACGTGCCACTGCTGGGCACGCACCTCCCTTCTATACGAATACCAGGCCATAGTCCATCACGCTGGCCAAGTGCGGGTTAGCGGACTTCACATGTCTTTCAAAAAATTGCTAGGTTTTCTCAGACATGCAGGTTTTCTCACGATGTTTTCCTTTACCGTGAGGCAAGTGGTAATCAACTTAGAAATGATTCGCACATGAAAATATCAGAGGTGCGAGACCCGGGATTTGAACCCGCTTCACTCGGAAACCCAAGCATGCGCGTTACCACTGGGCTACCACTGCCTTTTGTTAACATTAAATACTAATGACTTGCCTTGACTTGGTCTAGGTTTCAAGAAACAGATTACGTCATTGTTTACCGTTGAATGCAGTAGTAAATTTTAAATGACCCAACAAGAGTCCGTAAACACCTATCATGCATTCACCCAAAGTTTCATCGCAATAGAATGTAGATTAATAGGTGAAAATGTATGTATTTGTACACAATTGCGTTCATTACGGTTCCGTACAACTAGGAACAACTAGGAACTCTTATAGTTCCGCCATGTCCGTCTATACTTCCGTCCGTCTGTCCGCAGCATAGCTCAGAAACAATAATAAAATCATCCCTACAAAAAGCGCTCTTCTTAGTCCTCAATATTGTTATGGGCAACTGCAGAACCCTGATTTGACCCAGATTGCCTGTCCGTTTGTTATTTTTTTTTTGCCGGTCCTATAAATAAGCACAATTTTAGTAGACATGTTAACCCTATGGCGATCGCTTTGCATTATTTAATTTAATTTTGAGACTGAATGTTAAAGGTCATATAAATAATAAGAAAGTTTAGTCATATGACTTATCAAATGAAATATAAATACACATATATATTTGATAGTTAAAAAAACATACAACAACAATAAATAATAACAATCATAATAATTACAAGTCATGGAGTTTTAAAAAATATTAGGAACAGCTCTTTCTAACAATTTCTTGATAAAAACTTAACGACTTGTCATTAAAGGTGTTACGTTTACAACCCCATGACTTTTAAGAGTACATAAAACCGTAGCGTTAGTCCTGCTCCTGTAGATACCCCTCTGGACATATCAGGTTGCCGACCCATCCATGAGAGGGAGGGTATTAAGTGCACCTGTGTTTGCGCACCCACTTGTGTTCTATAATAACTCCTATAGATGGCTAGCCTTGGCAAGATTGGTTGCTGTGGCTAAAATCTTTCAAGAGGGACATTATATACCATGAATGTAAGCTTTGTAAATGTTTCGTATAATATTTACAGATAAATGAAATTAAAGTGTCTATATGTAATGTCACAATAACAGCGTTTTACTATACATATGAAATTATACACGGTTCTTATAAGATAAACGGGTATTTCTCCGAGATTGCGTTCTTCGTCTGATTTATCTGGCCAAAAATTATTTTCATTTTTGGCTCCATTCAACGTACTCTTAAAGACATGCCAAATATTATTTGGCATGTCTTTAATCATTTTCGGCCAGATAAATCCAACGAAGAACGCAATTTTGGAAAAATACCCAGACACAATTGTTAATTTTTTTATCTCTGTCTGTCTGTTCTGGTTAATCTCCGAAACGACCAGACTGATTTTAACGGGACCTTCACTGGCAGATAGCTGATGCTACAAGTAGTCATTGAGGCTACTTTTATTTTAGAAAAATAATTAGCACTGCGATCAAAAAATTAAAAACTAAATAATAAAGTTCTTTTTTGTATTTTCTTAATATAAATTAACTGACTACTATTATAAAACAAAAACCAAAGATTCTATGTTTCACGCCAAAATGGCTGGATTGATTAGCATGAAATTTAGTAGGTAGTAGGTATTTAATTAGTATTTAGTAGGTAATAGGTGTTTAAATAGTAAATTTAGTAGGTATATAGACCGTGACCTGAAGTAACACATAAGCATTAGGCACCTAGAGACGTAACCGAACGAAGCAAAACTTTAGACTCAAACGAATTGTATTCAAACAAACACTTCAAATCCATCAAAAATAATCCACTACAGTCCTCAGACCACTTGAGAAAAAATACACATGAAGAAATAAAATGAAAAGGTGGAGATAATCTATATAAATAAAACACTCATTGCATCCCTCATCCCTTTGTAAGTTCGCTCAGGTCAGTGAACTGCAGTCTTAGACTCGAGGGTACTTACGAAGTTTGAGATGTTTAGCTTCGTCGGACACATTTGCAAATATCATAAGTAAGTACGTGGATAATAAATTATTTTATATTTGTTTGAGAAGTATTTATTTTAGTCAGTAAATTATATATTTTTAACAAAAAAGTTAAAAAGCCTTAGAAAAAGATTCAGCGATTTTAGTTATTCTACCTATAGCCGCGGATTTTATCAGATTCATAGAGAAATAGCCTGTTCAACAAAACCATAATCACGAAATGTCGATCAATATTATTAATGCTTTCGTTTAAGCTATGCACAAAAAGAAAAAAACTCAACCAATTAAGTATAAGTCATTTTAAATTCAAACAAATATAACTTCATTAATTATTTTTTATACACGTCTTGTCTCCCTTTAATACGAGTGGTATCAGGCCATAGCTCGCTAGCAAAGTGCAGGATGGCGGACTTCACATGTCTTTCGAAAACGTGCTAGGTTCTTTCAAACATACAGTTTGCCTCAAAATGTTCTCCTTTACCGTAAGGCAAGTGGTAATCATGTTAAAAAACCAAATATCTTACTTGTAGTTAATGTTTATCCGATATTCAACATCCATCGGTAACATGCACACATATTTTTAAAGGTATTTCAGGTGTCAAAGAGAGAATAGTACTAAAATTAAATCCGTTATGTCATAAAACACAGACAATGGCTAAATTCTATTAATATTCACCGCACAGTTTAACTAGTCTTACCTTTGCTGTGTATTAAGCAACCACATCACGTTCTCAAATGTTGGAAGTTATGATAAAACTAATAATATTATTTTGCCAATTTTTAATACTTTTTGCACGTAGCTTTGCTCACGTAGTAGGTATGTATACAGCCTTTTTAGCGTCCCACTACTGGGCACAGGCCTCCCCATAATACATGAAGGATTAGGCCATAATTCACCACGTTTGCCCAGTGCGGATTGGTGGACTTCACATTTCTTTCTAAAAACTTGCTAGGTTCTCTCAGACATGCAGATTTCCTCATGATATTTTTCTTCATCGTAAAACATGGGGTAATCATGTTAGAAATGATTCGCATGAAAATATCTGGGGTGTGAGACCCGGGATTTGAACCCGCTTCACTCGATTTCCTAAGGTAGCGCATTACCACTGGGCTAATACGTAATAGGTCAATATAAAATAGATAACATTTAATTTATCTCTATTCCAAATTTCATTCAATCCGTTAAGCCGTTACAGCGTGAGGAGTAACAAATACACTTGCAAAATGTTCGCAAGACCAACAGGGCAGTTATTTAATATTTATAGTTGTTTCATTACTAAGTTCTTTTGTCCTCTACCACAGACATTGCCTTATACTAAGATGCATACAACTAGCATCGATTGGGCGCATAAGTGACTTTTGTATATATGAATAGTATTATAAACAAGTAGCATCACCTTTTGGCAAATTTTATCACTAACAGTAGCCCATGTGCTCCTCCCTAGCCTATCTATACACTAAATTTCATCCAAATCCATCCAGGCGTTTGCTATTCATAATAGTAGTGAGACTACACACCTTACAAGTAACAATTCGTGTAGGTAGGAATATATTTACTTCTAGCGACTCATTCTCACTTCGCTCGGCATCCTTCCTTGGTGCGTTTTATCGGATTAGTATAGATTTCTCAGAGGTGAGATATTTTTCTGCAGTAAAAAGCATTCTATATGTTGACCCAGGTAACCATCTATCACTCGGCGGAGAAGCCAACTCCTACCGGGCGCGTCCCCAGGTGGCGGATAGGGGAATGCCACCCGCTTAGGGCGGCGGGTGGTACCGGAGAAATCCGGCGCGGACCAAATGGCTTGGGTGGGGCCGCTCGTCTAGGACTCGAGCCGAAGACGTTGCGGCCACCGGTGGTGGGACCGCTTGGTCCCACAACGGATGATGGGTGCCGGTTGCGGGACTGTGGTCGCAGGCCCGCATCCGGCGGAGGAGTAGGCCGCGGCGGGAGAGGAGTGCCGGTATTTCGGTGCGCCGTTCTCCCTACCTTCCGCGGCCTAGACGGGGCCGCCACCGTTTGATGGCGGACGCGGTGGGGCTGCAGGGGAAGAGGAGTGTCGGTGTTTCGTTGCCGCTCTCCCTGTCCTCTGCAGCCGATTGGAGGTGGCCCACTTCGGTGGGCGGTGGTTAGGTTTAATGGGGCTGCTCCGGGTACCTCTCTGGCGTAGCAGAGTTGACTGTGGAGCAGCCCCATTGGTTTGGTGGTCTGCCTAGCGCTTAGGCAGACCTGCCGCCGGGGCGCCGTAGTAGTTATGCGCAAGCGATCCTGCGGCGTCCCATTAAGGCGGAGGGGAGGGGAATGTCGGGTTTTAGTGGGTAGTACCGGCTCTTCTAGCCGGTGAGCCCCACATCACCACTTGGGGGATCAGGTGGTATGCGTAAATGCATTTCCCGACATAAAAAAAAAAAAAAAAAAAAGGTAACCATCTATCATCATACCAAATTTCATCAAAATCTGTCCAGTAGTTTTCTCGTAATGCAGCCACAGACAGACAAACAGACAAAAACTCTAAAACCTACAGATTAGGCGTTTGTATCAATAATAATGAATAATTCAATAAGATTTTCCTAAAAATATTTAATGTACAGATTCTACTCAGTTAGAATTTTATTACATGTATAGAATACTAATAGCTACTCACTCTTATCTTTGCAAGGGTACGTGTGGTCGGTTAGTCGCAACCATTTCGCTTGACCCTTGTGTTGTAAGGGGGCTCTGATAATAATGGTAACTTAACCACCAACCTAAATTAAGTTCCGTGATGCTTTTAAGGTGGAAAACAGGCAATTATATGTTCTATTGAATTTCTTCCGTCAATTATCGAGTAGTACTCACGTACAGACAAAAATATACATATAAATAACTTAGTATGGAATAGATAAACTAGTTCATAGCTTTACTTGCTATGCCAGCGGTCGCGTGTTTGAGTCCCGCTGGGTGTTTATATTTATAATATGTATGTATGTATTTAAATTATTTTTTTAGGTGGTGCTATGTGTTAATGTCTCAACATATTTATATTTATTATATAAAGTTTCGGTAGTTCCTGAGGTTATCCGTAACAAATTAAAAAGTATTTCTTTACTTTAATACTAAATATATGTATGCAGAAAGTTGCAAACAGCATATGTAAATGCACATGATCCCAAGTAAAGCGGGATAACGGAAGAGGATTACGGTATGTAGATTGCCTTTTACATATTAAAAGGGGGAAATGGCTGTCCGTACGCATGTCGTACTTGACACTGTCTATTAGTTTTATAGTACAAACTAGCAACTTAGCCTCGCTTCGCTCGGGTTCGTCTCTACTTACGTTTTAAATTTTAGTATCGATTTCTCAGAAATGAGATATTTTCCCGCAATAAAATGTATTCTATATGTTGACTCGGATAACCAGCTTATCATCTTACCAAATTTCATCGAAATCCCTCCAGTGGTTTTTCCGTGATGCGGTAACAGACAGACAGACAAAAATTCTAAAAACTATAGATTCGGCCTCTGCATCGATAATAATGTTTATTTAATTAAGATTTTCTAAAAAATATTTAATGTACAGATTCGGCTTAGTTCCAATTTTATTATATGTATAGATAAAAACTAAAGAATTATAGCAAATTTTATTTAATTATTATGACTCCATTGTCTCATGATCGAAAATCAATTAGTCTTAACATTATTTAGAACCTTTTGTCCAAGTTACATAGGTACGAGTATTTTAAATCCTGTTATTCCAGAACATTATCATGTACAGACACACAAACATCCTATGTATCATGTTGCTATGGCTTTTACTAGTGGAGTTATTATATTATATACATAAAAACATGTGTGTGTACAATGTACACACGGTAGAAGTGAAACTCCAGACCAATAACCTACGAGAAAATGAGATGAATATACTTAGTTATAGAGTATCAAGAGTAGGATAATTGTAAGGTTTTTTTTATTATATTTTTGCCAAGTTTAAAAGGTATTTTACAATTTATTTGTCATGTATTACATTACATATTTAATAAAGTTTTTTTTTATTTATTTTTATTTTATTTATTTACATATTATTCAGTATTTAATTTTTATTATTGTTCACTTTCTGTGTAATCTATCTCGTTCTCTCGCCGATTTAATCCTATATATTTATGTGTGTCTCTTTCTCGTGTTGCATTTTCGTTTCCTCTAGTTACAAATCACAATGATTCTAAAGAAGTACTAACATATTTTACTTCAATAAATTTAGCAAGCGAGGCCGCGGGCATAAGCAAGTTAATAAATTATTGCTCTCTGCAGACCTTCTCCATATTATCTTTAACTATGCCAAAGCTCAGACTCCACCGTACCCGCAATCCCCAAAAAGGCGTATAAAGTTTTAAGATTATTAATCTAAAACATCAATGTAAGGGCAAAACAATGGATATATGGACTTAATCTATATGGATACGTTAAACCCGAATATTTATGTAGTCAGTGTTAGGCTGCAGTGGGTTAATTTTTACGTCTCGGCATTTTTAGGTATGTATAAATACTTTTTATTTGTTAAGTTCGTTTTTAAAGTTATATAATCGATCAAATTAAATTGTAAAATTAAAAGATTTTTATTACATAAACAAAAACATTCCAAAAACTTATATTTTCCATATAATAATATTTAATGTTACACATTCGGCCTATTGCAATTTTATTACGTGTATTCGATTTTATTTTACCAAAAATTATTAAAAAAAAAAGTGAGTGGAATAAAAAATTTTTACCCAAAAGGCAAACGTGCATGTTAAAAATTCATGTACACCAATATTTTATGCATCACTATAACCAGCTGGGTTGACGTCTTCACAAGTGCTCTCAAACTACGACCTCTCAGCTCGTTTACACCGCTTTCATACTAAACACTTTTTATGGTATATAATTAAACCGGCTGTGGCAAAATGAAAGAACATTTCCAGTGAAAAATATAAAGGAACAGCCTAATAACGTCCCAGAAAGACTTTTTAGTGATAAAATTCTAATAGAATTTCTTTTCTATTCATTATGTTTATAGAATGTCAATGTCAAGTTAATATTGAATAGTAGCAATTGAATAGCGAATCTTCTCGTGCAAACTCTGCTTGTTAGATTTTTTTTAAATTACCTCAATAAATATAATTATTGGTAAAGGTCACCATCAAAAATTTTATCAAAATTAGTTTAGTCATTTAGGTGTAGTAAATATAGCATTCATAATATCAGTGAGTATAAATAACACTGTAATAACAATATAAGTATAGGCAAATGAAATTGAAAACCACACAAATCTGTGTATCTCGGGGCACTTCAGTTAATAAATCAAAAATAAAAAATTTAAATGGTATTGAAATAAATAATTAAATACAACTAATAAAAACACAAATTGAAAAAACTTCTTAATTTATTTTGAACAAAGGAAACATTTACAAATAAAAACTTTTTAACAAAAAAATAAAAACCGACTTCAAAAAAAGCACTAAAACGTAAAAAATAACTTTATTATGGTTTGCTTTGTATCAGCTGGCACCGACTTCGAAAATATTTGATTAGGTATGTATAGTAAATGTAAACTACTAATCAGTTATTTTTTAATTTTTAGTGCTTTTTTTAAGTTGGTTTTAATTTTTTTGTTAAAAAAATCGGTTTATAAATGACGGAGTTCTGAGGTAACAAACATAAAAAAAATACAGCCGAAATGAAAACCTCCTCCTTTTTGTGGAAGTCAGTTGAAAAAGGCAGATATTTACAAAATGTGTATTGTGCGTGTAGTGTGTGCGTCTTCCGAGAAGAATCGGCGAGAAACTCAACAGGTGCTCTTTTAAAATAATATTTTTTTACGATATTTTAATACAATAATTATCTACTTATCCTACGTGAAACCCAACCAGATTAGTTTCACACATAATATGATATTTAAAATTTAAATACGTATAAATGAAAAAGTTCCTGGAAATAATTAACATACACGACGCAGGCAGAGTCACTTTCCATCGCTAGTATATAATGTAATGACTTACAGTAACACGGAGAGGGTTGTAGCAATACAGTGGGGTGTGCGAGCGAGTGGAACGAAGGCAGGGAGGGAAGCGCCCTCCGATCACCACTTAGCCTCTTAATCTTGATTGCTGGACTTATAAAGTCTTGTAAATGGACTCCCTGTTCGAGGTTTAATAAGAACAGTTATGACGTACTCGCATGGGAAACTGAGTGGAGTGGATTCAAATCTCTGATATTTTCATATGCCAATCATTTTTTTTTCAACATGATTTCCACTTGTCTTCCGGTGAAGGAAAACATCGTGAGGAAACCTGTTTGAGAAAACCTAGCAAGTTTTCGAAAGACATGTGAAGTCCGCCAACCCGCACTTGGCCGGCGTGGTGGACTTATCCTGATCCCCCTCGTATTGAAGGAAGGTCCGTGCTCAGCAGTGGGACGTGTTGAAGAAGTCTAAATACACTACAAAACAAGTTAGCATCTTAACTTTAAATAGAACTAGTAATTTTCCTTTGCTTCGCTCGATTCCTAACAGTAGCCTATCTGTTATCTCCAGGTCATACATAGTCTATCAGTGTACAAAAGTTTCATCCAAATCTGTCCAGCCGTTTCAGCGTGAAGGAAACAAACATACGCACAAACAAACTTTCGCTTTTAAAATAGTGGGTTGATATAATAGACATTCATTTATAACAGATACTGCGTAGGGACACAGAAAAAAGGATGGTGAAAAAAAATATTTACGTGTTAAAAACTGAATGTTTTTCTAAGTAAACTTTGTTTGAATGTTTTTATATTACATCGATCGTGCCGTTTAGAAGAAGAAAAATTTTGAACACACGCATTTTGAAATTTTATATACAAGTATAACGATATACCTATAATATAACATCATAAAAAGTAATTGGCCATTAATGATTTTAACCTCTGCACTCAATTACGTTGTTATTTAATTAACCTTTTATAAGTTTATTAAAAAAAACTTTATATAAACGGTTAAAGTTGACAGAGTTAAAGAGCAAAAGTCATAAAATATTTATATGTTTTAAAATGCGCTTAGAGGCATATATGTAGAAGATAAAACAATACTTTATGCAACAGTACCTTTGCCTTTTTATGTTTATTTGTTAGCAAGTACTTACGAAACCACAGACAAAAACTTGTCTATACATATAATAAAATTCTAACTAAGTCAAATCTGTACATTGAATATTTTTTTAGAAAATCTTATTGAAATAGACATTATTATGGATACAGAGGCCGAATCTATAGTTTTTAGAATTTTTGTCTGTATGTCTGTCTGTCTGTCTGTTACCGCATCACAGAAAAACTACTGCACGGATTTTGATGAAAGGTATGATGATAGCTGGTTATTCGGGTCAACATATAGGATACTTTTTACCGCGGGAAAATGTCTCATTTCCGAGAAAAATACAAAAACTGCAATATAAGAGTATACTAATATGTAAAAACTAAAAATTTTGTTTTTGGTCAACTGAACGCGGGCGGAGCCGCGGGCAATGCTAGTTGTTCTCTATTTGTCAAGCGATTTTTTTTTGTTCTGTAGTAGCTATTGAAGAGTGTTAGTGTTTTCAATTAAAAAAAAGATTATGGTTAAATTTCGATCACTGGACGAACACTATAGGTATATTAAAAAAAACGTACTAAGTAAAAACCTCGTAACAAACATCGCTTAATTTGTGCTTAAAATGCAACTTGGGTTAGCGATTTGAATTTTTATGTCACCCCACGCTGTTATATGAGAGCCGTCTGGAGCATCACTTTCAGTGGATATCTAAATAAAAGACGATATATATCGTTTTCAGCGTTAAACAAGCAAGTAGAGTGATTCTTGAGAGAGGAGTTGACAAACAAACAGACATTTTTGCTTTCTTTTAACACTATCCTCCAATAAAAGTCCGCCAAAACTCATTCAACCTAAAATCGGTAGGGACGTTGTGGTGATCACAGGGTACAAACTACAAACATATAGAATATTGATAGTTTGGACTGATACAGTACAGTAGTATTTTGAAGTCAAGAATAGAGATTTATATTTATTCTTAGGTGAAAAAATAGATCAATTAAGCTGTAAAGTTGGTTTATTATTTATGTTTGCTTAAACTCACTTACCTCCGAAACTTCAAGTCAGATTCAAACAATTATTTTTGTACTTGACACCATACTAGCAGTAGTACCCGCGACTATGCCCGCGTTCAAACTTCCGATCGCTACCAAACTTAACAGGATCACCCGCTGGGCTAATCTGAGGATTACTTGAAAATTTCATCAAAATAATTCCAGCCGTTTTGGAGTCCATAGGAAAGATTGATTGAATGCGATTTGCCTATTATATATCGTCATGCCCCGACCCTTAAGAGCGAGCAATTATACATAAATAAACTACTCGAGGTAATTAATATTAACCAAAAGCATTTTATACTCGCAGAAAAAATATGTGAAATGGACTTAAAATGTCGATACTAAAAACACTCGTTAGTGGGTCGACAACTCGACGCATAATGTAGTGATCAGCTAAAAGCTCAGCGCTTCAACGCTAACGTTTCCAGTTGGAAGGACTATTACGTGTATGATTTTCCATTATTATAAACATTTTTCATAACATTTTAAATATACTCTAGATATTTTTTGTAGTTATATCTGGATATTTCTAACATTTTTATATTTCTCTTGCCCGCAATCCACTCACGTGCTACGATGTTGAAAAATAGGTTTTATTTATTCGAATCCTATGAAAGTCTTATTGAAATCTGTTAACCTATATTTTACTGTGACCCTCTTCTTTCCCGGGATGTAAAGTAGCCTTTCACTTTCATCCGTATCCTTTATCCGCCCGGGAAAAGTATCGCTTAAATCCAATCGCTGACAATAGATTTGTGATATTATAAATATAAATATCTACGTGGACGATGTTTCTGTTTACAACCCTTATAGATAAACTAGCATTGCCCGCGGCTCCGCCCGCGTTCATATGACCAAAAACCAAATTCTTAAGTTTTACATATTAGTATACTCTTACATTGCAGTTTTCGTATTTTTTTCTCAGAAATGTGATATATTCCCGCGGTAAAAAGTATCCTATATGTTGACCCAGATAACCAGCTACCTTCATACCAAATTTCATCAAAATCCCTCCAGTAGTTTTTCCGTGATGCGGTAACAGACAGACAGACAGACAAAAATTCTAAAAACTATAGATTCGGATTCTGTATCGATAATAATGTCTATTGCGATAAGATTTTCTAAAAAATATTTAATGTACAGATTCGGCTTAGTTAGAATTTTATTATATGTCTAGATATTCAGTTCATTCAAGCCGTTTAGTGATTTAGTATTATATTTTTATTTTAAAAATAATTAAATTAAGTACATTTCTGGTGTAAATTTAATCCTAGAAATACATATTACAAACTATTATATTTGTTTAACAAGTACACAGATTTATATAAAACTTGTAGCAAAAGGTAACAAGGTGCATGTAAATAATTATTATTAATGATTGAACAGTAGGTATATCATTTTAAGTAAGGTAGGCTTTAGAAAAGCGATTACATTTATAGCAATTTTTAAAATAAAGAAAAAAAATTGATTTAGTAAGAAACACTCAAAAGACGAAAATAACAGTTAATTGAAATGGATAATTAATTAAAATTAGTATAACTTTTAAGTTTCAAAAGAAATTTAGTGTTAACAGCAGTTAATCAAAGTAACAATTTAAATATTATATCCCCATCTTTAATATTTTGTACCATACTTTCCTACTAATAGTATAAATGCAAAAGTTTATGAGGAAGTACCTATAGATGTTTGTTACTCTTTCACGCAAAAACTACTGAATAGATTTTAATGAAACTTCACAAGAATATAGATCATGTATCAGAATAACACATAGGCTACTTTTATCCCAGAAAAATATACAGCTCCCGTGGGGGAGATTTGTTTTTGATTTTCTAGATGTGAACCCGAGCGAAGCGAGAGTGAGCCGCTAGCGCCGCGACTTATGTCCTCCAGTAATTAGGTGTACAATTTGAACACTCTGTTCATAAAATTATTGTATTTTTACTTAGTTTTATAATACTGTATTTTATTTTTATTCTTATATGTACATATTTCTGTTGGAGTTCCTTATTAAATAAATAAATAATAATACTAAATGTAAACTATACATCTCAATTTTAGAGCCGCCCCAAGTAAATACAATGTAATCAGCTAAAAGCTGAGAGTGTCGCTCATATTCCACGTGAAAGCACCACTACACTGCTTCTGTCGCATGGTTTTACTTAGTTGAAAGTTTTCTATTATCAACCGACTTCAAAAATTCGACTGTATTTTTTTTTTATGTTTGTTACCTCAGAACTTTGTCATTTATCAACCGATTTGGACAATTTTTGTTTTGTTTGAAAGGGTATACTTCCAGATTGGTCCCATTTAAATTTCTAAAAAAACCACCCCTAAGGGTGGAAAAATAGTTAATGATGGATTTAAGCTACTTCTAATTGTCATATTGACTTGAAACTTTGCAAGTGTTTCTATTTCCGTTGATAGTACAGTGGTTCAGTATTGTTGACCTGATCTGATGGTAAGGCCCGAAGGTGGATAGGTGGAACTCTTCAACGGCTAATAGTAGATACTTTGAGTTTGGGCTTATTTTGTTTGATTTGACAAGCCTAACACGTTAGACTTCTTACTTTGCTACTACTGTCTACACTAAAAAGGGAAAAATAAAAACTTAAAAAAAAACCGACTTCAAACAAAAGCACTAAAAAGTAAAAAATAACTGATTGGTAGTTTTCATTTACTATACATACCTAATCAAATATTTTCGAAGTCGGTGTGCTTTGGCTAAGTAATTAAAGCCTACCTATTAAATACATATGTACCTAATCAAATATTTTCGAAATCGGTGCCAGCCCATACAAAGTAAATATCATATTAAATTATCAAGTAACGCATAATTTCTGTTTTTGTCGGTTTGTCGCAGCTTATAATATATTTTTGGGTAAATTCATAATTTTGAGTGATCATGCGCACGTATCTACCATACTCACGGGGTGCAACGTCAACATCTTAACTCCAGACTGTCACTTAGAATTTCTTGACAGAAGCCCAATAAGTCCGACCCGGGACTCGAACCCAAGTCCTCTGGATATGCAGCCGTACATGCTAGAATCCGATCATATTATAGAGTTAGGTTGCCCATTCAGACAGAGACTAACAATGGAATACTGATCATAGAGCTTAATTTTCTAGTCGACCCCAAACTAGAGATAAGAATAAAAAAGTTTTATCAAATGCGCCATGTGATATGTCTAATATAATATAATACGAGTTTGTAATATATATTTGTTTTATCTTGTTTAAATATACAAAAATTTAACAACTGTTATTTATAGGCCATTTTTCGATTCATTCATATTATTAAAACACTAGCATTGCCCGCGGCTCCGCCCGCGTTCAGATGACCAAAATCAGTTTTTGTATTTTTTCTCAAAATTGAGATATTTTCTCGCGGTAAAAAGTGTCCTATATGTTGACCCGGATATCCAGCTATCATCATACCAAATTTCATCAAAATCTGTACAGTGGTTTTCTCGTGATGCGGTAACAGACAGACAGACAGACAGACAGACAAAAATCCTAAAAACTATAGATTCGGACTCTGTATCGATAATAATGTCTATTTCAATTAGGTTTTCCAAATAATATTTAATGTACAGATTCGACTTAGTTACAATTTTATTATATGTATAGATAAAACATTATTTTAGATATTTTAAATTTAAATAAGCTCTATATACTTACACATATAGATACATATATCGTAACATACATAAGTACGTGTAAGTGGTATTGGAAGTATTTAAAGCATAAAGAACTAACGTACGAGTGTCTGTACAGTCTTAAAACTTCTCGTCGCTCGCGTGTAATTTAGTAAAATATTTTACTTTTATAGCAAAGTGTTGAGTGTAATGCACTAGGACATGTGTTTCTTGTACGCTGGCACACTTTGCTATCCATTACTGAGATACATATAATAAAATGGTAACTAAGCCGAATCTGTACATTAAATATTTTATGGAAAATCTTATTGAAATAGACATTATTATCGATATAGAGGCCGAATCTATAGTTTTTAGAACTTTTGTCTGTCTGTCTGTCTGTTACCGCATCACAGAAAAACCACTGGAGCGATTTTGATGAAATTTTGTATGGCGATAGCTGGTTATCCTACTCACTAAAACCCACAGCGGAACCCTTCGCCGCAGTGCAATGGGGCGTGCAGGATCGCTTTCGCACTCACTGCAACACCCCTGCGGACGGCCCGTACCACGCGGGCCAGCCTCGCCTAAATCAGGATGCCCTCGGTTCGCAGGGCATCCCGACCGCCCCGATGACGTGCAGGGGAGTCAACGAGAGACCCTCCCGCGGTAGCTCCTCTAGGGTGGCGGGAGAAGAACCGGCGCCTCCTCCCCCCCAGCCGACGGCGACGAAGAGGGTCTGCTAAGGCGTTAGCCTCGCGTTCCCTCTCCGCCGTCTCCTTCAGTGAGATGACGGTCTCACTGAAGGAGACCATCGCCAACCAGGACCTCGCGTCGCGTAGCATGGCCCCCACCACGCTTCGCAACGAAAGGTCTCCACCCACTACCGCCATCAGGGCATGGCGCTGGGGAGTCCATGCGGCGCATACCGCGAGGGTGTGGTGCGAGGTGTCCTCGGACGCACCACACTCGTGGCATACGTTATCGCCGGCCGACGACGCCGACCGACCACCCCATTTGCCCCCATCCACATGACCTGCCTGTCATGGAGGTACGCATCCAACACCCGCCGGAGATAGAGAGGCACCTAATGGTAACGTAGTGCGTCTCAAACGGCAGGGTGTTGAAGGCGTTGGCCACATCCACCGAGACGGCTAGGAGCACGTCTCCCTCCTCCACTGCGGCCAAGGACCGGACCTTCAGGGCGTTCAGGGCGTCCACCGTCGATTTTCCCGCCCTGAACCCGAACTGAGCCTCTGAAAGGCCCGGCCCCACCTCCTCCAGATGCCGAGTGATACGGGCAGCGAGAATTCTCTCGAAGAGTTTGCCCGTCTCACTCAGCATCACGATTGGCCTGTACGCCGAAGGAGAGTCCAGAGGTTGACCCTCCTTGGGCAGTAGGCACAATCTCCCTTCCTTCCAGACCTTCGGGAACTGCCCAACACGAAGACATGCGTTGAACAGAGCCCGAAGGTCCCCTCCCAGGTATTCCAGGGCGATGGTTAGGATTCGCCCCGGAATACCGTCCGGTCCCGGAGCCGTCCGCCTGGCCCATAGTTTGCCGAGGGCCAGGCTAAATTCCCCCTCAGTGATCGGGGGGATTTCCTCAACTCCCTCGTGGAATGAGGGAGGAGCCATCACTGGGGGGACGTGACCAGACGACTCCGGAAACAACCCTCCCACCAGCCGAAGAAGGACGTCGGGCGGCGTGGTCTCCGTGACCGGGGCGCCGTGCGCGCGGAGCTTGTTCCGCGCTCTGATGTAAGGGCGCCCCCACGGATCCCGATCGAGGCCCGCCAACAGTTCTTGACGGGCCGCCGCCTTGGCCTGGCTTATAGCGAGCTGCAGGGCCTTTTTAGCAGACCGGTAGGCCTGCCGCAGCTCGCTCTCTAATACGGGGTCCAGGCCATTTCTTCTTCGGCATCTCACATACATGCGCCTGGCCCTGCTGCTGGCCGCCCGGAGCCTCGCAATTTCGGGCGACCACCAGTATACGCACCGGCGACGCCGGTCGTGCCGCCTAACTCGCGGCATGGCCGCATCGCAGACCCTTGTGAGGGCGTCGCGCATGCGGCCAGCCAGCTCCTCCACTTCGCAGCTGGCGCCCACCACACTCCCCTGGGAGCACCAAGCTTCCACAATGGCCGCCTCCCGGGCCAGCTCAGGATCGAGCCGGCCAAGGACCCACCTCGGGAACGCACGAGAGGGCCCCGTTGGGCGTTCCACTGGCACCGGACAGGTGGAGACCTCAAATCGGATGTAGTTGTGATCCGACAGGGTCTCCACCTCCACCTCTACCCTCCAGTTTATCACATTGCGAGCGACGTCGGGGGTGGCGAACGTTAGGTCCACCACAGACCCCCCCTGCTGCCGCACGCAAGTGAATGCCGTCCCCACATTGAGGACGGACAGCCCGAAGAGTAGGCCCCACACCTGGACGGCTCGTCCACGATTGTCCGTGGTGGGGTTCGATTGTTGGTCTCGGCGACACCCTACCAACCGCGGCGCGGACGGAGTCAAGAAAATCCTCGAACTCCGCCAAGCTGCGGTTGGGGGAGAAGTACACGCCAACGATCGCGTACTCTCCCCACCCTGCCACGACTAGTCCCTGGCCCCTCTCGATTGCCGAGAGACAGGGGCCGGTGCTGCTCCCAGGCACTATGGCCACGGAGCCCTCTATGTCCCCCACCCATTGCGACTGGGTAGGGACAAAGTAGGGCTCGCAGGCTACCGCCATGTCAATTTCCCACTCGGCCATGGACTGCAGCAACAGGTCCTGCGCTCCAGCCGAGTGGTTGACGTTCGCCTGGAGGAAGCGCTTAAGATGTCTGGGCATTACGACGACATCTGCGCTTCCTCCCCAGCCTGGCGGCTTCCATCACTAGGGGATAGCTGGTTATCCGGGTCAACATATAGGATACTTTTTACCGCGGGAATATATCTCATTTCTTAGAAAAAAAAAAAATACAAAAACTGCAATGTAAGAGTATACTAATTTATAAAATCTCAGAATTTGGTTTTTGGTCATCTGAACGCGGGTGGAGCCGCGGGCAATGCTGGTCTATATATAAATATAATCTATGTTATAATAAGTATAATAAAATTGTAACTGAACGCTGTCTGTACATGGAAGATATTTGAGAAAAACTATTATTGGGAGTCTTTATTAACGCTAAAGAACCCATATCGTTCTAGCCGTTATTGAGTTTTAGCGATACTAACGAACAGCAATTGATTATATGTATAGATGATATAGACACATCTCTTGACTGTCAGAGTACTCACAAAATACATTTCAAATCTGAATTATTTAATTTGTAACCAAATTTTATTTACATAATCCTCTCCCTTCAACATTCCCAGTTTCCAGATTTCGCAATAACATTGTATTTTGATTTGTTTATTGCATAAAATCGAACTTAAGATTTATATGAAAAATATGATAATTTTTTTTTAATTCTTTTAAAAATTACGACAAAACTACATCTAGTTAATGTTGTGAAGATTTCTAACACAGGAACTTACGAGGAATATAAATAGGCAAGTTGTGATATTTTTTCATCTGTCATTTTTTGTTTTTTTATTCCTTTGTTAAGCTATTAATGAGCTTTAAAGTTATGAATAAAACAAGAACCGGAATCATTTTTTTTATATAGTCACTTTCCTATTCCAATATATTTTCATCAAATTTTCAATAACTGGAACTTAAAATTAGTACAACCACTATAATATAATGTAGTTTTATGCGTATAAATATGTTGGGACATTAACACACAGCACCATCTGGTTCCATGTTAAGCTACGAGGCTTTTGTTATGGATACCAGATAGCTGATACACTACACATATATAACTTTAAATACATACATATTATAAATATAAACACCCATGACTGGAGTACAAGCATGGACTCGAGCCCGCGACCGCTAGCACAGCAAGTAGGGTCACTACAAACTGAGCCAAACGTGTCGTATGGTACATACATAAGTACGTACCATAATATTTAGTGCTAATACTTTACACTTGTGTAAATCCAATATAAATCATATCGCGAAACTTTAAAAGCCATATCTCAAATTATTTTAACTGACAGTTTAACAACATGGAGTATTGTAGGTCAGTTCAGTCTGGTTAAGATCAGTCGTTCGAAATGCACCCAGTACGGGAATATTTCCGGCGCGAGAACTATTTATACTACAGCTATTAATGCCTGTGTTAATGCTTTGTTTGAACATTGTGAAGTAAATTGTTTTTGTATTTATGAAATCTTATTTAAGAATACATTTGGGATATTGCTATTTAAACTATTTGTCACTAGCTTTAGATGGTTAGTTGTAGCCTGTTTTTTATCAGATCATATTTGTGTAATTAATATATATATATATTTCATTCAAATTCCTCCAGCCATTAAAATGTTAAAGAGTAAAAAACATTCATACACAAACAAACTTTCGCATTTTGTAATAAGTAACATTATTTTTGTCAATACCGGAGAAATTATAGAAAACGGCTTTTCATTGAGACATTTAAAAGAAACAACCTTGTAACTCAATATTGTAGTAATTTTGAATTTGGGCTTCATATAATTACAGGCGAAATTAATTTTTATTTTTAGATTATTTTATTACTGAGTTACAATTTTGTTCTTTTCAGGTATCGATTTGAAAGTAAGGTATCTATCAAAGTCTATATGTTTAAACGGGACTGATTTATGAACCATCGCACGAGCCACTAGAGAAGATTGTTGGTTGAAAACGTACCAAGGAATTTATTTAGTTACGAGTATATATCACTTTCTATGCGACTTGATTATGTCTACGTTTTTTGTGGGCCTCGTTTGGTCGGAAAATTAAAAATATGTATCACAAGATTCAACAACAGCAACAACTACAAAGTCCAACTATAGCTAACAACTATTTCATACATATAAAAAACATCAATATCGCTAAGAAGTTTAGGAGGAAAAGAATTAAGGACACACGAACACCGGATTTTTATATAAAAAAAATATAATTGCGAAATTGCATTTAATTTATGTATCACTAGCATTGCCCGCGACTCCGCCCGCGTTCAGATGACCAAAAACCTAGTTCTTAGGTTTTACATATTAGTATACTCTTACAATGCAGTTTTTGTGTTTTTGTATTTTTTGTTAGAAATGAGATATTTTCCCGCAGTAAAAAGTACCCAATATGTTGACCCAGATAACCAGCTATCATCATACCAAATTTCATCAAAATCTGTCCAGTGGTTTTCTCGTGATGCGGTAACAGACAGACAGACAGACAGACAGACAGACAGACAGACAGACAGACAGACAGACAGACAGACAGACAGACAGACAGACAGACAGACAGACAGACAGACAGACAGACAGACAGACAGACAGACAGACAGACAGACAGACAGACAGAAAGACAGACAGACAAAAATTCTAAAAACTATAGATTCGGACTCTGTATCGATAATAATGTCTATTTTAATTAGATTTCCCAAAAAATATTTAATGTACAGATTTGACTTAGTTAGAATTTTATTATATGTATATATAGATATAGATTATTTGTTTTCTCCACAAACTTCGTAACCTATTCGTTGTATTAAGAATTATCACAATCGGTTCAAAATTCGCAAAAATATAGCGTAACACACAAATAACACACTCGAATAACTCATCTTTTTTGAAGTCTAAAAAGTATCCATTAAATTGATATGGTAAATTGTACTATAGCAGACCGCAAACTATTTTGTCTGTCCATCGATCCGTTTGGTCGAACTGAACGTCATAGCGGTTGATTGCAATGGTAGGCCAATGGTAAGGTGTACTTGTTAGGATAATTAAATGAAACGGGTTCAAACTCCGCGACTAGAACCACTGATATGTTGTTATGTGATGTTAGACGACACGTTTAGCTCAGTTTGTAGTGACTCTACTTGCTGTGCCAGCGGTCGCGGGTTCGAGTCCCGCTGAAGGCATTCATTTGTGTGAGGAGCACGAATGTTTGTACTCCAGTCATGGGTGTTTATATTTATAATATTTATGTATTTAAAGTAATATATGTGTAGGGTATCAACTATCTGGTATTTATAACACAAGCCTCGTAGCTTACCCTGCAACTAGATGGCGCTATATGTTAACGTCCCAACATACATATTTCATGTACAAATAATTCTCAATATGATTATCACTTGTCTTATGATGAAGAAAAAATGTCAAATCTGCATGTCTGAGAGAACCAAACCAGTTTTCGAAAGACATGCGAAGTTCGCCAACCCGAACTTGGCAGCGTGGTGGACTATGGCCTGATCCCCCCTCGCATTGAAGAGATCGTGCTCAGCTGTAGGATGTTAACAGCTAAATTATACTCCTTAAAAGAAAGTTTCCTCGAAGAAATACATATATAACTATACTATCTTTATTAGAATCTTTAAATTAGATAAAAGTCATGGCAACAAATTAGTAAATTATCAAAGACATAGCTTAAATGATCAGACCGTAGTTACGATATATGCTGGATTGATTTATGATTGTCTAACAACGCGACACTAACGGGCAGCTTTGTGGATAATGCGGGAGTGTTGTCGGGGGCGTTATTGTGCGGTTTTGCTCAGTCTACGTGTTCCATAGGTAGATTCTGCCTTAATACCTTATAAATAATTTATTTAGTAGTTCATTAGTGTAATAACTTAACACCTTTTTTGGTTAAAGAATAAGTTGGTCTTAAGTGAACATATATTTAAGTTAAATTCAATCAAAATCAATTTACAAGCATTAATGATCAATCAAGAAGTTTTTAGGTTGGTATGCTAACAAAAGATTGCAATGTAGATAAAAGTAATGGCGTGAAATTTCACAGTATATTAAACTCTATTAATATTTTTATTGGACAAAAAATCAAAATAAAACTTTATATAATACTTTGCTAAGTTCATTCGCCAGTTCTTCTCAGGTCTGAGAAAAATTGTAATAATTTAATGTTGAATATAATAAAAATGAAAATAAATATTGCCTTATTTAAACAGTTCAATAAAAATTCTTTTTAATTTTTATTTCCAGCGGCGTCTAACCCAAAAATACAGTATAGCTGTGGGAGTCCCAACCCTTGTGATCCGGGGTCGGGCAGTCCGAGATGCTCTACTCAGTGACCCTAAAGGCGAGAGGTTTCCATGGCCCGCGCCGCCTTTGGATGAAGTCCTGAGAGGAGTGGAGTTGGAAGGAGAACAGAAGAAAATGTACGAAGATCTTCCTCCGGATGCTGTCAGAGTATTCTACTTTGCTGCACATTGGGTAAGTTAGGTGACTAACAGTACTAACTGAAGTTTGAAACCATTACAAAATACCGTAAGTATTTTATATTGGTTTCAGACTTCAGTTTTATGTTTATGACGACACGTTTGGCTCAGTTTGTAGTGACCCTACTTGCTGTGCCAGCGGTCGCGGTTTCGAGTCCCGCTAGGGGCATTTATTAGTGTGACAAGCACGAATGTTTGTACTCAGTCATGGGTGTTTATATTTATAATATGTATGTATTTAAAGTCATATGTGTAGTGTATCAACTATCTGGTATCCATAACACAAGCCTCGTATCTTACTGTGCCGTGTGCAAAATACCTATTATAATGTGTATCCATATTTGGTAACAGATAGATCTATGCGTTCAATATTATAAAAGTACCTTAGTCATACTGTAGCACGCATAATAAAGACACGTGAATTTGGATTCGTAGTTTGTTCTTGCACCTTATATATAATATAAAATATTAAATTCAAATACCTACAGCAAAGGTATATTTGGTGACCCCGACACAAGAACCTACAATCATGACGAGCTCTAATACTTCAGGATCAGGAGCAGCAACGCAGAATGACTCCTCCGGTTTAGCATCAATAACAGTTTCCTCGAGGATTCCGGAGTTCTGGTGCGACAAACCAAGACTGTGGTTTGTACAAACTGATGCAATCCTTGGACCACAGAAGCTAAGTGACGAATCCAAATACAACCTGGTTGTCGCCAAATTAGGCAAGGAGGTGATTCAACAAGTTAGCGATATCTTATTAAAGCCGCCCGAGACGAAGAAATTTGAAGCTTTAAAAGCGCGATTATTGCAAGTATACGAAGAATCTGAAATTCGCCAATTCCAAAAATTACTAAGTGAAATGGAATTAGGGGACCAAAAACCATCTCAATTACTTCGTAAAATGAAGGATTTAGCGAGAGATAAAATTCCAGATGAAACCCTGTCTATTATGTGGCAAGGGCACCTCCCTGCTTCAGTACGAGCTGTTCTAGCGGTTACAGATGTAAAGAATATAGAAAATTTGGCCGCTATCGCTGACAAGATAATGGAAACGGCAAAGCCACAACAGGTTTCGGAAATAAGGGCCGGTACTTCGAGTTCTAGTGATACAGCTTTAATCTTGGCGGAAATTGCCAAATTAAATCTGCGAATAAATGATTTGGAATCAATAAAATCTATATTTAGAAATCGCAGACACAGCTTTCGTCGCGCACGCTCCCGGTCCACATCTCAACGGCGTAATATGAGCCAGCGCACGCCCGATAGTGCGGATTGGCTTTGTACGTATCATTATCGCTACCGTAATAGAGCAAAGAAATGTATGGAGCCGTGTGCATGGAACAAGAATAATCAGGGAAACTAAATATGGTGCAGTCGGAGGCGGAGATTGGCACCATTACGACTTCTAAACGCCTATGTGTTATGGACAAAAACAGTGGTTTTTAATTTTTTAGTGGACACTGGTGCGAATATTTCAGTTATCCCAGCGACTAAGAGACCTTATTGTAGTAATAAGTGTAGTGAGTACAGACTTTATGCGGCTAACGGAACCGAAATAAAAACCTATGGTGTAAAAACTCTTGTTTTAGATTTAAATTTACGGCGACCTTACCGTTGGTCTTTCGTTATAGCAGACGTGAACCAACCAATTTTGGGTGCAGACTTTTTAAGCCACCATAAGTTAGTAGTAGACGTGTATCGTAAGAAACTAATAGACGAAGTAACGAATTTATCTGTTATAACATCAGTGAAATTAGATTGTCAAGGCTCAGTAAGAACAATAGACTCAAACCATCCATATAGTGACCTATTAGCATTATATCCCGATATCACTAGGCCAATGTGTTTTAAGGATACTCCACGCCACTCCGTAGTCCACTACATAGAAACTAACGGGCCGCCTGTTTTCGCGCGCCCGCGTCCTTTACCACCGAATAAATATGAAAAAGTAAAGGCTGAATTCCAAAGGATGCAGGATATGGGAATATGTAGACCAAGCAAGAGCAGCTGGTCTTCTCCACTTCATGTAGTAGTCAAGAAAAATGGAGAATTAAGACCGTGCGGAGACTATCGGCGTTTAAACTATATTACTAAGCCAGATAGATATCCGATACCTCATATACAACATTGTGCATATGTATTAGCTAATAAGAAAATATATACTAGATTAGACTTGCAAAGAGCTTATCACAATATCGGTATAGCAGAGCAGGATATAGAAAAAACCGCGATAACGACACCATTTGGCTTATATGAGTTTCCGAGAATGACGTTTGGGCTTAGAAACGCAGCTCAAACTTTTCAAAGATTTTTAAACAATGAAGTTTTTCAAGATCTCAATTTTTTATTTTCATACATTGATGACGTCATCATAGCGTCATCTTCAGTAGCCGAACATCAAGAACATTTAAAAATTGTATTTGAGAGGTTAAATAAATTCGGCCTAACTATCAATTTAGCGAAATGCGAGTTTGGAAAAACTGAATTGGACTTCTTAGGTTTTCACATTTCTGAAAAAGGACTAAGCCCCTTAGAAGATCGCGTTAAGGCATTAATTGAGTTTCCAAGACCACAAACAATTGATGAGTTGAGACGTTTTTTGGGGATGATAAATTTTTATAGACGCCTTCTCCCAGGTGCTGCAAGTGATCAAGCTAAGTTAAACATTTATTTGAAAAATAGTAAAAAGAAAGACAAAAGCCTGATATCTTGGACTGAAGAGACGAGAGAAGCCTTCGAACAGTGTAAGCAAAGTCTAAAAAATGCAGTTACACTATCATTTCCTATCGCTGATGCTCCTATTTCTATAATGACAGACTGTTCTAACACCTGTGCTGGCGCAGTACTGCAACAAAAGGAAGGAACCTCTTGGGAACCTCTAGGTTTTTTTTCTAATAAGCTAAGTGAGGCTCAACAGCGCTACAGTACTTTTGACCGGGAATTATTAGCTATATATATGGCAATAAAGTATTTCCGTTACTTAATCGAAGGGCGACCTGTAACTGTTTACACAGACCATAAACCTTTGGTGCAGGCATTTAAGAAAAATTCTTTTGGCAACAACGATACCCCTCGGAGGTTAAGACATTTAGACTACGTGATGCAATTCTGTACAAAAATCGAGCATATTAACGGTTCAGAGAACACAGTGGCCGACACTTTATCTCGAATCGCTACCATCGATTTTTCATCCACAATAAACTATGAAGATCTAGCTAAGTCACAGAGTAATGACACAGAGCTATTGGATCTATTAAAGTCTAAAACACTACACATTAAAAAAGTTAAAATCCCTAACTGCAATTCATATATTTATTGTGAAACATCGAACGGAAAAATTCGCCCATATTTGCCGTTGGAATTCCGCGCATTGGCTTACAACGCCATACATGGAGTTAGTCATCCCGGCATTCGAGCTACAAGAAATATGATGCGAGATAGATACTTTTGGAAGTCAATAAACAAAGATATTGCATCATGGACTAGAGCATGTTTGGAATGCCAAAGGTCTAAAGTCCAAAGGCACAACATTTCGCCGTTCAAGTCATTTGAAAAAAGTGATCGTTTTGAACATATTCATATAGATATTGTGGGTCCTCTTAAATACTGCAACGGATACCGGTATTTATTAACAATGTTGGACAGAAGCACGGGTTGGCCCGAAGCTTATCCTTTAAAGGATATAACAGCAGAAAGTGTAGCTGAGACAGTTTATAGTGGCTGGATTACAAGATTCGGTTGTCCGTTAAGAATAACGACAGATCAAGGTCGTCAATTCGAGTCAAACCTATTTAACCAGCTAGCGAGAAGAATGGGAATAACGAGGTTGAGGACCACAGCTTATCATCCACAGGCGAACGGTGCAGTTGAAAGGTGGCATCGTTCACTCAAAACTTCTCTTATGTGTAGAGGTAACACAGAGAATTGGGTTAAAGAGCTACCGAGCGTATTGCTGGGGCTAAGAGCAAGTTTACGAGATGACAACCAGATTAGTGCAGCCCAGTTGGTGTATGGTGAACCGATCAGGCTTCCTGGTGATTTCTTTGAGCTGACAAAGCCAGAAATCTCAAGTGAAGAAACATTTTTACAGGCGCTGAGACAGAAAAATAAGAGATTTATCAGCAATCCCAAGGCGCAAAATTCGTCAAAAAGAAATTTTTGTTCACCCAGACCTTGGAAAATGCTCACATGTTTTTATTCGCTGCGACCGATTATCCAGCTCATTAACCCCACCATATTCTGGTCCATATAAAATTTTGAGTCGAACAGACAAATATTTTAAAATTCAAGAGGGAGATACGCAGAAAGTTATTAGTATAGATAGACTCAAGCCCGCGTTCATGTTACAATCTGATGACAATGCAATCTCGCCCAATATGGAAAGGTGTAATATTAACAAAGCGCCTATAGTGACAAGATCAGGACGCATCAGTAAGCCTACTGTAAGATTCGCTCCATAGACGAATTGGTTACATGCAACTTTATATTTTAATACGTATATTATTTTTTAAATAATAATATAATATATAATCAGAATGGGTAAAGCAGAAAGCAAACAAGAAAAAGAAGAAATTATTATTGCACAGAATGGCGCAGGAAATAGCGCAGTGGCCTCAGAAACGGCCACGCACTATAGCACAAGGGTAGAGTTGTATTCTCTCGCAACTCTGACCGTCTTACTCTTAGTTATTGGCTACATTTTATGGAAACGCTGCAAAAATCAATTTGCAAACTTTATGAGAAGAACACTACTGGATAATACTGCTGTTGTCATGAGACAATCAGACCAACGGCAGAACCAAGGATGTCAGCAAGTGATAGTGTAGTGTAAGTGCAATATTAAATAATAAAAAAAAAAATTGTGATTTTAACACGTGCTATATGTAAGCGTATCATGTCATGTATTTTTATTTTCATACAATAGTTACGTGTACCCAATCGTAATCGTAGTCGTGTAAGAGATTGTAATCATATTGTAGAAGTATATACGTATGTACTATAATATATTTTTTGTACGTGTAATCAATGGAGGTTAAGGTATATTATAATTTTTTTTTACATATTTTTTATATATTACATATACACTATTTGCTAAATTATGTTTAACGAATGTAATAATTTTGAATAATTTGTGAAAAATCCTATTTGTACGACATTTTTTCATTGTTTTTTTTTCTTAAATGTGAATTTAATAATAACTATAGATATCATTTTTTTTGAAGGGGGGTATACTGTGCCGTGTGCAAAATACCTATTATAATGTGTATCCATATTTGGTAACAGATAGATCTATGCGTTCAATATTATAAAAGTACCTTAGTCATACTGTAGCACGCATAATAAAGACACGTGAATTTGGATTCGTAGTTTGTTCTTGCACCTTATATATAATATAAAATATTAAATTCAAATACCTACAGCAAAGGTATACTTACCATGGAACTAGACGGTGCTGTGTGTTAATGTCCCAACATATTTATTTATTTATTTATTTAACTTTTATAATACGAGTACACGCCATTCATAAGACCAGTTCATATTAGCTCAAAGAAGACTCGAGTTTAAAGTTTGCCAGTTATTAAGTGATCGCAAAACTTTTTCATCTGCGAGAATTTTTCAAGTTTACCTACTTTTAATATATTCATGGTCTCATTAGTTTTCTTTATAAATGTTCCCACAACTGCAATGGATTATTATTATTTAGTTTAACATGGAGTTTCTATATGACGTTAATATTACACTCAAACTTTTTAATTTGTTCTTTAACTTAGTTTTTATATGCTGTAAATATCTATACATATAATAAAATTCTGACTGAGTCAAATCTGTACATTAAATATTTTTTGGAAAATCTTATTGAAATAGATATTATTATCGATACAGGGGCCGAATCTATAGTTTTTAGAATTTTTGTCTGTCTATCTGTCTGTCTGTTACCGCATCACAGAAAAACTACTGGACGGATTTTGATGAAATTTGGTATGGTCGTAGCTGATTATATGGGTCAACATATAGAATACTTTTTACAGCGGAAAATATCTCATTTCTGAGAAAAAATACAAAAATGTATGTAATGTACAAATATGTAATGTAAGGGCATACTAATATGTAAATCCTAAGAATTTGGTTTTTGGTCATCTGAACGCGGGCGGAGCCGCAGGCAATGCTAGTTTATTCATAAAAAATAATATCCATAGTAATGTAAGAAATTTAAATTAATTCTTCTTTGACAAGCCAACAAACCAACAGTTCGACTAAAAAGAATATTTAACAGCTCAAATAATTTCGATTAAACATAGAACCAAGAAATTTAAAATAGACCAGCCTTTAAAAATAATAAAAAGTGAAAAAAATAATAGTAGGATGCAACCCATTAGAAAAGGAGGGGAATATTATAAAAATGAAAGGAAAAATAATTTACGGGCGATCTGAGGTCGGGAAGGGGATGGGGGTCCGTTTTTAAGGGTAAAAAACGGTTTTTCTCGATTTCCGGCAAAACTAAAAGTTTTATCGAAAAAAGTCATATGGCAAAGTTGTAGGTAATAAAAAGATCTAAAACTTTTGTATTTACACTTTTTCACATAACCTCAAAATTTATGTGAAAAAATCAAAAAACCAAGTTTTTGGTTTTTTTATTTTTATCTTTTACAAAAAAAAATTTTACTAACGAAATTTGGTGAGAACATACCTTTTTATGTCCCAAATACGCTGTAATTTATTTGATTAAAAATATTTATTTTTTCACCTTATTTTGAATTAATATCGAAAAAGCACCCTCATTTTCAATCGAAAATTCACCCGTCAAAATATCAACTTTTTGCAAAAAGTTGGTATGTTTTCTATTCGTTGAAATCTCTACTTTCCGATGGTGAAAAAAAAATTATATGTTACTATAGTAAATCTTCTGAGAAAATGCAAAAAACAAAAAACCTTTTTTATTTCATACACTTGCTTATCATCTGCCTTATTACAGATGATACAAACAGATTCATGCATACTGATAATCTGAAAAGACAAAATCGAATTAATAATGCCTTCACTTTTTTATCGTGAGTATACCGCCATGAAAAAAATATATTAAAGAAATAAATGTCAAAATGTATAAAAAATATATTATAAATATATTAAAAATCTATAATAAATGTATAAATATATAAAAAATATGTATGATAAATATATTTTTAATAACTAACTTTTGGCCGATTTTCATGTATATTTCATATATTTTATTATACATACTAATTGCCTACTTGTTATTTCTCAATAAATTATATTTGCAATTTATGATGAAATAAAAAAATTGTCTAGATTTTTTATTGCATAACTTTATGGTAAGTATTTATGGTCATAAAAGACTAGGTATATTTTTATGACCATAAATACTTACCATAAATAATATTTTATTGAATAGATTAAATCTATATCTTTTGAAATAAGATGAAGTATTAAAAAAATATAAACATTTACCCAGTGTCCTCCATGTCGGTCGTTTGCACCGGGCCTTTGCGCGGCGCTGTCGGCCGTGCGCAAGCGCAGGTCGAAGTACGCCAACACTCAGCTCATATTGGTGTCTAGCGACAGGTGAGTTTCTATTCATTTTTATATAATTTTATTTTGTTTTAGTATACTCAATAGGTTTCATAGTTTAAAGAACCTAACCCATGTATACACTGCTGGGCACGGGCCTCCTATCCTTATCCTTATACTTCTTCAATAGGCCTTGCCTCGTATCGAAGGAAGGCCCTTGCTCAGCAGTGGGACGTTCAAAAGGGCTGAATATAAAAGGAATCTCTTTCTATTATGCATGTACCTACTGCGTAACCCGAAGTGACATCTAAGTTAAACTAGGAAGTATTTGATATTCAAATAGATTTTTCACAATACTTTTCACAAATA
Organism: Brenthis daphne; assembly: GCA_947093115.1. NCBI lineage: Eukaryota > Metazoa > Arthropoda > Insecta > Lepidoptera > Nymphalidae > Brenthis > Brenthis daphne. The sequence goes on along the minus strand of OX352471.1, from coordinate 28,548,777 downwards.
GCATATAACTGAAACTTGTTTCTTAAAATGAATATCTATCTTTCCAGAAAAGATTTAAAAGTAGACATGTTTAACTTTTCGACTAAACTTACCAACTCGTATTTATGACATAACTTTGCACAAGTTTTAGAAAGATTCTCATGTAAGTAAAAGCTTTTATAATAGACTAGCGGCTCGGTTCTCTAGGAATATAAATACAAACCTATCCCACGGGAACTGTACATTTTTTCGGGATAAAAAGTATATATAGCCTATGTGTTATTCCAGACTATAATCTATCTCTCTGCCAAATTTCATCCAAATCTGTTCAGCTATTCAGGTGTGAAAGAGTAACAAACATCCATACTCACTAACTTTCATATTTATAATATTAGTATAGTTTTTATAGGTTTTGTTGGTTATTTAGCCACCTTCGAAGCTGGCGTTGCCTACTCGATCGTAGGTCGTAAGTTCAATTTGACGTGCACTACCTATACAACAGGTATATAAGCGATACAAAGAAAGGAAGGTATCACGGTCCAAATCTTACAGCTTCCCGTCTTCCCAGAAGTGTTAGATTTGAGATATCGACATTTTCTCGAAATATGAGAACAAAGACTTCGAGAAAGTCAGATTTTATCATGATGCACATTTAACCTGTCTTAGAAATATATAAACATTTACCCAGTATATATATATATATATATATATATATATATATATATACACGAGTTCTGTTAAAAATAAAGAAATTCTAATGATTACACTACAATAAATACGGTATGTGTGTACATATGCATGTTTGTACCTCCTATACCCTGAAACACACGAACGGATTTGAATAAAATTTTAACACCGATAAACTATGTACCTACTAGGAGTAAAAAAACTACTTAATACCTACATATTTTTAGTAATAAAAGTTCCTAACAGGGAGCGCTTCCTATATAATATAATACTAGCGACTCACCCTCGCTTCGCTCGGTTTCGTCCCTAGCTTGCTACCCAATACTAACTTTCATCCCCATTTTCACCCCCTTAAGGGATGATTTCCGGTATAAAAAGTATTCTATGTCCTTCCCGGGGTCTCAAACTATCTTCTTACCAAATTTCATCCAAATCGGTTTAGTAGAGCCAGAGATTACCACCTACAATGTCTCCAACTCACAATCTCTCAAACTTTACCTCTTTATAATATTAGTACAGATTAATAATACAAAACCTACTAACGCACGTAAGCAAAGCTAGATTAAAACGTTAGTATTTAATACACATTTAAAAAAAAAGACCATACACGAGCTTTTCTACTCACTTTGAAAATTACTAATTACTTTAGAAACAGCTACATTCAATTACAATGGCAAAAGAAAACTCAACTCCGTCTGTTAAACAATAACAGAATCCAATTTAGGGGAACTTCATTCAAACGCTCAATTTGATGAATAAAAGACGAAATAAATCGTTGATTTGATTCATTCGTTCACTTAGCAACGTATTGTGCCTTGTGCGAGTGGAATATAAATTATTCTTAGTGTTCGTGTCATGTTTGTGTAAGGGTTTGGTAAAAAAATATATTCTTAAATAGAATATTACATCATTATTTTAATTTAATGGCTGTCTATAAAATGATTAGTTTATTTTTTATTTTATTTCCTTTTTTTTATAACTCTTTAGTGTTCGAGCTACCATATTTAGATTCCAAGTTTCTAATACTATAAATTATTTATAATGTTATAATTTATGTTGATTGCAATTCATTTTACATAGTAAGTAACCTATAACTGTAAAATGGATATTTTTTTCAAAGAAATTGTCTATCATTGCGTCTTCGAAAAACCAATAAATGAAATTTATTTTACGGTTAAAAAAGCTTTTAAAAATAATCCTATCCCACGGAAATCTCGACAAGGAAAAAAGTAGCCTTTATAATTTTTTACCGAAATCCGTCACGGGACGGTCTATAACGAGACAGTCTGCATGACCCATGTATGTATCCTTTCAGGATAAAAATAATCTTGTGTCTCTCTTTTTAAATCCTTCTAACTTCTATCATCATCACCTCCCTGCCCATTTCCTAATTACTTGGGGTCGGTGCAGTACCTACGTCTTCCATACTGCTGATCAGTGTTGACAAAAAAAAATTCCGAACGGCCGCCTGCTTGACATTAACACTCCTTGGGAATGCTGTTGTTTACCACAAGAAGACCCAAGCTGTCATGACCAGCACAGAATCCTTAGATATTTCAACTAGTAGTGAACTTAACTCTCAGTTCCCGAGTTAAGTGAAAGAATATATAAAAATGGAGTACACAATTCTTATTCTTATTAAATAGAATCTGTAAATGTCTTTCTTATATACATCCATAGTTGCTATTGTCTTGAAGTGGCATTGTTTTATAAAGCCTGTCCTCCACTTGCAGAGCTACACTATAGAGTCTCATTTAAACTATATTTTAGCTATTATTCTTATAATGACTGCTTTCCGTATAACTTTTAATGGACAATGAAGCTTTATAATACTATTTAATTTATTTTCTCGCGTGAACTTCAAAATGTTTTTCATTTTTACACAACATTAATATAATAAACATTTTTATTTTCTACTAGCGTTGCCCGCGGCTCCGCCCGCGTCCAGATGACCAAAAATCAAATTCTTAGGTTTTACAGATTAGTACACTCTTACATTGCAGTTTTTGTATTTTTTCTCAGAAATGAGATATTTTCCCGCGGTTAAAATTATCCTATATGTTGACCCGGATAATCAAATCACCATACCAAATTTCATTAAAATCCTTCCAGTGGTTTTTTATGATGAGGTAACAGACAGACAAATAGACAGACACAAAAATAGACAGACACAAAAATTCTAAAAAGTATAGATTCGATCTCTGTATCGATAATAATGTTTATTTCACTAAGATTTTCCCAAAAAAATATATAATGTACAGATTCGGCTTAGTTACAATTTTATTATATGTATAGGTTTAACCATTCATAAGTATGTCTGCATGCATATATTTAAAAGTGTGCATGTTCAAGTTATGAATTGATTTTATTATAATGTAATTTAAAGTCTAAAACTTCAATTCAATTTTGTTTCAATTCAATTCTTTGTTATTTGGCTTGAAAGAAATTTGAATTGAAGTTATAGACTTTGTTAATAGCTTATTCAATACTTAAAAATAAAAAATAAATATGTGAAAGTGAACTAACTCCAAAGGCGATGTACTGTGTACTTCAGATGTGACTTCAGATTTTACATTTTTTTTGTAACAAAATAATTATTTCCATAAACGCAAAATCCAAAAAAACATCTCTAGGGAAACTAGATTTTGCCATTTGTATTTCAAATAGAATTAGGTCACAAAATGACGTCAAAATAAAAAAAAAGATATCCATTAAAAAATAAGTGATTTTTTAATATTTCCAAATAATATGCATAGATATCTATACTACCTAATATACAAATATTACAAAGAGTTAAAGTTTGTGAGTTTGTGACGTTGTAGGGGGTAATCTCTGGATCTACTGAACCGATTAAGATGAAATTTGGTAAGAAGATAGTTTGAGATCCTGGGAAGGGCATAGGATACTTTTTATCCCGGCAACAATCCCTCGGGATGAATATATCTTGTTTACTTACACGATAAAAGAACATACTCTTAATACTTCCCACACGATTTACTTACGAAGCAATTCCCTTCAAAAATAATTGCAGACTACCCTCACAACACAATAGGGCCGGGTAATCAGAACAAGGGGGACTTCGACATGGGGCCATGCGAAAGTAGAGGCTATTCCCTTGGAATAAGGACGTCATAAATCATTCGTATACGCATTGCTTTGAAAAAAATTCAAGTGTTGATACGATCCGACCGCGTGAAGTTGAATAGGTGTTCTGGAGCACTCGGAACATTTCGCCTTTCTGCGTTTAATGACACTTTTTAATATAATATTTTTGTTATTACAGTAATGTTAACATTTTGGCAGGAAAATGATAATTAAATGTTTATCTCTGTATTCGTTTTGTTATTTAATTTTTTCTTTGTTCTCCAAGTGCCATAAATCTATACAGATAAATAAAATTGAAGTGTCTATTTATAATGTCAAAATAACAGATTTTTACTATATGTATGTTCACATACAGACAGACAGACAAAAAAGTAAAAAAAATATGTTTTTCTTGTAAGAAAAACACTTTTTTTCTGTCTGTTTGTTCTGATTAATCTCCGAAACGACTGACCAGGTTTGGCAAGACTTTCACTGGCAGATAGCTAATGTTATAAGGAGAAACTTAGGCTATTTTTATTTTAGAAAAAGAATTAGGATTCGGCTAAAAAAAATTAAAACGCACCTAGGGACGAACCCAAGCGAAGCGAGGGTGAATCGCTAGTTCACCCAATATATCCCACCAATACCCAATATTTTATAACATGATGGTAGTAAAACCCAAAAACATCTTACACACACGTTAATTCTACTTTTTATGGGGCTTAGTGACAAACGAGCAGACAGACCACCTGATGGAAAGCAGTACCTGTCGCCCATAACACCTACGGTTCTTGCACTTTGGGTTTATGTTACAAAAATACAGAACCGCAGATGCGTTGTCACTGTGAGGACTAAGATGATATGCCTCTTGCCTGTAATTGCGCTGGCTACCTTATCCTTCAAACCGGAACACAACAATGTAATCATTGTTGCTTGGCGGGAGGAAATAGATAAGGGGGTACCCATCCAGTCGGACTCCTCAGGCTTAACAGAGTCCTACCACCGGTGATAATACCTTCACTTATAGACAGACTCGGTACTCACACACCCGGAAATATAAACATACATATAATCTTTTTATACCTAACTAACATTGCCCGCGGGATCCGCCCGCGTTCTGATGACCAAAAATCAAATTCTTAGGTTTTTTATATTCTTAGTATACTCTTATAATGCAGTTTTTGTATTTTTTTCTCAGAAAGTGGACATTTTCCCGCAGTAAAAAGTATTCTATATGTTGACCCGGATAACCAGCTATCGCCATACTAAATTTCATCAAAATCCCTCCAATTGTTTTTCTGTGATGCGGTAACAGACAGACAAAAATTCTAAAAACTATAGATTCGACCTCTGTATCGATAATAACGTTTATATTAATAAGATTTTCCAAAAAATATTTAACGTACAGATACGTTACAATTTTATTATATGTATAGATTTTAGTGTAAAAGAGTATATCAGCCATATGAAGACACTTCAATAACTATAGTGCTCATAAAAATAGAAAGAAATAACACATCCTAGTTGAAATCGGCTCGAAGCCATCATAATTTTCGTACGATCCTTCCTTATTATCTTTCATTTTTAGTTCGTTATAATTTTTTTATCTTTTTTTTAGTTGATTTTTGTTATTAATTTTCTTTACGTTTTCATTTCGCTCGGGTTGTCCCTAGGTACGTTTTATTATTTTTTAGCGCATAATTCTTTTTCTAAAATAAAAGTAGCCTAAGTTATTCCTTATAACATCAGCTATCTGCCAGTGAATGTCCCGTCAAAGTCGGTCCAGCCGTTTCGGAGATTAGCCGGAACAAACAGACAAAAAATATATATAAATTGTGTTTTTCTTATAAGCACTCGTATATAATTTCATATGTATTTAGTAAACAGCTATTATTTTAGATTACACATATACATTACAATTATATTTATTTGTATAGATTAGAGGTATCTTAAGAAAGTTTATTAACAAAAGTTAGGAAAGAGTCGCATCTATTTATTTATTACTAGCAGAACCCGCGGCTTCGCTCGCGCTAAAACTACAAAATAAACTCTAAAAAGGTAGGTTTCATACAAACTTTTATCCCCTATTTCCCCCCCTTATGGGATGAATTTCAAAAAATGCTAAAACACGTATTTGTTAAATTGTATTGAAGAGCATTAATACTAAGTTTCAAGTAATTCTGATAATAAATATATTTTTTGGTTGTATTATAACGTATTTTCCCGTGGAATGAGATAATCTCCGGCGATAAAAAGGAGCATATGTCACTCTCCATCCCTCCAACTATCTCCACACAAAAAACACGCCAATCCGTCACTCCTTTTCAACGTGAAAGAAAGACAAACAAACAAACAAACAAACAAACAAACAAACAAACAAAAAAACAAACAAACAAACAAACAAACAAACAAACAAACAAACAAACAAACAAACAAACACACTTTTACATTTATAATAATAGTATTGCATCATAAAGGTGTAGGTAAATAAAAGCTGCTGTTTTTAAATCCATAATATATTGTACTTTCAAAATTGTTATTAAATATTTTCTCTCCAAAGCTTTAAAAACATGTTATTTCTATAAACAATACAACATATAAAAAAGCATATTATTTAGTATTTACTTACTATGTTACAGTGTAATACAATTTAAGGGATCCTTTAGTGTCGATATACATATCGAACGTATCAAAAGAGCCTTGAGATGAATATGTAAGTTTATGAACTGTACAGTGAATTTCTTACTTCACGCTCGTAACTAAAGGAATTTGAGAGAAATTTTAAATGGGAACAGCTTTTACGGCTACACTTCACATAATATAAATTCTTCCATTAGACGAAAGCAACTGACGACACGTTTGGCTCAGTTTGTAGTGCCCCTACTTTCTGTGCCGGCGGTCGCGGGTTCGAGTCCCGCTGGCATTAATTTGTGTGATGACAAAGGTTTGTACTCCAGTCATGGGTGTTTATATTTATAAAAAGTATGTATTTAAAGTTATATATGTGTAGTGTATCAACTATCTGGTATCCATAACACAAGCCTCGTAGCTTATCATGGAACTAGATGGTGCTGTGTGTTAATGTCCCAACGTAAAAAAAAAATTTGCTTTTGTATATGAAATCTACTCGATAAGCCGAAATTAATTTAGGGAAATCGATAAAAACCACCTGTGGCGTATTAAACTTTTACGATCTCACAATTTTTCGACTGTATTCAAAGAGAAATCTTTATACTTTAGTACTTCAGTGCTCGAAATTTGGCTATGATCGAATTTAAAAAACTTTAAAATTACTGCATTTTCTTTTATTGATAACACTAAATCACATCAAAAGATATTAAACAAAAGAAAAAAAAATCAGTTGACAAAAAAGGGGGAAAAGTACTGAACTAGAAAGTACTTAAAAACTCTATTTTTTACCTATTGCCTAATTTGACGACACGTTTGGCTCAGTTTGTAGTGATCCTACTTACTGTGCCAGCGGTCGCGGGTTCGAGTCCCGCTGGGGGCATTCATTTGTGTGATGAGCACGAATGTTTGTACTCCAGTCATAGCTGCTTATATTTATAATATGTGTATCAACTATCTGCTATCGACAACACAAGCCTCGTAGCTTTCCATGGAACTAGATGATGCTGTGTGTTAATGTCACAACATATTTCTTTATTTATACTTATTTATACCTAGATTATAAGTAATTTGTCGAATGTATGTTGATTTTGCAATCAAATCATTTTGAATGATGTTTGTCTATAGTCACTTTAAAACCACTGTACAGATTATGATAAAAAATTTTTATTATATAAACTTACTAGTGACACCCTCGCTTCACTTGTGAGCGGCCCTAGATAGCGCTGATCACTTACCAAATATGCCCAGACATACATATAATATATGTATATGTATATATATATATACATAATACATACATACATCTGTACGTAATTTACATCTTAATAATACCGTGCACGTTAATGGTTATATATGAGAAACGTAAATACATTAGGAACATCCATACATACATAAATTTTTATAAAGAAAAGTCTTTTAAGCAACACCAGGTGCTATTCCTCACATTAAAAGAAAATATATCTTTATAAAGCACAATATGCCCATAAAAGCTACGTAAAACTTTATTAGCAGTAAAAAAATATGATACTCATAACCTCTTTTATAGTTTTTCGGTAGCATGTGTTTCTTTATTAAATTATAACACATACCTATCTAGTGTTTGTCCAGTGATCGAAATTCGACCATAATCTTTAATAACACTGTTATTTATGTTACTTAGGTATACCTAATTTACGTATATTTTATACGTATAGGCAGTAGTAGCCCAGTGGTAACGCGCTCGCTTAGGCAACCGAGAGAAGCGGGTTCAAATCCGGGTCTCGCACCTCTGATATTTTCATGTATGAATCGTTTCCAACGTGATTACCACTTGTCATACGGTGAAGGAAAATATCGTGAGGAAACCTGCATGTTTGAGAGAACCTTTCAAGTCACTCAATCAATTTAAAGTATCACTTATAGTATGATTTTTAATTCGACGGAATTCTGACATTTCAGAAGTGTTGTCAACTTTGAAACATTGTCACTAAAAACGGAAAGCATTTTAGCAAAATAAAAAAATAAACCTTTCTTGAAATTAAGGTTTCAATTGGAAAAACTAAGACTTAAAAAATTATTGATAACTCTAAAACGGTAATTATTTTTTTATTATCATATTATCGAAGTTAGAATAATTATTAAGGAAAATATTTTTCTATTACAGGAATCCCTGTCCAATAATCCATAGGTTGCAAGCCTTTTTTAGTAAAACCCCTTTGTTTGTAAAATATTTTGTTTTACTCTGTTTTATTCATTTAACCATTAAAAATTTACATTATAGTTAGCGTGCATTGATTACACAAAACAAAGACTATTTATAATGTCATACATATAGTTTACTTGATCTAATTCTGTTTCATATTTTCGTTGTTTTATATTAAAAAAATACAAAGCAGAAAAGGTTTATGATATCTGAATTGTCAAAGAATGATAGCTGTCATATTTCCGTGGAATTTAAAATCAGACTTTAATAGTAGTCAAAATATAATCATATACAATTTTGACCACTTATTATTTAAATACTTATCTATTGGAAACTAGCTCACTCTTTAAATTGACATGACAGTTTTATTAATAAAACAAGTACTAAATGTTAAGTGAAACTTACTACTATATATTAGTGTAAACCGCACCCAAATCGGTTAAGCCGTTTACGAGATACACACACTGAGATAAACAAACAGACAAAAAATCTAAAAATCATTGTTTTGGGTTCTACTGCGTTAATAAAGACCCATAATAATAGTTTTTCTCAAATATCTTCTATATACAGACAGCGATCAGTTACAATTTCATTATATGTATACCTACTGTATAGATATAGATATATTATATACTTATAAAAATAAATCATTTCATTTATGACTTCATTCATAATAAGTAGAGTACCTATACTTATTTTAGGACTACTAGAAAGAGGGTTTCGTGTTTATTCTATTAATTCCACCAATAAAAGGAGCTTTATTATCTCATCAATTTCTTGAATTACATTCATTACTCATAATCTGTTAGGTAATCAACTTCTCTAAGCGATTGTTTCAGAGCATTTACATTATCCATATAATCGTAATACGAATATTTATATACTAGGAATTTACTCACGCTTCCCTTGTTTCCATCTGTAAGTAGCCTTTATTTTTATAATATCTATATTAATATTATAAAGAGGTAAAGTTTGCGAATTGTGAGTTTGTGACGTTGTAGGGGGTAATCTCTGGATCTACTAAACCGATTTAGATGACATTTGGCAAGAAGATAGTTTGAGACCCTGGGAAGGGCGTAGGATACTTTTTATCCCGGAAATCATCCTTTGAGAGGGTGAAAATGGGGATGAAAGTTTGTATGGGGAATCAATCCAGGGACGTACCCGAGCGAAGCGAGGGTGAGTCGCTAGTTACTATATATAATAACTTAATCTCGTTTCGTCTGAGTGCTTCCCTACATACTATAACATAATATTATTATTTTGTACTACATACATAATATTATTATTTTGTACAAAACATCCAAATCCGTCCAGCCATTTCCAAATGTAACAAACATACACACATACAAACTTTCGCGTTTTTAATTGTAATCGGATATATTTTATTTATATTACAAATTACAAATTAAAAAAAACGCTAGTACTTACGTACTGCATGCACCCTTAATAAAATTGAAAGCTCCAAAGACGCATAGAAACGAAAGCTTTTTAAAGATTTTGCTGAAAAAATTGTGCTAACTTTTCCTCCAGTGCTAAATTGAAGCTTGCTTCATTAACCTAGTTTTAAATATTCTGAAAAGTAGTAAATGTGCTTAATATAATTTCCGGTTGAGTAAAATTAAAAGGCGCGAACGGTTGCAAATATGGCGGTCGTGACGGCGCGGTTCTTTCCCCTCGTTTTAATTGCACACTTAATTCCGTTCCGAAGATTTAAATAATCTAGATTTTATTTTAATTATTACTTCTTTTTGCATTTATAATTTATAAAATAAATATTCTTGATAGTGCGATAAAAATAAAATGGCCGCACTTCCGGACGTGACAATTTGAATTATAAAGTTTAAAAATATATATAAAGTAAATTAGAAAATTACAAATAAATATGTACGTCTGAGTTCCACAACTTAGTTAAATCTAACGACAACTGATAATATATTGAAATTCAGCTAGCAATTTAAAAATGCTCCCTTGTAGAGCGAAGCTAGAGATAAAAAGAAAATATAAAATATATTTAAAAACTTCATTAATCCGGTCTTTCATTCATCGAAACATATAAGCTTAATAGACTTAAATTCAATATGAGTGCATTTGAAACCATAAAACTGCTGTCATGACAATACCGCTATGGGGTAAGCACCCCATAGCGGTACTGAGTTCATTAGAACACATACAATGAATATCAATGTGTAGATCTAGTTTATTAGGCTGAAAATCATAAAGCTCTAGGTTCGAGTCCCGAGTTAGGACAATAGGATTAATAGGTTTTTTTTTTGGGATGTGCCTAATAGCAACGTGTTGCTAGTTGTAATGTGTTACGTGCGGTATTAGGACGTTTAATTATTACTAGCGACTCACCCTCACTTCGCTCGGGTTCGTCCTTTGGTACATTTGAATTTTTATGAGCGGAACCCTAATTCTTTTGCTAAAATAATAGTAGCCTATGTTACTCCCCATACAATTAGCTATCTTCCAGTAAAAGTCCCATCAAAATTAGTCCAGCCGTTTCAGAGATTATCCGGAACAAACAGACAGACAGACAGACAAAAACTTTAAAAATTGTGTTTTTCTTATAAGTACCGTATATAACCTCATATGCAAATAGTAAAACGCTGTTATTTTGACATAACAGACACTAAAATTTTATTTATCTGTATAGAAAACATCAACAATATCCAAGTTTACTAATCGCTCTTGCGCCTGATCTTTTTCCGCAAGTATCATCCTCTGATGAAGACTATTTTCAGAGCGGCATAATTATAATACCAATAAAAATATATAATGAAATGTAAGCATTCCTAACAAATTACAATACCTGCCGATTAATTTACATTCTTAAATTAGAGTTTGAAAGATTCAAAGTACCATATTGTTGAAATAATTTTAACCCCGCATTGAATGAATGGAATCCGATGAGCCTATACGGTTTTTTTTATTGATCGTTTACTGTCTGTGCATTTTTAATATTAGCTTTTAGCGTCTGCTTCGAGGTAACAGGTATTGTAATAAATAAATGTTTTTCATAAAAATACAGAATAAAATATATCCAGTAAAATATATCATCTCGAAAAAGTGATAGAGAGAATAACAAGCATTATACATATATAATAAAAAGGTACTATGTAGTTTTCATAAGCTCCAAATAAAAAAAACTTCTGGATTATTTCTATCATACTTGAGTGGCCTTGTCTGCAATTTTTATGACTTTATGTGACTCCTAACTAGATACTAAAACCTATCAAATTTTTCTCTTCAAAATTTAAATTTTCTTTTCATGTTAATGTCAAAAACTAAAATAAGGCAAAAAAAGACAAACAGTGACGATAAATTGCTTACAACATCTCAACAGACTTCCTTTTCGATGACAGCTTCTCTTTACACTATTTATAAGAAAAAACGAAAAAGTTATACCTATTTTAAAAGAAAACTTTTTTTAATTTTCTTATTAACACTATAAGTTTGGCGTCTAATCCTGGTTCATATTTTTAACTAGCATTACCCGCGGCTCCACTCGCTTTCAGATGACCAAAAACCAAATTCTTAGGTTTTATACATATTAGTATACTCTTACATTACAGTTTTTGTATTTTTTCTCAGAAATGAGATATTTTCCCGCGGTAAAAAGTATCCTATATGTTGACCCGGATAATCAGCTATGACCATACCAAATTTCATCAAAATCCGTCCTGTAGTTTTTCTGTGATGAGGTAACAGACAGACAAACAGACAGACACAAGAATTCTAAAAAGTATAGATTCGGTCTCTGTATCGATAATAATGTTTATTTCAATAAGATTTTCCAAAAAAATATATAATTTTTTTTGAAAATCTTATCAAAATAGACATTATTATAGTTACAGAGGCCGAATCTATAGGTTTTAGAATTTTTGTCTGTCTGTCTGTTACCGCATCACTGAATAACCACTGGAGGGCTTTTGATGAAATTTGGTATGGTAATAGCTGGTTATACGGGTCAACATATAGGATACTTTTTACCGCGGGAAAATGTCTTATTTCTGAGAAAAAATACAAAAACTACAATGTACTGTATACTAATAATATGTAAAACCTAAGAATTTGGTTTTTGGTCATCTGAACGCGGGCGGAGCCGCGGGCAATGCTAGTCCCTGTATATTATGTGTAAAACATTTTCAAAATTATTACCATTTGTTTTACGGTGAAGGAAAACCTGGGGAAAGCTGCATATCTGAGGGTTTTTGAAAAACATATGAAATCCGCCAACCCGCACTTGGCCAGCGTAGTGGACTATAGCCTGATCTCTTGTTTTGAAGGGAAGTCCATGCCCAGCAGTGATTTGCTAAAATGGCTAAATACGTCTAGGCTCAAAGAGAGTCTAAGTCACTAGTGAATTATTATCTATTACACATGTTTATTTAAGAAGAAATTCTACGTCTAACTCTAAAAAGTAGGTAATTTGTGGATGTAGCTATCTACTATACGGAATATTATAGTTTTTGAGAGATAACGAAACTATGCAAAAACGTCAATATATAAATATTATATACAAAACTAAAATTCGTTAAATTAAAATAAATATTACCCTACGATTTGGTTGTATTCTCTCTAACTCCACGAGTTAAACTCAAACTCCACTCGTTCGCAGTCAACAGCACTTCTCACTAGTCGTCAACATTGTGTTAACTAATTGGCACTACCACGGAATACACGACCAGTGCTTCTTAAACTTCTCCATTTGTTTTACTACGTTTTTTGTCATTGTTTGTCACCCTTTGTTGTGTATTACCCGACTGGAACAAAAGGGAAGTAATGTATTTTGGTCTACTATGACACACAATATAATTAAAAACATCTATACGGATTTAGATAAACTATCTACTGTACTCAAATATGCTAAAATCTGGAATAACACATTTTACATAAAACTATCACTTTAAATAAAACTATCTTTTCGGATTTTTTCGCGGATTTATTTTAATTTTTGGTTGCCGCTGCCGGCATTTCGAATAGTAAACAACATGGTCACGAGAGAGAATGGAAAGATAGTTTTATTTAAAATATCAAATATTCGCATAAATCTAAGGAAGTATTATGTGAATCAGTATGGACTTGGTACGAACAAACCAAATACGCCGGTTAGAAGATCTGAAGACATCGCACATACATATAGGCTTCTGTTAGAAATAAAATTTTCGTACACTTAATAATAGTAAGTCGCTAGTACTATAATACTTTTCGTTATGTCAACGAATCCTTCCAGCAAAGGTCGTCTAGAAGACATTGACTCTAGCAATTATACTGCATTTACTAACCTTTATATATTTAACTAACCCTTATATATTTTCCAGATATTTAACTTATTATATATTTAGCTAACCCTTATATATTTTCCAGATAATATTAAAAAAAATCTCTAATACCTAAATTAATCAATGAATTCATTTGATTACGTCGATGAAACACACAAGCGTAGCTGAAGGCATTTAAAGGACGGGCTTTTTATTCAGATCTATTACGTTTTTCTGTGAAAATTTTTACTATCAATATTTAGTAGAATGGAATTGAATCCGCTACCTCTATCTCAGACAGACAGTCTCCGTTTCCACCATTTACTTACCAATTATCTTCCATTCTTCTATATACAGTACAATGTGGCTTAAACTTGACAATACTAAAACTAAATTCAATCGAATCTCATTTTAAAAATTACATTAGAATACCCATTTTATTCAGTCCTTTTCGTAAAAGAAAATATTATAATAATAGTATTTAAATAAGATACAATTTAAGTCCACCGCTCATTATTTCATCGTCTTGTTTACAAGAAAAGAATTTTAAAATATGCTCCATTTAGTATGAATTAGAGAGGGGAATTTTATTACAAAATATACTTAATACAATCCCTAATATTTTGAAAATATATATGGTTAATATATCTATATATATAATAAAATTCTAACAGATTCGAATCTGTACATTAAATATTTTATTGGAAAATCTTATTGAAATGGTCATTATTATCGATGTACAGAGATCGAATTTGAGTTTTTTGGAATTTTTGTGTCTGTCAGTCTGTCTATCTGGGAACGCATCACGAAAAAACCACTGAACAGATTTTGATCAAATTTGGTATGATGATAGCTGGTTATCCGGTTCAACATATAGGATACTTTTTACTGCGGTAAATTATCTCATCTCTGAGAAATCTATGCTGACCGTTCAATTAACGTTATCGAACTTTTCAGACTTTTAAAGTGACTTGTCGTAAACTATGAACGAAATCGAAGACGACAAGTAAAAGAGACGTATAAAAATCGTCTCGCTTCAGATTAAACTTAAACTAAATATTTTCTTGTTCAAGTTATCTACTAAATATTTAATCTTGTCAACGTGCTTCTACATATTATCTATACCTACATATAATAAAATTGTAACTAAGTCGAATCTGTACATTAAATATTTTTTGGAAAATCTAATTGATATAGACATTATTAGCGATACAGAGTCCGAATCTATAGTTTTTAGAATTTTTGTCTGTCTGTCTGTTACCGCATCACGAGAAAACCACTGGACAGGTTTTGATGAAATTTGGTATGATGATTATCCAGGTGATAGCTGGTTATCCAGGTCAACATATAGGATACTTTTTACCGCGGGAAAATATCTCATTTCTGAGAAAAAATACAAAAACTGCATTATAAGAGTATACTAATATGTAAAACCTAAGAATTTGGTTTTTGGTAATGTGAACGCGGGCGGAGCCGCGGGCAATGCTAGTCTAACACATAATTGTCTTTACGTCGCTAAATATTAAAACAACGTTCAAATTATGGAAAAAGTTTAATGATTTCTAATCTATTACAAGGGACAAAGCATTTAGTATCTGAAGCGGATGTGCGAATGTGTCAACCCTACTTCACCCTTCCATTAATACCGACTGCCAAGCCAAGTACCTGTCGCGACTACAGTGACGTCACGCGACTGCTTCATATCAACTTATATATTGTAATCTATAATATTATATTGAAGGGGAAATCATTTTGCAGACTTACGTCGGTCTAGCTTTTATATTTAGTACTGATGCAACAAATACTCGTATTCGTCTAAATATCGATAATTTTTACATATTTTTGACAATTTGTAAAAAAAAAACACTTATTAGATACCGTATATGGTGAAAATTAAAAAGACCTATTAAAGAAGAAGAATAAACACTTTCCATGCCAAAAAGAGGTTGTTTTACAATATTACAGTTTAAAAAAAAAGAAACAAGACATTTTAAATAAAACTATCTTTTAGGATTTTTTCGCGGATTTATTTGATTTTTGGTTTTTTGGTTTTGATTTTTTGTTTGGAACCAAAAATCCAAATAAATCCGCGAAAAAATCCGAAAAGATAGTTTTATTTAAAATGTCAAATATTCACGTAAATCTAAGAAAGTATTAAGAAAGAAAACGATAGGAAGAGTAAGCTCAGTAATAAGGTTGCCCGGGTTGAAACATCACTAATAATGCCGCCATTTGCACATTCTAATTATCTTTTAATAAATCAACTCTCACCATTTTTTAACTTACTGTTTATGCAAGGTAAGCCCATTGTGTACAGAGCATTAAAACTGATGAAAGTACAGAATATAATGTTGTCCAAAAACAAGTAACTCTATGTTCATTTCCAAAACTACATTCAGTTTTTCGATGCGAATGTACACAAAAATGGTACATTAATCATCTTAATATGGGCACCGGTATTACGCCTAAAAGTGAATCGCAAAAAGCAAGAATTCCAGCTAAAGACTGTCTGCGGTGTTTGGCAGTGAGCTGTGAATTTGGTGCCTTTGTGCTCTCTTAGTATTAGACGAAGTGAAGTCTCGTGTCTGTCTCATATACATCAAGCATTTAGTTGGTATTTGGGAGCAATGGAACGATGCATTCGACTGTAAAATAGTGTTTAGTATGTTATATTTAAGTACATAAATCGATTTTTTAGTTATCCCATGGTTTTTCATGGGATTAGACAAAGTAAAGCAT
The DNA here is from genome assembly GCA_947093115.1 of Brenthis daphne. NCBI lineage: Eukaryota > Metazoa > Arthropoda > Insecta > Lepidoptera > Nymphalidae > Brenthis > Brenthis daphne. The sequence continues at coordinate 28,532,208 of OX352471.1, read as the reverse complement.
GGTCTTAACATAATAATACTCTTAATGACGACTTTACTGAAATAATACCGGTGTATTAAACTGAATTATTTATACTTTTGCTTTTAGGTTCTGGTCATAATGCCATTATTGCTTTCTTATATCTAATATGAGTCTCAATTCTTCAACAGTAGAAATATGAGGTACAATAATTTCAATACTGAACTTATGTGGTATATACAGAGAAGATAAATTTAAGAAAAAATATTTATATATAGACATGTACTTGTTAGGGTCCTGGTGGACATAATATGTATAAATAAAAGTGGAGTGTATACAATAATTTAATTCTGGACGCTGGTTAACAATCTCGTCGTCTTGAATACTCGTTTACATAAAAAAGGAAAATCACATGAATTATTTAAATTAAGGTGTCGGTCGTCTTGTTGGCTATGATTCTAAGACGCAAGTGGACGCTCCGTCACGTACTGGTCGCTCGCCATGGCTCTCTATGGTGGGGCTGCGCTAGCGGCCCCGGTATTGTCTATTGTTGCGTATATCGGAACGCAACAGTACTCATGAATTAACAATATTTCTAATTAATTACATGGCTTCTACTTACCACTTAATTTCTACTGTTTCGTCTACATTATGATTTTTATTAATACAAATCAAAATTGTTACCCAAAAGGTTTTTTTCTCTTTTATTATATATTATTATATCCTTGATATATTTATATTGGCTTACTGATTTGGTGACGCACAAAAAAAGTTAATGTAAAATATATCAAAATAGACGGCAATAAAGTCAATGACATCAAACAACCCATCCCTTACGTTTCCCGCCCATTTAAGTGACAGTGACAAATGAAGGCCTAAACATTGAATTAAATTAGCTTCCTTGTTGTGTGTCCAATTAATACAATCTTTACTAAAATACTTATCTTTTATTTTTAATAAAACTATCTTTTCCTGTTTTTCGGGGATTTAATTTGATTTTTGATTTCCGACGTTTCGAATACTTTATAGTAATTATGGTCGCGGAAGAGACTGAGGCTTATTTTTTACTTATATTAAAAAAAATCGAGACACCTTAACGCCTATACCAATATGGATGACATGAAGGAATATTTGTATTCCAAAGACTTTTTGCCCTCGTCATACCTTATGGAAAGAGTTCTACGAGACCTAAAGTCATACATGATGATGATGTTCTCCTGGCCGATTCCGGCTACGGCGGCCAATCTCATTGAGACTAGCCAACTGCGCAGGAGATATTATAGTTCACAAGTGTAAGTGCAGACACAACGTGCACTCTCTATTCCTGTCACTCATACTCCGGTGGGACGACACGAGACACGACCAGTGAGAGTTAAGGCGCAGGACCGACGGCTTTACGTGCTCTGCCTCGGCACGGGGGTGAAACACCGCCAACTTCCCAACTCCGGGCTGTTACTGAGACTTACTATACAGAATGACTCAGTAACTAAACATGGCCCGAACCTGGACTCGACCGAGGACCTCCGAGCGTGCAGCCGTACATGCTAGCCACTACACCACTGAGGCAGTTAAAAGTCATACATAAGTCTTGGCTGTATCCCTCCTGTTATTTTAAAGACTCCTCTACAATATTTGAAAACCGATAATTTATTCGTTATTTTATTATACATAGTAACAGATCTAGACAGAAAGCTCTGAAAGTCCAAACAAAATATTTCAACTACCCGAAACGGAGTGTACAACCCTTATCTATACTAGAAATCATCTGAAATAAATACCATTTCGGTAAGTTTATCTCCATGAAATCTATCAAATCACAAAACAGATCAAAGTATAACCTTACCCAAAGAAAATCGACGCTCGATAAGGTCAAACAGGTGCTATTAAAGGGGTTGCAAAGTCCGATGGAAACGTACAATGTTGAAATCGCGAAAGTTTTTACTTAAATGACTGCTCTTCCAATATCAGTTTGGCTTAATTTGATTTGGTACAATAAAAGGAACTAGGGTATCCCAATAGAAACATATTGTACATGTGAAATATATTATGTAAATCAAAATATTTACAAGTTTTTGAATAACTGTCTGGATGTCTCAATAGTTTATTTGTAGTTTGTATTTTTAGATTATTTGTAGCTCTGCCATTTGCAGTTTAAATTTTTAATGTCTCATTATTATATACTATACTAGCTACTCACCCTTGCTTCGCTCGGGTTCGTCCCTAGGTTGATTCCCCATACAAAATTTCATCCCCATTTTCACCCCCTTAAGGGATGATTTCCAGGGTAAAAAGTATCCTATGTCCTTCCCAGGGTCTCAAACTGTCTTGTTCTAACCAAATGTCATCTAAATCCAGAGATTACCCCCTACAACGTCACAAACTCACAATTCACAAACTTTACCTCTTTATTTTATTAATATATATATATATATATATATATATATATATATATATATATATATATATATATATTACTGAAGCTGATTTTTTTCAGTTCATGGTTCATTACTTTTACCAAAATATATGATGTAACATATAACGTATACACAAAACCTATTATCTAAAATAATAAGACCAACTGTTATTTGACGAAATTTAAACTAAATGTTTGGATTTTATTTAAAATACGAAGACTGTTAATTTAATAATTACTTATTAACAAAATCATTTTAATATATATTATTTTTTTCGTAGAAAAAGAATTTTGTCTTGAAGTTTATTTTAGATATAGCGTGACAAACACACATATACAAAAATATATCCGAATTAGAGACCCTTGGTCAAAAGTATAAGAAAACAAGATTTTATTTATTAATTAGTGTTATAGTTAAGAAATTTATCTTCCGGCTTCATCATCAGTCGAGTTCTATGGTACTATATTATTGCATAGATACCAAAGTTTCAACCAAAACGCATAAAAATGAATACACAAATTTTAAACCTGAAAAGCAGAAAAATACTGAAGTAAGTTAAATAAAAGCTTGTAAAACCATCTAAAATATGACGCTTTAAGTTCAAAAGATGTCTTATAGAGAATCTACCATAAAAATAGTCTTGCAAAAAAACATAGAAAGTCACCCCTCAAGCAAGTGCCCATTGAAAGTTGCAACGTACAGGGGTGCAATTAATAGACTTCAAAGTCGGAATGAACCGTCTGTAATCAGGATCATGACCCATTCATTATAAAAGACCTAAGACTGCAATATTGCTGATAAAAATAGCGCAAAATCGATACCGGCGTACTTCTCCGGTCTTTACTTGTTGTGCTTTGTAAAATATAACACGTTTAGCTCAGTTTGTGATGAGCACGAATGTTTGTACTCAATCCAAGTAGCTTTCTGTATACTAATCTAAACAAATTATGACTGATTTTCATTTTATAAGTCGTTCCATGGCCGAAATTCTCTTATATTCCTGACATAGATGTGACTAAACAAACTTACCATTCAAAAATCGGAAAAGAAAGACTCTACACGAAACTCATTTAACAACTACCTGATATCGGTCAATAGCATGATAATTATACACAGTAAATCAGATTTTATTATCCTATTTTACCCACTAATTTTACAATTAGATGTTGTTTAACAATCACAAAATGTTTATATAATTCGCTACCAATATTTTAAACTAGATGGCAGCATAATCATGCCCCGTATACGCCTAAAGACTGGTTCCACATCAATTTCAAGAAAATTTTCCACCCCATAAGCTGGCATTTATGAAGAAGGGGGGATGTAATAGTAAACAATTTCCAATTTTTATTAAATCCTTAAAATAATAGTGTATATATATAGCCTAGCTTACCATGGAACTAGATGGTGTTGTGTGTTAATGTCCTGACATATTTATTTATGACATGTGTGATGTTCATTTAATACATGGCTTTGAGTAAAATTTCTCAATCAGTCTTAATATTAATCCAATAATACTAAATATCTAACCACAAATTGAATACAATCAATCATTGTAACAAAAATTAAGTATTTCCTCGTAAACGCTCTTCGCTTTTTTCTTTAATAAAAAATATTAATGACTCTTCTACAGTACCGTCTATTGAACAGATGTGCGTTTTCAGCAGATATATTCATACACATATAGATAAACACTAGTAGAGATCTATTAGTTCCCACGGGAACCGTTCATTTTTGCGGGATAATAAGTGACCTATTTGTTATTCTGATGTATGACCTATATTATTGTATAGTTTTATTAAAATCCAATCAGTAATTTTGTGTACTAAGCTGAATAAGTTACTATAGTTTTTTGATTGTCCCACGGGAACCCTTTAATTTTCCGGGATGAAAAGTAGCCGATTTCTTATTGTCTCGTATGAACTATATTATTGTAAAGTTTTATTAAAATCCAATCAGTAGTTTTTGTCTACTAAGCTGTATAAGTTATTAAGTTTTGCAACTATCCCACGGGAACTATTTATATTTTCCGGGATAAAAAGTATCTAAGATGTTGGCCGGGGATATAAGGTACCACCATGCAAAATTTCATTTAAATCAGTCCAATAGATTCGGAGATTAGCCAGTGCAAACAGACAAACAGACAGAGAAACAAAAAAAATTGAAAAAAATCTGGAGTTGTTCTATGTGTCTTCTTACATCCCCCTAACTCGGTTTTTAACATTTTTTTGCTATGTACGGACATTCGACCTCTACTCTTTTATTATAGTGTAGATACGTATTGTGAATATTATATTCTATGAAACGTACCGTATCGTGATAACGCTTTAATCAGTATTATCCCTTATACATAATAGGTACATCATATATGAAAACAAGACATGAGAATTAAAATAAATCCAAATACTTATTATCAATATCTACTAATAATGCATTATTTTTATTAATAACTAGCGAAGAAAAATTCTTTTTTTGCACCTTGTACCTTCGTAGGCGCATACAGAATGACCTACCAGAGTTTGATTGCGATGGAATCGATGATTTTGGAACACATAAAAGACAAACATATGAACATTCATTTTTATTTATATAGATAGATATCATTTCTTCTACGTATATTAATCAATCTGGCCAAAGCCACTCGACTAGACAAAACTAGCCTTCATCGAAGCTATAACGCGACGATACAATAGCACAAAGAGAATTGAATTAAATGGATCGATGGCTGAGATTCAAAGGGCTAATAAATAGCCTTTCATATATCGCAATGGCAAAATTGCAAGTATTTAAACAATGAGTGTAATTGAACACTTTTTTAATATTTCGATGAAACCTATTATCGAATTACGATTTTAAGGACTTGCTTTTTTATATATTTTTTATTGTACACTTAGGTACTTTTATGGGCAGCTTTGCTCGTATGTTACGTAAAATTCAATTTTCGCCTACCACGTGTCATCGCGTGTCCTCACTATGAACTGGTAGCGACATGTACAAAATCCTTGTGTAATCTAAATACTTAACTATTCGATTCAAATGCGGAATTCGTTACAAATGTTTTTTGTAAGAACGTCTGAGTCAGTTTCTAAATAATTTTCTATTTCGATGAATTTCATATATATCGATAGAGAAAATTCATTGTGAATAGAACTATATACCAAAATTAGTTAAATATTAAACAAATACTAAATTTTTTAGTAAAAAAATAATTGATAAAAAACATTTTAGGTAAATTATTTTTAACAATATTCATTTCATATGATTCCATCGTACATTTAAAAATAAATGAAAGAAGTATTTTTTATAAATATTTTTTTTTTTAATTTATTATTTTAAATATTCATGTAATAGTTTAAATAATTTTTAATTGACTATTTATTCACTTCCGTCACAACTATTTCCGTTACAAAAATCGTAACGCCGATCCTTTTTTTCCTTCTGCGGCGCATATAGAAGTTTCACTTCAATAAAAAGTGTAGTAGATTAGAGTGGATTCAATTCGTTTCAAAGAAATGAAAATCATTTAAAACCATTTGACGACACATTTGGCTCAGTTTGTAGTGACCCTACTTGCTGTGCCAGCGGTCGCAGGTTCGAGTCCCGCTGGGGGGATTCATTTGTGTGATGAGCGCGAATGTTTGTACTCCAGTCATGGGTATTTATATTTATAATATGTATTTATAGTTATATATGTATAGTGTATCAACTATCTAGTACTTATCCATAACACAAGCCTCGTAGCTTACCATGGAACCAGATGGTGCTGTGTGTAAATGTCCCAACATATTTATATTTATTTACCATAATTTATGTTGCACCAACACCATTTTCATATCCAGTACAAACAATACATCAACATTTAATCAAAAGCAAGACAAACAATGAAAGATAGGCTAATTTTAATATACCGTAAAATAAATCCGAGAAATTCTAAAATTAACGTTCCTATATAGTGTCTGTCGCAACCCTCTATCGATCGAAATTATTCCATTCTCTCGATATTGTGATGAGATTTTTATTGCGCTGTTTGAGCAGACGGGCTTGCGAGGTCCCGTGGTCAACTAATGGAGATAATTGGATAGGGATCTGTTGAGGATGTTGTTATTGGATAGCCAAGCTGAAGGGTTTAGACGTAAAGTCCTTTAGACCCCACAATTTTAAAGCTACATTTCTATACGTAGAAAGCTTTTTTGTAAAAATTAATCTTAAGTATATATGCAACTTTTAAAACGATATTTATTAAAAATATCTTCGATTCGATTCTATCGATTTGATCGAACTTATTCCATCATATGTTTAGTAGATACTATAAAATGTTAATGCTAAAGTTTAATTATATATTAATTTGTTTTTCTTTTTAAGCAACAACGGAACAATGGTGGAGCCACCATACACTGTTTTTATTAATTTCGATAAATCTCATACCATTTTCTAGGATATTTATTCCATAAAATACAGGGAATGACAGGGTAATCACGCTACGTGAAATGAAAGGAGCTTTACTAGAGAAATGGCAGAATATTCCGCAGCATTGCCTCAAAAACCTCGTAGAAAGTATGCCAAATCGCATAACAGCAGTATTGCGAGCTCGCGGAGGCAACACAAAGTACTAAAATGCGTGAAAACGGCACATCTGTAACCAATCTACATTTACGAAAAAAAAAGCTTGAATAGATTTTTTTTATTTTCATATAAGCACATCAAAATATTCTTTAATTTAGTCTCTATTTTATAAAGCTAGGTACTTTTGAAGATATTGAAGATTTTCTAACCGGCCTTTTTTCTTTGCGATCTATTTCAATTAAGCCTACAATGTTATATAGACACCGCCACTATCTCTTATAAATACACCTACCCTCAAAGCTACAACTTAAATCAACATACCAAATCTAAATAAGCAAGCGCAGTTCTAGGATTTATCGTTTCAATAAACCGTCGACGCTTCGTTTCCCTTACCCGGATTACTGGGACCCTTCTACATTTTATGACCTTATTTACCCTTCCCGGGGAAAACTATGCGATAAGATCCGGATATAAATTAAGGGGCACTTGGCAGATATCGCTTATTCTAATTTCTTGATGTTGTAGACTCAACTGGCATTCCCAATTATGGCGGACGGTTAGGGTTCAAATCTTTTTAATATATTCGTTTTTTTTGAAGTGAAACTTCTTTAGAATCATTGTGATTTGAAACTCTATGAAACGAAAATGCGTTATGCGACACTAAAAAGAAACACATAAATATATACGATTACTCTAGCGAGAGAATGAGATAGAATACATTACCATGTTGCCATGGTAACCGTTATTATTGTCTGACAAATATATAATATTATATTCTTTTTGTATATGATATACTATAAATATATGATTGTAATATGTCTTATTTAATTATTGAATTTGCGACATTTGCCAAAGAAATTTTACTTCAACCGCGCGTAAAGGTTACACGCATACATTTTTTTTTGTAATTACTATCTAAGTACGAAGGTGTTGAATATCAAGATCTATTACACACTACTCCTATATTGAAAAATTTTGGGGAATTTTATAGATGCATATGAAAGTATATTTGGTACCTATAAAAAAACATTTTTAAAACCTTTGTCTGTCTGTCTGTTTGTTTGTTCCGATTAATCTCAGAACTCAACCGATTTTTGACGGGACTTTGACACTGGCAGATAACTGTCGTATGGAGTAACTTAGGCTTTTTTATTATAAATAAAGAATTAGGGTGCAGCGCAAAAAAATAAAACCCATGATATTGTGTACAAAATCACCCGGATTTTGACCTAGGGACGCACCCGTGCGATGCGAGAGTAAATCATAAGTCTATTATATATTTGCAAAGGGCACTATAATATTTGTATTTACTTATTTTAGCTTTATTGCTAATATATAGTCAATAATCAATACCCATTTTTGCTAAAACAACATTACAAATATTTAACAAATAATGTTTTGATTATAATTATCATATTTGCAATAATTTTCTTCCGTAAATATCACTGAAATGAAATTCCTATAATACCAACATGCTGGTTATAAAAAGTTTATGCTATGTACATAATTATGATTTAGCGTTTCTCTAACATGATTGCATTTTTGTAATAAAAATGCGGTTTTAAGGAATTTATTATATGAAAATATGCAAAACTTATGAGTGAGAAATCTCAAACTAAGAAATAATATCTTTAGTCTAAGTCAGAAAGGTATTCATCAAAAAATAATAACTGAAAACAGAGCTTTTCTTGTAAACTTGATAAAAAGTAAAAAAGTAAATTTTGATATGAAATACCTTAACTAATTTAAAATCTATTGATATTGAAACTAAAGCCACTGTATTATTTATAGCCCGATACGTACCTTAAGGCACAAAATACTTCAGTTATCTTTCACAGGCAGAACATGTAATGGCGCGCGAAAGAAATATGGCGGGAAAAATATATGTCATTCAGCGTTCCGGTTTACGGAGCCCGCGAAAAGAATTATAAAGAACACTAGCACTGCCCGCGGCTCCGCCCGCGTTCAGATAACCAAAAACCAAATTCTTAGGTTTTACATATTAGTATACTCTTACACAATGCAGTTTTTATATATTTTCTCTTAAATGAGATATTTTTCCGCGATAAAAAGTATCCTATATGTGGACCCGGATAACCAGCTATCATTATACGAAATTTCATCAAAATCCCTCCAGTGGTATTTGTGTGATACGGTGACAGACAGACAGACAGACAGACAGACAGACAGATAGACAGACAGACAGACAAACAAAAATTCTAAAAACCATAGATTCGGCTTTTGTATTGATAATAATGTTTATTTCAATAATAATTTCCTAAAAATATTTAATGTACGGATTCGGCTTAATTACAATTTTATTATATGTATAGATTTAGCAGTTTCCTTGTTTTAGTCTTTTTCAATTTAACTCGCTTTTTCTGTGACTTCTCGTGTTGCTAATTTGAAATTAGGTTTAATTTTTATTAATTAACGGTTTTATTTATTTATATTTTATGGTTATGAAATTTGACTGCTGTTTGATTTTTAAGTATGCCTCATTGAAATATGAAGAGTGCAAGCTTCTGTATTATTGTCTAATTTTCGACAATTATCATAAAATATTTTTATTATTCAAACAAAATCGAAAGTTTACGAAAGTTCTTTCTGGTATTTATTTTTTGGTTTATCTATGGTAGTAACTAAATAATTTATTATGATTTTATTATTATTGTTGATTTTTTGTATAGAATAAATATTTAAATTAAATATTTAAAATAATTATATGACATAATTTAACAGGTGATTATAACAGATAGGTACACTATAACAGTATAACAGATATACTGTAGGTGATTTTCATCACTTACTTATAAACTACACGAATTATATACAAAAGCTACTTTTAGAGTGCTTTTATTTACCTTTAAAAGCATTCACAGCGAAAATAAAGCGGTAGCTTGTAGTACTTTTAAAAAGGAAAAGAAAAATTTAATCATCCGACTCCATATTTTTGGCTTGCAAAATGAAAACAATGGCAGAGGTTAGCAAGCCACCAAACGAGGGGGTTCAAAAAGTGCAGTTTTAAAGAATCCAAAAAAGCAGCAATACAATTTTAAATGCCCCCAGCGATACTCTATAGGAAGTTTTATCGACGTTCCTATTGTTTGCACGAAGATGAATCAAAGGGATTCTAACTTTCAACTCGTAAATTCATTTTATTCATGTCTAAATGGAAATGAATTTTAATTTGTTTTCTTTTTGTGTCTTATTATGATTCATTATTTATGCGTGCTGCCATTCGAATTAACCTTCAAATGAAAGGTTTTATAGGTAATTGACGTCAATTCACATAATAATTTTTTTTAATTTTTGGATAATTCTTTAAATATATTCACTTCGAGCGAGGAAATAGCTAGTAAGTACAATTTTCTTACATAATATGAATGACTAGTAGCACAGGTTATCTATTCTAACATTATAAAGAGAAAAAAAAATTATTACCTACAATTAAAAATATAATTTACTAGCATTGCCCGCGGCTCCGCCCACGTTCAGATGACCAAAAATCAAATCCGTAGGTTTTATATATTAGTATACTCTTACATTGCATTTTTTTGTATTTTTTCTCAGAAATGAGATATTTTCCCGCGGTAAAAATATCCTACATGTTGACCCGGATAACCAGCTATCATCATACCAAATTTCATCAAAATCTGTCCCGTGGTTTTCTCGTGATGCGGTAACAGACAGACAGACAGACAGACAGACAGACAGACAGACAGACAGACAGACAGACAGACAGACAGACAGACAGACAGACAGACAGACAGACAGACAGACAGACAGACAGACAGACAGACAGACAGACAGACAGACAGACAGACAGACAGACAGACAGACAGACAGACAGACAGACAGACAGACAGACAGACAGACAGACAGACAGACAGACAGACAGACAGACAGACAGACAGACAGACAGACAGACAGACAGACAGACAGACAGACAGACAGACAGACAGACAGACAGACAGACAGACAGACAGACAGACAGACAGACAGACAGACAGACAGACAGACAGACAGACAGACAGACAGACAGACAGACAGACAGACAGACAGACAGACAGACAGACAGACAGACAGACAGACAGACAGACAGACAGACAGACAGACAGACAGACAGACAGACAGACAGACAGACAGACAGACAGACAGACAGACAGACAGACAGACAGACAGACAGACAGACAGACAGACAGACAGACAGACAGACAGACAGACAGACAGACAGACAGACAGACAGACAGACAGACAGACAGACAGACAGACAGACAGACAGACAGACAGACAGACAGACAGGACAGACAGACAGACAGACAGACAGACAGACAGACAGACAGACAGACAGACAGACAGACAGACAGACAGACAGACAGACAGACAGACAGACAGACAGACAGACAGACAGACAGACAGACAGACAGACAGACAGACAGACAGACAGACAGACAGACAGACAGACAGACAGACAGACAGACAGACAGACAGACAGACAGACAGACAGACAGACAGACAGACAGACAGACAGACAGACAGACAGACAGACAGACAGACAGACAGACAGACAGACAGACAGACAGACAGACAGACAGACAGACAGACAGACAGACAGACAGACAGACAGACAGACAGACAGACAGACAGACAGACAGACACAGACAGACAGACAGACAGACAGACAGACAGACAGACAGACAGACAGACAGACAGACAGACAGACAGACAGACAGACAGACAGACAGACAGACAGACAGACAGACAGACAGACAGACAGACAGACAGACAGACAGACAGACAGACAGACAGACAGACAGACAGACAGACAGACAGACAGACAGACAGACAGACAGACAGACAGACAGACAGACAGACAGACAGACAGACAGACAGACAGACAGACAGACAGACAGACAGACAGACAGACAGACAGACAGACAGACAGACAGACAGACAGACAGACAGACAGACAGACAGACAGACAGACAGACAGACAGACAGACAGACAGACAGACAGACAGACAGACAGACAGACAGACAGACAGACAGACAGACAGACAGACAGACAGACAGACAGACAGACAGACAGACAGACAGACAGACAGACAGACAGACAGACAGACAGACAGACAGACAGACAGACAGACAGACAGACAGACAGACAGACAGACAGACAGACAGACAGACAGACAGACAGACAGACAGACAGACAGACAGACAGACAGACAGACAGACAGACAGACAGACAGACAGACAGACAGACAGACAGACAGACAGACAGACAGACAGACAGACAGACAGACAGACAGACAGACAGACAGACAGACAGACAGACAGACAGACAGACAGACAGACAGACAGACAGACAGACAGACAGACAGACAGACAGACAGACAGACAGACAGACAGACAGACAGACAGACAGACAGACAGACAGACAGACAGACAGACAGACAGACAGACAGACAGACAGACAGACAGACAGACAGACAGACAGACAGACAGACAGACAGACAGACAGACAGACAGACAGACAGACAGACAGACAGACAGACAGACAGACAGACAGACAGACAGACAGACAGACAGACAGACAGACAGACAGACAGACAGACAGACAGACAGACAGACAGACAGACAGACAGACAGACAGACAGACAGACAGACAGACAGACAGACAGACAGACAGACAGACAGACAGACAGACAGACAGACAGACAGACAGACAGACAGACAGACAGACAGACAGACAGACAGACAGACAGACAGACAGACAGACAGACAGACAGACAGACAGACAGACAGACAGACAGACAGACAGACAGACAGACAGACAGACAGACAGACAGACAGACAGACAGACAGACAGACAGACAGACAGACAGACAGACAGACAGACAGACAGACAGACAGACAGACAGACAGACAGACAGACAGACAGACAGACAGACAGACAGACAGACAGACAGACAGACAGACAGACAGACAGACAGACAGACAGACAGACAGACAGACAGACAGACAGACAGACAGACAGACAGACAGACAGACAGACAGACAGACAGACAGACAGACAGACAGACAGACAGACAGACAGACAGACAGACAGACAGACAGACAGACAGACAGACAGACAGACAGACAGACAGACAGACAGACAGACAGACAGACAGACAGACAGACAGACAGACAGACAGACAGACAGACAGACAGACAGAACAGACAGACAGACAGACAGACAGACAGACAGACAGACAGACAGACAGACAGACAGACAGACAGACAGACAGACAGACAGACAGACAGACAGACAGACAGACAGACAGACAGACAGACAGACAGACAGACAGACAGACAGACAGACAGACAGACAGACAGACAGACAGACAGACAGACAGACAGACAGACAGACAGACAGACAGACAGACAGACAGACAGACAGACAGACAGACAGACAGACAGACAGACAGACAGACAGACAGACAGACAGACAGACAGACAGACAGACAGACAGACAGACAGACAGACAGACAGACAGACAGACAGACAGACAGACAGACAGACAGACAGACAGACAGACAGACAGACAGACAGACAGACAGACAGACAGACAGACAGACAGACAGACAGACAGACAGACAGACAGACAGACAGACAGACAGACAGACAGACAGACAGACAGACAGACAGACAGACAGACAGACAGACAGACAGACAGACAGACAGACAGACAGACAGACAGACAGACAGACAGACAGACAGACAGACAGACAGACAGACAGACAGACAGACACAGACAGACAGACAGACAGACAGACAGACAGACAGACAGACAGACAGACAGACAGACAGACAGACAGACAGACAGACAGACAGACAGACAGACAGACAGACAGACAGACAGACAGACAGACAGACAGACAGACAGACAGACAGACAGACAGACAGACAGACAGACAGACAGACAGACAGACAGACAGACAGACAGACAGACAGACAGACAGACAGACAGACAGACAGACAGACAGACAGACAGACAGACAGACAGGACAGACAGACAGACAGACAGACAGACAGACAGACAGACAGACAGACAGACAGACAGACAAGACAGACAGACAGACAGACAGACAGACAGACAGACAGACAGACAGACAGACAGACAGACAGACAGACAGACAGACAGACAGACAGACAGACAGACAGACAGACAGACAGACAGACAGACAGACAGACAGACAGACAGACAGACAGACAGACAGACAGACAGACAGACAGACAGACAGACAGACAGACAGACAGACAGACAGACAGACAGACAGACAGACAGACAGACAGACAGACAGACAGACAGACAGACAGACAGACAGACAGACAGACAGACAGACAGACAGACAGACAGACAGACAGACAGACAGACAGACAGACAGACAGACAGACAGACAGACAGACAGACAGACAGACAGACAGACAGACAGACAGACAGACAGACAGACAGACAGACAGACAGACAGACAGACAGACAGACAGACAGACAGACAGACAGACAGACAGACAGACAGACAGACAGACAGACAGACAGACAGACAGACAGACAGACAGACAGACAGACAGACAGACAGACAGACAGACAGACAGACAGACAGACAGACAGACAGACAGACAGACAGACAGACAGACAGACAGACAGACAGACAGACAGACAGACAGACAGACAGACAGACAGACAGACAGACAGACAGACAGACAGACAGACAGACAGACAGACAGACAGACAGACAGACAGACAGACAGACAGACAGACAGACAGGACAGACAGACAGACAGACAGACAGACAGACAGACAGACAGACAGACAGACAGACAGACAGACAGACAGACAGACAGACAGACAGACAGACAGACAGACAGACAGACAGACAGACAGACAGACAGACAGACAGACAGACAGACAGACAGACAGACAGACAGACAGACAGACAGACAGACAGACAGACAGACAGACAGACAGACAGACAGACAGACAGACAGACAGACAGACAGACAGACAGACAGACAGACAGACAGACAGACAGACAGACAGACAGACAGACAGACAGACAGACAGACAGACAGACAGACAGACAGACAGACAGACAGACAGACAGACAGACAGACAGACAGACAGACAGACAGACAGACAGACAGACAGACAGACAGACAGACAGACAGACAGACAGACAGACAGACAGACAGACAGACAGACAGACAGACAGACAGACAGACAGGACAGACAGACAGACAGACAGACAGACAGACAGACAGACAGACAGACAGACAGACAGACAGACAGACAGACAGACAGACAGACAGACAGACAGACAGACAGACAGACAGACAGACAGACAGACAGACAGACAGACAGACAGACAGACAGACAGACAGACAGACAGACAGACAGACAGACAGACAGACAGACAGACAGACAGACAGACAGACAGACAGACAGACAGACAGACAGACAGACAGACAGACAGACAGACAAAATTTCTAAAAACTATAGATTCGGACTCTGTATCGATAATAATGTCTATTTCAATAAGATTTTCCAAAAAATATTTAATGTACAGATTCGGCTTAGTTAGAATTTTATTATATGTATAGATATAGATGAATGAAAGACAAATATAAAAATTTGATAAAAAAGCGTAAAATAGAAAGTTTTCAGATATAATTCATCTGGTGTCACCCGCCCAGCGCCCTCCATTCGTAGTTAACGAACGTAAAAACTTTTCACATTACGCCCGTGTCGACAACTTCTACTGAATAAAATGCCTCCATTTTCATCTTTTTCTCCTTGTTTGTATTACATTATTTCATTTGTAAATTCCCAACAGCGCACTCCCTAGACGGATACTTTTAAATACCTACCCTCTATATCCGCTTCCGTTGTAGCGCATTGGCGTATGCTGCATGGAATTCGCTACTAATTTGCGAGTTATTTCATACTTCAAAATAGAACCAAATATTTTGGATAAAAAAATATCCTTAATAGGCATAATGGTTTTTGTTTCGCTCTTCTCTTATCAATATTTCTAATTAATTAAAATGATTCCCCATACAAACTTTCATTCCCATTTTCACCCCCTTAAGGGATGATTTCCGGGATAAATAGTATGTCCTTCCCATGGTCTCAAACTATCTTTTTACCAAATTTCATCTAAATCGGTTCAGTAGATCCAGACATTACCCACTACAACATCACAAACTCACAAACTTTACCTCTTTATAATATTAGTATAGAAAACTAGCAACTTACCCTCACTTGCCTCGGATAATAGTAGCCTATTTATGTGTACTCCAGGTCATAGTCTATCTATATTACATCCAAGCTAAATTACATCCAAAACCTTCCAGCCGTCCCATGGATAAAGCAGTAACAAACATACAATTATGATGATGATAATGACGATGTTCTCCTAGCCGATTCCGGCTACAGCGGCCAATCTCATTGAGATTAGCCAACTGCGCAGGAGATATTATAGTGCACAAGTGTACTCGCAGACACAAATGCACTCTCTATTCCTGTCACTCTTGTACTCCGATGGGACAACTGCTCCACAACCAGTGAGAGTTAAGGCGCAGGTCGGTCCTGCGGCTTTACGTGCTCTCCGAGGCACGGGGGTGAAACACCGCCAACTTCCCAGCTCCGGGCTGTTACTGAAGCTTACTATACAGAAAGACTTAATAACAAAACTTGGCCCGACCCGGGACTCGAACCCAGGACCTCCGAGTGTGCAGCCGTACATGCTAGCCACAACACCACCGAGGCAGTTATAGACACACAATTATAATAATATTCCGATAAAAAGGAGCAAAAAATTTAATCGTAGGTCAATGATCTTTTAGCTTATCTATTAGTTATTAGGATTTTTCTTTAATACAACAGTAACAATTCCAGCCAACATGACCCGCGCGTAGCGATTACCGGGATTATGTCTTAACTTACATCGTAAACCAGGCTATAATGCACGGACGTTTATACAGGAGACCCCGATTCATTATCTCGTACTCTATACCTATATTATAGAGGCAGTAAAATACTAATTTAAAGTAAATTATTTTGTTTGCAGATATTTTAAAAATTTTAAGGTTTGCTCCCCTGACATGAAGTGTTCATTCGAATGGTATAAGTTATTTTATTCACAGCTGATCATCAGTAATACTATAAACACTTGTACCCAACGACTACTTAGCCCGGTAGACACCTCTGCAAGGCGAACACTTTCAGTCAACACGTTAGACAAATACGTCTGACTTCTTCTTGAGATACTTGAGAAAACGATCGCGCGATCTACTTCAGTAGGGACCACATCCGTGACCCGCGAACACATTGCTTGAGACTCGTGAATTTCCGACACAAAAAATACAACAGACGCGTAACATGGCTCCCTGTACAATAAAATGGTGTGGAAATAGTAGCCAAACATGTAATTTAAAAAAAATGGCATCACTTTTCATAGATAAGTGAATTTTAATTTCCAAATTCATTAAATGTAATTAAATCAGAGCTCAAGTTATATTGGTCGCGATGCAACTCGCGTTGATGTATTCGGACATCTTCGGACATTCTCGGACTATGCATCCCTTTCTTTTCAATGCAGCTCATTGTTGCTATACTTTTCTTTAATTATCGGCACGTATAACAAGTGCTGTACCAGTTAAACTATAAAATTTTTAGAAATAAGTTATTTAATTATTACAAAATGCATGATTGTTAATCTTAATTATTGTATTTTTTTTTTGTTTATAATGATGATTTTAATTTTACTTCTTATTATGTAATTTATGTATTATTATCAATTTCTTTTGTATTATGACATTTATCTATGATAATTATTTTTTTTTTTTAATTTTTGTACTTTTAATTTGTGAATATTTATATACACTAAATGTAAAGAATAAATAATTATAATAAGTACCTAATGTATTTTTTTTTATAAATAATAGGTTCATGTAAATAAGTAGTAGTTCAGTTATACAGAGTGTAAGGAACAGTTTTCCGAAAACTTTAACCATGGACATACCCATAAATAAACCTTGAATAAACCTGTATATTAATAATATTAAGTATTCTATTATTATTTCATTATAGTAAAGAAAACTTGTCTTAATTAAAAATATTCTTTAGAACAGAAAATTATTTTACTAAATACGATACCTACCTACGATACGATATAAAACTTCTGGTTCCCATCACTATTTGTATTGAATTAACCAATCAGCATGCATTTCAACCCGCCTCCCCCTTAACGCTTACCTCAGACTTTTGACTGACACGTTTGGATGCAGAACTACATAAATTAGGCGTCTATCGAGCTGAGTGGTCGTTGCTTGTACCATACAATTGTCCCTACGGATTGGTTAGCAATTAAAGCCGCTATTCACGTAGGCAATTAACCAGCGTATTGTTCCACGAACAACCGACCCACGACTGTTCTAAACACGTAGGGAAGGAGTGAGAACAAAACTCTATTGACTTGCTTACTAAGTTACTTGTTTGACGAAAACACCCAAAAAATCTCCAAATAATACCACTAATTTAAAATGAAAAAACAATTGTGTCTACCACAATATTGTGAAGTTTGTATTATTTATTTTGACGACACGTTTGGCTCAGCGCACAGACACGCTACTTGCTATGCCCGCGGTCGCGGGTTCGAGTCCCGCTGGGGGCATTCATTTGTGTGATGAGCATGAATGCTTGTACTCCAGTCATGGGTGTTTATATTTATAATATGTATGTATTTAAAATTATATATGTGTAGTACATCAACTATCTGGTAACCATAACACAAGCCTTGTAGCTTATCATGGAACTAGATGGTGATGTGTGTTAATGTCCCAACATATTATATTATATTTAATTTATAAGCAATGTCAGATTGAACCGAGTCGGGTCATAGTGATGAGCTCAGTTCCTACATAGTTCAATAATGTTTACTGATACCCTCATTTTCTCATTTTATTCAAATTTAAAAACTTTTATTCAGCATAATATTAAGACAATATTTTACTGAACGTCATGAGTCTACTAAAAGCTCAAAAAGATAAAGCCTAAATGCATAGAAGATGGCGAAAGAAACTAAGCGAAACTAAAATTAGATACCTGCCTAATCTTTTACCTAATAAATATATATTATCTTTTAGCTAATAAATGTCTCATTATTCCGTAAATAAATATGTCTACCTAATCATTTAACTAATAAATATGTCGCTCAACAGATCAGAGCAATCGTACGCGAGAACGCTTTCATCCATATCATCTGCCAACGCGCTGTCAGTGCCGTGGTCTGCCAATGAAACAAGATTGGCATTGCCAGGTGCTTTAGGTGTGGCTGGCATCCCCGCACTAGTCATAACGGATGGCACTGGCAAAGTTTTGACTACGAATGGCAGACAGTATCTTGCTGCTGACCCATTGGGATTGGTAAGTTATGTAATTTGGAACTCGCACAGTTTAATTTTATTTATACATACTATATTTGGCATTTACTTTAGCTAACGCTTCGTTATTTGATATTTTTAAAACATATATAACACACAAAAAATATACGGCAGTCTTTTGCGCAATATTTCGATATTCGATTCACACAATGAGCAATTTAGTCTTCTTTACAATTTCAATACAAAATACCTTAAGTTGCATAGAAAATTTACTAGCCTTAAATAAGTAGATTAAAATAAATTTGTTTTTTCTTTAATAACTCTATGTTTACTACAAGTTTATTTACGTATGTCGAATAATAATTCCCAGAACTTCCCGTGGGCCCAGCGTCCAGTGTCGGTGCTAAGCGAACAAGCTCTACTGAAAATGGCGCGTCACCCGGCCGTCGTGCTTTTTACTGGTAAATATGTATACAATATTATATATTTTTTATTTAATTTTAATTAAATATATTTCCAAATAATACTATTTTACACGTTAATAAAAAAGTGTTTTATTGTGCAATATTATTTTTACCATCTTTTTTATACTGACATTGTTCAATAATATTGTGTAGCGGCCGCTAAATTTTACTACTTACTTTATCACATGTCTTTACAGACGACGAAGATGGTGAAATCGAGTTCTCCGAATCAGTACTAACGCCATCAGCAGAATCATACTATGAGGAATGCAGCATACAGTACCCTGGCTTTTGTCCCTATCAGAACTCCTCAGACGACGAGACCATGGACTTCGACTACATCACCAAGACCTCGAGAATGAAAAAGAAATCTTTCAAACACGTCATGTTCTACATTGGCATCGATGGAACAGACAGTGCCGATATGATCAGAGAACACATCGGCTTAGATGACGCCGTGCCATTACTAACTGCTATAGATTTTCCAAAACAACGTATGGTCACCATGAAATATGGCGACGAAATAACAACCGATTCGGTGCAAAATTTTGTCGATGCCTTTCTGAGTGGCAACGCTGATTTTAAACCCTTAAAGCCTTATTCCGAAAAATGTTAAACTAAAATTCAGTTTATTAAAAGTATTTGAAACAATATTTAAAACAAGCAAACAATATAAAAATTAGGTTAATAATTATATATTACGTCTGTTTGTAAAGAAAATTAATACAATATTACTTACAGTTGCAATTAATGAAGTGCTCTGAAAGAACAAAATTAAATAAATACCATAGATTTTAAAATATTTTTATTGAGTGTGAAATACATCGAGCCAAATATTATTTGACTCTTGACCGACTCTCGACCGCCATCTTGACCGCGAGAAATATATTATACGAAAAGCACGAACAGATCTATCCCACGGGAACAGTTAATTTTCCGGGATAAAAAGTAACCTGTTGTTTGACCAGAAATATAAGGTATCAGCCTGCCAGATTTTACTAAATTAGGTGCACAACTTGTTGTGTAAGCTGTATAAGTTACTAAAGATTTTTAACTATCCCACGGCAATTCATTAATTTTTCGGGATGAAAAATATCTAAAATGTTGACTGAGGATAGAAGGTACGACCATGCAAAATTTAATTTAAATCGGCCCAACAGTATCGGAGAGATTAGCCCGTACAAACAGACAAACAGACAGAGAAATAAAAAAATGAAAAATCTGGATTTGTTCTATTTCTCTTCTTACATCCCCCTGACTTAGTTTTTAGTATTTTTTTCTATGTACAGACATTCGACCTCTACAGTTTTATTATATATATGTATAAATTTCCTGCGATCGAGATGACAGTCGGAGTTCATGAACACAATGGTACCAACGCTAATATTATTTAATACATATTCGTATTAATCAACCAATGGTTAACAATTTAAATTGTTAAATTTTATCAATTTTTATCATTTATTAATGAATAGAAGCAATGGCTCCATTGCAAAATGCCAATAAACTGTTCGTTCATTGTTCAATATTTTCGAATAAACTCTACATGTAGTATTAACATTTAAATTATAACCAACTTAATTTTCTTATATTTAAGTGTAGTGACAAATAGACTCTAGAAATTCTCGTAACATTTTGTGATTATATACTGTACTCAGTAGTCATAGGACCGTAATGGCCTTAGTTTATATTTATAATATTTAACCAGTTCCGTCTTTACCATAACGGCATACGGGGCACTTGCCCAGGGCCCCCAGTTCAGGGGGGCCCGAAAACAATATATTCGCTTACATGAAAACGAGAGAAGCTCAATTTTTTATGTATAATATACTGCATTGTAATATACACCGTAATGTTTTTTTTTTTGTAAATTAATTTTTTATTGCCATTCACATTTTTGAAGTGAAAACTTCTATAGGCAGGTTTGGATGAGAAGTAAATTCATGTAAGTCGTCATCGACATGGTCACGTGACGTGTTAACGCTAACACTCAGAGTGCCAATAGATGTCAAAAGCAGATAAATGTAAACAGTTTTAATTTACAAATTTTAATTTAAGATCAAACAATTAATTTAAATGTCCAAAAATAACGACAGTTTATTTATAGTTTTAAGTTTTCACTTCTGTCGGCAGTCTTCATTACTGCTATTTTTTTTTGTGGATTTTCATTTTTATTACATACCATTTACATTTTTTATTTTCAAAAGGGGCCCTAAATTGTTATGTCCCAAGCCCTAGGTGGCTTAAGACGGCCCTGCATTCAACAGTCAATTTGTCTCGAAAATTGTATTAAAGTAATATTAGAATGTGTTATGTATTTTTTACTTTAGCAATAAACTTAAACAAGTAATTGCAATTAATTTCATTTATTTGTGAAGTATGGTCATTGTAGAATAAATAGATATAAT
The DNA here is from genome assembly GCA_947093115.1 of Brenthis daphne. Taxonomy (NCBI): domain Eukaryota; kingdom Metazoa; phylum Arthropoda; class Insecta; order Lepidoptera; family Nymphalidae; genus Brenthis; species Brenthis daphne. Next base: position 28,509,972 of record OX352471.1, on the reverse strand, counting down.
GTGTGCATAGAGTAGTCAAGACTAGAAATAAAAGTTTTATCTTTAGAATATTATTAGTTACGTTCATTTACTAAAAACACGTAATTTAACTATTAAATTTATTTAATAATATTAAATTTATTTTTAAAAATACATCTGTAACAATTAGTACATGGTGATATATGTGTTGCTAGCTTCAAAAGCAGACCCAAATCCAGCTAAAAAAAATATATTATTTTACTAAATAATTGGCATTTGACGACACGTTTGACTCAGTTTGTAATGACTCTAGTTGCTTTGGCAGCAGTCGCGGGTTCGAGTCCCGCTGGGGGCATTCATTTGTGTGATGAGCACGAATGTTTGTACTCCAATCATGGGTATATTTATAATATGTATGTATTTAAAGTTATGTATGTGTAGTGTATCAACACTTACTATCTGGTATCCATAACACAAGCCTCGTAGCTTACCATGGAACTAGATGGTGCTATGTGTTCATGTTCCAACAACATTTATTATTTATTTTTGTTTAACTTTACTGCTTGAAAAAACTTTTTACATCGGCTTGCAATATATAAATATGAAAAAAATAAATTTATTATTTTATAATATACTAGCGCATGACGTTTTAACGATTAGTACGAAATGAATAGACTATATCCATATCCATACTCATACTATACTATTTTAACTTTTAATATTATAAATGTGTAAGTGTGTTTGTTTGTTTGTCCTTCTTTCACGTCGAAACAGAGTGACGTATTGGCGTATTTTTTTAACCCCCGACGCAAAAAGAGGGTTGTTATAAGTTTGACGTCGATGTCTGTCTCTGTCTGTGGCATCCTAGCTCTCAAACGGATGGACCGATTTCGATGTGGTTTTATTCATTTCATTTTTCATTTGAAAGCCAGTTTCCTTGCGGTGGTTCTTTGCTACGTTTTGTTAATATCGGTCCAGCAGTGTAAGAGTGTCAGCTCTTTTCCAAAATGATGTAAGGCATTTTGGGGTATTACTCGATTAAGTGCTTTACGCGTGCCACTGTAATCGTTAAATGACTATTAATTTGTGTAGGGGGTATTTTAAATTTTTAATTTATAATTATGTATGAAGATAGTTGGAGGGCTAACTGTCTCCAAGCAAACAAAACTTTCACATTTACAATATTAAGTATGGACTTAAACTAGTTGCCTCTACTCTATGTCATGTTCTACTATAGATCAAAGATGTGTTTAGAGTAATGTTAATTTATTTTTGTAGTATTTAGTATACTTGTTGTATGTCATCAGTCATTAATCAAATAGATTGAGAACGGTAGATCTATAGAGATTAGATTTTTACTTTTGTATCTGTGATCAGTTTGTTTTATAAAAATAAAAAAACATTCGATGCATTTTCAATAAAGTAATATAAACAAACATTCAAAGTTTTTTATTCTACTATGAAACTGACTAAGTTATTTAAAGCCACAGAGGTATTGGGATATAAAAGGATATAAGAAATGTTTATATGCGAAATATTTATAGCACTTAAATAAAAATCCATTGCAAAAAGCCAACAAATATTTAAAACTAGCATTGCCCGCGGCTCCGCCCGCGTTCTGATGACCAATAAGTATCCTATATGTTGACCCGTATAACCAACTATCACCCTAAATTTCCTCAAAATCCCTCCAGTGATTTTTTTGTGATGTGGTAACAGACAGACAGACAAAAGTTCTAAAAACTATAGATTCGGCCTCTGTATCGATAATAATGTCTATTTCAATAAGATTTTCCAAAAAATATTTAATGTACAGATTTGGCTTAGTTACAATTTTGTTATATGTATAGATAGAAGTTCAGAAAATTTAAACAAACTGACATTTCGGTATACATTGGTATTAAATCCATTCTATCAAAAATTCTTAGAAAATCATATTTTTATTAATTCCTAAGACTACAGTTAAGTTCGGACTTAACGAGTTATATGTAGCACTTTAAAGCCACTTCTTCCTTCTGTTTAAAGGTATTTTTTTTAATTCAAGGTTTATGCCAACCGACTCTTTTACTACAAATATGCGAAGTCTTTATCTGCAAAGAAGGCATAGTGTATACAGGCGAGGGTGCGCAAGCAGTACAGTATATTGTCTCCGGGGCAGAGGCTGACTGCTACCGGACGCGTCCCCCGGGTGGCGGATAGGGGAAGCCACTCGCGACTGTTCCCCCAGACAAGAGCTTGTGGTACCGGAGCAATCCGGCGCGGACCAACAGCCAGGAGGGGCAGGGGGAGCGGTGTCAGGAGGACGCCGTCTCCTTCTTGGAGGTAGCGCGGTGTCTCCGGCCGTTTCGCGGTAGGAGGCGCTGCGCGGGCCGTGCTGCCGGGGCTAGCCCGTCGGTGCGGCGGCTGGAGTGGGGCCAGTTCGGTGGTCCTGCGTCTGGCGTGGGTGTCGGCAGCCATCTTGGTCCGGAGGTGGGCCGACGGTAGGGGGGCCGCGGGGGAAGAGAAGTGTCGGTATGGCGATGCGCCGCTCGTCCCTATCTCCCGCGGCCTAGCGGGGCCACCACCGTTGATGGTGGACGCGGTGGGGCTGTAGGGGAAGGGGAGTGTCGGCGTTGTCGCATCCTCTACTCCTGCAGCCGTTTGGGGTGGGCTCGGTTTCGGGCGTTATTGGAGGTTGCCCAATTTGGGTGTGGAAGGACAGGCTTAGGCCGCTTATTTTTGCAGGTTGCCCACTTCGGTGGACGGTGTCTGGTCGTGTGGGGCTGCTCCGGGTACTTCTCTGTTCAGCAGAGTGGACTTAGGAGCAGTCTCACGTTCAGGGTTGCAAGTCTTCCCATAATGGGGTCGTCTCGCTTGGGGCGGCCTCATGGTTGGTGGCTTCGGCCAACCGTCGGGGCGTCACGGTTGTATGCGAAAGCGGTCCCGTGGCGTCCCATATGGCGGCTGTGGGGAAAGTTGGGTTTTAGTGGGTATGCCGGTCTCATTAGCCGGAGAGTCTCCACATAACCACCCTGGGGGGAAGTCGGGTGGTATCCGTAATAGGATTTCCCAACTATAAAAAAAAAAAAAAAAAAGTACAGTATATTGTCTAATATTTCTGAAACTTTCATAGTCCGATGCCAAAAGAAGTCTAATGGAAGGTAAGTCTGTGAATACAGTGAAAGATCAATATTAAGAACGCAGATCAATAGCCTAGTTTTTGAGTCCATCCAAACTGTACTCAATTCATTTAATTTTTTAACCGACTTCCAATTCCAAAAAAGAGTAGGTTCTCAATTCGTCGGAATCTTTTTTTTATACTCGAGGACGCCTGAACCGATTTGAATTTTTTTTTGTTTTAAAGGGTATACTTCCCAGGTGGTCCCATATAAATTTTATCGAAATCATAAGTAAAATCAAAGTAAAGTTTTTATCATAGTTCAAATTGAACAAATTTTAATAAGGTGCCTCGCCGTTTTGGACATACATATATTCCAACGGCTGCAGTTTAGTATATATAGATATTTTTGGATATGGGAGGTGATAGGATATTAATTTTTTTTAAGAAAATGAGTCAAAAGTTATAGAGTCTTAAAGTTACAATATTTGTCACTTCCAATTCTGATAATGTCCGATAACTGGAATTTCTCGAGTCGAAACTGTCACCAAGTTGAAAATAACATAGCACTTATGATTAGTGTTGAGATTTTATCCGGAAAATGGATAAATATTAAATACTCATAAACGTCCGTTTTTACTTGAGTATTTATCCAAAACAGCAGATAAATACTATGTACCTACAGTTTTCATTACGTTATTTAACGGAAATTTTTTCATTTTACAAATAAAAGGATTAAAATAAATTAAAATCTGAAAATATAGATTTTGTACCATACTTTATTAATCACTTTAACAATAACAAAAAGCCTATAATACCAATAATTTTACTCGATCATAAATATTTTCGTCAATCACTGTCAAAATTAAATAAAATTATACATTTTAACTTAAATGTTAATTTACCATCTTTACAATAACCATGAATGATATATAAATAAATATGTTGGGACATTCATTACACACAGCACCATCTAGTTCCATGGTAAGCTACGAGGCCTATGTTATGGATACCAGATAGTTGTTTTATATACATACATATTGTAATATAAACATCCATGACTGGAGTACAAACATTTGTTATCAAACAAATGAATGCCCCCAGCGGGACTCGAACCCGCGACCGCTAGCAAAAGCACTACAAACTGAGCCAAACGTGTCGTCGTGAATATTAGAGAAATGTAGCAATATACTCTATGGAGAAAACTGAAAATCCGCAATGAAAAGCTCCGAAACATTCAGCACGATTTGACATTTCTAGAGACCTCACTCTATACTACCGCCCTCTCGCGGCGAATTCAAGCGCTGCAACCATTTGGTTACGAATTACGTTTGTCATGTGTGGTGACGAACCAATCATTGAACCTCGTCAAAAATATAAAACCGAAGTATTTTTTCACATTATAGATACAGCTATAAATTCCTTAGAGTTCAGATTTCCCCAAATTACTGAGCGTAGTAAACTGTAAACATTTTGCTTTTTTGTATAACATAATATTATTATGCCATAAGAGAACTTTCAAAAATTAATTGTTAGAACATTGTAACAACCTCGAGTCTATTTTAACTTACGAGCACTAATGTGATATAAATGCATTAGAACTTTCAGAGGAGTTATCAGTTCTATGTGCGTCTTTAAATAGTAATTTGTCCCCTCAACGTTTTAAAATTTATAACAGATTTAAGATTTGGTACAAATATCAGTATTGCGCTCAGAATTCTTTTAACTTTACCAGTAACAGTTGCAAGTTGTGAAAGAAGCTTTTCTAAATTAAAAATATTAAAAAATTATCTGCCAACCACCATGATACAAAATAGATTATTTGGATTGTCTATGATTTTCGGGAGCTAAGAAGTAAAAATCAAAATAAATTCGAAAAGATAGTTTTATTTAAAAAGTATTAGTGTAAAGGGCGGCGAACATTATTTTGCCTGGGGCGGCAAAATGATTAGATTTTAGGGCCCTGTTTAGATGTTTAGGGGTATTTTATAGCATATAATATATAATAACTAATTAACCAATATAACTAATAAAGTTTATGAGTATAGATGTTTGTTATTCTTTTACACTAGAGTGGCTGAACGGATGTGGATGGCATAAAGATAGATTACGAGTATAATCTGGAATAACACATAGGCTATTTTTTATCCCGCTAAAATATACGGTTCCCGTGGGATAGGTTTGTTCTTGTTGGCCTAGAGGCGAACCCGAGCGAAGCGAGGTTGAGTCGCTAGTATAATATATTGGCATAAAGGCTTATGCCAACCAAGTTTTTAACTACTAATATGCCAACTATTAATCTCCAAAAAAACGTATAATACAGGCGATTATATTAGTATAGATTAATAGAAGATGGACTTAGCGGTTGCTTGAATTATTTTACGATAAAATAATAAGTAAATTATTTATAACCTGTACCCAAGCTTGCCCATAGAGAAACAAAATAAATTTAATATTATTGTTATCTGTGGTTTCATCGCTGACGCCATTATTGTGAAACGATTTTTAGACAAAATTTCACGTGTATAATCCTGTTATTATTGTTTAACATTTAAAGACCGTCCGTTTGTTTAGTGTTTATATATTTAACGCTTAAATCATGGCCGATAACGACGATCTTCTCGACTACGAAGATGAAGAGAATGCAGATCAGCAAGCGGCTGATGGAGCGACCGAAGCGGCGCCAAAAAAAGAGGTTAAGGGCTCTTATGTATCGATTCATAGTTCAGGATTTAGAGATTTCCTTCTAAAACCGGAAATTTTACGTGCTATTATCGACTGCGGCTTTGAGCATCCTTCAGAAGTACAGCACGAATGCATACCGCAAGCAGTGCTCGGTATGGATATATTGTGTCAAGCTAAATCCGGTATGGGTAAAACCGCCGTTTTTGTTTTGGCAACGCTACAACAATTGGAACCCTCGGAGAACCATGTTTACGTTCTCGTAATGTGTCACACACGAGAGCTCGCTTTCCAAATTAGCAAGGAATATGAGCGCTTTTCCAAATATATGGCTGGTGTAAGGGTTTCAGTATTTTTCGGTGGAATGCCGATCCAGAAAGATGAAGATGTATTAAAAACGGCATGCCCCCATATCGTGGTCGGCACTCCAGGGCGTATCTTAGCTTTAGTCAACAGTAAGAAACTGAATTTGAAACATTTAAAACATTTTATTCTGGACGAGTGTGACAAAATGCTGGAGTCTCTAGATATGCGCCGTGATGTACAAGAAATCTTCCGTAGTACTCCTCATGGAAAGCAAGTTATGATGTTTTCGGCCACATTGAGTAAGGAGATCAGACCAGTGTGCAAGAAGTTCATGCAGGATCCCATGGAAGTTTATGTTGATGATGAAGCTAAACTGACATTGCATGGCTTGCAGCAACACTATGTTAAACTTAAAGAAAATGAGAAGAATAAGAAGCTTTTTGAGCTATTAGATGTTTTAGAATTCAACCAAGTTGTAATATTTGTGAAGTCTGTGCAACGATGCACAGCTCTGGCTCAACTACTTACAGACCAAAATTTCCCAGCAATAGGTATTCATAGAAACATGACTCAAGATGAGCGTCTCTCCCGTTACCAACAATTTAAAGATTTCCAGAAAAGGATATTAGTTGCTACCAATTTGTTTGGTAGAGGAATGGACATTGAAAGAGTCAACATAGTTTTCAACTACGATATGCCTGAAGATTCCGATACTTATCTCCATCGAGTAGCCAGAGCTGGAAGATTTGGTACCAAAGGCTTAGCTATCACCATGGTGTCTGATGAAAATGACGCCAAGATCTTAAATGAAGTTCAGGACCGTTTTGATGTCAACATAACTGAACTACCTGAAGAAATTGAATTATCTACCTATATTGAGGGCCGATAAATTTAAGATATTTTTCTCATTCCCACTTAAAAACTAATCAAAATATTACTTTGTTTTCATCTTATGATTAAAGTTCTGATTTGGGTTTAGTCTACAATCCATTGTAGTTTTATATGTAACTAAGTAAAGAGTAACAGCTGTAATGCAGTCTTAATAATTAAAGTGTGCTAGCTTTAAGATATGATTAAATTGATATTTGACATTGTGTACTTTTTGGTTTCATTTTTAAATCAATTCAGTATTACATATAATTGTGATTAACTCTTACAACATGAGGTTCGATAGTTACATGATGATGTTAATAGTTAATATTATTATTTAGCAGATAGGTGTGGTGCCAAGATTGGCATGACATGATTGATAATCAATTTCATATTAATCTGACAATACTTTCACACAAAAATGAAAAATGTCTATTTCATGATATTATTAACATTTTTTCAATTCCATTTAGTACCTAATTAATTTTTTTTACAAATCTAAAAGTAATTTGTAAAAAAAAAGTTTATTTACTATGAATCATTTTATGCATTAGCTATGATGAGTCATTATATAGAAACTTGTATTTTCCTTGTTAAAATACACTTTAATATACATGAAATATTTAAAATGGATAGTAATAATAACTGGAAAAATTAAATATAAAGATAAAGCAAAGTTATTATAGAAACTCAACCAACACACTTGAAATGAAATAAACTATTTACTCAGCAGGTATTTATTAAACAATGTAGCAAATGCCGTCTTATATTACACATATGAGATTACTTTTATGAAACAACATAAACAAAAAAACTTTAAATTATTCTTATTACAGCTAATGTACATGGGTAAAAGTTTTTTCATGGGTCAGTCTAGTTATAAGATCAAGTGCCCATTTAGGTTGATCCCCTGGAACCATGTGGCCAGCATTTCGTACCATGATCTCAACCAACTTACCACCTTGCTTTACATATCCAGCCAATTCTCCGTCAACATACCACTGATACCTCTTGGCTGACCTATACTCATCAGCACCAGTAAAGTTGAGGTTCCTCAAATAATTTAAAGTCAATGGATATGCAACAATAATATCCAACTGCCCATTATAAATTACTGTGTAATAGTGGTCTAGAAGTTCAGATATCCACGGTGCAACTGATTTCATAACATCTTCCTTTAAGTATTTTTCTACTTCTTTTCCATCATGGAAAGTCAAATTACCAACATGAATGGAATTCCTGACAGAGCTACTTTGTATCATGGGACCAAAATCCTCTTGATTATAGTCCTTATTGTACAAATAATTGAAATAGAACTCAAAACCTGTCATGTTGTAAAAGACACTTTTGCCATCAATCATGTCACCATTAAGTAAAGTATCGAAGGCCTCAAAAGCTTCATTCCATTTCTCTTGTTTAATAAGATTAATAGCTTTGCTTTCCATATCAGCAAATACACTAGCCTGGTTCCAGTCCAATAGCCCAATTTGATACAAATATTTACTATAAACTAATTGGTGCTCGGGATCACTCAACCCATTACCAATGGCCAATGCTTTCAAATTAATCTTTATTTTAGCTGAAGGATTCTTCTTGTAGATTGTGTAGGCCAAAGAGGGTACATATTTTCCAGCATATGATTCTCCAGTTATAAAGAACTTGTTGCCTTGTAACTCAGGGAATAATTGAAAGAATTGTATGAGAGTGGAGTATAACTGTTCACCAACTTGAGTCTGATTAATGCAGTAACCCCTAGGGTCTTCAGTGAAGCTAAAGCCAGTTCCAACCGGATTGTCTATATAAATAACATGATGACTCAAAGCCCAGTTATACTTACGTCTTTCAAATCTCTTTTTATAGACTCTAAGAGGACCATTTTCTGTAAAAAGTCCATAGAGAGATGTCGCTCCAGGGCCCCCTTGAAGCCACAATATAACTGGAGCATCTTTATTGTTACTAATCATAGCAGGAAAATACCAAAAGAATTGATTTGAATTGTATTGTTTATTCACAGTGAAAAATCCTGCATAGCTTTTTATCTTAAGGCTTTCTGTAAATGGCACGCGAGCCAACCGCCTGCCTTCTGTGACATTACCACTCTCGACATATGGAGTAAGGAATAATGGACTACCTGGATCTCCATCATCAGGTTCCCCAAGACTTATTTTTGGATATTGATTAAAGAGGCACTGTACAGTTAAAAAATTAATAAGTAGAGCAGCCCAAAGAAAAAAACTATACATCGTGCTTAAACGTTGACCGATACTTGTATGCGGTAAACCAGTGATTATTAATAAATTATATAGAGCAAAACGAAATGTAATCAAAAAGCGGAGATAGGTATATTTTAGCCTTATCTACGAGCGCTATCCATATTCCAATTTTGCTTATCATTCGACTGGGAACATAAAGGTTAACAATAATAACTTAAATAAACAAAAACTATCAAGCATCATACAAATAGCAATAGGTATATTACAAAGATGTAATTTTAAATTAAATTGAACTTTCAACTTTTCTCCTGATTCAAGTCAAAATAAAATAAATGTTGCCATGTACATTGGACATATATCGTATCTGCGCCCTGCATTTTTTTTTCTAGTTTTAATAGTTAGTATAGTTTTTTTTCTAGTTAAATTCAATTTAAATAAATATTAACCAGAGTTATTTTATTGTTTCACCAAAAACTATATTGAATAAACTTAAAAATAAAATTATTAATGATTCGAAAGTGAAAACCCTGACAAAAGTCAACGTCAAATGTCAATGTACTTTTGAATTTTGATGTTGTGTATTTTGTAAAATGTTAAATGTTTTTTATTTAGTTAATTTTTGCGTTGAGACTTGTGTCTATGAATGACACAACTTTTACCTTAAATGCATAGTAATTATTAGTTAAAGAAAGTAAATAAGAAGTCGGTTAAAATGAATATTCTTCTTAATTATTATCCACTGACTCTTCTGGCTATATTTTCATCATTTTATATATTTGTGCTATCTATACATTTCCCATATGTATATCCAAGAATAAAACTTGAAGCAAAAAGTAAAGGTGATGCGGGAGAACCGCTCATTCTAACGCCTTATATAGAAAAAGGAAATATTGAACAAGGCCAAAACTTATCACGTGTATCAATTACAGAAAAAATTGGCATCACAAGTCATGCCGGCTTTTTAACTGTTGATAGTAAATATAATTCTAATTTATATTTTTGGTACTTTCCTACTTTTGATAAAAATCGTAATGCCCCAGTAGTGCTGTGGCTCCAAGGAGGTCCAGGAGGAAGTTCCTTATTTGGGCTGTTTACAGAAAATGGCCCTTTAATGGTAAAAAAATCCGGATTTGTTACAAGGAAATATCATTGGGCTCTAAGATACAACTTACTCTTCATTGATAACCCAGTAGGAACAGGATTTAGCTTTACAAATGATGATAAAGGATACTGTGAAGATGAACAATGTGTTTCGAAAGGCTTGTATAATGCTTTGCAACAGTTTTTTAAACTTTTCCCACATCTACAGTCAAATGATTTTTATATAACTGGAGAATCTTATGCTGGAAAATATATTCCATCTTTGGCTATGGAAATTCATAAAGATAACTTGATCAGTAAACAAAAAATAAACCTTAAAGGTATGGCATTGGGCAATGCATACTGTGACCCTGTCACTCAAATGGACTATGGTAATTACTTATATCAACATGGCTTAATAGATGATAAACAAAAAAGTTTATTCATTAAAATGCAAAATGCAATTGTTAAAAATATAAATGAAGAAAATTGGGTAGAAGCGAATGTACTGATGGATACATTAATGGACGGAGACTTAACAAACTTTTCATATTTTAAAAATTATACTGGTTTCCAAAATTATTACAATTTTTTAATACCAACAGATGCGACAGATATGGATATGTATATAAATTTATTGAATAATGACCAAATACGAAGAAGTGTTCATGTTGGAGGACTGCCCTTTCATTCTGGGAAAGAAGTAGAAATACATTTAGCGTATGATATATTAAAATCAGTCGCTAGTTATGTTGCAGAATTATTATCAAATTATCGTCTTCTATTTTACAATGGGCAATTAGATATAATTGTAGCATATCCTTTAACTGAAAACTTTTTGCGGAACTTAAACTTTTCATCTGCTAATGAATATAAAAAGGCAAGTAGAAAAATATGGAGAGTACAAAATGACTTAGCTGGTTATGTCAAAAAAGCAGGCAATCTTACAGAAGTGATGGTCAGGAATGCAGGTCATATGGTTCCTCATGATCAGCCCAAATGGGCATATGATCTTATAACAAAGTTTATAAGCAATAAATTGTAAAAGTTGCTTATATTTCATTTTGTTATATTCTGCTTCTTTTAATGTAGAATTTAAACTCTTACTCATAATCTTTTAAAATAGAAATAGTAGAAATATAGAATAAAAATAGTAGACCAGTGGTAATGCATTTACTTAAGAACAATGAAACTGGTTCAAATCCTGAGTCTCGCACCTCTGATATTTTCATGTGCATATCATTTCACATGATTACCATTTGTCTTACGGTGAAGAAAAATATTGTGAGAAAACCTGCACGTCTGAGAGAACTTAGCAAGCTTTCAAAAGACATGTGAAGTCCACCAACCTGGCCTTTGGCTAGTGTTGTGGCCAGAGCCCCTTTCGCATTGAAGGGAGGCACATGCCCAGCAATGGGACTTTAAAAAGGACTGAATACATACATACAAATATAATCAAAATGATCAAATGGAATCTCAGAGAAACTCAGTATATTTACAGACTAGGATATTATATTAGAAATGAATTGATTTTCTACAATCTTAAGGTATTTGGTCCTCTCTATTCCTTAAACTTGAATAAATTTAATGGCTATGATTTTTAATAATGAATTATCAAGTACATAATTGTTACATTTCATTTATTTTATTGTTTTAAATAAACATATATATATATACACACAATTTATATATTATTTTGGCCCAATCTCCTTTACCAAAGCGTTTAAGACTCATGGTGTGTTGAATGCATGTAACTTAAACAATTTTTAAATATAACTATTTGTTTTTTATTGCTTTTTATTATCTTTGATTTTATTATTGATTTCTTTAAGAGGCCAATATTACATCCAAATGTACTGATGAATTCAGCAGAAGTACAATTTCTTAAGTTTATTGACAAAATGTCCTGAGTTCTGACAGATTTCAGCCACGGCGGCCAATCTCACTGAGACTAGCCGCGCAGAAGATATCTACATGTTTACATATAATAAGACTATAGGTCGAATGTAATATGGTGTACATAGAAAAAAATGCTAAAACCGAGTCAAGGGCATGTGAGAAGAGAAATAAAACAATTCAGACTTTTTTAAATTTTTTTGTTCCTCTTGTCTGTTTGTTTGTTTGTACGGGCTAATCTCCAAAACTCACCGATTTAAATGAAATTTTGCATGGTGGTGGTACCTTATATCCCCTGTCAACATTTTAGATACTTTTCATCCCGGAACATTAAAGAGTTCCCGTGGGATAGTTAAAAAACTATAACAACTTATACAGCTTAGTACATAAAATCTACTGATTGGATTTTAATGAAACTTTATAATAATATAATTCATACATCAGAATAACAAATAGGCTACTTTTTATCCCGGAAAAATGTATGGTTCCCGTGGGAACTAATGGATCTCTATTAGTGTTTGTCTAAATACCTATAGTGCACAAGTGTACTAATCCATACTAATATAATTATAAATGTGAAAGTAACTGTCTATCTGTTATGTTTTCTACACATCTAAACCGGTGAAGCAATTTGATAGTTTTATATGATTTATATTTTTTGGCGCAAAAATTAAACTTGAAGAGAGTGAATAGAGGTTGATAGTTTGTATTGGGAACAAATCATTTCTCAAGTACAAAAAAATCATCATTTCCTATAATTTTCGTTATAAATGAAGAATACTTCGGCGTTTATAATCAAGGTAAAATAGGAGATGAGTTCAAGTTTTTTTTAATCTTTTCTACACCTATGTCTATTCACATTGTAAAACATACACAGGGACAAATAAATCGCTAATCTATACATATAATAAAATTGTAACTGAGCCGAATCTGTACATTAAATATTTTTTGGAAAATCTTATTGAAGTAGACATTATTATCGATACAGAGTCCGAATCTAGTTTTTCGAATTTTTGTGTCTGTCTGTTTGTATCAAAAATTATAACAATAAAACACGAGAAATACAAAAATTAGGTACTCATTTATTTCATATTTCTAAACAATTTAATAAATAAACTTAATAGGTCATTCAATTAATAATTATATTAAGATTATTTTAAATGAATAAAACTTAGGTCTATTATGGACTTTGATTTCATCTCATGCACACTTAACCAATTTAGTACAAAAAGGTATTCATTTGAAATTGTATAATAGTTTTTTAGATTTACACGAATATTTGACATTTTAAATAAAATTACCTTTTCGGATAATTTCGCGGATTTATTTTGATTTTTGGTTCCCGACGTTTCGAATGCTTTACAGCAATCATGGTCACGGGAGAGACTGAGGTGTTAGATTTCTTAAAGGTCCCAGAAAATTACAAAATGATTTAAAAAAAAACAAAAATATCACCAAAGTACCTTACAATATTTGTTGATTTTAATTTAAAACATTTTTTTTTAATAAGTATTATAATTAAACATGGCAATTTTATTTATTTTATATTAGCTGTTATCAAAATAAATCCACAAAAAAATCCGATAAGATAGTTTTATTTAAAATGTTGTAATTTTATTTTAATAAAATGTAATAATTTCAAAAAGAATTTATGAAATCAAAACTAACATTAATATGTACATTTCTATGAATATATGGTAATTTTGTTTTATATGTTTTTGTATGGCTCATCAAAATGTATGTCTGAGGATCGAATTTAGGTTGGGTTTTATTAAACTTGGCTTTTCATTTCTCTAGATCGTTTAGCGTTTTTTGAATAACCAACCGAGTATCATATAACACGTGCAAAGAACAATGCTGTAACTCACTAATCAGTATTAACATAATTTGAATATAATAATAATTTCTATTGTAAACTTCTACACACACCACATTTTATTAACGAGCTGACAACGCATGTATCATGAATGTAGGCTGTCTGCATATATTCTTGAATAAATCATTAAAAAGTGCAGATTGCTTGCGTTCCTATCTATCTAATTCTCGTCGACAATAATCGTTGGCTCACTATTACAAGGTTCTATGTTACAATTTTAGTACTTATTTAGTTATTAATGCTACAAGGTTCTATGTGTCATTAGCAACAGTTTTGCAAAAACAAACCACTAGATAGCGGCACTATAACTACAAACTATTTAATTTTACATAGTTCTATGTTGTTTTTTTAACGATAACAAGATAACGAAGTTCTATGTAAAAATTACTAAACTTCATTAAAATTAACATAGAACCTTGTAATAGTGAGCCAACGAATTGTTAAAGGTCATCGTGAGTATAATTATTAGTTACAATACAAATTCATAATTGCTTCGTTATATAGTGTTACAATTTAAATGTTTCTTTTTTCTTCTTTCATTTCTTTCTCCTTCTCTTTTCTTTGAATTTTAAACTTGATTTTAAAATATTAATGTGGCTAGTTTTATTTAAAATGTCAAATATTCGCATAAATCTAAAAGAGTATTCTAATACTGCATTCTAATGTGTTACAATATTGTACCTTGCAAGTCTGTATAAAACGATATAACTCGCGTCATCTAAAAAGAAGGCTGGAAGAAAGTGGAGGGGGTATGTTTGCGCATGGGTATACTCGCGCACAAAAGTACTAAGCCTATTATTTTATTTTTCATAGCATTTCGCTCGCGGCTTCATATATTAGTTATTGGTAGGGACATTGAAAAATATATTAGATAGAATATCATTAAATAGAATTCTATTCATTATTAAAATATGTTTGATTCAGTGCAGAATGTTTAATCTACTTAAAAAAAATGAAATTAATACGTTTAATACATTTTTTTTATTATTAACTGCATTATTATTAGACTCTCTCTTTGTAAAACAATATACGTCAAAAAAAAATTTTCTCTTTTCTATATATAAAATCATTTCGTAATTAAAAACTTTTGTGTGCGCGATGGTACTTCGAACTGACGAACCAATAGCGCACCGGCAAGCATGCAGCGCGTGCCCCGCCGCCCAGCGCCGCCCCGCGCCCGCTTCTTACCACCAATTTGACCGATAAATCGCTTCTGCGCCGTTTGACAGCCAGCGTTCTTTTTAGATGACGCGAGTTATAGCAGTCACACAATTTAACTAACATTGGCATTGATATTATGATTTCACAACACATTTTCCATTATTAATTATTATTATATTAATAAAAAATCAAATTTTTAAATCATTCAATATTTGTGTAAAAATTTAAAACACTTGTAAATTGTCATATTCCCAATCAATAATTAATTTAGTGAAAATATAAACTGGGGTTACATTTTTTAGCTTATATAGTAAAAATTTGGTTTTTATTACTAATATTGTTTATGCGAGTAAAGCTGTCAATGCGTCTAAGAACTGGGTTCTCTGAGATATCGGCACTGTGATGATTGAGGAGTCTACGAAGTCCAGTGACGCTGATATTCCGCTTTTTGTAGCTGCTTGTTCAAATGCTGCTCCGAATAAACTGTAAAAAAATATTTAATTTTGAAGTAAAACTTCTTTAGGCGTGATTGTGGGGTAAGTCAATAATATATTCGAAAAATGAGTGTCGCGGAAGTGAGAGTCAAATTTATTCATAATTAATAATTAAAAAAAATATTATAATTATGTTTTATAAAAATGAATATTTATTACTAATAACTTTATAAAAATTATTATACATATTTATATTTTGATTTGTTTTGAATTTAATTTAATTGCGGTATCTGCCACAGCGTAAAGACATTTTATTTTAAACCGCGTAAAAGTTACACGCACTCATTTTTAGTAATGATTTTGATTAATTAAAATTTAATTTCTTGTATGTATTCAACGCTTTTTAACGTCACAATCAGACTATACAAGGGGGATCAGGCTATACCACCACCACGCTGGCCGAGCGTGAAGAAGGGAAAAGGGGAGGGGGGGGGGGGGAGTGAGTGAAGAAGGGAAGGGGGGAGGGAGTGAGTGAAGAAGGGAAAGATAGTTGTAGAAAAAGACGGTTAGAAAGAGAAATAGAGTCGAGAGAAAGAAAGGAACATAGAGGAAGAGAGTGATAGAGAGTGAGGAAGTCTTCTTTGTATTGTAGAGTAGTGGTCGTACTTGCGCGGGTCCTGGTGGTGGTGCGGCGGCAGGCCCAGCAGCAGCGCGCGCGCCGCACCCAGCAGCGGCCGCGCCGGCGCCGCGCGCGCCACCCAGCGCGCCGCCTCGCCCAGCCACAGCGGGCCCGCCACCGCCGCCGCCTCGGGCACACCCTGCGAATTATGTATGTACTGATTAAAAACTAATTACCTCGCTTCGCTCGGGTTCGTCCCTAGATACGACTTAACAGTTAGTATGGAATAGATAGACTATATATTATATATAGCCTATAGCCCTCCTCAATAAACGGGATATCTAATGCAAAAAGAATTTCTCAAATCGGATTATTAGCTTTGGAGATTAGCGCGTTCAAACAAACTCTGCTGCTTTATAATATTAATTATTATAAATAATTAATAAGCATTTTAAAAAGTATATACTAAAAACCAATAACATTTACTCACCTCCTGCACAATAAAATAATTGAATGGTCCAGCCAGCATCAGTCCCCGGGACAATAAGATATTATGAACTAGTCTGGCTACCGCCTGCAAGGTCTGTTTCGCTGCTGCTATGCCTTGCTTCAGGGCTTCGTTCTCTCCGGATACATCAAGGCATGCAAGAGCTAGCTGAAATCCTTCTGCTCGGGGTATTGTTTCCTGGAATATATTTAAATTAAATACACAATATGTACTTAATATATTATATTTAGGGCAGTAGTAGCACAGTGGTAACACACTCGTTTGGGAATTAAGTGACGCGGGTTCAAATCCCAGATTTCACATCTCTGATATTTTCATACCAAAATAATTTCCAACATGATTACCACTTGTCTTACAGTGTTGGAAAACATCTTGAGGAAACCTGCACGTTTGAAAAAACCTAGCGAGTTTACGAAAGACATGCAAAGTCCGCAATCACTTAGCCAGGGTGGTGGACTATCGCCTGATCCTACTCCTATTGAGAGGCCCATGCCCAGCAGTGGGATGTTAAAAAAGGCTGAATACTTATACTTAAATTAAGATACATATTATTATGTATTCATTCAAATTAATAAAACGAGTTTCCTTTTACTATCCCTTTAACTATATGAAAATAAAGGACCTCAGGATATCAGCAACTGTTTTATCTGTCTAGTTGGCATTAATTATTGTTATATTTTCTACAATTTCCACCGATAATCAAACTTACAACCTCATTATATTCTGCCCACATAGCTTCATTATTATATACTGTTTAAAGTATGACTTAACTACAAAATCGAAGAAAGACTATGATAAAATACCAATGATAATCTTTTAATGTATTTTGAAATATTTCTTTAATTTCGACTCTACTTACATGTTCAATAAGGGCCATGATAGCATAAACTACATCTAAAGCAGCGACCACAGGTGCATGAGGCCTTTGCAAGAGGAACGTAGCTCGAGTGGGAGTGGGCAGCTTGTGCTTGGCTGCCGCTGTCTCCAGGGATGTGAGGAGTGACCTCCGGAGGTCCACATCCATTGATCTGTACGCTTGCCTCGCTTGTTGGAGTGGGAAGCTGGAAATGATAATGCTTTTGTTTAATATATATTAGTTATAGATTCTGTTTAGATGCCAGTGGTGGTTAAGTGTTCTTCTTTTTAAATAAATGTCTGTAACAACTATACCTCCAAGACATGTAACACCTCAGTCTCTCCCGTGACCATGGATGCTGTAAAGCATTCGAAACGTCGGGAAACAAAAATGCAAATAAATCCGCGACAAAATCCGAAAAAATAGTTTTATTTAAAATGTCAAATATTCGCGTAAATATAAGAAAGTATTATGTTCTTCTTTGTTATTAATAGTAAATATGTTAGAACATTAATGCAGCACTATCTAGTTCCATGGTAAGCTACGAGGCCTGTGTTATGGATACCAGATAATTTATACACTACACATATATAACTTTAAATACAACATCTTATAAATACTAACCAATTGTGTTTAGGTTATTATTCGAGTTGAAATAAATATACAACAATGAGATTTTCATCAATCATCAATTATAATTTTTTTTAAGAAAATAAAGTATTATTATTATTAATGTAAATTGAACCTTTAGGTAAGGCATTTAAATGCAATGCTTAGAGTTTTCACAAAAAAAAATCTAAAAGTGCGCTCAAATGTTCAAATGGGCAATCATTCGGTGAGGACAATTTTTTGTCGCTGATTGTGTATCCACTATCTAGTATTTTTTTGATTGATGGCCAGTGTACTAACCCCATGTCGGCCAGCAGCTGGCGCAGCCTGGCGGCGCCGGAGCGCGCGTGCAGGCGCAGCGCGGGCGCCAGCGCGCTGTGCGCCAGCGCAGCCTCCAGCGACCACCAGCGGTACAGCGGCAGCCACGCGTCCTTCTCTACCACCACGCGGGCGCCCTGAAATTACACATACTTATTTAGTTATTTGCTAATATTATTTATGTACCTACGTTAATTTGCCTCTCTAGGGAATGTGACATCTAGCTAACTCCCATATGTGACCCCAGACACACTGGAAGTGAACGATAGACGGTGTTTAGTGCCGGATTCAACCTTAGCATCGCCCCTGGGCATAGTAAAAAATGTCGCCCGCCCTATTATCGAAACTTTGCATAAAATGGGTAAAGTTTCGATGATTTTTTTTGTTTAATTTGAAAATGCAAAAATATAATTTATAAATGAAATCAATTTTTCGAATAATTTACCTACTAGTTAGTCTTTCTTTTATTTTTTGGAAAATAAAAAAAGCATTTTCGCTAAACGGAAGAAAAATTTTTTCCCGCCCTTCGGATTTTGCCACCCCTAAAAATTTGCCGCCCTGGGCACTAGCCCCGTGTGTAAATACAGCGCTGGTCGGTGTACCATATGGGTTCCTCCAGGCACTATTCTGATACTGGCTTGTTTAGTTGGTGAGTCCCACAATTTTTCCCAACGTTACAAAAAAAGCGTCAAGTCATTAATATATTATAAAAAAATAGATACTAAAGAACATAGAATTATCTTTTCTGAAGCTAAAATATTATCAGACTAATATTACAACTGTGTATGTGCTAACTTACCCTGGCTTCCTCTTTGTGTAATATAATAATCACAATCGTAAATATGTCCTCACGGAATGAGCGGTAATTTGAACATTTGGGTGCTTTTTTTTCTTGTGAAAACAACTTTAAGCATTGCATGTCAAGTTCAATTTACATTGTTGTATATTTATTTCAACTAGTATAAGTACCTAAACACAATTGGTGACAATTTTAAGAGAACTTTTGCATGGAATTGTGTATCTAGTCCTTTTCTGATCGGTGAGGGTAAGTGAGTATGGTCAACTCACAGTGTATACGTCGTCGCCATGCAGCTGCGCGGCCACATAGCGGTGCAGCGGCTCGGCGTCGAGCAGCGCGCGCGCCGGCGAGCGCAGCTGCAGCGCCGCGTGCGCCGCGCCCGCCGCCGCCGCCGCCCACAGCGCGCGCACGGTGCAGCGCGAGCAGCGCGCCGCCAGTTCTAATGCCGTGCACGCGCTCTGGAATACATTTGGTTTTTTGAAGTTATGCTTCTTTTGGCACATTTGAAAAAAAATATAAGAGTAAAATTTTTACGATTGACGACAGCCAAAAAGCTACATGATGAAGTTTTTTTTTTTTTTAACGTTGGGAAATGCATTTACGCACGACGTGTGGGACTCACCGGCGTAATACAGCCAGTACTACCCACTAAAACCCAACAGAACCTTCACCCGTCTTAATGGGGCGTCGCAGGATCGCTGACGCATTCAACTGCGACGCCCCGACGGCAGGTCTGCCGAAGCAGACCACCACAACCATGGGGTTGCTCCACAGTCCACTCTGCTATCAGAGAAGTACCAGGAGCAACCCGCATGGTACACCGCCCCCCGAAGAGGGCCACCTCCCACCGCCCACCGAAGTGGGCAACCTCCCTGTGCGTTTCTTAGCTTCGCGCCCGGTTGGGTTGCCGGGCACTACTGAGCCCCCCCACCACGACAAGGTGAACGCACGTTGGGGGGGTACATGATGAAGTTAGCTGAAAGCGAGATAATAATTTTTTTTTTTATGATTTCAACAGCTTATTTTGTGAATGACAATCTAAATTCAGCCTTAACCTAACAATGGTATATTAAAAAAAAATGAAGAAGGTATAGTTTAAAATTACTTGATCACTCAGTCTTAAGGCGCTCTTTTCCAGAATCGCCGCTCCCTAGGCGCCAGCGCGCGACGACCCGTTTCATTTTATCTGTTTTTCGCCTATTGCCATAAATATAAGTTAATAAATGAAAATCTGTTTCTCCGAATACCTAAATAATGACAAGCTAAATCGATGAGTATAACTTTCATATCATATAATAATGTATTTTGTGTGTATCAGAGATTTTAAGGTATTTTTAGACCTATCTTTGAATTTTTTTTTTATCGAGTGAACTATTGCCAATCGTGTTTTGGCCTCTCTGGGTACTTAGCTATTATCCTTAACTATAACATGTATGAATTTTAGAACTATATGTATTATATTCGTGGTTTTATAATGCTTCAAAATATCCTAAATTCTGGAAAAGAGCGCCTTAAAAGGCACCATCACACCCAAATAATTGCCGTTGCCGTAAATGTATAATAAAAATGCACTCTGTTTAAATTAAATATAATAGTGAGAATTATTTTTAAATAATGCCCAATTTTAATTGTTATTAATTTTGTATTAAAAATATAATATATAAAACTTACTGGTTTTCCATAATAGGAGAACTGAGTATAATTAAACATTAGTGTGTGTCGTTTTTCCTCCCATGCTTTTCTTTCTCGTCTCTTTTCCACAATTGTTTCAATATCTTCCCTGCCTTCCGTCTCCTCTTCCTAGAATTTATTAAAAACAAAAATTCAATCCAATTCAATTTTCTTGTTAATGGCATCCAAGCGTACCAGTTGAGTTCAGATTACTTCCCTAATGTCATGAAGAATGCCGAAGAAGATTGGTCTATTTACAAAAATTTATACATTTTTGTACCTCACATTTAATAGATTGCTGTGTCCAAAAATGACTTACTGTAATATTAATTATTATTATGTTAACGAAACTAATATTAGTATGAAAAAATCAATATGAGATAAAATTTCTAACAGCCCCTAAAACTTCTTTTCTTAATAAAACCATTACACTGACTGAGAGATAACAAGTGTTTTTAATCTACTGGATCTAGAAGAATGAAACTTTTACAGACAAGAATTCCTTATATGAAAAAGCAAGGTAGTGACAAAGTATTATTTTTTTTTAAATTAACCTCTAAAGAGGTTCAAAATCAGGTAAGGTATACTGGAAGTTTATCATTTTTTAATATGTTTACAGAACTAATAGAAAATCCCATCACATGCACAACTTATTATGATAGATATTTCTAGAATTACTTAAACTAGCATATAAGTTATCCCAAAAGCAGAATACTTACCTCTTCCTCATCATCCCGGAATATATCATCAAAATTTGGAATGTTCTCCTCTTCGTCTTTATAAATAAGTCTTACCTGAAAATAAAACATCAGCCTTTTTCATTTGAAAAATACTATTTAAACTAATATTACAAAATAAAATGTACCGACCTGACCATCGCTATATACATTACATATGTCAGTAGGCTTGTGAGAGTCCAGAACAAAGAAAATTACATCTTCTTCTGGTTGAAGGATATCTACTAAGTCTATGGTCCCGCCACAATTAATTAGTACAACATATTTAATTTCTTCATTGTTTTCATCATATGCAGTTTTCAACTCTGATATACCCCCAACTGG
The DNA here is from genome assembly GCA_947093115.1 of Brenthis daphne. Lineage (NCBI taxonomy): Eukaryota > Metazoa > Arthropoda > Insecta > Lepidoptera > Nymphalidae > Brenthis > Brenthis daphne. The sequence goes on along the minus strand of OX352471.1, from coordinate 28,487,958 downwards.
GACCAAAGTGTACAAAATATTATCACATTTAAACAAGTCTTGAAGTATTTTACACGCACAAATCGCATCCACATCGTAATGAACTAGTAATAGTACCCTCTGGAAGAAAGTTCATCATTGAAAAACAATAACCCATGTGAAAATTTTATATAATTAACAAAAACAATACATACGTTGCCTAGAAGAACATTATAAAAATCATTTCTAATATCTTCTATAAACATTTTACGAGCTCCTCAAGTTTGAACAAAAGAAGATTTTATGAAATCATGCTTTTGATAAATGTAACAGAAAAACACCTGCTCAAAACACTACTAGAAAAATTGTCAAACTTCTCCTTTCAAAGTTTAAACTGTCACTTTTTGTTCTCTTATTCCCGCCAAAATTCAGATGCGTTCATTTTTACGACTTTTTTCACATGTTAGCCTGCACGTAAAGTAAAAATATAATCATAATTTACTAGCAATATATAACAACACGGGTATTAAAAATACTCTAAAAATAAATCTTATACAAAGTACATATTCTAATGTTAAGTTGTTAGTTTAAAAAAAAAGGTCAATGTCCTTTCGCACTCCACGTACTTTTAAAAGATTTGTACATTAAATATATTTTGTAAAACAAATACAACTGTTACGTTAGAAAAAGTAAAAATCCCAAAATAATAGTTGTAATTTTTTTGTCTGTTTGTAATTTGTATAAAAATTATTACATTGCAATATACGCATTTCACGCAAAAAGTACTTACTGAACCGATTTTAACTAAATACCTATATCGTTTTTTTTCTTTTTAAAAATGTATAGTACTCGGATTAATATTTAGAATATTTTATAGTACAGGAAAAAAATTGAAGTGTTTGTAATATCAAAATAACAGATGTTTACTAAATACATTAGAAAATATATACGAGTAAAAAATATATAGATTATATTCTAAGATATATACGGTACTTATAAAAAAAAACACATTTTTTAACATTTTTGTCAGTCCGCCGTTTGTTCCGGCTAATCTCCGAAACGACTGGAGAGATTTTGACGGAACTTTCACTGGCAGAGAGCTGATGTTAGGAGTAACTTAGGCTAATAATTAGGGTTCGGCTAAAAAACGTACATACGCACCCGAGCGAAACGAGGGCAAGTAACAAATAATAACTAGTAAATTATGTTTAGTTTAGTAGTTTATTTACAAAACGAAATTTTAGTACATTTAATCTTATTAAATACATATTAGGTATATTAGTTATCTAGACATTCAAGTACCTTGCTGTTCATCAATACAATTTTTTCTCTTTTTAAAGCATTCAACATGATGATGTGCTATTTTATAGGAAATTGTGCCCGGCCTTAGTAAGTTACTAGAGACCGCTCTGAAATAGGATTTCAAAAGAGTTTCTTCCGTTTCTTCCGGATACAAATATTCATTTAATGTGTAACATAAATCACTTTCTGGGCAATCTAAGGCTCTTAGACAGCCTGCATATTCCGACCATAGCAATTTACGCCATTTAACATTGTGCCTCTGAGCGAGAGGAACTAAAACACATGCAGCGAACGTGTGATCTCCATAACTGACCGATTGGAACTGCTCCAAAAACTGTGTGTAAAAGTCTTGAAAGTTGTGTAATCCAGTAAGTTGCTTATCAAAGTTAAATCTATCGTGTTTCCTGAAAAGAACCTGTGTGCATTTTCTTAATAGAATTTTTATTTTATCATTCAAGAACAATGAATTATCACAAAGAAATACACACATAAGTCTACAAAACCTATCGGTGTGATTGATATCATTTAAAAGATCTGGAAAACATATTTCATTAAACAAAATCCACTCTAAGCTACATCTTATTATTAGTTCTTTTTCGGTCGCTAGTTGCTGTGCTGCTCGATTTGCATTTTCACCAACAACTGTAGGAGTAGGTTTTACTTCTTGGCTTCTGCTATATAGAGACAATATTGGTAAATATATCCAGTCTCTCGGTAATACTGGTTCTTGCCACTGCTTCAGAACTACATTACCAGTAATATCCAGTGGATTTAAATTAATAACCTTGCTATAACATGCCTTTATATCTTCCACATTAGTCAGAGCATTACTAAAACTGTCTGCTTCTGATAAAGACACAATGTTTAAAAGTCGCTCAGCTGTAAACCACTCCCTATTAAATATAATATTTTTGAACAAATATTCCAGTTCATATTTCTTGTCCACTCTTAAAATATAACAAAGTTTACTGGCAACAGCATAAATAAGATCTTTTATAGATTCTGAAATGTTACTCTGAATGGCTAGTCTAACAATGCTGAAAACTAATTCTATTTCCATTCTTGTAAACCAATTGTTAGTCAGACTCGGTGGTTTCTTTGATAAATCTGTTACATAGTTTATAATTTGATTAACATATAACTTTCCTATTTCTTTTTCATTAACAACATTCAACAGTTTAAATAAGGATACTAAAAATGGAATAGGTGAAACTATGTTTAGCATCGGAAGTACTTTATGAGGCGAATCTATTACAGATGTTTTAAGAGTTACAAGATTTTTGGTGGAATATAAATCTTTATCATCTATAGCAGAAAGAAGATTTGAACTTGGGGATAGGTTGTTTAAAAGAAGCTTGAATCCATTGGACATTGCTAACATTTTCAAAGTATCATTTAAAAATTTAAGTGTAACCTTTTCATTAAGCAAAATTGTCTTACAACAGTCAACAGCGGAACAGAGAAGTCTCAAATGTCCACAAGTGTAATTATCAAAATGGGCTGTTTGCATCAACCATTTTTCTACTCCTTCTTTTAATAACGGATATATCTGCTGTTTATAGTTCTCTAAGTTAAGCATATTGCAGTTCAAAAGCTTAGTAATATACTGTAACACTACTGCAGCATGAGTGGCTGAAATGACAGAGGTACTCATAAACAAATCAGTCCCCTGAACATGTTTGTATAATGTAGTGATCACAAGTGGAAATAGAGACAATGCATTTTCAGTTCCAAGTCCATAATTGAGTAAGTTTGATAAAATACAGAATGCTTCTATTTGTAGCCTCAAGCCATATGTACCATCTACTCCAGAACTTATATATTCCGATATAGGTCTCAAAATGTCATACTTTGTCAGTAATATTTCATCAATCTCTTTGGATTGTAGTGATAGAATTCTTAAGAGTTTGAGGGCGGCCAGAATTGGTTTTCCACTATAAACTATGTTAGGATCAAATGTAAAATTAATACTTGTTGTCGGAATAAAATTTTTCATTATAGTATTCATTAAATGATCGGTATCGACAACGATTCTTGCAGTTTCAGTGGAATCCCTAGACAGTCTTATTAGTATCTGAAGTGCATACTGAACACAGTTAAAACTCGGTTTTACAGTTTCCAAAATATAAAACAGGCGTTGCAAAATATCTGTTCTTAGAATGGCTGCAATTAGATCTATTTCTGCGAGATGAAAATCTTTTAGTTCAGATTCTTTGGATTCTAGATCCTCAATTTCTGACTTGTCATTTTCTAAACATGGCTGAAAGGTGCCTTCTTCAAATCCTAACATAGCATCAAGGCATGCTTCATCTATTCTATTCAATAATAAATTTCTCATAGCTTTTAATGCTGGTTCTAGTAATATAACCTTATTTTCATCCATTGCAATTCTGATAACAAAAAAGATTTTACTCAATGGTAGTTCTATAATATCTTTATATATCCCTGTACTATTATACTCAAGAAGTCCTGCTAATGTATTTAGAGCCATCACCCTTTGCTGTGTTACACTTGATCTAGTTAGTTCAAATAGTTCAGTTACTGAATATCCAGGTCTATGAGGTTCCTCACCATGGTGGAACAAGGTTTTAGTTTTTTCAGTATATTCTATGGTATATGGGAGAAGATAACCTTTGAAATCAAACCTTGCCTCATAAGGTTCATCAGATTTAATTTTTCTACTTTCTTCAATGCCTTTCATCCATTCCAATTTATCTTTTTCTAAGTTTTCAAAATGAAGCCATTTATTTAGTTGTGGATGTGATAAAATATCATTTTCCCAGAGTGAATCACTTTCAAATTTATTAACACTTTTATTAATTTCAGTTTCAAACTTTGGATTAATGATATCCATTTTAGCTTCATCACTATTTGATTCCAACACACTGTTTTTGCTAACTTTGCTACGATTATGCCTTAAAAAGTTTATAACTTTGGAGTCCAAGGTAGAAAGTAATTTCTGTTGTTCTTGAAGGATTTCATCTTCACTCATTTCACTCAAAACTTTAATATTTTCATTATGTATAGCATTTGCTTCCTGGCTTGAAACAATATAGCTTTGTTGTGGAAAATTTAAATCTTTTACTTCATTCATCGTTAATTTTGAACTTGATGGTTGATCAATATCCATCTCTACGTCTTTCTCTTTTTTCAACATTTCTAAGTTTTGTGCATGAATGCTTTTAGAGGCCGGCTTTACATTCGGATCTCGCTTAGTTACCTCTGGAAAACCTTTAGATGGTAATTTGAAGTCCATTAATGCACTTACATTGAATAATGATACATTTTTTTCAACAATATTGCCAAGAATTGAAGGTATAACTTTTGGATAGTAAACTTTATCGTCATCAGGTTCTGCCGATTTTTCGTCAGTTTCTTCAACATTCTTTTCTAAAATATCACCCATAAGAGACCCTGTGCTAGTTTCTGTACGAGCTCGTTTTTCAATATTGGCTAGACCTTTAGATTGAGCATATTTCGAAGGTTTTCTTGTACTTAATGAAGGAGAAGAATTTGCTCTTTTAGTAGTTTGATGTTCTGTTTTTCGTAAATTAACAACTTGTGCTGCCGGTTTAAAACTTTTGTCTTTGAGAAACTCTTCTTGCATGCGGAGTATATCATCTTCGCTTTCTCCGGGCTTAGGTCTGCGGATCATTTTGTTACCTTAGAATAATGTTCAAAGATAAATACAAGTTACATTATAAAATTCAATTCAATTCTTCTGTTTAGTGGCTTCTAGGTACAAAAAATACATTAGTATTTAATCGCAATTCGCAGAGCTACTGAGTCAGTATAAATCTATACTCTTTGTACTGAGTACTGAGTACTGTCACAGTGACAGACCAGCAGGGCTGCCAGTACACAGTAGGGTCAACTTATTTTTTTAAGACTTACATTCAAAATCATGGAGGACAAATAAAATTCAAAACGCTGACAAATGTCTGGCGACAGCTTAAAATTATCTGAGGAATTTTGAAGTGAGCCAACCAAAATGAAAAAGCATTAAGCAAGTATTAATAAATTCTTTACTGTACTCTAAATTAATATAGCAACTTTACACTGCATAGAGTAATAATAAACATCCCAAAATGATATAATTGTAGACCTTCCAAAGGCCGTAAATGTGCAATTTTGTTTCATAAATATACAACGAAACGCTCTATCTTCGTATCCACTAGTTCTTCTATGAATAAGATTCAAAACAACCAAAGAAAAATATGTTTAAGCATTCATTATTATAAAACAAACAATTAGCAAACATTATTATAAAAAATAGCTTGAGCATTTTTTCCTCCACCTACATTTCTTCTGCTTCTTTTTTTTAATTATTGTCATAGATTAATAATAAAGATAAAATAATTTTATAAAATTAACAAATGCCAATAATCTGTTCTAATTACTGATGTCACATTCACCTGTTACTGACTACTGTCGTCTGTCAAGTGTCATTTGATAAAACAAAAACACGTGTTTTTATTGTGGTACATACTTGAACTTCAATGATTTAAAAATGCCTAAAATAAGAAATATTGATAAATTAAAGCACCCCAACAGCAGGAAAACCATTTCACTTGCAAAAAAGATGATTAAAAATGAAAAGAAAAATAGCAATAAACTCGGAACGCACATAAAACAAAATTTAATTGGAGAAAAGATTTTATGGTTCAAAGAAAGACTACCGGAAGGTTGTGTAATATTGACTAAAGAACAAACATTAAATTTGATTGAAACATATCTTGCTCGATTTGATGAAGAGTTGGAACAAATTGCATTAAAAAATTCAATAGGACAAAGAAAAAGCCGTCAACATGCGAGTAGAGAAGATGTTATTAACATTACGAAGAAGAGGGAACTAGAAGAGTTTGAAAGTTGTGGACTCGAAATGCCGGACCTAATGGACGCTCAGCAAATGGAAGTTTTAAAAAATTGGAATGGTGAACTTCGATTTTTACAACATTTTAAGTTAAAAAGGGTGGCTAGAAAACATTTGACATAGAAACTTGTTTTTATTTACTCTAATGTAGTTCCTTATTTAATATATTTTGATTTGAACATTGTTAAGTCTTAGGTAAAGCCAAAATAGTAACTGGATTTTTGTTTACACATAATATTCCTGCTCTTTTGGCCAGTGTTAGTGACTGCCATATGCCATGAATTGAATATGAGTAGTAATATGACAAACAGTTTAAATTATTACTATAAAACAGTACTGAAATTATAAGTTTTATGAAGATTGCAGTAATTTTACAGTTTGTATTGTTAGGGAAATAAAGTAATCTTTAGGTTTTACTATTTTTTTATTATTAATATTTACAATTTTATCTAATCAATACCATTAAATCCTAATGTAACTAGAGGAAAGAGTAAGGAACAAGTTAAATTATTAGACGATGAGAAACTATGTTGATATGTTACACTAAAATCAGTCAAAAAAACAGAAATCACAAACAATTGGGGTAACTGGGTATGTATTAAAATTAAGGTACAAAAATCTTAACAATATTTTAATGACTTAGTAAAACTATTATTACCACAAAAGTTTTGACCAATGTCTTCTTTCACATCTTGTCTGTATAACTTTATTAAAATATCAAATAATTTATCCTTTGTTTATTTCATTAAAAAAGTATAATACAGATAAAATATACAATCATAGAATGAGCAATGCAATTAAATAAAGACTTTATTGTAAAAACTCATTGGAATATATGAAAATGCTTATGCAACTTTATCAATAAAAAAATAACATGACATGATACTAATTTAATTAACTACCATAGGATTATTGATGGTTTTTAATGTAAAAATAGGAAGTAGGAAGATATTTTATAACAAAAGTAGGGATATTAAGATATTTCATGTAAAGAAATGCAATATTACAATTAAATAATAAATAAGTTCTGTATATGCCAGATATAACTTTACAAATGCATAACATATAATAGTAAAGTACGTACACAACATAATAACCAATTTGTTACCTCACATCGCAAGGCTTCATGATGAGAACAGATTACAACGTTTTCCACTTTCTGATTCCATTATACTTTCAATGTATGGTATAAGATGTGAATCATTAATTTCGTTTAAGTACTGCTATCCCGCTCATCAGACAATATAAAAATAAGTTTGTGGTGTCGTAGCCACATTTCTGGTTACTCAGTTTTCATATAATATATTTAAATTTATTTTTTGAATACATACTTTTAAATACAAATTTTTAGTTAAAAACGAATGATTTGAGATTATTATTGAAAAATAAGGTATTGGAAGAAAAAACAAATTATTAACAATATTGCTAAATTGCATAGGTGCTATATTTATATATTGGACAATGTACAAGTTTCTTTATTATACAGTGTCATCAGTCATGTATTGTTTGATTTCTCTGAAAACAATGAAACAATACCTAAAATTTTTACTAACTAATAGAAAGCTAAACCTGGGTAACATAGGATATCTTATCGACATTTCATATGTGCTGTCTAAACATAAACTAGTAGTACTAAAGAAAATGAACCATCTATTCTATGGAGGGTAGAGGAAAGGAAGAGTCCTTATTATGGGAGACAAGTTGAAAAAATGTCCACCTGTATGCTGAATATAGATGGCGCTGAAGAACGGAAAACTACGATATGAATTTAGCAGTTGTAGACGGAATGAAGTGTGCATAGTTAAAAAATTATAAAACTAAAGTAGTTAATGAAATACCAGTACATATACAAACATCAACTTTACGTAGTCCAACATAATTTTGTACCTAAATATAAACATCCTTGTTTATTTCTCTATGTTACTCTTAATTAAATAAAAAATAAATATATCAGGACATTAACACACAACACCACCTAGTTCCATAGTAAGTTACGAGGCTTGTGTTATGGATACCAGATAGTTGATACATTATACATATATAACTTTAAATACCTATATATTATAAATATAAAAATCCATAACTGGAGTTCAAATATTCGCGCTCATCACACAAATGAATGACCCCAGCGGTACTCGAACCCGCCACCGCTGGCGCAGCAAGTAGGGTCTCTACAAACTGAGCCAAACGTGTCGTCAAATTACTTTTGGCGCTTCGTTTAAAACTTATCCTATGCTAGCGAGTAGCGCTGCCATATTGGACGCCTTTTAACTTACCCTCCATAATCTGTTCTCATCATGAGAAAAAGTTAGCTAGTTACTAAAATGTCTATGGCAGATGTTTTACCTTATTTACATAGATAAGTAATAGATAACACTTGTGTTTATATTTTAATCTTGCCTTGAATTTTTTCGATAAGAACTAGAATTTAGTTGACAGATAATATATCAGGTAATTACATAACACCACTTTGTTTACTTCAGAGTTAGAAAAAAAATGTTTTTTCATATGGGAGTGCATTAAAAAAAGCAAAGTAATCATGAAAAAAAATCCCAAATAAGCAAACAGGTCTGATATTACTATAGACATTATTAGAAATAAATACATATATATTCTAATCAAATAACCTGTTATGTTTTTTAATCAATAATTACTTTCATTCAGGCTTATTTCAAGAGAATATTATAATATTTTCACAAGTATTAAGATATACATTAAAAATTAAAACAAAACATGATTTAACTTCAAAATTAGAGATCAATGAAATATGTTTCATTATATCTTAAGATACAATTACATCATAAAAAAAAAACAACCAAAAAAAAAAACAAATGACGGACAACTTTTACAAAAAAAAAAATATGCCAGGTGCCTATAATAATTGCTTTAGATAATCCAATATCTATAAATAACTAGGCACTTCAAGATTTTTTAAAAATATATCCCGTTTTGGGTCCTAAATTTAAATAATTAATTAAATATGAAAATTGATTTTTATATATTTTTTAAAGCTTCATCTACATTATTATATCAACAGTAAGTCAATGAATATGGTGTTACCAAAATATTATAATTGAAACAATTTTTTTCTCAAATGGTCAATGCCATCATATTTCCCTGTAATCAATTGTTTACAAGACCACCATACAATGAGTCACGGCTGACACAATAATGTAAATTAGACGAATGCTTATAAAACATGGACAGTATTATTTAAATACTTATTATGAGAATTCATTTTAGAGTTTAAGTATATTCTGCATCAAGTTTATAATTTAACTCGCTATTTTGTCAATTTTTTTGCAACACCTGCTATAAACCTCCAAATGGGTACAGAAAAATCATTAATACACCTTTAAAGACCCTAAAATTTTTAGGCAAATAGCAAATAGAGAGCGCGTCATTTAATTCTGTAGGATTTACTTAAACAACTTAAGATGTCTTAAGCGAATCAAGTAAACAAGGGTAGATGGTAAAAGTCGTAGCCCCTTTGTCCTCTAGCGGCTAGCCATATGTAGACCACGTGATAGGCTCCGGGTACAAAACATATCATACCAGCAACGAAGAAAACAGCTCCCTGTAACCCATTTTCTGGTTCCGCTACTGCGAAGGCACCCATGCCTAGAAGACCTATCCCGACTAAGAGGAGTATGACAGCAGCAAACACGGTCTTCCAGTTCTCCCGCACTTTAGGGTGGTTCCAGCAATAGAGAGATTGTGTCGCTTCTACGTATTCGTGGATAAGAGAGTCCGAGTCCCGCGAGGTGGTGTCCTCTGAACATTTGTATGTTTTACTGGAATAAGAGAAAAGATATCTTATTAAAATGGTAATTCCCTACATAAGGACAAACCTTGGCAAGCCCCGGATTGTTCGAATTCGGATATATCGTAGATTTTTCTATAGTTTTCCTAGTCCTCAGTTTAGATACCCACAGGTAGACATAAATACCTCAAAGTAGTGTGCGAGTCACTTAAGCGTGGGTTAATCGATAGTTTAAATATAAACCTAAAATTACAACAAATTGAAAAATTAACAATGATATTATCATTTTGATTTACTGATAGATGTACCTATGTGAGCGAGTGTGTTTATGTCTGAGTTCAAAAATAAGAAGGTAGCTACTTAGATTGTACCTTTTGTTCGTGTATATAATTATTACACAATGCATTGGCCAATTCTTTATAACAATTTTCATCATTCTTTTTACTATTGTTGCCCAGTAGTTCAATATCGACCATCATATTTTATTATTGATAACACTAAAAGTTTATCAATCGCTACACGAAAAAAAAAAAGAAAATCGGTTGATAAACAGAGGAAAAAAAAGGTACTGAACTGTTTTCTTTGCCTATATATATATATATATATATATATATATATATATATATATATATATATATATATATATATATAAGACCGTCTTATATATATATATATATATATATATATATATAAGACGGAGGAGGATTTAGTTACCATTTTCTGCTATGAAACCTTATTATTGTTTAAAGTCACTATGTTCATTAATTTACTTTTTATTGCTTTGATTTTGAATTTAGAGCAGAGATTTTAGTCTCGAGCGGGGTCGAGACGCCATCACGACATTCTTTGCAGATGCGTGGTTTAGTAAAGTCGGTTGATCTTGGTGGATCATACAGTTTTGCTTTGATATTGTAGTTGGAAGTCGATGATCGGTGACTGTGAACCCGCTAGCTCTAAATCATTAGAATTACCGTTTCAAGTTTATAACATTGTGACTTCCCTGATTAAATTGTGTATTGAGCACTGAATACTTTATTATTTGAGCCCTGATAACGCCCACAAGATGAGTAACCACCAAAGATGATGTTCTTACTATATGGATAACACGACATCAGAAGTGGTATGATACCCGAAGAACAGGGCAAAGATAGATGACAGCGGCCATTTGAAAATTTTGTTGCGAAAATTTTCTCAAACTGAAACGAAATGCGATGTCAAATGTTAAAAAAGACGCACAAAATGGCGATGCATATGCGGGTTGTTTTACAGAAGATTTACTTTTTGATAATCATGAATCATGATGATATGATATACTCGTATGTTAGATGCTCAAAAGATTAAAATAATCATAGATGTCTCAATTTAATTTTTATGATATGACATGACGTCGACAAAGATTTGTTGCTCGCTGGATTTGATTTTCTTGATATTATAGCAGAAATATTTATGAACACAATATGTATGGAAAAATTAAATGGAAAATTTGTTTATTTCAGGATGATATATGAAGTTAATTTATTTAATCGATAAATTACGAGAATTATTTTTGAAATGTTTTTGTTCGATGCTTATAAGGACCTTCTTCTAGTTCTGAAATAAAATATAAATCATGTCAGAATTTTAGAGTGTCAGAAATGTTTTGTATTGTAATTGTTTGCTTTATATTTGCTTTATTTCAGGATTTTTAAAGTGAAAATATTGAGTTGATATTTTTGATAAAATAAAATTTAACTAAAAGGCTTACTATTTCCCGTCGGAACATTAAAAGATGATATTTGCAAAATATATTGGGAAAATAACATGATCTCTGGTTATACTATAATCGAGGTGGTATAAAAGTGATGTTTTTATCTAACAAAATTTTTTTGCAGTTCATCAAGTGAAATATGAGAAATAGTTGACTGTATTAATGGTGATACAGTGACAAACTAATGTTTGTGTACACTCCGAAGACATTCTCATACACACGCTGAGATAGAAATTTTTGATTATAATACCGATTTCATATGTCCTTATTTCTTCCAAAGATTAAACATAATTAGATCGGGCCGATAGTAATATCAACTGTGGCACGATAATAAATAATATGAATTTTCAGGTGCTTCGTTTCTAGTGTTCAAAATATATATTTAGCGTAAAGAGGACGCCTTGCTTTAGTCAGTTTAGTTTACGCTAAGCCAGATCACATCAGACGTATACGATGCCCTAAAAGAAGACGGTATCCAGAGATGCTTGGGCTGTGCAAAAAATGGATATCTGTGGACTCTTTCATTTAATCTAATATTCAGAATATTATATGGTGAGACGTTTCCATTTTGTTTAGGTGTGTGAGGCAAGTGATTTCCGAATGTACCATTAAAGACGGTTGTGATCGTAGTTATTTCCAATAATATCTAGCAGCTTAACATTAATGAACCTACGTAGCACAAGCTAGGGTGACTGAATTGACGAAGTTATGTAACATTGACAAGCCGAAGTAGCACGATGAGGCTGTATGATTCTGATATTGCTGTGCGACGATGGTGGAAGGTGGTATTTAGACAATGTGGTGCCTATTTGGCGTTGACGAGTCTTTGTAGCAAATGTAGCCTGAGTGGCGAGAGTTGCCTGTGTGGCAAAAGTAACCTATGTGACACATGTAGCCTGAATGGCGAGAGTTGTCTGTGTGGCATTGGTTGGGTTCTGTCGCATCATTTGATTTGTGTGGCACCGACTTAACTCGATTAACATATGACACACTTACTTCTGTAACTTGTACTCAATGATAAATAAGTTGTGTGTATAGTTTTTAGGGTTTCAGTCAGTTTAAAAATTAAGTTTCGAGAAATTTGTCTCAGAGAAAACTAGTTAGGAAGAATGAATGAAGTATGATGTGAATCGCTCTTTATTGTTAACATATAAAGCTAAACGTTTACCCAATACTCATTGTGTTAGGTACATTGGAATTTGAGGGTGTCTGTTTGTACTAAGTACACTTTTGCAATATAATATCTACTGCACCGATTATTATATCAGTGAGATTGGCCACTGTGGTCATATTTGGTCAGGATTGGCCGAACAATGTTTTCTAAAAATTTGCTTTTTTCTGTCTACAGATGACGTTTATGCTAGACTTTCAAGATCACACGAGGGCGTGTGAACAGCAGGATGGCCGAGACGGAGGAGGATTTAGTTACCATTTTCTGCTATGAAACCTTATTATTGTTTAAAGTCACTATGTTCATTAATTTACTTTTTATCGCTTTGATTTTGAATTTAGAGCAGAGATTTAGTCTCGAGCGGGGTCGAGACGCCATCACGACATTCTTTGCAGATGCGTGGTTTAGTAAAGTCGGTTGATCTTGGTGGATCATACAGTTTTGCTTTGATATTGTAGTTGGAAGTCGATGATCGGTGACTGTGAACCCGCTAGCTCTAAATCATTAGAATTACCGTTTCAAGTTTATAACATTGTGACTTCCCTGATTAAATTGTGTATTGAGCACTGAATACTTTATTATTTGAGCTCTGATAACGCCCACAAGATGAGTAACCACCAAAGATGATGTTCGTTGTATATGGATAACACGACATATATATATATATAACAGCAGAACCCGCGGCATCGCTCGCACTAAAACTACAAAAAAACTCTAAAAAAGTGGGTATTATACAAACTTTCATCCCCTATAATTTTACCCCTTTATGGGATGAATTTCGAAAAAATGCTAAAACCGCCCATTTATTTAATTGCATTGAAGAGCATTAATACTAAGTTTTAAGTAATTGTGATCATAAATATTTTTTCGGTTGTATAATAACTTGTTTCCCCGTGGGAATGAAATTATCTCCCGCGGTAAAAAGTAGGCCATGTCACTCTCCAGCCCTCCAACTATCTCCACACAAAAAATCACGTCAATCAGTCACTCCGTTCCGACGTGAAAGAACGACAAACAAACACATTTTCACATTTATAATATTAGTAGATATGGATAGCTAATAAATAGATATCTTAGGAGCCACTTATATAAATTTTATCCTTAAAGTGGAATTATTACTTTTAAGAGATTTCGAAGTGATCGATGAAATTACTAATTAGTCTACATAATTAGGATTTAAGGTAGCAGATATCCAGGTTTAAAGCACAGAGTAGCTTTCATCGTCATATCTGTACGAGTGGAGCCTTAAACAAAAATTTGTATAGTACTATCTAAACATATAATAAAATTGTAACTAAGTCAAATCTGTACATTAAATATTATTTGGAAAATCTAATTGAAATACTTTATTATCGATATAGAGTCCGAATCTATAGTTTTTAGAATTTCTGTCTGTCTGGCTGTCTGTCTGTCTGTTACCGCATCACGAGAAAACCACTGGACAGATTTTGATGAAATTTGGTATGATGATAGCTGGTTATCCGGGTCAACATATAGGATACTTTTACCGCGGGAAAATATTTCATTTCTGAGAAAAAATACAAAAACTGTATTTTATTGTAGCCATTGTAAGTGTATACTAATGTGTAAAACCTAAGAATTTGGTTTTTGGTCATCTGAACGCGGGCGGAGCCGCGGGCAATGCTAGTAGATAATATAAAAAGTTAAAAATCCACACTTCAGATTAAATACCTACAAACGACCGTATTCACTTCGCTCAGACAAAACTTCGCGTTCTCTTCAATCACTCTTTGCTTTATACTAACGTCCCGCGAAAAAGCATGCTATTCTATATTATTGAAAAGAATTTGATTTTGGAATTTACCTCCTACATCTCAAATTTTACATAAAAAATCCAAACATACATAAATTTAGTCCGCAATCCGGTTAGATAATTATTACTTTGTTAACGTTTTCTTAGTAACCATTGGTCGTAGAAGTTACACCAGTGTAGATACTTTTTATATAGATCCTAGCTGTAGTGCAATCATCGGTCATAGATATGCTCAGTAGTTAGATCAGTGTAACAAAACAGTGTAACCACGGGTCCAAAGTCGATGAAAACAACAAATTAGCAATTATTTAGGTATGTTTAAGTTATCTTTATTTAAAACACTTTATATTTAAGAGCTTGGAAGCTTCTAGATTTATTTAGTTATAAATTATTTTATTCTATTTTATTTTTAAATGGTTGTAATTAAATTGGAAAATGAGATTTTGAAAAGAAAATAAAATTAAACTGAAAAAGTTTACTGCAAAATTAGGATATTGGGCAAAAACAAAAAGGTCCCTTTTTCATCTATACATATAATAAAATTGTAACTAAGTCGAATCTGTACATTAAATATTTTTTGGAAAATCTAACTGAAATAGACATTATTATCGATATAGAGTCCGAATCTATAGTTTTTACAATGTTTGTCTGTCTGTCTGTCTGTTACCGCATCACGAGAAAACCACTGGACAGATATTGATAAAATTTGGTATGATGATAGCTGGTATCCGGGTCAACATATAGGATACTTTTTACCGCGGGAAAATATCGCGTATCTAAGAAAAAATACAAAAACTGCATTGTAAGAGTATACTAATATGTAAAACCTAAGAATTTGGTTTTTACTTTTAGTCATCTGAACGCGGGCGGAGCCGCGGGTAATGCTAGTTTTTTATATAAATTTTGTACAAACAAAAGATCATACACAACATTGTAATAAAGCAGTATTAATAGTTAGTTTAAATAAATAATAAATTATAGAACTGGTATTAATTTCCAAAGAGATCGAATAATCTAATTAAAATAATATGATAATGAGGAGAAATTTTATTTAAAAAACTCGTTTTACTATCTGGTCCCGTAGAGTCCGTAGAATCCGGTACTCTGCGGGTACTCTTTATTTGTCTATTTGTGAATTCAGAATTGTGACATTATCTATGGAAGCTAGCGTTTCCGCACGGCTTTACTCACGTAGTATTTTTTTATTATTCATGTACAATCGCTCCACGCCTAAGTGCTACAGCATAACGTTAGATGACCTGTAAGCTTTTTAAATATATTTTTACTAGCATTGCCCGCGGCTCGATAGATGACCAAAAAACAAATTCTTAGGTTTTACATATTAGTATACTCTTACATTGTACTTTTTGTATTTTTTCTCAGAAATGAGATATTTTTCCGCGGTAAAAAGTATCCTTTATGTTGACCCGACTAACCAGCTATCATCATACCAAATTTCATCAAAATTCCTCCAGTGGTTTCTCCGTGATGCGGTAACAGACAGACAGACAAAAATTCTAAAAACTATAGATTCGACCTCCGTATCGATAATAAACTCTATTTCAATAAGATTTAAAAAAAAATATTTAATGTACAGATTCGGCTTAGTTACAATTTTATTATATGTATAGAATATAGATTAAGTAGTAGTACCATACAAATAAATTCTTTGTATCTTTACAAAACAAATTATGATAATTCTATATTTTAAATTGTATTTATAATTAATTGATAAACCCTTTAAATATACTTCAAATCTCAATTAAAGGACACATTGCTTTTTTAGTGTGTTTTATAATTGTATGTATCAAGAATTTACACAAAGTACAACGGTAATAATTAACATATTTATCGGTTTTTTTACAAATAAATGAATATAATATACACGTATATAAAATATATATACCTAAAATGATATAACGAAGGAACATTTAGAATATTTAAATAAGAACAAAATTCTGTATCTTTAAATTGTCTTTGATAGAGGATAAAAATACGTACACAAATCCGTTATCTAAAAAATGCGGCATTGAGTTTTCATATTATTTTCACTTGTATTATTATGGGATCAAAATTTGTTAATCGATTAATATCATCAAAATCAAAATATTTTTCGTATCGATTTAAAACTTTACAAAGAAATGAAATCTAAATGACACTACAATAACATCATACAACCAAAGAATAGTGGAACTCTTAAATGACTACATAGTAAAACTTTCGAGTTCTTATCTTTTTCGTGTTCAATAAGCAATAGAAAATTCTATATGATTATTACCTACCGAGATATAATTATTTTTTTTACCTTGAAAATGGTGAACGTGGGTTAAAAAATATTGGCGTAAACGAGCGAAACCACGGCATAAAACCTGAGTAAAAAATACAAAACCGTCAATCGACTTTTTTTGCTTTACATAATAAACCAGTTACCTGTAACTTTGGATAGCTTTAATAGTATAGTTTAACCTTTGGACGACCGTCTAGTCTCTAGAGAATAAAGATATGGCGGCATATAGCAAATTGAAATTATATATATATATATATATATATATATATATATATATATATATATATATATATATGTGTTTTAGTCTGGTAAAGACAAAGGGTGCTAGCTCGAACATAATGTTTTCTTTTCAACTGAAAAAATCAAGAACAGTCCTTTTGTTTGCTACACTAGCAAATACTTATATTTTATACTAGCGACTCACCTTCGCTTCGCTCGGGTTCATCCCTTGATACGTTTTAACGGTAAGTACGGAACAGATAGTAAGTATATATTATATATACATAGATACAAAATAAACATTTCTGAACTTTTCAATTTTCCAGCGGTTTTTTTGGGTTTTACCTATTTTTATTTATACCTAAACCACCTCTGACACACCCCCATCGAAACAAAAAAAAAAGAATTATTCAAATCGTTCAAATCGTCCAGCCGTTATTGAGTTTTAACGAGACAACGAGCGGCAATTGATTTTTATATAAATAGACTAGGGATGTTAAGGAGGTGGTTTTATCAGAACCAGAGTCAAGAGGTTTTGAAATCGATATATCGGAGTCGAAGATTGCAGCCAAGATCAAAGTCAAAATTAACCGCGCTTGACCCAAATACAAAAAACTTAACCGGGCGACAATCTTATCTAGCGATATCATGAAAACGAGCGTGAGGAGATGCCCCGGGCGACAACTCGAGACTGTAGACAGTAAGTACGAATGCAGATCGTACTTGGGCAGAGTTCGTGGCCTTTTGTATATTCGATATAACCGATTCTTTAACCGAACCGAAATCGGGAGGTGTAAAATCAATCGGAAGTACCGACCATCGGAATCGGAGTCGAAGCATCGTACCATCCCTATTTTATACTTTCTCCATTATTTATGATGCCATGTCTGTGTGTAATGTCAAAATAGCAGCTTTTTACTAAATGCATATGGATTTAAGCACATATGTATACCAAAACATTATTTACAAATTTTGTCTGTCTGTCTGTTTGTTCCGGCTAATCTCTGAAATGGCTGGACCGATTTTGACTGGACTTTCACTGGCAGATAGCTGATGTAATAAGACGTAACTTAGGCTACCTTTATTTTAGAAAAAAAATAGGGTCACATGAAAAAAATTAAAACCAATTAAAAATTTAATAATATCCAATTCAAATAGGGAAGTTGTATACATACCCTAGGGACAAACCTGAGCAGAGAAAGGGTGAGTCGCTAGTGTAATAATTATCAGGAATGATGTTTTGTGGTTTTGAAAATCAAAGGCACTTATGGAATTGAAAATCTTTTAGATAAAGAATAGAGTCAGAGTAGACTGTAGGATCTTTGTTCACATAAGTAATTTATGTTTTTATAAAAAAAAAATTGAAGCTACACTTTACAACCAAAGAGAATATATATTAAAATTTTTACTTATGTTATAAATGTGTGTGTGTGTGTGCATGTCTTTCTTTTATACTGTTATGGGAAAACTGAATGATGTGATATGTATTCGGATTTTACAGTTGTGGTTAAAAAATTGGATCTTTAAGAATATAAATATATTAGAAAAATATGTTAATAAAATCTAAAAAAAATAACTTTTTTTACAAAATAATAAACATAACACAATGCAATTTTTATTAAAGTAAATTAGAAAAAATCATATTAAATCAAAACTTGTTTACCATGAAATGATTATTTTTTTTGTTTAGAAGGTCAACAAAATATTCAGCATAGTATACAAATCTAAAAGTACACAAATTTAGATAAATATTACAGCCATTTAGATTAGTTATAATCCATATATGTTTATTTAATGTAAAGCAGGCAAAGGAATTTATTCCATCCTACTTTTATTTATTTCTTTTAATTCTGCGTTCTAAAGTAATTCTTTTTTTATACATATAGTCCGGAACATTATTTAGTTAACTTAAAAATATAGACCTAGAGTTAAAAATCATAATTGTGCCTTTGTATGAGTTTCAAACCAAAAATAAAATCTAGTGACTGAATCATCCACTTACTTATTATTCTATTTATATCTGGCATGAATGTTAATAAGGTTTCCTTATTTGCATCATAAATTCTATTTACCAAGGTAAAATCAAGAAGATTATTTTCTCTGCACATAGTAAATTTAATTTATGAGTTCACTTTGTTTATTAGAGAGAACATCTTGAAATACTATTTTATTTACAAAGTGTACCATTGCCCATAAATACACTGTTTGTAATAAGTATTTGTTTAGCATAATTAGTGCATTAGAAACTAAGCCAGGTCTTTAAGGCGTTAATAACGGCTTGCTACAGTTCAAAAGCCTTTGCCCTACTAAGAATGACTCACTGTAGGTCATGAACAATACGATTATTTGATATATATAAAGCATTTTGTTAATTATACTAAATGCAATGTCGCTAAAAAATTTGTAAAGCAATACTTACCTAGCCAAATAATCGTTTCCATTCTTATATTTATTCTGCAAAGGAGACCTATCACCCGTTGCGCCGTACACTTTTATAGCTTCATCAGTCTCCTCTTCAAAGGCATCGTCTATTGAAAAACGTTTATCACTATTACCAAACGGTCTTGTCATTTTTAATTATTGTTCCTAAAGTGCTGGATATGTAAAAGAAACATAACAACGCAACGTACGTTTTGTACAAAGACAAAACACAGCTGTCAATTTATTTTATCATATCAACATGCGCCATATTGATTATTGATTATAGTGCGTTTTGAAACTTAAAAGGCTGAGGTTTATCGTAATTATTTTAAGTATTTTATAGTTATTACTATTTTTATTATAAAACAAAAAAAAAATTGATTGTATGAAATGTATTGTATAATATTATCAAATTAGTAAATAGACCAATGGCTTTTTAAGTTTGTTTTTTTAACGAACTTATGAACGTCAAACTAAAATAATCTAAAAAAATATGAAATGTTTTAAATGTCAAACTCATGTGGACACTGATTACATGTGTTTTTTTTATATTATTTTTAAATGAAAAATCATAAGAATCAAAATGGTTATTAAAGTATGGGCAAACGTTACTCCTTCGTTATCAAAGCCGGTGTTAAATTGTATCGATAAACAGGGTTTTAAGACTTTGACTCCTATACAGGCGGCTGTGATTCCGCTTATATTATCATGTAAAGATGTTGTGGCTGAGGCTGTAACAGGATCCGGTAAAACCTTAGCATTTGTTGTTCCTATGTTAGAAATGTTAATAAAACGAGAAAAAGAGTCGCCTTTGAGGAAAGATTTTGTATATGCAGTTGTTATTTCTCCAACTAGAGAACTGGCTACTCAGATTTACAAGGTGAGTTCTAATTTATTAAAGTAATATTATATGCTCGGCACTCTCCTTGTAAATATTACCTTAAAACACAGTCTGTGGTGGTGCATTGTATAGAACACATCATATTGAATTTTCATTAAATTTGACCATATTATTTATTTATTGGTGCCTGATCTTACAGCATCAGATTACCCTAAAGATCCTATATTATTGTACTACCATCAGAACAGGTCATGATACACGGCTAAATAATAATAATCTAGTTAGAAACTTGATTTCTGAATCTTTCCATGACAAGATGTATTGATATAAATGGATATATAATTCTTTTTAGGTAATTCAACAATTTCTAGATGAACCAGAACTAAAGCACATAACATTATCATTGCTTGTTGGAGGAAGGCCAATAGAAGCTGATGCAGAGAGTATGCAGAAAGGTGCCCAATTAGTTGTGTGTACTCCAGGTAGATTTCAAGATTTATTGGCCGAGAGAAAACATCTAAATTTACCAGGAAGACTTAAAGATTTGGTAAATTAGCATAATTATAGATTTTTTATTTAGAGAGTTTATTCAATCTAGTTGAAAATTAATACTATGCTGTATTTGTGGTATCCATCATTACAGCCCAACTAATACTAAATAAAGTTTTTTCTGGTGGAAAGCAATGAACAATTAAGTATGTTTACTATAGACTTTATAAGTAATGTTAAATAAAAATAAGAAAATTATCTACTTTTCAGGATTTCTTAGTACTAGATGAAGCTGACCGCTTATTAGATTTGGGTTTTACTGCAACTCTCACAACCATTCTGCAATATTTACCTAGGCAGAGACGCACTGGACTATTTTCTGCGACACAAACTAAGGAACTCCAAGATTTAGTCAGAGCAGGCTTAAGAAACCCCGTTTTAATTAGTGTTAAGGAAAAGTCATCCATTAGCACACCACTAGCATTGGAAAATTACTATGTAATTGTAGAACCACAAGACAAATTCCTATTTTTACTTAATTTTATTAGAAATCGTAAAATCTTAAAAGGACTGTTCTTTCTACCTACTTGTGCATGTGTGGATTACTGGGCGGATGTTTTACCGGTTTTTGTGCCTGATTTAAAAATATTTTCAATACATGGCAAGATGAAGCATAAGCGGGGTAAAATTTTAGAAAAGTTCAGAGCTGCTGAGAGCACTATTTTACTGTGCACAGACTTGTTGGCAAGGTGAGTTTTGTAACTATTTATATCCAGTTTATTCATATATTGCCAATGAAAATACATAAAAAGTTATTTCACTTTTTTTATCTGTTCTATTATTGAAACTATTGAGCTGTTAAAAACTAAGCCAGTGTATTAAAAGTTGGATAAAAGTTGCTAGACTATTCTGTGGTGTGTGTATATTATATACAAATAAGATAAGAGAAGATATTTGTGATGAATGGCCTCACTGGTCCAGTGGTTGTTGTATATGATGTACGGCTCCTGAGAAGCTTTAAGTTCTGGAATTGAGTTCCAAGTCATTATTATTATTATTTAATGTTGGGTGTGGTGCCGAGGTCGGCCCTAGCTACGTCGACCAGTTTTGGTCCATTGTAGCTCCCTTTATAGTGAAATCAAAGTTCTCCGCTTAGTCCTGTTGACTCCAGGAACTTCCAGATTTTCTGAGCGGGGAGCATCTGTATCTCTTCCGGTTGCATAATATGCTGCCCTAGATAGATACTTCTGCGGTGCATGAGTGGACCGCACGAGCAGAGGATATGCATAGCAGTTTCCTCTGTCTCATGGCATAGTCTGCACATTGCGGTCTGACTGAGGCCGAGGGTAAACATATGTTTATTGAGTTTGCAGTGACCAGTAAGTATTCTGGTTACTGCACTGGTTTTATACTTGTTGAGTTGAAGCAACTCTTTTGTAAACTTTTTGCGATATCCCTTAATTAGCGCTTTAGAGTGTATTTGTCCAGAAGTGGATTGCCACTCTTGAAGTGCTTGGCGATTGCAGTGAATTTTGAGAATTGAATAGGCATGTTGTTTTGCAATGCCACAGAATGGTTCTGGGGCACAATCTGGGGTTTCAGCGCCCCTTCTTGCCAATGCATCAGCCTTTTCATTCCCATCTATGCCTGAGTGACCCGGAACCCATCTGAGGGTAACTCTGTTGGATGTGCCCAGGACATTCAGATTATCCATACAGTCTTTGACCAACTTAGAGTTGGTCTCAAGAGAATCTATAGCCAGAAGAGCTGCTTGGCTATCTGAGTTGATGTAGATATTTTGGTTTCTAAGCTTCCTCTCCAGGATGACTTCAGCACATTTGTTGATGGCGAAGACCTCGGCTTGGAAGATGGTGGCCTCCTTGCCCAGATTGACACTCATGTCAAATCTAGGCTTAAGGCCATAGATGCCGCACCCTACATCAGATCCTTTCTTGGATCCATCCGTAAACCAAACATGACTGCCCTTTTTGTGAGACTCTTGGTTTTTTAGCCACATGTCCCGGTTGGGAAGATCTATTTGGTACTGTTTTGCGAAATTAAACTCTGTACTCATGCCATCGACTGGCATTTTCAGAGTTTTGTGTTCGAATGTCAACTCCTTGAGTTTGTTCATATATTGCGATTGCAACTTTACATTCGATTGTGTACAGAGCCTGTAGAGGCAAGATTTAGCTTCTTTTTGCACGTGGAGATATAGCGGAGCTATGTCCAACAATGCATTTAGAGCGTCGCCTGGTGCCGAGTGAAAGGCTCCCGTGATGATTAGACATGCCATCCGTTGTATGCTGTCTAGTTTACTCATAGTTGTCTTTTGTTTGGTTTTGTTACACCATACGACTGAGGCGTATGTTATGATCGGCCTTACCACGGCGGTGTACATCCAGAGAGCCATTTTGGGCTTGAGGATGGACCTGAAGCTAGCGGCCGACTAGCAGCCGGCCACCTGACGAATTAAACAAAGGGCCGCAACGGTATCGCGGCGTCAAAAACACATGTTATTAAAAATAAATACGCTACAGATGCAATTAAATATTACTTTTTAATCATTTTAAATACAATAATAGGAATGTATAGTGTTTTATATAATTTAATACCAAATTTTTAAATTCAGTAATGTTCGTGTCCGTTCTTAGCGTAAAAGGTCATTTAAGCCATGAAAAACTAGAAAGCATGCTTGAATCTTGCAGATTTTTTTACTGAAGCTTTCTATAATATGTATTTATTCAAAATTATACAAATTTTGCAGAATTAACCACTAAAAGTGTCGTAAAAAAAATTATTGTTGCTATTGAGAGCGCATAATTGTAAAAACAATATTCAATTCCATAAAAACGATAGAAAGCAAAGTAGGAGCTAGTTGATTTTTTTATATATTATTGTACTTATATACACTAATAGAAAACCGTTTGAATTAGACAGGATCAAGCCGTAGTTTATTTGTAAAAAAATTTTTAATATTGCTTCCTGGCGCGTACTCATACTAATATTCAAACGTATGAAAATACGAGAAAGCAAACTCAGATCATGTTGATATTTTTACTATATATTCTTTTCATATCAAGCAACTCAAAAATATTTGAATCTCGTAGGATCAAGGCATAGAATAGTTGTAATTTTTTTTTTAATATTCTCATACTCGCCTATACTAGTTTCTATCAAAAATTTAAAGTCTATGAAAACGATAGAAAGCAAACTGGGAGCTCGTTGATTTTTTTATATATTATTGTACTTATATATACTAACAGAAAACCGTTTGAATTAGACAGGATCAAGCCGTAGTTTATTTGTAAAAAAAGTTTTAATATTGCTTCCTGGCGCGTACTCATACTAATATTCAAACGTATGAAAATACAAGAAAGCAAACTCAGATCATGTTGATATTTTTACTATATATTCTTTTCATATCAAGCAACTCAAAAATATTTGAATCTCGTAGGATCAAGGCATAGAATAGATGTAAAAATTTTTTTAATATTCTCATACTCGCCTATACTAGTTTCTATCAAAAATTTAAAGTCTATGAAAACGATAGAAAGCAAACTGGGAGCTCGTTGATTTTTTTATATATTATCGTACTTATATATACTAAGCGAAAACCGTTTGAATTAGACAGGATCAAGCCTTAGTTTATTTGTAAAAAAAATTTTAATATTGCCTCCTGGCGCGTACTCATACTAACATTCAAACGTATGAAAATACAAGAAAGCAAACTCAGATCATGTTGATATTTTTACTATATATTCTTTTCATATCAAGCAACTCAAAAATATTTGAATCTCGTAGGATCAAGGCATAGAATAGTTGTAAAAATTTTTTTAATATTCTCATACTCGCCTATACTAGTTTCTATCAAAAATTTTAAGTCTATGAAAACGATAGAAAGCAAACTGGGAGCTCGTTGATTTTTTTATATATTATTGTACTTATATATACTAACAGAAAACCGTTTGAATTAGACAGGACCAAGCCGTAGTTTATTTGTAAAAAAAATTTTAATATTGCTTCCTGGCGCGTACTCATACTAATATTCAAACGTATGAAAATACGAGAAAGCAAACTCAGATCATGTTGATATTTTTACTATATATTCTTTTCATATCAAGCAACTCAAAAATATTTGAATCTCGTAGGATCAAGGCATAGAATAGTTGTAAAAATTTTTTTAATATTCTCATACTCGCCTATACTAGTTTCTATCAAAAATTTAAAGTCTATGAAAACGATAGAAAGCAAACTGGGAGCTCGTTGATTTTTTTATATATTATTGTACTTATATATACTAACAGAAAACCGTTTGAATTAGACAGGATCAAGCCGTAGTTTATTTGTAAAAAAAATTTTAATATTGCCTCCTGGCGCGTACTCATACTAATATTCAAACGTATCAAAATACAAGAAAGCAAACTCGGATCATGTTCATATTTTTACTATATATTCTTATAATATCAAGGAACTCAAAACTATTTGCATCTCGTAGAATCAAAGCATAGAATAATTGTAAACATTTTTTTAATATACTCATACTAGCCCATACTAGTTTCTATGAAAAATATTAAGTCCATAAAAACGATAGAAAGCAAACTGGGAGCTCGTTGATTTTTTTATATATTATTGTACTTATATACACTAATAGAAAACCGTTTGAATTAGACAGGATCAAGCCGTAGTTTATTTGTAAAAAAATTTTTAATATTGCTTCCTGGCGCGTACTCATACTAATATTCAAACGTATGAAAATACGAGAAAGCAAACTCAGATCATGTTGATATTTTTACTATATATTCTTTTCATATCAAGCAACTCAAAAATATTTGAATCTCGTAGGATCAAGGCATAGAATAGTTGTAATTTTTTTTTTAATATCCTCATACTCGCCTATACTAGTTTCTATCAAAAATTTAAAGTCTATGAAAACGATAGAAAGCAAACTGGGAGCTCGTTGATTTTTTTATATATTATCGTACTTATATATACTAAGCGAAAACCGTTTGAATTAGACAGGATCAAGCCTTAGTTTATTTGTAAAAAAAATTTTAATATTGCCTCCTGGCGCGTACTCATACTAACATTCAAACGTATGAAAATACAAGAAAGCAAACTCAGATCATGTTGATATTTTTACTATATATTCTTTTCATATCAAACAACTCAAAAATATTTGAATCTCGTAGGATCAAGGCATAGAATAGTAGTAAAAAATTTTTTAATATTCTCATACTCGCCTATACTAGTTTCTATCAAAAATTTTAAGTCTATGAAAACGATAGAAAGCAAACTGGGAGCTCGTTGATTTTTTTATATATTATTGTACTTATATATACTAACAGAAAACCGTTTGAATTAGACAGGATCAAGCCGTAGTTTATTTGTAAAAAAAATTTTAATATTGCTTCCTGGCGCGTACTCATACTTATATTCAAACGTATGAAAATACAAGAAAGCAAACTCAGATCATGTTGATATTTTTACTATATATTCTTTTAATATCAAGGAACTCAAAACTATTTGCATCTCGTAGAATCAAAGCATAGAATAATTGTAAACATTTTTTTAATATACTCATACTAGCCCATACTAGTTTCTATGAAAAATATTAAGTCCATAAAAACGATAGAAAGCAAACTGGGAGCTCGTTGATTTTTTTATATATTATCGTACTTATATATACTAAGCGAAAACCGTTTGAATTAGACAGGATCAAGCCTTAGTTTATTTGTAAAAAAAATTTTAATATTGCCTCCTGGCGCGTACTCATACTAATATTCAAACGTATGAAAATACAAGAAAGCAAACTCAGATCATGTTGATATTTTTACTATATATTCTTTTCATATCAAACAACTCAAAAATATTTGAATCTCGTAGGATCAAGGCATAGAATAGTAGTAAAAAATTTTTTAATATTCTCATACTCGCCTATACTAGTTTCTATCAAAAATTTAAAGTCTATGAAAACGATAGAAAGCAAACTGGGAGCTCGTTGATTTTTTTATATATTATTGTACTTATATATATACTAACAGAAAACCGTTTGAATTAGACAGGATCAAGCCGTAGTTTATTTGTAAAAAAAATTTTAATATTGCCTCCTGGCGCGTACTCATACTAATATTCAAACGTATGAAAATACAAGAAAGCAAACTCAGATCATGTTGATATTTTTACTATATATTCTTTTAATATCAAGGAACTCAAAACTATTTGCATCTCGTAGAATCAAAGCATAGAATAATTGTAAACATTTTTTTAATATACTCATACTAGCCCATACTAGTTTCTATGAAAAATATTAAGTCCATAAAAACGATAGAAAGCAAACTGGGAGCTCGTTGATTTTTTTATATATTATCGTACTTATATATACTAAGCGAAAACCGTTTGAATTAGACAGGATCAAGCCTTAGTTTATTTGTAAAAAAAATTTTAATATTGCCTCCTGGCGCGTACTCATACTAACATTCAAACGTATGAAAATACAAGAAAGCAAACTCAGATCATGTTGATATTTTTACTATATATTCTTTTCATATCAAACAACTCAAAAATATTTGAATCTCGTAGGATCAAGGCATAGAATAGTAGTAAAAAATTTTTTAATATTCTCATACTCGCCTATACTAGTTTCTATCAAAAATTTAAAGTCTATGAAAACGATAGAAAGCAAACTGGGAGCTCGTTGATTTTTTTATATATTATTGTACTTATATATACTAACAGAAAACCGTTTGAATTAGACAGGATCAAGCCGTAGTTTATTTGTAAAAAAAATTTTAATATTGCTTCCTGGCGCGTACTCATACTTATATTCAAACGTATGAAAATACAAGAAAGCAAACTCAGATCATGTTGATATTTTTACTATATATTCTTTTAATATCAAGCAACTCAAAAATATTTGAATCTCGTAGGATCAAGGCATAGAATAGTTGTAAAAATTTTTTTAATATTCTCATACTCGCCTATACTAGTTTCTATCAAAAATTTAAAGTCTATGAAAACGATAGAAAGCAAACTGGGAGCTCGTTGATTTTTTTATATATTATTGTACTTATATATACTAACAGAAAACCGTTTGAATTAGACAGGACCAAGCCGTAGTTTATTTGTAAAAAAAATTTTAATATTGCTTCCTGGCGCGTACTCATACTAATATTCAAACGTATGAAAATACGAGAAAGCAAACTCAGATCATGTTGATATTTTTACTATATATTCTTTTAATATCAAGCAACTCAAAAATATTTGAATCTCGTAGGATCAAGGCATAGAATAGTTGTAAAAATTTTTTTAATATTCTCATACTCGCCTATACTAGTTTCTATCAAAAATTTAAAGTCTATGAAAACGATAGAAAGCAAACTGGGAGCTCGTTGATTTTTTTATATATTATTGTACTTATATATACTAACAGAAAACCGTTTGAATTAGACAGGATCAAGCCGTAGTTTATTTGTAAAATAATTTTAATATTGCCTCCTGGCGCGTACTCATACTAATAT
The DNA here is from genome assembly GCA_947093115.1 of Brenthis daphne. Taxonomy (NCBI): domain Eukaryota; kingdom Metazoa; phylum Arthropoda; class Insecta; order Lepidoptera; family Nymphalidae; genus Brenthis; species Brenthis daphne. The sequence goes on along the minus strand of OX352471.1, from coordinate 28,459,593 downwards.
TCAAACGTATCAAAATACAAGAAAGCAAACTCGGATCATGATCATATTTTTACTATGTATTCTTATAATATCAAGCAACTCAAAACTATTTGAATCTCGTAGAATCAAAGCATAGAATAATTGCAATTTTTTTTTTAATATACTCATACTAGCCCATACTAGATTCTATCAAAAATTTAAAGTCTATGAAAACGATAGAAAGCAAACTGGGAGCTCGTTGTTTTTTTTATATATTATTGTACTTATATATACTAACAAAAAACCGTTTGAATTAGACAGGATCAAGCCATAGTTTATTTGTAAAAAAAATTTTAATATTGCCTCCTGGCGCGTTTTCATACTAGCATTCAAACGTATCAAAATACGAGAAAGCAAACTCAGATCACGCTGATATTTTTATTAAATATTCTAATAGTAGACATTTTTATTAAATATTGTAATAAGTCGGTGTGCTTTGGCTAAGTAATTAAAGACTACCTATTAAATACATACGTAATCAAATATTTTCGAAATCGGTGCCAGCCCATACAAAGCAAAGCACACCGACTTCGAAAATATTTGATTAGGTATGTATAGTAAATGAAAACTACCAATCAGTAATTTTTTACTTTTTAGTGCTTTTGTTTGAAGTCGGTTTTTATTTTTTTATTAAAAAGTTTTTATTGTTTAGTTTTGTGGACCAGGTATTTTATGGTACCCTATAATCCGTCATCTATTGTTTTAAATTAACTTTTAATATTGCCGCAAAGTCGATTGTTAAACAGATAATATATTTTTACCACACCCTGTTACCAGATCCCAGTTTGCTTGTATCAGTTTTTGGAGTTGTTCAATGATCGTAGTCGACTAACGGTGGCTTTATCCTGTCTAATTCGTATACTTTCTTAGATCTTTTCGGTTCTTTTCACGGATTTATTTCCATTTTTGATTCCCGACGTTTCGAATGCTGTACAGCAATTACTGTTATGAGATAGACGGTGTTTGGTTAGTATATACATATATGTATGTATGAGAACAACTATTCTATGTCTTGACTATATAGTACTATATAGTAAAAATATCAACATGATCCGAGTTTGCTTTCTTGTATTTTGATACATTTGAATATTAGTATGAGTACGCGCCAGGAGGCAATATTAAAATTTTTTTTACAAATAAACTACGGCTTGATCCTGTCTAATTCAAACGGTTTTCTGTTAGTATATATAAGTACAATAATATATAAAAAAATCAACGAGCTCCCAGTTTGCTTTCTATCGTTTTCATAGACTTTAAATTTTTGATAGAAACTAGTATAGGCGAGTATGAGAATATTAAAAAAAAATTACAACTATTCTATGCCTTGATCCTACGAGATTCAAATATTTTTGAGTTGCTTGATATTAAAAGAATATATAGTAAAAATATCAACATGATCTGAGTTAGCTTTCTTGTATTTTCATACGTTTGAATATTAGTATGAGTACGCGCCAGGAAGCAATATTAAAATTTTTTTTACAAATAAACTACGGCTTGATCCTGTCTAATTCAAACAGTTTTCTGTTAGTATATATAAATACAATAATATATAAAAAAATCAACGAGCTCCCAGTTTGCTTTCTATCGTTTTCATAGACTTTAAATTTTTGATAGAAACTAGTATAGGCGAGTATGAGAATATTAAAAAAAAAATTACAACTATTCTATGCCTTGATCCTACGAGATTCAAATATTTTTAAATTGCTTGATATGAAAAGAATATATAGTAAAAATATCAACATGATCTGAGTTTGCTTTCTTGTATTTTCATACGTTTGAATATTAGTATGAGTACGCGCCAGGAAGCAATATTAAAATTATTTTACAAATAAACTACGGCTTGATCCTGTCTAATTCAAACGGTTTTCTGTTAGTATATATAAGTACAATAATATATATAAAAATCAACGAGCTCCCAGTTTGCTTTCTATCGTTTTCATAGACTTTAAATTTTTGATAGAAACTAGTATAGGCGAGTATGAGAATATTAAAAAATTTTTTACAACTATTCTGTGCTTTGATCCTACGAGATTCAAATATTTTTGAGTTGCTTGATATGAAAAGAATATATAGTAAAAATATCAACATGATCTGAGTTTGCTTTCTCGTATTTTCATACGTTTGAATATTAGTATGAGTACGCGCCAGGAAGCAATATTAAAAATTTTTTTACAAATAAATTACGGCTTGATCCTGTCTAGTTCAAACGGTTTTCTATTAGTGTATATAAGTACAATAATATATAAAAAAATCAACTAGCTCCTACTTTGTTTTCTATCGTTTTTATGGAATTGAATGTTGTTTTTACAACTATGCGCTCTCAATAGCAACAATAATTTTTTTTACGACACTTTTAGTGGTTAATTCTGCAAAATTTGTATAATTTTGAATAAATACATATTATAGAAAACTTCAGTAAAAAAATCTGCAAGATTCAAGCATGCTTTCTAGTTTTTCATGGCTTAAATGACCTTTTACGCTAAGAACGGACACGAACATTACTGAATTTAAAAATTTGGTATTAAATTATTTAAAACACTATACATTCCTATTATTGTATTTAAAATGATTAAAAAGTAATATTTAATTGCATCTGTAGCGTATTTATTTTTAATAACATGTGTTTTTGACGCCGCGATACCGTTGCGGCCCTTTGTTTAATTCGTCAGGTGGCCGGCTGCTAGTCGGCCGCTAGCTTCAGGTCCATGGCTTGAGGCCCCACTTGGCTCCAGCCATTCGACAACATATCCAGAGGGCCATTTTGGCTTTTTGTATAATGTTGTTGAGGTGAGAGTTCCAGGTCAACTTTTGATCTATAGTGACTCCAAGGTACTTTACCTCATTTGATAGGTTAAGGGTTTTGCCATTGAGTCTGAGTTCGGTCAGCCTTTCAAGCTTCCTTTTCCTGGTAAATGGTACAATAACTGTTTTATCAGCGTTTATTGATAACTCATTTTCTCTGCACCATCTTGTGATGGTATTGAGAGCTCCTTGTAACCTGGTGGAAATTGTGTTCAGGCAGGGACCTCTTACTACTACAACAAGGTCATCTGCATAGCCCTGTGTATCGTAGTCGAGATCTGCCATGATTACAAGTAGTAGGTCTACAGCTAGTGTCCATAATAGGGGTGAAAGCACTCCTCCTTGCGGACAGCCTCTTGTAGTGTAGAAGTTGTGCGAGTGTTCGTTTAACGTAACTTTCGCACACCGGTTGGAGAGCATATATTCCACCCATCTGGTGGTTGTGATATCAACACCTTTTGCATTTAATCCTTTCAGGATGGTTGCCGTAGGTGTGTTATCAAAGGCCCCCTCAATGTCCAAAAATGCACATAGAGCTGTCTGCTTATCCTCTAGGGACCTTTCTGCCTTGTCGATCAGAGCTACTAAGGCAGATTCTGTGGATTTACCCTTTTGGTAAGCATGTTGGTTGCAGGAAAGTGGTCTAGCCACAAGATACCTTGTTCTAATGTGCTGATCGATTACTTTTTCCATTGTTTTTAATAGGAAAGAAGTAAGACTAATAGGTCTAAAGGATTTGGGCTGAGAGTAGTCGTTTTTACCGATCTTCGGTATAAAGATAACCTTGACCTTAGTCCATTGTTCTGGTATAATGCCCAAAGCAAAGCTTGCTCTAAATAATTTTACCAGATGCGGGATAAGGAGTTCCATGCCCTGTTGAAGCAGAGCTGGAAAAATTCCGTCTTCCCCTGCTGATTTAAATGGTTTGAATTTTTTCAAAGCCCATCTAATCTGGTTAGGCCTAAAAATGGTATTGGCCATCTTCCAGTCGCAACTATTTGCCCTGTGGATGTAGTTTTCCTTTGGGTTTGATTCACTGCCGGTGACAGGGTACGATCCTGGGAAATGGGTTGCTCTTAAAAGTTCCAGCGTCTCCATCTCTGTGGTCGTGAAGGAATTGTCTCGCTTTTTTAAAAAGCCGAGAAAGATGTTTGGTGTCTTGGCAAGGACCTTGTGGATTCTCGCTCCTTTATGTGTTTGGGCGATATTCTCACAGAATCGTTTCCAAGATGCTCTTTTAGCTTTTCTGATCTCTTTGTGGTATTTAGTCAGAGCCTTCTTATACCGTTCCCACCCATACGGTGTAGTGGCCTGATTAAATAAGCGACGTGTGGAAACTCTAAGTCGTTCTAGCTTTTTGTTCCACCACGGAGTATTGTTGTTAACCTTAAGTTCCCTGACAGGACAGCTATTTTCATAGGCATTTAAGATGCCATCCGTTAATAAGTTGTTTAAAATGTTAAGGGAGTCGGGTGTCTTGATTGATTTTGGAAAATCCTTGGCTGCCTCAGCGAGCAGGTTTTTAAAATCTACCCACGAGGTGGCTTTGGGATTTCTAAGCCTTTTAGGCTCAGTAGTTATTGAGCCTTGTATGCTAAAGACAATATGTTTGTGATCGGACAAAGAGTTTTCATTACTGACATGCCATTTACTTATGTGTTTAGCGATTTGTTCAGTAGCAAAAGTGATATCCAGAACTTCCTGCCTAGCTCTAGTAGCGAAGGTTGGATTACAGCCTTTATTAAGTATTTGAAGGTCGTTAGCTAGGAGAAATTCTAAAAGTAACTCACCTCTTTTGTTGGTATCAGTACTTCCCCAGATTGTGTGGTGGGCGTTTGCATCGCAGCCAACAATTAGTTCTGTCTTGTGTTTTCGAGCGTAGTCGACGACTTTAGACAGCTCTTCGGTGGGGTTGGCTTTCTCTCCGGGCAGGTAGGCCGAGCACACAAGTGCTCTAGTTTGACCACGCCCTCTGAGAACGGTGATTGCAGCAACGGTGTCATCACTGCAAAGTTCTGTAACAGGCAAGAAATTAATACCTTTCTTAAAAACGATACAGGCCCTAGGCTTGGTGCCATTTTCGTTTGCTAGGATCTTACCTACTCCATTTAAGCCCGAAATCTTGGACTTGGCGTTAAGCCATGGTTCCTGGACCAGCGCTATATCCATGCCATTTGCCCTAAAAGTGTTTTCTGCCACGGCTGTGGCAGCGATAGCGTGGTGTAGATTGGCTTGGAGTATTTTAGTGGGGGCGTCGCCAGTTGGGTGTGAAGCGCTACTGGGGACGGGCCCCATTGCGCTTGTCACTGCCCTTGCTGGGTCTGGGTCCCTTTTGTTTGCGGGGGCGCTGGCTCTTGCCTCTGGGGGTTTGTCCACCCCTGGTGTGCCCCCCTGTACGAGGAAACCTGTGCGGAGTACCAGTCGCTCCGCTGGTCCCGGCCACAGGAGCCACGCCAGGTGCAGCAGATGGTAAAGGCGCAGCAACGCTGGCGTTTGCTCCAGCAGCCGCGGCCCCAGAACGAGAGGTAGACGGCACAGGTTCAGAGGGAAGTGTCCCAGGATTCGTTGGCGTCTGGTTGATGCCCTTAATACGGAACTGGACCGATTTGAAAGCCAAGTAGGCCTTCATGCCGGTTTTTTGAAGGGTCTCAACAGATTGGTCGTCGATGGAGAGGGTGAGTGTGATTCCGCCCTTCTCCGCCTTCCTATTGAGAACCTTCCACAGCTCCGTATTAAGGCCATCATTTTGTATCCGGAGACAGGAGAGCGCCTTATCAACGTCTTTGGACTCCGGATCGGGAATGTATACCACCCCAACCTTTGGTTTGGGCAAGTCGCTCTCATTAATGAGAGCGAGCTTAGCTCCTGGCCACGGCTGTAAGGAAGGTATACATTTCTCAAGCCATTCCCTGGCATGCTGGTTAGCACAGGTAATGAGTAGCCAACCTGGCTTGAATGATAGTCCGCCAAAGGCAGGTCCCTTACCCTTCTCCAAAGTGGTGATTTGGGCCACAATTGCGTTGTAGAGTGACTGCAGCTGTGCGTCAGTCATGGGAGTGGAGTCCCTCACGCCAACTTTGGAGGAAGATAAGGCCGCACTATAGGCAGCTGGAGGTGGTGGGGCCGACGGTGCTTCGCTCGACCTTTGGGACTTCCTCGCTGGTTGTCCCTGTGGTGATTCCTCCTCCGAGCGAGTCCTTTTGATGGAGCGCTCGGATTCGGGTTTCGAAGCATCGAAACGATACCCCATGGCCTTGAGTTCCGCAAAGGTTTTAGCGGACAGTTCGTAGGCTTTTGCAGCCTCCACTCCCTGTCCCCTAAGAGCCTTAAGTCGGATTAAGGCTGCCCCACTCAATCTTTTGCGCTTGGGTCGGGCAGCATCAGAGGAGGTGGCAGCAGGGTTACCAGTAGGTGATTCAGGGCTTGTAGCAGCCCCTATCGCCATTTCGGTGCCTGCAGTCACCTCCATTGGTTGCGCTGACATTTGGGCGGTTTCATCCGCACCCACTGTCAGCGGCATGAGGTCCTGGCACAATTCGTCCAGGGTTTGTGACGTGGTAGCGTCATTTACTTTTTTATGTTTTGGATCCATACTCATTCAAGTCCCACGAGTAGCTAGGGAAATAAAAATGCCCACCGACAGAGCCCCGCATGTCGATGGGAGGACTTAAAATACTACCCGATTCGTCCAGGTGTCGGATAGCCACCGTTAGCGACTGAGCCCCCCCCCAGCCACGCATCCCTCGGCACGGTACGAATAACACCTTGGATTGGGTTCTAAACTAAAGCTATACATATACGTACATATATATTTCATAGATACACTTACATAAACATACATAAACATACATATATAAATAAAAGTGAAAGCAAGCGCTCGGTGTTTTCTGTTGCGTCTATTTCCTAGTGAACTAGACCAATAACAGGGCTGGCAACCTCGTGAAGGATAGTACACCGAACTTGCCTTGGGGATCTTTGCGACAAAAGCGTCACTCTCCCCCAAGACCAACGCCACCCTACCGTCTCTGAAGGAGACAGTAGGGTAGGCCTGCGCCTACACTACCATGCGAAGCATGTCGTAAGGGAACCGTGAAAGCATAGATCCAGGCCCGCCCCTTCCAAGTCATGGTATTTTCAGTCAATATAATTCAATATCCACAGGAGTCTTCCCACCAAACTTTATGAATAAATGGAATAGAGAGTCCAGATGCCTGTATGTCATACACCACATTCGAATATCATAGTCTTATTCAGATATGAACTCAAATATGAGTATGTAGTAAACTTAGCCAAAAAACAAGTTTTTAACTAAAATATTCTGCTTCCAGAGGTCTGGACATTCCAGAAGTAGAGTGGGTGCTTCAATGGGAGCCCCCCACCAGCCCTGCGGCCCTGGTGCACAGGGTTGGGAGGACGGCCCGCGGCGGGGCGGCAGGGTGCTCCCTACTCCCACTGCTGCCTACGGAAGACAGCTATGTTCAGTTTATAAAGGCCAACCAAAAAGTGGAGTTGAAGGACTGGAGGGAGTCCACTGATGATATTAAGATTAGTCAGAAGTTGAAGGAGAAGGTGAGTGAGAGGGTTTAATTATATTTTACAAGTTTAACTTTTTTTTTAAATTCAGATCCTTATGTTAGCTTTCTTAAGTCCAAACTTTGTTCAGTAACAAGAGACTGACGGATTGATGTAATGTCTCCCATGGTTTAGAGTAATAGCCAGGGCCTAGTAGAGTATATCTACTTTTTATCGAGGTATGTAAATAAGTTGGAATACTAGTACATACAGAACAGGATTTAGAAGAGGCAACTGGGGCTGCCACCCATATGAGCTGGGCCGACTGTAGAAACTGAGTGTTTTAATTAAGTAAATATTATGTTCCTGTAAATTAGGTAAACTATAAAAACAAATGAAAGCCAATATAATTTCTTTACTTTCTTACAATATTATTAGGCATAATATCCACTCTCATAATTGCTTTGAGACATGTCAATCCGGACATGAGTGTATTGGTATCCATAAATCTTCTAGGTATAGCAAGCGCAGGGCAACAAATATTATCTATTAAACTATAAATGTTATCTAGATACTTACGGTAACCTATCACCTATGTGATACTCAGGTCACATTCTATTTGTATGCTAACTTTCATCCAAATCCATCCATTTCTGGGTGAAGGAGTAACAAACACACACATACAAATTTTCGCATTTATAATAGTAGTCTCAATTAAAATATAACTTGCGACCTTTTCGGTTTTTTTCGCGGGATTTATTTTGACTTTTGGTTTCCGACGTTTCAAATGCTTTACAGCAATTCTGGTCTTGAGAGATACATTCAAAACGTTGGGAAACAAAAATCCAAATAAATTCACGAAATAATCCGAAAAGATAGTTTTATTTGAAATATAATACGCGACTTAACTTTGCTTAATTTGGGTGGCTCCCAAAGTGCTTAAGAGAAATCTTTGATCTTCTAGAATTATCTTCATCTAGAGTCGAGATGAAACTCCAGAGTATAATTTCAACTCAAAGGACTAAAACATACATACACACGCTCATATAAGCTTTCATATTTATAATCTGTTAAACTTTAATTTTTTTATCCTAGGTCCTAACATTGCTTCACGACCAACAAAAAAAGGACAGAGCAGTGTTAGACAAAGGACAGAGAGCCTTCGTTTCTCACATACGAGCATATTCCAAACACGAGTGCAATATACTGTTGCAGTTAAAAGAACTACCTTTAGGTCATATAGCTACCAGCTATGGCCTATTAAAACTCCCAATCATGCCAGAAATTAAAGAAGAACATAAAAAGCAATTTGTTGGGCCAACAGATAAAATAGATTTTAACAGTATATCATATAAGAACAAACAGAAGGAAACTAGCAGGTTACAGAAGTTAGAAGAATATAAGAAGACTGGGATGTGGCCGTCGAAGAAGAAAAAGAAAATGGTAATATATGATATAATTTCAGTATACCTAACTAAATATTCAATAATTTTGAAAATGTTAGTACTTTGGTAAAATTTAGGATTTAGGATCAAACCGCTTTTGATCAAAATAATACAACCTAACAACAGAGTACTGCATCATATTTTATTGTTGGTCAAAAAGAAAAACATTATTTTGTTTGTATATATATATGTTTTTATATTTCGTTCAGTACAGATTTCTCCGATATGAGATATTTTCCCGTAGTAAAAAGTCCTATATGTTGAATCGGATTACCAGCAATCATCATACCAAATTTCATCAAAATCTTACCAGTGGTTTTTTCGTGATGCGTTCCCAGACATCCATAAAAATTCAAAAAACTATAGATTCAGTCTTTATATCTATGACAATAACTATTTCAATAAGATTTTCTAAAAATATTTATTGTACAGATTCAATTCAGAATTTTATTATATGTGTAGGTTAACTATTTTGTACCTACACTGGGTTTCTGGTAGAGATTTCCTATAGAGATAAATATAATCCTTTGTACACAATGTATCGGTAGGTACATAAATAAATACATCAATATGACATTTTATTTCTAGGTCAAAACTCAACCGTGGGAGCAAGCAAGTAAGAATAAGCTAGAGAAGAAAGAGAAAAGGAAGAAGAGAAAAGAGCTGAAACAGAAGCATCAAGAAGTAGGTAAAAAGGGGAAGAAGCGAAAAGCGGTGACGCAAGAAGAGCTAGACGAGTTGGCAGCAGATGTCGCGTTGATAAAGAAATTAAAAAAGAGGAAAATCTCTAGTGAACAGTTTGATCAAGCATTTGATGTAGATAAATAAATATTTATGACAGTTGATAACTTTTTAAATGACCTAACCCTTTTTTTTCAATGTTGGGAAATACATTTACACATATTGCCTATTGACAAAAAACAGGTGGTTATGTGGGACTCACCGGTTAGAAAAGCCAGTACTACCAACTAAAACTCAACGGAACCTCCCCCGTCTAAATGGGGCGTCGCAGGATCATTTACGCACTCGACTACGACGCCCTGACGGCAGGTCTGCCGAAGCATACCACGACAACCACGGGGTTGCTCCAGCGGTCCCTCTGCTATCAGAGAAGTACCAGGAGCAACCCGCATGGTACACCACAACCCTACAGTGTAGGCCTCCTCCCAGCGAGTTCCTTAACTTCGCGCCCGGCTGGATTTCCGGACGCTTATGAGCCCCCCAACACGACACGCTGAACGGGAAATGGGGAAGGGAATGAGAGACAAGGGAATACGTTCGTTTGGGGGGGGGGGGGGGGAAATAACCTAACCCTAAAATATCCCGAGGTAGATTTTTTTGACTTATGAAAAGTGTCATATGTCAGACTTATGTATGAACACATAAATGAAACAATAGTAAAATTGTCCACAAGGAAATCGATTAAACGGCGTCCATGTTCACTCAAATATATTTTTTTAAGTTTTAGTAAAACCTAATAAAGATATATAGTATGCAACACTGTAACAGTGTTACATACATCTTTTGTCATATTTTATGGCGTGAATAATATGGCCTTGTTTAGCGGTATATGTCAAGGTTGGCATATTACATCTTTCCTTTGGTTGCTCCATCGGTTTGTTCTTCTATAGTGCACACACATTATGAAAATAGCTTTGATATTTTCAAACATAAAACTTAATTCAGGAACCAAACTTCCTTATACTTAAAAAAATAAAAGTAGTTTAAGTTGTAGAAAACCATTTGTGTTTGTTGATACATTCAGATCTAAAGAAAGAGTTCCAACAAACAAATACACTTTAAAAATAGGGAAAATAATACCAGCAATGAAAATAGTAAAATAGACATTTATTTCTGCTCAACTTTCATAATTGCAATATTTAATCTGAGTATTAACAACAAGGCACTTATTCCTATTACATATCATTACAAATTCCAATAATCGTATTATAATCGATATTTTTCATAATTCCTACAATTATCGCTGGCCATAATTTATATTGTAGATTAAAAAACATCTGCAATTCCATAATTACAATTGATATATGTTATCTATGATAAGAGATCTAGTTTTTTTAATCTATGTTCTTTAAGTTCAGTTTTAGCACTTTCACTTAGCACCAGTTCGTATGATAATCCTTATGAAAATAACAACAATTCAAAACCTACATATTATTTAATCAAAAGTTGAAATGACAATCTGCACAAAAAATAGAAACCAGTAATAATTACAATATGAGACAGTTTTAATAAACAAATATTTCATTACATTATCATATTACAGAAATTTAAAATGAAAATTAATTATCACCAATACTAGTTACGCACCATATTTGTTTTAACATGTGAATCGATTTCAAATCGATAATACAAAAGCAAAACTCTTCTTTCCCATCATTGCTATATTGTGCGCTATTATTTTACTATTTTCAATTTTGACCACGGGTTTTCTAAAAACTGCTTATATTTACACGACTCGTCTGTCCGCGTGCACGGACAGACAGTCATTTTATTTAGTACAAAAGCGACAGGCTTCGTTCGAATACATTAAACAATACTTCAAATTGCAATATTTATAAACGTCGCAATTACAAAAACGAAGGTCCGCCAAATTGAGCATTTTATTGATTTGGCACTTACTTTTACTAAAACGCGACGGTTCGAATAAATATTGTCACATTAAAAAAAAGTTAACTAAATAGCTCGATACATTATTGTCGAATCGATTAACAATAAGTACACAATAGCTCGTTATTCCTGCGTTTACATACACGGTTAGACGAAAAGAAAAATAAAATACAAAAAAGAAGCTTCACATACAAAATACAAGAAATAATTTACACAAAACCCTCGAAGGTAAAGCATTTCATACAATCTAATAACATACACTGCCTTGTCATGATCTTAAAAATAGAACATCTAAAATTACGCCATCTTAAAATTAGAAAAAAAAGAATCATCGTAATAATACTATTTATTTAAACTATAATACTTGCTGCCTGAAGAGAGACAGCATAACTTAACCTGTCAAGTGTCAATTTCATGTGACGTGACTAGCTGTCAAAACCACCGAGCTATGATTGCAGCGCATAGGTCCAAATTGTATAAAAAAAGTTTTTACTGACTGCAAAATCATAACTGTGTGTTTTTTTAAATAAACTAATGTAAAAATGGCCAAAATTGTCGAGATATTTATAAGAGTACGTTAATGTTAAATTGACCAGTGTTTTCACTACGGACATAAAGTCGTGTTATGCTTAATTAAACGAATGAGCCACGTTTGTCTATTTTTTAACTGTCAAATGAAAAAAATGACGTAGAACACGACACGTCCATCCAAGTCTATGAATGCCGCCCATTGAGCGATATACGTATATCTAACTGGGTATAAATAAACGGATGTAGGTTAGTAATAACATTGAAATCGAGCCAGTTATTTAGAAGCGATAAATATTTAAAGTAAAGCACCAAGTTACTGGACTCTTTAAAAGCTAATCGCAAGCAAAAACGTAAGGTGATTTCTGACTGAATAAAACAATTTATTTAAAATTATTGCAAAAGAATTTTCATTACAGGATTAGGATATAATAAAACGAATATGACGCACGATAACTTTTAAATAAGTTCCTTTAGAATAAAACTGTTATTATTACAAAATTCACATTTTTAATTAATCAGGTGCAAGAAATGATATTTTATCTGTAGTCACCTTGACTCATATTTAATAATTACATTTTAATAATATAAAATGTGAAATAAATAACTATAATATATTGCTTTAGTAATTAATAACTAGTAAGAAACAGTACATAGCAATGCTTATTTTAGAATTTATTATAACATACAGTGCTACAAGGATCATTTGGCACGTGGCCGAAATGAGAACTAACACCGCCATTTTGTAAAGCGTCACTTTTGAGAGAAGTTGGAGTTGATGTTTGTTGTGGATATTAAGTGCTTTTACTGTAATTAAAATATCTCAAAATATGATATGGTGTTAGAGAGGTTAGGAAGTTTTTTTTTATAAAAGAAAAACTCTAATTTCACACCCACGCCCTCATGTCAATGTCACCTAAGTGCCAAATGATCCTTGTAATTCGTATATGCACACTTACATGGTATCAAAACGTCAAATTCGAGAACAAATCAAAGGGGAAGGTTTTTTTTTCTAAATTGTGTTGCCATAATTTTTTTTTAAGTATGCATACACTCTCGTAAAGATCATGAATGTTTAGACCATTTCCATAGAACAAACCTCTTAGAAATGACTAAATGCAATAATTGTACACCAATACATAAGGCCGATTTGTGACGAAACTGTCCATAAGGCACAATGTTGCTATTATTTATTTACAATATAATAAATATTTTTCCATACAAGGATTCAAGAAATTCATATACAGGTGGTTGAAAATTTTACTCTAATTATCGTCATGCTTAAACATATTTCTTTTAATAAATTATCATGTATAATTATTTTTTATAAAAAAATATTGTCAATTTTCTTACATATAGATAATCTATGACAGTTTCGATTAGTCGGCTTATTGATAGTTGTGCATAACAATGCCACATGCTAGAATTTTCAGGAAAATACTCCAAGTAATTACGCGCGCCTTTCCAGGCTAAACTTAAGCTTTAAAAATGCCAAAAAGCATTAGTTTTGTTTACTGAATATATTATATCAAATGAGTTTTTATATCATCTAGATTTTAAACTTTTATTAAATTATATATACAACGTCGTTGGTATACCGTAAAAATTAGCATGTGGCATGTACAGTTAACAGCACAAGTCAATATTTTGGGTCCAAATGTAAAATAAGCTCAAATTGAAGATCGTCTCCCCTTCATTTATAAAGACATAATACAGAGTAAATAGCAAAGTTTGGATCACCACATTATTCAGTGCTATTCTATATAACTGTTTATGAACCAATTGTTTAGCAGATTAAATATAATATTTATAATTTAAAAAAAATTTAAAACTATTGATGCTGAAATTGTGCAAGAGTCATTAACAAAAATCCAAAATTCAAAACCGACAGAATGGAACATAAACAAAAAAAACCAAAGACAATACTTTCTAAGATAAACGCAAATATTTAATATTTCAAATAAAACTATTTCTTTCGGGCTTTATCGCGATTTTATTTTAATTATTGGAGAGACTCTCATGATTTCTGTAAAGCGTTCAAAACATCAGTGACCAAAAACTAAAAAAAAAACCGCAAATAAACCCGAACAAAAAACAGTTTTATTTAAAATACCACAGCCGAATTTTAATCTGTATCAGAATCAAATTCAGAATAAATTAACATAATAAACTATTTTTGTCTGTATCAAGATCAGAATCCAAAAAAAAGGAACCAATGAGCAAAAACCAAGAGCTGATCTACAAAACAATTGGCACAATAGAATTTCAAACCTCATCTGGCGCCATGGCGTCGTCGTGGTTGTTGGGCGAGGGCGCGGGGGGCCCGGCGGGGGGCGCAGGGGGCCCGGCGGGGGGCGAGGGGGCCGGCGGCGCGGGCGCGGGGGGCCCGGGGGGCGACAGGCCCGCCTTGACCGTGGCCTCGAGGGCGCGGATGCGGTTCTCCTGTTTCACTATGACTGATTTTAGCTTGCGGATCTCCTCTACTAGATCGGAGAGCTGCTTTTCCTGCAAATGTTTGGTTGTGGTGTTTAAGTTAATAATTATTATAATGTAGTTATTTTATATAACTTTATAATTTTTTAACTTTAGAATATTATTTTTAATTTTACATATTTATAATAAGCTTAATCCATACACTTTTTAAGTTGATTTTAAATGTCGGACTTTTAACAGTAACACTGCTACTAGATACTGCTGCCACTGCTCTAGAGGTTGCAGTTTAACTGCTTTAAAATAATCAATGTTTATATTAACTATAGATGATGACATAAATGATGTTGGTCTAAAGGCACAGCTATGCCTTTGACATTGTCACACTGCACGAACAGTCATTCATTTGTTTATAGATATTTTAAGTAAAAAAAAGGAAAAAATAAAATAAATTAACATATGTTGTTTACATGTGTATCTAAATGTATGATTATATATCAATACGTGCGTATATGCATGTTTTTGTATAAGTGTGCGTGCCTACGTGTCCATATAGACATGCACACTTATTGTTAGACATATATGCGTGTGCGTCGATACGTACATATATGTATATTCATGTATTTATGTGTGTGTTTATACGCGTATTGTGTATGTGTGTGTGCGATACTCACGACCATAGCAGTGAAGGCGGGCGGCGGCGTCGCCGAGGCCGGCGTGGTCGCCTGCGAGTCGCGCTGCGCGGGCGTCGGCGACCGCTCGGCGTCGCGGTCGCGGTCGCGGTCGCGCGGCATGGCGAGCGCGTTGCGCTTGGTGACCTGCAGCTGCGTGGCGCGCCCCGCCACGTACCCGCCCTGTACAAGCAGCGCGCGCTCCTGCAGTTCGGTTAGGTATCACCTAGCCTATAGCATCTGTCTTTGTTTCTGTTGGCTTTGGGGGATGGTGGCATCCGTCACACCACCCGGGGGCGGGGGCGCGTTGGTTTTGCTAATTTACTATTTACTTTAATTTTTTTTAATTATCCTATTTTTTTGAATTTAGTGTATATTTAATGTTGGATTTTTTTTAATAATTACTGGACTTTCTTTTATAAAAAAAAGTAATTACAATTTACGTAACTAAAATTAACTCTTTGAATTATAATTAGATGAAACATAAAAAGATTGAATAATAAATTACTCTTAATGAAAAAAATAAATTAAAAAAAGTCTCAAAATTAATTATCAAGCAAACAATTAAAGATCAAAGTTAGTCAGTTGAAGTATAAAGTAGATTATAACACATAACACACTGCAAAGTTATGATTGTTAGAGAGAAGCCAACAGAAACATTCATCGCGACAAATGCTAAGTGTATGATATATATACATATGTATGTATGACACATATGTATATACAGGGTCATTTTTAATTTACTGAAAACCTTTTGGGAATATACTGTTTACATCATAACAACAACATCTGTAAGAAAAAAAAATATTTCTTAGTATTTTTATTGCTCCTTCTAAACAGTAATAGTCCAGCAATTAGCAAAAGAAAGCGTGTGACCGGTGGAGGGGAAGGGTGGGGGGGAGGGTGGGGTGGGGGGGGCGGGGGGGTGTAGGAAGTGGCCCTTACTCATTTAAACTTGACCAGATGGTAGAACTTTGCTGTTTAGAAGGTGCAATAAAAATATTTTTTATTTTTGTATGAAAATAAAAATTTAAGAAATATAATTTTTTCTAGTTACAGATGTTGTTGTTATGATGTAAACAGTATATTCCCAAAAGGTTTTCAGTAAATTAAAAATGACCCTGTATATCACACTCGGATTTATGTTACAAGCCAAACCCAATTATATGAATAAGCATAAATATTAAAACTAATCGGTCCACCTACTTTATTGAGGACTTTTTTTAGTCAGTGATAACGTTATTTTATATCAATATTTTTATGGCAACATTGAATACTGCCTTAAGTATAAAATAAAGAATCCACAGACGATAAAATATTTACTTTTCATCTGATGTTAGTTTCAATAACCAAAAAGAAAATAAAATCTAGCAAAAAATGTATTTTACTGAAAAAAATGTAAAATATCTTATTTCTTTTAAGCTTTATCAGTACTTAAATTGGGTTTGCTTATGAGCATATGTTATAACTTATATATCAAATAAACAATATATAATATGATATCTATTCACACTTTTTAATGAAAAATAAATCAACCTCATACTAACCTACATTTTCTTGTTAATATATACGAAAAAATCATGCTCACAATATTAAAAAAGTAAAAAAATATTACCAAATAATATAACAGATTATGAAAAGCACAATTGTATTACAGAAAAACACATATTATAATTGAAAACCAAAAAAAGTCACAAAAGAAAAAAATATATAAAGCATTATACTGTTACCTGTCAGTATAAACAATTAAAATTAAAAAAATAATAATAATGTGAAAGGTGTAAAAGGACAAGAGGTTAAGGATAATTCGGTTTAATATTTAATAAATACTTTAGTGCCTATAAATCATTTAATTTTTAATTAAAAAAATATTCTAGCTTCACTTCTATGTAATCAAAATTTGGATATTGTCATATACTTCTAATTGTCATATCGATTTCAGTAAAATCTCATCAAATATCTTGGTGGATAGTCGAGTTTAAATTCAAAGAAAAACCGTGGAATTAATGGAACGGTCATCTACGAACATGTGTTTTATGTCAATAGTTAAGTGAGAATCACAGATATAGAGAATGGACTGAGCACTTACTTTATCACTACTTCATTAGATAGAGTGATTCAAGAGGAAGGTTTTAGTATATAATTTGTTAAGTTTTTGTATACATTGGCTAAAATACTACGAAATTTGTTGGAGGTGTTGGAAAAAATAAGCAGTCTGGGAGTTTTCAACGAAAACGCTGCCTAAACCCTTTGAGATATAACAAAATTATGTATGGTGGAATTGTGTATCTTATATAGGTCTACAGAAAAGTCTGCGATGGCGTATGTCTATCTCTTAAGGATAACATACTATATCCATTTTAATTTAAAACGTACCTAGAGACGAACCCGAGCGAAGCGAGGGTGAGTTGCTAGTTTATACATGTAATAGAAACAGGTATTGGGTGGATGGTTTTTCCCTTTCTAGAGTGTGGTCAAATTCATGGGAGTATTGCTCAGTACATCCTCTAGGTCTATAGGGTCAATAGATAAAACTGACACGACGCTAGTATTTATTCTATCGCATGATTTCGTTCAAAAAGGTTCAATATCCTCAAACATACGATTACTCAACAATTTCAGCAAAATAATTAAAGGAAGGCGATTTTGCCTAATATATTTAAAAAATATAATTGACATTTTAATCCCACCATGGAAATATTCTTTCACCTATTATCCATATCCTATCCTATTCAACCTACGTGCCGCAGGGGACGGTGGGAGCGGGGGAGGGGGAGGGGGTACCTTGAGCGACATGGTGCAGGGCTCGGCGTCGTCGCCCGCGAGCCACTCGTCCGCCGTGAGCGAGGCCTCGTCGCTGAGCGTGTCGGGGTAGAGGTCCTCCTGGAACAGCTCCGACTTGCGCGGCACCGTCATAGAGACCACCTGCGATATGTTTCTTTATTATTTTAGACTAGCTACTCACCCTCGCTTCGCTCGGTTACGTCCTTGGGTACATTTTAATTTTTTTGAGCGGAACCCTAATTCTTTTACTGAAATAAAAGTAGCCTAAGTTACTCCTTACAACATCAACTACCCGCCAGTGAAAGTCCGGTCAAAATCGGTCCAGCCGTTTCGGAAATCAGCCGGAACAAACAGACAGACGGACAAAAATTTAAAAATATGTGTCTTTCTTATATTTAGTAAAAAGTTGTTATTTTGACATTACAAACAGACACTTCAATTTTATTTATCTGTACAGATGTGAAACATCTATTGGCGAACCTTGGTAGTAAAACCGACTCGTATGCCGTGATGGCAGACCTTATGACGTTGTCGACTCCTTATATACTATACACGCTCCATTGTTAAACATACTCTCTACGTAGTCTCTATTACAAAAACACTTAGATATTTTCTATTCTATTTATGAACATATATTCTGTAAATAAGGAAAATAAACTGATTTCATTAACGAAACTATATATTTTTCTTTATTTCACTCCATATTTCGTTATAGGTATTATTAATTATGAATTCCAATATTAACATAGATGTTTCACATCTGCCGGACGTACCGTGATATCTAACATTTCTTTTAATACTGTTGAGTTTCCCTTAGATTGTTGTCAGCAGAATTGCCTTTTTACGGTCCTGTAAGTCCAAATAAAGTTTTCATTCATTCATTTAGTCTGCCTCTATTTCCTCACTATCACGATGCATACCTGACAGAGGCCCGAGTTGTTCAGGCGGTAGAACTTGGCGATCTCGCAGGTCGCCACGTCGCAGCCACGCTTCGGCATCATGCCAATGCCTATTGACCAATAAATAGTGATACTATAATATTAATATTTATATATTTATAGTCTAGTAGAAGGCAGTGGTAGCCCAGTGGTAACGCGCTCGCTTGGGAAACCGAATGAAGTGAGTTCAAATCCCGGGTCTCGCACCTCTGATATTTTCATGTGCGAATCATTTCCAACATGATTACCACTTGTCTTAACGGTGAAGGAAAACATCGTGAGGAAACCTGCATGTCTGAGAGAATCTAGCAAGTTTTCAAAAGACATGTGAAGTCCGCCAACCCGCACTTGGCCAGCATGGTGGACTATGGCCTGATTCTCCTCGTGCTGAAGGGAGGCCCGTACCCAGCAGTGGGACGTTAAAAAGGGCTGAATACATACATATATTTATAGTCTATACTTATACTTATAATATAAAGAGGAAAGATTTTTTAATTGGTTTGTTTGTAGCGAATAAGCTCCGAAACTACTGAACCGATTTAGATGAAATTTGGTAAAAAGATAGTTTGAGACCCTGGAAAGGACATAGGATAGTTTTTATCTCGGTATTAAACAAAATTTAAAAATTGAATATTTAGTTTAAATTAAAAAAAAGGAATTTATAAACGCATCGACGATACTCTTATTATTATCGAGAGTCTGCGCCGATAAACGTTTTTGGCCGTTTTATTTTAATTCCCAACGATTCAAATGCTTTTCATCAATCAGAAAGTTTTCAGATTTAAGGGAGTATTAGTTAGTTTAGTTACTGAGTTTGCTGTTAAGATATTTTCAGTAGTAGCAAAAAGTTGGGAAGTTGGTGGTGTTCTACGCTCGTGCCTCGGCTCTCACGTGTCGCATCGGACTTGAGTGTCAGGAATAGAGAGTGCACTTGTGCCTGTACTATAATATCTCCCGCGCAGCTAGTCTCAGTGTGACTTGCGGCCGCGGTCAAAATCGAGTAGCTTTAGTTAATTACCTCTCTGTGGATCGGGTGTTTGAAACGTGTTGATGTAGTGCACGAACGGTGGCTCCGGAGTTACCTGCGAAAAATATATTTACAAAATCAGAAAAAAAAACTTAAAACTTTACAAAATTGGTCAAAATTTATTGGTAGATATTCATACATACAAGAAACTTGTTTTTTTTTTTAAATATCGTGAAAGTTGTATATTAAATATAAGTATTACTAAAATAAACTAAAAAGTACTAAATACACACCAAGTTTAAAATAGTAAGATAAACGAAAAATAAATATAAAAGTAACTCTGTCTGTTACCTTTCACGCTTAAACTACTGCTGCAATGCTAGTTCGTAGTCAAACAACATTCAGTTTGATACACTGTACTATGACAATTATTCTCACCAGACTAATTTTGAACAATATATATATATATATATATATATATATATATATATATATATATATAACCAATGAAGGCAATCACCATCTTTCATCACCACCTAATGGCAATTGCAATAGTCGCTCCCCTTGAAGTATGATATACCAATGGTCACTGATCTCAAAGTATCATAATAATAATAATTTTAAGTTGTCAGTGGTCACTCATATCAAAATGCCGGTTTTTTTAACGCTGGGAAATGCATATACGCACGAGGTGTGAGAAGCCAGTACTACCCACTAAATCCCAACAAAACTTTCCTCCCGTCTTAATGGGGCGTCGCAGGATCGTTACGCGTTCAACTACGACGCCCCGACGGCAGGTCTGCCAAAGCAGACCACAACAACCACGGGGTTGCTCCAAGGTCCACTCTGCTATCAGAGAAGTACCAGGAGCAACCCGCATGGTACACCGCCCTCCGAAGAGGGCCGCCTCCCACCGCCCACCGAAGCGGGCCACCTCCCTGTGGGTTTCTTGGCTTCTTGCCCGGCTGTATTGCTGGGCACTACTGAGCCCCCCCCCACCACGACTAGGTGAACGCACGTTGGGGGGGGTCATATCAAAGTGCCGTATACCAAGGATGAGTGACCTCAAAGTAGCGTAT
The DNA here is from genome assembly GCA_947093115.1 of Brenthis daphne. Classification (NCBI taxonomy): domain Eukaryota; kingdom Metazoa; phylum Arthropoda; class Insecta; order Lepidoptera; family Nymphalidae; genus Brenthis; species Brenthis daphne. Next base: position 28,438,791 of record OX352471.1, on the reverse strand, counting down.
GACGGAGTCGCCCTTCCCGCAGAGGTAGACGAGGTTTGTGTCGGGGTCGTAGAGCGGGAACATGACGCCGTTGCTGGTGTCGATCTCCACCGTGACGATGGGCTCGGCCAGCGCGTCCGGCGTGCGCAGCGTGTACTGCCGCTCCGACATGCGGCTGAACCTGCACACAAACATACATACTATATACATACAATATAGTAAATAATAATATCATATATTTCAATTTCAATATAATAATATCATATATTTTAATGCTTACTTCGTATTTATGCAAAACTTTTGTCAAAACTTTAAATTTTCTTAAACTATCGCTAGCTTTTTATAAGAAACTTTTAAATTAAAACAATAATTATTTTTTTATTAAATAGGCCAATTTTCACCAAACAGATTATACCTGATAGTTCCCTTGATCTCCCTTCTCTTTTGTAATATATATATACAAAAACACCCCAAAGCCCAAACACAAAAAAAACCTATAAAGATCAATTATAATTAATATATATGTTATTATGTGCATACATTCTAGACCGTCTTACCCAGTAGTAAAAACAAGGCCATGTTTCAAGAAGATAGCGCGAGACGCTTTACTTCCCTCGTGAGCGATCGCTTCTGACTCCACCTCTCCTTTGCGCGGGTCGATTATTCTAGAACATTCATATTTGATGAAATCAATTAAAGAATTACCAGAAAAGCCTTGAAACCTCGCTAAACTATATAGCATTAACTAAAATCATTGTTGCTTAAACTTTGTTGCAAGATATGTACACAATAAGCGTCTCAAAAATGTCCTAAAAAAGAAGTGCACAATTCGAAATCGAATTGCTCTTTTTTTAAATCTCTTCTGTTCTCAAATTCCTTTTGTTACTTTATGTGGTGTGCATAAGTTCGAGTTTGTGTACTTTCGATTTTTGGTTTGATTTAATGTCACATATCGACGCCACTTTTGAAAGGGATATTTATTAGGAAATCTGTATCTATGTTATAATATATCAATGTGCTTAATACAATAACTGATGCTCTTTATTAAAACCTAGCTTGATCTCATAGACGTAGTATTTGAGTTTACTAAAAATATTGTATAATACACATTTACCTATATGAAGACGAAAAAGATTTACGCGAATATTTGACATTTTAACAGACTGTCTGTAAATATAATGCCTTTGAGACGTTTAAAACCTTTTGTAAAGCATACGAAACGTCGGGAACCAAAAATCAAAAAAAAACCGCGAAATAATCCAAAAAAAAAGATATTTTTATTTAAAAGATGAGAAAGATCATCCTGATGTCTAGTTGTTACCTGATCTTTTTATCTCTACACGTGGTCAGCAGCTTAGATCCCGTCCAGTTCCAGCACGCCGAGTAGATGAGGTCCGGGTGGCAGTCCAAGCTGATGAGCACTTCGCCGGTGCCCACGTTCCATATCGCTATCTGTTGGTATAAGTGGTTATGTACGATCTTGGATATTCCTGTGGATACCATAATTATTGATCTTTATGATTCTTTGAAATAATAATTATTTTTTCTTGTTAATGGCTTCTATGCGTGCCAATTGAACACGGATTACTTCGCCAATGCCATGTAGAATGGAAAAGTCAAATAATAATCATTCTATACGTCCAAATTTACATATAGGTAGGTACTACTTGGGTCTGTAGTTCAAAAAAAAAAATAACAACATAATGATTGGTGGATATACATTTTAGTTTAGCCGAGATCGTAATTGAAAACGTGCACCGCCAAATTATAATTAATTAGCTAATTAGCTTTAATACTAAATGCTCATAAAGACAAGCTTTAACAACATCTATCTAGAAGAATAGTTAAGAAGTAAAATACGTGAAATTACAAGAAGCTACACATATCATTATTATACATAAATAATTAATTTAACAACATTTAAAAGGCCAACCGATTTTCTCGCCAGCTCTTCTAAGCTGCCTGCTGAGCTGCCTTTAATGCCAGTTAAGAATTTCTCACAGATTGACCACAACACACTGATTTTAATAATCCTTACTAATATTATAAATGTGAAAGTTTAGATGTTTGAATGTTTGTTACTCAATTACGTCAGAACGGCTGAACGGATTTAGATGAAATTTTACACAGAGATAGATTATAGTCTGGAATAGCACACAGGCTTTTTGTCCCGGAAAAATTTCGGTTCCCGTCGGATAGATTTGTTTTTGTTTTTCTTGGGTCGCTAGTTATAAGAAAAAAAAGATAAAATCAATTCAAGTTAGAATATTCTATTTTCATTCGACCATCACTCACCTGGTTGTCGGACCCAGCCGTCAGTAGGACATTCTGTGCAGTGGGGTGCCACAGCACGAGGCCCACTCGTCGCTGATGGTACACTAGGTCCACCACCGGCTCTGTTAGCGTCCTGGACAGACCGCCGTCTGGGATTTGCCATACCTGGAGTATATATATATTTATATTGCAGTTTTTTATATATACCTACATACGAATACATATACCTACATAAAATTTAATATTAAAATAATCATAAATATTCCCAAATAACATCCATATCTAAATAAAAATAATGTTATATCTAAATATAACATTATTGGCAAAATCCATTTTTATATCGTAGTTGGCGAAACAAATCGTTATCAAAAAGCTTCATCTATAAGATGCTGAAACTATACCTACGTAAGTATATAATGAGCCGCCATTTCAAATCACGCTCTTTATCTGCACGAGTTATTCGAGTATCTGTATGTTTACCTTCACTACACAATCTTCAGAACCGCTAGCTATAACATTGTCATTGTGGGGACACCACGCGATGTCCAGCACCGGGCCCTTGTGTCCGCCCACTAGTGGATGATCGGCTGGGATGCGCCCGACCTAAGAAACAAAAAAAATCACTTAAATTACTCTAATATATATAATCCATCGACTAGATTATTATTTAACACTTCTGACGTCTTCGTCTTTTTCGTTTCATTAATTATGTCGAAGCAAAATCTTTTAGAAAAATATGAATTTACATACAAATCAACTCTCTTATCCTCTTATTTCTCGTAGAGCTATATAAGCCTTAGGAATTTTAAATTAAATCGTTTGGATTTGTTAGCAATGGTTATATTTAAAAAAAACAGACTACGTAGAGCCAATGGCGTATCTAGCCTTTTTGGGCCCTAATGCAAAAAAATGGAAGTGCCCCCCTTTGCTTATTATTAAAATAGCTCAGAAGGGTTTTCCAGGAAGACAAATGTTTGGCAATTAACAATTATATTTCTCGCTTTTTCTGTATACTCATTTTACATTTATATTTTAATATTCCTAACTCATATATCCGAATCACCGACTGTCCACTTGACATATCAAATATCTATTGTCAAAATCTACGAACTGGCACATAAAATAACTGAATGTTACATTATAAAAACGAATTTGGACTGCCAATGCAAAAAAAATATTATGAAATAATATGTGTAAATTTAGGACACTTTTCTTGCGTTGTTTTTTTTAAACTTCTATAAGGCCGACCTAAAAATTTTTTTTTAAATAACAATCATTTGTGGTCAGCTGGGGCCCCCTTAAATCAGGGGCCCCATGCGACCGCATTGGTTGCATTGGCATAGCAACGCCACTGCGTAGAACATTGATTCCAAATTATAATATAATTGTGCCAGAAATATTATTTCCTTAAGCTTACTAAGTTACACGTAAAAACTCCAGACACAATTAAATTACTTCATAATTAGTAATATGAATATCATGAATTTATAACAACTTTGGAAGCACAAATATGTTGAACAAGGTTTAACAAGCATAATATTATACGGTTACATATTATACGGTTGGGTATTTTTAATTAAACAATTCTTAGAATTCATAAAAAACAATAATTTCTATTACGTACTGTCATCATATAGTTTTAAGAGTTTAATTATACGGTCGAAAGCTGAGTTGCCGACAAGTATAGGTATCACTATACATATTTAGTTGATAATAATCAGTATACAGATATGAAATATAACTAGTTTTTAGTCGGGACTCCGCTTGCAGATGGATCGATACAAAGTAGCTTTTGGTTAATAATTCAGGATAATATCAAGATATCATGCAAGCTATAATATATCCATAACCCAACATGAAAACGTAAACAAACACAGCGTGTATGTAACGCGCTCGCTCGCACGCACGCACGCACGTGCGCACGCTTTTACGCACGCACGCACGTACCTACACAAACTTTCTAGACATATAATAATTCTATGCCTATATATAAATATGATACCCTTAGCAATGTTTATATTACGGAAGTTCTTAGAAGGACAGATTCTTCCAAATACCATTCGGGTAGTTTATCACAAAATGTTTTTTAATAGACTATAACCTTCCTAATCCCTCTATAAATGAGTGAAAATCGCATGAAAATTCGTACAGTATTTTCCGAGATTATAGTCATTATAGGGACACCACGCGATGAAACAAACAAACACACACTCGGCCCGGCGAGGGATTCCAATTTGTAATATGTAGTGATGATTGATGTCATTTAAAGTTAAAACTTAAAATTATTTCTAATCATTCTACCTTACAGGCACCAGACTGTAAATAGAAAATCTAATATACTGTTGTGTAAAATTACTCTTCGAGGGTCAATTAGATACTCAAGAGTTTTAAGCCTTATGATTTGTTTCATATATACCTACATACTTTACTTCTTTTTCTCTTTTTACCATTTGTTTGTGTTAATTAAAAGCAACAGTCCGAGACTAACTAAAATTAGGCGTTGCATCGTTAACAAATTCTGTGAAACACTTGCTCTGGTGGAGTACAGTGAAGTCGTTGAAATTATTATAAGTAATTATCTAATTGAAATGTATTTCTTTTAGCCGATTAAAAAAGGAAAGAGGTATTCGTTCGTGTTTATATTTTTGATGTGTATATATATTTTTACTATATTTCTCACTTACTTTTTTTTATACATAGACTTTTACATCAACATTTTAAAAATAATAAATAAACCGATTGCGTAAAAAATCCGAAACTAACTTACCCCTTTTCATAATTTTTAAGGGTAGGTATTACTTAGATTCGCAATAATTTGTCGCTGTTATCGCTATACACTTTAGTCTAACCATAAGTATATACTATATTTTATTGGTGCAATAAAGTCACAACTTTGTAAAGAAAAAATATATTTTAATATTTAATTGTTAATTTTTGTGTTTGAACAAAAATCAGTAATTTTTTAGATTTTTGTGTCTGAGGGAAAATGAGTAGGTAGGTACTTTTGATTTTTGTTTCTGTCTGCCTGTAGAAATGAGTAACACTCGAGTAAGGTTAGATAGTTTTCATCATCATTCATCTCATCTTCGCGGAGGATATTATTGCGCACAAGTGTATGCGCAAGCACAGGTACACTCACTCTTCCATCAATCCCATAAACTGATGATAATTATTGATAGGATAGGTCAGGATAGGATAGATCCTTCATTTCATTTAACGTCTTCTCCGAAATACCAGCCCTAGCATCGAGGCCTCAGTCCGATACCTTAAGATTTGCAGTCACTAAAGTTTAGAATTCTAGACCAACGTAAAACCCCAATTAAGATAACCAAAAAAAAACCTTGGCAACGTTAACTCTAAAAGATTACCTACAAACATCAGTTTTCTCTTAAGACCTACTTGTGTTAATAAACGTGTAATATATTTCATTAAGCGTGACCCAAATAAACTGAATATATTCTTGGCAGGGACCGAGGCGCTGAGGTGAGAAAGGCATTACTTTCACTGAAATATTTCGATTGAGCCGCTTTCAAAGTCACTTTCGTTCGGATTCATTTGTTTTTGTAAAGGTTAAAAATCGTTTTTACACACACTCGCCGATTAATTGTCAAGTGAGCATCAGTCACGTTCTCGGTTGTAAAATGTACAAGAAACAGTACAATACAACGTGATGATAAGCTTGTATTTGATACCAATGTTTTACCGTGGTATGGTTTTCTTTTTAATTCGCTATTTTGCATGTTCCGTACAAATTTTGCAAACGATTTAAATTTTACTGAACGGTTAAACTGCCGACTAAACTAGAATTGAATGACAAAAAACCATACAGAAGAAACAAATCTAAAATGCAGTAAATAATAAATTTAAAATCGGCTGAAAAATTACCACAAATTACTATATAAAACCGTTTTTAACTTTACTTTAACTTTTATCATTTTCCTGATTTACGTATGTATGTTTGTACGTGCTATACATATGTATACTCTATACTCGGACATTATGTCGTTGTATATTCTCCCGCTTGACAAATATTTTAAACTACAAACCGCTAACATAAGTAGAGGATTAATCTAAAACGCATTAAATTATACGAGTTCTGAAAATAACACTTTGTTCAGAATGTAGACAGATATATATGTAAGTATATCCGAACTCATATACTTTAAACACATAAAACATTGATATCATAAAACATAGTCATAATGAACAGAAAATTTAATTATACAGATAAATAAAATTGAAGTGTCTGTTTGTAATATCAAAATAACGTCTTTTTACTGATGAAATGCATATGAAAGTATATACGTAACTTATAATTAAAAAAAAAAACAATTTTTTTTGTCTTCTATTTGTTCCGGCTAATCTCCGAAACGACTGGGTCGATTTTGAAGTGGCCAGATAGCTGATATTATAAGGAGTAACTTAGTACTTACTACTTTGATTTAAGAAAAAGTTATCCTTTCCGCGCAAAAAAATTAAAATGGGGACCTAGGGACGCACCCGAGAGAAGCAAGGGTAACGATCCACCTGACGGTAAGTGGCTATCGTCACTCATAAACATTTACAACCTAAAAGGATTTGCGAATGCGTACCGGCCTTTAAGGGCTTATTAGAGTTGCCAAATCAATTTTTCAACTCAATTTTATTTTTACTACACGCAATATCGCGATAACAAGTATTGCGACTAATTGATTCTTCCATTCAAAGATGGGCAATTTAAAAATATGAGAATCTCACTAGTATTTATTCTTTTTAAGCCCGTAAGTCTGTGATACTCCCTCAACGACCGCGGACACGCCGGCGTTACAGTTAACAATAGATTTCTTGGAAAATTTAATTAAATTCTTAGAAATTTACCTGGAGGTGTTATTTATATTTACTCTATAAACTACAATAGACAGATAACGAATAGTTGTTAGATACTTGTTATATTTGAATTAGGCTCATTGGCAAAAGTTAGTAAACATCGAGATAAATCTAGTTATTGTTAGCAGAGCACAGGTGACCTGAAATCTAACTATGTATAATCTATATTCAACTCGACGAATAAATAACATACTATAGTTTGTGGTTTCAGACCACACGATATTCAATACACTAGCTTTGACGTCAATGCGTATAACCACTAATATATATATATATATATATATATATATATATATATATATATATATATATATATATATATAATTATCATGGGCGATAACAGCTAAAATTAAATAAATAACATCGCCATAATTAATTATAACACTTATTTTTTTTAATTGTTTAGAATTGAAATCAACAAATATTGTAAGATACCCACTTTGGTGCCATTTTTGAATTTTTGAAATCATTTAGTAAAATTGTGGGTAGGCACTATCTGTAACAAGTATAGTATAATCAATAATACCCTTGAAACGTCTAAAATCTTAGTCTCTCCCGTGACCATGATCGCTGTAAAGCATTCGAAACGTCGGGAACCAAAAATAAAAAATCCGCGAAATAATCCGAAAAGACCGTTTTATTTCTCAGAGATGATTTCATCCAAATCCGTCCAGCTTATTCAACATTAAGGAGTAACAAACATACACACATACAAACTTTCGTATTTATCGTATAATAGTAGCGAGATAATGCGTAATGTTGTAAAGCTCCTAAGTAACTAATGCCACTATCAAGAATCATAATCACTTTCGTTTGATCTCACTACACGCACTCCCATCCCAGGCCACGGCGCGCCGCCAACCTGTCTGTAGTTCAGCTTATATTTACATGTAACACTTAACGAGACAACGTTAGAGCGGTAACTTGCATTATCTTTAGGTTTTGGTTGAAATCTAACACCTGGCTGTAAGATACTTTATGGTACTTTCAGATTGACAGCGTCAAAATTCACGCTCAAATTGAAAAGGTACACGGAGTGCAAAATCTATTTTAATAGATCTAGTAGGTGGTGGAAGTTTAAAATATATATATATCTATATATATAAAAGAAAGTCGTGTTAGTTACTTCTAATAGTATATATATATATATATATATATATATATATATATAGGATTGCCCACGAAGGGACTCTTTACTAGCCATTACCACGGTAATATTACATACAGTATTCTATCTTCATAAAAACAGTCGGAAATCGCGTTATACCTACACGCGTCGCGTTCGGTATACACTCGGTAGACAATCGTGCGGGGCTGCCACATCGTATAATTGAATACGAAAATTGTATATGGTGGTTATGTTATGTAACTTTAATAATTTAATACAAAAATATACATTTTATTCCTCCCGTAACTTCACTAATGTCTAATAAAAAAGTATCGAGACATGCATCGTATATTTTTAAAATAAAAATTAATTAATTAAATTAAAAATAAAAATTAAAGTATTTTTAATTAAACTTTTTATCCGAATGCGGATTCTTTATACTACTAAATTTAACAATAAAGCTTTTCGTACGTCTCAGTCGAGTCCTAAATATTTTTAAATCTCAAATTTATAAGGGTCACATACCATTCTTATAAATTTGAGATTTTTTAATGAAATCTAATAATAATAGTTTTTAATAAAAAATATAAGTAATATTTGAAATCACAAAATTAGAAAGAAACTTAAGTAGGTAGATGAAATTAAAATACTGGCCGGCGGGCAGCCCTGTCGCGTGGGTACGTGACGCTTGTGGGTATTTTTTTTTTATATATATACACTAGATCATATTAATGTGAAATCTATTTACATTTTTGTTTCAATGAACAAAACGACATCCAATAGAGTGACAACGTATGACGAGGAAATTTTTTTTAATTTAATAATAATCTATATGTCAAATTTCAATCAATCATAATGTATGATTGTATGTGTGTTTACTTCAAACTTTAATTAAGTTACTTTAATTAACTGTTTGTACAGATTTTAACTTTATTGATAAAACGAGGGCTGTTCTTCATTAAAATTACGAAAACTTAACTTTGAAAGTGTAACCATTCTCTATAATAATAATATAAAGAGGTAAAGTTTGTGAGGTTGTGAGTTTGTGACGTTGTAGGGGGTAATCTCTGGATCTACTGAACAGATTTAGATGAAATTTCGTAAGATGATAGTTTGAGACCCTGGGAAGGACATAGGATACTTTTTGTCCCGGCAATCATCTCTTATGGGGGTGAAAATGGGGATTAAAGTTAGTAGTGGGAAGCAAGCTAGGGACGAACCCGAGCAAAGCGAGGGTGAGTCGCTAGCATCAATAATGAATAAATAATTAATTTTCAATTATTATTAAATAATTAAATGTGAAAACATTTAAATGATTATAATTAAAACTTATTATCTAAATGTTGATTATAATCGGGCAAGAAATTAATTAAATGAGATAAATAATAATACGACAAACATATGCGTACACAGCGTCAGATAAAAATTATAATCCTTATCTTTCAAGATACAACCATCTTCAATCCTGACGTAGGGTCATGTACCCGTGCGAAAGAGCTTCGCTGAGTATTTTTTCGGAAAAAATTGAAAAATAGTTGTTTTTAGGAAAAATCTACATATAGATAGGTTTGTAGATAAACATAAAAATCAGGTTTATCTGTATACAAAATTCGATCAAAACCGTTAGAATTGCTTCTGAGACACACACGTTTAACTCAATGCTTAAGAACGCAGCGTTACCTAGTGTCGTGTGAAGAGACTTTTCTGATTTTATGAGCGTTCGAGGCGCGTGATGGCGCGTCGCCAATATAACACCAAACTTTGCATAGCCCACCGTTGTGTCAACCCCGTTTATAAATTTTACATTCCATAACTCATGGGGACGGTAAGGAATCTCTATGTTGATTCAAGTTAATTTACATTCTTACCATCGGTACTTATTACGATTTTTTAACTTTAGATTCGAAAGGATTCGCATTTTGTACCTTTATGATGTTAATTATAATTGTTAAAATTAAATGCTTATTCGTTATCGATTAATTAATGTCGTTTTTTTTATAATGTCAATAATTTGACGTTTTGCAAAGTAAAGCCATATCTCATAAAATATATGTACGTAGTTTCGAAAGAAAATGTTTAAACCTGTTGATAAATAGGTTTAATAAAATGCTATAATAATATATATTAGCAACAGCAAGTGGTTATACTTGTAAAGCATAAGGTTGTATTTTTGAAAAGGGTTCAAGTGTCAAAGTATATCATTGTACATCTATAGGTCAACCAAAATAATTTAAAATCAGTAAACTTTTTAGTTCAAAATCATTGAAAAATGCCTTAACCAAGAGAAAAAAATATAATAACATTATATGTGGCTTGTCTCCCAAGCATCTCTTTTTATATAAAACATATTTAATGCATATTATGTATTCATATATAAAACAAATATTTAAATAACGGATTAAACCTAGTGCAAAATTAACACCCGCTACTTGCTACTTAAACACCGTTTCAAAGCCGGCTTCACTGAATATTAAACAACAATCATACTATAAATATAAACGCAAAAGTTTGCACGTGTAAGTGTATGTATGTATGTTTGTTCCTTCTTTACACTAAAACGGCTGGACGGATTTTGATAAAATTTTAGACCTGGAGTAACACATGGGCTATTGTTAGTCATCTAGGGCAGCGGTATCCAAATGGTGGTCCGCGAAACTGTAGGGCTCCGTGGAAGGTTCGTACGGGTTCCGAGTTCCGGCCGAGAGTTAAATAAAACGTTGTCAGATGTGAAGCCTAATTTTAGTGCTATTATAAATAAATATGTAAATTCATATCATTTTTGGTATTATTTGTGTTATTTTTTGTATAAGTACATATTAATATTTTTCATGATTTGTTCTTTCAAGTCGAACAAGAAAGTATTGTAACTACAACACAATTAGTTCAGTTATTATCAAAATGGGGATCCGTTAAAAAAATTATGATCAATCAAGGTTCCGTGGTCAAAAAGAACTGGAACCCACTGATCTAGGAACGCAATCACGCGAAGCGAGTATAAATCGCTAGTAAAATACTAAATCTTGTTGTTTTCGACATATATTTAGGTAGCAATAAATACACTCTAGAAATAGTTTGCTAAATATAGTTTATGTTGCGAATATGACACATTTGAAACATTGATATGTAATTAGATGCACGAGCCGAATACAGAGCAATAACACGCCATCACTTGACAAAGACTGTCCCTTAATCATCGGCGCCAATAAATGATTCATGTGTCAAATTCATTTTTTAAATGTAATTTTTGGGTGTAAAATTACCGTTAGTACACACTCGATCCCTCGTGACGTCCTTGTTGATTTTTATGGTTACCTACTTGATTAATAATAATCTATACATATAATAAAATTGTAACTAAGCCGAATCTGTACATTAAATATTTTTTGGAAAATCTTATTGAAATAAACATTATTATCGATACAGAGGCTGAATCTATAGTTTTTTGAATTTTTGTCTGTCTGTCTGTTACCGCATCACAGAAAAAGCACTGGAGGGATTTTGATGAAATTCGGTATGGTGATAGCTGGTTATCCGGGTCAACATGAAGGATACTTTTTATCGCGGGAAAATATCTCATTTCTGCAAAAAAATACAAAAACTGCAATGTAAGAATATAGTAATATGTAAAGCCTAAGAATTTGGCTTTTGGTCATCTGAACGCGGGCGGAGCCGCGAACAATGCTAGTAAATAAATATATTGGGACATTAAAACACAGCGCCATCTAGTCCCATGGTGTTATGGATACCAGATAGTTGATACACATATAACACTTTAAAATTTAAGTACATACATATCATAAGGTGAAACATTCATGCTCATCACACAAATGTATACGCTCAGCGGGACTCGAACCCGCAACCGATGGCTTAGCAAGTAGGGTCACTACAAACTGAGCCAAACGTGTCATCAATAATAATTAATTAATGATTTATTTACCTTTAAAGCAGTCAGAATTATGGACACGAGGTATTTTGTTTTTTTATTGTAACGCGATATCTTCGCAAATTATTATAAATCGATCTTCATGATTTTTTAATGTACTTATATATATTATTATATCTGGTAAACAAAAATTGTATTTTAATTACTGTATTTATTTTTAAGTGCAATAAAGAATTATAGCACGGTAATGTAAATGTAATATTACCGTGATTATAGTATATATCTCAAATACCTATAAAATTTTCATTAGACCAGCTTAGCAATTTCAATAAAAAAAAACTATTTTTAGGGGGGAATGTAAATTCAAAGTTGGTTAACCTTTTAGAGTAGGTATAGTAATCAATAGTTAATTTTACACTATCACACAAGCCAAGTTACACTCAGTATGGTAGTCACGTTTCAAGAACTAAAGAAAACTTCAATTTTCTAAATTTTGAATTTTATGTCAATTTTAATTTTTTGATTTTTTTTTTATAAATTCCTAAATCCTGATTATTATGTACCTCTCAACATTTCATAATTAGAAACTATACAACAAAAATGAAATGCATTCGTAACTTATGGTAAGCGGTTCTAAATAGGTAAGGGGGATCAGGTCATATTCCATCACGCTAGCCAAGTGCGGGTTGGTGGAGTTCACATGTCTTTCAAAAACTTATGTAAGGTCAGTGGTAATCATGTTGGAAATGATTAGCACATGAAAATATCAGAGATGCGAGACCCGGGATATGAACCCGCTTCATTTGGTTTCCCAAGCGAGCGAGTTACCACGAGGCTACCACTCTAAATATGGTTTAAGAGAAAAAAAAATGTAAAAGTAACAAGGAAAATTGAAAAATTCGATAAAAACTAAAAGTGCTGCCCTTTATAAACGCAAATATCACAAAAATTGCAATCTGAATAGACGTCTGTCGAATCACTGATCGGATAGCTTTGTGTAAAAGTGTTCCACTGTTCGAGATGGTTTTGCATATCCATAATCAGTTGCCACATTCGAGAATCGTTGTTGCACACGAGCTTATGCTTTTCTTGTCCCGCGTGGGCGGGCCCTCGATTTCCGTCGGCTAACGTAATAATTACCTAACCCCCATATAAATAACTATATAAACAAATTTTGTTTATAATACCTATGTGTCTATATTTAACTAAACTAAAACGAGACAGTAACCATTCTGTCTCGTTTTAATCTAGCCATCCCAAAAATTGCGGGAAAGAGATTAAAATTACAAGTCCATTGACGTTTGTTTAAAATTATTTTTTATCTAAAATCTGGATTTTTATATTCTGAAGGCTTTTTTTTATCTGTTTTTTTTTCATAAATTAAGATTATTTTATAGAAAAATTTATAATATTTGTAAATGAGAACGTATCATTACCATTAGTAATAAATAACACGGTCTCCGGGATACCGTTTTTCGTTTCATTTTTAATTAAGATTTCATGGCACTTGATTTTTATAGCAATGCACTAATTAGGTAAAATGCTGAAAATGGAAACTAAAATTAATCGTCGGTCTGCGATGCGACTAGCTATCTAGCATTTGATATGGCGAACGTACGAGACCTTGACTTAGTCAATAAAACGGTACTTATCGGATTCATTAGATCTACATCATTACACACTAATGCCCGATTTCACCAACAACCCATAAGCTACCACCTACGTATGGGATCCCTAGCTTAAAAGTCCCCCTAAACTAGCCCCTAAATTAAATTTCGTTTTACCATCGTCTTTAAACCCATATTTCGAGCACCTAAATTTAGTGGGCCTTTTAATATTTAGGTGACCCCTAACTGACGGTGAACCAGAAACTGTCCCCTAACAGCCCCCTAACTATGCTTAGGGGATCCCTTAAACTTAGGTGACGTTGGTGAAATCGGGCATAACTCTCTTTCTAAATTTCGAGTCGCACACCGAGGTTATGCCTATTGGCCAAAGCATGAAACATTTATGTTAAGTTATAAACATTTAACACATGTAACTTGTTAAGTTGAAATTAACAAAATAATTACCTATATATATTTGGTACTTCTTTGGGGTTTTTTCGAAATCAGTCAGTTACTTGAATTTATTTTATTAAGAAACTACATACTATGATGTTATAAAGTACAAAGATTATTTTGTTATTTTTTTTTATGTTTTTGTTATTTTTCACGCCCTAAAGGCTCAAATGGTAAAGTGAAAACAATGGAGATATATAGCTCATGTTCCTGAATTAAATCTTTTTTATCGTCGTAACTACAACACGGACGAAGCCGCATACCAAAGCTAGTATATTTGTTAATAAAAGCAATCGAGAACTATCAGCACTGACGTCCTTCATAACGCAAATGTAAAAAGAAGACGGTGGTATAATCCTTCATTCAGTATGTGGGTAGTTCTAAATTTAGTTACATACTACGAGTATTAACCATACATTGCGAATGACTTAATATATCTACATCACAATGTTGTATACAAATTGAAACATTTTTTCATAAAACTATCTTTTCGAAATTTTTCGCGGATTTATTTTGATTTTCGGTTCCCGATGCGCGAATGCTTTACAGCAATCATAGTCATGGGAGAGATCAGGTCTATCCGATATCCAAAAAGATAGTTTTATTAAAAATGTCAAATATTCGGGTAAATCTAAGAAAGTATTAACATTTTTCATGTAGTGGTTTGTATTTATTTTTATAGGGTTTTGCTGCCTTTCTACTACTTCAAGAAAAATTTGGTGTAAAATACAAACTTTACAAATTACAAGAAGAACCCAGAAGCTCACGGGTTAAATCTTACTAATATTATAAATATCAAAGTTTAGATGCATGTTTGGATGTTTGTTACTCAATCACGTAAGAACGGCTGAACGGATCTGGATGAAATTTGTCACAGAGATAGATTATAGTCTGGAATAGCACATAGACTATTTTTCATCCCGGAAAAATGTACGGTGCCATTGGGATAATTTGTTTTGGTTTTCTAGAGGCGAACCCGAGCGAAGCAAAGGTGAGCCGCTAGTTCCTTCATAAAAGTCTTTCTTCTAGACTCTACTCTTATCTGATTCCACTCTTGAAGAAGATGATGCTAAGAAGTTAATAAAATGGTACTTTGAAACAAGTGTGCTAAATTGGATTCCGTGTAAAAAAATTAAAACCCATGAAATTGTGAAATAATCCAATTACTTGGGGTAAGTCGCTAGTATATAATATTTTCTTAGATCTATCTATACATATAATAAAATTCTGAGTCAAATCTGTACATTAAATATTTTTTAGAAAATCTTATTGAAATAGACTTTAGTATCGATACTGAGGCCGAATTTTTAGATTTTCTATCTGTCTGTTACCGCATCACAGAAAAATTACTGGACGGATTTCGATGAAATTTGGTATGGTCGTAGCTGATTATCCGGGTCAACATAAAGGATACTTTTTACCGCGGAAAAATATCTCATTTCTGAGAAAAAATACAAAAACTATAACGTAAGAGTATACTAATATGTAAAACCTAAGAATTTGGTTTTTGGTCATCTAAACGCGGGTGGAGCCGCGGGCAATGCTAGTTTTACATAAATATTTGGCATTTTAAATGAAACTAAATCAGGCCAGGCCCCGTCATTAAAAGGTTAGATATGTGGGACTTACTATACTTTGCAAGAAATGTATCACTATAAGTAGTTATCTTCTTGACTTGTAAAATACATGCAAGAGTTCAATAAGCAAGCCGTCTCTTAGATGACGATGAATGATTTAAGCCGTGACTTGCGAATGTTTGATTGGAATCGATTTACACCTGAGAAAATATGTCATTGACTTATATAAACATGACGCATTTACGTCGATGTTTGAAAACAATCTGAAAATTTAATTTTATACTTCTCACTTCTACAGTTGTATTACTTCGAAAGTTTCGATTTGTATGATAAATGCATGAACGAATTAAATTCGTCCATGGATAAATGTTAAAGATTAGCGTTTTTAGTTTTTTTTTTTTTTTAATTAGTTTATTTCCATTTGTGTTACTGATAGAAATATATTTTTTTAACTATAAAACAATAATTGGACGAAAAATAAGATAAAGCTCTGATTTGACAGGTTAAAATAAACTTACAGACATTTCTCATTTACTCAAAAAAAAAAATTGCTATAATTTAAATCGACGTTTGATTATTTCCCTTTAAAAATTTATATGATATCTATCATCAAGTTAAATATCGTTAACAATTTAACAGAACAAAGTATATACTAGCCAATTCTTCCGCTATTTATTTATTTATTAATATTCTTGCTTCTTTCCGTGCGTGCTATTAAACTATTGATGGAAGGATTCGAAGTCATTAACAAAAAATGTAATTCCGTATTTATTCTATCAGTAAGGACGTCCTGTGCGAATTTCGTTTCAACATCAAAAATTTTTTGGTAACGAATTTTTACTTAGATATATACAAATAAGCCGACGATATTCAGTTAGTAAGTCAAAAATCTCAGACAGACAAAAACAAAGAAACACCCTAATATAACCTCCTTCTTTCCTAAAATCGGTTAAAAAATCAATAATTTTTCAATCTGACGATCGTAATAAAAGTCATCCGAGAATAGAACACAATATAAACAATTTAAAAATTAGTTGTATGGAAAAAAAGTATGTTAAATAACAAAAATATTTTTTACATATTATGGCAACTATTATCTGGTGATGGAAAAATCATCTCTCAGTCTCAATCTTGCAACATTTTGTAAATTTGTACCCCAAGATCTATTTCACTTGCACGAGCACTAAAACGTGCAATGACAGAATGTCGGACGCGTTATTTGCGTTTATTGTTATTTACTGATTCGCCCACTCTTGACACATTGATTGCAAATTGGGATGGTTCTCAATTTTTATAAACGGTCTGCTCTTTCTTATCTACACATATAATAAAATTGTAACAAAGTCGAATCTGTACATTAAATATTTTTTGGAAAATCTAATTGAAATAGACATTATTATCGATACAGAGTCCGAATGTATAGTTTTTAGAATTTTTGTCTGTCTGTCTGTCTGTTACCGCATCACGAGAAAACCACTGGACAGATTTTGATGAAATTTGGTATGATGATAGCTGGTTATCCGGGTCAACATATAGGATACTTTTTACCGCGGGAAAATATCTCATTTCTGAGAAAAAATACAAAAACAACAATGTAAGAGTATACTTATCTGTAAAACCTAAGAATTTGGTTTTTGGTCATCTGAACGCGGGCGGAGCCGCGGGCAATGCTAATTTAAAATAAAGGGCAATAAAACATTATTGTTTATAAAGCAGTGGTAAAGCACTTCAAGGGAGGCCCGAGTCCAGCAGTGGGACGTTAAAATAGGACAAATTATTATTATCTATAATCACTGGTTCTACAGAACCGATTTAGATGAAATTTGGTAAGAAGATAGTTTGAGAACCTGGAAAGGACATAGGATACTTTTTATCCCAGAAATCATCCCTTAAGGAGGTGAAAATGGGGATGAAAGTTTGTATTGGGAAGCAAGCTAGGGACGATTCCGAGCGAAGCGAGGGTGAGTCGCTAGTTTAATAATAAAGAAATATTCACAATCAAATGCTATAATTATAAGATATATAATAATAATATTAGTGCAAAAATATAAATAATATAAATCTTACTACTATATAAATGCGAAATTTTGGATGGATGTTACTGTGATTGTTACTCAATCACGCTAGAACAGCAGAACGGATCTGGATAATTTGGCACAGTGGTAGATTATACCCAGGAAAAGTGTACGGTTCCCGTGGGATACATTTTTGTTTTTCAATAAGGACGAACCCGAGCCAAGCGAGGGTGACCAGCTAGTAAATTATACGTTTTTAAATGGACTCTTATTCTTCTTTTCTAACAAATTAACACCTTGGTTTCTATAAATACATATAATAATACTTGGAAGGTGGCCATTTGTATGTCAGTATGTCCGTCACATGAATAATTTATAGTTCGCTTATTCAATCTAGCCTACAATATTCTAATCTTCCATAGTTGAAAGTGACATTGAAACAATTTGTTTAACGAACGTGTCTATCAAAGGCTCACTTTAGATTATGATTTCGCTAGAAACCAGTATAATAAAAATATTTTAAATATACATAAATCAACTACACTCCCTCAGTGAAAATTTTAAATATAACTACTTTCAGTTAGTAAAAAAAATATATAAAATTATCTTTTCGGATTTTTTGCCAGATTTATTCAGATTTTTGGTTCCCGACGTGACGAATGCTTTACAGCAATCATGATCACGGGAGAGACTCAATCCCTTTAAAATGTGAAATATTCGCATAAATCTAAGAAAGTATTATAAAAAATGCAAGTTTAGAGTTTTTTTATGTAGCGCATAAGCCATATCCATAAAAGGACTTAATATAGACAATTTTTATTCCGATACTAGCGACTCACCCTCGCTTCGTCCCTAGCTTACTTCCCCATACTAACTTTCATCCCTATGCTCATCCCCTTAAGGGATGATTTCCGGGATAAAAACCATTTCACTCACTCACTTCTCATATCATGAGATTAAAAAAAACTTATTTTAGTAAAAAAACAAATCTCTAAACTTTCATCTATACCTACAAAACTTCCTTATATAACAAACAGAAAAAAAAGTTATGCGCGTACATTACAGGTACATTTCGGTGATTCATTTTTATTTATATAGATAGTGGATCCAATTGGATTTTTGTTAGTTACTGAAGCATAAGGCGGGCGTAAGCCCTGTTGAAAAACTTTATTTATTGGTTTCTATGTGGCTTTTGTCGCTTTTGATGGGATCCTATTGGAGTTTTTAAAGAGGGAGGAACTAGTGAGGGCGAATGTCTAGTCGTATTTCTAATATAAACTGGGAAAGTTTGTAATGTATGTATTTTTGTTTTTTTACTCCTTCACGCTAAAAGGGCTGGATGGATTTGAATGAAATTAATGCACAGATTATCTGTGACAGATAAGACTACGTCCTTGAGTAACACATAGGTTAATGTTATTGTTACGCACCTAGGAAAGGATAGCTCCACTCCAACGTGAGTTCCTTTCTTATTTCCTAACCTTGTCGTGGTGGGTAGGCTCATTAGCGTCCGGCAATCCAGCTGGACGCAAAGCCAGGAAACGCACAGGGAGATAGCCCACTTTGGTGGGCAGTGTACTATGCGGATTACTCCTGGTACTTCTCTGATAGCAGAGTGGACCGTTAAAGTAATCCCACGGTTGTCGGGGTCTGCTTCGGCAGACCTACCGTCGGGCGTCGTGGTCGAGTACGTAGGCGATCCTGACACGCCCCATTAAGACGGGGGAGGTTTTGTTGGGTTTTAATGGTTAGTACTGGCTTTTCTAGCCATATGTTAACAGGTGGTATGGGTAAATGCTTTTCCCAACAAAAAAATGGAAGGATAACTCGCTAGTTGCATATACATATATACGCTACTGATGTCACGTAAACAGTTCAATCACGGCTCGCGCGAACAATTACGTGCGATTATGACACATTCTTAGGAATCCACACAAAAAGTTATTATACCTTCCCAGAAACGATATCTTTCCCTATTGTTGAACACCCATTGTCCCATATCTGTTGCACAATGTCACTATGTACGATAAAGCTGAAAATATACAAAACAAAGCAAATAGAACTTTATACCGTCATTTATAAACGTTATTTTAGTTTGGTTAGATTGTTTAGTTATATGTAATTGGGGCAGACTGTACCGCATTGTTCGATGATAATAATGCATTTCGGTGTTTCCTGCGAGATAATGTATTATTATCATGGTATTTCAAATAGAAAAAAATAAAAAAAAATCAATTTCCAAATGGTTGATAATACCACAGATCATACAATACATACCATATTATGCTACATAGGTTGTGTTTTCACGAGAGAATTGCTTTTAATTGCAAGTGCCTAGTGCCTAGTATGATGAGCAAAGCATCATGCATGTTTTAGGTACTTTATAAGATTTGTTATAATATTTACCTCCTTTGAGGTAGTTTACAGCAAACGTTGTCACGCGAGAGACCGATCTCTTAGTAAAATGACCTCGTCAAAGCTGATCATCATCATCTCCTTGCCCATATCCCAATCACTTGGGGTCGGCACAGTATATCTTCTGTACTGCTGATAGGATTTAGCAAAAGTTTTACGACCGGCCGCCTGTCTGACATCAACTCTCCTTGGGAATACTATTGTTTATCGCGGAAGTCTTAGTGAAAGTAAACAAAACAAAATATATGAAATAATTCAAGTTTAACTATTTCATACATTTTTGTATTTTGTTTTGTTCAAATTTATTATTTATTTTTTCATTTTTAAGCCCCAACGCAAAAAGTGGGGTGTTTGACGTCGATGTCTGTCTGTGTGTGTATGTGTGTGTGTGTGTATGTGTGTGTGTGTCTGTGGCATCGTAGCTCTCAAACGGATGGACCGATTTAGATGAGGTTTTTTTCATAGAAAGCCAGTTTCCTTCCGGTAGTTCTAAGCTATGTTTGGTTAATATCGGTCCAGCAGTGTAAGAGTATCAGCTCTTTTCCAAAATGATGTAAGGCATCTTGGCGTATGATTACTCGATTAAGTGCTTCTGACAGTTAATTTGCGTAGGAGGTTTATTAATTTATAATTTCAAATTAATTCAAAATTATTTTTGTATTTTATTTTATTCTATTCAAAATTCAAATCGATGTAATTTGGTATCATAATAATTGAAATTGACTAAAATGAAATAAACAAACAAATAATTAGTCATATCGAATACAGAACTAACCTCAAGAAAATTAAATAATAATGATGAGGTAAATCGAATATGTCCATACATTTGTTATATTTTAGTAAAAAATACATTGTATGTTACTAAGGAAAGAGGATTACTTAAGATTATAATTATTTACATTGTTAATAATAACTTGGACTTGGTCCTGTTTGTATATTATGTACTGTCAACAAAAATATTTCTCATACAAATATTTATTATAATAAAAATATTTACTCACCAGTGAGTGACACTATATATTATAATTAATATTAATAGTTTTTATGTTTAGTATAGATTTCTCGGAGATGAGATATTTTCCTGCTGTAAAACATATCTTATGTGTTGACCCGGATAATCAGCTACCATCATACCAAATTTCATCAAAATCTGTCCAGTGGTTTTATTGTGATGCTTTCCCATACAGACAGAAAGACAAAAATTCTAAAAACTATAGATTCAGCCTTTGTATTGATAATAATTACTATTTCAACAAGATTTTCCAAAAGATATTTCATGTACAGGTTCAACTCTGTTAGAATTTTATTATATGTATAGATTACTGATTGACAAATGCAATTGTTTTAGATTTAATATTTTTTTGTTATTATTTTGTTATAATTATAATACTTTTGATATATTATATGTTTATAGAATTCAGCAAATAAGTACTCTACATACAATTACCTTAATTTACACAGTTCACTTAACTGGCTTCAAACACACTATGTTTTATGCAATAATACAAACTGATTTCTTACAATAAAGCAACAAATATTACTTTTGCAATTCTAACATTCTGAGTAGAAGTTATAGTGTAAATTAATAACAACTTTTTTTTCTTCATAAAATTAAAAAGCAAAGAAACCAATAATAACTAGTGTGCAAATATTATCAATTTGATACCACATAAAGAGATAAGATAAAAGTGCATATCTTAAATATTTGTATATTTATGTAATTCAGGTACAATATTTTTAATTTCTTAGTGCGCTTCCATTTAATTTAGAAATGTTATATATTATGAAAATTTAGGATTAAATTAAAGGAATTTAAAATTATAACAGAACATATTTGTATATGTATGAGTTAAACTTTGATTGAATAAAAGCATTAAAATAAAAATTCATAAATACATTGGTACTAGAAGAATAAGTCAATAAAAAGTGGATCTTACGCTTGTTACGGCACCACAATTTGAATGCGGATTTGTATAGATCTCTACGAAATAAGACGAAAAGTAAGAATAAAATTATTGGATATCTCGCTTAGTTTTCGAGATATCAATACTCAAAAATAGAAAAACAATAAACAATTTATACTTTTATTGACGAAATTCAATTAAGTTAAATCAGTCAAAATAAGTTAAATTATAATTTCACTAGTGAAATTGTAATTACCCAGAGTATTGTCAATCATTTCCTTTTCTTATAATATCACGAGACATTTTTAGGTATATTACAGTCTTGCCAATAACAGTCATAAAAATATATATCTTGAAAATTATAAAACAGTTATTTATAGTAATATTAAAGTACATTGCAACAGCTACTAGAATAATTAAATTCATTTTTGCTTCTTGAGTGTTAATTTTTAAATTTTTCACATAAAATAAATAATTTTGAATGTTTGTCTATTACTATAAGTTAACAATATAATTATTTGTTACTTATTTGCACCTGCCTTAAGACATTCACCATTGTGACACTTTAGACGAAGTCAGAAATATATTTATAGACTAGTCGATGAATGGATTAAAATAATATTATTATTTTGTTACTAGAAGCACATTTACATTTGTATTACGAAAGCAATGTTTGTATTAAAAAAAATATTTTTTAAAAAGAAAATGTTTACTTACTATAAAAAATAATTAAAGCTCTCAAGTTTAGTTAGTGTAAACTGATTAAGATTTATATGGCATTTATATTATATCCTAGTTCTAAGCTGAAATTTAAACTATATCTTTGTGAAGAATAGTTAATCTTTAAATTATGACATATTCTTAGTAAATTAAGTTCAAGTTTGAATTAATATTTTTACAATAGTTTATGATCCTATAAAAGATAAGAAAGTAACATTTATTTTTGTAAAATATATTAAGTAGAAATTGCCAAATTATAATTATTTTTTAAATCTGTAACTACACTATTATTGACAAAATATCCAATTTTGGATTTAATTTAAATAATTAACATAAAATATATTAAATTTTCACAATAAAGAAAGTATTTTTTGAAAGTAACCAGTTTGTAGTTTCGATTATTAGTTGGCTTAGTCATCTTTTAAATTGACATCTCACTTGAAAAACTGGATTTAAGCAATAAGTTCTATATGGAAGAGACTCACCTTGTTATGAGGCAAGACTATGAAGGCGCCTCCACCTGCCGATTCGACGATTATAGCCAGAAACTTAGGGTTCACTGCACAAAATGTAGAGTCCCATGAACTCTTCGATACTCTGATGTTATCATAACACTGTTCCCTTTTCAGGGCTTGCCCATAAACGTGGCGGAATTTAGAACTACGAACCACTCTAAACGACATCTGTAAACCAAAATACGCGCATTTATAAACAATACAATACACACTGTGTTTTATACGAATAATTTCACTTAAAACATAACCTATACGCCAATACTTGTCTGACCTATATTGACATTAGCTATAACGATTAACAAATTTTAACTCACGTTTAAATATAAGAAGAAATTATAATATTTACACTAAATATATCAATGAAATCATTTGAATATTACTGAGTGATTTATAGAAATTAAAATTGAGAGCTGCTAAGGTTCGAAGGGAGGACGGTTGAGAAAACGAGCGAACTCCATATTTGGTAATGCCTACAGCGACTGCATTTACTGATTATAAATTACTGGAGATAAGGCGATTTAGTCCATATGGATGAGACAAATATTTTAGAATATTATTTTATATTTATAGCAATGTTTAATAGAAGAATACTAACATTTATCTATTTAAATTTTAAACACTACGTGAAAAATATTTTGATATTTCTGAACGCATGACAAAAATGTCAAATGTATGCAAATTATGATGCGTTCACATTTTGTAAAATACAAAATTATTAATTATTGGTAACTGAAAAAAAAATCTTACTTTTGGTGCCAGTCGAGTTTCTGCTGTTTTATCTGAACCTTGAGCATGATAGCTATGACAACGCTCCCTTCCTACCCTCTTAGCAATTGGTGCCCGTTTTATTTTAGGGCTTGTTAAACTGTTATGTCTTTTAATGTCCTAGAAGTTATTAAAGAAATATTAATATTATTGTATTTATTTATTAAAGGTATCATTCCATTTACCTCGTAAAATTCATTTAAAATGACTACTTAATATATTATAGGTACTTATTGTTCTTACCATGATATCAATATCCATTTTAATTATATTTGGCTCACAATTATTATCTATAATATCCATAGTAGTAAATATAAAGAAAAAACAAAAATAGAATTTATCGTGTACGATTTAGCAACCTTTGAATTTCTAACGAGGAAATAACTATGATTTTTTAAAATTAAATTCTTACCTCCCGTAATCCGTGATTATTTTGACGCAACAATTTATATTTCTACCCTGATAAAAAATGTGATTGTGTAAAATATAGTATAAGCTAACAAAATATAACCTATTTTACATATAATAAGTTTTTTCTATAAATATTGTTTAATAAAAATAAATTTAACATGAGTAAAATATGATTAAATAATAAAAATATTTCGATATCTATTGATATTGAAATATTTTTATTATTTAATATGTTTTAATGAATTTTTAGTAATACATTAAAATATGACGTAAAATAAATTATCCTTTCATTATCCATATCGAGATAATATGAAAGTCCAGCTACGATTTTTAAGTTTGAAATTTCATGAAACTTTTCTTTTTATTTTACCTATATTGATTTGATATTGACAATGGGGAATTTTTTTTAAAGGAGGGCGCTACACGTATAATCTATTTATATTCAGTCCGAGGTAAAGCAATTTATTATGATATCTTTTTTGTAGCTGTTTTATTTGCTTCTATTGTGTCGCATCTTACTTGTGCAATGTAATGTATGATGGATGGATGTGTCGTAAAAACGTGAAATTTAGAGATTGTATTCCTTATATGATGTAGGCTTCCGATAAGAAAGGATTTTTCGAAATCCATCTCCTCAGTGGTAAAATAAGGGATTAAAGATTGTACGAAACTTTGTATTTCTTAATGCGAATTGTTTTTTTTCGAAATTCATCTCCTAAAGAGGTAATAAAGTTTATATGGGCAAAGAATTATATATGATCAGAATTACTTGAAACTTGGTATTAATGCTCTTAAATACAATTAAATAAATACGAGTTTTAGCAATTTTCGAAATTCATTCCCATAAGGGAGGTAAAATGGGGGCTAAAAGTTTGTATTAAGCTCTGTAATTAATATGTAAAAAAATACGAAATATGAAAAAAATGTTCACCATGTAGATGACTTAAGAGTTTTAAAACTACTTTCTGCAAAATGATGTCCACATGGCCTTAAATATAAAAATGGTTATTTCACCAATTTTGATCGTCTTATGGCTTTCGCCTACAATTTCTTCGGTTTTTGTCTTTTAGGAACAAATGATATCTTTATATATATATTTATATATATAGATTAATTAAATTTAAAAGAAAATGAGAAAAAAAACAGCCTTTACAATATATTGATTACTAGCAACTCAACCTTGCTTCGCTCGAATTCGTCTTTAGGTTGACCTCATACAAACTTTCATCCCCATTTTCACCTCTTTAAGGAATGATTTCTGGGATGAAAAGTATCTTATGTCCTTCCCAGGGGCTCAAACCATCTTTTTACCAAATTTTATCTTAATCGGTTCAGTAGATCCAGAGATATATCCCTACTTTATTATATTAGTGTAGATTATAGTGATCGCGGCATCTGGCGGGAAAAAGGCAAAATTGTTCCCCATTGACATCATGGATGACAAATAAAAATTGACATTAACATCTGTCAACTTGTCACTTTTTTTCACTGCAGTGTGTGTATGTGATCGCTCTTGAAACTATTTCCGGCAATAATATTTATTTATAACTATTTTAGCATAATTACTTATATTTTCCGGCCTTTATAATGTTTTAAACATTCCAGTTAAGTAGAGTTTTTTCGACAATGGAACTTACGATTTCAAAGGTAATTTGATATGGTGTTTAAAATTTTTATTCGAATTGTACGCATTTTAATACATACGAAAAAACTTATTGACATACACTTAAGTATTTTTATTTATGACAAGATTTTATATTTTCATATTACGTGTATATATTTCATATGTTACTTGTTTATATTAACAATCATTTTATGAATGCAGTATATTATGCTAATCTTTACAACTTCTTTTGCACATATTTTAATTTGCATTAAATCTGTATTACAATTATATACATATCCTTCCAATCTATAAATTTGGAAGTTTTATATTTATTGTATAATCTTACTAAATAAGTTCCCTTCTCTATATGTACTTTAAATATTTTAATGAAACAAAATATTGAATGAATCACATTGCAGGTCTTTGTATGCAGTTAATTATCATATATAATGACATACATGTGACATTTGTTATGCATTTTTTAAGATATGAATTTATGTAACAGAAACTACAATCTTAGTTTAACAATTTTTTTATGTTATTAACTTATTTTGACCAATACTAGTAATTAAAAAAAAACTATTATTATAAATGTGAAGTTACTATGAATCATTCAATATTCATCAATTTCTAAAATGTGAAATTTTGCAAATAAAGTATTATGTAATAAATATTTCATAACTAAAATAGTGGGTGAGTCATTTTAAAATTCAACTAAATGTTTTACCTTAATCAATATTATCTTTTTAAAAACATCTGTGTTTGAGTTATTTTAATAAATTCACTTTTGTTTTAATGGAATAGGTGAATATCATGTGGACCATTTATTTATTATATTTATTATTATTTGTTCTAGGGGCACCACCATCGAAAGGTGATATGTGTACTGGCTGCTTGTAATGCGGGTGCACTAGCTATGGCACTCAATTTAGTTGTAGGGCTGAATCCAGAAGACAAGTAAGTTCTATTTTATTTATTTAATAACAATCTGTAATTCTTGAAAAAAAACAAATTTTATTTGCAGACAATTAAAAAACATGCTACCTATTTAATTTTCCTCAAGTTAGTAGTGTATTACATAGTAACCAAGCCATCTTATTTATCAAAATTGTCTTTTAAGTAACTAAGCTAAAGAATATAAATTTTATATTAACTTTAAATTTATTTTTAACTTGTGTAAATGATGTTATTATCATGCATTATTACAATATTCATAAATGAAAACAAAAACACGTAATAATTACTTTTTGACAAAAAAAGACCGACTCCAATGTCGCCTTCAAAGATTATAATTACTTCTTTCGGGTGGTGTTTGTTATTCAAATTATTACATCATTATCTATTGATTATGATGAAGATGTTCTTCTGACCGATTTCGCTTGCGGCGGCCTATCTTACTGAGACTAGCCGTCTGAGCAGGAGGTATTGACACAAAAAAACTCACGATACCTTTTAACTCTCGAAGTCCGATACTTCAATACGACCGAAGAGAACTAAGGTACAGGATCGTCAGCTTTACGTGCTCTCCGAGGCACAGTTGTGTAACACCGCCAACTTCCTGACTCCCGCTCTTACTGAGAATTCCTTATAGAAAAACTCAATAACTAAACTTGGCCCGACCTGAAACTCGAACCGAGGACTTGATCTGCGGCTGTATATGTTAGCCACTAGACCACCGAGGCAGGTTTTAGGTACATCAAGTATGAACTCATATAAATGAAAAAAAAATAGTTAATATTTATTATTTAGTGTTTACGTTGTAAGATAACGTTGTAGTACAAGATACAAATTAGTATTTAAGTGAAGATGATAAAAATAAGAGGCAATTTATCAAATTACTTGCAAATTTACGAATACGTGAATGTAGTCTATATCAAGGTAATATTTGGCGATGACACTAGTCTTCAGGCACTTTCCAAACCGGCGACAAGTTTTTTCTGAGTGTGAATGTAACTTCAGGCATTTTCTCAAATATCGATTTTTGAAATATCGGCCAGCAAAGTTACAACAATGTGTAGTAGCCTTCAGAGAAACTCGCCAGGCGAGAAATTGGGGCCGGATTTGATGTGTAATATATCAGCCAAGTTTGAGAAGTTTTTCTTCTTTCAAATCTATATTTTAAAATTATAATATTTTTTTGTTTCATCGCGCCAATCATTCTCTGAAACATACATTGTTTTTTTATATTTTAATGCTTATTTATTAACAAAAACTAAAGGCTATTATTAAGGTATCATGTTAGGCAGCTGAAAAAATAACTAAACTGCACGAGCAGAGTCGCGGGCAGCGTCTAGTATACATATATCTTCATAATTCATATATCATCCAATACGTATAGCGTACGTAGCGAATAAGTAAGTCTCAAGAGCGTGACCTTAGAGCATCTGGCGCGTTAATCGACAAAATGTTTATACAGGTTTATGGGACGAGATAAACGCATTGATAAATTCATTGTTTGCATATGCGATAATTTAGTTAGCATTTTTTTTATAAAATGCATAAGATAATGTGATAATTTGACGACACGTTTGGCTCAGTTTGTAGTGACCTTACTTATTGTACCAGCGGTCGCGGGTTCGAGTCCCGCCGGTGGCATTCATTTGTGTGATGAGCATGAATGTTTGTACTCCAGTCATGGGTGTTTATATTTATTTATAATATGTATGTATTTAAAGTTATATATATGTATTGTATCAACTATCCGGTATCCATAACACGAGCCTCGTAGCTTAATATGAAACTAGATGGTGCTGTGTGTTAGTGTCCCAACAAAAAAAAAAAACGGGATGTCAAAAAATAAACGTGCTATGAGTATTAATTCTTAAATTTTGATTATACTAGCAAGTACGAGTAGTGCTTGTATGAAAAATATAATACGTATGATGTACAATTTTTTTGTTTCACCTGCATACAGGTTACATGTGGGATTCACTACCTAGATAAGTCTGTAGGTACCACCCAAAACCATCCCCGTCTAAAAACCATTACCATCTTAATGAGGTATCGCAGGCCCACTTATGCTTACAACCACGACTCGACCCCGACGGCTCACTTTTTTCAGAACATTTTAATATATAATTTTAGCCCAAAGTCCAAACAAAATGCCTGCGCCTTGAGAACTGACGAGTACAAATACGTAATAGCTTCCTTTTAGTATCTAAATATATTATGTTAGTATGAGTTTAACGCTTGTTTACAAAGCCGAGGTCATTACATACATAAGAGTTAATAGAAATTTAAGTACTGACGGCCAGAGCCGCTAACAGAAAGTTTTTCATATTGTAACTAGCATTGCCCGCGGCTCCGCCCGCGTTCAGATGACCAAAAACCAAATTCTTAGGTTTTACGTATTAGTATATTCTTAAATTGCAGTTTTTATACTTTTTCTCATAAATGAGACATTTTCCCGCGCTAAAAAGTATTCTATATGTTGACCCGGATAACCAGCTATCACCATACGAAGTTTCATCAAAATCCCTCCAGTGGTTTTTCTGTGATGCGGTAACAGACAGACAGACAGACAGACAGACAGACAGACAGACAAAAATTCTAAAAACTATAGATTTGGCCTCTGTATCGATAATAATGTTTATTTCAATAAAATTTTCCAAAAAGTATTTAATCTACAGATTCGGCTTAGTTACAATTTTATTATATGTAAAGACTGGCGACTCACCCTCGCTTCGCTCGCGTCCGTCCCTAGCGTACTTACCCTTATAAACTTTCATCTCCATTCTCACCCCCCTTAAGGGATGATTTCCGGGATAAAAACTATTTCACTCACTCACTTTTCATATCATGAGATTTAAAAAGAATCTTATTTTACTAAAAAAATGTTTTCTTTTAAAAAAACTCGAAAATTTTGACGGTTGACCTTAATTTTCTTCTATACAAAACTTCCCGAAAATAAACAAACACAAAAGAAAAGCAATTATCCATTTTGGTGCAATCGATCCAAAGTTATGGGCGTACATACATACATTTCGGTGATTCATTTTTATATATATGGATAATGCAAATAGAAATTAACTGAAGCAAGGTTTCCTTCATTTTCAAATTATTCACAAACAACGTAGAACATTCGTGATTCAAGTCGATTTCCAGTTCTAATTAAAACTTACGTAACATGATGATTCTTTTGATTGCTTGTGTAAGTTATGTAATAGATCTCCGCTAGAGGCAATTCACTAACATGGCTATTGTTAGAAAAGATACGTATAGGGAATCTGTAAATAGTTTGTATTATTAAGCCTTATTTTTATCTTTTATCGTCCCACTGCTGGGCACGAGCCTCCCTTCAATACGAGGGCGATCAGGCCATAGTCCACCACGCTGGCCGAGTGCGGGTTGGCGGACTTCACATGTCTTTCGAAAACTTGCTGGGTTCTCTCAGATATGCAGGTTTCCGCACGATGTTTTCCTTCACCGTAAGACATGTTGGAAATGATACGCACGTATATGCAAATATCGGAGGTACGAGACCCGGGATTTGAACCCGCTCTACTCGATTTTCCAAGCGAGCGTACGTAATTAATGTAACTCGATCAGTGCTTTAAATATTATGTTTACCATCGACTTACTCTCATTCCTCCTGAGTGCCTTTTGGAAAATATTCTCTGTGTGAAATCTGTGTAATAAATTAAATCCCAATCTGTACAGCAGTTTTAGCGTGTAGGAGTAACAAACATACATACATATAAAGTATCGTATTTATTACAGTGGTGTGATGGTGCTGATATATTAAATAACTACATTATTAAATCTTCATACTAATTACACTCGACAGAAAGTCGAAACAATCAGGGCAGTGTCCTGATTTCTTAATGTATATCTACAGTATGTAAGATATGTGCATTGGGCATAAAATTCTTCGAGTCTCTCCCGTGACGATGATTGCTGTAAAGGATTCGAAACGTCGGGAACCAAAAATCAAAATAGATCCGCAAAAAATCCGAAAAGATAGTTTTATTTGAAACTTTTTCGAATTGACATCTTGTTTATGAATGGAGGTTTCACTACAGCGGTTGTTGGAAGGGGTCATGTACTACACGTTTATCGTACACGATGTGATAACTGGTCAATTGTAATGTAATATCACAATCTATCAAGGTGACGGCAAGAACAATGTCGGTTATTTTTATAAGGTCAAAATAATCGCGTATGTACTTCGTTCGAAATAAGTTATTATTTATTAAATAAAAATGTTTTAGTGTTACCATATTTTCGAAAATGGATTCTGATGAATTATTTCGTTTAATTTATTACAATTAAATATTGTCAGGAAACGCAAAAATAACTAGAGTTATTTGAAAGAATTTAAAATTATATATTTTATTCTGAGAGGCTTTTAGTTAGTGTTAAAGAATTAATGACATTTTAAAAGATTTGTCAGGTTTTGTTAACGTCTGTACAGATTAAACAACTTATGACATCATTCTTGTATTATTTCATAACATTATATAACTAGCGAGTTGGTGTGTTTGTAAGGTTTTAGGGGGTAATCTCTGGATGTACTGAACCGATTCAGATGAAATTCGGTAAGAATATAGTTTGGGACTAGAGATAGCCCAAAAAATATTTAATGTACAGATTCGGCTTAGTTACAATTTTATTATCATGTATAGATTATCTCCGAAAAATGTCGATGTGTCGATACGCGACGCGAGTAGCTTTTTTAAAAAATGCTGTCTGTTTCATGCCGCTCGTTTTGCCATAGAGATATGATATGATGCGATAGAGAGAGTTGCAAATCGCAAGAAAGAGAGAGAGAGAGTTCCAACGCAATTACCTACATTTCCTGTTTGAAATATTGATGATAATTTGAATTTACGAAATGAGACAATTTTGGTCTCATTAGATTCAGTACACCTTAATCTAGGTTTGTCCATTTTTTTTAGTACCTAATTCATTTTAGTTTGAATAAAAACAAAACGCTCGGGCAGTCAAAAATACAGATATTTAGATGCTAATAATTTCAATCGTACCTACGCAAATTTTCTTTAAAATAAAAACGTACGGATCTAGTTTTTCATTATATCTACAACATTTCCAAAAATTATGAAAATTAGACTATGTTAATGAGGGGAAAAACGTTTATGGCTTTTTGTATGAAAATTTATAGCTTCACAATCCTTTTCAACCGACTTCCTCAAAAAGGAGGAGGTTCTCAATTCGGCTGTATTTTTTTTTCAACCGACTTCAAAAATGAGGAGGTTCTCAATTCGACTGTATTTTTTTTTATTTTTTTTTTAATGTTTGTTACCTCAGAACTCCGTCATTTATTAACCGATTTGGACAATTTTTGTTTTGTTTGAAAGGGTATACTTCCAGATTGGTCCCATTTAAATTTCAAAAAAAAATACCACTCCTAAGGGTGGAAAAACAACTAATGATGAATTTAACCTACTTCTAATTGTCGTATTGACTTGAAACTTTGCAAGTATTTCTATTTCCGTTGATGGTACAGTGGTTCGGTATTGTTGACCTGATCTGATGGCAAGGCCAGAAGGTGGATAGGTGGAACTCTTCAACGGCTAATAGTAGATACTTTGAGTTTGGGCTTATTTTGTTTGATTTGACAAGCCTAACTACTTTATTACACTAATTTAATTACTTTGGCTAAGTAATTAAAGCCTACCTATTAAATACATTCCTAATCAAATATTTTCGAAGTCGGTGCCAGCCGATAAAAGCAAAGCACACCGACTTCGAAAATATTTGATTAGTTATGTATAGTAAATGGAAACTACCTATCAGTTATTTTTTAATTTTTAGTGCTTTTTTTGTTTGAAGTCTGTTTGTATTTTTTTGTTAAAAAGTTTTAATTTTTTAATATCTGTAATTGTTTAAAGAGGATAATTGGTACGTATTGGCCTCATTACATATGTAATATTTATGTATGTAGGTATTTCCAACGTTTATCTTTTTTTTGACCTCAATGTTATACGCGTAACGCTTGTTGCGCCTTGTAGTTTAGATGAACATGTAAATGTTAAATTAACAACACCAACTTACTACTTTAAATGATATTTGAAACTTCTTATGACTTTTTATTATTACACTAGCACAACCCGCGGCTTCGCTCGCGCTAAAACTACAAAAAAAATCTTTGGCTTTATGCTATTAGTAATGATATATAGATGTCAGGCAAACAAACAAACTCTGCCTCTTTAATCTTTATAACAGTATAGATATGGGATTTATCCCCGCTTTGAATAATCATTAAAATTCTAAAAATATATTTTTATCAAGTCATGTAGGTACATAACTTTTCTATACATTTAAATTTATATATTATTAAACTAGCATAGCCCGCGGCTCCGCCCGCGTTCAGATGACCAAAAAACAAATTCTTAGGTTTTACATATTAGTATACTCTTACATTGCAGTTTTTGCATTTTTTCTCAGAAATGAGATATTTTCCCGCGTAAAAAGTATCCTATATGTTGACCCGGATAACCAGCTATCACCATACTAAATTTCATCAAAATCCCTCCAGTCGTTTTTCTGTGATGCGGTAACAGACAGACAGACAGACAGACAGACAGACAGACAGACAGACAGACAGACAGACAGACAGACAGACAGACAGACAGACAGACAGACAGACAGACAGACAGACAGACAGACAGACAGACAGACAGACAGACAGACAGACAGACAGACAGACAGACAGACAGACAGACAGACAGACAGACAGACAGACAGACAGACAGACAGACAGACAGACAGACAGACAGACAGACAGACAGACAGACAGACAGACAGACAGACAGACAGACAGACAGACAGACAGACAGACAGACAGACAGACAGACAGACAGACAGACAGACAGACAGACAGACAGACAGACAGACAGACAGACAGACAGACAGACAGACAGACAGACAGACAGGCAGACAGGCAGACAGGCAGACAGGCAGACAGGCAGACAGGCAGACAGGCAGACAGGCAGACAGGCAGACAGGCAGACAGGCAGACAGGCAGACAGGCAGACAGGCAGACAGGCAGACAGGCAGACAGGCAGACAGGCAGACAGGCAGACAGGCAGACAGGCAGACAGGCAGACAGGCAGACAGGCAGACAGGCAGACAGGCAGACAGGCAGACAGGCAGACAGGCAGACAGGCAGACAGGCAGACAGGCAGACAGGCAGACAGGCAGACAGGCAGACAGGCAGACAGGCAGACAGGCAGACAGGCAGACAGGCAGACAGGCAGACAGGCAGACAGGCAGACAGGCAGACAGGCAGACAGGCAGACAGGCAGACAGGCAGACAGGCAGACAGGCAGACAGGCAGACAGGCAGACAGGCAGACAGGCAGACAGGCAGACAGGCAGACAGGCAGACAGGCAGACAGGCAGACAGGCAGACAGGCAGACAGGCAGACAGGCAGACAGGCAGACAGGCAGACAGGCAGACAGGCAGACAGGCAGACAGGCAGACAGGCAGACAGGCAGACAGGCAGACAGGCAGACAGGCAGACAGGCAGACAGGCAGACAGGCAGACAGGCAGACAGGCAGACAGGCAGACAGGCAGACAGGCAGACAGGCAGACAGGCAGACAGGCAGACAGGCAGACAGGCAGACAGGCAGACAGGCAGACAGGCAGACAGGCAGACAGGCAGACAGGCAGACAGGCAGACAGGCAGACAGGCAGACAGGCAGACAGGCAGACAGGCAGACAGGCAGACAGGCAGACAGGCAGACAGGCAGACAGGCAGACAGGCAGACAGGCAGACAGGCAGACAGGCAGACAGGCAGACAGGCAGACAGGCAGACAGGCAGACAGGCAGACAGGCAGACAGGCAGACAGGCAGACAGGCAGACAGGCAGACAGGCAGACAGGCAGACAGGCAGACAGGCAGACAGGCAGACAGGCAGACAGGCAGACAGGCAGACAGGCAGACAGGCAGACAGGCAGACAGGCAGACAGGCAGACAGGCAGACAGGCAGACAGGCAGACAGGCAGACAGGCAGACAGGCAGACAGGCAGACAGGCAGACAGGCAGACAGGCAGACAGGCAGACAGGCAGACAGGCAGACAGGCAGACAGGCAGACAGGCAGACAGGCAGACAGGCAGACAGGCAGACAGGCAGACAGGCAGACAGGCAGACAGGCAGACAGGCAGACAGGCAGACAGGCAGACAGGCAGACAGACAGACAGACAAAAATTCTAAAAACTATAGATTCGGCCTCTGTATCGATAATAATTAATAATGTTTATTTCAATAAGATTTTCCAAAAAATATTTAATGTACAGATTCGGCTAAGTTACAATTTTATTATATGTAATAGATTACGTTAAAAAGTTTATTAAGGTTTAACCTCAAGCCTCGCACATTTTATGGATGATGTAAAACGTGTGTGATCCCTCGTAGAGAGAGCCAAGTCTGCCATTTTATTGTGATCGAATAAATAATTCAACAATTTTCCCATATAATTGAATATTTACAAAGAAAACATCGGGGGAACACTTGCATGTCTGAGAGAACCTAGCAAGTTTTCATAAGACATGTAAAGTCCGCCAGCACTTGGCCAGCGTAGTGGCCCGTGCCCAGTAGTAGGATTTTAAAAAGAGCTGACTAAATTTTTTACATCTATGTTTTATAAAAAAAATATCGTGACTTGCCATGACTATTTGACGACACGTTTGGCTCAGTTGGTAGTGACCCTACTTGATGTGCCAGCGGTCGCGGGTTCTAGTCCCGCTGGGGGCATTCATTTGTGTGATGAGCACGCATGTTTGTACTCCAGTCATGGGTTTTTATATTTATAATATGTATGTATTTAAAGTTACATATATATGTGTAGTGTATCAACACTTACTATCTGGTATCCATAACACAAGCCTCGTAGCTTACCATGGAACTAGATGGCGCTGTGTGTTAAATGTTAATGTCCCAACATTTATTATTATTATTATTATTTAATTGTTGTAGGTACGTATTACTTGATATTACTATAAAAGCAAACGAATTAAAATCTCTATGCATTGCTTAGTTCGTGTTGAAAGATTAGAAAGATTTGCAGGATACTCAATTTATCTTTTATCGTGTCACTTTCTATTTTTGGCAAAGATGACTTTAAAACAAAAAAGATAAAGAGTAAAATACTGTATGAAACATAATTTTCAGTAAATATTTTGCGTATATCGCATCGGTATAGCGTGATCGTCTGTCTGCCTCAGGAAGCATTCTTCCTGTATAGCAATGGGTCTAGAATTTTAAATTGTTATATTTTTTTTACTTTTTTGTATACATATTCAAATGAGCACAAAGTGATAAACTGAGTGTGTCACGATTTAATCTAAATTCATTGTTGATAATTACATTTGCTATTTAGTAGGAATATATTTACGTATAGGTATGGTTGAATTGTTTTGTTATTTTCCTTAAAAATCCGCCTCTAATTTTTACAGTATTGGGTTTTATTGCTTCCGTTGCAAATATTATTTTTGGTCCAAGATATGTTGCTAGTTTTAAAAATACGGGATATTTTAGGTGCCGCATTCTTGAAATTGTTTTTCACAGAAGCATATTGAGATACAAACTAATTTATCCTATCACAAAAATGAATATTGTGTGTTGTATAGTTGAATATTATATTTCACACTCAGCCTCATAAAATGGATCTAAAAATTTTATTTAATGTTTGATGTTACGAAACTCTCGATGCGTTAGTCAAACTCGCACTCTCCCGATTTTTATCTCATACTTTATTTATCGAATTAAACAAAGAGCATAACATCAAATTAATACTAACAATTTACGTCTCTAATGGCCTTACAAACATGCTCAACAGCAAAAGATCCAAATTAGTCCTGCCGTTCCAGCGTTAAAGAGTAACAAACATACACACACAAACTTTCGCATTTTTAATAGTAGTCCAATTTTTTTTTTCAGAATCTCAATCAAACGTGGGTCTATGCTAACGGCCTTAGGCCTGGTGTACTTCGCGACACTCTTCGAGCTAATCAATGTGGCAGCTCTGTTCACCGGGGCCGGGGCGCGGCTCAGGCACAAGTACAAACTTAGCTGTGGTGAAGTGTTGGACATATCAAATAAGTCAGTATATGCTACTAGCTTTTCCCGCGTAGATGATGATAATAACAATAAACTCTTTATTGTATAACAGGAAAATTAAAAATAAACTAGCATTGCCCGCAGCTCCGCCCGCGTTCAGATGACCAAAAACCAAATTCTTAGGTTTTACATATTAGTATACTCTTACATTGCAGTTCTTGTATAAAAAAAAAGAGATATTTTCCGGTGGTAGAAAGTATCCTCTATGTTGACCCGGATAACCAGCTATCACCATACCAAATGTCATCAAAATCCCTCCAGTGGTTTTTCTGTGATGCGGTAGCAGACAGACAGACAGACAAAAAATCTAAAAACTATAGATTCGGCCTCTGTATCGATAATAATTAGGGATGTAACGATACCGATACCGATATATCGGCCGATATAATCAGCAGGCCGATATATCGGCAACGGCGATACAACACGGCCGATATCAACCAGTTCTAAAAGTTGTTTTCTTAACAAAAATCTACCAAAAGTAAACTTTAATTACTGACTTTATGTATCTTTTTTTAATAACTATGTGATTGATTTTGTTTGAAACTAATAAATATTTTTTTTTCATTCTCATTACTGAATTATTAATAATTAAGTATTTTTCCTTCACAGTCTTTAGGACCTAAATACATACATATGGTGTTTCATATATATGAAATAACTTTGAAGGGAGATAGTTGTATGTCTATGTCTAATATGTGGTGTCAATATCTTAATAACTTCCTTCAAATTTGTTTAACATACACGAAGCACTTATCTACTAAGCCATCAATATCGGTATCTGTATCGGCATTGCCGATTATTTTCGTTTATAATCGGTATCGGTATCGTATCGGAAAAAACATGTATCGTTACATCCCTAAATTAATAATGTCTATTTCTATAAGATTTTCCAAAAAATATTCAATGTACAGATTCGGCTTCGTTACAATTTTATTATATGTATAGATAAATACAGAAAAGATAGATAATGTCAAGAGGCGGCCTTATCGCTAAAACAGCAATCTCTTCCAGGCAACCTTTAAGTGTAGGAAATAGCAAACTGTGAAAGGGAAGGGGTGCAAATAATAGAGCTATATCACTATACGTATATAAAAAGTAGAATACAAAAAAAAAATATTAAAGAGTACGTGTATGAATGTGTACACGCGCAAGAAGTAAAACTTCTGTAGGTTACCGGTACTCTTTATGAAATTCAATTTATGTTTTTAATAATTAGGATAGGTGAGATACTAAAACTAACGCATATTAGGTATATTACAATCTTATATTTATATAATATCATTTAAGGAAAGAATATATAATATTATATATCATTTTTCAGACAATAACAACGGTTACCATGGTAACAAACGTATTTTTCGTAACGCATTCACCAGCTTACAACCACCCTTACAATTTTAAAAATATTAATTAGTAATCTATATTTAGTGTGTTGCCATTATTATATTTATAACCATAAAGAAAAATATAAAATATAGTATTAATTATTTAAGCCATATGTTCTATGTGTAATTTAAAAAATTAAAATTAATTAAGGATAATAATTTTAATTTAGTTTACTATTATTTAAAAGACAAATTACTTTTATTTAAAAATTTGGTCTTTTATACAACGATTTTTATTTTTACGAAAAATAAATAAATAATAATCTTATAATGAAATATTCCATAGGCTAGTATCGGCAGTGCAAGCAGCGTTCTCGTGCGTGACGGGCGCCATAGTGTGCGCGTGGTCGTGCACGCGCGACTTCATGCGCTCCTCGCACTTCATGTCCGAGGCGTACGCGTGGTTCGGTGCTGCGTACTTCTTCTACGACATCTGGTCTATGTACATGGTGAGTGTTTGGTTTTAGAATTTTGTAAGGTTAATCGTAAGTTTGCTCATGGTGTTGTGATTATTTATAGGTATAACTGGTAAATTGCCCTCGTTTCACTCGAGTTCGATGCCTTTGTCTAGATATCTCGCCTTTTATTGAAGGAGATGGCAGATAGAAAATGCGAGGCTAACGCTCTAGCCGACCCTCTTCGTCGCCTTCGGTATGCGCATCTTCTTCCGCCATCCTACAGGAGCTACTGCTGGGAGGAGATGAAGGGGTTGGGGGAGATCTCTCGTTGACTCCCCTGAATGACACATTTTCTAACAAATATCTCTTCAAAAAGTGGCGTCGAAATGTGACGTTAAATCAAATTGTCTAAATACAAATTCGTAACTTACGCACACCACATAAAGTACTTTTTTAAACGAAACAGCGTGCGTTTTAATTTTTTCATTCGAATCGTGCACTTCTTTTGAAGACACTTTTAAGACGCTGATTGTGTATCTGGAGTTTTTTTTATATCAATGTATAACGCATACATAATATTATATTGTGTAAGTAAAATCGATGTTTTGTAATCAATTAGTTGTAACTCATAATAAATTGAAAGACACCTGCGAGGGTACATCATTAGTTTTAAGTTTATAATATTAGCCTGATTATTATTAACTAAAGTTTAATATATTTATAATATGTATGCATTTAAAGTTATATATATGTAGTGTATCAACTATCCGGTATCCATAACACAAGCCTCGTAGCTTACCATGGAACTGGATGGTGCTGTGTGTTAATGTCCCAATATATTTATTAATTTATTATTTATAAATTTACAGGTATATGTACATATGACGACGAATGTAGACTACTTCAGGAGGAGATTCCGACTAGCCAAAACCGAAGCTCTTTCTTCGGGAGATAACGCGACCAATATAAAGAGACCTTCCTTCTTCGCGTACTGTCGCCACGAACCCGTCATCCTGATGCACCACCTGTTCATTGGCGGCTTCGGGTTTTTGGTTATTGTGGTATGGATGGTTTTATTTTTAAATTAATCTTAAGAGTAATATTTACTTTCTTAGATTTATTGGATTCGTCAAAACGAATGAAAGATCCTGGGTTCGAGTCCTGGGTCGGGCCAAAATATTTAATATATTTTTCTTAAGTAAATTAAGCTTAGAGTCTCCTGAATATGAAGATAAAAGCAATAGAATGCAAATTGTATCTGTGCACATGTGTGTGCATAACATATTATGGATGTGTAATGTATGGTCTAGTGGCTAGCATGTACGGTTCCAGATCCGGAGGTCTTGGGTTAGAGTCGCGGGTCGAGTCAAGTTTAATTACCGAGTTCTTGTTAAGATATTCTCATTAGTAGCCTGGGGTTGGGAAGTTGGTGGTGTTTTCACTACCGTGTACAAAGACGTCGTTTGATCTCTCACTGTTCGTGGCGAGTTTTTTTTTCATCAGTGGCCAGGTTTTATTAGAGCGAGAGGGATAGAGAGTGCATGTTGTGTCTGCACTATAATATCTCTTGCGTGGTTAGTCTCAGTGAGATTGGTATCTGTAATCAGGGCTACCAGTAGAAACAACTGCTGCTAGTAGAGTCAACTCATTTTTTACTCCTGGGTCACTGACATTATACTAAATCAAATTTTATTATACAAATTAACAAAACTATTGAGAATTAGTCTGTGATGAATAAAAAAAATCAATAAAATATGTAACAACTTTAAATTATATATATATTAGATAAATTATATATATATATATATATATATATATATATATATATATACTAGCCGCTCACCCTCGCTTCGCTCGGGTTCGTCGCTAGGTACGTTTTAAATAGATATAAATAGTTATTAGTCAGCGTTAGCCATATAATTTTTTTTTTGTTAATAATATTGACAAATATTGACATTAATATTTATACTATACTAACTTCACTCAATTGTTTTGCCTTCCCGGAACCTCTCCACTAACACTTAAACTTTATGGTATGGTATTAAAGTTCAAATTGACTTTTAAGTATTATTACGAATCTTTTGTATGGGAGTATAGAAAGGTGTTGTTTTTAGACTTTTTCAGGCAATTTTTAAAATTTTTCTCTCCGTAAGAACCATCCTCGTACTTCAAGGAATATTCTAAAAAAAGAATTAGCGAAATCGGTTCAGCTGCTCTCGAGATTTGCGCTTACCAACACTTTCAGCGATTCATTTTTATATTATAATATATATATATATAAAATGATCATATTTTACAAGTTTCGTATCCAATTATACTGTCTGGTAGCCTTGTATGTAACAGATATTGATCAGGAAGGTATTACTAGTATCCGTATTAATATTATAAATGTGAAAGTTTGTGAATATGTATGGACGTTTGTTACTCAATCACGCCAGAACGGCTGAACGGATCTGGATGAAATTTGGCACAAAGATAGATTATAGTCTGGAATAACACAGGCTACTTTTTATCCCGGAAAAATGTACGGTTCCCGTGGGATAGGTTTGCTTTTGTTTTCCTAGTGGCAAAACTTGAACGAAGCGATTGCGGGCTTCTAGTTATGTAAACAAATGATGTGCGTGTGCAGTACCTGCGCGGCGGGCTCGGCGACTGCGTGTTCAGCTTCGTGTACCTGATGGAGCTGTCGACGCCGTGCGTGTCGCTGCGCGGCGTGCTGGCGCGCCTGCGCCGCAAGCGCTCGCGCCTCTACCGCGCCAACGGGCTCGCCATGCTGGCCGCCTTCGCGCTCTGCCGCGTGGCCGCGCTGCCCTACGTGTGCCTGCTCTACGCGCGCGCCGCCGACCTCTCCTACCTGCAGGTGCGCCCTACGCCCTACACTCATATATTACACACGCCGTAAAAAGTATCCTATATATTGACACAAATGACCAGCTATCATCATACCAAATT
Organism: Brenthis daphne; assembly: GCA_947093115.1. NCBI lineage: Eukaryota > Metazoa > Arthropoda > Insecta > Lepidoptera > Nymphalidae > Brenthis > Brenthis daphne. The sequence goes on along the minus strand of OX352471.1, from coordinate 28,396,873 downwards.
TAATCAAAATTTGTCCTGTGGTTTTCTCGCGACGCGTTCCCAGACAAACAGACAAAAATTGTAAAAACTAGATTCGGTTTCTGTACCGATTTCACGTCAAAACAGAGAGACGAATTGACGTGATTTTTTGTATAGAAATAGTTTTTAGATTATGTGGGCATTAGTCCCACGGGAAAACACGTTATAATAACGACCCACAACAACTCATACCTATTTACAATAGATATAGGGCACTCCACGCCAAATCGGACGGTTTCAAAAATGTTTACTTTTGATTTTTTTTAATATTATGGTATTTTTTAGTTCTTCTCAATAGAGGCTTCCTGGAAATTTTGAGATTTTTTGTTGACATCGAATTTTCAAAAAAAAAACGCTCTTTTTTTTTTGCTCCTAACTTTCTTAATAATGGTCGAAGTTCAATTTTTTTTAATTTTTGTTTTTGGATGACATTTACATAAAAATTAAAAATATATTTAAAAATTTTTAATCGAGACTATTAGATTTTAAGTTTCCAATCGTGTTTTTAAAACTGTGTGTGTATCCTTCGATTTTTTGAAAATATTCTATTTCATACTCCTATCCTTCATGCAATTTTTAAACCCAGTCCGGTAGCGGGCCTACCATAATTACAATTTTTTTTTTGATTTTTAAAAATCTTTTTTTTTTCATTTTTAAAAATCGAATTTTATAAATTTTGAAACCGTCCGATTTTGCGTGAAATGCCCCACATATACACTATCTACCAGTTCGAGATTACTGCTCCGTTTCTATCTGCAATTATGTATATATTATGTTAGAATTCACATTGTTATAGGAATCTAGATTTTTTTGCTATTGTGTTATCTGAATTGTTTAGTGCTCTCAACAATTTATTCACAAAAAAAATCTCCTATCAATAAATCTCACATAAAATTAACGTATACCTTTCTGTTTCCAGGCAATAAAGTCACTACCACTAGGCTGCAAGATCTCCATCTCGATCCTACTCCTGCCCCAATTCTACTGGTTCTACCTCATGTCCGTGGGTGCGGTGAAGGTCTTCCTCGGAACCACCTCCGAGGATAAGAAGGCGATGATCGAAAGCAGCTCGAAGGAGAAGACCAACCAGAGTGAGCTGGTCTCGGAGCTGTCCTCCGGAGACACAGACAAACGTAGTTGATGCAAGCGGAGACGGTATAAGAAACGATCTTAGTTTGACAACTGTTATATTGTATTTGTATTTAGAGTTTAATCGCATTTGAATTGATTGGGTTTTCTGAACTGTATGTTTTTGTTTTTTTTTTTTATAATCGAAAGTTTTTTTTTTCATTTCATTTTCTTCAATTAATGCGTCAGATGGGTTTTATAGGACTTTAGTTACGTTTAGTTAGTTAGTTTTTCTCTATTTCCAGTGACTCATCTGTAAATTTTTTTATGATTATGTATTTAAATCTTTGGTTTAATTTTGTTTTCTTATTCGTTAATTTTGAATTTCTTTTAATTTTATCTTATGACTGAATAATTAATTTTATTGCAATCTATCGCTATTGCAGTTTGCTTTTTCTTATTAGCTTTATTTGTTATCAGCTTTTATTATTTAGTTATTAAATTCTTAAATCGACTTTAATGCGATTTTTCTCTGCATTAAATACAAGTTTCGTAGTTATTATAATAGCTATTGTAGATGTTATATTATTTCTTGTTATTTTCAGCAAAGCGTTAATATTCACTAACACATTAAAAGACGTGTTAAGGAAGGAATTTGAATATATTTTCGATTTTGACGTACTTTGGACAGAGAAATGAATAATTTCCTTATTTTATAATCAAATTGCGCAATAAAAAACGTTTGCCTTGACATGGAGAGACTAATGAATGCCAAAGACTCGGTCCAACTAAAAGATTCCGCACAATTTTGAAGATTTTTGAGTTTATGAAATATTCCCACACGCACAAGTAGAAACATTAAGGCATTATGCAAATATCCCGGCTAATAAGCGGCTAAGTGGGATAGCGGGAGATCTCACTTTTTATATCTGTTGTTGACGTCACTAGTATATAACATGAAAAAAGAACCAAAAAATTAATAAAAATAATAACTTAGGTATTTACAGGTTTAATTCAATTCAGTTTTGTTGTTAATAATCTTGTTTTCCATTCTACGTGACATTGGCGAAGTAATATGTGCTCATCTGGCACGCTAGGAAGCCATTGACGAGAGAATTTAATTGAATTTAATCTCGTCATAGATTAATTTACGAAATAATGACAGTTAAATGAAAAATGTTTCAAGTGTGTATTTAATCACGTTCACGTTTGACGACACGTTTGGCTCAGTGTGTAGTGATTCTACTTGCTGTGCTAGAGGTCGCGGGTTCGAGTCCCGCTGGGGGCATTCATTTGTGTGATAAGCACAAATATTTGTACTCTAGTCATGGGTGTTTTATATTTATAATATGTATGTATTAAAAAGTTATATATGTGTAGTGTATGAACTATCCGGTATCCATAACACAGGTCTCGTAGCTTACCATGGAACTAGATGGTGTTATGTGTTAATGTCCCAACATATTTAATCAGGGAAATTATTATCTTTTTATTAATTTCAATATGCTAGCGACGTCATCCTAGCTGCGTTTTGTATGAAGACTCCCCCCATTGATCGATGTTAGGTTTATTTTCTAACTATTTCTATTCTTCACATTTCAGTTTTTCAAATAGACTAACTACAATGGACTTTTGTGCTGGTCGTTTTTTAAGATGTTTATCTAACATTAAATAAAAAAATAAGATAGAGCGTGTAAACAGTGGTGTAGCTATGCCAATACAATCAATGCGGATGCATGGGGCCCCTGATTCAAGGGGGCCCCAGCGGGACACAAACGATCCTTTTATTTCAAAACATTTTTTTGAGGTCGGCCCTCATAGAAGTTTAAAAAACACCGCAAAAAATATCCTAAGCTTCCGAATACTATTCCTTACGACCATAATTAATGTGAAAGTGCCTATGCTCTATAAACGATGAATGGTCCTCTGAGTTTAGCTTTTTTTTTCAAAAAATTTTTCTACCCGTTCTTGCTTGAGAGCGGTTTGAAAAAAGTTTGAAGTTCGAAAACTGTCTGTCTGTGGACCACATTCATTTTCAAAATAAGCAACTTCCATTTTTTTCACTTCCATTTTTTTTTTTGCATTGGGGCCTAAGAAAGGTAGTTACGCCACTGCGTGTAAAACAATAAAACTGAAGTTTAGAAAGCTCTCAATTGCGGCTCTAAACACAACTACTATACGTTAGTAAACAATACCATTTCAGGCGTCAAATTTTGTATTCTACTTGCTCTGTTTGCATTTTTATATATAAGTTGCATTTGTATAGCATTTGCGTATAATATTTTATTTTCTAATATAATGTGAAATTTAATTTTGTAACAGCACAATGTTTTTTTTAAATATTACGTTTGATGTTTAGGATTTTGTTCATTTTAAATCGACATTGACACTTTAATTTTGACGCTTCCAAATTCAATTTTTTTTCTGTAGGAAAAACTTTTTTGAGGCTCCGACTATAAAACTAAGCTATAAATTAATTTAATATTTTAATGGCATTGTTTAATTAATAGCGTCCTGCGTCAACGATGTATTTATTAGCTTCATTCGCGATAATTCGCCTTATATTGTGTCATATCAAAGTATTTATAACAAAATTATTTAATTTAATATATATTTAAAAAAAAAGAATGTTGCAAATATGATCCACACATTTGAAAGTCAATGAGAAGTCAAATTAATATTTTAGTTATTTCATCTATGAGTTCGATAAAAATAGGATAATAATTATTTTTAAATTGCCGCCATTTTTGAATTGAAATATGCTGGAGCAGATCATATAGCATTGGATATATAATTAATAATGGTAATGCCAAGTGTGCTATTTCGTCCGTGAACTTCTGAGATCTTCTATCTACTTACAAACAAATTTTATATAAAACTAATTTATTAATTAAAAAAAACAATCTTGGAGAATTTAGGTAAAACAAGTAAGTTTACGTCTTTTTATGCTATAATAAATTAAAGAAAATAAAGTTTGTCGCAAAAATGCTACTTAGGCGGTATCAGATGTTCACGGACGATTTCAATATCTATTTAGAGTTTTTGAAGTGGAACTTCTTTAGATGCGCCATGAGAGGTTACGATTTTTGTAACGGAAACGGTTACGCTACGGAAAGGACCGTTACGTTACGGAAGTGAATAAATATTCAATTTAAAATTATTTAAACTATTATATGGATATTATAAAGAATAAATTAAATAAAAATAGATATTTGCAAAAAAAACTTCTTTCATTTATTTTTAAATGGCGATGGAATCGTATCAAATGAATATTGTTAAAAAATTATTTACTTGAAATAATTTTATATGTACATTATAATTTTTTTTTCACAAAAAAATTGGTACCTATGTATAATTTTTTATTTTATTGGAATATATTATAATTTATAATATTATTACAACATTTGATTAAATATTAGATTTTATCTTAACACCACCTGTACTATGTGAATAATAAAATTTTATTTTCCTTTTTAAATCGATAAAAGATTTTTTTTGTATCTCTCCTATCTTAATTATTTAAAATGTAAATTAAATTTCACTAAAAGTACCTATATCCTACAGAAGTTTCACTTCTTGCGCGTGTACAAAGATATTGATATTTGATACACGCACTCTATATCATTTTTTAAAGTAAGGTAATATTATGTGTTGTTCCATAACTGAACATGAGCTTACAAAGTTTTTTGTGAATCTGTTGGTGTTAGTAGATAAATAATTGCACATTTAGAATTATAGTGATCAATCAGAAAGGTTTAGTTTTGCAAGCTTTTTTAATTTTTTAATGTTTGAATCTTTAATTGAATTTCCAAATTTAATCATAAATTATTATAAATTAAATTTAGAACTAAATATTATTTAATTTTAAATACAAAAACGGTATTTTACAGTTTCCATGTCACTTTACAATTTTCTATTTATCTAGTCTATCTTCCATGGTTTCATCTTTAGCTTAAATAGATCGAGTTTAAAATATCTATGGTCACTATGGGCGTTCATTTTGTACGAGACTCGAACCGGTAATTAATGAAATAAAACACAATGCCGTACTACTGTTTTGTAATTCATTCTCCACTTTAGATTACATCACTATAACTCTAAATGAGCAAAATGTTTTGAATGGTGCTTTCCTAAGACGCTTATGAAAGTAGTCGTAGAATAGTTTAGTATTTGACGTTCTTATGTCGACGGTGTAAAGTCGATATTTGTTAGCTTTTTTAGAAAATCGCTATAGATGGATGATTAACGATTAGAACCGATAGTTCTTTTGAAATAAGGTATTTTTTGTTATTATAACAAAAAATAATTTTAATTAATATTAATTATTTGGCTGTTTGAGATTAACTACCTTTGCCTATTCAATTAAAAATATATTGCCTTTACGACATACAATTGTAATCGTCCATTTCTAGGTAAAAAGTAAAAACAAAAAATATGGCGTTAAGCCCAAATTCGAGGCCTTTAGCACGTGTGACGTTTTTACGCTTATTTTGAATGGTACTAACATTATTATTCATAATTTAAGAACATGTGTGTTTGTTGCTTTAAATAAATTATATGCTTATTGATAATATTTATGTGGGCTTTTGATATATAATAATAATGTGTCGGGATCAGATTTTATGTTGTGAAAAAAGAACATGTAATATTTTTTTATATTATTATAAATTGGTTTTAAGTTTTATAAGTTTATTTGGGGCTCAAGTTCTATATATCTGCTGAAGAAAAAAAAAGAATTATCCTTTCGTATTTTTTTTCTTCTTCTTCTTGAAGTGCCATCTTCTTTCGAAGGTCACTTCATCATCATCATCATCGATCATTAAGGCAACTTGAATCTTTGATGCCGCGGTTCTGAATAAGGAACAGGTGCTTTTTCCAAACCATTGGCGTAGGTTTTTCAGCCAAGATGTTCTTCTTCGACCCACACTTTGTTTTCCTTGGATCTTGCCCTGTATGATGAGTTGTAGTATTTTCGGTTTCTCATTATGTGGCAGAAATATTCAAGCTTTCTTTTCTGTACTAAATTTACAACTTTTTCCTACATACATCATTTTCCTTGATATTTCATTATAACCCATAAATCAAAAGTCCATAATATTCTTTTGAAACTTCTTTCGCTTTAAAAATGTATATAAAATGCTTTCTTCACATGCTTTAAGATGTTGTTTGGTTTTAATATATTCGAATTGCAAATATTTTGTTATATCTTTGCGTTGTTTCTTTTGCAATAATGATGTGTGATGGTCCATAGAATGATATGTTTCACACTGTTCTCAGCTTCTTTCATAGGAAAGACATTCAAAATTGCACTTTAACTCTAATATTAATTTATGGATCGAATTAAAATCTATATAAATAAATAAAATTCAAGTGTCTGTTTGTGATGTTAAAATAACAGCTTTTTGCTAAATATATACGGTACATATAAGAAAAAAACTTTTTTTTTAATTTTTGTGTTTGACTGTCTTACACATAAGAAAGTATTTTAGAAAAAGAAATAAGTTCAACAAAATCCGCGTACCTACCTAGGAACGCACCCGAGCGAAGTGAGAATAAGTCGTTAGTTTATAATAATATTATGGTCACCAAGTAGACTGGACTTTTTTTTTGTAAGGATGCAATTCTACAATAAACAAAAGTAAATTCCATACGCATTTACTATATTTCATATTAAATTTATTTTAAAAAGTATTTCGTTTCTTGATTTATAATTTTTTTCATAAATATACAGAGGAGATAAAAATACCTACAATTATTTTCTTTTGATTTTAATTTTCTTAGTAGGTCTAATATGGAAAAAAAGCTTTAGTTTATTTTGTTATTTTTTTAATGTCAATAATTTTAATAGATTATAAATAATAATTTTGTAAAAGCGAAACTAAGGCTGAATTATCCAATTGTGTGTAGATAAAAAATAATCTAGTTTTTAATGCCGATATCTAGCGTTTTAGCGGCATGTAGTCTAACATTGAATAGGACAGCCTTAGACCGGCGAATACTATAAATACGTTTCTCCACTATTCTTTTTTAATTTAAAATGTACGTATGATGTAAATCTTCGTGTTGCGCTTTTCTTTTTTTTCTAAGACTGCTAAGGAATGTTGTCTAAGGAAATAAAAAAAAATTATAATAATGTATGTAATAGAGTTTTTTATCTATTTATTTGGATTTGTAGTTAATTTTTATTATCATCTTCTAGTACTCGACATCTTCCAATAATAATCTTAATCTCATTTTAACTTTTTATTATTCAAATATTTTTTACCCTCCGTTTGTTTCATTTCGATTTTTTGTGATTAATTACAAAATTAACCGTTTAAAAATTCCGGTTAAAAATTGTACGAGCTTATATTAACAAATGTAGTGTATACAAGTTTATTTTTAATGTTTCATGGCGTTGTTTTTGTGATGTGAAATAATATATTTGATGAGCATTGTTGTAAGCGCCATAGACAGTGTTCCGCTGTTGCAAATCTTTTGTTACACAAATAAAAAATAATGTGTATATATTTTACCTATTGGTATTGAGCAGATTCCCTACCGGCAAGGCAAAGAACTAACTTGTGCAGCCAAAGTCATTATTTAGTCTGTGGATAATATTCATTTCAACTCATCATTATGGCTACATTGGATCCTGTTAATAAAATTATGGATCAAAGTATCCAAAGATGATAAAGAACCCGTTCGATGTTAGTTCCGAAAATTGCCACTAGGGAAATGTAATCATCGCCATTAGGTTGTATCGTAGGTATATTAAATGAGTATAAGTGGTAATAGTATTCGTTTTAAATTCTAGTATTGTCGAACATTCGCGAAACAGATGATGCTATTTTATCATTTAGTGTTCTGTTTTTGAGTATTATTGTATTTATATTATTTTTATCATTATTAAACCTTTACTGCTGATAAAATTAACAAAGTTTCACACAGTTCATGTCGATTAGCAATATTATATATAGAAAATACATGTTATCATTTATCTGCGTGTCTTTGGGACACAAAGGTATCCTCCGACTCTTTCCACTCTTCTCTAGATAAGGCAATTCTATGCCATAATGTGCCTGCAGTTTTCCTATTTTCATCTGACAAGCGTTTTCTTTGTCTTCCTCTTTTTCTTTTAGTATGAAATCTAGGGGCCCATTGGGATGCATCTTTCGTCCATTTGTTTCCACTTTCCCTGAGCATGAGGTCTACCCACCTCCATTTCAGGGTTTTTGTTTTTGATGTGAAATCTTCCACTTTTGTTATTTGTCTTATATCCTCAGCATCAGATCTCGTTTAGTGAAGCCTAGTATGCTGTGTTCCATAGCCCTCTGACAAGTAATGAGTTTTTGATCTTGTTTTTGTGTTGTTGCTCATGTCTGGCACCCGTAAGTTAGTATCGGTAGTATACAGGTGTTGTATATTTTTCTTTTTATGACCATGTCATACTGTTTGCCTTTCAACACTTCCTTCAAAGTCCAGAATCTCTTCCATGAGTTGGCAATCCGTATTTCTATCTTTCTCTAAGTCCATTTGGTCGTTAAATGCAATTATTTGGCCCAAGTAAATATAGGAATTTACATATGTATGTATTTATATTAACAAAGACTCAAATATTTTATTTATTAATTGTTGTAATACCTATTGTTAAAATGGCAGTTATGATTCTATAGCATCATAAATTTTGGATATGCTTTAATAATCGTTTTTTTTTTGACAAATGTCATACATACTGTATGTACTACATCTTTATACCTACGATATTTTTTTTATATTATGCAACATGAGTTATTAACACGTTCTCTTCCTCGCAATATTCGATAAAAACATTAATATTAACATGCAAAGCAGATTAGAACTATCAGATAAACCTATAGCTTAGATAAGGAGACATTCTACAAACATCTATGCTTTACGACTTGTGCTAAAAAAATAAAAAATATATAAAAATGACGTATTATGATATTCTGACGTAACGCTTAAATATATACATATCTCATTCTCATACAATTATAACGAATCGCCCCGTTTCTAAATGTAATCAGACCTAGTAGCTTCTTTTCTCTTTTACCGGTTATTCTGAATATAACGTGGCTTTTCCATTCCACGCGAGATTTGCGAAGTAAATTGTGCCAACACGGTACTCCTTGTAGAAACTAAACAAATTGAATGAAGGCCATCTTTTCTGGTGGCACCAGTTGGCGCCACTGTCAAGTAAGGTCCTATCGCTGTCGTTGAATAAGTATTTGTTAGTGAGGCCCGGCTATAAATTGAATATAATAATAATTGTTAACGCGGCATCAATTTATATAAATAAATAGTTAATATATAATAACCAAATAGATAAAATATTGACTTTTCTTAGCTCTTCTTTTAAAGCAATAATAACATTTGTTAATCAGGAATTGCAGAATATTTATAATAATTATGAATAATCTGTGTCATTTGACAGTTCTAAAGACCTCACTCTAAAATACCGCCTCTCGCGGCGAATTCAAGTGCGGTGCGGTAGCTATCATTAAACAATATTTTTTTTATTAGCTAGCTTAGCATTTGTTTGCTTTTTTTTAATAATTGCTTTTTCTGTAATAATAATAATTAAAAAAACATATTAGAAGGAAAAACCAATTGGCTGTATCAACTTACGTCAATAAAGTTTCTTTTTATAGTTTTGTTAATAGTTTTTTATCTATAATTAATACGTGGCTGTTATTTTGCTAAGTTTTTAAATTACAATCTTGATTGTATCTCAGAATACCTACTGATTTAATCTATTCTTAAAAATATTTTTTTTACAATTTCTGACTAATGTGTTTAATTAAAATTTGTGTTGTAATATTGTATTACAACACAATATATAAGTAATGCTACACTGTTACTAATATTCAAATTTGGATGTATGTCGATAATTATCGATTAGATTAAATTTTCCCTTCCTTCCATTTTTTTAACGTGTATTTGAGCATCATTTCACATATTTATAATTTATTGTACAGATCTTTATATATTTTTTGTGGTTCCAAACGTCAATTTATATGATTGATCAAAAAAAAACACACACACACACACATATATATATATATATATATATATATATATATATATATATCAATATATTATATATATATACACACACATATATATTTTTTGCGACTTTTCTGTTGACTGAAAAATTTTGTTCTTGTTTTTTTTTTAAATCAATGACTATAAAAAAAAAACTTGTTTATTTTTTTGGATTTTTCATATAAAAAGACACAATCCCAAATTTTCAACCTCTTAGCACCTCTCTATATTTTTAATTAAATTTAATTTCCTAGCGACGTTGCATGACTCCTTCCTACTGGGTCCGCTAGTAAAATGTGAAAAGATAATAACAAAATGTTTGCCCTATGTTTTTTCTTTGTAAATTTTTCATTTCTTGCTTGTTAAAGATCTAGTTCATTAATTTTGTCCTATGTATGTACTCTATGTAAGTAATCAATGTAGGGACAAAGTTACCAAACGTAAATTATATTTCGTTAGCAGAAATTTAATTTACAAGTCCATTGGACGCACAAGTTTTATTATAAATATGATATGTATGTATGTATGTAAATTATTATTATAATAAATATGGCGGGCATTGATGGTAGGTGGTAGGTTTGATGAGCGAAAGTCAATTTATTATTCTTATGCTTGGTACGTATAGTGGAAAAAAGCGCTTTACGGAGCTTTGAAAACTTACAAACATAAAAGAATAACTTGTCTGAACTACTAGAATGTCATATATAATCTTGTTTTTTTCCCATGATGGTTAAAATATGTTAGCAATAGGCAGTTCCAAAATGCAATTGTTTTAGTTTGTCCAATGAAACCGAGGCAAGTACTTGTTGAATTACACACGTTAAGTTGACGGGTATTGAACCCGCTCCCTAGTGTCATATGGATTAGAGAAAAGGAAAGCATTCTAAGTAAATGGCTGTGATGACTACGTAGTATCAACAAAAGCTGGGTTTCTTTTGCTAATAGTTCATAAAATACTGCTTAGTTACCTTCTGCTATTTATATATATATATATATATATACACATATAATGCTGTTTTGTGACGCCATCGTCAATAAACAGTATTATATATAAAGTATACAAGTTTACAGATATACGTGACACTCGGGTTAAAGTACAAACATACATATGTGATATATGTGATATATGAGAGTTGTTTTAAATGAAATGACATTAGAAAGTGAAATGTCAAAAGTTAGTACCTATTCGCCAGTAGGTATGTTTTAAAAGCGCATATACTCGTAAGTGCTTTTATCCGCTAGTCGTGCCTATATATGACTTCAAACTGAAGTCGTATACATGTATAACATCAAGCTAATGAAATATATGATTTCAAACTGAAGTCATATTATAACACTATACTTCATTATTGTAGTATAGTTCAGTAATATATATTATATTTTTTTATCTTACGTTAAATTTGGGACATAAATAATGTTGACAAAATTAAAAACACTGACATTAATTGTTATTGTTGTATGTACATGTATATTTTAGTTTTATGTTTTAATTTACAATTGTAATGGTATTCGTATATTAGAGAGTTTTTGTTTCCTCGATAAATTCGTATATGGCGTGAATAAATAGCTGATTACTATTAATCTGTTATTTTTAGTATATTAATATTCAATGGTTTATATAAAAATAGGTACCATAAACAATAAAACAATAAGATGTATGTAGGTTGAATTATCAACCTAATCATGTCACGTTAAGTGGCTCCCTTTTGATTAACTGGAGTTCCCAAAACTAAATTCTATAACATAATTGAACTGAGCTCCTAAAAATCATAAAAAATGAATTATATTTAATTAAACTTTAAATAAAGGGATTTAAAACTGTCTGATATACGGAGCACCTTATGTAAAATGTATGTATGTATGTATTTCGCCTTAAAACGATAAGATAATAGATAATATGTAAAACGAATATTATTTACAAAAACTTGTATGGAAGAGTCATGTGATATGTTATGGTCATTAACTAGTTAACGCACCCGGCGGTGCTCGCGCCGCCACATTGTTGCACTTGCATTTTATAAACGCATAGAAAATACATTGTGTTTTATTTATATTTACTAATCCTTTTTTTCCTTTACAAATATTATAAATATGGCAATTTGTTTGTTGTGTAGTTTATATCTATTGATAAAACCTAATATTATCCAAGACTGCTTTTGAGCGATTCTTCCAGTCATACCGTAATAATTAGTTAATACTAATCAGTCCATATTTAATACTGAAGAGCAGAAGATGTATATATCACGTATATTCATACTAATATTATAAATGTGAAAGTGTATTTGTTTGTTTGTCTTTCTTTCACGTCGAAACGGCTTGGCGGATTCGCGTGATTTTTTGTATGGAGATCGTTGCGAGGGCTGGAGATTGACATAGGTTACTTTTTACCGCGGGAGATTATCTCTTTCCCACGGGAAAACACGTTATAATACAATCTAAAAAAAAATTATGATCAGAATTACTTGATACTTGGTATAAGTGCTCTTCAATACAATTAATTAAACACGTGTTTTAGCATTTTTAGAAATTCATCCAATAGGGGGGGTAAAATAGCGGATGAAAGTTTGTATGACACCTACCATTTTAGAGTTTTTTGTAGTTTTAACGCGACCGAAGCCGCGGTTTCTGCTAGTATTAATATATGCCAAGCCAAATGTAATAGTTGGTAGGTACCTACGCTCGCCGCGATTTGAAAAATCTATACTAAAGGCACGGACTTCAAACCTATCAATAGGTAGCACATACAAATAATAGTATTTTATTAATATTAAAGGTATTAGGTTTGCATAAGAAGCGTATTAGATAAAATCTTTTTTAAGTTATTTTATATTTTTGAAGTCGGTTTCTTTAACGCAGTTTTTTTTTACTTTTTAGTGGTTAATAATAATATAAAATCAACCTAAATGAAAACTCGAATACACACGGTTAAACTAGTGCACAAATTAAAATAAAATTACATCCACGTAAATAAAATGTTCATAAAATAAAAACTACTGCGCTATTGCTGCTATTTTTATGGGACCAAATGGCAATTATTCCACATCAAACTAAAGAAGAATCACGTACCTAAATCGGATCATAAATTTCAGCGTAATCGGTACACATATACACATATACATAAAAAATACCAATCGAATTGAAAAGTGAGAACCTCCTCCTTTTTGAAGTCATTTAAAAAAAAATGCTTTGTCTCGACGTTTGAGTGTAAGAATCGATTTGATCGCATTTTTTGTTTTTGGTAGAAGCAAAATAAACGTTTAAATAAAGAGTTTTATATTCAAAATGTAGAAAAGAACAAAATAAATAAAATTCTACTCAGGGCAAAATTTCTAAAATCAAAATAATTCAAAATTCTCTTTAATTGAGTGAAGTTTTTCAGTGTTTTGATTTGAACGTTAAAACGCCTTTAAAGTATACTCTTGATTTTGAGCCTTTATTAATTGTTCATCGGGATTGTAAAAACTAATTGAGTCATTTATTTAGTAGCTATATGGCGGCAGATGGATGGACATTGCCTGTCTCTATTAAAAAACTTAAAAGCAGCTGCGGGTTGGGAAGTTGGGCGTTGCATTGCGTCCCTATACAACACAAAACACTTAAAGACGTTGTTTTTAAACTTTCTTTAACTTTCGCCAGTCCAGTTGGCTTGTCTTTTCATCGGTTAACAGGATGAAGGAACATATACAAAGATGAAAGAGATTTATATTTGCGCACATATTTGCATCCGAAGTATAGTATCTTTCCCGTAGATGTAGACCAATAACATTGGTCTTAATCCTTCCACGACCGCGGACACGCCGGCGTTACAGTTAACAATAGATTTTTTAGAAATTTCATTAATTTCTTAAAAATTTAGTTGGAGGTGTTTAAGATGATTTTGTCAAAAAAACATGGCTTAGCAAAATAATTTTGTCTTGTGTATTATTATTTGCCTCAGCAACTTATTAAATATTAGATGCTGTGATCTCAGCTGTCACCTAATCGCAGTTATCTCAACTAATACTATTTAACACACAGTCTCTCAATATCCTATAGAGCAATGAGAATAAAAAAGGATATTCTCTTTGGTTTGAATGTAAACGGTAAACTTTCAGATATTTAAATAATATTTTTATTAACTTTTTGTGTTTTTTCGTTCGTACTATTGCCGCGTGATACTGACGATGACAAACTCCACCACACCCTCATCCGCGACCATGTTAACATGCATCTAAATGTGTAGATTGTTATCATTTAAACACTTTTTAGTAAATCTTATCTATCATACTGCAATTAACGTCAAATATTTAAGTTAATTCATTTTGCCATTTATTTATACTGCTTTTGACCAAATTCTAACATCAGTAAGTAGAGAGATGTTACAACAGGCGGCTCTCTTAATAACTGCCTTCATGGTTATCCAGGTAAGATTTAAAGACTAAATAACTAAAAGAACCAAATTCTCAAAAATAATAATTAAAAGAAGCTTTTAACACTGTGTTCCATTTTGTTTAAAATGGGGTATAACTTGTACAATAAGAATAATAGGATAATTTGAAAATTTCATTTACTTATAACTGAATGCATGTAATTAGAGTTATTGAACCTCTGATTATAAAATTTCATTATTTAAGTTGGGAGAGCAACACCACATCCACGTTAAAAGTCGACTCAAGAGTAACTGTACTGATAGTGACAATGACTAAGAGTTAACACAAATACAGGCTTATGGCAAACTTTAGATAGATAAAAAAATAGTAAACATATTCACCCTCGCTTCACTCGGGCTCGTCTCCCCTTGATTCTCCATACAAACTTTCATCCCCATTCTCACCCCTTTAAGGGATGATTTCCGGGATAAAAAGTATCCTACGTCATTCCCAGTGTCTTAAACTATCTTCTTACCAAATTTCATCTAAATCGGTTTAGTAGATCCAGAGATTACCCTACAACGTCACAAACTCACAATTCACAAACTTTACCTGTTTATAATATTAGTATAGATTAATAGTAAAAATTTGTTTTTTTTTCTTTAAGCTAAACAAATTTTATTAAATTATTCATATGTAGGTATTAAGCCCTTTTTAACATCCCACTGCTGGGCACGAGCCTAAATTCAATATGAGTGGGATCAAGCCATAGTCTACCACACTGGTTAAGTGTGGGTTGGCTATTGTTTTCCGATTATCCGATATTTTCCTTCTCCGTAAGACAAGTGGTAATCATGTTGGAAATGATTCGCACATGGAAATATCAGATTTGAACCCGCTTTACTCGGTTTGCCAACAAGCGCGCTACTTACTACTGGGCTATCACTACCTTCAATTCTTAAAAAGTAAAAAAAAAATCATACTTATGTAGATTTTATATTTCTTCAGGCATTTAACCTCGATAGATATGAAAACGACGTTGAAAGTGCTGCAGGTAAGTTTCTGCGCATAACATTTGTTTATTTATGTTTAATTGAAATTCAATAATTTAGGTTTCTATAAAAGATTTTTTTTTATATTACTTGATTATTAATACTTTCTTAGATTTACGCGAATGTTTGACATTATTGAATAAAACTATCTTTTCGGATTATTTCGCGGATTTATTTTGATTTTTGGTTCCCGACGTTTCGAATGCTTTACAGCATCAAAAGTATATAAGTATATATTAATAGTGTTGCTTAGTAAGTTGTTTTTAAATAATAGCAAACTAAATTAAAATGATTATCCGTAATTAATTTTAACTTTTTTAAATTACACATAGAACAATTATATGGCTTTAATAATTAATACTATATTTTTATATTTTTATTTATGGTTAAATATGTGAACAATTTAATAGTTTCTTTTCAAGTGTAGGTGCTATACTGGCCAACAATATTCCATACAATTACCGCAATAATCTAGTATTTACAATGTCAGAAAAAGAACCGAAATATAACAAATTATCTAAATTTAGACTTACGGATATTAACGAAGTAAATAAAATAATAAATGGTTTAGATCCAAATACAAGCACTGGTATAGATGGTATAAATACAAAATCAATTAAATGCATTAAGGATTTAATTATTACAAATTTAGTTCAATGTATTAATACTTGTTTAGAAGAAGGACAATTTCCAAATTCATTGAAAGTAGCCAAAGTTTGTCCTATTTATAAAGCAGGTGATAAAACGGACCCGGGAAATTACAGACCAATATCTGTTCTGCCGATTTTTTCAAAAATATTTGAAAAAATAATACATACACGTCTTAGTGAGTATCTGGAAATGACTAACTTTCTATTTGACAAGCAATACGGTTTTCGATCCAAATCTAATACTCTCACTGCAACAATTGACTTAGTAACTAATATAAAACTCAATATTGATAAAAAAAAGATAACACTAGGCATATTTATAGATTTAAAAAAAGCGTTTGATACAGTAAGTCATGAAATATTACTTAAAAAATTAGAAAATCTTGGTTTAACAGGCATTGCCTATAAAATGTTTCAATCATATCTTCATAATAGGTACCAAATTGTTAAAATTAACGGAATTGAAAGTTCTCCTAAAATATTATCGCATGGAGTTCCTCAAGGTTCAATCCTAGGGCCACTATTACTCTTAATATATATCAATAATATACATGAAATTGGCCTTACGGGTGATATTACCCTATATGCAGACGACACTAGTTTATTTTACTCCGGTCATTCAATATCTTCAATAACAGAACAAGCGCAACGCGATTTAGATATCTTACATATTTGGCTACAAAGTAATTTACTCACTATAAATACACCTAAAACAAAATATATCATATTCACTGCAAAAAACAAAAAAATTGGTAATTATAAACCTTTGTCGATTAATGGTGAAATTATCAATAGAGCAAAAACCGAAAAGTACCTCGGACTAATACTTGATAACCACCTTACGTGGAAACCACACATAGACAAGATATGTAAGAAGATTAGATCCCTATCGGGCATGCTCCGTGGTATAGTTAAGTGCATTCCAAAAAATGTACGTTATATAATCTACAATTCTTTGGTTAAATCACATCTAAACTATCTCATAGAAGTTTGGGGGACAGCGGCTAAAACAAATTTACATCGATTACAAATAGCTCAAAACAAGCTTATCAAAACACTATTCCACTATAATTATCTAACATCGACCAAAAAGATTTACAATGAAACCAATATTATGAATGTCACTCAGCTCTATAAATTTAACACCTGTGTACTCATTTGGAAAATCTTAGCAAGAGACGTTAATTCACAAATTACACTTACAAAAAACAATAAGTTTCAAAAACGAGTAACGAGACAAGCAAACAATATATTCTTAAGAACGCCTAGAACTACTTATGGTAAAAAAAATATAGTGTATGAAGGTGCCAAATTATACAATGAATTGCCTGAATGTATCAAGATATCAAAAACTTTTACAATCTTTAAAAAATGTTTAAAAAATCACATTTTAACTGAAAAAAATAAAAATAAATAACAACACTTCAATAAATAAATTATAATTAAAAAGTAATATCTTAATATCAAAAAACCTAAATAAAATCAAGCTATTCAACGAAACAAAGTACATATAACAAATTCTGAGATAATAAAGAAATAAATCCAATATTATAATAATAGGTATAACGAAAATAACTATATGCAATCTAAAAACAAAATTAAAAACTACAAAAAAAAAAAACTAAAACATACATATTTTTTGTTGAAATTTTAAATTAATATAATCATTTCCTCCATGTGTACTGTGGAACTAGCCTTATCTTACTTATTGTCGAAACACTTAATAGTACCCTCTTAATTTTTAATTTTTAATATATTGGTATGATGTGTTTATAAGTCTATACTCGTAAAATTAAAGCAAAATATGTTTCTTATGCTATAAGTTTCTGTATAATGTGTATTTTGTTTCTGTATAATAACTCAATAGTGAATAAGTTATGAAGTGATTTGTCCGACAACACGATGTTTGTCATATAAGTGTGTAATTTCTCTGTAAGTGAATTTTTTAATTCTTTTGAGAAATAAATGTCTTAAACCATAAACCATAATGGCAACACTAAATATAGATTACTAATTAATATTTTTAAAATTGTAATAATTATAAAAATAATAGCAAAAATTAAATAAATAATTTTCCATATTCAATTATAATTAAAATTATAAAAATGTTTAAAGTTAAAAATATTGTAATGTAATTGGTGCAATTTTCATTTTGTTAATTGTGGGTAGGCTGTCTGTAACAACTATATCTTTAAGACATGTAACACCTCAGTCTCTCCCGTGACCATGGATGCTGTAAAGCATTCGAAACGTCGGGAACCAAAAATCAAAATAAATCCGCGAAATAATCCGAAAAGATAGTTTTATTTAATAATTACTTGATTATTATTTTATATATTACTTGATTCAAACCTTTTTTCTATTCCCCGCCCCACAAGTAAATATGGTAAGGTGATTCTAAACTTTTTTTAACTCTTATATTTTATTCTCGTATCTGCACTACGGGTTTCATTTTATATTAATACACGAGTTCATTTCTGTCTCATTAAATTAAGAAATTGCCAGACCAACTCGTGGGATGAGGTTTTCTACATAATACTTTTTTAAGTTTTCGCAAATATTTCATTTTGGAATAAAACTGTTTACGGTGTTTTTACGTTTTATTTTGATTTTTTCATAATATTTTGATCCTAAGCGTTTCGGATGCGTTACCACTAAAATGATACATAGATAGATTAATATAAGCGAGCCTAAAAAACTCTGGAAAGCAGCAAAGTAAAAACTTTTTATAAATACAATACTTTGATGATGTACGATACGTTATCAAAATATTAGAATAAATCATTTGTTGGATTCGTAGATTTGACGTTCTTTTTGATAGATATTCAATATTTATATTCACCACTCATCAAGGTTATGCTGTGAACAAAAGCCAATAAATAATAAGATCCTTCTGATCAATTTCACACATGAATGCAGAATCTCACTAAGACTAGCCTGCGCGGCGGTCTATTTCTTTTAATTCTAGGGTTCGGTGGGAATATCATCGGTGAGAGATGAAGCCCAAAACCGAGGGCTTCTAAGTTCATCGGCTGTAACATCGCCATTTCCGTTACTGAAAATTTCTTGGCAGAAAAACCTGTTATCTGTACTTGATCCGACCTGAACCCTGATTCCAGTCCTCTGGATCTGCAGCCGTACATGCTAGCCTCTAAAGTCTAAACCAACGAGGCAAATGAAACCAAATACCTTATACTTCATTAAATATTTTATATCTTTGATCTAAATGTGTACATTATGTGTAATACACCTCGTATTGCAAATAAAATAAGCGCAATTACATATTTTGTTACATTGAATAATCATTAGCTTTGCGTCATAGATACGAAAAATTCTTTATCAACCTTATTTGTCAAATCATTATTACTTATATAAATAATAAATAAGTCTAAATAATAAACGGCTACAGGTCACAGTCTCTGATCGTAAAAACATCTCAGTAACAACCTGGAGTTGGAAAGTTGGCGGTGTTACAACTTACATCACCGCGACTCGGAGAGCATGAAAAGCTTGATCTCTCACCGGTTTAACCGATTTGATGTCGTCCCACTGGACTTTGTGAATGAGACGAATAGATAGTATATTATTTGTATTGCACACGCCTGTGCGGTGTGCCGTATAATATCTCTCGCGCACATGGCTAGTTTTAACTCTTAATGAGATTGACCGTTGAAATCGATCAGGAGAAGATTTGTTGCTATGGCGTCGAACATAGTTTATTAAAAAAAAACTCTAGGGAGTATTTTTCAAAAATATATAGTTTAATAAAAACTTAAAAAAGACCCCGACCTCCAGGCACCAAAAACTTAAAAAATAACTGAACGAGGGTTTTCATTTACTATAGATACCTACCTAATCAAATATTTTCGAAGTCGGTGTGCTTTGATTTGTATCGGCTAGCACCGACTGGAAGTCAGTTTTTGTTTTAAGTTTTTATTTTTCTATTTTTAGTGTATATGTAATAAGCAGGTAATTTATAAGAAGAAACTTTTTTAATAACATATTCGATTAATCCATTTATTTAAAAATAATTTATAGTTGATTTTTTAAAGACCGCTCGACCGATTTCGATAAAATTTAAATGGGACTGCCTGGGAAGTATACCCTTTGAAACAAAAGCAAGAATTGTCCAAATCGGTTTAGGCGTGTTTGAGTACACGGTAAACATACATAAAAAAAGGTTTCGACGAATTGAGAAACTCCTCCCTTATGAAGAAGTCTGTTCAAACCAGGCAACTTTTATAATCTTGATATCTGAAACTCTTTTCATATAAACCTCTATGGTAGATTATTAATATAATAAGGCCTTTAAAGGTCAAAGATGGTCTCGTATAGTGTCAGGGTGGGATGCCCTGCCGGGCCAGCATCCTCATCAGGCTGTCATCCGCATGGTGGACGAAGAAGGAAAAGTAGGCACTTGTGGAGCGTGCATTGTGCACACGGAGTGGCTTCTAACTGCTGCTCACTGTACTGCTGGGTGAGTATTTAATTAACCTGTAGGCTGTAATATAATTACCTTCAAGTAAAAATAATGAGATTTGGAAGTTTAAGGAACAAAGACGAAAAATTAAATATATATATATATATATATATATATATATATATATATATATATATATATATATATATATATGTTTGTAACGGATAAATTTAAAAAACTAGGTACTGGGCTGATTTAGATGAAATTTGGTAAGAAGATAGTTTGAGACCCTGGGAGGGACATAGGATATCTTTTATACCGGAAATCATTCCTTGAGGCGGTGAAAATAGGGATATGTGTATGCGAAGTTTGTATAGGGAATCAACATAGGGACGACTTATGAACCGGGATGAGGTGTAACTAGAGACGAACCCGAGAAAAGCGAGGGTGAGTCGCTAGTATTCAATACATTTTAATTAAGTGCCAGTGATGAAGGTACACCAGAACACAGTGTGTCTCATGAAGTTACTTCAAACGATTAGCGATCACATTTTCTGTTAACTTCGCAATTTACAGTAAAGATTTTATTTGAACAAAAGCATTTTATAATAATTGTAAATAACGTTTTGTATTAAACATCAATCGGTTTAATACTTTTACATTATAAATATATTTCTTTTCCAGACAAGTGACAATTGTAGTGCGCGCTGGACTAATCGACATATCTAAACCAGAGATGCTATTGGAGACCACAGAGCATTACTTATATCCTTCATATGACGCCTCAAGGCCGGCCAGCGTCCAGCATAATGATATATCAATTATCAAACTGCACCAACCCCTTAAGTATAGCCGTACGTTATCTACTCGCATATATCAACATAAAATTGTAAATACTGTTAGATAATCTATCTCGCGAGATTGTAAACTGTCGAAAGATTGTGGAGCCGTGACATACTGCTTACAATTTTATCGCATTATTTTCATTATTTTATTCGGTAAATCATAATCTATCGAAGTTAAACCGTCAAATTGTAAAATGGCAGAATGCACTAAAGAGTTAGAAAACTATTACAGTGGGCATAACGAAAATAGTAAAAAATTAGAATGGACAACTCGTGCTACTAAAATATAGACCAAGAAATTTAGCAAAAGAACCTCAGTAATGCACAATGAATTCCGATTTTCGACGATATGGTGGCCACTAGTAGATATGCTTTTAGGTGTTATTAATACTTTTATTACTAACAAATTTTTAAAACAAATTTTGCAACATTCAATCTTGTTTTATTATGTGTATTTAGTTTTTGTATTTCTCAGATAATTTGCGTGCCATTCGCATTCAACCAGCAGTAGAAGCGCATAGAAGTTACGCGGGAGAAACCTTAATCGTCAGCGGGTTTGGACGTGTTTGGACTGGCGGTAATCTTTTAAATTAAATTTAATATTTTCCATACACTACCTTTTAAACACAATTTATTCTGCATATTTTTGAAGTTGTACTTCTTTTGGCTCGTTAGGGAAAAATGATGAGAGTGATTTTTTAGGATGCGACAGATTTAGACTCCGGTATGAAGTTAGTCGTTAAATCTTCCTTTAGTATTAAGTGATGCTTATGTTCAAGATATTTATTTTCCAAAACCTTGTCTGCCATATTTTTCCTGACGTGATGATCGTAAATATTTAGTTTGACGAATTTTTCTACAGTAGTGACCAAACATACAAAATGAAACAATTTAAAATTTCGACTTTAAAATATGAGAAATAAGCACCTAGCCATATTTAAATAATAATAATAATGTCCTCCTGACCGATTCCGGCGACGGCGACCAATCTCATTGAGACTAGCCAACTGCGCAGGAGATATTATAGTGCACAAGTGTACGCGCAGACACAACGTGCACTCTCTATTCCTGTCACTCTCATACTCCGGTGGGACGACTGCTCGACACGACCAGTGAGAGTTAAGGCGCAGGACCGACGGCTTTACGTGCTCTCCGAGGCACGGGGGTGAAACACTACCAACTGCTCAACTCCGGGCTGTTACTGAGACTTACTATACAGAAAGACTCAAAACTCAACTTGGCCCGACCCGGAACTCGAACCCAGAACCTCCGGGTGTGCAGCCGTACATGCTAGCCACTACACCACCGAGGCAGTTATATTTAAATTATTTCAATACTCAATTACAAATGCTGTTTTTTATCTCTACATACATATAATAAAATTGTAACTAAGCCGAATCTGTACATTAAATAGTTTTTGGAAAATCTTATTGAAATAGACATTATTATCGATACAGAGGCCGAATCTATAATTTTTAGAATGTTTGTCTCTTTATCTGTCTATCTGTCTATTGCCGCATCACAGAAAAACCACTGGAGGGATTTTGATGAAATTTGGTATGGTGTTAGCTGGTTATCCGGGTCAACATATAGGATACTTTTTAACGCGGGAAAATATCTCATTTCTGAGAAAAAATACGAAAATTGCAATGTAAGAGTATACTAATATGTAAAGCCTAAAAGTTTTGTTTTTGGTCACCTGAACGCGGGAGGAGTCGCGGGCAGTGCGAGTACTTTATCCATGTCGAAATGTTAAGGGTATATGAAGAAAAGAGTGTATTTCATTTTTTAAGGTATTCGCGCAAGCAGATTGCAGTGGGTGTATTTACGCGGTATCCCCGATGAAGACTGCATATCAATTTTAAGCAGCAATTACATCTCGGAAAACAACATTTGTGCCCGTTACTACAATATGACGTCTCAATCCATTTGTCAGGTGAGCTAAGAGTATGAGAAAAACGAACCAATTTTCTTTTGTTTTGTGTTGGATGACATCTCTCGTCTGTTTGTAATATCAAAATAACAGGTTTTTACTAAATGCATGTGAAATTATATCCTGTGCTTATAAGAAAAATACAATTTTAAAAATTTTGTCTATCGGTCTGTCTGTTCCGGCTAATCTCCGAAACGGCTCGGCTGATTTTGACGGGACTTTTACTGGCAGATAGCTGATGCTATAAGGATTAACTAGGCTAACTTTTATATTAGAAAAATAATTAGGGATCCGCTCAAAAAAAATAAACGGACCGTCCGAAGCGTACGTAAGGTCCGATGCGAAGCGAGCGTAAGTCACTAGTGGTCCATATAACTGCAAAAACTGATAGCTGGTCATAGAAGTTCTTCTCATCTTTTCTATTTTATCAGGTACTCATATTAGAATAAGAAAATAAGCGGAGGCCATTTAGGTAATTTTGAGCTATATTGTATTTTTTTTTAAACTGAGGTACAGAAGATAAGAAAATATATATAAAGTGAAAAAATGTTTTAATTTAGTAAGATATTTAAGGAGCTTTAAAAATTTATTTCATATACTTCATTACTAGGGTGACAACGGTGGTCCTCTAGTACACATGTCTTCTGATCATGTACCCATCCTCATTGGGATCAGCTCGTTCGTTGCTGACGATCAGAATGGATGTCACGCTGGTTATCCGAGCGGTAAGGTTCTTTTTATATATCTGTAGCTTCCTGCCTGCTTTATTCAATGCTTGCGCGCGCTCCCTGTGCGGTAGCGGGCCGGCAGCGGCCCCCTAAGGCGGCGGGCCAAAATAGGCCCGGTGCTGCACTGAGCGAATGTTTTTCATCGTCAACGCGGGGCGGGCCGAAAGGGCCAGCTGTGATTTTTTTGATGCATAATACTTAGAATTGTGACTACAAGCCGAAATATATATTTATCTTTGTCGATCTCTTACAAATACCTAAAATAATCGTTCCACACCAGCGAGAGAGATAAAGTTTTTACGCGTAAGCACCGCGGCGGGCCGATAGTGCCTGTTCCGCACTGAATGTGTTAATATATACAATATAAGTAATTGTTCTTCATCGCTTGATTAGGGCCTACGACAAAATATACACAAATAATAAAAAATATTAATTAAAACCTTTTTTTTAGTCTTTACAAGAACCGGACCTTTTCACTCCTGGTTTAAGAGTATTAGTGGAATAGACTTTGATAATCTTCATGGAGTAAAGGAGAATGAATCGACTACTCTATATTCCACTACCGATCCTCCCACCACTTATCCCACCTCTGAATCTTACTCTACTTCTGATCCTAATTCTACTCCTGATTCTATTTCTACAACTTCGTCTCTCACTACTTCGCCTACCACGATTCCGATTTCTACCACTATTTCAACTGCTGATCCCAATTCTACTGTCTCAACCCCAACTACTTCCTCTAAATCTTCTTCCGTTTATCCAACTCCCTCTATTTCCTCCTCTACCGTCCAGAGAAGTCCAGATATTAATAATTCAGAGGTGCAGAAAGCAATGGAACTAGACATAAGAGTCAACATCAAACTTAACAAAGAAGAAAAAAGAGAACTTACTAACGGCAATAAAGCGTAAACCAACGGCAATGTAATTAATAAAATATACGTATGAATGCAACTTGGTTTTTATTTCATCTACCACTAGTGAAGTACGCCTTACCAACCCTTTTTTTAGGGTTCCGTATCGGAAGGGTGCCAACGGAACCCTATTACTAAGTCTCCACAGTCTGTCCTCCCGTCCGTCCGGCAGAGGACTGTATCTCGTGAACCGTAATAGGCACAGAGTTATAAAAATACATATATGATGGTACGGAACCCTTCGTGTGCGAATTCGACTCGCACTTGACCGATTTTTAAATAAGAATAAAACTAACTACAGTAGTATACTTCTTTACATTTTACAGAAACCTTTTAAGTGATAGATACAGTGTCATTTTTAATTTACTGAAAACCTTTTGGGAATACACTATTTACAACATAACAACAACATCTGTAAGAAAAAAAGTAATATATCTAAAATTTAACATAAATAAAAATATTTTGATTGCACCTTCTAAACGGTAATAGTCCAGCATTAGCAAAAGAAAGTGCGTGTCCGGTGGAGGGGAAGGGGTGGAGGGGTGTAGGAAGCCGCGCTTACTCATTTAAACTTGTCCAGATGCTAGAACTTTAAAGTTTAGAAGGTGCAAAAAAAATATTTATATTTTTGTATGAAAATAAAAATTTAAGAAATATTATTTTTTCTTGTTACAGATCTTGTTGTTATGATGTAAATAGTATTTTCCCAAAAGGTTTTCAGTAAATTAAAAATGACCCTGTATAATATTACGTCCTTTTCTCGGAGAAATCTATACAAATTCAGAGATATTAAATTGATATGAATAATTATTCATTATTTATTGTAGGTATATTAGATATAATTATAATTAGATAAATAGTCAAAATTATATACTAATATGTTTTTTAAGCTATTTTTTTCATATTACCAGTAGGTACATTATAATAAAGAAAATTAGAAATATCTATTCTAATAAATGGAGAGCCGATTTTTTTGTTCGTTTATACTGCGATAACTACTGAACCAATCGGAATAATACTCGTACCATAAGATGCAGCGTGTTTCGGAGACGGTTTTAGTATATGATATGTTGGTGATTAATGTACTATGCGGGCGCAGCCGCAGGAAAACGCTAGTACTTATATAATTAAGTATAATATAAACGTAATAAAGTTAATAAACTTGATAATTTAGTAGAAATTTAAATTAATTGACGATTCATAGTGCAGAGTGCCTGCTTGTATTAGTCTAATTGAATAAAGTTAATTTTTGAAGTTATACTTCTTTTGGCACGTTCGGAAAAAAATATGAGAGTAAAATTTTTACGACGCGCGCGCATGTCGACAGCCAAAAAGCGACATGTTGAAGTTAGCTGAAAGCGACATGATGAATTTAGCTGCATTCCTTTTACCAACAGAGAGTTGTGACATACGGGATGAAATCTTTAGCTATTTTTGTTTTGTTGCGCCAAAAAGTATAACTTCTTACGTGCGTACATGAGTACACACACAGGTTTTTGTAATGTAATTTCAATCAAATTATCATCTGTTTTCCATTTTTCTGGTACCCTTTTTATCACCGGGATTAAAAAAAAGCAATGCTTGACCGCTAACTGATTAGTATTCATGTAAGTAAGTATATGAATGTAGAAATTGTAAGATTATTGTAATAAATAATATATTATCTAAGTTATCGGATATAAATATAATTACTGTGATTGGGTTTTTTATTGTTTTTCGGCGTCTTATGATTATTTTGACGTAGTTTTACTGAAAAAAAAACGAACTTGAGGTCGTAGGAAGGAAGATGTTACAGCGGGTGGCAATACTGGCCCTAGCGGTCCATCAGTTTGTGAGTTTGTGACGTTGTAGGGGGTAATCTCTGGATCTACTGAACCGATTTAGATGAAAGGTAAGAAGATAGTTTGAGACCCTGGAAAGGACATAGGGTACTTTTTATCCCGGAAATCATCCTTTAAGGGGGTGAAAACGGGGATGAAAGTTTGTGTGGGGAATCAAGCTAGGGATGAACCCTATTATATGAATATTTTGTAGAAAACATTCGTGCTATCCGAGTACAGCCTTCATAAAACCTTCATAAACGCATCCCGTTTAGAGATTACTCAAATGAAGTAGTTTACGCCAGTGGATTTGGACATACATGGACTGAAGGTAAAAAGAATTCGAAAGTATACATCATTTATTTCCTTAATTATCGAGACATTCGTATGACCGATAATAATATAATTAATTGATGTAGAGCATGTATTATATACATATGTAATGAGATTTCTAAAAAGAACACTCGAATTGCGCAAGTGTGCCACCACACTGATAATGCTAAATTTTAAAATTTATAAATTATTCTAAATATGCTTGTAGCGTCAACTTTTGAGCAACAATAGTGCATATCAAAAAACCATCAATAGTAATTCTTCGTTCTTAGTAACTAGCGACTTATTCTCGGCGACGCAGCACCGTGTGTAATATTATACGAACCATTTCGTATTGGGATTAGCCAAGTCTAATCTTGAACTTCAATTTATCCTAAGTTATCTCTCTCTGTACTCTGTGTAAATAATTCGACTGTTCAAATATAAGAAGTTCTGTTTTTAAATAGTAAACACTTTTGTAGCAGACAAAAGCAAGAAATTGTGTTTTAAATTTATTTAAATGTTGTATGTTCTTATGAAAAAATTCAGGATTATGTACAGAACTTGGCACCCATTTAGATAACAATTCTTTTGTTGGTGAAATTGACAACCACGCATATTCTTAATATTGAACTTGGCTCCCATTTTCACATTTATGTTTTTGATGGGATATATAAATACTTCATAAGTTCTTGTTATAGGATATTATAATAACAAATACTTTATGTGGTGTTTTTATTTAATTTTTAGCGTTTATTACGTCCTGCACTTTTCCATTACTGGTTCGAAGAATTTATTGGAATAGATTTTAATAATTTAAATGAGGATGATGATGACCCAACCCCAGTAGCACCGACCACTTTACCATCCACCACTCGGGATTCTACTACTATTAAGCCAACTGACTCAACTACATTACCAACAACGATCACGACACTAATAACACCCGCTAAACCGACCCGACTGATGATAAAGAAATTTCAGATTTGCTTAAAAAATTGCAAGTTAAAGTCAAAGTCAAGCTTAGCAAATATGGACAGACAAAAAAGATAAAGAAATAAAAAAGGATAGATATTCAATGACAAAAATTGTTTTTTTTTTATGATTTATGAAACGTCTCATACATTTTATATTTTATTTTATTTGCATACACTCCTTTATTCCCATCGAAATTAATTTAATGCAAGGTATTGTGGAATTATTATTGTATATAATGAAATTATATAGAACAATTAATTATAATAGCAGTAGGTTAATAATTGCGTTATCAACTTTGTCTTCCAAATTGTAACCATTGAATCAAATTGTATATATAATATCTATACATATAATAATATTCTGAGTCGAATCTGTACTGACGAACCCGAGTAGTACGAGGGTGAGTCGCTAGTATTATCATAAGAATTCGATAAAATTCAACTGATAAATAACAACCACTTATAATGTTGTAACGATTACGATATCGATTTGATTTTGTGCGAAATG
Organism: Brenthis daphne; assembly: GCA_947093115.1. NCBI lineage: Eukaryota > Metazoa > Arthropoda > Insecta > Lepidoptera > Nymphalidae > Brenthis > Brenthis daphne. Next base: position 28,368,237 of record OX352471.1, on the reverse strand, counting down.
ATGTATCATAGGTACCTACCTAAGGTACCTACTACCCATACATATATTCATATCTGTATGTACTCACTGAACTTGAAAATAAGTTATAAGTCGTGTTATCAGTCAAGTGATGCTTAATTATTAGATATAATTATTATTAATATTTTAAAAGACCTTTGTTTGTTACTAAAATAACATGACGCACAGACGGCACAATACAACATATCGTCTTGGACCAACAAACGCATAAAATATTTTTTATTGTTATATAATAGTAGGTAGTTCATTGATATTTAAATTTTAAACAATACTTTAGCCCTGAACTTATTAAAAATTTCGCTGAACAAAATATTGCACTATTGTGGATGTTTAAATAAAAGAAAAAAAACGCATGTTCAATATATATGAAAATAGAGATTCACCCTCGCTTCGCTTTGGTCCCTAGGTACGTTTTAAGGGTTAGTATGAAATACAAATCTTTGAATTTCTCGGATTTTCTGTATTATAATATGCATGTATTATACATATAAACCTTCCTCTTGAATCAGTCTATCTATTGCTGAAAACTGCATTAAAATCCGTTGAGTAGTTTAAAAGATATAAGCGAACAGACAGCAGAAGCAAACAGCCACAGAAATTTTAACACCGCCAATACATTTTAACCGATAACAAAAATGATCAATTAACAGATGGCATCACGTAAATAGATTATCGTCTACGTAAAATCGTTTAAAGGAGATTAGCAGTAAGTTTATAAATATTGTATAAGATTATTGTAATTAATTAAAGTATTATCAATTTTATCGAATATCATTACGATTACTGTGATTTGTTTGCTTCGGTTTCCTTTAACTTATCTACTTTGAAGTATTTTAATTAGGAACAAACGTGGTGGAGATCAGTAGAAGGGAAGATGTTACAGCGGGTGGCAATTTTAATACTGGCTCTGGCGGTCCATCAGGTGAGAACTAAAAATAATTATTTACTTATAATATTTGTTCTTATTATATAAATAATAATTATTTACTTTTATATAATAAAAGTGCCTTCTCGATTTTATTTTAAATTCTTTGTCTTTGTAAACTTCATTAAGATACGATTAGGAGCTACGAGAGCTGTCTGTAAAAACTATGTCTAATTTTATCACTATTTATCATCTATATATATATATATATATATATATATATATATATATATATATATATATATATATATATATATATAGCTGATAAATGAATCCCTATTTCCCTTGGTCACGCCATCACGCGTGAACGGTTGGACCGATTTAACTATTTTTTTTGTTGTGTCAGGAGAAGTTTCTTATGAAAGAAAAAATTTAAAAAATTGCGCGGAAAATTATAAAATTTGAGACTACTTATTTCAGAATACTTAACAACCATATTAAAATGTATATGGCTAATGCTGGGTAATAACTATTTATATATATTTAAAACGTACCTAGCGACGAACCCGAGCGAAGCGAGGGTGAGCAGCTAGTATAATATAAAAAAAAAATATAAACAGAAAACCTCGAGTTCGTAAACAGCGAACTTTAAAGAAGAACAAGTTTGAAGTTAGCAAAGGAAAATAGTAATATGCAGTCTGAGACATGCATATTGCATACACGTAGCGGCAAGGATAAAACATGCATGATTTTTTTTTAGTTCGCTTTTTACACAGTCAGGCTTTCTATCATTACAATTTTTTTTTATTTGCCGTTTTTTAGTTTTGGACATTAGGAGTTTTATTTAATAATTTGTTATCCTTAATTATTAATTAAAAGTTGTAGTATATTTTGGTAATTGCCTCTTAAAAATGTACATTATGTTACCACTCGATGGACTTGGAAGATACTTTTTTTTCACGGCACACAAATTGTCGCCTACAACCCGACGTTTTAAAATAATAAAAACCAATATAGCCTATAATACTCGCGTTATCAAGCCAAATCTAACGAAGTATGAATGGTTAAAATTGGCGAAGCCGTTCAGTAATTATGAGAGATCATAGGATCGGACAAACATACATATTTACTCATGCATATCTATGCATGCATACATACATATACACATACACTATAAATCTCCTTTGTAAAAACCTATTTTTTACACATCTATATTTTATTTAATTTTTTAGGCACCAGCCAGAGATGTTATCCCCGTCGGATATGTAGAAAATATTGAGAGTAATAGCTTTGGTAAGTTATTTTTATGGATGTTTTTATTTTTAAAGCAAGAATTTAGGTCCTGCACCTAAAAAAAACTATAATTCGCGACTTCTTTAGTGACGAGCAACAAAAATAATGTGAGAAACTCTTTATATTCTGGATAAATGTCACTATTATAATTCTTGTGTATTCATCTTTATACAAATTTTATACATATTTCTTATTTCTATTCCTTTATTTATTTATATTTAAATGTTAATTTTAACACTTAATAATTAATTAAAACTTACATTACTTCACATTTTTTACATTATTTCACATTTTTTACTGAAATTCCCAGACCAGTTTCCATTTACCATTTCGCAAAATATCTATTACTTCATTAACAAGGCTATGGCCAATCGAAGTTAACAATAATCGTAATTAGTATGTAAGTACTTTAGTTTTAAATCGTGGATAAGATTCATATCTCCGTATTATCTAATTTTATCAGATGTTTTAAATAATGACTTGATTGAATCATTAACACATCGATAATTAATTAATTATTATTATTAATGTATATAACAACTACCTCGTTCGTCTACTAGCTATTATATTCGGACACAGATCACGAGGTTATAAGTTCAAAGAAGCAAAACAAAGAAATAATTGGCGAAATACTTTAAGAAGCAGCATGACATTTAAAAATTAAAGGTGTGTCTAGACAAATAAGAGTTAGTCCCGTGGCTTATTTCTCACTGGTCAAGTCGAGTTGTTGCTCCACCGGAGTTTGACAATGTAAGGAATAGAGTGCACGGTGCACACACTGTATTTTTATGCATATGTACTGTAAACTGTTTTAATAGAAAATAATATATTTGATTAATTTGTAATGATTTATGTAAAAAGCATTTAGTTATGTGACATTGGCCGATAGGAATGTGTTTTAAAAAAAATGAATAAATGGCGCGAATATTCATTTGTTTTCCCGCGCTTTTGCACAGAGATGTCGGTACCACCATGTAGTGACTAGACGAATTATTTATAATACTGAAAATTATAGTTATAAATTATGTAACTCATGGATGATTATAAAAGTACTGAATATAGGAATATAAGCAAGGAATATCTCGAAGTTTTATTAGGGATCCTACAGTAATTGTGCACTATAATATGTTCTGAGCGGCTGGCTGGCTAGTTTTAATGAGATTTGTTGCTGTGCCCGAAATCAGTTTGTAGGATATATATAATTAAATATTGTTACGAGCTAAGTTCTGGGATAAAAAATAAAGCATATCATTCGCACTATAGGTGTTTAATTAGCTTAGTTTCACAAGACTCACTTGAAGCAGTTCACACCCGCGGTACTTGCTTAATCCAGTCTCTAAATACTATTTATGTAACTGCTAAAGACGTTCTACACTTCCAACTATACAACAATAACATATACAATGTATAATATACATACTACTAATAAAAGTAGGTCAGAAATCGGGCATCACTATACTATCTCAGGGAACCAGTTTCATTACTTTTAGCTGCCTACAGTTACTCTGCCCAAAGTTCAATCCTTGCAGGAGACACACGATAGGAGAAGCTATACCTACTTGATCTAGTCCAACTAAAATATATGTAGTCATTTAAAAAGAGGCCCAAGCTAGTGTTGGGCCCCTAATAAAACTTCGAGATATTCCTTGCTTATATTCTTATATTCAGTACTTTTATAAACGTCAGTGAGTTACATAATTTATTATCATAATTTTTCAGTATTACAAACAATTCGTGCCTAGTCACTTCATAATGGTTACGACATCTCTGTTCAAAAGCGCGGGAAAACAAATGAATATTCGCGCCCTTTTTTATTTTTTTTAAAACACATTCCAATCGGCCAAGGTCACATAAGTAACAGCCATCATTCATCAATCATTACAAATTAATCAAATATATCAATTTCTATTAAAACGTTCAATATATGAAAATGAAACCTTACCCTAGTGATCTAAGCTAATGAAAAAAGAAAATACAACAGAAATGAGAAGCTTAAAGATCTTCTAATTAACTTCCAGATTTAGGATCGGGATCGCGTATCGTGTCCGGATGGGACGCCCTACCCGGCCAGCATCCGCATCAAGCTCAGTTGCGTTTGATCAACGCAAATGGACAGGTGCAAAGTTGTGGCGGCAGTATCATACACAGGGAATGGGTTATTACAGCAGCGCATTGTTCTGCTGGGTAAATATATATAAAATATTTTAAGTTAAAGCTATAATTTATTACTAAACTAGCGGCTGACCCACGCTTCGCTCGGGTTCATCTCTAGAAAAGTACAAACAAATCTATCCCATGGGAACCGTTCATTTTTCCGGGATAAAAAGTAACCTGTTGTTTGACCGTCAATATAAGGTATCAGCATGCCAAATTTTACCAAATTAGGTGCATAAGTTGTTGTGTACTAAGCTGTATAAGTTACTATAGTTTTTAACTATCCCACGGGAACTCTTTAATTTTACGAAATGAAAAGTATCTAAAATGTTGGATATAAGGTACCACCACGCAACATTTCATATAAATCGGTCCAACAGTTTCGGAGATTAGCCCATACAGACAGACAAACAAACAGAGAAATAAAAAATTAGAAAAAAATCTGGATTTGTTCTATTTCTCTTCTTACATTCCCTGACTCGGTTTTTATCTTTTTTTCTATGTACAGATATTCGACCTCTACAGTTTTATTATATGTATAGATAGATGTCGGTGAGACCGAAAACATTAACAAAAAACAAATCATAAATTATATGGAGTACTTAATATTTTGATTTGGACGTGATAGCCCAACGCTAACATTTTTAGTCACATCATCTTTAATGCAAACATGTACAGTTAAATTCAAATAAAAGAATATAGAACATACGATTAAACTAGTTTAGATTGATTCTTGATACCTTAAATTTATTGTCTTAATAACCTTCAAAGCTTAAAGTCATATACAATATTAATAATTTAAGTAACAGTGAATAAATGTGAGTCCACATCAAATTTTTCCAGGCAAGTTACAATTATCGTGCGCGCTGGAGGAGTTGAGCTAGCTAGACCAGATGTATCGATTGAGGCCTCCGCATCCTTCTTTTACCCCACATTTGACACTTGGAGGCCTCTGCAGGTACAACACAACGATGTCTCGCTGTTAAAACTCCAGGAACCTCTTCAATTTACTCGTACGTTGATTTATTAATAATAATAATATATCATTAATTTCAACCGTCAAAGATCATATTTTGTTAGTAAAGACACACTTTAACCTAATGTTAGTATACATTTAACCTACTTAATCCTAAACCTTATCTAAGACAGACTCGACTTGTCAGCATGTGCACCATTTGGCAATGGTTCAAATACTGACAATCGAACCTGTCAGCAAAAGCCCTCAGGATCCTATGGGAACTGGCCCGAACCCTGCGCGCCAGGGATGTGCACCGTTTGCGCATGATAGCGTAGAAACAATCGATGTGCGCTTCGGCAAACATACCCGACGCGCTGCACCAACGAGGCAGTCCCATCAGCATCCTGAATGCATTATTATACTGAACAATGTGTTAATTATTTATAATGTCCCTGTTCTCAACGGTGCATCTTTAAAATAGCGTTCACCTTTATTCAACTAGAGATCTGGTGATATTCGCAGACACATTTTTTGAAACGAATTATCAATTTCTATATTACTAGTAGAGAATAAATTAGTCTGAGTTGTTAATTTTGAAAATTTTCAGGTGACATGTTAGAAAAGAATAACTTATGAACTTAATGATATACATATATTATATATTTATACATATTTAGAACTACTCTTTTTACTGTTTGAATTTGGAATTATATTATTTATTTAGCATTAATATACGTATTAGTTAATAATATTATTATTTAATTACTAATATTATGGACATTTTTAGAAAACATCCGTCCTATCCGACTCCAACCATCATCGGATGCATACAGAGATTACGCAAATGAAATAGTCTACGCCAGTGGCTTTGGACGTACTTGGAGTGAAGGTAAGAGAACTTAATTTTAGATACACTCACTTTTTAATTAATAATCTATACCATATAATAAAATTGTAACTAAGTCGAATCTGTACATTAAATATTTTTTGGAAAATCTTATTGAAATAGACATTATGATCGATACTGAGTACGAATCTATAGTTTTTAGAATTTTTGTCTGTCTGTCTGTCTGTCTGTCTGTTACTGCATCACGAGAAAACCACTGGACAGATTTCGATTAAATTTGGTATGACGATAGCTGGTTATCCGGGTCAACATATAGGATACTTTTTACCGCGGGAAAATATCTCATTTCTGAGAAAAAATACAAAAACTGCATTGTAAGAGTATACTAATATGTAAAACCTAAGAATTTGGTTTTTGGTCATCTGAACGCAGGCGGAGCCGTGGACAATGCTAGTACATAATAATAGTTGTCGTTAACTATATATCCGTAAGGGAGTAAATAGTTTATATTAAGTGTTGTTTTAGACAATGAAACTTTCAGTATGGTTAAATTAGATAATTAGTGCAAATTTTTCGCCATACTTCAAATTAAAATAAACTGCTCAAATTTTACCCTTTCTCTGAATAGAAATCTGCAGCAATTGGTATCTTAACTGCATCTCCTTATCTTCTCTATTGTTCTGGCTATTAGGTCCTGTGCCAGATATACTACAGTGGGTGTATCTTCGTGGAGTCTCCAACTTAGATTGTGCAAGAACTTATGGTACTGATGCCGTCAACGACAACACCATCTGCGCCAGATTCTTCAATGTTACTTCACAATCTATCTGTCAAGTATGTTAATAATATTATGGAAGATTCTATCTTCCATCAATAATAAGTCATATTATACTCATATTTATATTCAGGGGTAAATGCGAATATTTTTTTAAAGATTTGTCATCAAATAGCAGGTCCAATGCATGCATGGATAGTCAATTTTAGGCTACTATATAAGTACCTATGTAAATTAATTCATATAGTTATAAGAAGGACGATTATTTCCAAATAATTAAAATTATCGTTGTCAATATTTGGTCAGGTTAGAGGAGATAACTACCCTAATCAATCCTTACCTTCACGATATACGCATAGCATTCGAATACCACCTTTGCCTTAATTATATCCTAAGTATTGCCTTAATGCAGAAAATCGTGGGTTCGATTCCCGCTGACCAAATATTTATAGTGGCAATGTAAAATTGATCTATTATTACAGCCTGGGTCGTGGATGCTTTATATTTGCTGGCCCACACACGGTTGGGGTCCGCCCAACCGTGTGTGGGCCAGTAAATATAAATAAATTAATAAACAAATATTTTAGGACATTAACACACAGCACCATCTAGTTCCATGGTAAGCTACAAGGCTTGTGTTATAGATACTAGATAGTTGATACACTACACATAAATAACTTTAAATACATACATATTATTAATATAAACAGCCATGACTGGAGTACAAACATTCGTGCTCACCACACAAAAGAATGCCTCCAGCGGGACTCGAACCCGCGACCGTTGGCACAGCAAGTATTTGAGACTATATAGTGTTTGTGTATTTTTAAACTTATAATGTAATTCAAAATTACCTCTAGGGAGACAGCGGAGGTCCGCTGGTGCACGTTTCTCCTGAAGGAGAGCCCATCTTAATCGGTATAAGCTCGTTCGTGCCTAGTATGCCTCACGGTTGTCACTCAGGATTCCCTGGTGGTAAGCCACATATATTTTATTTAATGACTTTGTTGTTATATCTAAATATATGTCTGACAAATTATCCGACTTACATGTGTAATATTTTAAATATCTAATAACTTTCCATTGAACAATTAGCATCCCAAGTAAATTTATTATGGATGAGTTATTAAGTTCAAAGAATCGCCTTTTGTAGGGTTATATATAGCCAAAAGCTGTCTGTCCTCCGTCCATCTGTCTAACTGATTTAGCGAGATCTGTTTAAATATTCCCATAAGATAGCTAATTAATTAATATCGGCTATTTCCCAAAATGAGCTTAAAAAAATCTTCATTTTGAATTCGACACAAATCCGATACTGTAATACAAAGAAGAAGTAACAAAATACACTCTTTCATTCAGACATTTTATATTTTTAAACTTTTATAATATGTAATATAAGGGTATAACAGTATAATAATGATAACTGACATGCTGCTTTTTTTATATTGTAGCGTTCATACGTCCCGGGCCTTTCCATTTCTGGTTCAAGCAAATTACTGGCATAGATTTTGATAACCTAAATGATGGAGAAGACATAAACACAGAAGAGCCCATCATACCCACTACTTTGCCACCCACTACTTGGGCACCTCCTGCTACTGACCCTACAACTAAATCAACTACGGTTACACTCCCCACAACCACCACACCAACCCCACCAACCACACCTGACTCAGATGAAGACGAAGAAGACGAAGACGACGATGACGACGATGATGATAAAGAACTTTCCGAACTGCTTAAGAGATTGGAAGTCAAAGTCAAAGTTAAGGTCAAAATGAGTAAATATGGCCAGAAAAAAAATATAAAAAAGAATATAAATAAAGATTAAATAATGAAATTTTTGATATTTATTAAACACATCAGAATACAGATATGAGTCTTTTGTTTGTACTGGGTTCGATGACTGTCATATGAATTAATTAAATTATTGTATCAGTGTCGGAGTGTGTTGGAGTCTTACAAAATACAGTAGACACATAGCTACAATTTAAAAGGATTCTTCCGGAAAATTATTTTTATGAAAATTCTTACATACGTATAGAAAATATATGTATGTCGGAAGAGGATTTAGTTATCTTTTTCTGCTAGAATGTAAAACCTTAATATTGTTTAAAGTCACTATGTTATTTATTTTTATTATTTATTTTATTTATTTTAGGGAAACAAACAGTATTACAGGGCATACAACTTAAAATAAAAAAAGATTAAGCAAAAAGTTGACACATACATTGACACATATAAATATACTATAATATTATTTATTAATTTCTTGAAATTTACAACAGAGCAGTTCATTATATCTGATTTAGTTTAGTTTTTACTTCATTTAAAAGAGCAGCGGCTACGTCTCGAGCGGGGTCGATACGCCATCATGGCATTCGCTTGTATGGCTAATGCCCGATTTCACCAACGTCACTTAAGCTTAAGGGATCCCCTAAGCATGGTTAAGGGGCTGTTAGGGGACAGTTTCTGTTTGACCGACAGTTAGGGGTCACCTAAATATTAAAAGGCCCCCTAAATTTAGGTGCTCAAAATATGGGCTTAAAGACGATGGTAAAACGAAATTTAATTTAGGGGCTAGTTTAGGGTAATTTTAAGCTAGGGATCCCATACGTAGGTGGTAGCTTATGGGTTGTTGGTGAAATCGGGCATTAGTAACGTTTGTTGATATTACTGCTCAAACTTATTCATGTCTTCATCACGACGGATCATGGCGGATCATTGGAGAGTTATGTTTTGATATTGTATGTGTGTCGAGGACCCGCTGCTCAATTAAATTATTAGAATTATAATTTCAAGTGTATACTGTAACATTGTGGTTTCCCTCATTAAATTGTATTGAGCTTTAAATACTTTATTATTTAAGTCCTGTTAACGCCTACAAGATTAGTGACCTCTAAAGATAATGTCGGTAGAGTATGGATAACACCGAACACGTCATGAGAATGGGTTTACCTGAAAAGCAGGGCAGAGATAGATAGCGGTCATTTGAAACATTTGCTTTGGTTTTTTTTTCAAACATTGAAGCGAAATTTCATAATGTCAAATGTTATTAAAAATAGACGCATAAGAAGATAACGATGCACGTGACTTGTGTGTTGCTTTACAGAAGATTTGCTTTTACCTATTTTGTCCAGCGGCTATTAAGAAAAGATAAATTTAATATTTTTTCTTTTTGTTTGATTTTTTGGAAAATATCTCATCTCTGAGAAATCTATACTAAACGTTTTATATATTTAAGTGATTCAAATCGTGTTTTAAATTTATGATTCTTCTATTGTATTACATATTTTACATAGAATCCGTTTGAAAAATAAATGAATCTCTATATTTAAAACAAAGTCGGGCTAGTTACCTCATTTAAAACTCAAGCAAGCGGAAATAGAAACACTTGCAATGTTTCAAGTTAATCTATACTAATATTATAAAGAGGTAAAGTTTGTGATCTTGGGAGTTTGTGAGTTTGTGACGTTGTAGGGGGTAATCTCTAGATCTACTGAACCGATTTTCAAAATTCTTTTACCAATAGAAAGCCACGTTCTTTCTGAGTGTCATAGGCTATATATTAACCCGAAGAATGAAAAGGCTGTTTCGTGGTAGCCGGATTTGCAAAGTAAGTCGGAGAAAAAACGGTCGAACGAAAACTTTTTAACAAAAAAATAAAAACCGACTTCAAACAAAAGCACTAAAAAGTGAAAAATAATTGATTGGTATTTTTCATTTACTATACATACCTAATCAAATATTTTCGAAGTCGGTGTGCTTTGCTTTGGATGGGCTGGCACCCTTTTGGCTTTAATTACTTAGCCACAGCACACCGACTTCGAAAATATTTGATTAGGTATGTATAGTAAATGAAAAATACCAATCAATTATTTTTCACTTTTTAGTGCTTTTGTTTGAAGTCGGTTTTTATTTTTTTGTTAAAAAGTTTTTATTTTTCCCTTTTTAGTGTAGACAGTAGTAGCAAAGTAAGGATTCTAACGTGTTAGGCTTGTCAAATCAAACAAAATAAGCCCAAACTCAAAGTATCTACTATTAGCCGTTGAAGAGTTCCACCTATCCACCTTCTGGCCTTGCCATCAGATCAGGTCAACAACACCGAACCACTGTACTATCAACGAAAATAGAAATACTTGCAAAGTTTCAAGTCAATATGACAATTAGAAGTAGGTTAAATTCATTATTAGTTGTTTTTCCACCCTTAGGGGTGGTATTTTTTTTTGAAATTTAAATGGGACCAATCTGGAAGTCTACCCTTTCAAACAAAACAATAATTGTCCAAATCGGTTAATAAATGACGGAGTTCTGAGGTAACAAACATAAAAAAAAAAACATACAGTCGAATTGAGAACCTCCTCCTTTTTGAAGTCGGTTGAAAACTTTTCTGACGAACGCCGTCTTAACGATGAGAGATATATGATTATGTTCTAGAGAAAAGTTGTAGAGCTTAATAATGCCTACAAAAAAGTCAGCGACAGCATATGTCTAACTTTTATATTTAATTCACAAAAAGTAGCTTTTTATATTAAAAAAATAATTTAAATCGGTAGGTCATGTTTATTGGTCATATTATCAACAATTATGAATTCTTATCAAAATAAGTAAATTTATCGTCTAAAATGTTTAAAACAAAAAACTTTTCTCTTTTACTGCATATAATTTGGACAAAATTATGGTTAAAGAGATAATACAACATATTCGTAGGTATGGACGAACCCGAGCGAGCGGTTTGTCTGTTTTCCTGTTTGTACGGGCTAATCTCCGAATCTATTGGACCGATTTAAATGAAATTTTGATGGTGGTACCTTATATCCCTGGACCACATCTCAGATACTTTTCATCTCGGAAAATTAAAGAGTTCCCGTGGGATAGTTAAAAAACTATAATAATTTATACAGCTTAGTACACAAAAACTACTGATTGGATTTTAATGAAACTTTACAATAATATAGTTCATACATGACAAAAACAAATCAGCTACTTTTCATTCCGGAAAATAAAAGAGTTTCCGTGGGATAGTCAAAAAACTATAGTAACTTATACAGCTTAGTACACAACAACTTATACACCTAATTTAGTAAAATTTGCCATGCTAATACCTCATATTGACGGTCAAACAACAGGTTACTTTTCATCCCGGAAAAATGAATGGTTCCCGTGGGCTAGATCTGTTTGTGCTTTTCTAGAGACGAACCCGAGCGAAGCGAGAGTGAGCCGCTAGTATGACATATAGAAGTAGGGTAAATTCATCATTAGCTATTTTTCCACCCTTAGGGGGGGGGGGGGGATTTGTTTTTGAAAATTAAATGGAACCAATCTAGAAGTATACACTTTTAAACAAAACAAAAATCGTCCAAATCGGTTAATAAATGACGGAGTTCTGAGGTAACAAACATCGAATTGAGAACCTCCTCCTTTTTGAGGAAGTCGGTTGAAAACTAGAAACTTACCATTATTTTTCTAACTGCTTCCCTATAAAATGAACAGAGATTACACATTACCTCTCCCTCCCGGACTAATGATTGGTGAAGGATAGCCCACAACGGTGGTCAAATGCGAGTTGGCTGGCACACTTCTTTTGAAAACTACTTATGTTTATGTAGGTTTTTCTTCGCCGTAGTGAATTATGTATAAATGTTTGATTATTTTAATATTACGAGCAAATATAAAATCGGAAAAAGACATTAATCAAATAAGTACCTACTAGGTATACAATCCCATACAAAAGTTCTCTTAAAACTATCACCAATTGTGTTTCGGTAATTATTTTAGTTGAAATAAATATTGAACAATAACAATTGAACCTTAAATGCAAAACTTAAAGTTGTTTTCACAAAAAGCACTCAAATGTTCAAATAAGCGCTCATTCGGTGAGGACGTTTATTGTCGCTGATTGTGTATCTAGTACTTTTTGATCGGTGGAAAAAGAAGATAAAGTTACCACTTGATACAAGATAGGAATTTATAAGTTCAAAATCAAATACATATGTAATTGATCTTAATTATATTGTTAATAAATAAATCTTATCGTTGCATTTAATAGGTAGGGATGAACTAATACATCAAACTGCTTAATTATAGTAGCTTTAAAATATAAAAAAAACCGACGAATTGAGAACCTCCTTCATTTTGGAAGTCGGTTAAAAATCGGTTCACCATAGGTGAAGACATCGTCTTTTTTTAAAGTCGGTATTTCATTAATGAAATCAAGTAAGCTTATCGCCATATTAACATTTAATTTTAACCCTCAACAGTCAACATATTTTTTAGTTTTTAGAGAGACAGTTAATAATTTTTTAGTTTTACGCGAATATTGAAAATAAAATTATCTTTTCGATTTCATTTTGATTTTAGATTCCCGACGTTTCGATTGTTTATAGCAATAAGACCAGATTTGAATGCCTTTTTGTTATTTTTCTTTTCATCTTCTGTATCCGCCTTTTGTGTGTGCAATAAAGTATTAACATATCTATCTATCAATATATCTCTCAGCAATCATGGTCACGGGACAGTCTGCCATCAAAAATTAGAAAAGATAGTTTTATGTAAGATAGGCAGTTTCGAAATGTTTCAAAGTAGGTAATTTGGATAACGAATTCGGAATTCCAACGAAAATTATAAGATTCAAAATTTAATTAATGTTCGATTTTGCCGGACGTTAATGAGCCCTCATATCACGACAAACATAGACTACGACCTAGAATACATATAGGTAACTGTTAGGCACCCAAAGACGCACCCGAGCGAAGGGAGGGTAATGCCCGATTTCACCAACGTCACCTATGTTTAAGGGATCTCCTAAGCATGGTTAGGGGGCTGTTAGGGGACAGTTTGTTTCACCGACAGTTACCTAGGGGTCACCTAAATATTAAAAGGCCCCCTAAAATTAGGTGCTCGTAATATGGGCTTAAAGACGATCGTAAAACGAAATTTAATTTAGGGGCTAGTTTAGGGGACTTTTAAGCTAGGGATGAAGGATCCCATGCGTAGGTGGTAGCTAATGGGTTGTTGGTGAAGTCGTTATTTAGATATAACTAAGTTAAAAAAAATGTTGATAGCATTACCATGGAGTATGTACTTTATTTTATACTAGCATTTCCCGCGGCTTCGCCCGCATTTAGATGACAAAAACCAAATTCTTAGGATTTACATATTAGTATACTCTTACATTGCAGTTTTTGTAATTTTTAAAAAAAATTAGATGTTTTCCCGTAAAAGTATCCTATATGTTGATCCGGATAACCAGCTATCACCATACCAAATTTCATCAAAATCCCTACAGTGTTTTTCTGTGATGCGGTAACAGACAGACAAAAATTCTAAAATCTATAGATTCAGCCTCTGTATCGATAATAATGTCTATTTCAATAAGATTTTCCAAAAAATATTTAATGTACAGATTCGGCTTAGTTACAATTTTATTATATGTATGGATTAAGTGAAAATGTACTTAAAATAGAACTGTATGTATTCAACTATTAAAGCACGTGGGCCATTTTTGAAAGAAAACTATAATAAAAACACAGCATTTTTAGGTTATCGTATCCTTCAATTTTTATCGGTTACGGGCGATGACGTAGTAAATAAAGAAAATCTTGATTGATTGTTTAGATATCAACATTAGTTGGGGCACGGTATCATAATTTATTAGATAAATGTGTTCTTAGAATATGAACTAGTAGGTATATTAAGTAATATTTATTTTGATTTTCATTTTCTACTAGCAGAATCTAAGATTAAAAATAAAAATCAATTTAGTATATTATTGTATTGCAAATTGAAATTAAAATTTAACTCTTCGAGCCTTTTGTTCTGCAAACAAAATATCTATGGCACACGCAACTTATTAAATTTAGTAATATTTAGCCAGCGAAAGGTTTCTAGGACTCGATAAAACCAGTTATTTTATTTTCCCGTGGGAAACAAAGATTTTCTTGAAGTAAAAAGTATCCTAAATGATGGCTCGAGTAATAAATTATCACTTCACCAAATTTCGTTGAAATCGGTTCATAACTTTTAGCAAGACGCGCACACAAAAACAGACATACAGACAAATAGACAAACAGACAAAATTTTTAATAACTATTGTTTTGGGGTCTATATTGTGTACATAATACGTTACAAAAACCAATCTATCCCACGAGAACCGTACATTTGTCCGGGATAAAAAGTGACCTATTTGTTATTGTGATGTATGAACTTATATTATTGTAAAAAATCATTAAAATCCAATCTGTAGTTTTTGTGTACTAAGTTGTATAAGTTACTATAGGTTTTTAACTATGCCACGGGAACTCTTTAATTTTCCGATAAAAAGTATCTTAAATGTTTACCTGGGATATAAATAAGGTACCACCATGCAAAATTTCATTTAAATCGGTCAAACAGTTTCGGAGATTAGCCCGTACAAAAAGGCAAACAGACATACAGGCAAACTATAATAAAACTGTAGAAGTCGAATGTCTGTACATAGAAAAAAAATGCTAAAAACTGATTCAGTGGGGTGTAAGAAGAGAAATCGAACAAATCCAGATTTTTTTTCAATTTTTTTGTTTTTCTGTCTGTCTGTTTGTACGGGCTAATCTCCGAATTTATTGGACCGATTTAAATGAAATTTTGCATGGTTATTCCTTATATCCCCGGTCTACATCGTGGACACTTTTCATCCCGGAAACTTAAAGAGTTCCCGTGGGATCGTTAAAAAAATATAGTAACTTATACAGCTTAGTACACAAAAACTACTACATAATTGGATTTTAATGAATCTTCACAATAGAACTTAAACTACACTATCGGCGGAGATGGAAAATTTTATATAATATTTTTTTTATATTTGAGTTCAGAAGAATAAAAATAAAAAACTGATTTATTTTGATTGGCCGCTATTTTTTTATAAAAAAATAAGATGTTAATTCAAATATCTCGAAAACTATTGAGAAATTATCGAGACAAATTATTTAGTATGTATGCGTTGGGAAATCAATATTGAACAAACTGAAGCAAACCGGAAGTTTCTATCACTAATATATGCTGAGAAAAAAATTATTGAAGGTAGAAAAGCGCTGAAACGAGCATTTTCGGCCGCGCGCTGATAAACAAAAGGCTGTAGACTGCAACTCGGCTGGACTATCGGCGCGGTTGTTGACCTCACACGCCATGCGAAAAATTGAATTTATATAAAATAAGTTATTTTGGCTCCGCGAAAAATTATTATTATTGTACTTAAGTACTGGACGTCGCAGTGGTCAAAGTTGCGTTATTGATGAGTTGTGTATTCTACTGTCAAGTATGAATTTGCCACCCTCTGAATTTACATTCAAATTACCAAAGGATTGGTACATTCATTATTTATTTATTTTCCAAATTTTTTTGCTTTCTTTAGTGGGTTAAAGTTGCGTTAACAGATATAGCAATACATGCTGACAAATAAAAAAATATTTATTTTGATATCGTAACATTGCTAAACTTCAATTTTGACATTTTTTTATTATTATCTGTGAACATTAGTCATTTTGCATTCATGTCAACGAAATCATGGGCATTGAACACAACATTCCTACAATTTTTATGTTTTTTTGAATTATAATAAAAAAGTGTGTGTTTGCGATGAAATGGAGGGAACGAACCCAAGAGGTGAGCTGATATTAACTTTACTGAAACCTATTTATATTTATTTATTGTTTATATATACTGTTGTTCTTGTCATTGGATATTATGAGTGGGCGCAAATCGCAATATATATTATAAACTATCTTTTGTTTGCTATTTGCGTAAGTTATATGGAAAATTATATATTAATGTGCGAATTTTACCTTCTGTACCACTAATACAAATCATTTAATACAAGATTAGATTCTAGTAAGAAATCTTATTGCTTTCTTATTAAAACTAAAATAAATATGTATAAATTACTTCCGCGTTATTATAATTAATGTTTATTCTATTTTCAAGCTTGTGGTATTACATATATTAAGGTAATTTATTAAGAATAGTTTTATTTTGATGAAATCTGATATTAAATCTATTTCTTGTAATCAATTAGTTAAAATAAATTTTCTTAATATTGATATATGTAAAAATAAACTCATAATTATTTTATGTATCAACATGATAAAAACAACACTGATTTTACAATAATGTTAATAGTAGGTAATAAATTAAATAATGTTAAATACGAGTATATTAAATTTTATAATTTTTAATTAACAAATTATGATTACATAAATTTTCATTTTCTGTATTATTTCTGATGTATGTTATAACACATAACTACTACTACTACTACTTTGGCATGCTTGAACAAGGAGTTACAGACAGTCAGTCTATAAAATTGTGTAGTCATCTAAATAGTGTGATTGGAGCGCAAAATTGTTATGAAAATTTTTAATCTATCTTCTACTCTATTCCAAACATGTGCTCTAAATGATTAATAGAAAAGAATCATATTTAGAAAATTAACCTTCATATCAATAAAGTTCCTAATATGGGTAAAATATGTCCAGCGTCCCTAAAAAATAATAAAATTCCATTTTCTGTATTCCCCATATTGAAACACTACAGTGGGATACTAGAATACTACCACCCTTTGTCATAACCAAATTAAACCAAAAATCTATATATCTATTACAAAAATTAGTTACAACAGCATTTTGTATATCAGTAAGACACTTGTACCACTGCACTGAACTGAATGCAAAAAAATGTAATCTTATATTCTAAGACCTTTCACTCTCAATTTTTGCAGCCTTTATATGTCAATTACAAACATTTTGCATCCAATTCAAAGGGACGGGTTTCTGTGTTAATAAAAATCTTGTAACCTTATGAACGAAATGAATAAATTTCTGAAGGAGAAAATATCCTTCATTTTGCATTACATTATTAAAATCAGGTATGTTAATTAATCAAATAATCAAAATGCTGCATTATTAAATTTAATTTAATTTTTTTATTATTTATCTGTTATTCTGTGAAATAGAATATAACAACACTGATCATATTTTGATAATTATTTTACAAGTGAGTGTTGGATGCTAGTGTTAAAGAATATGGAGTAAGTGGAAATACACCTGTATATTAAGCTGTTATGAATAATTAGTACATTGTTATGATAAAATTTGGACGATCAGCCATTCAACATGATTTTACACCTGTATCCTCTATTGGCTACCACTATCCACAATTTTCGTAGAGAAAAAACTTAAGCGTCTTATCAAAAAGAACTACTCACGAGAATTCAGCTTGATAGGATAGCTTTAATAATGATCAAGAATTTTTCAAGAATATCTGAAAAGAAGCACTATATTACTCTATCCTTTATTTCGTGAAAACATTCCTCTTTTAACAATATAAAGTGTCCGACGTCCACCTCGGAAATTTTACTGTAACTGCAATTAATATCATCATCGTCATTTAAACATACCTAATAATATTTTATAAGAGCAAAGAAACAATAGATCTCTCAAAAAGTATAAAATAAATTAATATTCAATGTCCTCCTGACTGATTTCGGCCACGACGGCCAATTTTGCTGAGACCAGCCAGATAGCCATCTGCGCAGGAGATATTATAGAGCACAAGTGTACGCGTAGACACAACGTGCACTCTCTATTCCTTTTACTCTTAAAGTCCGATCAGACGATACTTCGACACGACCGGTGAGAGTTAGGCGCAGGACCCTTTACGTGCTTTCCGAGGCACGGGGGTAAAAATTAAAATATCGCCAACATCCCAACTCCGGGCGTTTACTGGGACTTCCTTAACAGAAAGACTCAATAACTAAACTTGACTCGATCCAAGACTCGAACCCAAGACCTCTGGATGTGCAGCTGTATATGCTAGCCACTATACACCACCGAGGCAGTTAAAAATCTATCCTTAAAATTACAAAGTAAAATATCTATACTTAATTTTAACTCTGAAACTACTAAAGCGATTTAAACCAATCTTCGCCATGGGATAATTACACCAGAGTGCTACACACGTAGGTAGTCTCGCAGCAAGCATAAAACGTGTGTCTCCGACGGCATAATACTGTTTTCTTTCATTAACTTGTTCTCTTCTTTTTAGTTCGCTTTGTACTAACTGCTTTGTAGTTGAATTTTAATTTTCAAACAAGTTAAATTTTAATTACGTCAGATAATTTAGATATTTATTAATATGTTGGAATCTTTAGCGAAGTTAGGGGGTCGTTAATCTATACATATAATAAAATTGTTACTAAGCCGAATCTGTACATTAAATATTTTATGGAAAATCTTATTGAAATAGACATTATTATTGATACAGAGGCCAAATCTATAGTTTTTAGAATTTTTGTCTGTCTGTTACCGCATCACGGAAAAACCACCACGGGTTTTTATAAAATTTGGTATGGTGATAGCTGGTTATCCGGTTCAACATATAGGATACTTTTTATCGCGGGAAAATATCTCATTTCTGAGAAAAAACACAAAAAAACTGCATTGTAAGAGTATACTAATATATAAAACCTAAGAGTTTTGTTTTTGGTCATCTGAACGCGGGCAATGCTAGTATTCTATAAAAACATTATTGATAGTTGAAATTATTTGCTTTGCTTAAATAATAATAAAGCTATATATAGTGCTAAAGTAATAATCAAAAACTGTCGCCCTGATGTCGCAGTAACATAAAAACATTCTCATCGCCTCTGACTCACGCTCTACATATTTTCCCTATAGCATCAGATATGAAATATTTATTTTCCTGGCTTTGCAAATAATATGACCGATTTTCATTTTTAAATACACAAAGCATTGTTTTTCACCACTTTTATACTAAGTACTAGCGACTCACCCTCGCTCCGCTCGGGTTCGTCCCTAGTTACGTTTTGACGACTAGCTCAGAGATGAGATTTTTTCCCGCAGTAAAAAGTATCCTATATGTTGACCCGGATAAGCAACTATCATCATACGAAATTTCGTCAAAATCTGTCCAGTGGTTTTCTCGTGATGCGGTAACAGACAGACAGACAAAAATTCTAAAAACTATTGATTCGGCCTCTGTATCGATAATAATGTTTATTTCAATAAGATTTTCCAAAAAATATTTAATGTACAGATTCTGCTTAGTTACCATTTTATTATATCTATAGATATTATAATTAATAATATAAATACTTTTGTCTGATTATTAATATAACTTTGCAGAAATTCTCAGTTGTGCCTGCTGTTTGAACGATATTGGGGATGAAGATTATATTTCGGCACTCGGCCAGGAATGGCACAAAGACTGCTTTAGGTAAGTCAATAACCGTTTTATGTATCTACCCCCGTTTTTTTCTTCGTCTGAAACTTGCTTATTTTTGTCAGAGCCAAGTGCTCTATCTCTCTACAATCAATACGAATGCGTCTGAATTATGTTCGTCCTAGTTTCGTTTGACGATAATAAAGCCTTCAGTTCGTAAAACTACTATATTTATAATATGTATGTATTTAAAGTTATATATGTGTAGTGTATCAACACTTACTATCTGGTATCCATAACACAAGCCTCGTAGCTTACCATGAAATTAGATGGTGCTGTGTGTTAATGTCCCAACATATTTGTGTCAGTTTTTTTTTTACTGTGGCCCTATTACTTTATTTAGAAGACTCATCAGACTAAGAGCCGTACTGTGATGATTCCTTCTTCTATACATGGGCTATAACATAGTTTTTTTTTTTTAAATCTGACTAGTCGTGTCAGAGATTAGCGCCTTTAATCATACAGTCTTTCTGTTTTATATATTGCTAGCGACTCACCCTAGCTACGCTCGGGTTCGTTCCTAGGTACGTTTTAAGGGTTAATATGGATGTCCCACGGGAGCCGTTCATTTTTCCGGTATAAAAAGTAACCTATGCGTTATTCCAGACTATAATCTATATCTGTGCCTAAGATCCGTTCAGAAGTTCTGGCGTGATAAGTAACAAACATCCACCCAAACTTTAGTATTTATAATAATATAATGTTTAAGGGATATGGTATAAATGAGTAATACGATAACTCATTCTAAAACACTAGCGATGTGTATGGTTGCTTTGTCAGATTTTGCGGGTTCGATGCCTGTAACCGCCTGAAGCTGTACTATATCGAAATGTCTATCGAGATTAACATTCATATGCCAATGAGTCTTGAAAAACACGGTGATGAGTAATAATATTATGTAATTGTGTAAATTGGACTCGTTTTCCGTACTTAGACTCGCATTTGGTCCATTGTACGGTGCGAGTCCTGGCTAGTTCAGCCAGCCTAACCCAGTCCAAAAGTGTAGAAGTTTCCGGGGAACATAATAATATTATAATAATTTTTCTTATATATGTATATATATATATCAAGTAAAAACCTTAACGTGAAGCTATATTCAACCTTATATGTAAAAAAATACGAGTAGGTATGTAAAGTAGGAAAAATACTCAAGCTTCTATGTATGGATATATTATTTTTATGCAAATTGTATCTTGTATAACTCTACGAGATACAATTGGCTTTACATTTTTCTAACTGACAACTCAAAGTAAATTTTATGATTGCTGTGATTTGATAAATGTTTGTGCGTCATGCAATATTATAATCCGTTCGGTCAAATCATAGTGAAATATGCAGTTGATATTGTAGTAAAAAAAATATTTTAAAATTGATTTTCAAAAGATTTTTTACCCAGTTCTCGCCTTCCTGTATGTTTTTTAGGGTTCCGTAGCTAAAAGGATAAAACTTCATTATTTCTAATAAACTTCATTTTTTCTTATTCTTATAACTTCGTCATGACTTTCTGTCCTTATATCACAGCCATTTTAATCGAAGATTATTATTGCAATGCTGTAATTTAATTGATGAATTGATTCCCCATACAAATTTTTATCTCCATTTTCACCCCCATAAGGGATGATTTCCGGGATACAAAGTATCCTGTGTCCTTCCCCTGGTCTCAAACTATCTTCTTACCAAATTTCATCTAAATCGGTTCAGTAGATCCAGAGATTACCCCCTACAACGTCACAAACTCACAATTCACAAACTTTACCTCTTTATAATATTAGTATAAATTTATATGTATATTTGACGTTTTAAATAAAACTATCTTTTCGGATTTTTTCACAGATATATTTTGATTTCTGGTTCCCATCGTTTCGAATGCTTCACAGTAATATTACAGATAGATAGCTTTATTTAAAAGTACCGTTGCAGAGTTATATGTTTCTAAAGTCGTAGAGATTTTTCTAGCAGGCACACAAACTATTGCATTTATAATAGTGGTCCGATTAAAAAAAATCACATTTTATTAATTCAATATCAAAGCACTCACTTGAATGGTACAGGTGCTCAGAATGTGACGCTCAGCTGACGACTTGGTACTTCGAGAAGGGTGGCATGCTGTTCTGTCAGGCGGACTACTGGACTCGGTATGGCGATAACTGCCAACAATGTGGTCAGGTAAATATTATTGAGAAATTTCTAGAATTTTCTAATGACTTGCCCTCACTTTGCATATGATATCATTTTTTTATAAACTAGGAAATGCATTTACGCATACCATCTGAAGGAAAAGGTGGTTATGTGGTGCACACCGGCCGAAAAAGCCAGTATTACCCACTAAAACCCAACAGAGCCTCCCCTAATTATATTATTTTGTATTTTAAATTTTTCTCTTTTAAAAGAGATATAATGTTATTAGCATAATATTTTTACTAGCGGTTTACCCTCTCTTCCCTTAGGTTCGCCTCTAATAAATAATAATAATATCCCACGGGAACCGTACATTTTTCCGGGATAAAAACTAGCAGATTCGCTTAGCAGTTCTGGCGTGATTGAGTAACAAACATCCATCCAAACATCTAAACATTCACATTTATAATATTAGTATAGATTTTTTTGCATTATAATAGAATTCGTTACCTATTTTTATTTATTATCATTTATTTACTTATCAAAGTATTGATAATTCTATTAATACTTGTATTCTGTATTTAACATTATATATTGTTTAAATAGTTAAAGAGGCAGTGGTAGCCCAGTGGTAACGCGCTTGCTTGGGAAATCGAGTGAAGCGGGTTCAAATCCCGGGTCTCGTACATCTGATATTTTCATGTGCGAATCATTTCCAACATAATTACCACTTGCCTTACGGTGAAGGAAATCATTGTGAGGAAACTTGCATGTCTGAAAGAACCTAGCAAGTTTTCGAAAGATATGTGAAGTCCGCCAACATGCACTTGGCGTGGTGGTGATGGCCTGATCTCCCCTCGCATTGAAGGGAGGCCCGTGCCCAGCAGGACGTTAAAAAAGGGCTGAATACATTGTTGATATCATTATCGTTTGGTCTCATATTTAGTTCTGTAACACTCGGTCTATATTATTCCATAGTCTGAGGTATAAGAGTAATCTTCAGGTTATAACGGGTCCGGTAATGGCGGCCGGGGAACACCACTTCCACCCGGAGTGCTTCGCTTGCGTGTCGTGTAGGGCTCACTTGGAGGACACGGAGCCCTACGCACTGCTCGATCGATCGGAATTATACTGGTGAGATGTTAGATATGCATTAGATATAAGTTATTTGTGAGGGGATTCTAAAGAGAGGAATTTATTTATTTTTGGTACTTAACTGAGTGAATATAATATCTCTATTTTTTTAACAGTTTATATTTTTGTATGTAATTTCCTTCCTTTCCTTTCCTTTTAAACTGGTGGTTCAGTGGCTACGTGTACGGCTGCACACCCGGAAGTCCTGGGTTCGGGTCCCGGGTCGGGCCAAGTTTAGTCATTCAGTGTTTCTGTATAGTAAGCCTCAGTAACAGCCCGGAGTTGGGAAGTTGGCGGTGTTTCACCCCCGCGCCGAGGTAGAGCACGTGTCGCGTCGGTCCTGCGCTGACACTCACTGGTCGTGCCTCGCGTCGTCCCACCGGAGTGTGAGAGTGACAGGAACAGAGAGTGCCCTTGTGTCTGCGCTCTCCCTCACACGCGCTGCACTATAATATCTCCTGCGCAGATGACTAGTCTCAATGAGTTAAGAGATTGGCCGCCGTGGCCGAAACCGGTCATGCATTATGTTTATACTACTACTAGCACAACTCGCTACTTCGCTCGCGCTAAAACTACAATAAAAACTAAAGAGGGAGGTTTTATACAAATTTTCAGCCCTATTTTACGTTCTTTTGGGATGAATTTCAAATATTGCTAAAACGCGTATTTATTTAATTGTATTGAAGAACATTAATACCAAGTTTCAAGTAATTCTGATCATAAATATTTTTTTGGGTTGTATTATAATATGAGAGATAATCTCCCGCAGTAAAAAGTAGCCTATGTCACTTTCCAGCTCTTCAACTATCTCCACACAATAAATCACGCCAATCCGTTACTCTGTTTCGACGTGAAAGAAGGGCAAGCAAACAAACAAACAAACACACTATCACATTTATAATATTAGTGTTGATGTAATTTCCTTCCTTTCACAGCAATATTAATTAACATTGTTAATTAAACCATTGCAACGTGTTAACGTCGCACTGTTAGCCCATTTTCTATAGTGTAGACAGTTTTTCGAATCTCATTGTGTTCGAGTGTCAAAGTGATTCTAATTATATACTAATATTATTGTGGTGGTGTGTATTATGATTATATTATAGTGAGATTATATAAATAATATTATTATTCATATAAAAATACTTGCGTCTCACCCTCGTTCCGTTCGGGGTCGTCCTTGCTAACGTTTTAACATTTAGTATAGATTTCTCAGAGATGAGAAATTCCTGCAATAAAAAGTATCCTATATGTTGACCCGGATAACCAGCTATCATCATACCAAATTTCATCAAAATCTGTCCAGTGGTTTTTTCGTGATGCGATCACAAACAGACAGACGAAAATACTAAAACCTATAGAATCGGCCTCTGTATCGATAATAATAACTATTTCAATAAGATTTTCCAAAAAATTATTAAAGTACAGATTCGACTCAATTAAAATTTTTGATATAATATAAGAATTATATAAGTAGGAATCATCATCTACATATT
This sequence comes from Brenthis daphne, assembly GCA_947093115.1. Lineage (NCBI taxonomy): Eukaryota > Metazoa > Arthropoda > Insecta > Lepidoptera > Nymphalidae > Brenthis > Brenthis daphne. The sequence goes on along the minus strand of OX352471.1, from coordinate 28,343,307 downwards.
ATGTTGCGTACGTGATTAAAATATCTTTCTCCGTTCATAAGTATTATTAAACTTAAATTTCCTTATTATGACGTCGCGAAAATTACGTAGGTAGGTAGATACCTAACAATGCATTGACACATTTTGTATGATGAGTGATGACATCGTTGTTGCTAATTATATTTTAATTTGTATGCATATATATATATATATATATATATATATATATATATATATATATATATATATATATATATATATATTTTCTGTTTCGTTTTACTGCACGAATATTATAAAGAGCTAGTATGTAAGTTTATATGTGAGGGGTGATCTCTAGAACTACAGATCGGATTCTAAAAAGTACAAGGAAGTTGCATTACCACAGAGTGGCGAGTATTGTAGACAATTTTTTATTCCGCTACATAAGTGTTTACTATCAAAAATCGTAATAATTATAATGGAAGTCGGAAAAAAACGGGCCGTTAACTTGCTTGTTGTTTTATCGATGTGCGCAGTCTACGATTTTAAATGTATGGGAGCAAGATTCGAGTTAAGCGAGAGTAATTCTCTAGTAATCTTTAATAAAATATACTCGTAACTATATGACATACTAGCGATACACCCTCGTTCCGCTCGGGTTCGTCCCCAGGTTGATTCCCCATACAAACTTTCATCCCTATTTTCATCCCCCTAAGAGTTTATTTCCGGAATGAAATATATCCTTTGAGTTTGAGACCCTGGGAAGGACTTCCCAGGGTCTCAAACGTCCTTACCAAATTTCATTTAAATCGATCCAGTAGTTTTTGAGTTTATTCGTTACAAACATACAAAAATACAAATCTTTCCTCTTTATAATAGTAGTATAGATGTATGTAGATTATATATCTATAGTTATATTTTATTTGGATATCTATGTAAGATGGGTTTTTAATCGTATTGAGTTTTAGGTTCATTATTAACATTAACACGACACGCAGTATTTGAATACAAGCAGGGCATTTATATTTTTAAAATCTGTCTGTTTAGAATTAAAAGAGCAGTTAATAAAGAATCAAATAAAATATATATGTTAGGTTATATTTAAATTGAGAAAAGCATTAAGTTGTAAAACATAACGGTGAAAAATATATTATGTTGTTTACTTCACACTTAATATTGTATATGTGAAAGTGTGTTTGTTTGTCTTTTTATTTGTCGTTCTTTCACGTCGAAATAGTTAATAGAGTGACGGATTGGCGTGGTTTTTTGTGTGAAGATAGTTGGGATCGCTGGAGAGTGACATGGCTACTTTTTACCGCGTGAGATTATCTCATTCCCACGGAAAAATATTATAATACAACCCAAAAACATATTTATGATCAGAATTATTTGAAACTTGATATTAATGCTCTTCAATACATACAATTAAATAAAATGTCATCATATATCCCAAATCGAAATTCATTCCATAAGTGGGTAAAATAGGGGATGAAAGTTTTTATACGATGATATAAAACTATCTTTTTAAAGTTTTTAAAAATGCGAAAGTGTGCGTGCGTGCGTGCACGACACAATTACGTGTCAAATCAACAACAACAACAAATAGTTAAAACGTAACTAGGGACGAGTCGTTAGTAAATGAATATAACCGAAACCGTGTCGTTTTTACGTGGGCTTCTAGTGGTGCGTGCTACGCGGAATGGCTGCGTAGAGGCAGGCGCGACGCGCACTGCATACGCGTGGCGCGCGCGCCGGCCCGCGCCCTCCGCCTCACGAGCACGGCTTGCGGCGAATTCATTGTTGCACAGTGAGTTTAGTTATTTTATTATTTGTTTTTATTATATATAAAGTTATTTAAAGTGTGTGTCTGATTGATAGGGGATGAGGTCGTGTCATTACATAGAAATATACCTACATTATTTTAACTGATGATGATGAATTTATAATACTTTTTAGATTTACGCGAGTATTTGACATTTTAAATAAAACTGTCTTTTCGGATTTTTTAGCGGATTTATTTTTATTTTTGGTACCCAACGTTTCTAATGCTTTACAGCGCACATGGTCACGGGAGAGACTGAGGTTTTAGATGTCTCAAAGGTCATTATATAGTTATTACAGACACACGCACCCACCCACAAAATAACAAAATGAATTCAAAAATGGCACCAAAGTACATTACAATATTTGTAAATTTTTATTTTTTTTAATTTTAATACCAACATCGGGAACCAAATATCAAAATAAATCCGTGAAAAAATCCAAAAAGATACTTAGATCTATTTAAAATGATGAATTTATCTTCTATAGTACACATTTTGTGTACCGCCTGTATGCTCATATTTACTATCAATCAAGGTGTACCTTGTCTTCTGAAATAGTCGTTCGTACTTTAAGTGAATTGTATTCTTTTTATGAGAAAATAAATTCTTAAACCGTGTATATGTATCGTAGTGACACATCTAACATTTACTAACATCATTAATTCATAATGATTACCATTCTCAATCTTCTTAATTTCTATTTAACAATATAATGATTAATATAATTTATTCATAATTAACATTTTAAAGAAATAAACATATGTATGCTATCTATTAACATTGCATTTTATAGCTTTAACCTTTCCAAGAATCAACAAAGGTTTAGAAAGAAATCCAGTTTAATTAAATAAATAACGGGAATCGAACTGACTATATGTACATATAATAATCTCTATACTAGTACCACAATCTAAAAATCCATACATCACGTTTCGTCCTAACATGAATGGAGCCAAGACCTAGATATTATATGTTTAGACAATAGGCAACTGTATGGATTAGTAGACTGCTAATATACAGGGTCATTTTTAATTAACTGAAAACCTTTTGGGAATATACTGTTTACATCATAACAACAACATGTGTAGGAAAAAAAAATATTTCTTAAATTTTACAAAAATAAAAGTATTTTTATTGCTCCTTCTAAACGGTAATAGTCCAGCAATTAGCAAAAGAAAGCGCGTGACCGGTGGAGGGGGAGGGGTGGAGGGGTGTAGGAAGTGGCCCTTACTCATTTAAACTGGGCCAGATGCTAGAACTTTACCGTATAAAAATATTTTTATTTTTGTATGAAAATAAAAATTTAAGAAATTTTTTTTTTTCTTGTTACAGAATTTGTTGTTATGATGTAAATAGTATATTCCGAAAAGGTTTTCAGTAAATGTAAATGACCCTGTATAAATATTGTTTGAACGGGTAACACAAACTGTAAATAAGCAAATTAATAAAATGATGGCAGCGAGCGGTGTTTGGGCAAAATGCGTGTAGCGATGCGCGCGTTCCTGCGTGCCGCCCTTCGCGCGTGTCTGCGTCTCACATGCCATAGGTGCGGTACAAAACCCCAAAACCCCTCAAACTTTCAACCCTAGCTTTTACTTTAGCACCCTTAGTAATGCTCAAACTTATAGTACAAATCCCCCAAAAACCTTGTAACTGCTAAAATGTTTTATTAGCTCCTTAGTTCTCAGCAACAAGCTACAGCAGTAGATACCGATATTGCCTAAACTTGTAGTTTTTCTCAACCCCTCAACCCTTGCTATATTTTCTTTAGCACCCCCATTAACTGCTTTCAGGCTTTTTATTATCTCCACATTATAGCGGTAGATACCGTTATTGTCCAACCTATTGTTTATTTTTGATTTAGCGCCCTTATAATACACCTTATACAGAAAGTTAAAACCCAAAAAGCTATTTAAAGTTATCGAACACCCACATCACTCTTCCTCTAGTTCTTACTTTACGTTTAGTTCACTTGAAAAAATCATGCCCGATTTCACCAACAACCCATAAGCCATAACCACCTACGTATGGGATCCCTAGCTTAAAAGTCCCCTAAACTAGCCCCTAAATTAAATTTCGTTTGACGATCATCTTTAAGCCCATATTTCGAGCACCTAAATTTAGGGGGCCTTTTAATATTTAGGTGACCCCTAACTGTCGGTGAAACAGAAACTGTCCCCTAACAGCCCCCTAACCATGCTTAGGGGATCCCTTAAACTTAGGTGACGTTGGTGAAATCGGGCATCAGTCCTTCATATGTATGGTAAGCAGCAAACTATACATAGAAATGTAAAGTACTTTTTTTCTGTTAATTTATGTAGATCTAAAATATCTGACCTATAATTAAATTAAAAAAATGACTCCATGTCTTTTCTTTCTACTTTGCTTTAGTAGTTCCTCTTTATTTTAAAGTCGGATAAGTTTAACAGAAGAAGGAGGAACTCGTTCTGTTTGTCTGTACTAAATTCTACGTGATATCTTCGCTAATAATGAATTTTTCATGATTCTTTCCTTAATGAATAGGGTAGTCCATTGTAGTAAAGTTCAAAGAAGTATTTCCTCATTTTAAATAATTTTCAAGTCAGTATTATATATTTATGTTAAAAACTTGTGTATCCTGCATTTTTGTCTGATTTATTTTTATTAACCTTTTTATATACTCTTCATTGCACATAAAAACAAAAATACAAATATTAAAAGAAGACTTATCTCTAAAAGAGATCTCTTCCAGTCAATCTAGGAGGTAAGAAAGATTGTCATTTAGCGGAGCATAAAAGTGCAAGGTAATATGGAAATGAAGAACAAAAAAACACAGTATATATAAAAATAACATACTACGTGTAGTCTTATAATAATAAATAACACAAACATACATAAGTATATAAAATACATAGATAACAACCTTAATAATATTTAGTGAAAAATATTCAGTTTAGATTCTCTTGAGCTTAATTTGTCCTTATTTTGTTGGATTTAGAAGGCATTGTATTTTATATCATTTAGTTGATTTTGTTGTTTTATTCACGTAATTGAATGCTCAGTATTAGTTATTGGTTGTGGTATTCCCATATCGAAGGTTACGGAGAAGTTAAGCTTAGGAGTGTTAACTGTTTTTTACTTCGTTTTGTTACTTGTGAAGGTTAAAATTTCACGGAATGTTCTTAACACCGGTCGGCTTAGTCTAACGTGTAATCCCCCCCAACGTGCGTTCACCTTGTCGTGGTGAGGGGGCCCGGTTGGAGTGCCCGGCAATCCAACCGGGCGCGAAGCTAAGAAACGCACAGGGAGGTTGCCCACTTCGGTGGGCGGTGGGAGGTGGCCCTCTTCGGGGGGTGGTGTACCTTGCGGGTTGCTCCTGGTACTTCTCTGATAGCAGAGTGGACCTTGGAGCAACCCCATGGTTGTGGTGGTCTGCTTTGGCAGACCTGCCGTCGGGGCGTCGTAGTTGAATGCGTAAGCGATCCTGCGACGCCCCATTAAGACGGGGGAAGGCTTTGTTGGGTTTTAGTAGGTAGTACTGGCTTTGCCGGTGAGTGCCACACCTCGTGCGTAAATGCATTTCCCAACATTAAAAAAAAAAGTGTAACGTGTAATGGCTTTAAATTGTTTTTTTTTGTAGCTTTATGTCTTCATTTTTAAGTTATTTTATTTTAATATATACATATGTATTGGTTATTTGTTTTTTTTTTTTTGAAGCATGTGTTGTTTGTGGTAATGAGTTTAATTAAGGCCTACGCACGTTGTTTGCTTTTGATATCACGTAAAATTGTATTACTACTATAAATGCGATCGTCGGTATGTATATGTGTGTGTGTTTGTTTGTTTGTTTGTTACTCCTTTATGCTGAAATGGCTGAACGGATTTACAAACTTTTATCCCCATTTCCAACCCCTTAAAGAATGATTTCCGGAATAAAAAACTTCCTATGTCCTTCTCAGGGTCTCAAACTATCTTCTTACCAAATTTCATCTTAATCAATCAGTATTTTTTGATAAAACTATCTTTTCGGATTATTTCGCGGATTTATTTTGATTTTTGGTTCCCGACGTTTCGAATGCTTTACAGCATCCATGGTCACGGGAGAGACTGAGGTGTTACATGTCTTGAATGTATAGTTGTTACAGACAGCCTACCCACAATTAACAAGACATGTAACACCTCAGTCTCTCCCGTGACCATGGATGCTGTAAAGCATTCGAAACGTCGGGAACCAAAAATCAAAATAAATCCGCGAAATAATCCGAAAAGATAGTTTTATTTAATAATGTCAAACATTCGCGTAAATCTAAGAAAGTATTATCAGTATTTTTTGAGTTTATTCGTCACTAACATACAAAAATACAAATCTTTCCTCTTTATTATAGTGATGTAGATGAAAAGACATTTGACATTTTAAATAACACTGTATTTTCGAATTTATTCGCCGATTTATTTTGATTTTTCGTTCCCGACAGAGTCATAGGAGCCTGATCTCGTACATTTGTGTAAAATTATGTGATTTTAAAAACATGTCATCCATAGGATCGATTCAAGCTGTGGCATGCTGGCTCTGCACATAGGGGACAAAGTCCTCGAAGTGAATGGCACTCCGGTGCGCAACAGACCCTTGTCAGAAATAGAAAGAGTTCTGGCGAGACCTGAAATTATACAGGTAAATTATGGGAAATATCTTTATTTATTCTAATTAAAGACCGGTTTAAGTTTATTGGTTTTTGTGGTTATATATAAACTCTAAGTGTATTTTTTATATAACAATATCGTAGAAAACTGGCTTCATAGTTTTCTACACAGAAGTCCACACCAAACATAAACAATACAGACATTAATACCAAGCACGCAACAAACATCACATATAGTGCAGTCATAGCAATCATCCATAACACAACATTCATCTACCTCACAAACACCAAATACACAGAATCATCAATCAACCACACAAAACACAACTAGCACACGAAGAAGAGGAGAAGGAGATAGAGATGAAAAAAAAATAAAAAAGATATTTTTTTCCTGCGCGATGTAGAACGGGATACTTACTAAGCCGACGCAAGGTCGAGTATCGGTAAAGCGAAACCTGTGTATAACTATACATATACATACAAAAAGCTTATACGTTTTTAATTTACTGCCAAACGACGTAACGGTACAAAGATATAATAATAATAGTTATATACTTGAGTATAATCTAAAATAATCCATTTCAGCTAACTATAGAACATAATCCTGACACAATAAATGCAAAACGAGGTACTTCAGACGCTCAAAAACTAGAAATAGACACAGGCACAGCACACGAAGTAAAATCACCTGTCGAAAGAAAACTGTTCAAAGAATACATTCCAAACAAACATTCCAATGATAAAGAAGAAATGAGAGTGAGACGAGAAAGACTTTTCAAGAGGAAAGGAGAAGATGGTGGTAAAGTTCGTGTGATAAAGAAAAGACAAACTCCTTCTTCTCCACTTTTGGGTGATAAGGAGAGAAGTAGCAGTATGTCGAAATTGTTGGACGTGTAAGTTTTTTTTTCAATATTTTTTTAAAGATTGTTGTATGGACCTGATACGGTAGCAAAATGCTCACTAAATGAACTCAAATAAATGATTGCGTGGAAAATGGTAAAGAGATTGGGAGTTCGATCTCGATGTCTTCATGTACCGCTATCATTATAGATATTATTTACGCCATTTTTATGTAAACCTTCCTCATTGTTCTAGTAGTATGGTTACAGATCTGTAAGCCATGGGTTCGAATCCCGGTCGAGTCCAAAGTTCCTGGATTTTTCTGTCACCAAAACATAATAGCAACTCGAAGTTTGGAAGTTTACTGTCTAGGGAAAGCACTGCATCTGATCTTTCACCAGGAGTGTCGGTATGTTACCCACTAGAGAATTAGAGAGTATGCAAATATAGATAAAAATGTTATTCTTTTAATAATTTCAGTGTAGAAGGTGAAGAAATAGAAACCGACGGTGTATTGGGAGACTTGAGTAGAGCTCGCTCGTTTAGAGCTGAGCCATGTTCCGGACAGAAAGTGTTTCGCGCTTCAGATTTGATACAGGTAATGATAACTGGACTATTTTTGAAAGTAAGTTCCTTATCGTACTGTTATATCCCATATCCACTAATATACATATAATAATGGCAATACTAAATATAGATTACTAATTAATATTTTTAAAATTGTAATAATTATAATAACAACAACAAAAATTAAATAAATAATATTCCATATTCAATTATAAAACTAATTAAAATTATAAAAATGTTTAAAGTTAAAAAATATTGGAAGGTAATTGGTGCAATTTTCATTTTGTATGTGATGTTATGTGGGTAGGCTGTCTGTAACTACTATACCTTCGAGACATCTAACACCTCCGTCTCTCCCGTGACCATGAATGCTGTAAAGCCATGAACGAAATAACCACTGGACCAGACATATAAGCGGACGTACCTTTAACGGTCATGTCAGTAACCAGGGAATTTTAGCCTAGGTCGTTTGTTTCTTGTGTCAGTCTCAAGCACTTACTTGTCAACAAAACATCTCCCAAAAATGACTAAATGTTCTGTTAAATGGTGTAAAAACTATAACGGCGGAAGCAGCACTATTTCTTTTCAATTGTAAATACATTATTTTATTACATTTATTGTTATTTATCACAAAATTTAATTAAATGTAAATAAAATGTCATATTATCCAACTATGTTAAATATAGTCGATATTTCTATGTATTGTTGACATCTGACAACCATCATAAACGGGTTGGATTATACCATTCAGAACAAATGACAAAACTGTCGAGTGAGTCCATTTGACATCGACTAGTGCTTGACAATGTCGAAAAATATATCGATATTTGACGAAATAACTGAACGAATTGTGTTATTTGTACAGTACAATAACTTAAAATACTTTTACCACAGTATCCTACAATCTGATGACAATAAATTTATAAAAATATTTTCTAAATCAAATAAAAATATAAATGCAAACATTATAATTAGTATGTGTACTTAATTTTTAATTTTATTTTATACCACACTTATTTACTTTGGAATATTATTCCATTGTAATAATAATAAAGATCATTTTATTTCAACACATAAATTACACAAAATCACACAATAATGTTTTAACACTAAACTTCTGGGTTGGCGATTTGTAATAAAACACTTTACCACTTGCACTAATTATTTTACTTTCACGATCCAACACTCACTTTTTCACAATTTGCAATCACTTTTTCTTTTTCCTAATTTCACAAATGTTTATTAATAACTGAGCAATATTAGGACAGTGTCACATTTGTATAACTACCCGAGACAATCAATTGCCAATTAAAATAGTTCAATAACAGAATCAACAAAATCACTTTATTTAATTAAATTAGCTTAATATTTTTTTAATCTTTACAAAATAATATTTATTATATATTAATGGAATATACACCCGATATTCATTTGTTTATTAACATTATTATAGGCCAACAGAATGTTGCCATCAATGCCATCGTATTTATATAAATCAAATTAAAAAATAATTATTATTTGACATATTATTATTGCCTCTTTAATTCATTTATTTTAATTTATTATAATAAATACAGATATATTAAATTAAAAGATGTAAAATATGATGACTATGCTAACCAATGTCTAAAATATCATTCATTGGTTCATCGATATATGTATTTTATCGATTACGTTCAAACACTAGAAATATTGTATTGTGTATAAGTGTTTATAATAATGTAATAAAATCTTTGTGTGCGTTATGCGTCACTTGGTTGAACTAGTTTTCATACATTTGTATTTTATGTCAGGTCCAGTCTCTAATTCGTCCATGTGTAAAGCATTCGAAACGTCGGGAACCAAAAATCCAAATAAATTTGCGAAAAAATTCGAAAATATAGTTTTATTTAAAATGTCTAATATTCGCGTAAATCTAAGAAAGTATCCCATATCCCTTTTTTACAACGCGGTTAAAACCTAGTAAGCATTTATTTAATCCACATTATTTTTTCATATTAACCTAGTCAGCAATTGCATTGTCTCTATATATAATATATATATTATAATATATATATATATATATATATATTCATTTCAATTTTAAATATAATTAACTAGACTCAGAGCCCCGGGTAGATTGGACATCGATTCCGAGATGCGTCAAAGACAAAAAAAAAGTCAAAATACTAGACAAAATGTGTGTGAAATATCTTAATAAATGTATAGGTTTCTATTGTAGTTTCTTTTTAAAACACAAAATCCGTTCAGTGTTTTCTTCTGATGCGGTCACAGACAGACAAAAATTCTAAAAAACTATAAATATTTTCCAAAAACTATTTAATGAACAGCTCAATTAGAATTTTATTATATGTATATATTGAACTGTGCCAATCGATGGCGATACCACTTTTCGTGACAGTTTTCCAAAGTGAGTACGTTATCACCACAACAACTGCTTTAGCTGTAATGCACATTGTATACTTGAGTAATATCAAAATGTTTTATTTTATTATTTATTATGTATATATTTTTGTCTTACGGTGAAGGAAAACATCGTGAGGAAACTTGTATGTCTGAGAGAACTTAGCAAGTTTCCGAAAGAAATGTGAAGTCCGCCAACCCGCACTTGGTCAGCGTGGTGGACTATGGCCTGATCCACCTCGTATTTGAGGAGGGCCCGTGCCCAGCAGTGGGACGTTAAAGAAGGGCTTAATACAAAACATATGTACATGTATATAATTTATTTATTGAGTGATATGAGTGATATCAAAATTTATAACAGGGTGAGCTCCTTGGCACGGGATTCTTCGGGCAGGTGTACAAAGTGACGCAGCGCGCCACCGGCGAGGTGATGGTGCTGAAGCAGCTGTACCGCGTGGACGAGGCCGCGCAGAACAACTTCTTGAAAGAGGTTATATTGCCATTTTGTTATTTTTTTATTATTTTTTAATGGAGCATTTGGGTTGCTTTTTTTTTGGTGGATGGTTGTAGTGGTGATAGAGATATTTACATTACAGTACTTAAGGTGTTTACAAAGATATCATTTTCGCTTGAAATTGTATTTTTTTGGGTTATTTTTTCATATTTTGTTTTTCTAAAATCTCGTTTAGATTACTAAACACACTTTTATAAATAATAAAGTATGTCGCTTTATATTTCTTTTATATATTTTTTTTCTTTATTTTATAAATAATATACTATATTCTCATGTGACGCGTTTAACAAAAAAATAGCATTTTATTTTTATTATATAGAATTTCATTCATTTTAGCCACATTTGTTTAGAAATTCAGTGAATGTGTGTTAATTTCTTTTGTGTTTAATAAAGTTATATGGTGTGAAGGCGTTTAGAGTGCGCGCTATCTTATTATTTTTTATAAGCCAATCAGAACAGAGTGTGAAGTCAAGTTTGCACAGCGCCCTCTATTTAAGTGTCATAGCGACAAGTTAATATATATTTTTGCATATATTCTTATTATATGTATGTATATGTTATAACAATCGTTGTCGTCGGCGGCAGGTGGCGGTGCTGCGGTCGCTGCGGCACCGCAACGTGTTGCGGTTCGCGGGCGTGCTGTACCGCGACCGGCGCCTGCACCTGCTCACGGAGTACGTGGCGGGCGGCACGCTGCACGCGCTGCTGCAGGACGCGGCGCGCGCGCTGCGCTGGCGGGAGCGCGCGCGCCTGGCGCGGGACGTGGCGGCCGGCGTGGGCTACCTGCACCGCCGCAACGTCATACACCGCGACCTCAACTCCCACAACTGCCTCGTGCGCCCCGGGGAGGTGACCTACCGTCCGAAAAAAGCTTTTATTTTTTTTACTAGCATCGTCCGCGGCTCCGCTCGCGTTCAGATGACCAAAAACCAAATTCTTAGGTTTTACATATTAGTATGCTATTAAAATGCAGTTTTTGTATTTTTGTATTTTTTTCTCATAAATGAGATATTTTCTCGCGGTAAAAAGTATCCTATATGTTGACCTGGATAAACAGCTATCATTATACCAAATTTCATCAAAATCTGCCCAGTGGTTTTCTCGTGATGCGGTGACAGATAGACAGACAGACAAAAATTCTAAAAACTATAAATTCGCACTCTGTATCGATAATAATGTCTATTCCAATTAGATTTTCCAAAAAATATTTAATGTACAGATTCGACTTAGTTACAATTTTATTATATGTATAGATTAACTTACGTAGTCCCAATGTTTAAATAAACTGTCTTGACATACGAACAGACATTACCCTAAAAGTGAATGCTAAAAAATCTTCTTTAGTATAGTTTCTAATCTGTATAAATATTATAAATGTGAAAGTTTGTGAGTATGTATGGATGTTTGTTACTCTTTCACGCCAGAATGGCTGAGCGGATTTGGATGAAATTTGACACAGAGATAGATTAATAGTTTGGAATAAGACATAGGCTACTTTTTATACCGAAAAAATATACGGTTCCCGAGGGATAGCTTTGTTTTTGTTTTTTTTTGAGGCGAACCCGAGCGAAGCGGAGGTTAACCGCTAAGTATTATCATATATTAAGTAGTTTCCGGACTAAGACCTACAATTATTTTATATGGGATTCGATTTTCAAAACTGGACACTGACCTTGCTCGCACGGCGCGCAGGAGCTGACGGTGGTGGTGGCGGACTTCGGGCTGGCGCGCATCGTGCAGCGCACCGCCAGCAGCTCGCTGCCCAACTCCTCGCTGCGCCGCAAGCGGTACACGGTACCTAGCACTGACCATATACACTGACGTGTAGTCGCCGAAATTATTTAACAATTTTTATTATATACTAGCAACTCACCCTGGTTCGTCCCTAGATACGTTTGACGCTCAAAATGAAATGAAATAAATGAATCCCCATATAAACTTCCACCCCCATTTTCATCCTCTTAAAGGATGATTTCCGGGATTAAAACTACCCTATGTAGTTCCCAGGATCTCAAACTATCATTTTACCAGATTTCATCTAAATCCGTTCAGTAGTTTTGGAACTTATTCGGTACAAACAAACAAGCAAAAAATGTTTCTTCTTTTTAATATTAGTATAGAAAACATTTCCAAAGTGCTTTATTGTCACTTACCAAAAATCTTTTAAGAATCATAGAAGCTAGTCGCTTATTATGTATGTAAATAAAAGTAAAATTTAAGTTTACTTATTTTTTAGAAATATAGAGCTAAATTAAAAAAAAAACTAAATCATATACTTTGTTTATTAAAACACTCTTTTCCATACAGGTGGTTGGGAACCCATATTGGATGGCCCCGGAGATGATGAATGGCAAAGTGTATGATGAGAAGGTGGATGTGTTCTCCTTCGGCATCATACTTTGTGAGGTGAGATCTACTAATTATTTGCTATACTTAGCTACACAATTTTATTTTTATTTCATAGAGACCACATTTCACAAAATGGAATTTAAAGAATTTTTGTGACTTTTAGTAACGGTTGCATATATTTAATAGAAACTACTAACATAGAAAAGAGGAATGGGATGTATAATATACAAATATATGAATATTTGACCACCTTTTTTTAACGTTAAGAAGTGCATTTACACATACCATCTCCATACAAACAGGTGGTTATGTGGGACTCAAGAAGGCTAATGCCCGATTTCATCAACAACCCATAAGCTACCACCTACGTATGGGATCCCTAGCTTAAAATTCCCCTAAATTAGCCCCTAAATTAAATTTCGTTTAACGATCGTCTTTGAGACCATATTTCGAGCACCTAAATTTAGGGGGCCTTTTAATATTTAGGTGACCCCTAACTGTCGGTGAAACAGAAACTGTCCCCTAACAGCCCCCTAACCATGCTTAGGGGATCCCTTAAACTTAGGTGACGTTTTCTAAAATGGGGCATAATACAGTCAATACTACCCACTAAAGCCCAACTACTTGTCTTAAGTTGCCCTGTCCAAATTTTTTTTTGTTCTTTGAGTCTGTAGAAAATGAAAAAGTCCTATATACGAGCATATTTTTCCCAAATTTTTTCCCCCTAAAAACCGTAATGATATATTACGAAGTTACTCAAGTGATACGATTACCAACGAACAGTATTTTAAGCTATTGCATAGCTTCTATCGCGGGCCTTGAGCGTGGGGACCGAATCCAGAAATTCCGTAACGAAAAAACCTAACACGCCCCACTCCGACCGGCACAGCGGTGATACTTTTTAGTTTTTCCATCTATCGATAAATACCAGAACTTTTAATGACTTTTTGAAATATCACGCTTGTCTCTTTAGTTCAGCAACCCGCCTTTAGGTGGCATTGGTTGTATTGGAAAACTACCGTAATCAACTGTTTGTGAGAAAGTATATAGGTGTATAGATATTTATCATCTATGTACAACAGTGAATATCTGTACTCGTATAATTTGTGTACAAAGTGTTTTAAATATGAATAAACAAAGTGCATTTATTAATGAAGAAAGTCACGAAAAAATAGTGAAAGAAAATGAGTTAGTACTCTATATACATTCATTTTATTATTATTATCACAAATGCAGTATTATTTTTTGTTTTGTTAATTTATATATAATACTGCTATAAAGATAACCAAAATTTTTGATATTAAAATAAGCTTGCATAAGTTGATAAAAAATGCTATGCAATAGCTTTACCGCGGCAGTCTCCGAGTGCCACATTTAATTTTATTTTTATATATAGATAATAGGTCGCGTGTCGGCGGACCCCGACTACCTGCCGCGGCGCTCGGACTTCGGCCTCAACGAGCGCCTGTTTCTGGAGAAGTTCTGCGCCGCCTGCCCCGAGCCCTTCTACCGCCTGGCCTTCCTCGCCTGCGACCTGGACCCCGACGCCAGGTGTGTACCATACACATTGTTCGGGAAGAATGTATGTATGTATATACTCGGATGCAATCTAAGGAAATTTTATTAATAGAGTATTGTCTGTGACAATTTAAACAGATAAAGACGAAACTAGTGATGTCATTTCACTTACCAAGGATATTGAATATATCGGTTTAATAATTTACATCGATAAACAAGGTTGCACATTTTGCTCTAAATAATTGTCAATTTAAAAATAATAACAATAAGTTATATAATTGTAAATAATTGTATGAGCCGAGGGCGGACACTGATCGATTTAATTCCGGAAGGCCCTCGTTCGAGGTGATGGAGATATGGCTGGAGTCGCTGGTGATGCACCTGAGCGGCGCGCGCGCGCCGCCGCCGCCGCTGCTGGCCGACATCCTGCAGTACGCGCGCGCGTCCGCGCCGCGCCGCGCCACGCCCGAGCGCGGGCGCCACGCCGCCGACGGCATCTTCGTGCTCGACCAGCGCGCCCCGCCCGCTCTCAGCAGGAACAATAGTGTCGACGATGGCCTCGCTAAGGTGAGTCGATGGTTTTGTGTGCTGTTGGTGTAGTGGCTTTTGGGTGCGTTCGTTGATTATGACCTTGAATTCGACTATTTGTTATTCCGATGTATGAACTATATTATTGTAAAGTTTCATTAAAATCCAATCAGTCGTTTTTGTGTACTAGGCTGTATATGTTACTACAGTTTTTTAACTATCTCATGGGGACTCTTTAATTTTCCGGGATGGAAGTATCTAAAATGTTGACCGGGGATATAAGGTACCATCATGCAAAATTTCATTTAAAGCGGTCCAACAGTTTCGAAAATTAGCCCGTACAAACAGACGGAGAAACGAAAAAAATTGTAACAAAAACCTGGATTTGTTCTATATCTCTTTTTACATCCCCTAACTCAATTTTTAGCATTTTTTTCTATATACAAACATTCGACCCATGTATTATGCAACTTGCAGTCGCAGTCGAACGCGCAGCTCGCCCCGCGCGCGGCGGACGCGGAAGAGGGCGCGGGTGGCGGCGGGGGGCGCGCGCTTGGCAAGTGCGTGTCGGCCAGCCACCTGGCGCCGGCCGCGCGCGCGCCGCCGCCGCGCCTCAGCCGCAGCGCGCACGCGCTCGCGCCTGCGCCCGCGTACATACTGAGCGACGGCCGCGGCGGCATCAACATCACCAAGGTGCGCCGCCTGCCGCCTGTCACTGCTGACAGAATTCGTTGGCTTACTATTACAAGGTTCTATGCTAATTTTAATGAAGTTTAGTCATTTTTACATAGAACTTCGTTATCTTGTTATCGTAAAAAAAACAACGTAGAACTATGTAAAATTGAATATTTTGTAGTTTAAGTGCCGCTATCTAGTGGTTTGTTTTTGCAAAACTATAGCTAATGACACATAGAACCTTGTAGCATTAATAACGAAATAAGTACTAAAATTGTAACATAGAACCTTGTAATAGTGAACCAACAAGATGACGGCTGACGGATGACGTCAGCTGTCATCACGTCGTAGCGCTCGGTGTGCGATATTGATGTGTTCTGTCATCCCCCTCTTGACGTAGTACAAAAGGGGGATGACAGATCTATTAGAAAAATGACGTAAGCTGTCATTACTGTCATGGTATCTGCACATTGGAGCTGTATTATATACAAAACAATAGCAATACAAATCAAAACAATAATAATTAATACACCTAAAAAAAGAGACTTACTGATTATAAATTAAAACTCTCATAATGAAGTCAGATTTCGGGAATAATGAACTTGATGAAATTTTTCAGATTTATTGGGTCTAAATTTATTATTTTTATTAATACATCTCTAGAACCTTTTACAAGTAGTTGTATACTAAAATTTATTTGCGTCCCAGGTGGACGACATTTCCGAGTGGCTCGGCCCTCCACCCCCACTCAAACGCAGCAGCCCTGACGCCCATCTCAACAACCTCCTGGACAACAAAACACGCAAACTGCACGAAGACCTTTTACCCTCTTTCCTCCGAAACCAATCCGTCGAGGGTCTGGAGACCAGCTCTAAGGATTACAGAGACGCGTTCCCATTCAGCAGACATTACAGCATCCCTGATGCAGATCAGGACTCTTCATCGTCAGATGACGAATTCCAAATCGAAACCCCTAGAAATAATCTAGCAAACATCAAAAATATTATTCTGCCAAAAAAAGCCAGCTATGACGTCACAGATGTCACATTGCGACATAAAGACGAGAGAAGTGTGGATGCGGAAGACTGCAAACGATTTAATATCGATTATTTAAGGAAATCCCCCGTCATGTCCAAGGGCAAAGACAACATTCCAAAGAGCTTAGATGTAGCTAAACAAGAAAAACCTAATTTTTTTACAAAAAAATTACTCTCTCCAAAACTTAGCAGATTATTTAAACCCAACACAACAGAAGTAGTACGGAAACCGGAACTAAACGATAACGAGGAAAAATCTAGAAGCAAATTCTTTATACAACGTCCGACATCCCCAATTACCAGATCATATCACAGGGTCAGACCGGAACCGGAAAAGAAACCAAATTTGAACCAAGAAGTTCTGAAGAGTGACCTCAAACTGGCCAGTATGGGGAAACCAATGACGCCTATTTTTCGACGACACTTACCCTCTGACACCCCGGACTTTACAGGCAGGTATAGCTGTCGAGATCGCAGATTCGAACCTAAAACAGATAAATTCGAAATAGGCCGGAACAGATTCAAAAATCCAATGGGAGCTGTCGAAAAAAAATTAACCCAACTAAATCGCAACACGCAAAATACTGTGTCTTTGGCCCCCGTTATTGAGAAGAAAGTCGATAAAAAAGACGACAAAGAAATGCCAAAACGACGTGAAATAGGCATCTCTAGGAGTAATTACGTGAAGTTGGCTAATTTACGGATAAGTAAAGATTTGCAGATGACGGATAAAAAAAGTGATACGAATGAAAATTCACGCGTCGAACGGGTTATTTAGTTATGTTATGGTGCATATTGCAATTAAAAGAAAGCTAAATTCGGATATAGGAAGGACTTTGACAGATTGATTATTTTTATTACAAAGGCAAAGGTGCTACACCATTCAGCCCAAAACGAATTATTTTTTTTTTAATTTTGGTTTGTTTTTTTTTGTTTTTGCTTGTATGTTCTCTTTGTAAAAAATCTTTCAGGGTTCTTCCTATCTTTGTAATATAAAAAACAAGAGCTTACTTAGATGTATGGGATTTAGAATTGTTGTTGAATATTACATAAAGCAACATTCTCTTAGCTTCGTAAAACTTTTTTATTCAAATCACAACATATATTAAGGTTATAAGAGGTTGTTAGATATAACTTTTTTCAGTAAGCATTAATGGCTGAATCCTTTAGTTATCTTATGGTGTATAAAAAACATAAATAATACAGTATTAGGTTTTAAAATAAATAAACATCCTGTATTATGACAAAAACGGAAAAGTCATTCCAAAATAATGAAAAATCTCATTTAATTCGTTAATATTTCATGACCTCTTATCAAATTATTCATAAATTGCAATATGACACTACATTATTTCCTACATAGTTTAGTGGTTAACTTGACGTTTACAATCATCTTTCTGTCCATTCTCATGTCCATACAACATATATTTAGATTTAGATACTATAGTTATTCATATTTATATAACCTTGAGTTAGCCACTGGTTTTTTAAAATATATTGAATCTCTACTAATAATAAGGTTTATTTTTGTTCTACATCAATCAGTATGGAGATACCTGACTATGAGATATAGAAAAAATCATTCTGAACAAGTAATATAAAAAAAAGAAAGATCTATTGAAAAATCTATACATTTTTTTTTAATTAACTTTTATTTTGACATATAAAATTACATATTTTAAAAAATATATTAATTTTTTTTTATTTTATTTTTCGTATATTATAGTTACGAATTTATTCATACTCTTATTTTAGTTGTTTCGTCTATTTTTTTAATGTAATTTAGTCGAATATACAACATCTTGCCAAGTTAAACACTAGTGATATACAAATGTTAGATTTTTGTACTTATGTTATACAGGGGGTGGAAATTGTGGTTTTTTTTTTTCATTTACATTAATCGGGATCTTAAAACTGTCTGAAGAGACTTTTATAAGGCACATTTTTTTCATCTTTATATATTTAATCTTGTGATGATAGATAACGTTTGCTTAAATTGGTACATCTATTTAGAAGGTATAAAGCCACAAACAGATAGACATACGCTTTATGAAAGTAGTGTCTGACGGTAAAAGTGCAGAAAATAAAATATTTTAGTTCATTTTTTTATTGTATATGTATGAACTACTATCTCAACCAGCCTGTATATTATTATTTATTACGTTACAAAGTTCAAGTTGCCGAGCCAGGTGCAGATATACATACATTACAATGTAGTGCTTACATTAATAGATAGCTCGCTAGAAGTCGCTTTTATATTTCTATGTTATTACGTCACAGGTCCGCCATTTTGTTTGAATTTAAGGTTAACCGTATATTGAAAATAAATATGCCTTTCTATCTATAAATATGGAGATTTGTTGCTATTTTTACTGTCTTATAGAATTCATAGTAAATAGTATTTGTGGAGTAATAATTTCTACAATGTAAGTTGAATGTTACTTAACATTATTTTGTATGTTAGTATGAAATATAAAAGTTTTACAATTTTCTATGCTGCGCTTTAAATAGGATGCGTGGTCGTTGTAATATATAAATAAAAATAGCTTTTCAAGTATTTACTTTTTTCTCTGTGGCAATAATGACTTGATTTAAAAAAAAAACATTTTTTTTATTACTGTTGTTATATTAATAAAGTTTTAAGCAATATCATGCCAACGCATCCCATTTTCTATAATTTGTACAAAATTACCGATGCCAAAATAGTGTAATACATACATCGTATAGTGACGCGTTATAGTATTATAGGTATAGTGGAATATATCGAGATTATACGTTATTTATTCAAGTTTTGATAAAATTTCAATAGAATTACGGTTATACATAGTTGTGAATTGTCTCGCCGTACGTCGTGGTTAGTTTACTGTCGTAGTGTCATGTAAATTTATTATAACGCTAAAGCAGTGCTAGGAAATAATATAAATATAGTTAAAATTTACATAAATAATTAATCATTGGACTATTAAAACATTAAACGAAAAAAAATCGGCTCGAAGGACCATACGATTTCTGAACCATTAATTCCGTCGTCAACAGTAACAATTTAAAAAGTAAATTTCAATTTCATATTCTGATTTAAACTATTAATAATAGCTTTGTTATTATATAAAATATATAGATATTATTTCAAAGCACTGATTTTAAATAGATTGTTTGCGGTGCTTCGTAGCACGTGCCGTGGGCGGTGCCTTCTCACAAGACTGCGTAGTGCTCTTTTTTCGCTTTGTCAATTTACACGTAGTCCAGGAGACGACTGTATAACGAGCAGCTTATAAACGATAATATATAAAAATATTATTTAAAAATATTTTAATATATATAATTACGGTGAAGGATAACATCGTCGAAAGACGTGTGAAGTCCGCTCGCACTTGGCCAGCGTACTGAAGGGAGGTGCCCAGCAGTGGGACGTTAAAAAGGACTGGATACAATACATACATTTTGATATAATATCGTAAATAGAAAATTGTCATTTTATTTTTGGATAAAATGACTTGGTAGGTTTTGTAAGCTCCACTTTTTATGGTCGCCTCTTAGATTGTTATACTATACGCGTAGATTGTTTTATATGAAATAACCGAATAAGTTAGTGCTATATATTATTAGATAGATAAAGTTGGTTACACACATTATACTGAAATCGGCGTGACAATGGAACAGTGTAAACGATAAACGTTTGGTATAATATTATATTATAAATATTATTGCTTTATTTCTAAGTAATGTCTCGATAATTATTTTTAAATGAAACAATTTACATTGTATTTTTTAATGTTTGAATGTCTTTTGTATACTTTTTAGTATTTTGTTTTTTGTTTACAATTCAAGATGACATTTTTTGTAAAATCATTTAGGCAAAGACCAATACCAGTTTAGGTTGTCAGTTCGAAAGTGGCCTAACAATAATATCCGTTTTTTTTTATGGAAATATAATAGTGACTTATGAAATTAAAATTAAAAAGTAATTTTTTATGTTCTATTTTTATCCATTTTATAAATAAATTATGCCACTTTTACATTTTCGGTCTTAAATAACATTTAATAGGTGATTAAACGTTTTATAATACAAGAAAATTATAAAAATTTTTTACATTCATATACTTTCAATTTCGATATAAACAATACAATACAAATTAGATATTAATTTTTATACATTTATAATGCAAGATAATATAAAATAAAAATATAACCGCTGTCTTTGATAAAAAGTGTTTGTAATAAATATATAAAATATTATCCTCCAAAATGTGAAATTTGATAGTGTTTCATACTATTTTAAATAATATAATATTTTGTTGGGATTATTTCGCGGATTTATTTTGATTTTTGTTTCCCGACGTTTCGAATGCTTTACAGCAATCATGGTCACGGGAGAGACCTCTGATTAAAATAAATCTGCGAAAAATTCAAAAAATTAAATTTTGTTTCAATGTCAAATATTCACGTAAATCTAAGGAAGTTATATTGTGTTTGATACTATGTAGTTTATTAACATTTTGATCCTTATACCAGTTGAATAGAAAGTATGGTTTAAGGAACATATGTGTGTGGTGTTCATTTGCTTATTTGCGTATAAAACGAGAAACAAAGTATTTGCAAACTTATTATGATTTCGTGTATCATCGATCACTAAGTTCGAATTGATTTTAATAATTTATAATCAAAACTCTATTTAAAAACTCCAATAGAATCCCATCAAAAGCGACAAAAGCCACATAGAAACCATTTAATTAGAATAGAAACCATTATTATTTAATTATACGTTTTGCTTAAAAAACCAACATCCGGTGTTTCTTATTATATAATTTATTCTATCTTCTCTTATGTAGCGCAAAGGTTTTTTTAAAAAACCTATTCCGTTTTGGTCACCGTATATAAGTAGATGATATTTTATAGTAGTTTTATTTTATGTAGTGTATATTTATATCTGTTGGCATGTTTAAGTAGGTACGACATTCTCTTATCGTGTAAAGATTTCAAGATCTAAAGGACACTACGATCACTAAACTATAAAATTACCAACGCACTGGCACTAACGGCACATACTAACCCCTTAAAACTTCTCACTCATAATTGCAAACATTAGAATATTTTCTTCAAACTTCTTTCTCAAGTTGAGATTAATCTTTGATTTAAAACTTCTTTAAAATTAACCTTGTTATATATTTTATAGACTATTACTGGCTCTGTGTAATATCTAAATATCATAAAAATTGGCATTTTATTGGACTTGGCATTTCTTCTCTACTCTCATTATACATACAAATCACTAGAACTTTGATAAAACAAAACAAGTAATACATACGAGTATCACCAAACCAACACAAAACTCAACTCAAACTCGCACAAACACGAACTTCTTAAAACCACAACCACTACATTTCTAGCTCTTTATCGTATTTAATTACGAATCTTTTGTTAAACTTCTTTTCTAATAATTAGATGATAAAAAGCAGTGTATACTCAATTCTGCTGGATTATTTACAATTTCTGTATCTTTCGGTTTTGTATTTTTTCTTCATTAAACGTCAGTTGGTAATAATTACTTTCCTTTTTTGGTTTTTATATATCTATGAAACTCGCAATATTTTCTTTTGTTATCAATTTATAGATATAATTTTCAATAAAAGTATTCAAAAATTTTAATTGTAAAATGGAAAGGGCTAAAAAGAAAAAAAAGATTAGTTGCAAAAATTAAAAGAACTGTATGACTGATTTTTTGAGATTTATTTTCATAATGTTCATAACAATATTAACATGTTTGAAATACTAGGGGGTTATAAATATTTTTTGATTCTAAATTCTATTAAATAATAATGGTTAGCCCTATACATCGATCAAAAAGTATTAGATACACAATCCAATTCAAAAGTTCTCCTAAAACTGTCACCAAATGCGTGTAGGTGGTTATTCTGATTTAAGTAAATATATAACTCGCGTCATCTAAAAAGAACGTTGGCTGTCAAGCTGCGCAGAAGTAATTTATCGGTCAAATTGGTGGTAAGAAGCGGGGCGCGGGGCGGCTCGGAACGGCGGGGCACGCGCCGCATGCTTGCCGGCGCGCTATTGGTTCGTCAGTTCGAAATACCATCGCGCACACAAAAGTTTTTAATGACGAAATGGTTTTATACATAGAAAAGAGAAAAATTGTTTTTGACGTATATTGTTTTACAAAGAGAGTCTAATAATAATGCAGTTAATAATAAAAAAAAATGTATTAAACGTATTAATTTAATTTTTTGTAAGTTGATTAAACATTCTGCACTGAATCAAACATATTTTAATAATGAATAGAATTCTATTTAATGATATTCTATCTAATATATTTTTCAATGTCCCTACCAATAACTAATATATGAAGCCGCGAGCGAAATGCTATGAAAAATAAAATAATAGGCTTAGTACTTTTGTGCGCGAGTATACCCATGCGCAAACATGGGTATGTCCACTTTCTTCCAGCGTTCTTTTTAGGTGACGCGAGTTATACAACAATGTAAATTGAACCTAAAATGTAATTCTTAAAGTTGTTTTCACAAAAAAAACTATTAAAAGCGCGCTCAAATGTTCAAATGAGCGCTCATTCGGTGAGGACATTTTTTGTCGCTGATATTGATATAATTTTAAAAAACTACGTAAATAACCAATTGTAAATATGTTCCTTACTCCATATCTCCGACCAATCGTATGATAGTAGATAAATCCAGATTAAAACCCACCAACATTATTGTGAAATATATGAGATTTTGCACGTTTATTTACAAAATAAATTAGAAAAAAATACAGATTATTCAGATCGCTAGATATTTTTTTACAAATTGTATTTTTTGTGTTTAAACAATGTTTTTTGTTCTTTGCATCGTTTATTTTGTGAAATGTAAATTAAAAAAAAAATTAATAAGTAGGAGTATCTTATGTGATCTGGATGGCAATCTCAAACCGACTTAAAATATTCTCATTTTTTTTAATTAGATTTTTTTCATGTAATTTTAATAACTAGATAGAATTGATTCCATCTAAGTGGTAAAAAAACGATATTTCGTCTTTTGTTTATTTAGAATAGTAATATCGATTAATACATTAACAATAAATTTATTAACATTATTAGTTTTAAGTTTTGATTTTTGTTAAGGCTGTATTTTGTGACACAGGGTGCCATTTTATTTTTTATTTTTTTAATTAGATCTTTCTGTCTACATATACTATATTATTAGAGCGCATTCACACGTGTTTGTGCTCGTTGATATTTGCACTTTTTGTGATATAAAACCGTTAAACAGTATACAATATCTTATTAAATAAAAACATTGTGTGAATGCAGCTTTATGTAACGACAGCGGATTTTTCGCTTTAGTCGATGTATTGAATTTATTTGAAAATTTAATTTGGCTGATGGGAATATTTAGATTAGTGTACAAAGATCATGTTAAATTTAAAATGGACCGAAGGTTAAAATATAATATTTTTATATCAATCAATCAATGACATTTTTAAAAAGTAACCATTTCACATCCCCATAAAATTGTTAAACAAATTCAAATATTTAAATTGTTATAAATATGGCAATAGCGAATATTCCCAAATGAATCTGAATAATCTCAACGAAGTGAGACAGCTCGTGCTCATTTTACTTTATCTGTGATACATTTTGTTTGTAAAACATTGCAATAACAAGTATTATAATGGGTAGTTTGACTGCAAGTTTATTTTAACCAATCAAATTAATCTATTAACCGCTTAACAACGAGCTCCATCTCCCGCATTCCACGCGCCTGTATGTTAAGAACAAAGAATAAATGAGGTATATTCAATGACACTTTCTTTTATTTAATTACCTTATTATTAAACTTAGTTCAATTATTATCTATAGGTACGTATAATAAAGTCGTAACTAAGCCGAATCTGTACATAGATTTTTTTTTTGGAAAATTTCATTGAAATAGACTTTATTATCGATACAGAGGCTGAATCTATGGTTTTTAGAATTTTTGTCTGTCTGTCTGTCTGTTACCGCATCACGGAAAAACCACTGGAGGGATTTTGATGAAATTTATTATGGTGATAGCTGGTTATCCGGGTCAACATATAGGATACTTTTTACCGCGGGAAAATCTCTCATTTCTGAGAAAAAATACAAAAACTGCCACGTAATAGTATACTAATATGTAAAACCTAGGAATTAAGTTTTTCTCATTTGAACGCGGGCAATGCTAGTATATACATATATTGTGTATATGCCAACACGATTTTACACTTGCCTATAAATTTACAGATATTTTGCAAATATTAAATAGGTCTTACTAATTCTACGTGATGATGTCAGGAGGAACAATTTTAGCCGCGGTGGCCAATGTCATAGCAGCACAAATATACGCGCAAATACAAAAGCACTCTCCTAGTCCGCTGGGACGAATTTCGGTGAGATATCTGAACGCAGGACCGTCGGTTTTATTTGCTCTGTTAAGGCAGGGAAGTGTAAGATTGCTAACTTTTGATCTCCAGATTTTTACGGATAATTTTCTTGATAGAAAAAACCAATAAGTACACTTGGTCTGACCCGAGATTCGAACCCAGGACTTCCGGCACTATAGTTCATTCGCGTTAACAAAATAGTGAGTCATCAGTGTCCACCGGCCTGGCCACGCCCCCCGACCAATTAGATTGCATAAAATTATAAAGCCCTATTTCCAATGACCAGTTGAAGGTAGACTTAAATATATTATTAATGAACATATTTATCTCAAATCGAAATAAAGTCATTATCATTATATGATGACTTTATTTTGATTTAAGATAATTATATTAATTATATGTCCCAAATCAAAATAAAGTCATTATCATTATAATATGATAACTTTATTTTGATTTAAGTTGATTAATTATCTTAAATTAACATGAAGTCATTATCATGTCAAATCAAAAATTGAGATAAGTAAGATAATTAAGTTGATTTTAATCTTTTAAAACATTGAATTTGAAGTGAATTTTCACTCCCATTTTGTATACACCTTTACCTGCCCTTGCACTTGATGACTCACTATTTTCTTAACTCGAATGGACTATAGACCAACTAGACAGCTAGTTACAAATCTACGTCTCACACTTGGCGATATGAGAAATAAACAAGAAATAAATGACTCGATATGAAGATTAAAATATCGTACAGCACCTGCTACTGATACAATATTTTCTATATAGGAAATAACACTAAAAAAAACACTTTATTAACCATAAAATATCATTTATTAGAAAAAAAAATTTAAATGGGTCTAAACAAAGTAACATTTGAGTCGCCGCCGCGGTCCGCGCGCTCACGCGACCTACAAGTTACAACGTCATGTACAAACCAAATACAAAAGATCCGACGTCCACGCAACAGTAGAAACTACTTATAAATAGGAATATAAGTGCATAATATTGTCAATTTTGGACATTTGGGTAACATTGAATTACTACTTGTTAATTTTAAGTTGAGTCAATATTGCACAGCTCTATGCAAATTGATACTTAAAAAAATATAGTTTAATAATATACATAGATAGAATATTCTTTATTATTCTGAAATTCAATTTTGCTCAATACATAAAAAAAGTCTCATGTCTTCGTGTGATGACAACTTTAAAGGCAGTAAATGCATTTCACCTTCATTAAGAGCTGTATTGCAATTGACTCAACAATTATTTGGCACCTTACAAAATAGGATGTATATAAAAAAGTATTATAATAGTTAAATCATAAGGTAAGGCATAAATATTGTTAGCACTTTGTCCCGTCCCTACAAAATACTATTACAATTTGTGTTCTAAAAATAAGCAAATCACAAATTCATCCGGAAATTATTATTTTATAATATTATTTTGTGAAAATATTTATAACATGGCTTTAGTTTTTGTAGAAACGGGCTACTATTGGCGATGAGCAGATACCCTACAGGCTTTGCCGCATTAACTTCGCCTATGAGGTTATTATTTAGTCTGTCTATAATTTTTATAAACGTAGATATAAATCATGGTATACACTCAGGGCCGGATTATCCATAAGGCAGCTTAGGCGACTGCCTAGGGGCCCCGCATCGGCTAGGGCGTATCGAGTTTTTTTTTTGAAAATGTTTGAAAATTTCAATGAAATCTACCTAATAACGTAATTACGAATATAATTGCATTGTGATAGAAAAAATGTTTTATCAATAAGTTCGAAAAAAATTAAGGGGCCCCGAGAATTGCGTTGCCTAGGGGCCCCCGACATGGTTAATACGACCCTGTATACACTATACACAAATAATGAAGTAACTATCTAGTACTGATACTGTTAAGTACCTACTGCTGTGGAAGGCTGCGGTTAGTTTGGAAATCAGCTTCTAGGGCAATCACTGCCAATAGTTTGTACAGTAAAAAATAAGTCTTAATTTGGCAAATTAATATTATAGTGGATGGATGCATCATAAAAAGCGGTCTAAAATTTTATATGTGAGTTAATAGTATAGTTACGAATAGATGTTGCAAAATTTGTTACTCACTGCATTCATTCAGCTTCATAAAAAATCCTTTTTTACTTTATTTCGAAAGTCTAGGCTACCTTGAAGATAATAAGCAAATGATTACATATATATATATATATATATATATATATATATATATATATATATATATATATATATATATATATATATATATATATATATATATATTATATGTGTGTGTGTAATCTTTAGAAATCAAATAACTAAATGAGAAAAGCTGTATCTATAAGTATTTCTTCGTAATACGAGTAATACGTTTTCAAAAGCGCAAAACCCACGCGAAATATTGGCAAAACGTAGGTCTACCAAAATTACGTTTGGCGTATGCCAAAGACAATCGTTGTTTGAGACTGAAAATAGCAAGCAAAAAGCCATACTATCTGTAAGGATATTCTGGACCAAGCCAAGTCCTAATCGATCTTTACAAACTTAAACATGCAGCATACATAATTATATTGGAGCCATCAGCCGAAGCTACCCTGATCTTGCCCTTGGACAAAGATTTAGTGCAAATAGTTTTTTACTTGAAGTATAAGTAAAATCTTGCAATATTAATTTTTCTTAGATTTAGAATTTTTCGATTTGGTATGTCATTCTTTTTATATAAAAGCTTTATTTTTATATTTGATTATATAAAAACACCAAATTAAAGACTCGTCATCGAAATTCCACACGGTGGGTAAGAAACGCGCTGGACAGAAACCGGTGGAGGCAGATCATCCGCTCCAGATGCAACCCTAACACTGACCACGATCCTCAGACATGAGGGACCAACCCCAGAGAGAGAGAGAGAGAGATATAAAAACACAACATAGGTATAACTGGCCTCGTGTGAAGGACTAACATATGAGTAAATGCAGTGAACAACAATTTCTGTTTATTTAGTATAGTGAGTAGCGTGAGTAGTAGAAATGGACGTGCTGAAGACAATATATCTGAGGCAATAGAACATTTATTTATTAGTGGACCGATTTCTTGCAAGCAACCTAATAAAACTATCATAGTTAATGAAATGTATGAGAAATCGTTTCATTTTAACATTTTTTACGTGATAGTATGCAGTATACACAAAAACTTTGGCTACATTAACACAAAATTTGGCTACAATACAACAAATTTGGCAAAAACAAACAAATGAAAATTCTCAACTAGCTATATAACAAATAAAAAATCAAGATTCTAGTACAGGCGATTTAATCTCTTCCTGAAATACATTTTTTTTTTTATTAAATTATTATAAAGTATTAATGTGATATACAAAGAAACGTGTACATTTCTATGGAGGAGATTATATCGTGTTACTGAGAATCCATATTCGATGTTAAATTCGACTCGGCCGCACGGCCAAATTGTCAATCATTCGCATTTCGCATTCACACAACCGTTTTGACTTTAATGAAATGTAAAATTTAAAAAAGTCAAATGGATATTTGTAAAATTACATCAAAAACCATCGAGGATGCTAATCTAGTAAGTAAATAAGGTATACGTGGTAAGTTAGAGTCTACGACTTAGACATAGTTCAGACATGTACTTTTGTTAACATTAAAGTGAGTAAGTTTTAAAATGAGCTGCATGAGAGGTTTTGCCTCAAAAAATATGCAAATTTAAAAAAAAACTATTTTACTTATTTGCTTTATAGGTCAATGTTTTAATAGGTCTAATGAAATAGAACATTCTGGAAACAGACAAAGATGTGTACTATGTAATGTACGGTGAACATATATTTTGTTTAGGCCTTGTTTATTTTTTATCTGTGCGGATTTCAAATTAATAAAAAATACCAATTTTCAAATAACGGTTTCGAAGTTGTAGCGCTGTAGTGCCATGGCAACGACCGTGGCAAGTTACAACACCTATCGATTCAATTTTCTTATTAATAACCGCCAAATGTGCCAGTTGAGCACAGATTATTTCACCAATTCGATTCCATTGTTTCCCCGTAGAATGGAGAAGCCAAGATCGAGATTTATGGGTAAAATAAGGTGCTATATTAAGTTATAATATGTAAAAAATAGAGCAAATCTTTTATAAATCTTAGATTTACCTTCAACCAAAGATAGCACAATTAAGCCGTCAACCCTAAAGCGTCTCCCAAGTCCCAACTATCATATAAAAGTATGTAGGACAACCAGGAGACCCCACCACCACCAGCGATAGCCCAGTCTAGACGCTTTTGTTAGACGACTGCATAAAATAGTAAGCTGTGTGATATAAGAATTTCACTCACACTTCTGCTTTTAATATAATGATTTAAAATAAACGGGTTGCCGTCAGACAGGCGGCCGGTCATAAAACTTTCGCCGACTCCTATCAGCAGTACAAAAGATGTACTGCGCCGACCCCAAGTGATTGGGAAATGGGCAGGGAGAAGAAAATAAACATTCGCATCATGCGTACAAATACCTCAAGTACAATCGGCAGACATTAGTGCAAATAGAATATTACTCTAGCAGTAACACACTACGGTCAAAATCTTCCAATGCAGCTCACTTTATATAGCTAATATAAACTAGCATGCGATATGTGTGTAACGATAATAAGGTGATAAAAACAAATGCAATAGAATAACATCAACTACCACTAATATGTTTCACTACATATAAAATATTTCTAGAAAATCTAATAAAAGTCACCTAATTTTTCAATACACTAACTAAACGAGCCTCATGCAAAGAAATGCATTATAATCGATAAGTGCTCAAAATCTTAATAAGATTAATTTAGAATCGAGAAGATAAAATATCAATAATATCTTACAATTATTCTAAACCGTAACCAAACGACCATTTTCCATCCATTAACACTTTCATTAAGCACATTAATAAATTCGATCTAGTTTTCCAAACTCTTGACCATTCTGTAAATTGACATTTTATTTTTTTTATTTTCTCGTTAGCCAATGACTACATCGGTAGTGTGGGCACAGATAAAATGTTATATTTGGTTAAAAATAGAATTAAATTCGAACGTGAAGTAGAATATTTTAAGTCTACTTTCATCCGTACTGTAGCCCGCCCAGTCGGGTAAGCATGGAACCCCGAAAAAATTCTAGGCCAAAATATTATTTCACCAGCCATTCCTGTACATTTTGGTCCTAAAGTCAATAATAATAAACGAAATAATTCAATAACTTCATTTCACCTGTTTTTCGCCCTTAGCTCGAAAATATCGATAGCACAAAAAGATCAGCAACTCAAATGAACAACTTTATTTGTCATAATTTTTATTAAAAGGCTGAAAAGGGCCGAGATATTTGGGAAAAACGATTCTTCCTTAAATCAAGATGGCAGCTAACGCACCGCTCGAATTTGGTAGCGATTTTAAATTTATGATCCCTAAAGGCTGATGAAAAAAAATTTTGGACTACAATATTTTCGGGGTTAGGCTTTTATTTTCGACAACCCGACTGGATTATAATTACTGTCATTTTGTAGGTTTGCATTAAACTTTTTTAGGGCGAATTCCTTTTAAATTGAACAAAACCCAAAACCCTTCACTATATCAAAACATGGATATAATAAAATAAATTTGTTTTTATCGTTACAAATTCAAGCTACTGAATACAGCGGAATCTAGTTATAATGTCATGTTCTTATAAGAAATTAAGTATAGAATTCCATTTTCTATTTATTGCAGCACGATCGAACAGTTAAACGTTTAACTGTCACGTCATAATTAGAAAGATAAGTCTTGCAATACAACCAGATGCCGCTGCATTTAACAATTAAATCATTTTTTATCATATTTCATATGTAGCGCCCATACACTCGCAACATGCGTAGCACCAAACTTACAATATACTAGAACGTAACTATGGAAAAAAAACGTCAATTAACGCGGACTAGTGAGCCTACTCTTAAGGGATCTTCACACGATCACTTTTATTGCAGTAAATCGCGTTAACCATGAATTAATTAAGTATAATACAATAAAGACTTACAACTTACTATGAGATCATTGTTACTTAACGTGAGAAATATTGAATGGTGTGCGTTTTACTAAGTCTATGTTGGCACGTGTTCGATTATTCGTATTTATCGTGATAATATGACGAGAGTGGAACTATGAATAGTATTCAAGTAATGTAATTTTATAAAATTAATTAATAAATACATATACAAAAATATTAAGAAATACATTTTAAACATATAAAAATATATGATATCGAAAAATGTCCAGTGACTTATAGTATACATACATATGTATGGTATGGGAAATAAATTCTATATATAAGAAAAATCGTATATAAAAAACAATTTAGCTCTCAAAGCAATACAAATAAAAATTCGCACATATATGATAAACAAAATGATTAAATATGATCTATGGGATTAGCGCGGAGGCGATGCGGCGGCAATACGTTGACGTAATCGCGCAAACTTTCCATGAACAAGACGTAACTGAGTGCGCAGCCGCGTCGAGAGCTCTCTCTGCAAGGCCTGCACCTCCACCAGCTCGGCCCGCAGCTGTTGGTAGTCGGAACGCACCTGTGCAGTGTGAATCACCTTTTGTATGCTCACAGATTATATGATGCGTATTCAAAAGCAGATAAATATTGATATCTGTTTAATGTGTAATATTTAAATTGAAAACATTTACTTTGAGAATAATATAGAACTCTATAAAGCAAAGATCATTCTAATATTAAGTTTTGTCTGCTTTTGAAATTGCATCAAAGTATGAAATGTTGAAGCAACATTTCCAGCGCTCTATCTATTTCACACAAAAGCAGTTAGAAAGAGAGAGAGGCTTAGAAATTTATGTTTCATGTTGCAAATGTTCCACAGGTAAGAAAGTAACATAAAATGAAATGGACGAAATAATCCATTGGAAGTATCATGTGAGTGAAACTGCGATTTTCATGAAGATAATCAACCTAAGATGTAAGCTTAAAAAATCTGTATCATGCTGGCTCTTTTGATAGCAAATAAATACAGTTTTTGTTGCAAATATTATGATTAATAATAATGGTAGTACGACAGTAACAACATGACGTTTCTCTTATACAGATAAACTTCAGCAAGCATGACACATACATATACAAATAACAAACAGTATAGAAACAACTTGTGGATAAACAACTATGTATATAACAGACAAAAGTCAACAATTTCTCAGATGGCAATTCTGGCAACAAAGTAATATTATCAAAGCCCTGTATTAAGCTGGCCCTGTTCATAAGGCTTTGTCGGCTTAAATTTGTACCACATTTAAGCCTCCTCAGCTAACAAGCATGATAGCTACAGTCTGCTATTTCTTCAAATGAATTTTGTTAATTTGTGAATAAATCAATGTTATTGAAGTCATCACTGTAAAATTTATATATCCATATAAAAATCATTTAAAATATTTATGATTATAATTAATTTAAATAAAAATACCAAAGTTATTGCTAATATGTAGGATTTTTACTTATTGTTAATATAAAATGAACAGAATTTTTTACAGTAAGAAAATCAACGTCAAAATTAATTATGTTCGAGAGAAATAGCAAGCTGCAAGCAACATGACAACATATGTAGATACACTAATTATTATTTTCTGACCTTTCCAACACTAATATGCAAGGGGCTGAAAAATAAATATTGCATTCCTTTTAATTTTGTTATACAAGTTTTTATCTTATGCTACCAATATATATGTAAAGTGGTCTTGTGTGTAATGTGTTGACTCTTGGTTATCTAATTAGTGACTAAGTCTTCAAACAACAATCAGTACAGTGTCATATTGTTCTAAAGTGAGTCATAGTTTTGAAAATATTAAGGCAGGATTTCCTTTAATATGAATGAATAGGTGTTAAAAAATTAGCAAGATATGATTATATATGGAATTAGGCAATTATATAGGTGTTAATATTGTAAACAAAATACATTAGTTAAAAGTTGTGTTAAGCTTTGTAATTACCATACAGGTGTAACCTACCCATTATATCTATACTTTAAAACCTGAAGCCCTACCTCAGAGACTGATTTGAGTAGATTCACAAGACAAACATCTTGATTGCATAAAGGTTCAACCATCTGCTTCTCCACATTATCCATTTTCCACTCCATAAGATCTAGTTGTTCATCTGTGCGTTTTACCTACAAATCAATTTAATAAGATCTCTACATAGTGATTCATAACTTATTACATTTAAATTTATTCAGTAAAGTAGATATTTAGAAATGTAAACAATGCCCTATGTATTATTATCCATGAACTCAGGCGCGCCCTCAAAGGTATAAAAATATTGTATGAAATATTTTTTTCTTTATCTTTTTACTTGTACTTTACAAAGTAATAGTTCGTAGTCACTTATTCGAGAACTTATTTAATAGAAAGAACCTCGTAATGTAATAATAATGAAATGCAGAAAAGCGGCCGCTTGACCTAAATACAGTCCCGTTAAAATCAACATCAATTCATATAAAAATCAAGCATGCAACTCACGGTTTCTTCTAGCTGCTCCATGGTAATTTCTTTTTCAGTCATATTTATCAAAAATTGCAATATTTTTCAGTTACAATTTAGTAGAAAATAAATATAAAAACGGCCGCACAAAGTCGACCATTATCACAAAACCATTGACATTGACATTAAAATTGACAATTTGACATTATCGAAGGTAAGAAAATATGGAGGGTAGAACTAAGGAGAACTATTTCTATATAAAAAGTGACCGCTGATAAGCATCAAATTGGTGGCGCCACAGAAAGCAAATAGTAAGATGGTGAATTAAACAAGGAAAGAAAGATTTCCTTTGTTGTGACGCACTTTTCAAAATAGTTCTAACATAGGCAAACACCGATAAAAAATATGATTACATATTATTTTCAAGTTACAATAATTCAGCACACTTCGCTCCGCTTAAAACTGCTAAATTCAAATCAAATCTACTTGCTACGCTACCGCTATATTATCGGTGATTTCTGAATTTCAACTTGTTTCCCATCTATGTTGGTTCTCCTTAGCTCTACCCTCCATAAAGAAAAATCACACTGCGTTTTGTTTTTACATATATATCTACTATAGTATAATAAAATATGGTCTGAGCTCGAGTAGACTCAGAAAATGGATTTAAAAAGATATATTACAAAAAAAATTGTAAAGTAAAAAGTGTTACGCAATAAACACAAAATAAACTGTTTTTGGAATATACTTAAATCGGGTAAAAAGAGGCGTATTATATGACTTATGGTGATTTTAAAATTAATAATATTCCTCATTGATTGATCAAACAGAGGTTTCTTTTAACTGGAAATGATGAACAATTAATAATTTATTTACGAATATATAAACACAGCGTTCAACTACCAAAATGATTAACTTCCACACATCTTCCCCTATCGAAAGCCATTAAGCTATTGTTAATTATGAAAAAACAATTTTAAATTTGTTTTTACGGGATAAAATTCTTTATTCATACAGTAAATTTATGTCCATTTCTCAAGTAAAGTATTTTAGGTAACACGGAAAAAGTCACTTTCTTCCCAGCACTTGGCAACTCTTAAGAATTAAAAGGAGGAGGTCGAATATCGACATTAAATAAAATTATTTTTTGTTAGGTGTTAGCGATTTCAGCTTGAATTTCAAAATCAACAGTTGGTAAAAGTTCTGTTCTATTAAACACCGTGTCAATAAAAAAAACTTTCTTTACTAGGGTTTTGACTTTTAATGTTTAGGTATCGTAGTTGGTGAATATAAACTTGTTTTATAATAATAAGTTGATGTAAATCAACATAATAAGAGTGGGTAAATTTTCAACTTAGAAACGCAAAAGTTATCGTTTTGGCTTCTGAAGAATTTCCTTATCAAAGTCGCATATAACAAAAAAAAATACTTGAAGAAATATAAATGAGAGGTGCTACACAATACAATAAAACAAATTTCTCATAATTATATACATTTATTTGTCTTTTTACATAAAGACAGAGATGAATTCGACATTTGTGATTTAACATCCAAAACAATTTGCACTATGAATGTACATTTCAAAAAATCTAAAACCGACAAATTATCTTAATATACATTAAAAGTAATATTTGTCTTCATTTTTATACTATAAAACGTTTCTTACCACACTGAAGTCACGACGGTGTTACAGATAACAAAAAGCAGAGCTTCATAAACTACGCAGTATGTTTTACAGGAAATTCATAAAAATAGCTTTTATATTATAATATCATTTTTATCTGTGTATTTTTTATATATAAATAAATAAAATCAACCCTAATGAGTCTATGAAGCTCCACTTTATGGAAAGTACAAATTGGTATAATTTCTGCTAAATAGACTAGGTCCTAATTTTTATATAATATTTATTGATCGCTATTCACTGTCCACTTGCATTGTAGATAACTAAAATGTATCAGTATGTGTACTTTAAAACTATGACGTATTAAATTGCTTAAAACATTGCTCAAACGCAAACACTAAAAGAGATATTGATTTAATATTCACACAATACAATTAATTATATTGTAAATTTTATCAATAGAAACCATCGATAAAAAAAGTACTAGGTACACAATCAGTGACAAAGTGTCCTCACCGAATGAGCGCTCATTTGAGCGCGCTTTTAATTTTTTTTTTTTGTTAAAACAACTTTAAGCCTTGCATTTAAGGTTCAATTTACATTGTTGTATATTTATTTCAACTAGTATAATCACCTAAACACAATTGGTGACAGTTTAAGAGAACTTTAGCATGGGATTATGTATCTCGTACTCTTTTGATCGATGATAGAAACGCTACGTTTACAAATCTCGTCTGATACGACTTTTATTGCACTTATAATAGACAACATTACCTCTTTCATAAAGAACTACTCAACGAAAATGAAATGATACACAGTTTACGATAGCTTTAATCACATTTCCAAGTCACAGATAAAAAATATATATTTGTAAATTTAAATACAAAGCGAGTGATTTGTTATGAAAATTGTGACAGACGATTAAAATATATATATCAGCTTACAATATCTCTTTAATAACATCTATAATACATGTCGAGTCTAAAAATATTCAAGATAACCTAAACACGAGTGAGGGATTTTAAATAACGGTCTTACATTTGTACAAAACGAACATCGTATACAACATCCTAACATAGAATTCAGACGAAACCATATAAACCTCACATCGGAACCATTGATGGTACCATCGACCATGTCAAAATTCCACAATCTCATACAAAGTCATATAAATAAAATATAAAACTAAACAATGCACGTGTGCATACAATCGGGAGACAGATAAGGAACCATATTATCCATATTAAACACTCATATCACAAATCTTAGACGATCCCAAACGATACCGCTATACTTAAAACTTGGAACTAAGTAACTCGCGCAAATTAAGAAAGCGGACATTCCATCTCCGTCTCTGTCGCGCGTGAGCGAGAGAGAGATAAAAAAAGAGAGAGAGCGAGACGGAGCTATAAATTATAAAAAAAAGGAAACGGAAATACCCTGTAGAGTAAACTTTCTTAAGGTGCACATTTACGTATGCATAAAATTAGCGAAGAACTTATGAGAAATCAGTCGTACCGCGTCGTAGCGTGCCGCCGTAATTGACTCGTTAGGTCCCGGCGGGACTGGGGGCCGACGACGCGCTGCCAATTGCCATAGACAATCCATCATCCATAGAGCGTAGTCTACTATTTTTGGCAAGTTTCTCTCCAACCGTTTATGGTCCCGAGGTATAAAATAAAGAGATAGAGGAACTGTGTGTGCCCCGGGCCCCGCTCACTTGAGGTCGGGCTGGTCGAAGGTCTGCTCGGTGACGGACACGGCGTCCGACGACAGCGTCTCTTTCAGCGTCTCCACGCAATTCTTTGGAATAAGCGTACCTGTGGGATTGTTCAATATTTATTTATTATTATATCCAATGGCTTATTGACAATCATAATAAATACTTAAGTTTTTATTTACTGACTTTGGTTTCTTAAAAGTTTATAATATATATTTTTCGAAAACGATTTCTGAAGATATTTTATCTTCGTGTATTCTTGAATATTTTTTTAAAATTTTTAGTTATATGTATGGGTATTAAAGTTCAAAATAGTCATAATCATATTCAGCGATACGACAAAAAGCGTAAGCGTACAACAAAAATACGATTTAAGATAGAACTTAATCCAAAATATACAAAACAGAGAAGAACGCAAAAAAGTACACTTCTGTGGCTGGCGCGAATTTGTTGATATAATATATTAAAATGTCAAATTTTCACAACTGAAATTTTAAAGATTTAACGATAAATTATTCAACGTTATTTGTAGAAAAACTTATACCGACCGACGATCTTGAGGCCGTCGTCGGTCTTGAGGCGCACGACCTGCATCTTGGCGGCGGAGCGCGCGGCCAGCGCCGCCTCCACGCGCGCCCACACCGCCAGCACCGACCCCGCCAGCACGTGGTACGTGCGCACGCGCAGGCCCACCTGCGCGACATACGTGTTCATACATGTATACCTCATATATATACAGTATCATTGTCTAAATGCGGAATTATAAAGACAAAAATTACCAATTTGATACAATTACATTAATGTAGTACGTACATACATATGAGAAAATGTTTTTTTTTTAATAATTAAATACTAATGGACAGTTTACAGAAATCTAGCAAAGAAAAGTGAAAAAGATATTACGGTTGAAATACATCTTGAAGATTATTTTTTTTCTCAAAATCAACAATATATAATAGATTTCCCTTAAATCATTACCAATAGAATCAATTTACCGACAAAAATGCAAAATATCAATATTTGCGTACTTGAAGAAATTCATTAGCAAAAAAATGAGCTCCATGGAGATTATTGGTATTATAAAATACTAGCGGCTCACCCTCGCTTCGCTCGGGTTCGTCTCTAGAAAAGCACAAACAGATCTATATCACGGGAACCGTTCATTTTCCGGGATGAAAAGTAGCTGATTTGTTTTTTGTCATGTATGAACTATATTATTGTAAAGTTTCATTAAAATCCAATCAGTACTTTTTGTGTATTAAGCTGTATAAATTGTTATAGTTTTTTAACTATCCCACGGGAACTCTTTAATTTTCCGGGATGAAAAGTATCTAAGATGTGGTCCGGGGATATAAGGTACCACCATGCAAAATTTCATTTAAATCGGTCCAATAGATTCGGAGATTAGCCCGTACAAACAGGAAAACAGACAAACCGCTCGCTCGGGTTCGTCCATACCTACGAATATGTTGTATTATCTCTTTAACCATTTGTCCAAATTATATGCAGTAAAAGAGAAAAGTCTTTTGTTTTAAACATTTTAGACGATAAATTTACTTATTTTGATAAGAATTCATAATTGTTGATAATATGACCAATAAACATGACCTACCGATTTAAATTATTTTTTAATATAAAAAACTACTTTTTGTGAATTAAATATAAAAGTTAGACATATGCTGTCGCTGACTTTTTTGTAGGCATTATTACGCTCTACAACTTTTTTCTAGAACATAATCATATATCTCTCATCGTTAAGACAGCGTTCGTCAGAAACGTTTTCGTTCGACCGTTTTTTCTCCGACTTACTTTGCTAATCCGGCTAAGACGAAAAAGCCTTTTCATTCTTCGGGTTAATATATAGCCTATGACACTCAGAAAGAACGTGGCTTTCTATTGGTAAAATAATTTTGAAAATCGGTTCAGTAGATCCAGAGATTACCCCCTACAACGTCACAAACTCACAAGATCACAAACTTTACCTCTTTATAATATTAGTATAGGTGTACAAGCTGCCCACCTCACAGGTGTCCGCGTTGCGGCAGGCGGAGCGCCAGTAGGCGTGCGCGCACACGCGCAGCGAGGCGGCGTGCTGCGCGCGCCACGGCGCCTCCGCCTCCTCGGCCGACGCGCGCCGGTACTTCTTCTCCAGCTCCGACAGCGACTCCAGCCGGATCTGGAGACCGGTGTTCGGTCTGCAATATTACAGTACATACATACATACATGGCTACAAAACTTTACAGTATGTATATATTTATACATAAATTATGTTTTGTGTTTCACCTCCGGCACTTTTTACGTTGTAAATATTTCAACCAAACAATGTGACAAGTGTGACAATATGACAGTTTGAGATGTGAATGTTAGTTTACCAACTGGCCCTTACCAAGCAGGGGATTATTAATGAAGTTAGAATTAATAAAATTAGACTTGATTTAATTAAATTTATACAAGCACTTTTGAATGAGATTATTGTTTACTAAAACACATTGGAGTATAGTAAAAGGCAAACGTCATCATTAAAATGTAAAAAAAATAAAACAAACTTGACGCCTTACTTATCACCGTCAAAAATGGCGTCTCACCTATCAGCATAGTCAAAATAATAAAAAAAATCAAAAGCAAGCAAATATGTCGGCTGACCTGTAGACCTGGAACATGAGGTCCTTCTTGTCGCGGTCGCGGTCGCCGGCGCGGGCGCGCGCGCGCTGCGCCACGCACAGCACGGCCGTGTGCTTGCCGCCGCGCGCCGCCGCCGACACGTAGAAGCCGTCGGGCGCGGGCTCGGCGCGGCGCGCGCGCGCCTCCGCCTCCGCCGCGTGCCACTTCTCCAGCGCCTCCGACCACTCCATGCCGCGCTAACGGCACACCGAATGTATTGTTTTGTATTCTGCCCTTTTTAACGTCCCACTGCTGGGCACGGGCCTCCAATGCGAGGGGGATTAGCCCATAGTCCACCACGGGGGCAGAGTAGGGGTTGGCAGACTTCACACGACTTTCGAAAACTCACTAGGTTTCTCAAGTTAATAAATAAATAAATGTTTAAATAAAAGAAATACAGCAGTATACGAGCAGACGTGTTACCTCCGAGTGCACGGTGTGCAGCTCGACGGGCGCCTGCCCGGTGGCGTGGCGGCGCAGGAAGCGCACGCAGCGCACGCGGCGCACGCTCTCGCCCGCGCTGCCCAGGTCCAGGATGCCCAGGTCGAAGCGCCCGCTGCGCTTCGCTGCGGGGGGACAAACATACACATACATACATCGCTACACCACAACCTCAGTTATATATATATAGACTTAGATGCAATATACGTTTAATTTTTGACGGATATCGATAAATAACAATAAGAATAGATTTAGCTGCTGCATTTTAAATCACAAGAGAGAAAGTTCTTTTCATTTTGAGCCTCTTTATGTTTTCTCTCAAAATATAAAAACAGCAAATACCACTAAAAATTTATTATCTTTTTAACTTGTTAATAATGCAATCATAATATTAAAGTAATGGAAATTATAAAACACCCGACTCACCTTGCTCCATGACGGCGGCGAGCGTGTCGGTGAAGTATTTGAACAGCCTATTCTGTAACTCTACCGGCATGCCTAATATCCTGTTTAAAAACTTCGACATATTGTTGTAGTCCTGTAAAAAAAATATTACAAATATTAATAATAAATCTATTGATATGTATTTGGACTGATTTTTTATTTTCTAATGCTACGGGTACGAGCCGATTTTGATGAAATCTGTAGCTGCAATACTAACGCCATCTATTGAGCGAACATATTAAACCGTTTTACCGTACCTTATGAGCAGTTTGCCCGCTGATATTAGACTTGAACCAAGTAAAAGTAAATTCGCCAGATTATTAAAAAAATATTATATGGACAGCTTAACATAATTAAACATACCTACTCAAATTATCATAATGTAATATATATAAATGTAAAATATACTTATATAAATATCCTTAAATATTATAATGTAAAATTAATAACTGTGAGACTGATCCCACAGACAAACTGTGCAAGCAGTTTTGTGGGTCCATTGTAAAATTAAAAGTAAATCATATAGCGTAATAATTAATTATAAAAAAAAATATGCAATTCACACATCGTAGAAGTGAAACTTCAGAAAATGATATGAATATAGAGTATCAGGAGTAGGATAATCATAAGGATTTTTTTATATTATTTTTACCAAGTTTAAAAGTTATTTTACATTTTATTTGACATAAATATAAACATTACATAATAATCAGTCATGAATTTTATTATTTTTCACTTCCTTTGTAATGTATTCTATCAAATAACAACGGTTACCATGGCATCATCGCAATGTATTCTATCTCATTCTATCGCCGGCTTAATCCTATATATTTATATGTTTGTCTCTTTTTACTGTCGCATTTCCGTTGCATCGAGTTTCAAATCACAACGATTCTAAAGAAGTTTCACTTCAAAAAAAAACAAATGCACCGACACGCACCTTGTCGAGCGCCAGTATGCCGGGCGCGCTGTCGCTGTTGACGATGAGGCCGACGCCCACGAGCGCGGAGGCCACGTCCTGGAAGAAGTCGCCGGCGTAGTCCCGCGGCGGCGCCACCAGCGGCGTCTCATACTTCATGATCGCCTTCATCACCGCCTCCAGCGCGGTGCGACCTGGGGACATGTTTATATTGAGTTATTTGTCACTACACACTATTATTAATAGAATTCACAGTAGCCGTTTTTAATATACAAAAAAAGGTTAGGAAAATGGCTTAAACGATTTTAACAATTGTACAGTGCAACCGTACATATTGTAATTAATCTTTTATTATCGGCAAGCAAGAAGCCCGGGCGCCCTCACATCATATCATATCATTTTAATCATTTCAATATATCAGTTTATTACTAATAAATCAATCATTTCAAACATTCTCAGTAGACCCTTATCAATTTACATACTCTATCAATTTACATCTATCAACAACCCCCATAGTAACTACACAATTCTAATCTTTGCTAAAACACTAAATAAAGTCATCTAATGTTTTAAAATTTTGTCATTTACTACACACTATTATTAATAGAATTCACAGTAGCTGTTTTTATATACAAAAAAAGGTTAGGAAGATAGCTTAAACGATTTTAACAATATTTCCGTCGAATGTGATAGACTATTTTTTGAAGTTAAAAACTTGTCGGTGTCATATCCCCGTCCTAAGGCAGAGCAAGTAAAAACGGCACTTCTTCGTTTTTATCGTGTCACTGGAGTTTGCAAATGTAAGCAATAGAGTATGCACGTTATGTTTGTATACATACTTATGCACAATAACGTCTTGCTGCCAACTGGTTAATAGAGCTTTCATTGATGAAAAACTTGGTTAAATGTGACATATTTGAGAATCTATCAAAAGCGAAATCTGGCCTATAATAAAAAAAGAACTTATTTCGAAAAAGAAAACCAAA
This sequence comes from Brenthis daphne, assembly GCA_947093115.1. Lineage (NCBI taxonomy): Eukaryota > Metazoa > Arthropoda > Insecta > Lepidoptera > Nymphalidae > Brenthis > Brenthis daphne. The sequence continues at coordinate 28,300,768 of OX352471.1, read as the reverse complement.
CATTTCCACGATACATAAATATATGTCGAACACATAATCACCATATTTGTTGTCAATATTGAACTGGCTGAGATCCCTGGTCTCTGTGGCGCGACGGTCGCCGTGCGTGAGCGCGCCCAGCGACTCCAGCCGCTTGGCGACGGTGGAGGCGAAGCGGCGCTCGCCCGCCAGGTCCGAGATCAGGAAGATGTACTCCGGCGCGTTCACTTGGTTGGATCTGTGTGTACGACCTTTGGGGCAATTATGTAAAAAAAATTATTTAAATAAACCGGTCAAATACGAGTCAGATTCCATACTATCGCAAGAGATATAATCTATCATTATGTACAAATCGTTTTTTTTTAATTGCATGGCAGCCATTTGATATTCGCCATCTTGGTTTTTTATTATTTGTTTTTGTAGCGGCAATAGAAATACACACTTTGTGAAAATTTCAAATCTTTACCTATTACGGTTCATGGGACAGAGCCTGCTGACAGACGGATGGACAATGTAGACTTAATAATAATCATTACACAATGTCGTTTTCTAAATTAACTATGTATACATATATGCCTACACATAATTTAACAAATTAAGTAAAAAGCTATTTTTAATAATAATGTAAAATGTTATTATGTAATTCACACCATAACAATATATTTAAACTTTAAACACAATTAAAAAAAACAACATACCAAACTGTTGTATAGCTCTGTCGGCCGACCAAGGTAACTCCAACGTTATGTGAACTCTCCGCCTTTGATTTCTCGCTCTGTGGAAAATAAATATCGATATATTTACAATTTCTGTTTACATACTTTAAAAAACATATGCGACTTTTCGTAACTTTTTTGTTTTTTTTTTAGCTTCAAAGCATATAATTTCATGTAGGATTTAAATAATTATTTTTTTAACGAAATTAGCGCTTTTTAATAATGTGATGGAATATAATATAAGGAAATCCATCTGAGAAAGTCTAAGAAGTGCTCAAAAGATATGCTAAGTCCGCAACTTCAGTCGTTCTTTAACTGTTGTAAACAACTCATGTTAATAGCGCCATCTATCGATACCCAGTACAAAGTCATTACTTGATTTTAATTTCCTTATAACCCACTATTTTAATTGAACTCAGTTATGCAAAAAACAGCCATGTGCGTAAAAGTACCAACAGAGTTATAAGCATTTTATTATAAAAAATAAACAATATTTATATAAATATTGTTCAATTTTAAAATAACCAGAAAAACAAAACATCTATCGACAAAAAAATGCTTATAACTCTGTTCGTACTTTTACGCACATGGCTGTTTTTTGCATAACTGGGTCCAATTTTCTTTTATTTATTTGAAAGCAGAATATATGTTTATGTAAAAATAAGTAAAAAAATAGCTAAATCATAGTTATCATTACCTTCGATCACTCTGCAATGATATACCACTTGACGCAGCTTCAGAGATAATGGCGACGTCTTTCTCGCCGTCCATAAACCTTTGTTTTTCGGTCAAGTTTAACGTTTCCAGAGGAATGTCGGCCTCGGACCGACTTTCGTACTGTATTTGACCGTCTTCAGTTTGTACCACTCGACCTTTTCTACCTGTCATCTAAATAATAAAAACAAAAATTAATTATACATATATACAATATATATATATATATATATATATACATATTCACCACATCAAAAGAAATGTTTCTATCATAAATAATAATAAAAGCACGTAAAATACAGTCACAAATTCAACACAGAAAATTAATCTATTATCATAAAAAATCTAATTTTATAAATATCCAATATCTATATATGGTCCAGTGTGACACTTGAACTCAGGACTTCTGTATGCTTATACAGCGAACATGTAAATACTCATTTAGTTTTCTAAGCAAGCTTTGTAGCAGATATGTAGTGCCTAGCACGTACAACTGCAGACCGAGAAATCCTAAATTCAATTATTGGTTCGGTCCTAAATAAATACTGCGATATTGTTTCGTATCTACACTATAATATATATCTCACACAGTTGGCTAGCCTCAGTGAGGTTGACCGTCATAAACAAAATCGGTTAAGATTATATAATCATTGAAATTTATTTATTTTTATTGAAATTTCAGTACATACATATATAGCAAAAACAGATGTAAACGATAATTGCGTTGCAGAAGTTAAGAAACTGTGTTTCAATTATTAACGCCCTCCACCAGCTAAATTACAGAAAAAAATATGTATGTAATTGTATATACATTCAAAAACTAATCAAAAATAACATTTATAAAAACAAAAATTTCATTATGGCAGTAGTCCACCAGTTCGTCCACGATCCGGTCGAGGATGTCGGGTGTCGTGCAGCAGTACCGTACCTCTGCGACGTTGTCGGTGCCGCCCAGCTCGTCCACAAGCTGGTCGAGCGTGTTGGGCGGCAGGCGGCGGCCGAGACGCTCGATGGCGGCCAGCAGCTGCTCCTTCATGCTGCACGCGCGCTCGATGGCGCTGCGGGCCGGCGGCTGACTGCGCGTAGGACCTGGACGCACGAACATTATAACATTATACATAATTCGTTGGCTTACTATTACAAGGTTCTATGTTAATTTTAATGAAGTTTAGTAATTTTTACATAGAACTTCGTTATTTTGTTAACGTAAAAAAAACATAGAACAATGTAAAATTGAATATTTTGTAGTTATAGTGCCGCTATCTAGTGGTTTGTTTTTGCAAAACTGTAGCTAATGACACATAGAACCTTGTAATAGTGAGCCAACGTCTCTACAAAGGGAATTTAAAAGTATAAGGATATTTTTCATATAAGCAAAAATTTGAATTATACTACACTTGGCCCAGATACGAAATTTTATTAAAAAAAACCTAATGAAAAATACGCCCTCTTGCATAATAACACAAGCACATAGCAATGCATATAAGATTCAAAATATAGAAAATAAAAAAAGTGAAAAGCTTTATATTCAAAAACTGGAAGATAAGTCTTTCTTGCGACAGTCTCATCCAATATCCCAGTTTCTTATTTTAGCCCATATTACATAGTTCTATTTAAATTTTAATCCATATTTTTATATCCCCTACGTATTACACCCGGAGACTATCTTTGGACAATTCTCTAGGTTAGTCAAAGATGAATCCCAGCTAATATACCACATTAAGCAAATATAAACCTCTCAAACCTCCTCCTTAAAGAGCCAACTCTAAGAAGATACAAATAATAATAATAAACAACAACCTAAATACAGTCCATTGGTGCCCACTGGCGTGCCGGTGAGCGAGCGGCCCGCCTGCGTGACGGTGACGGTGGGCGCGAGGCACTTGCGCTCGAACATGGTCTCGATCTTGTCCTGCGTGCTCGCCGACTTCTTCTTCGCACTGGCCTTTTTCTTCTTCGCCACCTTCTTCTTACGACCCAGCCATGGTTCTGCAAAAGTCGCGACATCAAATCTATATTTATTTAAAACCATTAATATTTTTATATTATAAAGACAAAATTGACTTTTCCTAATGTGTTATCGTTTATAATGATGAAATTTTAGTACACTTTTTTTTTGAAGACAAGCAAACTACCTATTTATTTTGGTCTATCAATTAATTACTATAAAGTATGTTTATGATATACACAATGGTCAACTCACGTGTATTTAAATACATATATTAAATTATATTACATTACTTATATATGAATAAGAATAACACTCACTCATAGATACAATAATAAAAAAAACTTATTACTACCGTAGAAATTTAAAGCAATATCTATCCCATGCCAAACTCATTTCTTTATAACACACACACACATGCACGCACGCACGCACGCACGCACGCACACACGCCAGCACGCACGCACGCACGCAAACGCACACACCATACAATCAACAAAACATACACCCAAATCAAGTACCTCCCGTTGTAGGTAAGAACACAAGACCCACCGTCGTCGCTGTCGCTGCCGGCGTGGAACGGGTTGAAGTCGCTGAGGTCGGAGTCGGAGGCGCGCTTGTCGTCGTCGGAGTCGGCGTCGGCGTCGGCGTCGTCGTCGGAGCGCACGAACTCGTCGGACGACGAGCCGCCGCGCATGCGCTTCGACGCTGCGTTCACTTGCTGTCGGGCGGTCACTGGAATTACCATTAAAACTATATTTTTTGTAAATCAGAAAGAAACTTATACATAAATTCTTTTCTTAATATTTTATCTTTAAAGTAATTTTTAAGATTTTGCAGGTTAAAGAATAAATATTAGTCCCTACATTATAATTTGAACTTATTGAACAAAATATAACTGCAAATTTATATTTTAAATTGAGTTTACTTTAGAGTGGGTCCACTTATGAAACTAAATTACGTAAATATATTACGTTTGAAGTATCAATCTGTATACGCTATAATATTTTTAAAGTTTTGTTTTGGTTTTAATATTAAATTATAGTTATTCAGAGCTGGATATTTTTTTACAACTATATAAGGATGTAAGTTATTGTATAAATTGAAGAAAAAAAATCACGTATGTTCCCTATTCACTTAATTCAAAAGCATAAAAAATAAATATAAATAAAAAAGGAATATTCGTATTCTACATAAATAACATCCACTAACATTTCCTCTTAGAAGTATTGCCATCGTCCATCCCGTTCTTGCCGTTGACGGGCGCGACGGGCGCCGCCTTGCCCTTCGCCTCCAATCCTAACAGCCTGTTTATTCTCTCCCTGTCTGGCGCGGGGAAGTGCTTCTCCACGAGTGTTTGGAATACGCCTCTGAAAATAACAATTATAATAATGAGTATTAATTACAGCTGAAATAAAATATGTATTTCAAAAGTATTTTTAGAGCTATTATAATTCTGTATCATCACAATCTTTTAGTTATTTTTAGTTTTGGTTTAATTTCAATTAATATTTTCTTTATATATAATGAGTATTTATAGTGTACTAGCGGCTTACCCTCGCTTCGCTCGCGTTTGTCGTCGCTTTTCAAAATACAAAATGAGGTTTAACACCATTTATCGTCTACTTACGCAAAAAATAGCTCGTATTAAGATCGTAAAATTATTTTTTCTTTCTTCATATAGGATAGTGCATTTGTACTACTATTGTGCCATGTGCGTAGTATAGTGTGGTGTCGCGTATTTACTTGGCGGTGGACACGAAGTCGGAGAGCTCGCCGTCGTCGCGCTCGAGCTGGTCGAGCGTGCGCGCCTCGCCCGTGCTCTGCAGCCCGATCACCACGCACTTGCCGCACTTCACCGCCTCGCGCGCCGTCACCACCGCCTGGTTCACCTGCGGGACACACGCATACCTCCACCATAACTGGCGGTAACTAATGCACATCGAGCTAAAGAGGGAGAAAATCGACTAGTTTCGGTTTTGTAGGGCGTCGTCTCAATCACTCAGTACATTATGTCGAGTTCTCGGTTCAAGGCAGTGGTAACGGGCTTAGTTAGGAAACCGAGTTAAGCGGGTTCAAATCCCGGGTCTCGCACCTCTGATATTTTCATGTGCGAATCATTTCTAACATGATTACCACTTGCCTTACGGTGAAGGAAAACATCGTGAGGAAACCTGCATGTCTGAGAGAACCTAGCAAGTGTTCAAAAGACATGTGAAGTCCGCCAACCCGCACTCGGCCAGCGTCGTGGACTATGGTCTGATCCTCCTCATATTGAAGGGAGGCCCATACCCATCAGTGGGACGTTAAAAAAAAAGGGCTGAATACACATTTATGTCTGTTTCATAGCATAAACATGAAACATTGAGAACCATCCATAAATAATCGTAATATAAAACCTACAACATCCACAAACCGCCAACTTAGTATAAGTGACTTAGAACAATATAATATAAAAGACCGTATACCTTAGAAGCAATACAGAGGTACTTGAAGAACCGCTGGTGCGCCGACCAGAACTGCCCCCACATGGTCTTCTTCATGCGCGGCTCCGCGTCGATCAGCTCGGCCGCCTCTGTGAAGCGCTGCATCGCTTCCACCCACTGAAACAAATATAACAAGACAAAATATAATACACTCTTAGATTTACACTAATATTTGGCATTTTAAATAAAACTATCTTTTAGGAATTTTTTGCGTATTTATTTTGATAGTATAATCGTTTTATTTAAAAGATAAAATATTATATTAATAATTTAGTACTTTTAATGTCTCAATGCATAGACTTATCTTTGATGTAAAGAAAGCAATGTCAAAATCCACACTTCATTCTTGTCGTTTTTCTACACCTTATTTACTTGAAAGTGTAATTTGCACTTGAAAACCCCAAGTTTCATAAGTCTCACAAGTATAGCCTAATACTAGGTGATTTCAATTATAATATCATAAGTTTTGTAGTTTCATTTTTTATAGTGAGCATGCGAGCACCACAGACTTTTGTGATTTTTATGAAATTTAAGTTTTATTTCGTTATGATTACGTTTTTATTTTAAAAACTTTAGAGGCATTATAGTTTCAATATCAATTCTCATTCAATTTCGAAAGTTTATGTTTATTGCTATAATGTATAAATCAAAACTTGATCTATGAACGATTTGTAACTTAAGTAATATTTTATTATGTTTATACCCCAAAATACAAAATAAATAAATATGTTGGGACATTCATACATAGCACCATCTAGTTCCATAGTAAGCTACGAGGCTTGTGTCATGGAACTTTAAATACATAAATATTATATTTAAAAATATAAACATCCATGACTGGAGTACAAACATTCATGCTCATCCACAAATTAATGCTTCCAGCGGGACTCGAACCCGCGACCGCTGGTACAATAAGTAGGGTCACTACAAACTGAACCAAATATGTCGTTATAATCATATCAAAATAAACCGCCATATCCATTACACTATACATATCAACATAAGTAACAGTGACGAGGGACGCACCAGCGCCACGGCCTTGTCGTAGGTGTCCCTAAAGGAGTCGGAGAGCGGCACCTCCTCTATCTTGAAGGACACGCCGTGGAAGGAGAGCTGGCGCGCGATGTACATGCCCCGCAGCTTCATGTCCATCGCAACTATCTCCATGGCGCCTACGCCTCTGGTTGTTGGGAAAAAATACATCACTACATAGTATAAAACAAAGTCGCTTCCCGCTGTCTGTCTGTCCCTATGTACGCTTACATCTTTAAAACTACGCAACGGATTTTGATGCGGTTTTTTTAAATAGATAGAATGATTCAAGAGGAAGGTTTATATGTATAATACATGCATATTATTATTATAGTACAGAAAATCCGAGACATTCAAACATTTGTATTTCATAGTAACCGTTAGAATGTACCGTAAATAAATGAATAACAATGATATTAATAAGTAGATAAACTTTTCTATAGTTCATACATTGGCATGTACAACTGCAGAGCATATAAGATCTTCGGTTTGAGCAGCGGGTCAGATCAAAACTGTTCCTATGTTTGTTTTAATTATTATTAATTAATTTCAATGTCGGCCAACCCGTGCCTCGGAAAGCCCGTTACGCTCACGCTAGGTCTACATATTCACACTGTATTATAAATACATCTCGCCCAGTTGGCTTCATTTTCAGTGAAGTTGATCATCATTACCAAAATCATGTTAAATAGACATTGCTATTGAGGCCTGCTCAAAATGTATGGTAATGTGGTACACCAAATACTTCAATACAAAATAAAATGGGTGCGTGTAACTTTTACTCGCGGTTAAAGTAAAACTTTTTTGACAAATGTCGCAATTACATTAAAACAAATCAATAATTCAATAAGGCATATTACAATAATATATTTATAGATTATCATATACGGAAAGAATATAATATTATATATTTGTCAGACAATAACAACGGTTACCATGACAACATGGCAATCTATTCTATTTCATTCTCTCGTCGACTTAATCCTATATATTTATGTTTGTCTCTTTTTAGTGTCGCATTTTCGTTTCATCGAGTTTCAAATCACAATGATTTTAAAGAAGTTTCACATCAAAAACACCCAACCAACCTCTTCTCAACGGCATTAATGAAGTCCATGAAGGTCGGGAAGGGGGTCCCCTCCCCCCAGATGCCGAGGCGCACCATATACGCCATGTTGCGGGGCTCCGAGGCGCCAGTGGCGGAGGCGTACACCACGCGCGCCTTGGGCAGCTTGTTCTGCAGCTCCAGCGCCGTGAGGCCCGTCTTCGTGGCCTTGCCCGAGCCCACCGGGCACAGGTTCTTTGCTTTGTGACACTCGTCGAATACGATCTGGGTGCTCGGTTAGGGGGGTATTTATTGCAAATTTTATATATAAAAGAAATATATATAAATCCGAAAGTATTTATGTATGTATGTTTGTCATTCTGTCACATTGAATGAATTCGAGGCTTTTATTTTTTATTGGATGTCCAATACACAGATAGCCTATGTAAGACCTAGAGCAACACATAGACTACTAACCTGTAAGCTCCTAGTAATGTCACCCGAACAAAGCGAAGGTAAACCACTAGTAAATAATAAACGAACTTTAAATACATAAGTATGAATGTATCTTATAAAAGAAGATACCAAACAATCCTATCTGTATGTCTAATACGGTCCTTATAAAATCCAACAGTCATTATTTGTTCCCAATCATGCATCAACCCTGACCGAATATAGCCCTCAAAAAGGATACGACCCCGTCGAAGTCATCCCCGCACCACTGCAGCAGCTGCTTGAGGCGCGTGCGGTACTTGGTGTTGGCCTGCGTCTCGCCGATGAGCGCCGAGTACGTGCTGAACACCACGCCCTTCTTCACGTTGCCGTTGATGGCCGACGAGATTTTTGCGTATTTGAACTGGTAAAAAGAGACGTTTATATTATTATGTGAATAGGATATGATTAAAATTTATATTATTTTAAAGTTACAGAAAAATGTGAAGTTTTAATTTACAAAAAGAGAACAAAATTTTTTATTTGGAAGGATAAATTTTGGCTTCCAAATAAACATATGAATAATTAATTGTAATTAATCCAATAATAAAACAAATTGTTTTTAGCAAATTGCACAGAGGTGTTGTATAGTGTAATTTCTAGATAGAAAATCCAAGCTTATATACTTTGCCTGTCCCAGAATTAGAACCTAGGATTCAATTCACATCATATATTACTTACCAGCCTCGAGAAATACTATTATTGGTGGGTCTTTATTAACGCAATAGAGCCCAAAACAATAATTTTAAATTTGTCTGTTAGTCTGTGCGTTTGAGCGCGCTAATCTCAGAAACGACTTAATTGATTTGGGTGCGCTTTCCACTGATGTATTGTGGTGAGCTTCACTTAACATTTAGTATTTTATTTTATTTCAATCAGTTCGTAAATAAAAAAAAACAATTTAAAGAATCACCTAGGGACGAATCCGAGCGAAGAGACGGTGAGCCGCTAGTAACAAAATAAAGTGTAACGAGTAAGGTGAAGTGAGGAGCGGGTGTTGGGGAGTAGAGGAGAGTGATGGGGATTGCGTAGGATATATAAATGTCATGCTCGGGATTGAAATTTATTATTCTGCAGTATTTAAGTGTTGTTAAAAAATCTGTGATTATGTGTGTGATAAAGTGATTTGTGAAAAAAACTATTTTTTATCTTCCCTGACTGCTTCACAAAATACATATAAATAAATATTTTGGGTCATTAACACACAGCACCATCTGGTTCCATGATAAGCTACGAGGCTTATGCTATGGATACCAGATAATTGATACGCTACACATACATAAATTTTAAATACATACATACTCGTATTATAAATATAAATACCCATGACTGGAGTACAAACATTCGTGCTCATCACACAAATAAATGCCTCCAGCGGGACTCGAAACCGCGACCGCTGGCACAGCAAGTAGGGTCACTGAAAAAGTTTATATTGTATGGCAACGTTACCTTGTTCAAGGAGTGCACTTCTATCTTGCCGGCGCCGATGTCGCGCAGGTCGCGCTCGGCGTCGTACTTGAGGTCGTTGGACACGGACACCCACACGGCGCGCCGCCGCCCGCGCAGGTAGTTCTCGAAGATGATGCCGGCGATGGTGCGCCCCTTGCCCACGCCCGCGCCGTCGCCTGCACGAACCAAACCATACAGTATTATAACATAATCTAATACTTTACAAACTTTTATCTATATACTCATATTATAAAGAGGAAAGATTTGATTGTTTATTTGTTTGCATTGAATAGGCTCCGAAACTACTGAACCGATTTATATGAAATTTGGTAAGAAGATAGTTTAAGACCCTGGGAAGGACGTAGGATAGTTTTTGTCCCGGAAATCATCCCTTAAGAGGGTGAAAATGAGGACGAAAGATTGTAAGGGGAAGCAACCTAGACACGAACCCGAGCGAAGCAAGGATGAGTCGCTAGTATTTTATATTTTCTCCAATATTACGGACACCGTATTTTTCAATTTATTCATATATTCACAAATATATTACCATTTAAATACTTCATCCGTATTGATATTATTAATGTGAAAGTTTGTGAGTAAAGATGTTTGTTACTCTTTCACGCCAGAACGGCTGAACGGATCTGGATGAAATTCCACACAGAGATAGATTATAGTCTGGACTAACAATAGGCTACTTTTTATCCCGGAAAGATGTACGTACGGTTTCCGTGGGATAGGTTTGTTTTTGTTTTCCAGTGTTTTACAAAAGAAAAATATCACTAGTAAAAAAGCCAAAAACACAAGAATAAAATATATAATAACCCACAAACAAATCATAAAATAAACTTATCATTAACTCAATACTACCAACCCAAATAAATGATAACTTTTAAATCTAATTTACACAAATAATGTATTAAATTTTTAAGGCAAGAAAGACTATGTATAAAAGTTGAGCGATGTAGACTGTACCATACACAGAGAAACATATGGTACAGTTTACTTTGCTCGATTATTTATATTCTTACATACCGATGAGGAAGCCGGCGCGCGTGCCGTCGGGCAGCATGTGCTCGTGCGCCTGCGACGCGTACACCACGGCCTCGAGCTGCAGCGCGGAGAGCAGGCCGCCGCGCACGGTGTCGTCGGGCAGGCACACGGCGTACGTCACGTCCACGGGCTCCACCGACGACAGCGACGCCGTCTCCACCACCGGGTCCGGGTGCTTGCGCCCCAGCTTCACTGCGACCGACACGGAACACGACCTTACACTCTTACTGTCACACTCCACGCAATATATAAATCCATACAGACGATCGCCTTTGATTTTAACGAAAACACTGCCAAAAGCAAAGGTTGTCGAAAGACACCAATTTTGATGGCGAACGATCTCGAAGTTAAAGCGCTGCAGTGCCTTCTCATAACAAATAATAGGATATACTCATCCAATTCTCCCCCCAAGCGCACACGCGATATCTTATTTAGATTCCTTCGCTGGACGGCACTGTTCACCGTCATAAGATTAGTGCCATTTCACCATTCCGTCAGTGTTAACAGGTACCAGAATCTACAGAACGGACCACTGATTCGATTCCTAACTGATGTTAAACCTTATTAAATAAAACTATCTTTTCGGATTATTTCGCGGATTTATTTTGATTTTTGGTTCCCGACGTTTCGAATGCTTTACAGCATCCATGGTCACGGGAGAGACTGAGGTGTTACATGTCTTGAATGTATAGTTGTTACAGACAGCCTACCCACAATTAACAAGATGAAAAATGCACCAATTATATTACAATATTTTTAACTTTAAAACATTTTTATAATTTCTAATTATAATTGAATATGGAAAATTATTTATTTAATTTTTGCTATTATTTTTTATAATTATTACAATTTTAAAATATTAATTAGTAATCTATATTTAGTGTTGCCATTATTATATTTATAACCATAAAGAAAAATATAAAATATAGTATTAATTATTTAAGCCATATAATTGTTCTATGTGTAATTTAAAAAAGTTAAAATTAATTAAGGATAATAATTTTAATGAAAATTTTTCATTTTTCATTTGTAAAAGTATATATTAATAGTGTTGCTTAGTAAGTTGTTTTTAAATAATAGCAAACTAAATTAAAATTATTATCCTTAATTAATTTTAACTTTTTTAAATTACACATAGAACAATTATATGGCTTAAATAATTAATACTATATTTTATATTTTTCTTTATGGTTATAAATATAATAATGGCAACACTAAATATAGATTACTAATTAATATTTTAAAATTGTAATAATTATAAAAAATAATAGCAAAAATTAAATAAATAATTTTCCATATTCAATTCTAGTTAAAATTATAAAAATGTTTTAAAGTTAAAAATATTGTAATGTAATTGGTGCATTTTTCATTTTGTTAATTGTGGGTAGGCTGTCTGTAACAACTATACATTCAAGACATGTAACACCTCAGTCTCTCCCGTGACCATGGATGCTGTAAAGCATTCGAAACGTCGGGAACCAAAAATCAAAATAAATCCGCGAAATAATCCGAAAAGATAGTTTTATTTAATAATGTCAAACATTCGCGTAAATCTAAGAAAGTATGATGTTAAACCTCATGGATTCCTTTACGGTAAAAAAATCACTCTTACACGCTTTTAGTTGTTAAATAAAAAAAAATATATATAGTGTTTAAAATCATAAACAACTTACACTTTGTAGGCATATAATCTGCATATGTCTCAGCTACTCCCATTTCTTCATCATCCACTTCTTCCTCCTCGCCAGGCATCTGTCAATTTAAAAAATAAAAATTATACCATAAACTCAGTCCTCTCTTCTTTCCCCCATTTTTTGACTACCCCATAGTCTCATAAACTAGCAAAAAAATGTAATATAAGACATGTGTTGCAGACACTATAAAATTACCTACCAACAACAAATATTTATTTTAAGATATTTTATATCTGACTTCAAAATCCCTTTAAAATTATGTAATGGAGACCGTCTAAAATTACCTATTCAAAAAAAACGTAAAAATCAGTTTTCAAAGACATCTCGTAACATACCAACAAAAACACATTCAACCATAGCACCTCTTACTTTTATAGGTCGATCAATAGCCATACCTTATCCATAGGCCACGTCTTAAATTGTGGCAGTTGTGCGAGCTGGCCGAGCATGCCCTGCAGGGACGCGCCCATGCCGGCCGCCCACACTTGCTTCAAATTCTGCTGCATGAACGGATTCATGCCTGTCAGGCCCACCATTTCCACTACACATCGAATAAAAATTTAAATATGTTACTATTATTATATATTTTGTATCACTTTCATTACACCACTCGTACATGTGGCATAGATGGAAATCTTGAGATAGATGTGTAGTGAGTCTAGGAGGGACAGGATTACGATATATTAGAGGAAGTGAGCAAAAAGCGGCGGGAAAATGGAAAAAGGAGACAGGTCTGAAGTTAAACAGTACAAACACAGGGTAAAACAGAAAAAGATTTTCAAAATACAACAGTATAGTAATCATATTATTATAGGATGCTCAGAAATATGCTTAAAAAAGTTGCGCTACAGTCAATATTATTGCTCAAGTGCAAATAGCATCAATGGGCATGCGATGCATATTATATATTTGTCATTCAATTATATCTTAGTTTGTTATATTCTATGAGTTAAAAGCACACACACAATATCTTGTTTTCTATCTAAACTTTATTAAAAATAAGCTTAATTATAGTGACATAAAAAACATAAAAAATTACAAAGAAGAATCTCTAAGCTCAAACCTATTAAACTAATGGTAAGTAAAACAGTAAAGCAATACTAGCTAATAAGGACACACGTCTAGGGCTACTTGAATGAACTATGGTCTATGGACTACTAAAAGAAAAAAAAATAGGATCAGAAGAAAAAAACTTAGATTTTGTAAAATTTATTACCACGACATAAATTGGTAAAAATATCAAATGGATTTGTTAGAATAGAAAATAAACAATAATTAGAAAATATTTCTTTTTATTTAAAATGTCATATTTTAAAAACACATGAAATTTTATATGGGATATGAAAATAATATTCAATACAAATACATATTGTGTCATGAACTCAAATAAATAAAAATACTTATGATATAACTAACTAAAACATTTAGTCCGCGTAGGAATCGAACCTATAACACATACGCAGCGACTCTTCGATATTAAAGATGGATCGTAAAATTAATTTTTAATAAGCAATTTCGCGCTACAGTGCATTCATTAACTAGAGGTGTTACTATGTAATGCAACTACTTGCGAGTTAACGAACGGTTTAATTTCACACTCTTTACAATGGCGTCGCAAATATGTAGTAATAAATAGTAATTAAAAAATAATTTTGCGTCAACGTTTAAAGAGAGCATTGGTGATCATAAAAGCCTTTTTTAACTTATTTTAAAAGTCCAAAAATGAATAACTTCTTTTTTTTAATAATATCGACTGAAATAAAAATCATCTTGATAAATCTAATCAGTTTAAGCTTAGTTTTAAAATATTATTTTCATTTGATCGCAACTTTCAAATATATCCTGCCAAAGTTTATGCCTAACTTATCCAATTTAAACTTTGACTGTATCGAACGTCTACTAAGATTAATACATGGGTTTGCTTACTGTTTCTGATCATTGCTAATAATATTATAGAATTACAAGTAGTACTCAAAATCTATAAAACAGCGAACTAACACGACGGTAGCTTCCTTACAGACTGACTACAGAAAAACGTAACATGACGATTTTTTCAATTAAAAAAAAAAATATAAATGTACTTCTACAAATCTATTTGATTAAAGAACATTTTAAATTTAAATGTAAAAATATAAAACTAATTTCTGCATCACGTTTGATGCTTTAATATATAATTCAGCATTTTGAAAACAAGCCAATTAATTGCAACTAAACGAAGCGACGCCACTGTCAAGGAACTACTAGCATCAAAAACAATATTAAGATGGCAGATAGAAACGTAATTATTATGTTTATTTATGTCTAAAATATACTTCAAATATACCGACTTCAAAAACAGAGTACGTAACATTGGCTCTGTCAACAAATCCAATGACAATCTGTGCTCAACTGGCACGCTTTGAAACCAATTAGCAAGAATTGAACTCCAAAAAAAAAAGTTCTTAATACAGCGGGCTTGGACAAGACAACATACTACAATGGCTTTCGACTAAAAGTATTTAAATTGTACTGAAATGACAATTTGAATTTTTTTTAGATTTCTCATCTATAACGATTATATTTTACAAAAATTTAGTAAAACAATTTATTAAAAAAAGATTTTGAAGTCGGTACACTATATTACTCTCTAAAATATTCATAATCTTCGTGCAAGCAACCGTACAGATACTAGATAGTGGTAGTTTTCCAATTAAACATTTGAACTATAGCAACGCTCCGCACAATCGAGCACTTGGAATAGTGTTGCTTTGGCGTGACCTACTAACTCAGTAGCAGAAAATATTATATAACAAATGTTTTTTCGCGTTGTTCGTGTTTGTGCGCCAAAGTGCGGCATTGTGCTCTGTAATTGGAAAACAGGGAGTACTCACTCTGAGCGAGTAGCGAGGCCGCGTTGTAGGCGGACGTGCCGGCGGCGAGCGGCGCGACCGGACCCGCTACCAACACACATGACTTTAACATTTTCCGTAGGTATTATTGTATTTATGTGAAATTTAAATCTGTTTATTTATTTATATTTATAATCATTTATTTCAGGCAATATTTACATAACGATCTTAAATATGTAAACAGAGGCCCATAGCATATATACCTTAAAACTAATATATATATTAATTATAAAAACTTAAGAAACTATTTAACACGTAGTGCAGACGTTAAATCTATATATTAACTAGCATCTCTAAATACCCTTCGTATTTGTAATATTAAGTTCTCAGAAATAATGTTTTTTTTTGATGAATTACCATTATAGCTTATTTTCGTAGTCTATACATCTATACATGTATAAATAAAGTCTTTGATTTCAAAATAACTATATTTTTTCAAGTACATAGAGTTCTTTATATCATGATGCCAGTACACAACCTTTTAATTTTTTTTTCTGTCTGTCTTTCTGTTTTCCGGCGTAATCCGATTGTAATGGAACTTTAACTGAAAGGTAGAGGAATTTGTAAAGCTACATATATTATGTTGAATTTCGCAAATATTTAAAGCTCCGTGCGAAAATCGAACACCCTTAAAAATTAGACAAAATTCGAAATTATATTTCTAAACTGCTAGGGACGCACCCAAGTGAAGCCAAGGTAAGTCACTAGTATGAGCTAAGTCCTCTTCCTATAAGTGAAAACCGTATAACAATCCGTACAGTAGTTTCTGAGATTCCCGAACAAATGCAAACTTAGGGCGGCAGAGAGCTTCATTAAGAATTACTTATATAGTAATACGTGTTGAGAGAACTCTGTTGCCCGATTTCACCAGCAACCCATAAGCTACCACCTACGTATGGGATCCCTAGCTTAAAAGTCCTCTAAACTAGCCCCTAAATTAAATTTCGTTTTACGATTGTCTTTAAGCCCATATTTCGAGCACCTAAATTAAGGATGCATTTTAACATTTAGATGACCCCTAACTGTCGGTGAAACAGAAACTGTCCCCTAACAGCCCCCTAACCATGCTTAGATGATCCCTTAAACTTAGGTGACGTTGGTGAAATCGGGCATGTATCACTTTTTAATCATATTACGAGTTTTGAGCTTTGGTATACTTAAAGTTTATATGGGAAAGGGTCTGCAGATAGCTAAAATTTGCTGACTCGCATAATTATTAATTTATATTTTATTTATGTATGTTTAAAATCACTCAATTTCTAAAAGGTTTTTTGTGATATTAGATATAAGATAAGCCTTCATCAATTTTATATCTATACATATAATAAAATTCTAACTATGCCGAATCTGTACAATAAATATTTTTTGGAAAATCTTATTAAAATAGTAATTATTATCGATACAGAGACCGAATCTATAGTTTTTAGAATTTTTGTCTGTCTCTCTGTCTGGGAACGCAAGGAGAAAACCACGGGACAGATTTTGATGAAATTTGGTATGATCAGGTCAGGATAGTTATCCGGATCAACATATAGGATACTTTTTACCGCGGGAAAATATCTCATCTCTGAGAAATATATACTAACCGGTGAATCGTTTCTAGGGACGAACCTGAGCGAAACGAGAGTGATTCGCTAGTTTTATATAAATTTTGAAAGTCGAAAAATTATATATTATTTAATCGACTTAACAAAGTCGAAATACAGTCATGGAGACGGGGCACTCCCATATCAAACCAAATAGAATTGCTTAAATTGCACCAATTACTTTTTTATACAGCTGATAACATAATAAAAAATTTTTTTTTATAAAAATCATTTTCAATTTACAACACTTAATAAAAAAAATAACTTGACCAGCGTCACCTTAAATATTGCTATAAAACAATTAATAGGTAATAAATCTGATTTTTCTTTATATTCGTTAATAGTTTTTAATATGTACAAGAAACAAACGCTTGTATGTTTCAAGACCTATTATTTTAATTACTTCTAGAATATTTTTAAGTCTATATCAGGAATATAATGCAATTTATTGAAGGACAGTATAAATTAAAAACTCACCTCCTCCTCCCCTGTCCAGACCCACAGTGATAGGCTTTGAGAGAGGGTTAAGTGCTGATATCTTAATAGGCTTCATGTTGGACATTTGGGCTAAAGCTGAACCAGATGGTACTGAAAAATCATAATAATATTATAATTGCGAAAGTTTGAGTCAGTGTATGTGTGTACGTCAATATTTCGCGCTGTTATACCTCAATGGATTTCAATGAACTCGAAATATAGATAGCTTACACTATGAATTAGGCTACTATTTACGACGTCTCTAACGTTCTTTTATACGGGAAAAAAGTAGTAACTCCACAAATTCATATGTAAAATCGACAATTGCCAAATTTTTTTTATGTCGTAAAAAAGGCATTAAAACTTGCACCATTAAAAAGATACTATTACGTATATATGATCGAGAAAATCAATCATGCGTGATTTTTTTCTTCAACAGGATTAAATGAACATACGTGATTTCATATATCGAACAATAAAATTTTTATTATTTATTGCACAATACTGCACTAAAATACCACAGTAAATTAATATTACGTGCTTCAACAATTACCTATAAACTGGACGATGCTAACTTTGCATACTTGTTCATTTTATCCGATTGCGGCGAAGCCCACAGGAGGGATAGGTTAATAAATTCACAAAAATTACAATCATGGTGATTTATATGTTTAATGCTATGTCAAAGCTATCTTATTTCTTTGATCAATGTTAAATGTAACACATTAGCCCAAGTCTATGGTCCCCATTTTTAATTTATTTCAAAACTAGCGACTCACCCTCGCTTCGCTCGTGTTTGTCCCTAGGTGATTCTTTAAACTTACGTCCCTTTAATATTTATTCATTTTATCACTTTATTGTTTATATTTATGAACCGATTGACAAATAATAAATTTTAAGTAAAGATAAGGTACTACAATACATTAGTGCAAGTTAAACCACACCCAAATCAGTTAAGAGTTTCTGAGATAAACGCGCACAAAGGCACAGACAAAAATTCTACAAATCATTGTTTTGGACTGCATAGCATTAATAAAGACCCCCCAATAATAGTTTTTCTCAAATATTTTCCATGTACAGACAGCGATCAGTTACACTTTTATTATATTTATAAATATCGTTTATCTCCTAGTGGCATCAGTAAACGAGGCCACAGATTGACAGGCTACAGAAGAAACATACATAGTGTTGGGGCATTTCATGAATTCATTCAGTTTCTTTCATAAAAAGTAACCATAGACGAAGAAATTTGAGCACTTTTAAGGAAAACACCCCATTGAGGTTAAACACCCGATTGAAATGAATCAATCACGTTTTTAAATTAGACCATAAATAAAATATTAAGACAATTTTGTTTAATCTCAATAACATAAAAGAATACATTTTTTTTAAATTATATCTCATATTTTCCAATCAGTAGGTATTTATTAAAAAATAAAGTACTTACTTCCTCTGCCTATTCCTATTAAAGGTTTCGTGAGTGAGCTGCCTAATATCTTGATAGGCTTCATATTAGCCGCTTGACCAAAGGCTAAGCCAGATGGTGCTGAAAAATAATAAAAAAATTAGCTAAAACTGACAAACATTAGCAATTTACTTAGTAAATCAAAATATATTTATGTACATAAATATAAATATTAAAGTATTCAACGTGACATCTATTAAAATAAAAATAAATGTTCGTATTTTTGTCCTATATGTGTTCCTAAGCTACGGTCCGATTGTGATGACACTCTGATGGGTTATTCTGTATAAGCCTACGAAAGTTCCTGTTCCTGTCAAAAAAAATGTTTTTTGGAAGTTTATCTTCTATGCATTCCTCCTAAACCATTAAAGCGTAGGGACGCACCCAAACAAAGCGAGGGTGAGTGGCTAGTATAGTTTATAAAACACCAAATGCGCCTTTTATTATATATACAAAACAAATATAAGATGCGTGCATTGTATAATTTCGTTTGAATTCAAAGCTACATTTAATCTCGAAGCTATTGATTTCCCGATATATTTGCTCATCCCGAGTTAGGCATTGCAGTGGACGGTCTAGTTTATATGTACTGCAGTGTAAAGTCCATTAGGTAAGTGGGTGGCGGGTCTAGTTTCCCCAACCTCCCCTCACATCTCGAAACACTTTCGGTGAAGAGAAGTTAACATTTTAAAGGCTTCTGTTTCAACGTTTGTTGTTAGTACGACGTCCTTACGACATCGGATTTGTTACCAATGCTTGTAAAAAAAAAACGTTTCCAATACTCGTGACTTTAACACAGATGTTGCGTTAATGTTTATTTCAATGATATTTTCCAAAAACTATTTAATGTACAGTTTCGGCTAAGTTACAATTTTATTATACACTAGCAACTCAGCCTTGCTTTGCTCGGTTTCGTCCTTAGCTTGATTCCCCATACATACTTTCATCCCTATGTTTACCCCCTTGAGGGATGATTTCCGGGAAAAAACGTATCCTATATCCTTCTTAGGATCTCAAACTATCTTCCTACCAAATTTCATCTAAATCGGTTCAGTAGATCCAAAAATTACCTCGTACAACGTCACAAACTCACAAACTTTACTTCTTTATAATATTAGTATAGATATGTATAGATTATTTTATATCGAGTTGTAATATCTTTTGAAACTTGATAGGAAAACCATATAAGAGTTTTCTTTTTATGGTTAAAAAGACCAGGCTTTATTTTGTCGATTCCGTAATTTCCTTGCTAAAATAGGTATATTAAATAAATCGTCATTATAAACGCAATTAAATACATAAACAGATATTTTTTTTAAATACTTCCTTATAAACTTTCATAACATTCATATTCTCCCAAAGCGGGAACCCCCAGCGCCAACATACAATGTGTTGTTATATATATTACAAATAGCACAAAACTTCTTATCTATAAATATAATAAAATTCTAACTGAGTCAAATATGTACATTAAATATTTTTTGGAAAATCTTATTGAAATAGACATTATTATTTATTATCGATACAGAGGCCGAATCTATAGTTTTTAGAATTTTTGTGTCTGTCTGTTAGCGCATCACAGAAAAAAAACTGGAGGGATTTTGATGAAATTTGGTATGGTGATAGTTGGTTATCCGGGTCAACATATAGGATACTTTTTACCGCGGAAAAGTATCTCATTTCTGAGAATAAATACAAAAACTGCAATAAAAGAGTATACTAATATGTAAAACCTAAGAATTTAGTTTTTGATCATCTGAACGCGGGCGGAGCCGCAGGCAACGCTAGTTTCAAGTATACTTTTGGCGGGAATCCCACCTACATGTGGTCGGTTACATCATTTGTCTATTGAACTCCTACTGAGTAATATTAATATCATAAGTGCGAAAGTATGTGAACTTGTTACTCTTTTACTCAAAATCTACTGAACAGATTTTAATAAAACTTTACAGTAATATAGCTTACACATTAGGAAGCACATAGATTACAAATTTATGAAGACATAGTAATACATAAACATACTATGCAGATGGAGCGGAAAAATAATAGTAATTAATATAAATTATTCCAATTAATTATTAATTCTGAACATTAAATAATTTTCTATTTCTTATGAAAAAATCTCTCTCACCAAACTGTGACGTATATGGAGTATATGAAGATGTTTAGGTATCATTTATTAGTGAAATCTGTCCGGTATGACCATCAAAGTAAAAACCTAATTAAAGCATTGAATCTGAATAGTTTCGATATAGGTAATTACAACACCATTTTGTTAGTTTCTACTTCTGAGGCGGCCAAATTGGTATACAATTTTCTTAGGATCCAGTTTATGTAACTATGTAGATTAAGGTATGATAGGGCTGGCATATTTTTGAAATAAAAGCCTTTAAAATAAATAGAAAAAAAAATTAACCCAAGTTCAATGTTCGTATAAATGTGTACTAAATATATCAAAAAGAAAGTATTTTAAAAAAAAAAGTTTCTTGTATGAAGAATGCCCCTATTCTTACTTTGTTTTTTTTTTTAATTCATTATAAGGTATCATTAACCGACTTTATTATAGCTTATAAAGATATGACTTTTTAAACAGAAAATACAGACCGAAATACAGAAAACACTATCTAATTCGGAAGAAAAGCGAATGAATGAATATTATAAAAATGAACTTTTTTCTAATCAGTTTTTAATTATAGGAATCACCAATTAAGTCATTCTTGTAATAATTTAAGTGCACTACTTTAATATAATGAAAATATTTAATTTAAAAGTATAGGTAAGACAATATAGACCTATAAATGGTAAAACTTACCAGCCAACGGATTTGTGGTCGCCTTGACAACAACAGGTATAGTGTTTGGAGTCTTTGTTTTGTCACCCATACGGGCTGCCGCAGCCAAAGTTTTACCCCCACCTTAACAAAGATATTTGTTTATATAAATGATGGCCTATTATATATCATAAATATAATTAGATTAATTAACAAAATCTTAAGAATTTTTCTAAAGAGTTATCGAAGATACAAATAAATACATCAAAATATATACCTGGTACTTCCAAATTGTCTGGGTCTTCATCATCATCAAAGTCTGAATCATCATCTGATGCTGCAGGAGAATCATCTCCATATGCTTTGCGTTTTGACTGCAATATAATATATTTTTTTTAATAGAATATCACATGTAGAATTCACATATAAATTAAATTTCATTATTAGGTTTATAATGTGGGCATAACATCTAAGTAGGCCAAATTAACGGTTTTGGGGCACAGGACTTATCTCAAATATACATTATTTGAAATATAAAACTTATATTTTGGTTTAACACCTCCAGGTAAATTTCTAAGAAATTAATTAGATTTCTAAGTAATCTATAGTGATGTGTGTGATGTAATGCCGGCATGTCCGCGGTCATGAAAGGATTAAAACTAAATTTTATTACAATATTAAGGATAACATGTGGATGCTAAGAGGATATTCACTATTCAGCACCTTAAAATAACCAACTAAAGTCAACCACTAACCAATAGTACTTTAATTCCTACAATTATAAAATTAAAAACATAAGAATAAAATTTATCTTGGATAGATATTTTATAAACAAAGTTATTATTAACAACTAGCATTTTAATCCTACTGAATGCTATATAAAACATCATCTTCCCCATAAACTCACACATCGTCTAGTTAACAAAATATGTATTTACAATTTTACTTCTCAGGTGTTGCTTAAAACTGGAATTTAAAATTGAGTGTTATTTATTTTAAATGTAATTATTGCCATGACTAAAAGACATTAATTCTATGTCTACAATAAACCCAATGTAAAACAATCAAAACAAACAATAAAAACAAAATAATATAAATGTTTGCATTTGATCCATAACTCAAAAGTTATTAAAAAAAATGTATTATATGTATACTGGTATCATAATAATTATTTAAATATATAATTTCTAAACATATTTGACAGTTTATTGTTATTATATATTTTATTATTATTATTATTATGTTTTAATAGAATTGTATACTTATTCAATATTACAAATGTTTACATTATACAAATAATGTTATTAAAACAATAAAAATATGTTTTTGGCACATAAGTATTTCCAATTTCAATGTTTCTTCATCTGGCAAGAGTACAAGTTTATATTGAACTTACATAACTGATAACAATGTTTTATAATGCTTTTTATTACTACTATAACTATTATAACCTTTACTGAAATGAAAAATGAATGCATACATAGACTAAACATAGTTGTCACTACAAAACAAATCTTGAGCCAATTTATATTTTCTTATTAGCAGAAATTTGACTAACTTCAGGAATATAAGAACATAACACTTTAAAAGAAACTAGTAAACAAAGAAAACATCGGTAAAATCCGTTCACAATGCATAGGACAAGTGTGATGTGCATAGCTAAGGTGCAGTTATTAGGACGTATTCTAGTACTAGACCTAGAACCTTCCAAGAAAATCAATACAGCCACACCCAGCTTGCATAATTAAATGCTAACACTACCGTACACCCACCAATTTCAAGATTTAATCACTCAAGTAATATAACATGTGAGCCTGCCATCACCTCATGACACTTTTTTTTGGTTATAAAACTTAAAAACAACGAAAAAAAACGCTAAAATGGCTTTTTTTATAATTGTCCCACCTTATTCTTCTTCATAACTTGTATTTTTACTTCCAACATAATGTTAAAAGTATAGAAATTAAACAAAAAATAAAAAAATTAACATTGTCGAGTTCATAAAAAAGTATCAAAACAAAAAACTATCATTACCATTTTTATACTCGAAATAAAGTTTGTGGTGTTTTAATCTCCAAAAATAGTTAACAAAAAGTTTAAACTGTTAAATATCTTCACATTAACGACACTCGCGAAACAATTAATGCGAAAAATACAAATTTTACACTCGATAAAAACTAGACGACCTGACGGCGGTCAATGCTTCCGCCATATTAAAAAAAATTAAAATATGAAAAGAGAAAGAATATTGTAATGTTGCACGATCGGATACTTTGCAAAAATGTTAAACATATGAACTAAATATTTGTTTTGTAAGTATATTAATTACTTTCATTAATAATACGTAATTGCTATCGATGTTTTATAAAAAGTAGAAAGATAAAAATATAAATAATGCGTTTTATTTTATTAAATATTTAGCTTATAAATTTAAGGCTTTATATTAAGCTTGCAAGTCACTGTATCCGATTTATATCAACTAGTTTGCGCTAAAGATGGGCCAACTCGGGTTTCCGCTAACCCGAGTTAACTCGAATTAAAATCATGGTAACTCGAGTTCAACCCGAGTTAAGTAACTCGAGTTAGCATTATAAGTGCTATGAAATTTATACATATATGCTTTCATTCTATTTCGAGTTGAATACATCTATTCTTTTTCAAGTTTTTGACATGTTTTGACTATAGTGAGTCTTTTTAAATATAGTAAGTAAACAAATGAAAGAAATTATATTATTATTATATTGTATTTTCTTATGTACATTGTATTAGTTATAGAAGTAAATTCCAGGCATGTCGGACTCGCCCACCGAGGGTTCCGTGCAAATTTGTAGGAAATCTGTTTAACTTTAATTTGTAACTTTTCAAATTTCGTGTTTCTAGGTAAGGGTTCTTTTTTTACCTTTTGAGGTACGGAACCCTGAAAAACAATAAACATAGCTTAGCTTTTGGCTTAGAATAAAGCAACTAAAATAATAACACCACTTCTCAAATAATAATTTGCTAAATTAACAACTATAAAGATGAAAATATAAGAAATAAGTATATTAATATTAAAATATAAATTAAAGTCTTTAAGAATATTAAAATAAAATGTTGGTAGATAGAGATACTGCCAAGCGGTGGTACTGTATCCGGTCTATAGTCAGAACATTCTTTACATTTAACTTCACACTCTTTACATTTATTTATTTATTTAATTCGTGGTAACAAAAATGTATACAAATATACTCCTTAATCTAGCAACAATTATTGTTTAACAAAACATTGGCAATGGAGTGCTGAGACGCACGCACTAGGATACCCTGTGTCGCGCACGTCTAACCTTCCACAGGACCCTCTTATTTAATTTAAGACTATAGCTTAAGGAGATAAGTTGTTAGATACCTAGAAGTATATAATAAAAATAATAATAAAATATTAAGACAATGATAAATTAAGTTATACATTATTTTTAGGAATCCAATATAATAACTTAAAAGTAAGTTTGAGCGCGCGTGTGTGTGTGTGTGTGTGTGTGTGTGTGTGTGTGTGTGTGTGTGTGTGTGTGTGTGTGTGTGTGTGTGTGTGTGTGTGTGTGTGTGTGTGTGTGTGTGTGTGTGTGTGTGTGTGTGTGTGTGTGTATGTGTGAGTGTGTGTGTGTGTGTGTGTGAGTATGTGTGTATCCTGAGGTTATGGCATCTTATCAGTATCAAGTTATTACTTTTAATAAATCTCCAGTTTCTGTGTAGTTTAGTCCCTTTAGCCAAGTTTTAATAGCAGACTTACATTTATTAGTTGTTAATGATAAAATATTAAGGTGTCGGTTTACCTTATTGTATAAACGCGGGCCGAGAACTTCAAAGTGTCGACTTGCGAGATATGTTCGGTACCGTTTAATATGAAAGACGACTGGAACTCTGCGATTTTTATAATTAGGATTACTACGTACTGCTAGTGAGTGAAATTTTAAGATTAATTTCAAAATTAAAAGTTGTCTTACTGATAACGCTTTACTATCTTTAAAGAGTAGATGTGTAGGATATCTGATTGGTTTTTTAAAATGATTTTAAGTATGGTTCTTTGAGCTCGTTCTAAGGGTAGAAGAATGGAGGTAGAACAGCCACCCCAAGCAGTAATACAGTAATTTAATAAGGATTGGACGAGTGCAAAATAGACCATCATTAGGAGATCTAAATTTGCAACATGAGAAATTTTCCTAAATATATATGAGAGTTTCCTAAGACGCTGTATTAGCATACCTATATGACTACGCCAGGAGAGAGAATTGTCAAGGACGACTCCAAGATAATTAATTTTATCCACTCGATTCAAGGATGGGCATGAGCAGATGTCAACATTACGTGGGCATCCATGAAGTTTTAGCGAAAACAAGTTACAAGGTTGTGAGGATAGCGTAGGAGAGAAGGTTATAAATTTAGTTTTAGCTAAATTCAGTGTAAGCAGATGAGTCGATAGCCAGTTTATGACTACTGAAAGTGCGTTTTCCGCAAAAGAACGTGCCTGTTCCCATGTTTTACCTTCTACAATAATGACTGTGTCATCTGCATAGCAGATAATTTTGCTATGAGGAATGGTCATACGACACAGGTCATTTATATAAATCAAAAAGATTGTTGGACCAAGCACGCTGCCCTGCGGAACCCCGTAGTTAACAGGCAGGTTATGACTTTTTAGTGTTCCTATTTTTACATATTGCTTGCGATTCCCGAGATAACTAGAAAAAATATCCAAGACATTTCCTCGAATGCCAATAGATTCAAGCTTATTTATAAGGATTGGGATAGAGACTGTGTCGAAAGCCTTTGAAAGGTCTAGAAAAATGGCAAGACATTTCTGTTTGGATTCAATATTATGAATAATTGTCTCAATAGAATGGTTAACAGCATCTTCAGTTGAGGTACCTGAAAGAAAGCCGAATTGGTTTTCCGAGATAATTTTGTTTTTACTAATATAAGAGCCTAGGCGATTATTCAATATCTTTTCAAATAGTTTGGAAGTGGCGCTTAAGACAGAAATTGGCCTGTAGTTTGTAACATTTTCTCTATCCCCAGCCTTATATATAGGATGAACGACGGCTGTTTTGAATACATCGGGAAATTTTCCCTGTTGCAGGCATAAATTAAAAATATATTTAATTATAGGAACAACGGTTTTGCTGGCTCTCTTAAGTATTGATACTGGGATACCGTCCCAACCTAATGCACAGTTTTCTTTGAGAGTTTTTAAAACATTAAGAATCTCAGTTTCATTCGTATCGAGACACACCATAGAATTAACCAATTGGTGAGGTTTGGTAAAATAGGAAGAGCTATTGAGAGAAGGATGGTTAATATCGATTTGTGCAGCTAATTTCGAGCCTATGTTTGCGAAGAAAGCATTCACCGAATCTATGGATTGTTGTGGCGTAGGAGACATTTTAAGGAGTTCATTGGGGGGAGGAGCTTTCTGCTTGGAGTTTAGGATACTGTATACTGCTTTCCAAGTCGTCTTTTGATTGCCTTGCGCTTTTAAAAGTTCATTTCTTTCAAAATTTCTCTTTAAGTTTCGGAGTAAATTGTTACAAAAATTGCGATATCGAATATACGTTAACTTTACTATAGCATTTCCAGGATTTTGTTTGGTTCTTTTGTGAAGCTTATCCCAATTCCGAATACATTTAAGTAAACCTGGGGTGATCCCGGGTTTTAAAACTTGTTTCTTGTGTGACACTTTTACGGTTTTAGTATGGTTACTTAAGACAGAAGTGATTACGTTTATAAAGTTATTAGCTGACGTATCCGCATCTAAGGAGTTGGTAACGGATGTAAAGTCCGTGTTTTCAATTTGAGAAACAGCCGCCTGAATATCGACTCGAGTTATAGTTTTTGAGGTCTTATAAAGAGCATTAGAATTACATTCAATACTAAGAAGGGTAGGGGCGTGATCCGTTATAAAGGTATCTAAAATAAGAGTGACTACATTCGTGTTAATTCTTAACAATACATGGTCCAGGCAGGCTTTATCACGCGTAGGAGTTAAATATGCTGGTAGATATCCATAAAAAGAAGTTGTCGTGAGGTAATCAATAGCAAATTTGTCCGGTATCTCAAGGTTAATGTCAAAGTTCATATCTCCCAAGATTGCGACATTGCGATATGAGGACAGAGATTTCAATGTAGTGCTAAGACTATTTAGGAAACCCTCTGAGTTTCGATACGATGGAGGACGATATAGGCAAATTAGGGCTAGATTTTGATTGCATATTTTAACAGTTAAGCAGTTTGCTTCCTCAAATTCAGGCTCAGAGACACTGCATGTGATGTCAGCGTGAATGTAGACAACAAGGCCATCATTCTGATTACGGAAACCCGATTTAAACGAAATGAAGCCTGGTATATTTGGAATAATCGGTGTTTTACTCAACCAGCATTCGGAAAGGATAATTATGTGGCACTCAGTATTGATTGTACTAAGTAAGACTAAAAACTCGTCAAAGTTTCGGTTAACGCTCCTTATGTTCATATGTATAATATTAAATGGATTTTTAAACTTATTTAAATAAATTTTACAATTTTGAGGGCTGCAGCTATATGAGTGAGCTACAGAGTATGCGTCTAATTTATACGTTATATCGTTATTGTTAGTCATTAGGTGGGGATGTGAAACACAGACAACCTATCATAGGGGGCCAAAAGGATAAACAAACAAAATATACTGAAGTACACGGAAAGATGATTCTGGCTATTTGCCCAGGAAGTGAAAATGTATGTGTCATTATGTGTATGTGTAGATTGAGATTAGAGTACCTAAAAATAACATAAATACAGATATTACAATTATAAATCACCATTTTCAACATTATTTTATACAAAAGGGAATTATTATATAACATTATAGTATTTCGTATATATTTATAACAATGAAAATTGAGGGAATAAGCACATAAAGATAGTCACAGTTGCTCACTTAACTTGTCTAGATCGCACTCTGAATCAATACGGATATGACGGGATCCTTCAGTTTTTCGTAAATATATTCTGCCGTTGGTAGTCCAGCAATATTTGTAGCTGTTTTTTGTCGCAAAATCACGTGTAAGGGAGAACAGTTTGCGACATTTAAAAGTAAGATGCTCGGACACATAGATAGGTTTTTCGGGGCCATCTAATTTTAGTAAATTTGTGTTGAACTTGTTTTTTTTATTGGTTTTATTATAGTTTTTAAAGGCCCCTAGGAAGCGATCTTTCATTGTGACCGTTGAGAAATCTACAATTATTGTTGAGTTATTATTTTTACTAGAATTTATTCGATAGATGTTTCTTATGTCGGAATTTCCGACCGTAATGTTTAGTAGGGTGCCAGTTTTTTCAATAAGATTTTGTAAATGTTCTTTTTTTTCCCCACTTTTATGGGGTACATTGCGGATGACGACGGCAGATATATTTTGGTTCTTTTCCAGATTTTCGATCTTTGTTTCAAGGGACTGTATATGAGCAAGGTGCGTCTTTTTATCCAGCTCGAGAGAATCTACTTTAGTTTTTATGTCATCGTATTGCATCGATATGAATTCTAAAGTAGCCCGAAAGTCATCATTTTGCTGTTTAATTGAGTTTATAGATGATTGAAGGAGCTCTAATTTTTTATTTTGCTGGCATTTGAAATCATCAAACAATTTCTTCATTTCATCCATTAGACCATAGCATTCGTCATCTTCGTTTAATCCTTCACGTTTTCTCTTTTGCTGCTTACGTGCTTTAGTTATACGTACGGGTGATTTAGGTTCGTCGTCGGCTGGCTGCGGAGCCTTACGTGTAGTTTTATTGGGTGAGGACTTTGTAGCTATTTCGCTCATCCTTATTTGTTATTATAATAACGGAGAGAGATAAATAGAAGCACTTGTTGCGTTATATTTATGATTTTAAAACTTCGGGTAGATACGAATCTGTTACTATATTGCTGTCTATTGCGAGCCTCTTGTAGAAATAGGCTAAGGAAAAGGATTAGCGCGCTTTACATTGAACTGGCGCTTCAAAAATTTCCCAAAAAAAAAAAAGGATGTTTCTTTTGGCCCCGGCACTATCGAAACAAACATAATTAAACTTTTTATAAAGAATTAAAACAATGAATAATGAATTATTATATTTAAGAACTCTTAATTTAACAAAAATGCAACTTTTTGGAGACTCGCTACCTACTGAAATTTCTAATGTCACTTCGTTCGCGCGCAAATATTCGTAAGCATACGGGTAAAATCGGCTTCTCTCGGAAAGCAAACTTCGTTTCGTATATGAAATGTGAGACGAAGTTCGAATCCTCATTATAAGAAACGAGGTTCGTGTGTCGTTCGGGTGTCGGTGTCTAACCCGAGTTATAATCCGTCAAACTCGGGCTGACTCGACGGTGAAACGAGGTTCGTGTGTCGTTGGGGTGTTGGTGTCTAACCCGAGTTACGATCGGTCGAACTCGGGCTAACTCGACGTGAGGCTAACTCGGGTTAACCCGAGTTGGCAAACCGAGTTGACACATCGCTAGTTTGCGCATGGTAAATACTAAATGGTAATGATGGCGATGGCGATGGGTATGCGTCGATATTCAATTTAATTGCCATCCACAATTTAACTATACTCTTTGCATGATTCAATTCATAAATTCCACTAAATTGACACTTGTAGAATTCTTTTTTTAATATCTCTTATTGTATCTATGATAATTTCTACTAATATTTTCGTTATTGTGCTTATTACATTAAATTGAGACTTGAGAGTTGATTTATTAAAATTGGTACTCATATTTTTATTTATTTTACGTTTATATTCTATATTTTATTAATATTAAAAATTACGGGTGAAACAAATAGCCAATGTAGATTTTAACACTTTTATTACTACATATTTGTACATATTACTTTATGTGAATATTTATTATAATAATAAAGTGTAATCTTAAGTATATTTAAGCAATTTGAACCAATAAAAACTAGCGGCTTGCCATCTCTTCGCTCGAGTTTGTCCCTAGATACGTTTTAACGATTAGTATGGAATAGATAGACTACAAATAGATAGATAGACTACATTATATACTAGCGACTCACCCTCGCTTTGCTCGGGTTCGTACCTATATGATTCTTTTAATTGACATAACTTTTTTATTTATGAACCGATGGACACATACTAAATATTAAGTGAATCTTACTATAATCCATGAGTGAAAACCGCAACCAAATCGGTTAAGCCGTTTCTGAGATTAGCGCGCACAAACGCACAAACAGCACAACAGGCAAGAATTCCAACAATCATTGTTTTGGGTTCTATTGCGTTAATAAAGAGTTTTTCTCAAATATCTTCCATGTAGAGACAGCGATCAGAACATCAGCTACAATTTTATTATATGTATAGATATACATAGGTATTATATACATAGGCGTGATGAGTTGTTGTGGGTTGTATTAAAGCATGTTTTCTTGTGAGAATGAGGTAATCTCTCGCGGTAAAAGTAGCTTAAATCACTCTCCAGCCCTTCAACTATCTCCACACAAAAATAATCACGCCAATCCGTCCCTCTGTTTTGATGTGAAAGAAAGACAATCAAACAAAAAAACACACTTTCAAATAATTAATATTACTAGCATTGCCCGCGGCTTCGCCCGCGTTCAGATGACCAACAACCAAATCCTTAGGTTCTACATATTAGTATACTCTTACATTGCAATTTTTGAATTTTTCTCAGTAATGAGACATTTTCCCGCGGTAAAAAGTATCCTATATGTTGACCCGAATAACCAGCTATCACCATACCAAATTTCATCAAAATCCCTCCAGTGGTTTTTCCTGCGATGCGGTAACAGACAGACAAAAATTCTAAAAACTATAGATTCGGCCTCTGTATCGATAATAATGTCTATTTCAATAAGATTTACTAAAAAAATATTTAATGTACAGATTCGGCTTAGTTACAATTTTATTATATGTATCTGTTATACTTTACGACTTATTCTCATACCTACCGAATATACAAGAAAAATAATTAAAATCGGTTAAACCGTTTCGGAGGAGTGCGACCACAAACACCGTTACACGAGATATTTATATATTAGATAAGTAAAAAGTAGGTAATAAGTATGGATATGGATATTATATGTTAGTATACATATTATGTAATGTTATATGGTAATTACTGAGCCAGACATGAGACATGTTTATTATTTAGGTATCTTTAACGAATCGAATCGAATTAATCGAAACTGTTGGACCGATTTAAATGAAATTTTACTTGGTGGTACCTTATATCCCCGGTCAACTACTATTGGATTTTAATGAAACTTTATAATAATATAGTTCATATGTAACGGTAACGGAAATTCGGGTGTAAATGTAAACACACGAGTAAAAAGTATTTTTTAGGAAGGAAGGGGTTACAAGAATAAAAAAGCATAACTTTGTAGTTATTTCAAAAATATTTAATTTAAAAATAATAATGTAATTAACATTACGGAAACCTCATACAACACAAATATATTTACAAAAAATATTACTTTTCGTGCTTTTGCATTAGCAAAATCTTTAACGATGTCACTAACTTCAATTTTGATTTCATGTCCAATACCATGAGTATAGTAACGATAAAATATTCGTCAATCTTCTTTACAACAATGTTGATCTGAGATAGTTTTTAAATATTTTTAGTTTAGAAAATGATCTTTCCCTATGTGCTACAGTGACTGAATGGCCATGTGAGGTAAATTCTAAGTGCTGTGGACAGATTTGGAAACACTGAAATTAATTTATTCGTAAACGAATAATTTAAAATATCCAACGACGTAGCGGAATCGTCAATAAACATTTCGATTTCATTAAAGAACTTCTCCACATCTGAAGAGCTAGCACTGTTTATTTTCTAAATTAGAACCATGTGCTTTTTTTACTCGTATATCACAGTGCAAATCCTTTCAGTGTTTTAATTTTTGAAGAAATGAAAAAATTACCTTATTTTGATCCAAAAGTTCAAACTTCAAACCTTTCGTCGAATCTAATAGGTAGTAGTATAAAACTTTAAAATCTGTTTTTGCGTCTGTTATCGGTTCATCCTCCGCCTTTTAATTAAAAAATCTTCTACTGTTACTTGAACAAAACATAGAATATTTATTTATTACTCGCGACTCACCCTCGCTTCGCTTGGGTTCGTTTCTAAGTACGTTTTAAGTTTAACGGTTAGTATGGAATAGATAGTCGATTGCTTGCTCTGTGAAAAACAAAAACAAATCTATCCCACAGGAACTGTACATTTATTCGGGATTAAAAATAACATATATCCTATCCTATTCCAGAATATAATCTATCTATGTGTCAAATTGAATCCAGAAGTGGTCAGACGTTCTGGCATGATTTAGTAACAAACATCCATCCAATCTTTCGCATTTATAAATTTACTAGCGGCTCACCCTCGCTTCGCTCGGGTTCACCTCTAGAAAAGCACAAACACATCTATCCCACGAGAACCGTTCATTTCTAAATGTTGACCCGAGCACTAAGTTTTATCACTATACAAAATTAAGTTAAAATCGGTTGATTACTTTTTGCGTGAAACGCGCACATCGATTTGACTAAGTTTTATTATAGGTATAGATAAGAATAAATATTGCGAGTGTAACTTAGAAGATAGACATATACTATTCAGAACTTTTCTGTAGGACTTTTCAAGACCTACAATTTTTTAGTATATTGTTTTGACTTATGTCTTAAGGCTTAGCCAGAGGAAGGTTTCTAGGGAGGACTCGATAAAACCAGT
The DNA here is from genome assembly GCA_947093115.1 of Brenthis daphne. Taxonomy (NCBI): domain Eukaryota; kingdom Metazoa; phylum Arthropoda; class Insecta; order Lepidoptera; family Nymphalidae; genus Brenthis; species Brenthis daphne. Next base: position 28,267,217 of record OX352471.1, on the reverse strand, counting down.
TATTGCATTTTCCCGTGGGAAAGAAAGATTTTCTTTAAGTAAAAGGTATCTAGGCAGTGGTATCCCAGTGGTAACGCGCTTGCTTGGGAAACCGAGTGAAGCAAGTTCAAATCCCGGGTCTCGCACCTCTCATATTTTCATGTGCGAATCATTTCTACAGTTACTACAGTTTTTTGACTATCCCACGGGAATTCTTTAATTTTCCGGGATGAAAAGAATCTAAGATGTTGCCCGGGGATATAAGGTACCACCATGCAAAATTTCATTTAAATAGGTCCAATAGATCCGGAGATTAGCCCGTACAAAGAGAAAAACAGATAAACAGCTCGCTCGGGTTCGTCCATACATACGAATATGTTGTATTATCTCTTTAACCATTTGTCCAAATTATATGCAGTAAAAGGGAAAAGTCTTTTATTTTAAACGTTTAAGACGATAAATTTACTTATTTTGATAAGAATTCATAATTGTTGATAATATGACCAATAAACATGACCTGCCGATTTAAATGATTTTTTTATTATAAAAACTACTTTTTGTGACTTAAATATAAAAGTTAGACATATGCTGTCGCTGACTTTTTTGTAGGCATTATTAAGCTCTACAACTTTTCTCTAGAACATAATCATATATCTCTCATCGTTAAGGCAGCGTTCGTAAGAAACGTTTTCGTTCGACCGTTTTTTCTCTGACTTACTTTGCAAATCCGACTACCACGAAAAAGCCTTTTCATTTTTCGGGTTAATATATAGCCTATGACACTCAGAAAGAACGTGGCTTTCTATTGGTAAAAGAATTTTGAAAATCGGTTCAGTAGATCCAGAGATTACCCCCTACAACGTCACAAACTCACAAACTCACAAACTCACAAGATCACAAACTTTACCTCTTTATAATATTAGTATAGATAAGATTAAGGGAAGAAATGGGATTAAATACAAAATTTTATAAATATGTAAAACGAGATCTGCGAAAATAATGGTAGTTCAGTTAAGTACGTAAGCGCTATTTTAACCATGAATAACAAATAAAACTTTTTTATTTTCATTTTAATAGTTTTTTCATTTATTTATTATCTTTATTTTATTTCTTTTAATATTCGTTATCTGTGATTTGTGGTCAGCCATATTGTCGTATTGCATAAATGATAGAATAGATTGCTACATATATAAAGTCGTATTGAGTTGCGTTCATATTTTTTCGCTTGTGTAATTATTATATTCATTAAAACAATTTTAAGAACCATATTAACTTGTGAATATCAACGAAACTACTAGATATTACTAAAATGAATTCTCTTGTTGGTTATGGAAGCGACGATGAATATGAGTCTGATCGATATGGGCGTCGTTCTTCGGTAAGTAAAAAATATCTTGAATTTTCTCTGTAGATTTCGAAGTTTCATTCAGGAAACTTAGTCTTTATATATCTAACAATAAGCATATGGGTGATATGTTAACTTTTTATGTATAGTTTTTACTTGTTATCATTTTGTTTGATTGTTACTTGCATAAATGGCTTGAAGAGTTATAAGCGTAAGAAATGTATGTGTTTAAACGAAAGAATTTGGGTACAACAACAAAGTAAAATTAGGTATTAGAATTGAAGTGTTTTTTTAGAAAATTATATTAATCTATCTTCTCTGCTTGACAATAGACTGATATTCTAGGTGGGCACCGGAGGAAAACGGAAGGAGGATGATACTAACTACGACGATGTCAACATGGATTTGAGCGAGGTAAGCTGCTTTTAATTGAAAATATAATATTATTTCTGTATTTGGGTCTAGATTAACAATTTGGTCACAAAAATAAGTAGAAGTCGGTTCTATTAGATGAGATATGCTAATAGCGTATTCATTAGTAATATATTGTATTTATTGTTATGAAACTGGTTGTACTTTTGATAAGATTTGCTATTTATGATGCTTGGATCATTTAATAAATTACATTTTAGATTTATTGTTACTTTTAGAAAAACATTATGTATGTTATTCCAATTAAACCTCCTATAATTTTTGACTAGCTTGAATTTAATGAAGAAAAATTCTGTTGTACAATGAATTGAAGTGGAAATTTTACATATTCATTTAGATATGTATGTGTAAACTAAAATTTTAAGAAGTCAAGTAATATGTAATTAAAAATGAAGACCAAACAAATGAGTAAATTTTTACAGCTATACTGTATTTCTTACTATAAGTACTTTCAGTTTTGTAATTATTCTTTTTGAAATTTATTATAATTTCACTTCAAATATCAAATATATAAATAAAACCACTATGGATATTTATGTTATGTAAAATATAAAACATATTTACAATGGGATAAATTATGTGTCGTTTCCAAAAGTAAAAATATTGTATAAAAAAAAATGATTGAAAAATAACTTCAAATTCATATAAAAAAATTTTTCAACGATGATATTAACACTTTTATTATTTTATATGTTACCCATTTGTAAATTGACACAAAACAAAGTCAAATACCAACGCTGCGACTTCAAGATGAGCATCTGATGTGGCCCTCCTTTAAGACCAGCATGTGAGTACATAGGCTTAAGACAGATAAAGAAATGATGGAAAACAATTATTATCTGTATTTTTAACCTTAAAATGGTGAAAAGGTATTTTTATTTTATATTTATTTTTAAACAGGTTTAATATGTATATGAATTATTATAATTTATATTAACACCAATCACAAATTATCTGTTTATAGAATTTTTCCATATTATAGTAAATAAGGTAAGATTCATACTAATAAAAACTTACACGTAAAACAGTGGTATATTTTTTTCTTTGACAGAAGCAACATATTTTGAACAAATTCATATTGGTGCATGGAAATTATAAACAGAACATTCTCTCTTTATGTCAGAGCAATATATTTTCTACTTTTACCAAAAGCATTATATGGCATTAATAAGTCCAATTTTTTTTATTCAAGACTTAATCTTTGGCACTATGATTCATATTTATGGAGACATTTCTTTTTTTGCTTCTAAAGGTTAATTACAACTCAAACAAACTTGATCAAATAAAAACTATACTAAAATTTTTTTAAGGTTACAATTACTAAGCTTAGATTATTAATTATGCCTTATTCACCAATTTGATAATACTATTGTTAATCAAATAATACAAGAGCTTTTGCAAGAATATTTTTAGCATAGTATATAACTGATGATGACGTCAATAATATTTTGTCGCAGGAATCCCAGGGAGCAGAGTCGGAGCCCGAGCTTCCGCCAGCTGAGCAGCAGTCTTCACGGCAATCTTCCAGGGGTGCTCGGCAAGGTTCAAGTGAGTTATACTTGTAAGACTACATACATGTATAATGTTCTGTGATTAACTGACAAAGACTTGTCTACGTGGTTCAAAAATATGCACAAATTGTTTTAATAAAAAATGTAAAAATAAATCTTTCTGCATTTTAACACTTTATCAAGTTCTGCATTATTGGTCGCTTGTAAGAAATTCTTGTCAGTATAAAGCCGCCTTTGCACTTCTGCCGTTTATTTAATAAACCTGTGATATAAAATATAGATTAATTTAAAGATTATATAAACTAATTTTCCCCGTCAAAAGGATATTTCTAAGTATGTTTAATCCAATGTATTCTTCAACAGACGACAGTCGAGAATGCGACCGTGACCGTGATCGCGAGCGCGACCGTACATCGGATCGCGATCGTCGCCGCGACAAGGACCGTCATGAGCGCGAACGTCGCTCTCCGCGGAGAGATGAAAAATACAGAGAAAATAATAGAGATAGGTACATACAATATGTCAGCTATTAGTTTTATAGAGTATATAAAAATAAATATTAGTTATCTATTCTTTAAAATACTTAAGGCTACGCGCTCACAACTAATTTTTATAGCGGCAATATATTTTTGCCTTGTCAAAATATTGAAAATATATGAGAAATACGAAAGTATGCGCGATTATACTGTTAAAATAAAATATATTATACATCCATAAAATATGAATAACTCAATTTCATCTTATTAATTGATAGTATTAGAGACTATATTTTACTTCTAGATCTGAGCGTAATCGAGGCGCCTATGACGGGCCCAAGCGTGGTTTGCTGGGCGATAGACCGGATGAAAGACCTGCTGACAATAAGGTAAGATAGCATTTTCTTTTTATATAAACTAATCAATAAATGTTAAAAATGTAAATCTAATTACATATACTCTGATGAGCATTATGATTTTTCTGTAGAATACAATATGTGTATGAAGCATGGTGTTCAAAGGTCCTTTTAAATGCATCAAAGCAATATTCACACAGAAATATGCTCAGGTGATGCAAGTTCCTGATAAGATACACTGTAGTGCAACCAAGAGTAGTAAGGCTTGGACTGAATCAAATGGAATGAATCACTCCAAGGCACTAATTAGAGCCTACGACAAAAGGTTTAACAATCTTATGCTAGGGCTAAACAGAAAAACCTTACGATTACTGGTAAGGGCCTTTACTGGACACTGCTGCTTAAATAAGCACATGTTCAATCTGGGGCTGAGCGAAACGCGAACCTGCAGAATTTGCAGGGAGGCAGACGAAACGCCACTGCATCTTCTGTGGGAATGTGAACCGCTCATGCACAAACGTAGTATTCATCTAGGAAAACAATTTCCAAGCCTAGATGAAATAAAAGAGTGCAACCCTAAGAAAATCCTGCAGTTCTTAACATCTGCAGGGTTTAGTGGTTCACTCTAGTACAAAATAGCGGCGATCACAATAGACCAGAAATGGTCGCAGTGATACAAAATAGCCGCTCAACAGAAATAAAAAAAAAAAAAAAAAACCAAGAGTAGTATCTAGTTGGTTAATAAAAAGCCTGAATTTAAAAATAACTACGGATTTACTCTCGCTTCGGCTTAGGAAATATAAGGTATAAAAGTAAATGTCCAAAGAAAACTTTTTTTGCACCAGGATTTTTGCAGACATATATGGGATAAACCACCAGAGTTTCATCACCATTGGATCAATGGTTTAAGAATACATAAAGGACAAATATTTAAACATTCATATTTATTTATTAATATAGTTTAAAACTATAGTTTAATAACTTTAGGGTGCTCAAAATAATATTGATATAATGAGTCCAGCATAATACTTTCTTAGATTTCCAGCATTTTATATTATGACAATAATTCCCAGATGCCTGCACTCATGGACTTAAAGCCGTACGGCGGAGAACCACCACCAGGACTAAGTCGCTCGCAAGACGCTCGTGATGCCGTTTCTCCTAGGTACTGATACCATTCCTTTTGTATGTATTTTTGAATTGACTTTAGAAGAGTAAGATATTCTCAATTTAGCTGTATTTTTTAAATTATTATTTTTTAAATTAGAATAGGCTAATTTTATATTTAGAGAAAAAAATGTACTATTGAAATATTTAATTTTACGTGATTTTGAAGTTGATTTTTTTTAACTCAAAATTTTAACAATTGTTTCAATCTGCCGGAAATTTTACTATTACGTATTAATTTTTTTTTTTTTTTTAAACAAGTATACTTTGTTTCATAGGTTCGTAGACCGCGATCGTCGCGACAGAGACAGAGAACGCGATCGCGACAGGGAAAGTCGACACAGCAGACGCTCGGAAGAAAGAAGGTTTGATCATATACATTTATATTCCACTAGTTATTGCCTGCTGCGCCGCCCGCGAAGTAGTCGATATAGTGAAACTGCGCTGCACACGGTTTTAGGCCATTTATTTTTGAATGCCATACACTGTTCACAATTTTTTTTTTGTTTCAAAAAACAAAAGACGTTATACTTTTTTTTATTTGTTTTTTTTTTTTTTATTTAATCTAAATATTTTATTTATAAGCAAAAACCTAAGTGTACATTAAGGTCTATGAAGATTAAAAGAAATATTTACGTACTCCCAGCAAGACGTTTTGCATATGTATAAGCCAACTTCAGTCCGAACTTAAATGCATTGAAATGAAACGAACTTTGTTCAATTAGACTTATTACGAGCACTTTAAAAGCACTTTTATATTTTTACTTTTTATTACCATTTGTATTTGTAATATGATGTTCTGAAATAAATAAATAAAATAAAAAAAGAAATAAAAAAGACATAATGTAAATGTGTTATAGAAATATGAGATTTCAGTTGGTAATCACGCTTCACAATTCTTTTGACACAAAAGATCTAATTTAAAATTTATTCATGCTGTTTTTCACAGATCTGGGAGGGATAGGAATTCAGAACATCGTTCGCGATCGCGTGGAGCCGCTTTTCCTCCACCATATTCCAGGTAAAAATATATAATAAATAAAAAAAAAATTGTTTTTGGATAATTTTAATGTGCAGAAATCGTCAAAACGAATTAATGAAGCCAAACTCTTAAATGTTTATTAGTAGTATGTGTATATATTGAAGAGTTCCATTATCCAACAAAGAAATGTTATAATCGACTTTATAATACATAATATTAAATATTTTCAGTGAACTTTATAAGTTAGATTCAATAGTAGCTTAAAAACAAAACTATATAACAAATACTTATTTAATGATAATTAAAATTTTCCTTCTTTGTCAGCACTTCAAATGAACGACGGGGCTCCCCACCATCCGGAGACTACAGGCCATCTTCATATAAAGTTAACAAGAAACTTGAAGTTATGGAAAAAATGGGTATGGATATAGTTCATATTTAATTTTAAATAAAACTATCTTTTCGGATTTTGTCGCGGATTTATTTGTATTTTTGTTTCCCGACGTTTCGAATGCTTTACAGCATCCATGGTCACGGGAGAGACTGAGGTGTTACATGTCTTAAAGATATAGTTGTTACAGACAGCCTACCCACAATTAACAAAATGAAAATTGCACCAATTACATTACAATATTTTAACTTTAAATATTTTTTTATAATTTTAATTATAATTGAATATGGAAAATTATTTATTTAATTTTTGCTATTATTTTTATAATTATTACAATTTTAAAAATATTGATTAGCAATCTATATTTAGTGTTGCCATTATTATATTTATAACCATAAGAAAAATATAAAATATAGTATTAATTATTTAAGCCACAATTGATCTATGTGTAATTTGAAAAAGTTAAGATTAATTAAAAAATAATAATTTTAATTTAAATTTGCTATTATTTAAAAACAAATTATTAAGCAACACATTACTACATACATTTACAAATGAAAAAGTGAAAAAATATTATTAATCAGAAATGCTATCTTTTTGATCTACACAGTAAGAACTTACTACATCTACCTGTCTGTTATGTTTAGATTTATTATTAGATTTTATTATATTAATAACAGGATCCCATGACGATGGTAGTACCCAGCCATCTTCCCTATTGAAATTAGGATGTTTTTTAATTTCTATGGCCTCTCGAATCATTCTAGGGCGATATCGGTTTTCTTTCGCCAGGATTTGAGGCCTATCGAAGCGAATATAATGGCTTGGGCGGTCCTGACTGTGTTTGCAGACAGCAGATGTTGTATTGCGACGGTGCTTCACATCAGCTATGTGTTCTTTGACCCGGGTTCTAATGGATCTCTTTGTTTGTCCGATGTAAGAGAGCCCACAATCACAATCAAGCTTGTAAACTCCTGCATCTTGTAGAGGGATGTGGCACTTGACAGGTGGTAGAAACTGACTAATTTTCTTTGGCGGCTTGAAGTAAGTTTTAATTGAAGCTCGCTTTAGAATGTAGCCAATCTTGTCAGTGACGCCTCTCATGTAAGGTAGGACTGCAGGGACGCGCTCGACTGTGGCTGGTTTCACTCGGTCCCTGTGACGTAGGCGCGGCACTTGCAGCTTGTTGTCTCGCAGAACTTGCTTGACATGTTGCAGTTCTCCGGCCAGGTGTTGCTCGTCACAGATCCCGCGTGCCCTCTGAAACAAAGATTTTCCCACGGTAGCTAACTGTGAAGGGGGGTGGTGAGATTCACCATTCAAGTACCTATCAGTAATCTATATCTAACGCTCCGCTACGTCCAATTGTGAGTCAAATCGACACACCGACTTATAAATTGGCCCAACTAGTAGCGAAAGTACTCTCAACACTCAGAGGACGAACATCAGCGTTTACAAGGGACTCATACCATTTTGTCAATGAGATAAAACACCTACAACTCATGGACAATGAAACTATGGTCAGTTTTGATGTACAGTCTCTATTCACCAACCTACCAGTAGAGGACTGTGTCAAAATAGTATCAAGAAAGCTACGGGATAATAGTATGCAAGAAGAATACACTGAACTTTTGAAACACTGCCTTACATCTGGCTATCTATTGTGGAATGATGAATTCTACAAGCAAGTGGATGGAGTGGCCATGGGTTCGCCGGTCTCTCCCGTTGTAGCTGACATCTTCATGGAGGCCTTTGAGGAGACCGCCCTAAACACATCACCTGTGACCCCTCGTTTCTACAAGCGGTATGTAGATGACACTTTCACAATATTACCATCTGATAAAATATCTGTATTCTTAGAACATCTTAACTCCATAAACCCTAAAATACAATTTACAATGGAATTGGAGTCTAATAATTCTTTAGCTTTCTTAGATGTATTAGTCATACGTAACCCAGATAACACCTTGAGTCATACTGTGTATCGAAAGAAGACCCATACTGATAGGTACTTGAATGGTGAATCTCACCACCCCCCTTCACAGTTAGCTACCGTGGGAAAATCTTTGTTTCAGAGGGCACGCGGGATCTGTGACGAGCAACACCTGGCCGGAGAACTGCAACATGTCAAGCAAGTTCTGCGAGACAACAAGCTGCAAGTGCCGCGCCTACGTCACAGGGACCGAGTGAAACCAGCCACAGTCGAGCGCGTCCCTGCAGTCCTACCTTACATGAGAGGCGTCACTGACAAGATTGGCTACATTCTAAAGCGAGCTTCAATTAAAACTTACTTCAAGCCGCCAAAGAAAATTAGTCAGTTTCTACCACCTGTCAAGTGCCACATCCCTCTACAAGATGCAGGAGTTTACAAGCTTGATTGTGATTGTGGGCTCTCTTACATCGGACAAACAAAGAGATCCATTAGAACCCGGGTCAAAGAACACATAGCTGATGTGAAGCACCGTCGCAATACAACATCTGCTGTCTGCAAACACAGTCAGGACCGCCCAAGCCATTATATTCGCTTCGATAGGCCTCAAATCCTGGCGAAAGAAAACCGATATCGCCCTAGAATGATTCGAGAGGCCATAGAAATTAAAAAACATCCTAATTTCAATAGGGAAGATGGCTGGGTACTACCATCGTCATGGGATCCTGTTATTAATATAATAAAATCTAATAATAAATCTAAACATAACAGACAGGTAGATGTAGTAAGTTCTTACTGTGTAGATCAAAAAGATAGCATTTCTGATTAATAATATTTTTTCACTTTTTCATTTGTAAATGTATGTAGTAATGTGTTGCTTAATAATTTGTTTTTAAATAATAGCAAATTTAAATTAAAATTATTATTTTTTAATTAATCTTAACTTTTTCAAATTACACATAGATCAATTGTGGCTTAAATAATTAATACTATATTTTATATTTTTCTTATGGTTATAAATATAATAATGGCAACACTAAATATAGATTGCTAATTAATATTTTTAAAATTGTAATAATTATAAAAATAATAGCAAAAGTTAAATAAATAATTTTCCATATTCAATTATAATTAAAATTATAAAAAAATATTTAAAGTTAAAATATTGTAATGTAATTGGTGCAATTTTCATTTTGTTAATTGTGGGTAGGCTGTCTGTAACAACTATATCTTTAAGACATGTAACACCTCAGTCTCTCCCGTGACCATGGATGCTGTAAAGCATTCGAAACGTCGGGAAACAAAAATACAAATAAATCCGCGACAAAAGCCGAAAAGATAGTTTTATTTAAAATGTCAAATATTCGCGTAAATCTAAGAAAGTATTCATATTTAATTTCAAATCTTATTACACAAAAATAAAATATATAAATAATATATATTTTATAGTTTGTTAAATTATAATTTGTTACTGAACATCATGTGTCACCTCCCATCAGTTTAAAAAGAAAAGCCACTGTCCTAAGACAAACTGTCTTAAGTAACTTAGTAGGACTAAAATATATATTATTTACTTTAATCAAAATTTATATATGAGAATAATGCTACAATGAAATAGCCAGGAGGCGATCACATTATTCCTAAAGTATTAGGTTATAGCAGGGGAGCCCAAGCGGGGATTTCGGGATTTACTAAAGCGCGGCAGATTAATATACAGGGGGATACCTTGTACCCGGTTAAGTACCTCCACAAAACATGAGGCCCATATATAAGGCCGCCCGTGAAGGATATAGGATCAGATTAGTAAAAAAAAATTGACCATCAGAAATTCTCGAGCGCGTCAGATTAAGGTAGGGTGAGTTAATTACATCCTAAAAAGTGTATATTCCACTAATCTGACAATTTGAGAGTGACGTAAAAAAAGGGGAGGGCAACAAAGTTGTAAAAAAAAAACGTCATCTCGACATTCTCGAGCGTAGCTAATTTTTTTTTTTATTTTGAAGGAAATAATTCAAGAATAATGAAAAATATATAATCTGACGATTTCCGCAAGCCGAAATAACAAAAATTCGTCGATAAAGTTAAATGCGTGCAGCTGCGTCATGCCTACATTTCCTTCTCCGCGTGTCTATTCCTCTCTCACTTTTTCTCTATCTATTACTCTCTCACTCCGTCCCCACTCTGGTTTCTGCCGCCATGACGCCATCACAGCTGATCATAAAAACTCGTTCGTGGCATACTGTTTACAACGTGTTTCCAACGTTTTGGCTTTTTTTGCTATTTTAATATTATTTGTGTGAATTAAAGTTTATAAATATTTAATATGAGTGACATTAATTTGAAATATGTATTTTGTAGTGAAAGTACCTTACAAAAAACAATTAAATTTACGGTAGAACCCCCGTGACTACCCCGTGCATGATGTTGTCACTAAGTCTGAAAATTGCTTGATCTATTCAAAAGTTATTGCGGTTTGAAAATTCCAAAAATAGTGTTCTATGAAACTTCTATCAGACTTTCGAGCTGGGAGAGCTCAAATGCATAGAAATATTATTTCTTTGAACTCAGCGAGCTCAAAATATCACATAAATTATATTTTGAGCTCAAAAATGTCATAAGTACAATTTTAAGCGCCCAGGAATGGAATTAGCGGGAAGTTGCAGGTATTATTAAGATGAACCGTTTTTCTAATTTTTTTTTGTCAGATCAGGCGAATCCCTCTAGATAATCGTCAGATTATGAGACAGTACGTTTAGAACATAAAGATGAACCATATATATCTTAATCTGACGCGCTTGAGTATTTCAAAATGGCGATTTTTTTTTTGCACATTATGAAAATGGCCGCGAGTTTGCGTCCCATCGAAATCGTCAGATTAGTGAATGAGAGCTTTTTTTTGGTGCACTTAACACTCCCTTAGAAAATCTGACGCGCTCGATTAAATTTTTTTTTTTTTCATTTTCAACCCTTAAATACAACAGATCAGATTAACATACGTACATTATTAAAAATACGTAGGGCATTGATGCTATCAATATCTGACGCGCTCGAGGATGTCTATGCAACAGTTTTTTTTTACATATTTAAAAATCTATAGCCGCTTCCCCCACCGATGTAAAGGTATATATCATATAACATTTTTTTCTTCTTATCATCTAAGCTCTGCATCACAATAGGTCTTTACGACGCTCGAGTAAATCCCCATTTAGCATCGTGGGCTCCCCTACTATTATATAAATTCATTTATTGTTTAATAAACTTGATTGCACACAGACTTCCTTCAAGAATTTCTTTTGAATGTAGCAGTAGAGTTTTTCTTGAACGTTTTCTGGGTTGCCATTGTAAAAACCTATACATTGTCCATAAAAAGAATTATTAGTTCTGTATAATCGAATCATTACAAATTTGTGTTTGCTCCTAGTATTCATGTTATGCATGTCACAATTCTTGGGAAATATTTTCAGGGATGTACGTAACATAAATATACAAACATAACGTAATTCCAGGTCTTCAAATCAAAACGCCAGACGGTTCCATGGCGACGGCGCAGCAGCTGCGCGCGGCCGCCAGTGAGGCGCCCGGCTCCGGCCTGCCCTCGTACTATAACCCATGTGCTATCAACTCTAACAAGATATTGGATCAGGTTAATATTGCTAAATTATATATATATAATATATAATGTGTTGATAATTAAAAATATTCGATTCTAATTAATTTAAAAGAGCTGAGCTCAAAACTAGTAAAATATATCAATTAAGATAATTAAAATGTATTATTTAATATTTCATCCTAAGAATGAATTACTTTGGTTAATCATCTATTTAATTGTTAATTTATTATTCATTTATTCTGTTGGCACCTGAGATAGCAGAGTCAGTAGAGTAGTCACTAAGTGCAAATATAACACTGCCTATGTAACGTAATCTATACATGTAATAAAATTGTAACTAAGCCAAATCTGTACATTAGATATTTTTTGGAAAATTTTATTAAAATGAACATTATTATCGATACAGAGGCCGAATCTATAGTTTTTAGATTTTTTGTCTGTCTGTCTGTTACCACATCACAGAAAAACCACTGGAGGGATTTTGATGAAATTTGGTATGGTGGTAGCTGGTTATCCGGGTCAATATATAGGATACTTTTTACCGCGGTAAAATATCTCATTTCTGAGAAAAAATACAAAAACTGCAATGTACGAGTATACTAATATGTAAAACCTAAGAATTTGGTTTTTGGTCATCTTAACGCGGGCGGGGCCGCGGGCAATGCTAGTGTTATATACAAACTTTAAAATCAATTTATTTAAATTTATTAAAAAAATTTCTACGGAACAACCAATGAGGTATAAATTATGTGCTGCAATACTTTCTTAGATTTACATGAATACTTAACATTTTAAATAAAACTATATTTTCGGATTTTTTCGCGAATTTATTTTGATTTTTGGTTCCCGACGTTTCGAATGCTTTACAGCATCCATGGTCACGGGAGAGACTGAGGTGTTACATGTCTTGAAGGTATAGTTGTTACAGACAGCCTACCCACAATTAACAAAATGAAAATAGCACCAATTACATTACAATATTTTTTTTAACTTTAAAACATTTTTATAATTTTAATGAAATGAAAAATGAAAAATATATAGTAATAGTGTTGCTTAGTAAGTAACTAGGGCCGACCTCGGCACCACACCCAACATAAATAATAAATAAAGTTGTTTTTAAATAATAGCAAACTAAATTAAAATTATTATCCTTAATTAATTTTAACTTTTTTAAATTACACATAGAACAATTATATGGCTTAAATAATCAATACTATATTTTATATTTTTCTTTATGGTTATAAATATAATAATGGCAACACTAAATATAGATTACTAATTAATATTTTTGAAATTGTAATAATTATAAAAATAATAGCAAAAATTAAATAAATAATTTTCCATATTCAATTATAATTAAAATTATAAAAATGTTTTAAAGTTAAAAAAAATATTGTAATGTAATTGGTGCAATTTTCATTTTGTTAATTGTGGGTAGGCTGTCTGTAACGACTATACCTTCAAGACATGTAACACCTCAGTCTCTCCCGTGACCATGGATGCTATAAAGCATTCGAAACGTCGGGAACCAAAAATCAAAATAAATTCGCGAAAAAATCCGAAAAGATAGTTTTATGTGCTGTACATAAATCCATATAGAAAAACGTTACAATAAAATACATAAGTAGGTGTATAGATAAATGCCACCATGTTACAGGTGCAGAAACGCAAGTTGTTGTGGTCGAACAAGGAGAAGTCCGCGGCGGTGGCGGAGGCGGCCAAGTGGAGCGGCGCGCGCTTCGCGCAGGACAATGACGGCCGCCAGGTGTCCAAGTTCATGCGGCTTATGGGCATCAAAGAGCCTGGTGAGAACACATTTTATATCCTTCTTATCTATTAATTATTACATGTAATAAAATTATTGTGAGTCGAATCTGTACATTAAATATTTTGTTAAATATATTTTTTTTTAATATTTTTTTTTGGTTAAACTTGTGTGATGCACTACAGTTACTATATGCTCATAATATTTAAGTTAGAGCAGAAATATGACGCCATGTTTGTAAATTATAAGATGATAATTGACTAATGTCACTCACACCATGCTATAATGTAAATACTGTAAACACAGCCTCCTCGTTTTTATTAGTCGTTTAATAAATTTAAATATCATATAACCGTTTTCATATCCTGCATATGGTTATTAATTATTGTTCATATAACATTAAATATCACAGCTGCAGTGAAGCCTCCCGAGCCAGCCGACGAGACAGTGGACCCCAACAAGAAGCAAGAGGAGCTGTTCCAAGCAATGCAAGCTCAGTACGAAGTGGCCCGCGCCACCACGCACACCATGCGCGGGGTCGGCCTCGGATTCCAACGAGGAAACTTTTAGTGCCTCCGAAGTGTTCAGACTTGTGTGTAAAAATATATTTATATATACATATATTTACTTTAACCGGCTCGAATAGTCTGATGATGAGAGTTCAAGTAATACAGTCCATTCTTCCATTTTGTCATTGATATCGAAATAATAGTGAGATTTTAGTAGATTGGTCTGACGTTTGTTGCTCCATGTTCTAAAATTATTTAATTTTAAAACAATTTACAGCATAGTTACTCGCCCTAATTTCAAGCTGATCAAGTTAGAAATAGTGGTTCTCAAAACATTTACATATAAGATATGATCTATACTAATATTATGAAGAGGCAGTTTGTTTGAACATGCTAATCTCAGGAACTACTAATCCAATTTGAAAAAATCTTTTTGCATTGGACAGCCCGTTTATTGATGAAGGCTATAGGCTCTACTAGTATATATAATATCTAGCAGAACCCGCGGCTTCTCTCGCGCTAAAACTACAAAAAATCTCAAAAGGTAGTTTCATACAAACTTTCGTCCCCTATTTTACCACCTTATAGGATGAATTTCAAGAAATGCTAAAACACGTTTTTATTTACGTAATTTTATTGAAGAGCATTAATACCAAGTTTCAAGTAATTCTGATCATAAATACTTTTTTGGATTGTATTATAACGTGTTTTCCTGCGGGAATTATATAGTCTCCCGTGGTAAAAAGTAGCCTATGTCACTTTCCATCCCTCCAACTATCTCCACGCAAAAAATCACGCCTATCCGTCACTCTGTTTCGACGTGAAAGAAGGACAAACAAACAAACACACTTTCACCTTTATAATGTTAGTATGGATAGTCTATATATTCCATACTAATCGTTAAAACGTACCTAGGGACGTACGAAGCTAGGGCGAGTCGCTAGTATAGTATATGTTCTAATACACAAAATGGAAATCTGTATTATAGTTGGTTTTAACTCACAGACATCAATACAGTTCACAGATAATAAATAGAACATTTTATTCAGAAACACCAAGTAGTATATAATGCACTATGTCATTTAAAACATAAATTTGTAATATGAATAAACAGAATAAAAATATTTATTTAGTGATATTTTAATATTTTTATGGTCACGAATGTACATTGTTTTTTTAATTAGAATATAATACTGATATAAGTGAGCATCTCATATAACATGAAAATCCAAATATATTATGTCCTTAAGTATAAATAAGCCAATGTGACTTTCTGCAATAGATATTGATAGGAAACTAAAAATATATATGGATGACATATAAATATTATATTTTTAATGTTATACTTATTCATTTTAAGGTTTCTATTAGTGGATAGCAATTGTAGAATATCGATCTGGCTTTTAGTTTTACGTTTGTAAATTGTTATTTGTTTTCTTTTCATTGTATCATACATAATTAAGGTTAGTTTCTCTCTAAATAGTAACAGTAAGAGGCAGTGATAGCCCAGTGGTGATGCGCTCGCTTGAGCCACTGAGTGAAGCTGGTTCAAATCCTAGGTCTTCTTGCACCTCTGATATTTTCATGTGCGAATAATTTTCAACATGATTACCACTTGTCTGACGGTGAAGGAAAACATCGTGAGGAAACTTACATGTCTGAGATAAACTAACAAGTTTTAGAAAGACATGTCCAGTCCGCCAACCCCGCACTTGGCCAGCATGGTGGACTATGGCCTGATCCCCCTCGTATTGATGGAAGGCCCGTGCCAAGCAGTGGGATGTCTTAAAGGGCAGAATTCCTAGTAACAGATATAACAGCACTAATATATATTTTAAAAAGAGAAATTAAATATAGATAAATCTATATAGAAGAGATATTTAGAAGTTAGTATATTCATGGATACACTGTATTGAGGTTTGATTTGTAAAATTTTATGTTAACTTTCACTGGCTTTATTTTGTTACTATCTATTAATCCCTCCACGACCGCGGACACGCCGGCGTGTCAGTTAACTATAGATTTCTTAGAAATTTAATTAATTTCTTCGAAATTTACCTCCAGGTGTTAATATGTATATACAACATATTGTGTATAGTTTTGTAATGGAGACGTTTGAGAATGAACTGTATGGTTCTATGTTGTTTTACTTCTTGATCCTCATTATTCCTATTTTGTTTTAATTTAAATCTAAAATATAATTCATAAGGCTTGTGTGATATAATTAATATGTAGTTTAGTAAAAGTAGTAACCATTGTTTCATAGTAATAAGTAATTCTAGTTTTGTAATTAATCCGCTGGATACAGACATTTATTTATCAAATATTAAAAAAAAAAACAATACATGTTTTGGGATTATTTTTGACAAATAAGTAATTGTTAACGAATGTGATTGTTTTAGTGAGAAATATTATATAGTAATTAAATTTGGTAAATGAATGTCAACCAGCTTTAGTTGTAGTGCTTACGTGAAGCCCTCGCCTGCAATGATCACTACTTTTACATAATAATAAAAAATTATAAAAGTTATTAATAAAATTTTGTTTAATTTCACCTTTTGTTAGACTGGGTATGTTGCTATACACTGCACCTTTTGAAGTTATACTTCTTTTGGCACGTTTGGAAAAAATATTAGTAAAATTTTTATGATGCGCGCGCACACCGACAGCCAAAAAGCGACATGATGAAGTTAGTTGCATCTGTGCATTCCTTTTACAAACAGAGTTGTGACATACGGGATGAAATGTTTAGCTATTTTTGTTCTGTTTCGCCAAAGAAGTATAACTTGTTACGTGCGTACATATGTGTTACACACGTTTTGCTTTCAGTATCTAAGTATAAATATAGAGACAGCAAGATGTTCTCAGGACTATTTTGACCATTTTTTTGATAAAAAAATGCTAGATTTAATAAATAATTTAAAAACTTACTATATTGGCTGTAAAAACAAAAATTGCTGTAATTTAACTATAATGGCACAAATATTCTTCTATAATAAAAAATAATTGATGTTTGAGACTTGTGAGGATTAATTCAATCCTGCCTATGCGGAACCTGTACCATTTTTGCAGGGTCGATGATGCGGGAAGCACGGGATTAGTGGAACTGAAATAAAAATGAAATTGCCAAAGGAAAATGGACGCAGACGTTAAAATGGACGCAGACGTTCTAAATATTAATTCGTCCCAGTCCCAGCCTCATTAATAGGTAATTAAACAACTTTCGTTTGATGAAACGTGAGATGACGCTTTTTTAATGCGAGAGGCAAAAGGAAAATACTTCTAAGCTGCTTATAACTATGTAAAGTAGATATACCACCCACCAGTATTGAAATTGAACGTGTGTTTTCCGCAGCTGCCCACGGGGTATATATGTATTGAAATAAAAAAAACCTAATAATGGCCGGTTTACACGTGTCAAGTCGTTTAGTAGTTAACTAAATTTTAACTTAATTTTAAGTGATTACTTGCGTGTAAACAGACAATTTAGTAGCAAGTTGCAAGTTAAAATTAAGTTAACTACTTATCTACTAAATTAGAATGTTTCCTATTTTTTCGGTTTAGTTGGTGGGCGGGGCTTGTCACTTGACACGTTTGGACACTTGGACAGTACAATTTAACGCAACTTTTGATACCAACACCCCCCCGCCCCCCCGCCATGTTAGGCGCTGTAAGTCGTAACGTTACAATACACTATACAGTCGTGGGATTACCTGTAAAACATAAACGAAAAGGGTTGCCAACTTTGGAGGTTTTAATTCCCTATTTTTTATTTAAATTAAAAAAAATACGTTCAACGTTGATCGAACCCGCATTCCGCTCCTATATCGCATTGTAACGTTTTACAAGAAAGCCCTTCCCCAAATTGCGTTATGTAATACTTGAACGCTCCCTAAGAAAAGCACGTTTTTTAAATATAATTGTCTTTTTTTTCACACTTGCACCTCATACATTCATGAACATAACTACTAACAACATAAGCATGATTTTTTTGCAATCCCACAAGGACCAGACCAGCAGGACTGATAACCTCGATGCCGCAAGTTTGTGGGAGTGAATTTCCTATTGATAACCGAGTTACATATAATATAAATATGTTATTCCGCTAGTTTCTTTCATAAGTTTAGACTGGGGAGTTATGTCTGAACTGTAATAGACTTTTGATTTATGATGATCAGTAAAAAATAGTAATAATTTAATATATAGATACATGTAATAAAATTCTAATTGAGTCGAACCTGTACATTAAATATTTTTTGGAAAATCTTATTGCAATAGACTTTATTATCGATACAGAGGCCGAATTTATAGTTTTTAGAATTTTTGTCTGTCTGTCTGGATCACGAGAAAACTACTGGATAGATTTTGTTGAAATTTGGTATGGTGATAGCTGGGTGTCCGGGTCAATATGAAGGATACTTTTTGCCGTGGGAAAATATCTCATCCCTGAGAAATATATACTAAGCGTTCCTAGGGACGAATCCGAGAGGAGCGAGGGTGAGTCGCTAATGCTGAATAAAATAATATGAATTTAAAAAAATCACGACTTCTTTAATTCGTTTCGTAATATTAGTAACTCTTGTTCAGATTGAGATGCGCACATGAAAATAGAGATACGATCCGGGACTTGAATCTGCCTTACTCTACTTTCAACTATCACTGCACTCATAGAGTAGGTATTCTGTGCGTAGGTAGGTACTTTTTCTGATTATTTTGTTAATAATATCAATTTATTTTGAGTAAAATAAAAAAGAATTACATAGTCTTGTTGTGACGTAGTGTCTGGAGCGGAGTCAGCTGATTTGGTCGTGGCGATGCAATGTAGTTTCTGGAGTGGAGTCAGCAGATTCGCGCCCTGACCTCGTTGTTAGTCGACAGTCGTTAGATTTGCTAGTGTCCCGATGGTTCTCACCATAATAGTATTTAATAGGATCCTCAGTTAAGCTAAACGTTGTAGAAAAAGGATAATATAAACAGTTACCTAGTTAAAGTTATCCCATGGTTTCATTTGGACATCCCTAAATAATGAAGAACACGCAGTATAAATCCAAAGTCTTAATACATAATACCTTAATTAATACTCGTTAAGAAATAGATGTTGCACTAAACAACTTCTTGTAGCAAATCATTCAATAGAAATTACTCAATCCATACTAATATTATAAAATATGTGAAAGTGTGTTTGTTTGTTTGTCTTTCTTTCACGTCGAAACGGAGTGATGGATTGGCGTGACTTTTTGTGTGGAGGTAGTTGGAGGGCTGAAAAGTGACATAGGCTACTTTTTACCGCGGGAGATTATCTTATTCCCACGGGAAAACATGTCATATTATAAATAAAAAATATTTATGATCAGAATTCCTTTAAAACTTGGGATTAATGCTCTTCAAAATAATTAAATAAATACGTGTTTCAGCATTTTTTGTAATTCATCTCATTAAAGGGTAAAATAGGGGATGAAAGTTTGCATGAAACCTATATTTTTACAGTTTTTTTTGTAGTTTTAGCGCGAGGGATGTCGCGAGTTATGCAAGTAAATAATAAAAAAATATTTTGGCAACACTTCTGTTAAATATTAAAAAGCCTGCGGGAAGTCCCTTCATATGAAATTGAGATCTATCAGTTTTTCATTTAAAAATGTAGAGTATAATTTTATTTACTAAAATTTCATCGTTCTAGGTATATATTAAAAGACAATATGTTGAAGATTAATTAGAATATGAGCAAAATTATGAAACGTTTTGTAGCCCAATAAATACTTATACTCTATATAATATTTCGTGTTATTAAAACTATGTATAATATATTTACATGCATAATTTTTCGATATAACTTTAATTTTAATACTAGATCCGTTACGTTATCGATTTTCAGTGTACTAAGCACTGAAAATCGATATTTCCTAGAGTTAATGTGCATGGCAACTTTACCGGCATTTGTCAAAGTCTAAGCAATTACGGGATTTACCAATGTTAAAGTAATCGCTATCGAAACTTGTATCAATCTAGGTAGTTTAAACATTTTATTTCATATTCTATAGTATATGTATTACTTAAATAACATATCGGATCGCTTACTCGCAACGTATATAAAACGTCGCACAGTATTACATACATACGTTGATATTTGCGGCAAAGAATATGCCCTAGTTGTGTAAATTATCATTGCTGCTCAAAATTAAGTGATTTTTTTAATAATTCTATCTTCCTGTGGAAACATGGACGAAGGGGAATCAAAAACTTGTGAGAACTGGTAAGTTTCTCTACCTTGCGAAGTAGCTGCATGTTGTGTCAATAATTGCTCTATTTATAACTTCATACGTTGTGCGTTTATTTTTGGATAAATGGAGCAAATTACATGTGTCAGTTGCTGTTCATGCGGTTGTTTACCTTTTCGTCGATTCATTTGTGCGAAACTTCTTTTAATCCACCTTATTTATACATGTTTTATGTGTACCCTCTTTCCTACAGACAATTTAAAAATTGAAAATAATATCCAGAAGAATATATCCAGTAATAAAAGATTAAATGGCTAAAACTATCTATTCTAATAATTAATAATAACAGATTGGTCTGTTTATTTTTGTATTTGTAAGTTTCTAATCCCTTAGGAGATATCTCATAGGGACCTTACCAGCATCCATAAGTATAATTGGATTTTTGTGTTTCATTTTAATGTGTACTAATATAAATTATTAAAAAACTTCATAATTTAAAAAATGTTAATAACACTTATAAATGGTGAAATTAAATATATATCTTAGTATCTCATGTATCCATACTAATATTATAAATGTGAAAGTGTGTTTGTTTGTCCTTTTTTGACGTCAAAACGGATTGACGTGATTTTTTGTGTGGAGATAGTTTTGCTGCGAGAGATTATCTTATTCTCACGGAAAAACACATTATAATACAATCTAAAGAAATGTTTATGATCAGAATTATTTGAAACTTGGTATTAATACTTTTCAATAAAATTAAATAAATACGTGTTTTAGCATTTTTCGAAATTCATCCTATAGGGGGGTAAAATAGGGGATGAAAGTTTTTTTTAAGTTTTAGCGCGAGCGAAGCCGCAGGTTCTGCTAGTGTTATGTTAATAATATGATGTAAGCAGTCTGTGTTGTAGGAAAAATGCATATAATAAGTATTTCCTATTTGTGCACTATTGATTATCGAATCCATACAGCTTAATTCTCCAGTACTTTGGTTTGGTATGTATAATATTATTATAAAATATTTTTTTAAAATATTGATATACTTAAAAAAATATATTTACATCAGATTATATTCTATTATTATTATTATTATTATTATTCTAAATGATACATATGAAAATTAATCAGATTGAATAATTATTCACAAAAATTAAGAGATTATATTTACCACCTACAATGTATTTATTTACATATAGAAAATGTAGTCACTATACTTATTCATTTTAATTTTGGGTTAAATAGCTCATATTAATTTGGTTTACCCACTGGTGATTTGTGTATGTCTATTAAAGTATAGTAGGATGAGTCTGGTTTGCTTGTTTGTTAATTAAAAAATTGTTACTTAGTTTATACTATCACCCTATATAAAATAACATGTTATATTTTCTTTGTTAAATACAAATAATTTAATCCTCAAGTAAAAAAATTTTAATGTATTTTGTGACCCTACATTACAATTAAAACGTGCAAAGCATTTCACTAGTTCAAAGATTTTGTTTCATAACTGTAACAAAAACTTGGAAATTGATGTGAATTATTACCATTTCTAGAAATAAGATAAGAGGATCCACAAGTTACTTTATATACAGACAAACATGATAATAAATTAGTACAATAAGGCGTCATTGTATATTATAGCTGAATCAACAGACAATGTCCTGTCTAAATTTCATTAGTTTGGAGTCATAGGAAAGTCCTATAAAAAAGCTCTTTATAATTTTTTTTCCAATTTTCCAATTTTAATTTATTTTCTTTTTTATTCCCAAAAAACCTAATTCAGACTATTACAAACATTTTAAAATTAAGATTTAGACAAATCGGTCCAGTCATTTTCAATGTGCTCTTATCAAAGAACATTCATTTTTATGAATATAAAAGAAGGTTATAGAAATATATTGTTGATGCAGCAAGCGAGAGATACCAGCGGTAAACTTCACAATCCACACAGTGCACTGCGCGCGGAATATACGCGTGTGTCCTGTCTGCAAGGAACCTATACCTCAGGCCGAACTCCAGGAGCACCATGAAAAGTTACACAAATTATGTAAGCTTTCTTTATTTTTCTTATTAGAATACAACCAAAAATGTGTGTTTATTAGGAAACCCTATCCATATAATGTGAATATCATATTCATAACACAAATAATGTTAATTATTACGTATTAGCATATGAAAACAATTTTTTTGACAAAACTGTTACTGTTCAGCCATTTTGTACAAAATATTTACAAATTCTGTAGACAAATCTTTTTTGTTTATCACTCTTTTTATTAGGGAAAACTGTATCAAAATGAGTTGGCGGGTTAAGGAAAAGTAAGCAGAGAAACAGGCAAAAGCAACTTTGCATATAGGACAACTCGGTCGAACCAGTTATTGTTTGTCCCGTGGGAGTGAAAGATTTTCCTGTAGTAAAGGGTGATGTTCCTCCACAAAATTAAGTTAAAATTTGATTACTTTTTGCCTAAAATGCACTCAGATATACAAACAGACAAAAATTTCAACAACTATCGTTTTGGGCTCTATATCCTGTACACAATATATAACAGTCATTGTTTTCAAAACATATTTCTCTTACAGATATCGCTTTGTTATTGAGTTGAGCTTGAATATAAGTCAAATTATAGGTACATGTGTGTGTCGAGAGTTTGTTATTGAAAGTGTCATGTAGATAACCTAATGGGTGCAGAAACCATTACACCATTTGAAAACACTTCATTGATAGTAACATGACCCTGTGAACTGCTCCATTATAGCGATGGAAATTTTCCTGTAAATAACTACATAAATTATGTAAATAACTACATAAATTATTACATCATTTAAAAATGAATATTAATAATCTGTATTGCCCAAGTATACCTTTATTGAACATCCGCTGTTTTAATTATATTATCACTACAAATATGTAGTATTACGTTTACAATAATAAATTTAAGTCCCACAGGCCCTATCGCGCTCTGTTTGTTTGTTCAGGCTTATCTCCGAAAATGTTTGTATGTTTTTTTTCAATAGGAAGGATTATTTAAGAAGATTATGTACTATAATTTGTGGAAATTTTTCACAAATAAACTACCGGTACTACGATATTTGTTAATTAAGCCGGAAACATTGTCCGCTCTGAGATCTTTCGCAATTTATAGAGACCGGAAGCGAAGCGAAGCGAGTATGGTGTCTAGGTGGTGTAGGTCACTAGTTACTGAATAATTATGGCATTTTTACACAGTTGATGTTAGCAGGATAACATCGGTTTTAAGTTTTTAAATCTTGTTTTTGTATATTAAAGTGCCATGCAAGGAGTGTGGAGACAGTGTGTGTGGAACGGACTTGGAAGACCACGTACGGGACTCATGTGCGCATACGATGAAGACATGCAGGTAACCCCGTAATTGTTTTTCGGGCATTATTCAATTTTAATAAGATTCTTAAGTATATTTTATCAACGTCTTATTAAATAACTTATATAGTATTGTAAAAGTGAACCAAATTAGTAATAGTATGGGATTTTTCCCATACGCTTTATAAAACTAATTACATTTCCTATACCGGATCAACGTGTATCAAGCTTTAAATCTAGAAATACTCATAATATAATTAATTAAAGAACAGAATCAAAACTGCCACTATATGTCTATACCGAATCAGAAGTTCCTTACAAGCAACTATCCAATTTAGGCTTAGCATTAGAGAGAAATGTGTCACAGTCATTTTACTTACATATTTTAAATACAGACTATTGCTGAAATTTGCTAGGTAGGGTGACTCATGTCAACCACTCGACAATTTCGTCGTCAAATTACGAAAAATAGTACCAAGATGGTGGGTTTTTGGTGATTTCCCAGAGTTTAGTGAGCATATCTTAATATAAAACAGATTTTGTGCTCTGGAACTGCGTCGCGGGTCGATGCCGGCGCACGAGCGCTACTGCGGCGCGCGCACCGAGCAGTGCGCGGACTGCGGCGAGTGGGTCATGCACAAGTACCGGCAGCTCCACCTGGACTCCAATCATGGCTTCATCAGACTTGATGATGGTATGTCATAGACATATTTAAAACTTCTCCTATTTCCGGGATTAAACTATTTTATGTCTTTCTCAGGTTTTCAAACTATCTCCATGTCGAATTTTATCTTACTCGATTCAGCGGAATAAGTGTAAAATGATAACTGACCGACAGAGTTACTCTCGCATTTGGTATGGATTCCTATTATTAATTTTATTTTCTTACTTTTTTTGTGGTATGATTCACTTTTTTTTCTGATTATTCTCAGTAGAACACCTTCCATTACATTTAAATTAAGTAGAAATATTAATTATAACCTTTAACCTCATTGGCGTAATGGCTGCTAGTCTTGAAGACCAGGGTTTGGATCCCGGGTCAGTAGCAATTAAGCAACTGTCAGTGGGGGTTGGAAGGGTATAGGCCTATATACTATAAGGGTATTATACCCGGTACTGAGACCGTAGAGCTGAATAGATAAATGCGTAGGTCCTGCGTCTGTATGTTAGATTCTAGGGAGTGCATTAATGTTTGCGCAAACACGCCTACATTATGCGCAGTTGGCTAGTTAGTAAATGTGAGATTAGGATGTGGTTGAAATTCAGATAATTCTAATTAAAAAATAATTCTCATCAATCATTATCTATAAAATATGAACTGATATATTGTATGTAATTGGCTTCTAGTCAATTTTTGACTTCACATCAACTACAAGCGTCGTATAAACATTCTTTATTAAAAGTGACAGTATAATATTTTAGTTGATCATTCTTACATAATACGTAATTTAATTGCAGATCCGGTGCCAATAAAAAAGGATGTGAAAACGACAAATGTGCCAAAACCCTCAAACTTGCCAAGCGGTTATATTGATCAAATAAAGCCAAAGGATCCAATTAATGGCATAACAGAAAATTCTAGAAATGTAGAAAATATAAGGAATTTTTTGTCGACATCCTCAAATGTATCCAAAAATATGCCAAGCACTTCTAAAATTATTCCAATCACTTCGCGATCTCAAATCAACGGACCAAGTATGAGCGGTTCCACAAACTCGTCTCGGCCAAATTCTACAATAGCGCAGAGCATAACCAGTATAAATAGAGCTGTACCTAGCCTATCAAATATAAATAAGTCTTCCAATTTAAGTGCCAAAGTAAATGACGTGTTAGGTGGGACCAGTTCAGCTCAAAATGGCGCTATACCGAGGACTAAAAGGACAAATGATCAGCCTCAAGTGAACACTGCAATGGCTCCTGTTGATAAAGTACAGAAAGATTTATGGTAAGTGATAAAATCATATATTATTTATGGCCTAAGGCAGTCATACACTCTCGCCGAGACGCAACGAGACATGCCGAGAATGGTATGTCGAATAATAATTCTCTGAATAACAATTCGTCAGAATATCGTTCGTCGAAAAAATAATTCATTGAATGACAATTGCTCGAATTGTCAACAAGTTCGACAGTTGTTTTTTGGATGAGTTGTGTTCGACGAATTGTAATTCGAAACATTGTTTCCGAGGAATTTTCCGTAGATGTAGGATTATTCCAAAAGCAATAAAACGTCTATATATCCAGCTCTAATATCTGACACCAAAATAATGGATATCATCATCAATTTGTTCAATTAATTGTCAATAGTTGGCGCTATATGTATCGATTTGTTACTGATATATATTGTTTGTATAAAATTATTTAAAAAAACCCAATTAATTTTAAAAAAGAACCATATATTGTAACTTAAGGAAATTGAAATAATGCGTCCTCAAATCAAATTTCCGTCATTTTACTGGATATTGAAAGCCTTTGTGTATTGAGCTTGTATTGTGTATTTGGTACATGGCGCTGTTTTCATTTTAAAAGTTGTTGTTAATTGAGGTTAAAACTGTTGAATTTTGTTTTATTAAGTGAATAATAATTTTAAATATTATACTATAAAGTCAGCTATCATATAAATAAGAAAACAAAAAACTCGAAGAATAATTCCATCTACGACCATCCAATTTCTTTGGTTTGAGATGAGATATCTTTACTAGTCTATACTAATATAATAAAGAGGTAAAGTTTGTGAATTGTGAGCTTGTGACGTTGTAGAGGGTAATATCTGGATCTACTGAACCGATATAGATGAAATTTGGTAAGAAGATAGTTTAAAACCCTGGGAAGGACATAGAATACTTTATATCCTGGAAGTTAACCCTTAAGGGCGTGAAAATGAGGATAAAGTTTGTATAGGGAATCAACCTAGGGACGAACCAAAGAGCGAAGCGAGGATGAGTCGCTAGTATAGTATATGATTAAAACGTAATACATAATGAAAGAACTATATAAAATATATAAATATAAAATACATATATACATATAAAATAACAAAATAATTCTCCATATAAAGTCAAAAAAAAATTGTAACATTGCCAGGGCATCTCGTGGCGCAGTCAAGAAGAGGCCCGCGCCGAAGCCCCCGACCAAAGGCCCCGCTGACCCCAAGAGGGACCTGCCTCTACAGAGTGCGTTGGAGCGGCAGCAAGACGAAGAGAGAAAGAGACAGGAGCAAACTGCTTATAACTTGTCTGTTGGTATGTTGGCTCTTATAAGACTTTCTTAGATTTATGCGAATATTTGACATTTTAAATAAAACTAGAGACTGGGTTTCTCTCATGACCATGATTGCTGTAAGTATTGCATTTGGAACGTCGGGAACCAAAAATCAAAATAAATCTGCAAAAAAATGTAATTGACAACTAGTTGTATTTAAAATGTTAGCTCTTACTTTTACTGTGTGGTAAGACTAATGAACATTAGTTTTAAGTAAAATTTAAAGATTTAAAAAGAAAATTGAAAAATCATTTAATATTGGCTATGTGATTCCTTATAGCAATATTTTGCTAAAATTATATCTGTGAATTTGTTGAGTTTTCTTATTGTTTATGTGTTAATTTGGTGGATATTTTTTATACTTACAAAAAAGAAATTATTTTGTTTATTTATTTACTAGCATTGCCCGCGGCTCTGCCCGCGTTCAGATGACTAAAAACTAAATTCTTAGGTTTTACACATTAGTATACTATTACATTGCAGTTTTTGTTTTTTTTTTCTCAGAAATGAGATATTTTCCCGCGGTAAAAAGTATCCTATATGTTAACCCGGATAACCAGCTATCACCATACCAAGTTTCATGAAAATACCTCCAGTGGTTTTTCTGTGATGCGGTAACAAACAGACAGACAGACAAAATTTCTAAAAACTATAGATTTGGCCTCTGTATTGATAATTATGTCTATTTCAATAAGATTTTCCAAAAAATATCTAATGTACAGATTCGGCTTGGTTACAATTTTATTATATGTATAGATAAATAATTCAATGTTGGTGTAATTAATGGTATTCAAATGTATGAACCAATATTGGCCAACCCATTTATAGTCCAAACATTTTTTATCATTTATCAAGCTACATTTAAATTTTGTTATCAAAAATACGAAAATATACTTTTGCCTTGTTTTTGTTTTGAATCTCCTATAAATACAATAGTGAAATTACTTATATATTTAGCTGCAGTATAATGGTATTCACAGGCTTACCCCCCGTCCTAAGTCCAGCAGCGAAACTTGAAAAACTTCGGAAGATGGATGCTCTTCAAAACCCAGTAGTGGACGACCAGGATTACAAGAACCGTCTCCAAGGCAGGGTGTGGATGAGTCCAGATATCACGCCAGTTGGTCATGTCCTTGGTTCATCCAACACACCAAATACTTCCCAGAACTTTGAAGTTTCCAGAAGGAAATCTAAATCGAAGTCGCCAGATTTGGATAGAAGGAATGATTTGAAGAATTTGAAGCCAATGACACCCGAAGAGTTTATGGATAGATTCAATAAGATACATTTAAGGAAGGAACCAGAGGAGCTGGTGACGGCGGATAGATTCAGTCAGATTAAATCTTCCCTAAGAGAGTTGAGACGGGGACTGAATGAGGTATTATTTTTTTATATGTCTCGTTATTTCAATTTTAGTTAAATAGGGAATGTGCATGTTTTTTTAATGATTTATGTAATAGCTATATAACAACGTTATATATTTGTAAAAAATATCCACCCCCAAAAAACTAAAATTTAGTATAAAAAAATTGACACATATCATACCGATACGGATACTTTCAACGCCCGCAATTTCGCGCGCTTGGCGTGACGTGACAGTATGATATACACAGAGTAATGATGACTCGATTTGTAACGAACAAAATCGCTAATCGCTCTGTTATGATAATATTTTGACGTCATATTCCGTTTAACCAATGGCATGCGTTTCAACTACTTTGAATTTCCCACCTATATTTGCACTTATTATTAATTATTTTCTTAATCAAAAAGAAATTACTTAAAAATATTACTATCGGCTTAATTCAGAAGCAATAAAGATTATAAAAAAAATATTTCACCTATATTTAAATCACACGCAATATTCCCTATTATTGTTACTAAAATTTCAAAATAATTACGCTACAATTATAATAAATGCGAAAGTTTGTATGTTTGTTACGCCTTCCCGCAAGAGCTGGACGGATTTGGATGACATTTAAATAATGTAAAATTAGTCACTACCAAGTTACGCGATATAATATAAGATAAATAAAAATATGCTAGGACATTAACACACAGCACCATCTGGTTCCATTGTAAGCTACGAGGCCTGTGATATGGATACCAGATAGTTGATACACTACACATTTATAACTTTAAATATATAAATATTATAAATATAAACACCCACGACTGGAGTACAAACATTCGTGCTCATCACACAAATGAGAGCTCCCAGCGGGACTCGAACCCGCGACCGCTGGCAAGAAAAGTAGTGAACCCACTGCAAACTGAGCCAAATTTGTTGTCAATAATATTTTACTACCGATGATAGGCTACTTTTAATATTTTTCGAACTAAAAGTTCCCGTGGGATAAGGAATAAAAGTTTTATACATTTTTTTTTGCGCATTATATTATAGTCTAAACTTAGACTAAGGAAAATAAATCTTTATTATTTGCAGGTCACAGCTCCGTACAATTCGAATGCAAACAATGATGTCAGTCAAATGTATGTTTATTTCAGTTTTATTTTACTTTGTCTCCATGTAATGTCTACATGTACATATAATAAAATTCTGAGTCGAATCTGTACATTACAAATATTTTTTGGAAAATCTTATATAAATAGTCATTATTATCGGTACAGAGGCCAAATCTATAGTTTTTAGAACTTTTGTCTGCCTGTCACGAGAAAACCACTGGACGGATTTTGATGACATTTTATATGATGATATTATAATGATTTATATTACAACTGTACCTAATAGAAGTTTAACTTTATACCGTATTATTATTTACTACAGCAGTAATCGTAACCGGCGCTCACCGGCGGACGAAGGTGATGTCAGCTTGCCCTGCGAGTTTTGTGATACATTAGTGCCTCTCGACGATTTGGTACAGCATCAGGTCAGTTCCAAGTTTTATTTATTTATACACTAGTGCCTAACAGTAGGCTATATGTTTCTCGACGTCATACCCTAGTTATACCATAGTATCTGTGTACATACAAATTTTTATCCCAACCCTCTCTCGCATGGCCATGATTCCTGTAAAGCATTCTAAACGTCGGGAACAAAAAATTAAAATAAATCTGTGAAAAAATCCGTAAGGATAGTTTTATTTAAAATTTTAATTGTTTTAAAATGTGTTGTAAATTTAAGAAAGTATTAAATTACAAGAAATATTATTAACATGATTACAGACGGGTTGCAGGCCAGACTTAGCGCAATACAAGCCACGGCGTAGACACCAGAAGCCAACTCCTACGCCCATACCCAATCCCACTCCTACTCCCATTACCCCGCGGGATTCGCACAGTGATCCTGTTATTTTCATACCTTGCGAGTTCTGTACCGAGCCCCAGCCCGTGTATCTCTTGAGTGACCATCAGGTATGTAGTCTGTCCTTATTTTAAGAGAAGGAATAAATAAACTGTTTACTATTTATAGAACCACTATAGACTCACCTTCGCTCCGAATAAATTTAAAGTTTGAAATAAATTTCACATTTAGTCAGTGAGAATAATATTATTAGTACATATTCTAGAAGTATTATAATAATAAGAAGAATATTTATAAAAAATATGATAGAAAAAAAATTGAGAGTATAATTTGTATTGAGAATATGTTCTATATTCATGGTAAAATGTAATAAAATGAAAAGTAACTTTTTAATTCAGTGTATTTAATTATTACCTAGTCATGATTTTTTTACGAAAAAGCTAAGAATGTAAACTCTTATAAATTGGCATCTTTCTTCCAGGAGCGATGTGGTAGAGATGCAAATTTACTTTTCCCCGATTGATGATGTCGCCTGCAACAGTTCACTGGACATTTACGTAAGTTTATATTTTACTACTTTTTTGTGCACATATCGATAAATACTGAATGCTTATATGTGTATGCGAGTGTGTTTGAGAGAGAGAGAGAGACAGAGATGTCTCCCTTTCTCTTACACATTTAAAAATGTTTGAATTAATAGTCATTGTCTATACATTACTAAACATGTAAGTTGTAACAGACAATAAAACATGTAAAACCAAAATATTTGATAAATGGCTAAGTGGGATGTTACACAATTTAATAATTTATAATTAGTCTGTCTGTTTGTCTTAAACGTAATTGCTCGAAAACGGTTGTTTGCTGTTTATTTCTACCAGTCAAGAAAATTACATATTATACCTTGATCTTCTTATTGTTTATGCTCCCGGTGAGTGTGAAATAAGATAAAGTCCAAAACAAGAGTCGTATTCGCGATGGATACTATAACCGTTTTATTCCATTGGTATTATAATGATAGACCTTAAAAATAGAGAATATGGGTGTGATTAAAAAAATAAAGATGAAATATTATATTTTTTTATAATCTTTATTGCTTTTGAATTAAGCCTATATCAATATCTTTTAATGAAATTTCTTTTTATTAAGAAAATAATTATAATAAAAAGTGCAAATATAGGTGGGAAATTCAAAGTAGTAGAATCGCATGCCATTGGTCGGACCGAATATGACGTCAAAGTATTATCATAACAGAGCGATTAGTGATTTCGTCGTTACATACTACAGTCGTCATTTTTTATGTATGATACTTTGACGTCACATCAAGAAGGAATGGCGGGCGTTTAAAGTATCTGTATCGGTATGATAATTTAAAAAATAAAATTATACTAAATTTAGTTTTTTGGAGCTGGATATTTTTATACAAATATTATAAAACTATTTTAGCTATTGCCTAATTTTTTTTTAAAAATCACGCATATTCATTATTATTTTGTTTATACAAAACGACCACTCAGCCCGATAGACGCCTAATTTATGTAATTCTGCATCCAAACCTGTCAGTCAAAAGTCTGAGGTAAGCGTCACGGGGGAGGCGGGTTGAAATGCACGCTGATTAGTTAATTCAATACAAATAGTGATGGGAACCAGAAGTCTTATATAGTATCGTAGGTAGGTATCGTATTTAGTAAAATAATTTTCTGTTTTAAAGAATATTTTTAATTAAGACAAGTTTTCTTTACTATATTGAAATAATAATAGAATACTTAATATTATATATACAGGTTTATTCAAGTTTTATTTACAGGTATATCCATGGTTAAAGTTTTCGGAAAACTGTCCCTTACACTCTGTATAACTAAAGTACTACTTATTTACATGAACTTATTATTTATAAAAAAAAAATACATTAGGGACTTATTACAATTATTTATTCTTTACATTTAGTGTATATAAATATTCATGAATTAAAAGTACAAAAATTAAAAAAAAACTAATAATTATTATCATAGATTAATGTCATAATACAAAAGAATTGATAATAATATATAATAATAAGTAAAATTAAAATCATCATTATGAACAAAAAAATATAACAATAATTAAGATTAACATTCATGAATTTTATAATAATTAAAAAACTTATTTCTACAAATTTTATAGTTTAACTGGTACAGCACTAGTTACACGTGCCGGTCATTAAAGAAAAGTATAGCAACAATGAACTGCATTGAAAAGAAAGGGATGCATAATCCGAGAATGTCCGAATACATCAACGCGAGTTGCGTTGCGACCAATATAACTTGAGCTCTGATTTAATTACATTTAATGAATTTGGAAATTAAAATTCACTTACCTATGAAAAGTGATGCTATTTTTTTTAAATTACATGTTTGGCTACTATTTCCACACCATTTTGTTGTTTGGAAATTCACGATTCTCAAACAATGTGTTCGCGGGTCACGGATGTGGTCGCTACTGAAGTAAATCGCGCGATCGTTTTCTCAAGTCAGACGTATTTGTCTAACGTGGTGACTGAAAGTGTTCGCCTTGCGTGAGGTGTCTATTGGGCTGAGTGGTCGTTGTTTATACTATATATATATATATATATATATATATATATATATATATATATATTATATATATATATATATATATTAGACTGATTCAAAAAAACCGACTATTTTTATTTTTTTTTTTAATATTGAAAATATTGTCAGAAATGACGAAAAAAAATCCTGTGAAAGTTAGAGCTCTTAATATTAATATTAAGAGGTGCCGAGTGGAAAATTTCGATTTCCCATTTGATTAACGTGGGAAAATTTTTTTTTCTTACTTTGGAATTCTGTAGCTCTTTAACAAGTCATCGGATTGGTTGAGTCAGAGCATATTCTTGTAGAGAATTGAACGCTCTACAAAAAAGGTCTCTTATGATTTTTTGATATATTTACTTTTTCAAAAGTTATTCAACCCTAAAGATGAATTGATTCAAAATTTTTACATTTTTCTAATTTTCCGACGCAACCATCAACTTTATGAGAAAATTTAATAGGACTTTTTTGTAAAACATTCAATTTCCTATAACTTATCTCTCAAAACGACTTCATTGAGAAAGATGTTAATTCTTGGGCTAGTGATGGAAATTTTAAAGAGTGTGTGCGATTACAAAATTAACAGTCGTGAATGACGTGGCGGAGCTTGGTGTAGCATTAATTGAACAATACAATAAGTTGTTTCACTAAAAATGAAGATCAACTACAATACTTATTGCTAATTATTAGTGAATACAGAAAAAAACTGCCCAATTGTAATAGAAATTTTTTAGTTTAACGATATAAATTGCTTTGATTATAATAAACATTCAATTTTTAGGTTAAAACTTTATTTGTTTAACATGATAATTAATTTTAAGAATAAAAATGACAACTTTTTAAAAAAATTTTTAGTTTTTTGCAAATAACTTACGATCTGTAAAAAAAATTTTAATTTTTTGAGAGATAAGTTATAGGAAATTGAATGTTTTACAAAAAAGTCCTATTAAATTTTCTCATAAAGTTGATGGTTGCGTCGGAAAATTAGAAAAATGTAAAAATTTTGAATCAATTCATCTTTAGGGTTGAATAACTTTTGAAAAAGTAAATATATCAAAAAATCATAAGAGACCTTTTTTGTAGAGCGTTCAATTCTCTACAAGAATATGTTCTGACTCAACCAATCCGATGACTTGTTAAAGAGCTACAGAATTCCAAAGTAAGAAAAAAAAATTTTCCCACGTTAATCAAATGGGAAATCGAAATTTTCCACTCGGCACCTCTTAATATTAATATTAAGAGCTCTAACTTTCACAGGATTTTTTTTTCGTCATTTCTGACAATATTTTCAATATTAAAAAAAAAAAAATAGTCGGTTTTTTTGAATCAGTCTAATATATATATATATATATATATATATATATATATATATATATTCTCTACCTAGTACACAATGGGTATTTTTTTCTAATAAAAAAATCTTTTCAGTGACGCTTGGCGGGTGACGCTTATCCGACAATAAACTTTTTAATATAGAAATATCAATTCGTCCTCAAAAATATTAAATCATGAACATTTTATATATTAGGCTTTCTAAAAACTTCGATTGTCAAACATATATATTTTTTTTATAATAGAATAAACATATAAAAGAACGCTGGTGCTTAAATCGATATTTCATGAAAAGTAGAAACCTGTAATACATAAAAACAAAAATATATCAACACTTGCAAAGAACAATATTGTAACTTAGGTATTGAGATAATTTCTTACATATTTTAGAGTCCAAATTTAAAATTGGTACAATATGGAGTTACAATGTTATTCCTTACAAGTGTTGATGTTTTTTTTACTTTTAACATTAGGAACATAAAACATACTAACTTTCTCCTTTGTGTTAAAAAATATTAGGTCTTTTTCTTCACCTTCTCATAAAGCATTTACTTAATCTTGTTTAATATGTACAATGTAGTAACTCAATGCTGTAAAACAAAAATTAATCATAAATTATGTAAACTCCATATTATTCCAAATTACCAAAAACTGAGCTACGACATTGTTACTTTAAACAAATGGACATCCAAACATGATACATCTAAATATTTATAACTCGCGCCATTAAAGAAATAAATCTAAAACGTACTTGCAGTTTGACAGATGATGATAAGTCAGCGAAACTCTTTTAGCAATACAGTGCAAGTGAGAGAGTATGTTCGGCGCCGCCATTTTAGATTAGTTTTTTGATTGATGCGGGTTATACTTAATTTGTACAGCAATTTATTACATTTAAATGTTTTCCTTTAGTCATTTTAGCCACTTAATTTTTTTCTGAATATATGTATAAATTTTCTTTGTGTATGAATCTCTGTCTGCTTTCTTATTCTTCATATATACTCGTTATGTTCACATAGCAATATAAATAACAATGCCTTGTATGTGGTCAATATATTCAGATGTTAAACTTCCTTCTTAACTTGTGATGTACTAAATGGTGCCTTTTTCATAATGACTGGTCGTTTACACAACAATATATATATATATATATATATATATATATATATATTAACCTCCATGTATAATATATTATGAAAAAACGAATGCTTTTTGCCAGTATTTCATTGAACGAATGTCAGACCATAGACTAAGAGAATGGATAGAGCGGAAATTATCCTGTTGAGAACAGTTGAGGATAGGTAAGTGTGGGCGAGACAAAGCGACGCCAATTAGCATTAAATTAATTGTGTCAGTATATTTTTTTTGTGTGAGTCTAAGTATTTTTTGTGTTAAATAACCCATTTCACAATATAAAAAAATATTTGAAAGACACATGATCTGTTCATTTA
Organism: Brenthis daphne; assembly: GCA_947093115.1. Taxonomy (NCBI): domain Eukaryota; kingdom Metazoa; phylum Arthropoda; class Insecta; order Lepidoptera; family Nymphalidae; genus Brenthis; species Brenthis daphne. Next base: position 28,231,318 of record OX352471.1, on the reverse strand, counting down.
GTGCTTTAATTCTTGAGAACGGCGGTCAATCCATTCTGTTTGTTTATGGTTTCGTTCTTGTCCTTGTCAATATTATTTGAATTGTTAACATTTTAGTTTAGAAGTATTATATTTTTAGTATAAATTGCTTTATATTCTGAGATACTTTCTGAGCCATGTCTATATAGTCTATGATTAATAAATAAGATATATAATATTGAATTCTTTATTGTCACAGATATAATAATTTAAGATTTTGTTTTTCATTGAGCTGGTTCTCTTTGTATAATTAATTCAGATAATTACAAAAATAATTCTATTAAAAAAATGGTTACTGGCAAGACTGTGATTAAAATCTACGTGGTATTTCTCACATATTATTGGGTATATGCATGTATGTGATTTGTTATTAATTTTATTGTACGATTTGAGGCCAAGCCTCTTTAAGAATTTGTGGAATTATTTATTTTTTAATTTGTAATTAAAATTTTTATGTGAAAAAATATGATCAATATAACGTACCTATAAAAAAATATTCTGAATTTACTAATTTATAATATATTTTTAGACCTACAGTGATCACATTTGACATTTTATATATATATATATATTTAAGTTTGTACATATTGCTTTATATTTTTTTTTTATTATTTTATATAAATTAAATAAAAGGTAGCTTAAATAGAGGAAGCAAAAATCTTTATGAAAATATTCAACGCTTAAAATATCGAATGTGTACACTTGTTTATAGTTAATTTTTCATATGTTTCAAATCAAATTATTTTATATTAGTTTCAATACTCAAACTTGTATATCTCTTAAGTTAAGTTTATATATTATTATTGGCGGTTCTTATAACCTACATATCTATGGTTTTTCTTGTAGCGATAGAAATTTGAGATAATTTGTATGGAGTTTATGTCAGGAAAGCCTCGTTAGATAGGTTATTGAAAACCATCATAAGTTTACTAAGTTCATATATTATAGATGATGTAAGAATTAAAAATGTAAATATAAATGACTGCCTTCATATATTTTTGTGTATTTTTTATCAATTAATAAATGGATATTATTATTTTAATATAGCGTTGTATTTTTTTAATTGAAATCAATTACATTCTATAAAATTATGTGTAATGAAGGGTAAATGATGGATAAAGATAGAATATTACATAAATATCATATAAACATATAATGCAAATAAAACAACCTTTTTTATTATTTATTTAATTAACATATTTTTCCTACTGGATAATAGTGACTGTTGGACGTAGTTATGCAAAATAAATGCACAAAAACTTATTTTTGAGAAAATAGAAGTTGTAGTAAAATTGGTATATCAAAATAACAAGACCGTAGCTTTTTTTAAATTCCTCTTAAATATTGGTTATTTTATTTCTGTATATAAATTTACACCTAAATAGGTGCTATTTATGACAGTAACTCAAAAAACGGTTTTGGTGGGCTGGATCCATTTTGCATAACTATGTCCAATTAACAGTCACTACTATTCAGTTAAACGTATATACTAAATGAGAAAAGATAAATGCTAAAAGTCAATAAATAATGTTAAATTAAATGTTGATAAATGTTTAAATCTAAACTTGCACTTTATTAAACCAAAAAAATATTCCTATAAAATGTAGGCCACAAGTTTAGTATTAGGGACGCAGCCCCTGGCGGAGTGGGTGGTATTTCTGGATAGGGGACGTGATAGGGAGTCCAAATATATAAAAATTATTTTAAGGAAACAAAAGAGTCAAAAGTTATTGAGACTTAAAGTTACAACATTTTCATACATTTCTTTACCACCATTCGGAGTGGGTGGTATTTTTAGATAGGGGAGGTGACAGAGAGTCAAAATATATTAAAAATATTTTGAGGAAACGTACGAGTAAAAAGTTATTGAGACTTAAAGTTATAACATATCTAACACATTTCCATACATTTCTTTACCTAAATAAGTGATTACAACAGATAAACATACCTTTAACGAATAGTACGCATCCTTTTTTATGTACAATACTTATTTTCACAACAATTAATGCTTTATTGTATTTAATATTTTAATAATTTCACAACAACACAAAATGATCTTACATTTTGACAAAATCAAAACTGTCACTTTGTTTTACATTACCGCTTAAATGACAACAGATTATATTTGATTATTTTTGCCATTTCTGTTGGTAATATTAATAAATAAATAAATATAAAAATATTATTTTCATAAATAAATAAATAAATAGAAAAATATAATAAATAAATAAATAGAAAAATATTATTTATTTATTATTCGTCATATCTTGGTTAGGTTAGGTTAGAACAGTCCCTTCCGGGGCAGAGGCTGACTGCTACCGGACGCGTCCCCCGGGTGGCGGATAGGGGAATGCCACTCGCGACTGTTCCCCCAGACAGGAGCTTGTGGTACCGGAGCAATCCGGCGCGGACCAACAGCCAGGAGGGGCAGGGGGAGCGGTGTCAGGAGGGCGCCGTCTCCTCCTTGGAGGTAGCGCGGTGTCTCCGGCCGTTTTGCGGTAGGAGGCGCTGCGCGGGCCGTGCTGCCGGGGCTAGCCCGTCGGTGCGGCGGCTGGAGCGGGGCCATTTCGGTGGTCCTGCGTCTGGCGTGGTTGTCGGCAGCCATCTTGGTCCGGAGGTGGGCCGACGGTAGGGGGGCCGCGGGGGAAGAGGAGTGTCGGTATGGCGATGCGCCGCTCGTCCCTATCTCCCGCGGCCTAGCGGGGCCACCACCGTTAGATGGTGGACGCGGTGGGGCTGCAGAGGAAGAGGAGTGTCGGTGTGTCGTTGCCGCTCTCCCTGTCCTCTGCAGCCGATTGGAGGTGGCCCACTTCGGTGGGTGGAGGTTGGATTTGATGGGGCTGCTCCGGGTACCTCTCTGGTGTAGCAGAGTTGACTGTAGAGCAGCCCCATCGGTGGTCAGCCATTGGCAGACCTGCCGCCGGGGCGCCGTAGTAGTTATGCGCAAGCGATCCTGCGGCGTCCCATTAAGGCGGAGGGGAGGGGAATGTCGGGTTTTAGTGGGTAGTACCGGCTCTTCTAGCCGGTGAGCCCCACATAACCACCTGGGGGGGGAGGGGGGGTTTATCAGGTGGCATGCGTAAATGCATTTCCCGACAAAAAAAAAAAAGGTTAGAACAGTCCCCCCCCTAATGTGCGTTCACCTTGTCGTGGTGGGGGGGCTCAGTAGTGCCCGGCAATCCAACCGGGCGCGAAGCTAAGAAACGCACAGGGAGGTTGCCCACTTCGGTGGGCGGTGGAAGGTGGCCCTCTTTGGGGGGCGGTGTACCATGCGGGTTGCTCCTGGTACTTCTCTGATAGCAGAGTGGACTGTGGAGCAACCCCATGGTTGTGGTGGTCTGCTTCGGCAGACCTGCCGTCGGGGCGTCGTAGTTGAATGCGCCAGCGATCCTGCGACGCCCCATTAAGACGGGGGAAGGTTTTGTTGGGTTTTAGTGGGTAGTACTGGCTGTATTACGCCGGTGAGTCCCACACGTCGTGCGTAAATGCATTTCCCAACGTTAAAAAGGTTAGAACAGTTACCACAACGCACGAGCCGAGCGAGCGAAGCGAGCGTGCCGCGGTAGCGGCCGGCGAGTGCCATAAATGACTAGAAAACTAGAAAATTCGAATTTCACGCAAAGTAGTACTTTGCGTACTTGTACTTTGAAAGTACAAATAAAGACATAATCATCTGGAAATCATTTTGACAATTGAAAGTGACGTTTTGACATTTCCAAGTGTCTAAATGGTAGTAATGTCAAAATAATGTATGGAAATGTTGTAACTTTAAGTCTCAATAACTTTTGACTCTTTTGTTTCCTCAAAATAATTTTTATATATTTGGACTCCCTATTAGCTGTCCTATCCAAAAATACCACCCACTCCGCCAGGGGCCGCGTCCCTAATACTAAACTGCAGCCAAAATGTATTTTACCCAAAATACATTAAGTACATGATTAAATTATTTCGAATTATAAAAGAAACATAAATTGTTGGCAACTGTCAAATTCATTTTATCAGATTCCAGAGTTCTATATGGTTAAAGATATCGGTGGGATTAGACAGGACACGATGATAGAATAAAATATTTTATTATAGGCGGAAATTGAAATACATACGACTCTTAGATAAAGAAAATTATGATATCTAGATATTTACTTAAAAAGGGCAGTAGCTTAGTAGTAGTAATGTTCATGTTTGGAAAACTAAATGAAATTGTTCAATTCTTGGGTCTTAAACTTATGGTGAAGAAAAACAATGTGAGGAAGTATGCTCTAATTAGTTTTATTGATCTCTTCGCATTGAGGATAGGTCCGTGTCCAGCGTGAGACCTGTCCAGAGCTACCCCACGTGTTTATATAGACTTTTTTGTCACCCGTCAGTTACATGTATGGACCCTATTTTTTATTTTTCGTAATCTGACTATAGAACTGTCGAGCGGTTCTTATAGAATATAGACCTACTAAATTTTAACAATGTAGCTTCAATAGTCTTCGAGTAAAATTACTGACATACGGACAAACGGACATGACAAAATTATAGGAGTTCCATTTTAGCCATTTGGCTACGGCACCCTAAAACGGCTGACTGAATATTATTATACATACATTTTCTTAACATTTTATGAAATTTATTTTTGATCTTTGCTAAAAGTTAAAAATTCACAGATTACTTAACTACCAAATTGCAATAACAATGGCAGAAAATATACCTATTTACATACATATAATAATGTACATGAAATTTATCCATAAAAATATATGCTGCAGTAGGTAGTTCTTTTAAAAGCAACACAGAAAGTATTCATCAGGACACCTTGGAACGGTGATTTGTAATTTCGGACAATTTTCTATTTTCTCACACCTGCATCTACTTTTAAACTTCCTTTTATAAGGTTTATTTGTTTTTACAATAAACGTGTTTAAAGAGTTTGTAGACACGCTATTCTTTTTCGATTTTTTCAAATAACTTAATTTGGGCAGAAATTTCGGTACCGGTCGTATTGTAGTAGTTGTTTTGGGTAAAATTATGGTTGTGATGTCATCTTCGGTAATTATATCCTGATCTGTTGTCGTTTCTGATTGGTCAAGCTCGGTTGTGATGTCGTCGCTCCTAACATGACGCAAAAATTCGTTATTTTCAAACGAAAAATTGCTTGTTTGGTTGAGTATTTCGATTTTGGCGTCGTATTCAGCATTAAATGTCGTGACAGAGTCTACATTTGAAATATTTTTTGCTAAATTATTAAAGCTGCTTATTGTTATTGGTTGATTTTCATATCTAGATGTCCGGTTGCTGGCGAGGGGGATGTATTCTTGATATGGTTGTATCTTAAGAAAGGTCACGTTGGATTCCTGAGGCGCAGGGTTTACTGTAAACGTGTATAGAAGCACTGAAAATATGATTCTGAAAACAAAGAATATTATTATTTAATCTTTTTCTAAATAAGCAAGTATTAAATAACAAGTTTTATTTCGAGTCAATGTAACCCACAGTTATCAAGAATCGAACCAGTTTTGTTTATAACATAAAATAAATGAGAAATAATAAATTTTAATTAGGTTGGTATACGTTTTAGAGTTGTTTTTATAGATATACAAAAAAAAAGATGGAATATGATGGAGTTGTTTTTTGTAAATTAGTAGTGTTGTTAGTTTTCAATGTCTTTGACCCGATAAAATATTCCGATTTCAATATCGATTTTTTCTCTTAACAGGTTTAATGTATCCAAGCTTAGTAGCTTATTTATTAGATACAAATAAATATAGACACTAATTTCCGTCCTGCTTTCAATATCCGATAGTATATTTTTTTCGTATTGTTATATAAGTAACACATTTATTAGAAATTTAAAAAAAAATGTTTTAGGTATTTTAGTTTATTTAACCATTTCCCTATCCCATGAGTCATATATGAACATTTGGATTGTTTAGTGTGTCTATTTTGCGGATAGTTAACAATCTTTTAAGACTAGTGACTTACCCTCGCTCCGCTCGGGTTTGTCCCTAAGTACGTTTTAATTTTTTTGAGCGGAACCGTAATTCCTTTTTTAAAATAAAAGTAGTTAACGTTACTCCTTATAACACCAGCTATCTGCCAGTGAAAGTCCCGTCAAAATCTGTACAGCCGTTTCAGAGATCAGTTGGAACAAACAGACGGACAGACAGATAGACAAAAATTTTAAAAATTGGGTTTTTCTTTTAAGTAGTTATTTGCTGCTATTTTGACATGACATAAAGACACTTCAATTTTATTTCTCTGTACATATAGATTTTGTACATATAGAAATTGGATTTTCTGTCTAAAAGTGCAATTAAGATTTTTATTAACAATGTAGATGGATGGATAATATAATAATTTGATTACTATTAAGCTGATCTGATGACGTAGACAGGAGGATGACAGTGAAACTCTTTAATAGCTACAGTTAAACTTTAAGTTTCGATTGGTTTTTGCGAGTCTCGTCTATGTTATTTATCATTATTTGTTTATATTTAACATTAGTTAAAAGAAGGCTTATTAATTTTTTATTATTTAATAAATTCTGCACAAAAAAAAATAGTAAAGTCCCCGCAACTTGTTAATTTTAGTAGGTACTGCAATAACGGTTCAAGGTTATAAAAACAGTAGCTCAGACTTTCCCTAATTTTACAACATTTATTCAATTGAAATTTTATAGGATAAAAACTATATTTGGACTTAGAATCAATATTGCATAATCTATTTTGTTGTGGATTTCTATTATTTAGAACGCAAAAAAAATACTTATATTAACTGATAAACATTAACACGCTTATATGATATTCTCTAACAAACTAATATTCCACAGAAAAAAAAAATAGAAAAATAAGTCCTTTTTGGTATTGGATGGAATTTCAGAGGGTCCCCGGTCATTATCCTGCATGATAAAATTTTATTTATCCGTGTTCACAATCCTGAGAAGTTAAGATCAATAAACATTTATCGCGCGTAGAAATTGGGAATTAAACTCTCAATTACTTCGACTTTGTAGGCAATGCGCTACCATCATTTTTTAGTTGTATTATTTAATTTTCGTAGTTATATTGTTTGATATATATTTTAAAGTCTTATATAGAAAAAAATAGAGCTATGTTATTATAAGGTTGCATTAGATAAGTTACTCGGTTTATAATATGTTATAACAATAGATACTAAATGAAATATTATCTGTTCATTCACAGACAAAACAATATTGTTTATACCTTTTTGTTCAGTTTATTCCACGCACGCGTCTAGATGTTCTCATACGATATTTGGGAATAATATACAGACTTATCTTTGTATTATATACAAATAATTTCATTAACCTCTCAAGTAATACCTACTGTAATATTTTCTTATATTTTTATTGGAAGAGACGATTAAGCTTCTCATGACCATGTTTGCTGTAAAGCAATCAAAACTTCAGAAACAAAAAAAAACTGCAAAGAAAAAAATGACAAAATTTTTACTTCAAATATAAAAAAAACGCAAAGGAGAAAATTCGTTCGGCCGGATTTTGTCCTGTCAACTCGTGTATCTATAGTAAGCATGTGAAAGCAAATATTAGCGCCAGCGGAGCCATATAGTTATTAAATTATAATAAAAAAATATTAGTACTTTTCAAAGTTCTAAAAAAATAAAATTGTGGGCTTATATGAGTAAGAGTCTAATTTGCGACCTCTGCTGCAGGGACATGTTTTCTGACTACATTTGAGAAAATATGGCTAAACTTTTTATGAGTTCTGGCTGATTGACTGGCTGACTGATTAATAAACACCAGAGCCCTAGAGAACGCTTTATTTAACACAAGAGACTCACCCTCGCTTTGCTCGGGTTCGTCCCTAGCTTGATTCCCAATACAAACTTTCATCCCTATTTTCACCCCCTTAAGGGATGATTTTCGGGAGAAAAGGTATCCTATATCCTTCCAAGAGTCCCAAACTATCATCTTACCAAATTTCATCTAAATCGGTTCAGTAGATCCAGAGATTACCCCCTACAACGTCACAAACTAACAATCTCACAAACTTTACCTCTTTATAATATTAGTATAGATTATAATTTGATATCAACTGAATATAGCTTCCTTGTGGAATTATTGTTCAGAGTTCATACATTTTGTGGAAGGAAGTGGGCCTCACGCAAATTTAACTTGTAAGGAATGCCATTACAGGTAGAAATCAATGACAATATCTGTGAGAAGTATGTCATAAATATATTTAACATTCATCGAACGTATCAGCGAACGCAACGTTGGTAAAAAATCTCGCATTGTGTCAGAACAATACCGCGGTAACAGGCGGGAACAGAGCTATACGCCAATTATATGAAAACACGAGAGTAATTAACTAACTTAGTATCTATTCATTAACATTATCATAAAAACGCAATTATAAATTAACAGGTGAACATGAAGTTTGATTCATCATCTGTAGGTGTCATGGATTTTATGTTTTAAACCTATTTATGTTAGTGATTTTCATGTGTCCCTAAGCTCGAAGGGTTTATGAATGCTTAAAGGACAAATGTCCAAAGAAAAAGCCTTTTGTTTTTGTGTCAGGAACCTTCGCAGAATAAGCCACCAGAGTTTCATCACAATCGGATCAATGGCTTAGGATTGCAAAAATGGTTTAGGAACGCAATGAGGGCAATAAACGAACATTCATTTTTATTTCTTTAGAAGATAAAGTGATCGATATTTCTATTAATATCTAGATACATTTGTAATTTTTTTGTATATTTAATTATTATTGATGGTCAGGTAATATTTGTTTTATTCTTTGTGGACTCCACGGAATTCCTAGTAAAGTATAGAAAGTAATTTCTATACTATTCTTAGATTCTGAATAAATGTAAATAAGACGAAAGACATTTTTTTTAAACAGCTTCAAAAGGAATAAAATGAACAATTCGAGCTTTTTTCGTGTATTGTGTCTTCACCAACTGTGAATCGATTCAAATAATTTTTTAACCAATCTATATACAGATAAATAAAATTGAATTGTCTGTTTGTAATGTCAAAATAACAGCTTTTTACTAAATGTATATGAAAGTATATACGGTTCTAATAAGAAAAAAAATTAAAATTTTTTGTCTGGTTTTCCATTCGTTCCGGCAAATCTCCGAAGCGGCTGGACCGATTTTGATGAGACTTTCACTGCCAGATAGCTGATGATATACGACATAACTTCGACCATTATTTTTAAAAAAAGAACCATGGTTCCGCGCAAAAAATTAAAACCCATGAAATTGTGAACGAAATCCCGCGAGTATAGGGACGCACCCGAGCGAAGCGCGGGTAAGTCGCTTGTATTAAATAGAAATATGATGTTATAATCAATACAATGTTATAACGACAGTTAACGTTTGTAGTGTTCGATAAACATTGTAAATTTAATAATTATATAGTAGAAAATATGGATATTTTCGCACGTTTTTTAATTTTTCCTTGTAAACTACTTCACAGTTACTGTAGATATTACATTGTTAACATTGAGCGTTAAACGCATAATGTATCTAAGTAATTAAAACTGTGTCTAACATTTGCCATTCATTTTGTTAAATGGATGATGCTAATTAATACAAAAAAAGCTAAATGTATTTTAAATACTTGCCATCCAACAGCGACTTACCATCGCTTCGCTTGGGTGCGTCCCTAGGTACGTTTTAATTTTTTGAATGGGACCCTAATCCTTTTTCTTAAATAAAACTAGCCCAAGTTGATCCTTATAACATCAGCTATCTGCCAGTGAAAGCGCCATAAAAATTAGTCCAGCCGCTTCCGAATGTAGGCGGAACAAACAAGTAGACAGACCAAAATTAAAAAAAAAAATGTTTTTCTTATAAGTACTGTCTATACTTTCATAACCTTTAGTAAAAAGCTGTTACTTTGACATTACAAACAGAAACTTCAATTTTATTTATCTGTACAGATAAATCAAAAGATTTTACAGGCTAAAAGCAAGCTATTCTATGTAATAAATTAAGTTTTTTTCTAAATTATAATTTTTATTGTACATAGCATTACAAATATCACTATTTATTTTTTAGTATTTTATTAGAATATACAGATATCTGTAAATATTTATTTACTTTGATTGTTTAAAAAATATTCGTTTTGAAAATTTTATTAATTAATAAGTTAGTATTTTTCTATCTTTTTTTAGAAATATATGCCGTTATTTGAACATGGCCGGGAATTAAAAAACACTAACCGGTGGAGTGACATGGTGAAGGTCCTTTCCGCACGATCCTCAAAACACAACTGCATGGGATGAAACATCCAGCCTTTATAAAAACCCTTTTTATTTATTAGTTACCTATTTTTAGAATAACTTTAAACGCAACTGTACGCTAAAACAGGTGTTAACGTGTTTTATTTCGGTACAAAATGAACTAAATATGATGTTAATAATAATTAAAATATCAGAACTTTTATATTGTATAAAATAATATTTAATTAAACAATATTTAAAAACAGAAATACTTAAGATTAGATTTGATGTTTTTTTCGCGGCATTCAGTGACAAACTGACGATGGCGGTTCGAATTGAGTGTTGTCTATATCGTGAGAATTTTCTTGAAATTATTTAATTGTGTTGTTTTGTTTGGATGAACTTGAAGCTATTTTTCTCAGTTTTAAGGAAGCTTCATGACAATGGATGTATACATAATTCAAATTACACTTTTTATCTCACTTTAATAATTAAATAGTTGCAGTACGTAGACGCAGTGAGAAAAACATTTGGTTGATAAGCAGTAGATAAGCACTGGCTTATGTATACAAATCCTGCAAATAACAAATCAAACTGAAACATAGCTTGAGTTATATTATGAAAGCAGTTCGAGAAAGTGGAAATAAATAATGTATAATAAACAACACAATCTTCTGATGTATGTAAATAACACATATTATCATAGAATTATATATATATACATATATATATTTACTTTATAGTACCTAATGTACTCGTGAACCTTTAAACTCCGCAAAATATTAATAACGACTTTAAGCGCTAAAAATTAATCAGCTGTCTTGCTACAACCTTAAAGACCAAGGAGTAAGGGTATCTTTGAATGAAAATGTCAGTGGCGTACCTAGCTAAGGGTGACGCTCGGGACAGTTATCGACGATGTCATGTCATCCCTAAAAAAAAGGATAATTTTTTCATAAGCAGCTGTTATCCTCATAGATAGACAAGGCTCTCATTTTTTTTTAGTTTTAACATTGTAAACAGGCGGTTGTCACCGCGAGGCAGTCTGCCCTAAATAAATGAAGTTATTAATCAGAATTTTATAAATTTATGATTTATGTAACAGTTGCTTCATACAATTTCACTTATAAATCGAATCTGTGTCCACGATAGCATCAGTCAGACTCGGCGTCACTGCGTCATAGTGGTGCACATAATCATAACAACATTTTAAAACGATGACTATAAATATCTTACACTCATTCTCATTCTTCACATAATAATTATCTTATTCAGGTAATTAGTTTGTTGCATATATGTATGTTAAATATATGTATGTTAAATAATGTTATAATAATTAGCAGTGTATCTTCTCACGTATAAAAAAGGAGACATCCTTCTCATTATTTATGTAGTGACTAGAACAGTGAGTTCTAGTAATAATTGATAGCAGATGTATAATTTATATGAATTGTACTTAAATATTTAATTTAATTTACGCTGTCTGTCTGTCCCTATGTACGCTTAGATCTTTAAAACTACGCAACGGATTTTGATGTGGTTTTTTATATAGATAGAGATTCAAGAGGAAGGTTTATATGTAAAATACATGTAAGTATATTATAGTACAGAAAAGCCGAGAAATTCAAAGATTTGTATTTCATACTAACCGTTAAAATGTACCGAGCTTTTTATCTAGTTTAGTCATAAGAAGAAAATATAGACCCAGGGCTGGCCAGAATTTGGAAGCAACAACAACAATAATCTCAACCTATACAGAACTTTTATGAGAAAAATTGTATGGGTCGTTGACCTAATGTTTATCAACCATTGCCCGCTATCTATACCTACTAATTTCCGATTAAAAAAAAACTTTTTGAGTTCTATAGCTCACGCTATGAACTAGGAGATCGGAGTAAAGAATAACTATTTATAATTAAACGACATGGATGGAGTCGTAAGAAAACACTAGTTCTTTATATACATATATACTTACATACTTAAACAGGAAATATGTAAAGGAAACTGAACTCTAAACACAACGGCAACCTTAGCGGTCGACAGACCTCGCGGCTTACAAAGCTATAATTATTGTCAATATTTCGATATCATATCAGCAGATTATTAAACACAACGATTTATCCCCGCTTCGCTTTGGCTTGTCCCTGGCCGCTTAAATAGCGTAAGATAGCCTATTAGCGTACTAAATTTTGCAATATCCATGTAAGCAGTGCAAACTAGACATGCCACCAATAGCAGAATATTCAGCCATTAATAACGTCCCACGGCTGGACACGGACTTCCCGGTACGAGGGGGATCAGGCAATAGTCCACCACGCTGGCCAAGTGCGGGTTAGCGGACTTTACATGTTTTTCGAAAACTTGCTAGGTTCTCTCAGACATACAGGTTTCCTCACGATGATTTCTTTCGACATAAAACAAGTGTCTTACGGATCCTCTGAATAGATATTTAAATATACTTAGGCAGTAAAATATAAATAAAAATATCCCATAAATATTATAAATGCGAAAGTTTGAATAGATGGATGTTTGTTACTCAATCATGTCAGAACGACTGAACGGATCTGGATGAAATTTGGCACAGATATAGATCATATACTTATTGTCTGGAATAGCACATACATTACTTTTTATCCCTGAAAAATGTACGAATTCCGTGGGATAGATTTGTTTTTGTGCTTTCACTAGAGACGAACCCAATAAAGTATAGATGGAAGAATTTTTATTATTATAAATAGCTAGTTAAGTGGCTTATTAAGTCGCTTATACAAGACATTCAACTTCATACTATTACCATGCTCTTAACATAGGTAATATCTTTATACCCGACTGCGGCGAAGCCCAAATGAGGGATATATGTTTTACCAGTATGTATGTAAAAATCTTAAATAGTATAGCCTATAGGTTCTGTCACTTATTGGACTCAATCTAACCTTTAAAACGGGACTATTGTCTTCTCGCCAAAGTAACCGACGGACGAGTTACTAACTAGGTCTCTTCTGATATTTTACATTACCGGCCCTAATAGCACTCTATTGCCCGATTTCACCAACAACCCATAAGCTACCACCTACGTATGGGATCCCTAGCTTAAAATTCCCCTAAACTAGCCCCTAAATTAAATTTCGTTTTACGATCATCTTTAAGCCCATATTTCGAGCACCTAAATTAAGGGGGCCCTTTAACATTTAGGTGACCCCTAACTGTTGGTGAAACAGAAACTGTCCCCTAACAGCCCCCTAACCATGCTTAGGGGATCCCTTAAACTTAGATGACGTTGGTGAAATCGGGCATGTGTGTTCTAATGTATAATAATAATAATAAAAATGTCGTCCTGTTTGATTTCGTTCACGTGCGACACAACCCCAATAAAGGTTCTCTAATCGTACATGGTAGCTACTCTAGACCAATGACACCAGTGTGTTATTGGCTAATGACTTTCGTCCCTTGATGATGTTTCTGGAGTTATTAGAAAGTTACTTTTGGTATAACATATATCTAATATATAAAATTTCCATGTCACAATGTTAGTTACCGTACCTACTTCTCCGAAACGGCTATACCGATTTTTACCAAATTTTATATGCGTATTCAGTAGGTCTGAGAATCGGCTACTACCTATTTTCCATACCCCTACGTGATAAGGGTGGCCCACATTAGGGACGAACCCAAGCGGAGCGAGGGTGAGTCGCTAGTATAATATAGGTATAACGTATTTGGATAGTGTTTCGCTTTCCAATGGTGAAAATTTTGTAATCTTCCAGACAAACAAACTAATATTTCGTCTTTATAATCTTAGTCTTTTTAATACTAATAAAAAGAAATAATTAATAATACATACATATGTATAATACAATCCCTTTGCGCATTACCGATGATGAGATAATGCGAGTTAAATGTTTCCAACGCAATAATCAGACTTAAATTTATAAATATTTCCGATGGCAGGATGAAAATCGCGACCTTCAGTAGACCAGTCTGACGTTTTGCATTTAATAAACTAGTTGTCGCCCGGGTTCTGTCCGCACTCCGCGTATAGTTTATTTTGTGTCCACAGAGTACACACGTTGGAGGTAAAATGATACTATTGTAAGCTCGAAAAATAATGATTTATATTTTTTATTAATTAGCCTATGTTACAATTAAAGTAACATAATATAGACAATATTATAGAGTAGTATTTAAACATGCATCACCATGTGTATTATTGTTTGTCGCTACAGCGGTGATTGTACTAGAAAAGTACCTCCTTTTTATTTTCGCTGGGAATATAATTAAATAATACCCATCATGCCCATGGGGTCCCTGCCGCCCGTCAATCGACAAAGGACTGTAATGCCCGATTTCACCAACAACCCATAAGCTACCACCCACGTATGGGATCCCTAGCTTAAAACTCCCCTAAACTAGCCCCTAAATTAAATTTCTTTTTACCATCGTCTTTAAGCCCATAGTTCGAGCACCTAAATTTAGGGTGCCTTTTAACATTTAGGTAACCCCTAACTGTCGGTGAAACGGTGAAACAGAAACTGTCCCCTAACAGCCCCCTAATCAAGGAACCCATTGGAAACCCACGTGGTTCTGCAGGTTTCACCTTTAGTGTGGAAATCGCTGACCACGGCAGGCAGAATTTACGTGGATGTGCAAAGGGTTCCGGTGTTCGACCTATCGCCGCTGGTACAATGTTCGAGGTGCTTGGGATTTGGTCACGGCAGAAAATGGTGTACAGAGACCATAGACCTCTGCAGTCACTGCTCAGGGCCGCATATGCGTAGCGAATGCCCCAGCAAGTTAGCAGGAGAACAGCCAGCCTGCAAAAACTGCCAGCACGCCAAATTGAATGACACGGGTCACAACGCTTTCGACGTTGCTTGTCCGGTTAGGCGTAAGTGGGACGCCCTTGCCAGATCCAGCGTGGCGTACTGTTAACACAACCAAACATAGCATCAGACGTTAACGCGCAGGGTATCATGAAGATACCCAGGAATAAGCAGCAACTTATATCCAGACGCAAGTCGAAAAAGCGAAACAATAGTGGAAGATAATAGAATCAATACAGAACAACTTCAAATAGCATAAGATAGAAAAGTAGTAGTACATGCAAAAAAAAAAACAACAACAACAACACAAAAAATGCAGTACGAATAGTGTAGATAAAAATAAGTACGAAATATAGTATATTATATATTATGATTAATATATAAAAGTACTAAGATAAATAGAAATAAGTATTAAGTATTGAACCATTGATATAAATATAATAACTAAAATAATACACATAAGCAATAGGATAATATAAACCTTGTTAAAATAAGATAACATAGAAAATAAGTAGATAAAACTGTAAAAAATGTAGTCCGCCAATATAGCACCCTAAAATGTATAAATAAAACCTAACACTAAAGTATAATTGTAAACACACTGAAAACAATAGATAAATAAATATTAAGGATTAAGAAAAGCACAACATTGTAAAACTATAACTGTAATAAATCATAAAATAATAACTCTGTAAAATAGAAATAAGAATTTGCGAAATATAAATGTAAACAACCAAAATCCTCTTGGTCTTAAAAAATTATGTAAATAAAATCAAAATTGTAAAAAAGGTTTCTGACCACCACGTCAGAAGAACTTCGGCTCTACAAAAAAAAAACAGCCCCCTAATCATGCTTAGGGGATCCCTTAAACTTAGTTGGCGGTGGTGAAATCGGGCATTAGCCTATTGCCCTATTGCCGCGGTATAAACTGCAACAACCCTAGGAAAATACCCCCTTTTTGCTTTGGAAACCCTTAATCTCTGCCAGCCGATAGTGGGTCTGGTATAGTCTCAACTCCTGTCTACAACACCACTGCCGTACCTGACGTCGTGACAGTATGACGTACGATCATTTACGCATCCACTACAACAAACTAGCCTGCACCCATCTCTGAACAAAACAAGCCTCTTCGAATAAATCATTCTAATTACCTATTAAACCTAAAATAGGCAATAATGAAGTAAATAATTTCACTTGATTTAGAATATGTACGTACGTCCATATTGTTAAACCAAAAAAATAGGTTACGCCATTTTGTTTCTGATGGCTCAAGTACGATGTAAGTTCGTCAAGGCCACAGAGTACATCAAGACTCGAAGTGTCAACGGCCAGTCTCGTTCCCGCCGAATGTATGATAATTGTTGTTTAAAAGGAGAAGAAACATCACTGAATTAAATAATTAAAAGGTAATAATTTTGTACCTTTAAAATATTTAAATATATTTCGGATTTTGATAAAAAAGGTTTCCTTGGAATATTCCTTTTTAAATAGTTTTGTACAACTTTTTAATTTTTTATTATAATAAGTTTTTAATTTCAAGTTGGGACTTTTTCTTCACAGCACTATAATATTAAGATATCTGAAATACTTCATAATTTCTAAATTCAGACATGAATTCTTCAAAAATAAAATAGATAAAACATGAAAAATTGCAATTACAAAAACTACATGTAATCTGTATAGTGTATAGGGTTATAGGATATATGCTCCATTCTTGTTCTGTAAACTTTTTAGCCAAATGTAATAACGGTGTATGTTAGGTGACAGGTAGTAGTTACCCAGTGGTAACGCGTTTGCTTCGCAAGCAAGCAATTCAAATCCTGGGTTCGAATCCCGTACGTTTTATATTCTTATGTGCGAATTATTTTTAACATGATTATCACCTGTCTTACAGTGAAGAAAAGCATTTTAAGGAAACTTGCATGTCTTAGAGAACCTAGCAAGGTTTCGACTATGGTCTGATCCCCCTCGAATTCCCTTATATTGAAGGGAGGCCCGTGTCCAGCAGTGGGACGTTAAAAACGGCTGAATACTTAAAATCGAACAAACACCTTTTTTAGATTTTTTTTTTCTATTTTTCTTTAATTTAATTTTTTATGACTCTATGTTAATGTTTTTTTTTTGGGAAGTGAATTTACTGAGCCTGATAAAAAAATAGACTAAAAATCAAAGGGGCACATTATTATTCTCACTTATCATTTGCATCTATCGACAAATTTTAGTGCTATCGATAAAAAGGAATGATTAATTATAATTGGATTTCGTTAATTATTTATTAACATAATAACGAATAACAAAGAATTGAATTGAATTAAACATATTTTATTAATTTATAAATATTCGAAATATAAGAAAGTACATAGGTCTGTTTGATGTTCTCTCATAAATTCTACCCACTGTAATTTACTGATAAGGCATTACAAGGAAACCGGACTGCCTTGAGTGCGACCCAAGTTACCCCGTAGCAAAAAGATAACTTCGCTAGATCCATGACTGCACGGTAAGAGTTGTTATTTAAAAAAAATAAGTTTTTAGAAATTGTGTTGCATTTATTATTAACGCCTAAAACAAACCACTGGTTAAATGTTTTACTAAGCTAACATGTATGGGTGGGTGTAGATCCAGGGGTTTTTGGTTCGAATCCCAGGTCGGGTCGAGTGTAGCTATTGTGTTATTTTGGCAAGAAATTCTCAGTTAGGAAGTTGGTTACATCCCAGAACAAAAAAATGACGGTCCCGCGCCTTATCTCTCATTGCGAGTGTCAAATTGTCGGTCCACCGAAATATATATAAATAGTTAAAAAAAAACTAGAGTGCACCTGTGTTAACTATAATAACTTTTGCGTACTATGAAAAATGGCCCTTTGGGGTGCCAGTAAATATTATTTACTAGCGACTCACGCTCGCTTCGCTCGGGTTCGTTCCTAGTGAAAAACAAAAACAAATTCATCCCACGGGAAACGTACATTTTTCCGGGATAAAAAGTAACTTATGTGCTATTCCAGACTATAATCTATCTCTGTGCCAAATTTTATCCAGATCCGTTCAGCGTTCTGGCGTGATTGAGTAAGAAACATCCATCGAAACTTTCGAATTTATAATGACATAGACAAAAATAATATTGGCGATCTAATCTGCATCTAACTGGCATGTTTATAAATCACAGAACAACGAATTGAATTAATTGAAAGAATATTTAAAATTCAATTCCTAAGTAAGAAAAAAAGTTGTTAAGACTTAGATTTACCAGTTTTTTTTCGACACACGTAATAAAAAAATTTTAGTATGTCTGGAAAATTGAAAAACAACACATAGCGAAGGCGGGCGAGGTTTAATATATTTTGAAAACTGCCTTAAAAATCTAAATATCCTTTCTTCTTCAGAATTTACCCTATAATAATAATAGTATTAACGTTCAAAAATCAAAAGAAACAAGTAGGTAGTAAATTAAATGCATAACTTACTCCTATAACAATAAGTGGGAGACCACTATCCTGCCGTGGCCTTGCCATGCTCGGTCAAAGCTCCAAGGAGCCATCCACATGCGGTTAAGAATTACAAAAATGTAAATTATAAAATATCCTGTTTATATACAACTAAAACTGTATAAATACTAGCGCTACTATTTTACTCAGACCCTTTTTAATTTACCAGGATTATTATCTCTTACGGGGTAAAGTCATGCATTTGTGAGCCACAGTCCCTGGAACTGGCATGAGACATGACGTGATTAATCACTAATCTATACTAATACATATTATAAATTTGAAAGATTGTGAGTATGGATATTTGTTACTCTTTCACGCCGAAACGGCTGAACGGATCTCGATGAAATTTGGTACAGAGATAGATTATAGTTTGGGATAACACATAGGCTATTTTATATCCTGGAAAAGTGTACGGTTCCCGTGGTTTATTTTTGTTTTCCTAGCCTGAGCCACTAGTATTAAATAAATTAAGCTATAATCTTTAATCGCGTCATACATTTTTTGATGATAGAGTCAAAGCGTGGGTAGTGGAACAGTTCAATGGCTATTAGTAAAAACTTCAAGGTTGGGTTTTTGATGAGACCATACATCACAATTGGTCAAAAGTGCATTTTTGTCATTTTTAAACGTTGATTATGTTACTGGTTCCTCTTGTTTCAAGTCAATCAACAAATGTATGCTATAATACAATCATATATTTTTTTTATTGGGTGTGGTGCCGAGGTCGGCCCTAGCTTCGTCGACCAGTTATGGTCCCTTGTAGCTAATCATAGTATTACCTAGTACCTATAGTAAGTACCTAGTGTTCGCTCAGTCGTCGCAATTCGACCATAATCTTCATTGAATATTTAGAAAAGAAAACATGTATGAATAGAATTTACATATATATATATATATATATATATATATATATATATATATATATATATTATCATATAATAGTCAAAAGCTACTAAAAAAAGAAAATCAGTTGACAAACATAGGACAAATAGGTACTGTAGGTCTTTGCTTATTTGCTTAAAGAAGATTATAAGTTGACACTAACACAGAACGTGTGAAACATACATATATTCTTTTTTAACACGCTTTTACTAGTTCCACCTGTAATGTTTGTAACTGAATCTATAAACGCTGTTTTCACCTACTTCAAAACTTCAGATTGAGCTGAAACTATGCACATTTAAAAAGGACCGATGACAATACAACAAGTATTAAAAAAAAACATTAACAAACCATAAAAACGCGCTTTCATAGCAGATCAAACTAAAAAATGGAAAATAAATTAGTTATACTTTAAAAAACTAACAAACACGCTTTTATGATAAACCGAACTAAAAAGCAAAAAATAATTTTTAGTATAAGAATAAAGTGATTAACGAGAAAATTATTGTTATTGTGAAAAAGCGTTGGATACTTTGTTAAATATTTTTATGCTAACTCTACTTTTAGAAATTGTACCAATGGATTATTTTAACAACTGCTATCAAGCACCCCGTGCTTTTTTTAACAATAACATTAATTTTCTCGTATGATCTTCTCTTCTTTCTTCACATTTCTTCTTATAATCTTTTCTTCTCTGTAGAACAACTAAGTCGTTTGTTGCCCTTCGCTAGGCAGCTGGCGGACCACACAAGCAAACTGCCTTACGATGAGCCGCAGTCGACTTCAGTTGTATAATCGTTATGTTAATTTGTAAATTCCATATTAAATTACACTATATATTTTATTAAAGGCAGTGATAGCCCAGTGGTAACGCGCTCGCTTGGGAAACGGAGTGAAGCGGGTTCAAACCCCAGGTCTCGCAACTCTGATAATTTCATGTGCGAATCATTTCCAACATGATTACCACTTGCCTTACGGCGAAGGAAAACATCGTGAGGAAACCTGCATGTCTGAGAGAACATAGCAAGCTTTCGAAAGACATGTGAAGTCCGCCAACCCGCACTTGGCCAGCGTGGTGGACTATGGCCTGATCCACCTCGTATTGAAGGGAGGCCCGTGCCCAGCAGTGGGACGTTAAAAAGGGCTGAATACATATATTTTTCCATTATCAACGTGATTTATAAACCAATTATTTTAGCATTCATAATATTTTTTACTCTAAATAAAAAATGTTTTCGCGGTTCCATTTTGATTTTTGTTTGCCATAGTTTCGAATGCTCTACAACAATTAAAAATAAATATAAAACCGAGAAAAGATCCGAAGTTTATTTAATATATACATATAATAAAATTCTGAGTCGAATCTATGCTAAATCTTATTGAAATAGCTAGTCATTATTATCGATACAGAGGCCGAATTTATAGTTTTTAGAATTTTGTTCCTGTCTGTTTGTCTGTGTGGGAACGCATTACGAGATAACCACTTAACATATTTTGATAAAATTTGGTATAATGATAGCTGGTTATCCGGGTCAAAATATAGGATGCTTAGTACTGCGGGAACATACCTCATCTCTGAGAAATCTAGATTAAACGTTAAAACGTTAGTAGGGACGAACCCGAGCGAGCTTAGTCGCTAGTATGTCTAATATTCGCGCAAATCTAAGACAGTATTATTTTTTTGCAGTTTGGCGTAGGGTTGGTTAAAGGTAAGGCAACTCTTCTAGGGCCCGGATTCATTCAAAAGCCTATTAGTTAATAGTTCACAATGAGTGTGTCCGTTCTTCTCTCGATCTGTATAATTATTCCCTACCCGTAAAGGGTTTAGAAGCTTAGATACCTAAGCTTCTAAACTCTATAACAGGTAGCTGTTTGAATTTTCGCGAAGTATAAAGTAAAACTACTTATTTTTTTTTATAACTTCGTGATTTTTATATAGTTCTAGCTTTCGACCAAAATAACGTGGAACTGTGCGACAAATAGCGGTTGCGTTGCGCGATAAAGTAATTAGGTACTTTTAATGAATATTATAACAATTCATCATCATAATCTATACATATAATAAAATTGTAACTAAGTCGAATCTGTACATTAAATATTTTTTGGAAATTTTCTTATTGAAATAGACATTATTATCGATACAGAGTCCGAATCTATAGTTTTTAGAATTTTTGTCTGTCTGTCTGTCACGAGAAAACCACTGGATAGATTTTGATGAAATTTGGTAGCTGGTTATGCGGGTCAACATATAGGATACTTTTTACCGCGGGAAAATATCTCATTTCTGAGAAAAAAAATACAAAAACTTCAATGTAAGAGTATACTAATATGTAAAACATAAGAATTTGGTTTTTGGTCATCTGAACGCGGGCGGAGCCGCGGGCAATGCTAGTATAATATAAAGTCATGTAAAAAAAACAATAAGTATATATGTTTTTCTGATTTGAAATGTTTCGAAATAATTAAAAAAAACGCAGTTATCTTATACAATAACTGTAAAATAAATATTATTAATTAAATTAAAAGCTAGCTTATTATTATTTCTTAAAGTTTCACAAAAGTATATATAAATTAATTGATTCTTACACTTACCTCTATCCACAAGATTTCTACTTACTTGGAACTTTAATTATTTCAATATAAACATGACGAGAAACAATAAATCACAAAGCCCAATCCACAAATGCCCTGGTACAATAACGGGGGGTATTTAAACTAACTTTATCTATGAGGAAAGCCGCGGAGTTATTAAAAGCAGCTAATTGGCAGCTGTGCACGCATCGGTTTAGGGAAATAATTTGTAGGTACTGCGGTTTAGTGATGTGACACAATGTTATAAAGGTTTTCAAAACCACTAGTGACTGCCCTTGCTTCGATCGGACTCTAGCTAAGCTTGCATCACTACTTCATATTTTGGGAATACTTAGCATTTACTTTCTCTGGCTCATTATAATGTAAAAATAAAAAAAAAGCTAAGTTTGCACATTAGATTTTTATTAGGATGCGAAGTTAGAAAGTTGAAGAAGACTAAGAAATAGCCTATAATATGTAACAGCTTAAGACTTGCTAAGTATATGGTCTAAGCTTCAAATAAAAAATAATAATAATAAAAAAAATATCAATATTCTCAACATCTCTATCTAGATCTTAACTTGGATTTCGTATAGAGTTTCAACAGACTTTAAACTAAGGGAAGATACTCAGAGTATTTTAAATATATTTTTTGATTTGTATGTTACACGATATCCATGTCTATTTGTGAACCGATTTTATTGTTTCTTTTTTAATGAATGAAAAGGATGTACTTAATTTGAATATTCATATGACTTGCCTATTCATTGATTTTCATGCACAATGCCCAAAGGAATGCCGTAAATCTATACATTATTGAAGTAAATATCCTAGATATGGTACAACAAGACTGCTTAGACTGCCATAACTATTAAATATTAATTTGTTTTTATAATATTAAAAGTACATCACTAAATACTTAATAAAATATTTGCTTATCGTTTTGAACAGGAAACGTCGCCGGAAGGGTACACCACTGACAGATATGGCTAAATGCAAAACATTTTAAATTAGATGATGACTATTGTTGTATCTCAACATGTTTGTTTTATTAAGATTTTTAATGTCAATTCCACCATTTGGTTTAAAGTTAGAAGAAATTGATTAGACCCCCGAAGGCCGCTAAAAAATTAGGCTAGCTAAAATTAGATTAGATTAGTTTTATATATATAACTCACTGAAAATTATTAAGTCTACAGCTCTTATATGCTATACGTTATTTTTTCAACATTGAAATTTGAAATAGCTTGAGTTGTACGTGATCGTGTGATTTTCAAGGTTCGTCTATATATATTTTAGTACATAAAAGTTCTTTTGCTACGGTTTTAAATGGAATAATAAAAAGCTTTTTAATCATTTTGAAAAAAAATTTTTTTTTTTGGATTTCTGTAGTGTTTTTTTGCCCATATGAGTCAGGAACCTAACTATTAATCGAATCGTAACTAAACATAAAATTCATATTAATTTATGCAATCTATTTGTTTTTACAGATCAATATCTTGATGACACGTTTGGCTCAGTTTGTAGTGACCCTATTTGCAGTGCCAGCGGACGCGGGTTCAAGTCCCGCTGAGGGCATTCATTTGTGTGATGAGCATGGATGTTTGTACTCCAGTCATGGGTGTTTATATTTATAATGTGTATGTATTTAAAGTTATATATATGTAGTGTATCAACCATCTTGTATCCACAACACAGGCCTCGTAGCTTACCATGGAACTAGATGGTGCTGTGTGTTAATGTCCCAACATATTTATTTACATATTTATAATACCTAGACTTATACTCACACAACAAAGTTCTCATCACTTCTCATTTGGTATATGACGGTACTCAATAAAAATATGTACATATATAAAATATAATAACGACTTTTTCTGCAATAGCTAAAGCATATTAATGGCTTAGTCCTGGGACGAACGGTCGTGCAAATTATCACCTGATGCAGATGATAAAACGTACAGCATTGGTGGGGTATACATAGGTTTTATTAAAACCTGTGTATACACCAAGACAACTATGGCTATGCTTTAAAAGCGTGGCCCTATAAGAATTTACTTTATTATTTTTTTAGTACTGTGTTGAACAGGATACTACTGCCTCGGTGGTACAGTGGCTAGTATGTACGGCTGCACTTCTGGAGGTGTTCGAGTCCCAGGTCGGGCCAAGTTTAAATTTCAAGTCTTTCTGAAAGTCCCAGTAACTGCCCGCACTTATAGTTTCGGTGTTTCACTTCCGTGCCTCGGAGAGCACATAAACTGTAAAGCCGTCCTGGCACCCGATCTATGTATCACCGGTCGTGTCGAATTATCGTCCTATCGGAATTTGAGAGTGAAAGGAATAGAGAGTGCACTTGTGTCCTATCCTATCTCCTGCGCAGTTGGCTAGTCTCAGAGAGATTGGTCGCGGTGTCTGAAATCGGTCAGATATCATCATCACCATTGCTGTACTGTAGTTGACATTCAAATAAAATGTCTCCTACATTCTTACACTTTGTCGACATCATCAACAAAATCATCGGAATTGGACCTTAGAACAATGACTAAAATAAAAATTATTTATTTGGTGGTATGAGGATATGTCTATATATAAAGGTATCTAGTCAAAAATACATGAAACCCAATTAATTGTGGTTTTCCTCTAGTCATAGTAAACTGTTTTGTTTGTCAGTATATAATTTTAATAAAATTGTAAGTATAACAATAGTATAAATAGAAGAAGTATTCCATACACAAAAGCACGTAGGTATGGAAAGAAATCACTAAGGGAAATTCCTGAAAATACCCAGGAAATACTGCTATACTCCAGTAAACTTTATCAAGAAATACTTACTTTAGTACCTTACATATATAGAACTAGCATTGTCCGCGGCTCCGCCCGCGTTCAGATGGCCAAAAACCAAATTCTTAGGTTTTACATATTAGTATACTCTTACATTGCAGTTTTTGTATTTTTTCTCAGAAATGAGATACTTTCCCGCGGTAAAAAGTATCGTATATGTTGATCCGGATAACCAGCTATCACCATACCAAATTTCATCAAAATCCCTCCAGTGGTTTTTCTGTGATGCGGTAACAGACAGACATACAAAAATTCTCGCGTAAATCTAGGAAAGTATTATGTCCTCTTAATATTAATCCGCAAACTACCTATTCGATTTCAAACTTCCTATCACCATTATTTAGAATGGACCATCAATCAGGATGGACATAATATGCTGTATATTTAATATTATTATTCATAAAGTAAAAGGAGGTTTCGTGAGTTCAATTTAACGCAATCGGCGAAAAAAATTGACAAAAATATATTATGTATTTCGGATCGATTATGTTAACGGTATACCTAGATACATTGATCGTTTCAATATGGTTGGTGCCTAGCACCTCCAGGTAAATTTTTAAGAAATTAATAAAAATTCTAAGAAATATATTGTTAAGTATAGTATTATGTGATCTGTGGTAGTACCTACTTATAGAGAACATGATGCCAAATAAATAATAATACATATATAAAGCATCTTGACTCTTGTAGAATATTAGATATATGTACGTACTTACAATGAGTTATCAACGAAGAAGAATCTGACGCAATAGTTGGTTCACATGAAAACTATCTTCTTTTTCTCATCATTTGTGGGTAGCGCCAATTATTGATAGATTCAGAGCAAAACACTTATTAAAATAACATTATATAAACTATTTACATTATGTATGTATATTTTTTATATGTATGTATTTAAAGTTATATATGTATAGTGTATCAACTACCTGGTAACCATAACACAAGCCTCGTAGCTTACCATGGAACTAGATGGTGCTGTGTGTTAATGTCCCAACATATTTATTTTATTTATTTATTACCCCATGGAAACACATTACTAGGTGATCTCCCCAATGCCATGCTATGATGTGGATGTTCCGCTACGAGAGGTCCTGGTTGTTATGTAAAAGGCTGGGAGACATCAGATAGAAAAAGGATTTTCTCAGTGATGACCAATAAAAGGCATGGTCTATCTATGTGCAAAGTTTTATCCATTTCGTTTAAGGCTTTCGCACGATTGTATAACAATATCCAAATATTATACATAAATACTAGAATAGCGGAACTAAATTTTTACAAATAGCAAATTTCATTTACAGCAGCCTTATTTTGTTTTTTGATATTTTAGTTCAATTTAATGTTGATAATTATTTTGTGTATTTTGGCCGAATGACAAATTTAAGAATATTTTCGTTAGCATCTTCAAGAAATAAGATCTTACCTTCTCTCATCTCTGCAATACAATGTCTCACGGCACTCACTTTTGCTACTGCAATTTTCTAGATATAGTTCAGCTACATTCTCTAGTTCAAGGTTACTATCCTCGTGGATATGCCTGGATCGATCTTTTAATGAAACTACAAAGACTATATCAAAAACTAAAGAAACAAATATTTTCAAGAAACTTACTTCGTAATTAACGATTTTATATTATTCTAAGTAAAAATTACATATTTTTAAGAAACTTTATGTGGAATGTGGAGATTTGTTTACGAATAGCAGTCAGCTGTCAATGTCTAGGCCAAGGTCGATCTTTCTGCGCAAGTGCGAGGTCAGTTGTATTTTCAACCGACTTCAAAAAGGAGGAGGTTCTCAATTCGACTGTATGTTTTTTTTTTTTTTTTTTTATGTTTGTTACCTCAGAACTCCGTCATTTATTAACCGATTTGGAAAATTTTTGTTTTGTTTGAAAGGGTATACTTCCAGATTGGTCCCATTTAAATTTCAAAAAAAAATACCACCCCTAAGGGTGGAAAAACAACTAATGATGAATTTAACCTACTTCTAATTGTCATATTGACTTGAAACTTTGCAAGTATTTCTATTTCCGTTGATAGTACAGTGGTTCGGTGTCGTTGACTTGATCTGATGGCAAGGCCAGAAGGTGGATCGGTGAAACTCTTCAACGACTAATAGTAGATACTTTGAGTTTGGGCTTATTTTGTTTGATTTGACAAGCCTAACACTTTAGAATTCTTACTTTGCTACTACTGTCTACACTAAAAAGGGAAAAATAAAAACTTTTTAACAAAAAAATAAAAACCGACTTCAAAGAAAAGCACTAAAAACTAAAAAATAACTGATTGGTAGTTTTCATTTACTATACATACCTAATCAAATATTTTCGAAGTCGGTGTGCTTTGCTTTGTATGGGCTGGCACCGATTTCGAAAATATTTGATTAGGTATGTATTTAATAGGTAGGCTTTAATTACTTAGCCAAAGCACACCGACTTCGAAAATATTTGATTAGGTATGTATAGTAAATGAAAACTACCAATCAGTTATTTTTTAGTTTTTAGTGCTTTTCTTTGAAGTCGGTTTTTATTTTTTTGTTAAAAAGTTTTTATTTTGTTTATGTAAAAGCGCCTGATGGGATGTAATAGCAATGTGTGTACGTTGCTTTATATTCGCTACAGGCGTATTTATGTATGTATGTATGTATTCAGCCCTTTTTGACGTCCCATTGCTGGGCACGGGCCTTCCTTCAATACGAGGGGATCAGGCCATAGTCCACCACGCTGGCCGAGTGCGGGTTGGCGGACTTAACATGTCTTTCGAAAACTTGCTTGGTTCTCTCAGAAAATAAAAAATAAAACATTAAAAAAAATATTAATAATTTTTGTGTATACTTTTAATATTTTTCAATTCAATTACATAAAATACATTGTTATAAACTGTATTTTTTAAGTGTAAAAAAACAACAAAGTATGCTTTTGATCCACTGTAATGCATGTTGTTGACAAAACGATTCAGATGAGTCATGATATCAAAAAGGTTATACTAGTAGCCATTAAAGAATTTTATTATCCACCTCCTGGCTGAAGGAGTTAGGAGATGGAGAACCAAATCGACTCGATCCTATACAAATATCATATCATCCGGATTTTAAATACCTATAAAATATCGAAACGATACGATCATTAGAAGTAAGATTAAAATCGACTTCTGTTACAATAAAACAAAATTTTAGTTCGGTGTAACTCAATGCGAAATATTACATATTTTTTTCTAGATTTTTATTATTTTAATATAACAATCATAACCAATGTGTTGCAGACTGCAGTTTTGTATAATCTACCATAGCGGAAGTTACGGATTCGATATTAGTTTGTTCAATTCATAATAACATTGTTATCTATGTGAATACATACTTTGAATAAAGTCTGTTTTAAAATTAAGTTTATACATTAGATTGTCAATATTATATTTGCCAGTAGACGGATGAGAGTAATAAATAACAGTATTTCGGTATAGTTTCATAATATATTTATTAAGGCGAAACTTTACAAATAGTGCTATAAACCATGTAAAGTTTACGTAAAATAAAAGAAAAAAAACAATAATCAAATATCTTTGCGGCATTTTTTTCCGCTTAACAAATACACTATTACTTATAAATAGGCCCTCTAGTCGTTTCATTCAAAATCAGACTTACTCCATAGTCCAAGAGACGGCGGCACAAAAATGCTTCGAATTCATTTCTAAACGTTTACAGGATATTATAAACAAAATATTTTCAGTCTTTATACGAAACTGTCACTTCGTTATTGGGACAATGAAAAATAAAATAGATTTTTCCTACCGCTATCTCTCAGACTATATTATAACATTCAAAACATTAATATCGGTCCCCATGTACCAACCCAATGCGATACAACCATATAATACTAACAATTATAACAATATCAATCGGATCTATAGCAAATTTCTGATCAGTGAGTGTGACAAGGTTCCAAATGAACCTGCCATTTTAGCGATGCATAGTATATTTACATAGACACGTATAAGCGAGGCGAATGTGATGTTAGAGAAATCTCTTTTTTTATTTTAATAAGTTTTAATAAACATGGCCGCCTCCTCTTAGTATATTATATATTAGCCATAAAATTCGCCATATTTTTACGTAACGTATTTTTATATTACAAGATATAAATGTCTAAAATCAATTTATTTTCTTATACAATTATCTTCGATATTTAACCTTTTTTTTTAGTATTCGATAAATATAGCTTCACATAGTCCATGACAACTATGTAAAGTAAATATGGAGTGTAGAGGTAAGAAAAACCGTGTTTAGAAAAAAATGGCCGTCGAAAGCCGTCATTTGTAGCCAGTGAATAAATTTTAAAAGAAGCCTCAAATATTGTTAGAGTAGGATAGAGAACTAAGCAAAGAAAAAAATATGGACTACCTAAATAATCATGAACTATTCTAGTTACCAAAAATATTAAATTATTTAACTCAGCACACTAACTCCGCCTACAACTGCTATATTCATATCATAGTTTTTATTTAAGCTGGAGCCATTTTGGTTTTGATAGATTTTCGAACTGTTATTTACTGCACACTGGACACTTTCTCAACTTGTCCCCATTTAAGACGTTTTCTTTACCTCTACCCATCATAGTAAATCTTCAGTGTTGCCCGACGAATTACTAAATAAATATACAATTATTTAAAATATATAAAAAAATACGTTGACATAGTAAAATATAATATACAACTTAAACAAATATTATTTCACATTATTTAAAACTATTATTAAACCGATTAATTTAGAATTTCATTTCGTTATTTTCTTATATTAATACCTCATCAAACAGCTGTATTTACTGGAAAGCAGATATTATTTGTGCTTAATATGTTCTTTAATCTATCATTTCTTTTACAAAACCAAACAAATGGAATAAATGTGATGACAAAATTATAATTTGAAATAAAATATATGAACTATTCATTTTAATCAATCACGATTCTTAACATAATCCCTCTAAATAAATACATGGCCTTGATTTTTCATTTTTTAATTAATTATTATCTGTATATAAAACACCCATATACATATCTGCAACACATTTTCGTAAGTCGTAAACAACTTGAATGTGACATTGAAAACGGTATTAATAGCCCATATCATTGTGGCCCAAATGGACCAGATTCGGTCCATACAAAATTTACTTATACAAAACGGCTCATATCATCACTAACAACTTTAAAAATAAACAAACATATTTCAATATTAAATCGGAAATTTCAACCGACATGGACCAAAAGTGGTACAACAATATGGTATGGACCGCCGCGTTCTAGTCAATCAACGCTTCAATCCAGGTCATCTATCCGCCTTGCCGGCATTGTGCAAATGATTGGGAGCATCGGCGAAGGCAAACTTCAACCTGTACGCCTCAGCGACCAACACACTAATATTAGAGTCGGTCCAATTTTGAGTGGGAACGTTTTGGAGTAAAATCATAAGTCCTTGGAAATCCTTTTCTAACATCAGTCTTTCTCGCCAGTGGAGTAAAAACGCAGCGCAAACATAAAGCTGGAATATCGCGAAGCCATCAGACTCTGCGAGATAGGTGTCCCACAGACGAATGGTGCATGGAAGAGGTATTTCCCTAGTTAGAAGGTTATTCATCCAACGGAATGAGAATTGCAGATAATCTACACCATGTTTTTGTAGATGCTCGTGTAATGGAAGATCTATACGTCTTATCAATTCTTTGAGCTGGTTTACCTGGAAATAAAATTAATTAATATAACAGAAGTTAAGGATATAATCATTATCTTTTACGGAAAAAGGATAAAAGCAAATTCGCGTTATCGAAAATGCATTTTTTAATTTTCCAAAAAATGAAAAATAAAAAAGATTAACTAGCAGGTACATTTTACGAAAAATTGATATCATTTAAAAAAAATCATTTTTCAAAAATATAATAATGAAATAAATTTAAACTTCATCAAAACTTTACTCATTTTATGCAAAGTTTCGATAATAGGGTGGCCTTATTTTACTGTGTCCAGGGGCGGTGCTAAGGTTAAATCGGGCACTGGATATAAGAACAAAAATTAACATTTCTACATAGAAAATTTATTTTACTTTTAATGTTTTTAAACTTATTAGTTACGAAGACTATATTAAAAATATCTGACTTCTGGCGTCTGAAAACAATGATGAAAATTATAAATTTTTTGATGGACCACTTTTTTGATTCAATTGAATGTCGAAATTATAGATATCATATGACCTCTATAAGCAACACCACGGTTATTTATTTAAATAACAATGAGTTTCATTCTCACCTTATTATATAAGGTTACTAATATTTAATGTTAAATATTTTTTTAATAGCCTCATGATAAAAAAAAAAATTAGAGTATTTTTGATTATTACCTGTAGTCAGTAACTGGTTAGTTACTTGTTCTTAATTTATAACTTGTTTCAAAAATATCATACAAGCACTTGAATTCCATAGACACTTTCAAACAATAGAACAATTTTAATTTACTGCATTGATTGACAAAAATACTTTAAACAGTAAACATGCCTACAATCGTTAAGGACGACAATCTAATTTCCATTCGAGGAATTAGCAAAACAAATATTGTCCGCACTAGTTGTTTGCAATGATGTCTTAAATTTAAATGAAAAACGTCTATCCCTAATTTTTGAGTTGGAGTATGAAAGATCTGTGATACTGATCATATTAAAAAACGGACAATTTTTTTTGTTTCAAGCTAAAACTAATATGAATTCTAGAGTTACCCAGTCGATTTGAAAAAATCTAAAATTTTCTTTGTATTTCATATCCTATATTATGAAATAGGCTATCTCGTTGGGGCGTCGTGGTTGAGTGCGTAAGCAATCCTGGGACGCCTCATTATAACGAGGGAGGTTCTGTTGGGTTTTAGTGGTTAGTACTGGCTTTTCTAGCCGGTGAGTCCCACATAACCACCTGTATGTATACAGGTGGTATCCGTAAAGGCATTTCCCAACATTAAAAAAAAGATTATAGTCTATTTAAAGTCAAATATGAGGAAGAGAGTAATTATAAAAAAATAAACTTTGTGAATGGAGTGTTATTAAACAAATACAACAATCCCACAAAAATCATAATATGTAAAAAAATGCAAGTCTCGCAACACAGTTCTTCAACTACTTCTTGTTATTTAATTATGTAATATTTTTTGCTAAGACATAGAAAATTTTACCCCAATCAATCAAGTAGATGGAAAATTTATTCGAATTTTTTTAATTAGAATTAATTTATAACATGAGTGTTGTATTCTGTACACTTCAATACAAAACAAAAGTCATTTTAAAGTAAAAGTAGAAATGGTTTACATCCTTTACTTTAGATAACTTTTAAAAAAGCAATTGGCAAAAAAATATTTTCTACAGCTTATATATTATTACATAGTATTAAAAAACTTACCTTATACTGTATACCAAGCTGAGCAAATATATAATTATCCTGGATACTGTCTAGGAACTTCGACAGGCACCAGAAGGAATCAGCTTCAATGATATCCCGCTGTTGTTCCGTCAGACTGTCCAGGGGGAAGTTATCCAATTCCTTGCCAGGAGCTGCTTCCTGGAGGAAGACCATGAAAAACGGAGTGACCAGGTCATTGATACCCTGGACATAGCCAGATGCCGGGTGTCTGATTGCCCATATGTAAAGGATTCGTTCAAACATTACCTGTAAATATATACATTTAATTTCTTATAAGTGTTACAACTTTGAAATGATAAAGTGGAGAATTATAAAATCTTTTAATATTGTAAAAATGGCTAAGGGTGTAAGAGTATAAGCTACAATTTAGGGAACAATTTACAAAGAGGAATAAAATAAAGGTATCATCACACAAATGAATGCCCCCAGCGGGACTCGAACCCGCGACAGCGGCAACTCTAACATTAAGTAACATTACACAGGCCTAATACCCCCCCCCCCTACCTTCCCCTCCTCCCTCCATGGGGTCTCACTGACCTACAAACTATCATTTATCTGATGACTGTCTTAAAATTGTCTGAAATTGCTCTAAGAATGCAATGACAATACCAGTTTAATCCACCTATTTAGTTAACGTTTGTCATCCCACACTAATTTATCTTGATAACTACCAATGTTAAGTGTGAGATAATTTAATTAACATTATCTAACGTGTTTAAATTTTTAGTCCAAGGATATGTGTATTGCTGTTGTGGTATGAAATTTAATAACTTATACAGTATAATTATAGAGTATTTTTTAATTATATAACTAGCGAATTACCATCTCTTCGTTTGGGTCTCTAGGTACGTTTTAATTTTTATGAACGGAATCCTAATTCTTTTTTAAAAATATAAGTGGCCTAAGTTACTCCTTATAACATCAGCTATTGCCAGTGAAAGTCCTGTCAAAATCAGTCCAACAGATTCGGCGATTAGTCAATATTTGTATACCATCAAAGGAAGCTAAAGAAAGAAAGAAATTAGTTTCTTCTATTTTCTTAAGTAAATGTTGCAAGCTTAAAAATAAAACTATTCTTACTTACCTGTACAGTAATTTGTTGGAAAAGTGCCACAAGCGGGCTCATTCTTGGAATATCGATATGTATCTGCCTGTATGTGTCCTCCTCTCTCTCTGCATCATAGTACTGTCGTACTAAATGTTTATAGTCAGCTCTTTTTCTTTCTAGGGTTTCGGCTCGACGTTCGGCATTTGCTGGTAGATACCCAGCTAACAGCCGCCATGTTACTGCTCTGGCCTGCAATTATATATAAACTTATTTGGATGCCTTACTTCTAGCTTTCTACTTAAATTAGAATATTTTTATTTTATGATTTGCAATTATAATGGCAATATCCCACTATTTATCACTTTAGTTCTAATGCGGAGCAGAAAAAGTGTAACTTCATTTCATACACTGTAAAACAAGCACCTCTATCTTTCATATATCGTAGTCTCTATCACTTTAGCTTCCTTCTTTAAAATATCTGGTGTACTTGAAAAGAACTTGACTAGTCAAGTGCTTGTAATAAGTCTAATTGAATAAAGTTTATTTCATTCCTAGTACAGACGCCAGTCTCTCACATAGTTATTAATGCTAAACTAAGCTTAATATTCTTTATAATATTCTTCATTGTATTAACTGTGTGAGAGAACAACAATAAACTTTATTATTATATTATTATTATTATTATTCATCATAAAGTATCATAAAGTATATTTTTATTTTTTCTATTAACCTTATATAACACAGTGGTGAAGACTTTTGTTTGAAGATGACATTATGTTTAATTTATATCATTCATGTATGTATGTACTTCATAAAACTGAATGGTTAGTATTTTGGTAATAGGTATTTTCTCATTTACAGGTGATAGAAAAATATAAAGTATAAATGTGGTGTTACCACACTCTCACCACAAATAAAAAACCATATAATTTATAAATTGTATATAAATATATAAAAAAATTAAAATTATAATTTTGCTATTCTTTATGGATTTTAAAGAATACTTTAATTAAAAGTTTGCAATAAATGTTAATACTGTATTATAAAATATATTAAAACCAAAATAATACTTACAACTTAAAGTAATGTAAAAAATTACATACATAAATAAACAGTTAATATTAATTATTAATATCAATTTGTCATAAAGCTTTATATATACAGGTTGTTAATTACGAGAAGCTTCTACTTACCTTCCAAGTAATAAAAAAACATGAATTAAATTGTTTCCTCTTAGTTGAAATGAAACTTGTAAATTACAAATACATACTCTATATTAAATGACATAAGTAATATAATAGCCTGCACCACATTGTATGTGGTGACTGTGGTCAACTGAAGGTTTTCTTGTACTTGACAATTGAATATTTACTACATTTTACTTTATGTAAAATTGAGAATATAACCCATGAAGGGTTTTATTCTATTATTTCTGAATTCAATTATTAATAAAATATGTTATTCATAATAATTATATCCATATCAAATAATATATCAATTCAATAACAATAAGCTTAAATAATATTTCAAACGATAAATATAAACATATAATTAATTTAGTAGGTAAATAAGTGAACTAAGACCTAACATTAAAACAATCTAAAAAATTGTAACAAAATACACCATTTTCAAAAGTAAAATCGAACAGAGATAGAGCACACATTTGAGTATAGACACAGTTCATTGATTTCATTATTAATGTAAAGACAGTTAAAGAGTGACTCATCACAAACATTAAATAACTGTTAATGGAAATCACTAACCTTTGTTGGAATTCCTGACCAACTAAGTTGCTTCAATTCATCAAGGTCCAGGACAGAACTTTCTAAGACCTGTTGAAACCTTTCCAGCTTTGATTCACTGCTCTCTTCCCGGGACGTAAGAGCGGACAACCTTACTGGACGTGGCCGCCCCGGGTAATGACGCATCGGCCCTGAACTACTAGGGGCAGTACCAATTTTTCGCACTTCATTCTTTCTTACTGCTACAGCCTCGTCCCTCGGCTTAACATTATCACTATCTTTGACGTCACTTTTGTTTACGTTCTTAGTACTATTCCGATGAGAATTAATAACATTTAAAGCTGCAGTCTGCGATATGGCTTTCGATATTTTCGTCTCGGCGATGCCGGACATAACGTCGTCATCGCCCAGGTCCCAGGCATCGTTCACTGACGCCTGGAACTGCTGATACGATGAACCAGACATAACCTCGACTCGCTCGACCCTCTGACACGGTCTCCCCGGGACAGCTCGCTGCGGAGTCCTCCAGAACGTGTCAGCCACCAATCCGTTCTTGTCATATTCGGCTTGGTAGCTTTCCATAATAAAATAGATTCAAAGACATTCTAAATAACTTTACTGAACAACAAAATACTACGAAAATATTGATATGACATATCACTAGGTCATAGACAATGTTTTCCTTACACCGTACACGGGTGCAACGTAGATTATGTAATGAATTCTGGTAAAAATGTAAACACTAAGCAAAGAGAATGATATTATGGATATTTTTATTATGCTATAAACCTCTTTGTTGATAAAAAATTAAAAATAAATAATTAAATGACTAATATAATTATGACAACCTTATCATTACAGTAAAATATACCTGTTAAGTTTTTGTTCATATATTACATATTGTTGAAGTTATATTATTGTTTTTTAAATTAAATTACATTTTTTTATTCTCAATATATATAAGGAAAAGCTATATCTACTGAAAAAATTAGAAAAAAATATAGAAATTTTGAGTTTCTACCTGCTTTCTTTCGTGTATGTGCCTTATGTTTCCAGGTGGCTTGTTTAATCAATACTAATTTAAAAGAAAATTCATATCCAATAGATTTACTACATTAATTTATTTTCTAAACAAAAAATCAATACTAATTTAAAAGAAAATTCATATCCAATAGATTTACTGCGTTAATTTATTTTCTAAACAAAATGGCTAGTCCAAATCCTGAAACAGATTCGTCTTCTATGTTTATGCAAAGGGGAGATAGTAAAAAGACCAAAAGTCCGACAAAATCTGAACCATCATCCAGAAGAAATTCTATCGTAAAGAATATACCTGCAGAAGTAATCACTGTTAAAGATTTCTTTGATTTTATGAAAACCGCTTATCAAGTCTATGAACACTTAGAGGGCGATGAAGATGAGGGTTCTAAAATTAATTGGGAGGAATTAACGAAGTTAACGGTTATTAACCATGTCATTGACCAACAAGAAAGAGATCTCTTGTATCAAACTGCGTATTCCGATCAAAAACCTATAACTAGCAAAAGTGACACTGCAATTGAGAGAAAAAATAGCGAAACAGAATGTACTGAGAAGAGATATAGCTGCAGTGAAATTGAAAGTAAGTACCTAATTAAATAGTTTAATATTATTCATTATTGGTGTAGTATTTTTCATTGTTTAATTGAGGAGCGTCAGAACAAAAACCGATAAATCACATTTTGACATTTTTTTATGATGCCGATTGGTTGTTCTCGTACATATCTTGCAATATGGTTAAAACTGATAAATCCGCTTTAAATCTGTAAGGATCTGAACATAAACCGATAATTACACCTATCGTACTAAACAACGATGGCGATCGGAACAAATACCGATAAATCCCTAATATTTCATTGTTGACTCTTTTGATTCTGTCAAAAACCGATTTAAATATTATATCCTACAGTGTTTTATCAAAAACCGATATATCCAGTTGGTTTGCCTATATATCAATTTAACATATATATCAATTTTCTTTTTTTTTATAACTTAACAGGTACCCCAGTCACAAATGCAGAATTTAGGTTTCCAAACTAGTAGTGATGCTAACACCATTAAAATTATAGATTTCGCTTAACTAAACCATGAACTTGGCCATATTTTTACATTTTTCCACGAAAACACAAATATGATTGATCGGTTTTAGTTCCGACGTTCCTTAATTGGAATAGGACAAGCCGTGGCAAACTTAAAATTATGGCTTTTTATTATTATAGGCAAAGGTCGCAGACGTTCATTACCAACCGAAGCAAGAGTAGAAATGCTAGGAGTTTGGACCGAAGCTAATTTGAATTGCAAGTTAAACGACGTACGAATAAATATTTATTATATTTTAAGTATTTATACTGAATTTCATTTGCAGCCCTTTTTCTTAGGTATCTACTATAACCACGATAGATGGCGCTGATCACCAATTGTACAAATATTTCAGGTAATAAATGAAGGAATATTGGATTCCATTCTACCTTATCTGGTGGGATATAAGAAGCCCTCAAAAACTACAAGTGTTTATGTGCCAATAATAAAAAAAACTCCTTCAACCACATCAACAGATGTAAAGAAGCCCGCTAGTTTTGGAGGTATGCCGCTAATCGTTTTCTTCTAATAATACATTTATCATAACCAAATACAATTCATATTGGAATGTATATGTATAATTCATATTGTTTAATAATAAGTATACTATCCAAACAAGGATATTTGCATTTATATTTTTTTTAAGGTTTTATAAATGAAAAGGAATCGAGAGATCGCTTGGGACGGCGCAAGTCCTCCGTTGTTGCAGCACAAGAACGTGGAAATCAAAAACAAGAGTAAAATTATTTAATTATTTAGCTTTCGCATATTTTATAAAACTAAAAATACAAAAGCGTTTCTGATTGAAAGAATATTTGATATAATATGAAAATAATTTGCTTACCTAATACTAATAGCTACTCTGATGTTTAAGTTTTGATTCTTTTTTCTAAATAAATACACAAACTATTATTTTATAAAAGTTATTTATAACAGTTAAGAATATCCATCAAAAATATTAAAAAATAATTTTGTGAGTAATTTGTAATTTATAATTTCGTCCGAAATCTCACATCCGATATGGTCTAGTGGCTAGGATACCTGGCTCTCACCCAGGAGGCTCGGGTTCGATTCCCGGTATCGGAAAACTATTTTTTATATTTGTTTTTAGTGGTGACGTAGAAATTCACGTTTGTGATGAAGTCAAAGGCTTGAAAAAAGATTTTAGATGTCCTCAAAAGTTACTGGTGTCTAAGATGGGATACTTTGCCGATGTGACCGCCGGACAGAGACTGGAGGATATGGATATATCTGTACATTGTGATATTCAGGTATAATATTATTATACTTATATAGATTAAAAATAATATAGACTAACCTAATACTTTTGGTCTGCTTGTGTATTTTTATTGATAAAAAATTTCTTATAATTTTTAATAGAAAAATTTAGAAATCTAACCTTTCTAGTAATAACAAAAACATAATAATTATTATATATTAGTTACTAAGAAAGCTAATGACTAATGAATATTTTGTAAGGAAGTTGTTTTTTAAATTTCTTTTTTAGATTTTTGATTGGCTAATGCGTTGGGTGAAGCGTGACACTATCCTAGTGGCCGATTGGCCTCTTCTGGATCCTCATAATGTCATACCTATCCTCGTGTCTGCCTCTTTTTTACAAGTAAGTTCTTCGTACAGTTCTGTAACAGATATTGTTAATTTATTATTAAATAAGAAGCTTTTTTTAACATTTACTTTACTCTCAGGTACAGTATTTATATACAGAAAATATCATTACTTAATTATAAGTATTAATGTTTATTTATTTCCAGTTAAAATATATTTATTATATACTATGTATAGTTTATAAGAGGTTAGTAATGATTACCAACAGATGGAGCCTCTCCTTCACGACTGCTTGATCTACTGCCACGCGCACATGAACGATATTGTGAAGACTTCAACCAACTTGGCATGCCTCAGTGATGCACTTTTAACAAGGTCAAAATCTTTCATTAATACGGCAAAACATTACTTAACCTAACTTCTACATATAATATTCTTTACACCTTTTTTTTAAAATGACCGAGTAGCAATAAGTACCTATACGAAATAGATATTACTGCGATGCGATGCATTACCGCATCGCAGCATGACCGAATCTCACCGAAGCATGATGGGTCTTACAGAGAATAAATAAAAATTAAATTATTAATCGGGTATTATTAATTAAAAAATTAGTTCGAATAAATGTCACTTCATGGCATTATACGTATCAATTTGTTAATGTAAAATATATAATATGTGTACAGGGTCATTTTTAATTTAGTGAAAACCTTTTGGGAATATACTATTTACATCATAACAACAACATCTGTAACAAGAAAAAATAATATTTCTTAAATTTTTATTTTCATACAAAAATAAAAGTATTTTTTTGCACCTTCTAAACTTTAAAGTTCTAGCATCTAGCCAAATTTAAATGAGTAAGCGCGGCTTCCTACACCCCTCCACCCCTCCCCCTTCACTGGACACGCGCTTTCTATTGCTAATGCTGGATTATTACCGTTTAGAAGGTGCAATAAAAATATTTTTATTTTTGTAAAATTTAAGATATATTATTTTTTATTATTACAGATGATGTTTTTATGATGTAAATAGTGTATTCCCAAAAGGTTTTCAGTCAATTAAAAATGACCCTGTATATTGTGTAGTAATAATGTACGTTTGTGTAAAATTATTAAAAGAAAAATATTTTATAGACACCAAAAAGGTATTAGTTAGACACTGTTTTGGTTCGAAAAATCTGAGACTTAAGTAAAGGGAAATGAAATACTGCGTCTTAAATCTCTCACTTGAGAAACGGCTGATATCACTAAAATTTATTTTATTAATTGTAAAATGAATTTTGATTATCTTACAAATTTTAGAACATAGGTATATACTTATAAAAGTAAAATAGTTCAACAGTTTGTTGATCACCGCCATCTATCGTAAGTATATTTAAGAAGACAAAATTGCCCTTATTAGGGACGTTCTATTTCTTTAACATTTCATGTTTTTATTGGACTCTTACTGGACAAATTACATACATACTAGTATCTACTACTACAATAGTTGACGACGTAGCATAACTGTGTTTCATATTTTGTTTAATAATTTTTTTTACATTTTATAATTGATTTAAATATGTATTTTATTATTATACACATACATTTTATATATCATAATACAGTGAAAGTTTGTACGCATATGACTTGTAGTAACGCACTGGCTATCGTTAGTAAATATTGGCAAAAAATATAGAGATTAGCCGATGTTTTTGTAACAAGTCTTAAGAGATATCTAGGAATGCAACCGGGCGATGGCAGGATAAATAACTAGTATGAAATAAATAATAAAAACACTCCAATTCCACAGATTGGCAGCAATGTATACAAATACGGAACTAGAAGTTATTCGCGATCGCAAGGACAAGATACTATCACGTCTCTACTGCAAGATGATCCTCTCGCTGGCGGAGCCGGTGCCGGAGACATTGCGCGGCCACCACGCCACGCTCGCCACGCTCTTTAAATGCAGCAAGTAATGTATTGACTGCTTTGTATCAAAATGTACATATACTCGTATGTATATAAAACGACATCTTTGTTAAGCTATTTTAATGATACTTTCCTTAAGGCTAACTTCAAGAAATAGTTCTTTTATTTAAGGTGAAATGTCTTGTATGCTACCATATAAATTGCAAGAACGCAACTGACAAAGATGGAATGTAAGAGATGGATGCGGGTTGCCAAAAATCGGGATAGTTGGCATTCTATAGGAGAGGGTTTCATTCAGCCCAGTCCAGCGGACAACGATAAGCTGAAAAAAAACCTCTTTAGTTAAAATGAAACTTACAATGTCAAGGTGCCCATTGTTTTTTATTGTCGCTGGGGAAATTCATCATGAAGTCCCTGCCGGTCATCAACGGCAGGGAAGTGAGAGTTTAACTTACTATGACCCACAGTGCAGCAGTGTTGCCACAGTGCAATTTAGCGTTGCTGGATCGTTTGCGCGCACTCTTTAACACCTCATCTCACATATACTCTACATTAATTTAAATTTGAAAGATACATATTTGTTTAAGTGTTTTCGAAATAAAGTATATTTTGAATGAATGGGCAACTATTTAATTATATTATTATGAACCTAGTAAAATAAAAAAAAGTCAAATGCTTTATGTTTATAGGTGTAATAAACTCCTAGGACGTCACATAGCAGAGCAAGTGCCGTGCCAGCCCGCCTGCATGCGCATCGACCGACGCGGCAATGTTATTTCCAATCATACTAAGTACATAAGTTAATGATTATAACT
Source organism: Brenthis daphne (assembly GCA_947093115.1). Taxonomy (NCBI): domain Eukaryota; kingdom Metazoa; phylum Arthropoda; class Insecta; order Lepidoptera; family Nymphalidae; genus Brenthis; species Brenthis daphne. The sequence goes on along the minus strand of OX352471.1, from coordinate 28,189,854 downwards.
TTTGAAATATTACTTATCTAGTACAAGCGATCTGTTTTTCCCTATCTATATTTCGTGCCTTTCAAAAAATGTCTATTGTCTATATATCCTGGCAAACTTTCTTAATTCATTGTCATTACAAAATGATTGATGTGTCACCTTTAATATTTAAACGAATCTATGAGTGAGTGAAAGTCTCATAAAAAATGATCTCCTTCTATACCTTTCCCCTTAAGACTCGTTCTTCTTTTTCGGCATAGAAAGTAACTTATGCCATTTGCATTGAAATCTTTTATGTATATAATTTGAGCTTCTCCGCAGATTAGCGGACATAAACAGACACAGACGGACAACATTTTGTAAATGTTCTTCGGTAATCAGGCGTTTTAGAAATCATAAAATATATTTTTAATAAAATAATTATTTACAGATTTAACCAAAAATATGCTTTTGACCAACTGTGATGTATATATATACGGAACTTATGAAATAAAAAATGATCCTAAATTCGAAGGTAGCCACTGAAACTAGTAGTCATTCAGAAATTAAACTATTCAATTGATGTAGATGTTGCCAAGGCTTCATCATTAGATCAGCTTCAGCTCCAGATTTCATAAACTTGCAAAGTTTTAAGTCGATACGACACTTAATAGTTTAAAATCGACTTCTTAAATTATACTTAATCAAATCTTACATTTTTAACAAACAACTCCAAGAAAAGCGAATAAAAGATTTCTATGCTAATAAAGGGACGTGTCGTGGAGTCTGAACGAGTATATAGCGTGGCTGTACGGCGAGCTGCGCGCGTGGCGCCGCGTGTACTGGCGCCTGTGGGCCGACTGTCACTTCCTGCGCTGCCAGCTCTGCGACTCACACTTCCCCGCCTATCAGGTGCTAGCTTACTACCACAGTCTAGTAACCCATATAATTATTTAACGAGGGCATCTATACAGGGTAATAGTGCGGGGCGTGTAGACAGAGACGCGATACTGATTGTCGTAGATAATTTCATACCTCAGTTGGAAAACAGCTTTAGGGTTAATGGGTATAATAGTAACTTGCCATGAGATGACCTACAATGCTTTCAGTTTTGACTTCAAAAAGTCCTACCGTGCTAAAATACATATGAGATAAAATTAATTTACAAATAAGATAATTATTGAATAAAGTAGGGTAGAGAACAAACGATGTATTCCGTCAGATGGAGTGGTGTTCGCACCACGAGCAGGGCCCGCACATGTTCGCGCTGGAGGGCCGCGCACCGCTGGCCGCCGGCCGCCACGCGTGCTGCGGCGAGCGCGCCTACCGCTTCGAGACCGTCGCCAGGAATACCGTGAGTAGTGGAAAGATAATATTTATTTTATTTATCATTGTAGATCCTCACAAGTCAAGCATTTCTGAGAGAATTTAACTACTTTTCAAAGATGCGGCTTAAAGACCGCGAGCCCGCAGTTTGTCAGTGTATTTAGTGATTACTGAGCACCTTAAGGAGATACTTATGCCCTGCAGCAGGAAGTAAAAAATGAAATGATTATGGTTATGACTAAAAAAATGATGTATTTAAATTTTTATATAAAAATGTTTTGGAACTTGTAAATCCATTTTTTATCACCGTTACAGGGTTGCCAGTTTCGCGAACACGTTCCCGATGAGGGCCTGGCGGCGGACGCGGCTGTGATGGAGATATACAACAATTTCAGAGACATAATAGCCATGAGGCCGCCACAGTTAATGTTTCCAGAGAGACTTACTCGACTTGTGCCTAGAGGTAAAATTTAAAATATTTACTGTACTTTTTTGCATTACGAACTTATATTTAGGCTCTTCATGTTTGTTTATTGAAAAATAAAAAGAATTTATACCCAGTGGCTATTTTTGGAACTAACAAAAGCAGCTTAAAGTAGGTACTACTCACCGAACAGATAATTATTTTCTATAGATAATTTTACACTTTTTTGTATTAATTATACACTAACTAAGCTAGATATATGTAGACACAGTACACAGACCATAACGAGGGAAATTTTTGACTTTGAACTTTAAACTCAAAATGTAGCAGACGATGTTGCAGAGGGTGGTGAGGACGCTAACGGTCGTCTCCTATGCAAGGAGGTGTTCTGGTGGGAGGGCATCCAACTGGTTCCGCCTCGACAGACCCTCGGCCTGCTCGGCAAGCTCTACACTAGCAACACTAAATTCAACCGTGAGGCTTAGTTGATATAATTGTTTCAGTTTCGTGTCATGATTTGCTTATTTTTTTAATTTAGAACCATTGTTTAATAATAACAGATAACTTCAACACAGCTATTTAATAAAATAACAGATTAACTGTCCGCAAAATTGACACAATAGTTAAACAATCGAAATGTTCATATATGACTCATGGGACAGGGAAACGGTTAATATTGACATCATTAAAATGAATTTAACAAAAAATAATATGAGAGAAATTCTATAAAATAGAAAAAAGAATAAAAACAAATCAAAAGTGTTTAACGTTTTTGGTAGCTTCGACTGTAAACATAGTTAATTTATTCTTAAATATTATGGTCTAAGCAAATAATAGCACTATAGCGTAAGAATCCCAGCCAATAGAAGACCGCTGTATATACGCTCTCCACATTGGCAACATCGTAGTTTCATTACAACGTTGCTTTGTCAAAATTATTTTCAGGGTTTTTTTCACGGTATTCTGCATTTTCTTTATAAAAAAAATTATATGTAGTTTATATGAATTCATCTTATAATGTATATTTTACCTCAAGATAATTTGTTTCTACCATCAGAATAATAAAAGACTTGATTTCAAAATTAAATGAAAAAATTTGCCCCACAAATTCTTTTTTATACAAGAGTATCTGTGGAAAATAACTTTGAAATTTTACTACCAAGTCGGCTTGTGAAACCACTCAATTGGCGAAATGGAGATTATAGTAAGTATCTCAGCGGTTTTTCATTTAGATCCATAATAACATACTGTATGTAGAATGCAAGTTGCCTCTACACAAAATCACGTCAAAATAACACAAATCCCATCAAAATCGACACATGCACAGCGAACGCGCGTCCTGGCTCGCCCGTTTTGAGTGCACCTCGTACGTCCGTGCAGTCCCTGGCTGGGAATTGCTCAGCTGGTATATGTGCTTCGCCGGAGCGACGCGAAATCAAACCGAAACTGCCTATAAAGGAAGAAAATTCGAAAAAGGTAAGTTCGGCTCGAAGGACCAAGTTTTATGTTTAGTTGTAAATTGTCTATTAGAACATTTGTGTGTAGATTATTTGTATTATATGTGCAGATTTGAGATTACATGTCTTAGCTGTTTAAATATACGAGTATTACCATGTATTTTAGAAGGCTTTTCATTTCACCAAAACCTCGATAGTTAAAAACGTTTTGACATACGTAAGATCAATACACAGTAACAATACTATGTTATTTCATATGTGAAGTTGCAAATTATATTGTCCGAATCGTTGTCCTGTTTCATATAATAATAATATATGTATATAATTTTGTAGAATATTTTTTAGGTTCGGTGTTTGTCATGTGATGTCATATAGTTACAATGCCAAATAGTTATATCATTTTTTAAGAAGGGTAAGTTTTGAAAAACTAAATTTTTAGTAAATTAATGATTATCATTTTTTTAAATTAAATGTGAAAGAACATACCTTTATTATTTCTTCTGAAAAATAAAATAATAAAAAAATGTACTTTAATATGATAATATATGGAAAGCCAGGTGGTGGCAGTGGAGAAGGGGGTGATGTTGTAGACGACTCGTCTAGCGATTCGAGCGAGCAAAGCTCGGACAGTGGCCAGAGTGAAGAGGACGTACCGAGACGCTCTCGTGGTAGGGCTAGGGCTCCGCCCCCTGCACCGGCTCCCCCAATTACTAGGAACGCGTAAGTATTCCATTTATGTGTTTGTTGCTTTGTTTCTAGGTAGATAGAATAAAATAAGATATTAAATAGGCAGTGATAAAATTTTCTTAGTAAGTATTACTACAGGTTGGCAGGGAATTTACACACTGCTAATATAGCTGTTGGCTAGAAGTAATTGAATTTTACATTTATCGATTTTTGGAATAAACAAAAATAATAAATTAATATTTATAATAATCTATACGAATAAAATATGTTACTTAATATGCGCATCTCTATAAAACGACTCGAGTGATATGGATATATTAATGTTTGTAGCAGTCCAAATAAGTTTTTTAGGAAAATTAAGAAATTAAGGAAAAAGTGAGTGTGCCCTTTCTATAGGATTTTCATGATTAAATTTTTTTTTATTTGCATAAGACTTCGTCTGTGAGATATTACTTATTATATTACTAAATCTGTAATATCATAAATGTATAATCCACGGATAGAGCTCGCCGCGGCCGCGTGCAAGGCAGGGTGTGGGCGTCGTCGCAGTCGGCGCGCAGCAACCAGGACGGGCAGAGGCGCTTCGAGGAGCGCGCCGCCCACCACATGCGCGCCGCCCTCGCGCGCAGGCACCACCACGCCTCGCGGCACAGGCCTCACCCTGGTGAGAGCAGGCTCTAGGGGATGTAAGCCGGTGTATACCCCCTGATCGATTTGGGCCATGGCGGTTAATCTCAATGAGATATTATAGGGCATAAGTGCACGCTAAATATTTCGGTGGGACAACAATTTGACCGGTAAGAGATCACACGCAGGACTCGCTTTACGTAATATCCGTGGCACGGGGGTGTACCACTGCCAATTTTCCAGGCTATTACTAAGTTTCTTTACAGAAAAACTCAATAACTGTACTTACTTGGCCTGACCTGGGACTCGAACCTCAGACCACTGGATCTCTAGTCGTATATGCTAGCTACTAAAGATCAGTGAAAGCAAACCTAGTGCTGCCAAATTTTGCTATTGCTATTTAGTATGTAGGTACAAGAAAAGTTAATAAAAGAAAAACAAAACTTAAAAATATGAATAAAAAGAATATTATATTTTTAGGTTTTCAAAAATACTCGCAGTCAAAGAAAAATAAAATACCTTGTGCATTCTTAAATCAAATTAATAATTTTAGTGATAATAAAAAATCAGTCATTAGTTAATGAATTTGTACTGCCAATAAATGGCGTTGTTTATAATTTGTAAGTTATATACCACGGTAAAAGTTACTGAAATCAGTCTTATTAAAAATTCAACAGGATTTTTTTTTCATTTTGCATACCTTAAAATATTCGTAAGCTTGCGGATCAACGCCATCTATTGTCTGTTTAAGCAAACAAAATAGCCCTAATTAGGGCCATTCTATTTCTTAGGGGATTGGGTAGAGATCTGTAATAAACTAGATATAATATTGTAAGTACTTATAAGGAATATGAATACAGGCTAGTCATCGGCACTACAAATCTGAACGATTTGCGTTCAGAAATTAAAATGAAGTATACAATATTGTACATCATTCTTTCTCAATTCTATTGGCTTCATTCCTTCTTTCTCCTCTGTCGTCGATTAAAACATATTTTTTTATTTGTAAAGTATCAGCATCTATGCAAGTAAGTTTGTTTGTGGAAAGCATAAATACTAAATAGATACCTTAACTTTTCAAAAAAATGTGAAGTAATAAGCCATTGTGTGCATTTGTAAGTTTTTCTCATAGGTATTTGGACACATTACAGAATTAAGATTATCATAATTAGCGATGGTGAACACAATTTTAGTGAAGGGCTTAACTAATGTTTCATTTGATCAATTTCCATCTACACAGATAAATAAATTTGTAGTGTCTGTTTGTAACGTCAAAATAACAGCTTTTTAGTTTTTACTAAATGCGTATGAAATTATTTTTAAAAGGTTATTACTTATAAGAAAAACGCAATTTTTAACATTTTTGCTGTCTGTTTGTCCTCCGAAACAGCTGGACTGGTTTTGACGGAAGTTCCACTGGCAGATAGCTGATGCTATAAGGAAAAACTTAGGTTAATTTTATTTTAGAAAAAAATTAGGGTTTCGCTAAAAAAATCAAAACGATTATCAGTCAAAAATATTATTCGTTTTATAACAATATATTTAAATAAATAAATAAATGTTGGGACATTAACACACAGCACCATCTAGTTCCATGGTAAGCTACGAGGCAAGTGTTATGGTTACCAGATAGTTGATACACTACACATATATAACTTTAAATACATACATATTATAAATATAAACACCAATGACTGGAGTACAAACATCCGTGCTCATCACACAAATTAATCCCTCCAGCGGGACTCGAACCCGCGACAGCTGGAACATTAAGTAGGGTCACTACCAACTGAGCAAAAGGTGTCGTCAAATTTATTTCCCAGGCGGTGTGTACGCGCGCTTAGAGGCAGAATGGCGTGAACGTCACGGCGCGAAGCCTCGCAACGCTCCCTCCGCGCGCTCTCGCCCCATCAAATACAAATAAACAAGGCATTATTGAAATATATGTTTCTTTATAAATTATAAACAATCGTTTTATTTTAATTGAAACTTATCATATATGATACAGAATCCCTTTTATTCATATTATAAATACTAGTTTGGATGGATGTTTGTTACAAAATTACGCCAGAACCGATCTGGTTTTTAGCATAGACAGATTGTACTCTGGAATAGCACATAGGTACCAACTTTTTATTCCGGAAAAATAAGGTAAAAAAAAAATATAAGGTCACTACCAACTGAGCAAAAGGTGTCGTCAAATTTATTTCCCAGGCGGTGTGTACGCGCGCTTAGAGGCAGAATGGCGTGAACGTCACGGCGCGAAGACTCGCAACGCTCCCTCCGCGCGCTCTCGCCCCATCAAATACAAATAAACAAGGCATTATTGAAATATATGTTTCTTTATAAATTATAAACAATCGTTTTATTTTAATTGAAACTTATCATATATGATACAGAATCCCTTTTATTCATATTATAAATACTAGTTTGGATGGATGTTTGTTACAAAATTACGCCAGAACCGATCTGATTTTTAGCATAGACAGATTGTACTCTGGAATAGCACATAGGTACCAACTTTTTATTCCGGAAAAATGTACGGTTCCCGTGGGATAATTCTTTTTGTTTTTTAATTCAATTTTTTTGTTAATAATTTTAAAACATGCTAATTGAGCACTTAACTTTCCATATATTATTTTAAATTATAATCTATTGAAATGAGTGAAAGACAATTAATTTTAAAAACTTTAAACTTATAGTTGATATGATAAAACAAATAATATAGCTTCTATTTAGAACAGTATCATATCTCATATCACATCTCATCAGTTCATACTTTAATCAACAAGCTTAATATGTTATCTGTAAGAAAGTATAGAACAAAACAACAAATTATAATGTATAATATTTATTAGCGAACTAGAAGACCAGTCGGTGTGCGAACTGGCTGGAGCGGAGCCCGAAGGCAGCCTTCAAGTAGCCGCGGAGCACCTTTTTGTCGCCGCGCTTGCCGATCGCCTTGATTACGATCTCGTCTACCGCCTTCTGGTCAGCCTTGCGTTGCTCTGATGGAACGTATTTCTGCAAAGATAAAATAAAAATATTTGAACTTATATTTTTAACTGCAAACCTCTTAAATTGCACATCTAAATTTAGAAAAAAAGTGAGTGTGTGTGCAATTCACACCCGGTAGAAGTGAGACTTCAGAAAAGTAATCTACGAGAGAATGAGATGAATATAGAGTATCAGGAACAGGATAATTATAAGGTTTATTTTTTTATATAGTATTTTCACCAAGTTTAAAAGTTATTTAACATTTTATATGACATAAATGTACATTTGTCAGACAATAACAAGGGTTATCATGGCAACGTGGCAATGTATTCTATCTCATTCTCTCGCCGACTTTATCTATGTCGCATTTCCGTTTCATTGAGTTAAATCACAACGATTCCAAAGAAGTTTTATTTATACACAAAACTATAATATTACTCCTATTGAATTAGCTTTTTAAAAAGATAACTTATCAGATTGTCTCATATTTTTTTTTTTAGTTAGACAGTGTTACTATGTTGTAAAAATACTGTTTGCTTCATTTCCACTCTCTATTATAATAAGATGCAACAGTGAATTTATTATATGCTGTAAATTTCATTTTTTTTCATGTCCAACATACAAGTAATAAATTATAATTAAGAAGTTTTTTTAAAAAAAATTGCATGTTAGCAACATAAGTGTCATTGTGTTGAAAAAGAAAACAAGGCCTTTACCTCTTTTTTGGAGGCAAAAATATCATCACCCTGCTTGCGCTTGACACTGCGCTTGGTGCTCTTCTTGTTCTTCTTGAAGTATGCATCATCCAAGTGAGCGGGCAGCTTGAAGTCACCGAGATCTACCTTGGTGCTGGTGCCAATCACATAGCTTTGAGGAATACGGCGGAGGGGGCATGAGTTGAACTGGAAATTGTACAAGTATAATGATTAAAACAATATACATTACATTAAATATTAGAATATATTTGTAACATAATAACAGACATTTATATACATTATACATACTTAGTGCTGTATGTTTGTTGATAGCAGTTAGACTTTGAATATGTGCCATAATAAAAAAAAAATATATGCCATGATTAGAAAAAAAATTGGTCAAGTGAGAGTCGAATTCGCACAATAAGGGTTCCATATAATCATACATTTACTTTCTATTAATTTGACTTTTACTCTTATGTATGTAGTATATTAACTTTGATGATTGATTACAAACATTAAAATAAATGTTTGTTGTATTTCTTTTCATTTTTATTATTTGTTGTTATGGCGGCAAATAACAAATGCAACAAATGGCGAAATACATACTCTGTGAAATTTTTTCTATTATGGTTCATGAGATACAGCCCTCTGACAGATGGACAGACAGCGGAGGCTTCTCAATAGGGTTCTGTTGGCACCCTTTAAGTACGGAGCCTAAAAAGGGTTTAAATTAAATATTTACATTATTTAGCAAAATTAAAATATGAAAAACTCACAGCGAAAGGTCCAGTCACTAGCAACAATCCACTAGGGAGTACTCCGACTAACACAACTCGCTTGCCAGCGTGTCTGCCCGCCAAGAGGATACACACGGTACCCACTGTAAGGTTGGGACGTGTCCTTCTTACATGCTTGCTGAATGTTTTGTGGTGGGCAATTTTGCGGATCCTAAATAACACAATATCATTATATTTAATATAAATATGGTTTAGTTCATTTTCTAATTAAATTAGCTTTATTGATGATTGTTTAATAAATTTTCTTATAATTGAAATAATTTAAAAATTTTATCAGGCAACATTTTCTGCAAATGATATTGATAAATTAAAAACATTCTAACACCTCCAGGTAAATTTCTAAGAAATTAATTAAAATACTAAACTACTAAATCTATTGTTAACTGACACGCCGGCGTGATCGCGGTTGTGGAGGGATTAATCTACAGGAGAAATATTTTGAAAACAAAATAATATAACATCACATGATTTAGTTTTATTCTATAATAAATAAAATCAGAATATGCTTTGTATAATACCATCAAACAATTATTTCATAGTCTCATAAATATTAAAGGTAACACAGTAATGTATTACAAAATTTGTTTTTATAAAAACAATAATATTAATTTGTTATAAATAAAATAAGCTTACTTGTCCTGGGTAGGGTAGAACGATCTTCTGCGACGCAGAAGCACTTTACGGGTGCCTCCATTCTTCTCTCCTCCAATAGGCTTCACTACAGTTGAAGGCCTCTTGGGTTTAACTGTTTTAGGATGTTTCTTACCAACGAACTTGTATTTAGCCTGTAAAGAAATAGTTATTATGGGTTATTGTATAACTCCAGACATTATTTTTTATTATTTCAATGATACTTATGTATCTATAAAATATAGAAATATTTTAATACGATATGTCAGCATATTACAATGTTTTTTTTTTTAATTATACATAGCCAACATTACCTATATATAATAATTATAAATTATATAAGATAATTCTATAGTTAATATTTGCAAACATCTATTTTTCTTACCTTCTTGTGGAACATTTTAGTCTTGGAGAATCTGACGATTCCATTTCCCAAATCATAATTCCTCGGTTTGCCAACCTTAGCCGGCTTCTGAACACCGCCCGCTGGGGCTGCAGGGGCCTTGGCCACCGCCTTGGGCTGTGGTGGAGCCATACTATAACAAAACACAACCTCTAAACAATCCGACCATCTGACTTTACTTACAGGTTATACACATGAATACTGTTGTTTGTATCAATACAAACAAGTGACCGTAATATATTTATCAATGCCATAATATATCTTAATTCATCACATTGCAATATAAATACTTCAATAAGCACTATAAATTCATGTCCACTTTCTCGAACGTCAAACTTTCGATCTCAACAATAACGGTTTTCAGGATATTATAAGTGAAAATATAGCACGGAATCACTTGTCGGTAACATAAATTGTAAATTTCATACATAGAATTGTTTTATGCTTCTAGTATTAAACTTATTCAAATGGATTAATTTTAAACTAACACAACACCAACTTACATTAGAACCGGGATCAAGAAAAAGAAGTTGACATAGGTTGTCACAGATAATGTGATTGTGAACAAATGAACAGTGATGTATTTCTATTTATTAAATATTTTACCGGTTTTTATAATAAAAATAGCACATTTTTTAAGATTCATTTTATATGTACATTTAAAACTATTTACTTGATTAAATAAACTATAGAAATTTTAATCAATGAAATCAAAATTAAATCTGATTGTGATGAACAATATATTTAGAACGACATTGTAAAATGTCAAGAGTATAATTCGACGGTGTTAATCTGACGTCAATTTCATTAATAAAAAAAAATCAGTATTCGGAAATGGCTTCTTTGAGAAGCCCGTCTTCGCCGACCGACGGTTATAAAAGGTTTAGTGATGATTTCGCAAATACCAGCATCAACAACTACGGCTCCAACGTCACAAGTAAACGAGAAGCTCAAATTTTTCAATGCACAGTAGCCGCAGCAATATGTGTACGCTTTTGTTGTTAACAATACATTTCTAATGCATTTTAACATTTGTTTAATTTTCTTCCTTGAATATAATATTTCTCATAAGAATTTTGCGAGATCAATAGTCTTTTAAGGGATGCTGACGTAGACAATGAGTCACTATCGATGTTACTAACCCATGTACAATAAACATTAGTTTTAAAACGGTCGACCCAATTCCTGTAGACGGCTTGAATAAATAAGTTGTATCTCTGCATGTATAGTCGCTTTGCCCGCATGTCGCTATAATTTTTGCACATATGTAAGCATACAAGTAGAATAGTGCATATTAAATTAAGCAAACACTAAAAATTACAGTTCATTGAAAGCTTTAAGAATCCTTTCAATGTAAGGGTTGTATTTCGCTTATTCATTATAGGGAATAATCTTCAGATTATGACTAGTTCAATCCGGTTCAAAGCTCCATTTCCTTGAACTGTTGAAGCATTATTCAATCCATCATAACTACAGATATAGAACAAGCTGTTCAATCTGTTGGAACTTGGAAATAGTATACAAGATGTTGTTTTGCTAATCATCTCATGTAAAATGTATAGGTCTTTTTAAATTAGGTCTAATTATTATCAGAATAATTTTTCCTATGATTTAAACATTTATATTGACTTCTAAATTAGAAATTCTTATGCATTGAGTCTTGCTAAAATAAAATACTGAGCACATAAATTATTTTATATTTAGCACTGACTCTTAACATAAAGACAAAAAAATACTGTAAAATCACTATAACAAGAAAATCCTTTTATCAGATTAAATATTTTATAAGTAAATTTTGCTTGTAAGAGTCAAACTGCCCTATTTATTTAATACCATAAATAATAGCTGTAGATCAAACACTATCTTATCACTTTTGATGTAAGATAAATCATCTGCTCGGGAGTTGTGCGTGACTAACAATAGTTTTTATATTCATTGTGTGACATGTCAAATTTAGTGAGTATAACAAGTAAATTATATGATTCTATTAGGGATCAGTGGTATCAATTAAAATTATGTAAGTTAAATAAGTTATCTAATATTCTTGCAAAATTAGCTTTTATTTTATAGGCAGACTGTTACTAATAACCTCTTACTTATTTTAAACCCTAGTTGCACATGATGCATCCTTGAGTTACTTTTTACAATAGAAAATTTCATTTTATTTATCCATACATATAATAAAATAGTAAGAAAGCAAATTCTGTGTATTAAATATTTATTAAAATGGCTGTTATGTATTGCATACAAAATATAGACACCTAAACAATGGTTATTACAATGTTTGCCTGTTTATCTGTGTGCATTTCTTGCAAAAAGTACTTACTAAACCAATTTTAACTAGTTTTGAGTAGTGATAATTTATTAATCAGGTCAACATTCAGGATAAATTTTGGTTTTTACTAAAGATAAATCTTTGATTCCCACAGGATAATAAAAGGACTGACTCTGTCGAGTTGTCTTTAGAAATTTACTTTAATGCTCAAGAGATACATCAAACAAATGTACTAAAAAATTGTAGTAAATGACCTACCAAAAAGTCTTTTAGTCTTAGTTGCCCTTGGTCTTCTATGAAAATATGTTGTTGGGACATTAACACACAGCGCCATCTAGTTCCATGGTAAGCTACGAGGCTTGTGTTATAGATACCGGATAGTTGATACACTACACATATATAACTTTTAAATACATACATATTATAAATATAAACAACCATGGAGTACAAACATTCGTGCTCATCACACAAATGAATGCTCCCAGCGGGACTAGAACCTGCGACCGCTGGCACAGCTAGTAGGGTCACTACAAACTGAGCCAATCATGTCGTCGAATGAAAATGATTGTCGTATGTTTGTCCTTATGCTGTCCTAAACCATTGTGATGAAACTTGTGGATTATTCTGTATAGGCCAGCGAAGGTTGCTGGAAAAATAAAAATAAAATTATCTTTGAACATTTGTCTTATAAGTTTTATGTTTTCTCAAACGATTTGTAATCTATATAATATAAGAACTGCTCTGTAGGAACTGGTGCGAACTCCCCAACATCTTAACCCTACACTAAAATAATTAATTGTTTTAACAACGTAAGACAGGCAGAACAAACATTTAAGTATATTATTACTATTGGATAAGACTTCTGAATTATAAAAGGCGTAACTTTCGATGAATAAATAATCCAATTAGAGTGCGTAAAATGGATTTATACAGCCAATTAAAAGTGATTCATTTCATGTTTTTGAGTAACAAACTAATTTTCGTGAATAAAATTGTGAATGTGAGGTGTCCTAACAATAGAAGGTATAGTTAGTGCTAGTAGGTGGTAAATTATATAAATAACTAGCATTGCCCGCGGCTCCGCCCGCGTTCAGATGACCAAAAACCAAATTCTTAGGTTTTACATAATACGAGTAGTATACTCTTACATTGCAGTTTTTGTAAATTTTCTCAGAAATGAGATATTTTCCCGCGGTAAAAAGTATCCTATATAGGATAACATATGTTGATCCGGATAACCGGCTATCACCATACCAAATTTCATCAAAATCCCTCCAGTGGTTTTTCCGTGATGCGGTAACAGACAGACAGACAGACAAAAATTCTAAAAACTATAGATTCAGCCTCTGTATCGATAATAATGTCTATTTCAATAAGATTTTCCAAAAAATATTTAATGTACAGATTCGGCTTAGTTAGAATTTTATTATCATGTATAGATTATCAATTTTATTCATTCAAATAAAGCATATGAAGTGTTTTGATAATTGATACGGTATGTTTCGAGACGACGTAAAATGTAAATTATAGGTATCAAATGACTAACGTGTAGGTACTTTAAGATATATAAATTTTAAGGTAGGTACTTATAAAGTACTTAGTTATTGATATTTTTATAAATTAACATTTCCGAAATTCAGTTCAATCACCAAAAACTTAATTATTATTATATAGTTCATAAAAATACCAATATGCTAAATATGAAATCTTTACTATTTCGTAAGTTAAAATAAATAAAAAAGAATGATCACGATCCGATTACTAGTTTCGGAGAAATGCGTGGATACACTTACTCAATTAGGCTTATGTAATAATTTTTGGGTGCATTTTACGCGATATTTGCGCCAATTTATTAACCGACTAATTTTATTATCTATGGGTATATAATATACTAAAAGTGTAATGATAGCTGTTTGTACATGGAAGATATTTGAGAAAAACTTTTATTGACGGTCTTTATTAACGCAATAGAACCCAAGATAATTATTTTTAGAATTTTTGTCTGTTTGTATGTCTGTGTGTTTGTGTGCGCTAATCTCAGAAACGGCTTAACCGATTTGGGTGAGGTTTTCACTAATATATTGTGATAAGCTTAACTTAACATTTAGTATTTGTTTTATTTCAATTATTCATAACAAATTCATAATAAATATATAGGTTATACTGTTTACATTGTACCTGCACCATGTATTTTAAGAGGAGAATAATTTACAAATTAACAATACGACATTCTCTCCTCATCATATTGTGTAATCATTTCAAAATCACGATTTGTCGGTAGCCGTTTCATAATTGCACTTGACAGCAAGGTCGTTTAAAACAATTACGTGATAGACGTTTTCTTAACACTGTTACGAATTTTATGGTTTCCGTAATTTATAGTTTATATTATTAGTTAATTACGTAATTAATAGTTATTTTCAATCTCTTAAAATATCTTGATTTACTATCTAATAATAATAAATAGTAAGATTAAATATTACACAGAAGTGTACAGTTAAAAATTACAAACATCGTGCGCCTGACAAAAACAAATAGCATAAAAATAGTTTTACAAATTGCTATTTAAATTTAGATTTAACTTTTATTTATATTTTAATGTTAAATGAGGTATTTGTGAATAATATTATGTTAAATCGTTGTATTTGTATATTGCACTATTGAAATCACCATCTGAGTGTTTTTATAATGAATCTTATGTGCTTGCTTCTAATACAAGGTAAATTTTTTATTTAGATTAAGTACGTATAAACCATTTTTAATATATTTCGAAAGAAAAAGTTTAAGATATAATAATTTTCAAGAACTTTTATCTCAATTTTCTGAGAGAATAGTTTATAATAGCAAAGTTGAAAAAACTCTTAGTTCAAGGAAAATCAAAGTATTATCTATTATATAAGAAAGCTCTTTCTAGTTTTACCTTATATAAAGTTTCTTCCCACAGTTCAAACCCACATAAAAATACGGTCTATGAAACATTCGATATTTTTTTTTAATTTAAACACTGTTAAAATTTGTCAAGGTGTGTTTCGAATGTGTCTCAAGAAATGAGGAAAATGCTCAATTTGCGTCTGTGTGTTTGCTGTTTTTAGTATAATCTGTTACGCGATATCTTCGCCGATTATAAACCGCATAGCTTATACTTTAAAAAATCTCATATAAATCATTTTATATTTCTAAGAAATAATCCACTTTTACGGGTGTGATAATTACTATGTAGTAGGTAATTTTAAAGTCGGTGTACCCTAGTCTATTTCAAAAGTTATGTAGGTAAATAGTAATAACTGCTGGTTTTATTAGTCCTTTTGAGTTATGAGTTAGTAAGTTTTAAAAAGTCGCCTCAAAAGGTCGAGTTTATAGCTAACAATATACTCTTGAGCTCCGGTCCTACGCACCACTATATAAAGTGTTTATGATAAGCAGTTATGGACAAATCAAAACTTCATTCACGGTACAATATTGTACCTATTTTGAATTAAAGCTTTAAACATTAGGTATATAGCGATTCACCCTCGCCTTGCTCTGATTCGTCTCTAGTTTTTTAATAGGTAAATGTTTGATGTGATTTTTTAGATTGACATAACTTTTTTTATTTACGAACCGATTGAAATAACATTCACTAAACATTTAGTACTTATTTATTATACTAAATGTTAAGTGAAGTTGACCACAATATATTAGTGAAAACCCCACCCAAATCAGTTTCTGAAATAAGCACGCACAGACAAAAATTCTACAAATCATTGTTTTGGGTTCTGTTGCGTTAATGAAGATCCCCCCAATAATTGTTTATCTAAACTGCCTCGGTGGTGTAGTGGCTAGCATGTACGGCTGCACACCCGGAGGTCCTGGGTTCGAGTCCCGGGTCGGGCCAAGTTTAGTTATTGAGTCTTTCTGTTAAGTAAGCCTCAGTAACAGCCCGGAGTTGGGAAGTTGGCGGTGTTTCACCCCCGTGGCTCGGAGAGCACGTAACGCCGTCGGTCCTGCGCCTTAACTCTCACCGGTCGTGTCTCGCGTCTTCCCACCGGTGTATGAGAGTGACAGGAATAGAGAGTGCACGTTGTGTCTGCGCGTACACTTGTGCACTATAATATCTCCCGCGCAGTTGGCTAGTCTCAATGAGATTGGCCGCCGTGGCCGGAATCAGTCAGGAAAACATCAATTGTTTATCTCAAATATCTTCCATGTACAGACAATGATCAGTTACACTTTTATTATAGGTAGGTATCTATGGATATACTCGTAGATACTAATATCGAGTTATAATGCTGTTGTTTACAGTTGTCCAAATACGAGTAGGTATATATTATACAAGCAAATGAAGCCCTATACCACGGTAATGTTCATTACCGTGCCTATACAGTACAACTAATTTTTTAGCACAAATTAAGATTGATTTACGATTTTTTTTCATACTGGATAGGCTATCAGATTTATGATTACGAAAGCTCTTTTCTTATGGATTTTCCACATCTGTAAAAAAGGGCACAATTCACATATTATTATTATCATTCGTTTAGATTAACGATATCGAGTATTTTTAGCTTATATTTAATGGTTATTAAATAGAATTCTATTCTACAATTAATATTATATTAAAAATAAAAAAATATTATATAATACATATACAATATATATTTTAATATTTATCAACATATAAATATCGAGTAAAGACTAGTAGTATATTTCTATTAATATAGACATTACATTTTTGATTACCTTGACTTAATTACGTCTACAGTGAAATAACGTAAATATCACAGAGTAAATGTTTGTAATAAAGATAGTGTAGCGTTAGCAAAAAAAATATGTTACGTTTCACTTTAACAATGCAGTGAAAAAATGTTTTAAGAAAATACAAGAGGAAATACAAATGAGGAATGCAATCCCAAAATTGTATACCTAACATTGTACATATCAAGAGGAGGGAAGAAAGTCATATTTGTAAGGGGATTTTAGGTTGAATGTGAATTGACAGAAGTAGAAGTAGGTTGAGAGAGATATGTGTGTGAAAGGAGTTTGTGCTGAGATGGTGAATGAGAGAAGTAAGAAGCAAACATGTTGTTCCGGCTCGATGTAGAGTGGGACAAAGCCAAGAAAAAGAGTTATGTTTTTTTATTTGAATTGTATGTTAAGAGAGTAAAATATCAAATTGGCGGTAAGGAATGTTATACCGTCACTATTTATTTAAATCTTTGTTTAGCGTTTAGATGATGCTTATAAAAGTATAGGTACATCAAAGCTCCAATAGACGATAAAGTAATTAATATATACTTTATATTGGTTTTGGAAACAGTTACAGATTAATTACGCTATATCACTAATACCAGAGAAACAAAAAAATAGTTATTAATTGTTATGTCATCCTAATTATATTAAGTTAAAAAATGGCGGACCTTTTCGCATTACATTTATCTTAATTTGTCTCTGCATGTTACCGGTATTGAATTACAATCTATCAATTCTAAGATTTCAATGAACTTGATGCATGAATGAACTTGAGACCTTTGCCTTTTGACCATTAAGTATAAGCTGTCATTACAGGAAATAAAAATATCAACTTATTATAACTTAGCTGCTAAAATATTTTTTTAGGTTTATTTTATAATAACAACATTGATTCGTTCAAGATGTATGATGCCAGATAAATAAAATCAAGATTATAAATCCCCTTTTTTACCTCGAAGATATAAAGCTTTCATATAATTTTTTCAATATTTTTTTTGTAGATCCTACTGTTAGTTTTTATCTGACATTCTCATAATTTTAACGTTTATATATTATGATATCCTTTGAGTAAAGGAACTGACGTCGTTAGGTTTTTTCAGTAATTTTTAGCATATTTTTAAAATATGGGCTTCAATAAAATATTTTGTGCAGTTAAAAATTACTCTCGCTGGGGTTCGGCTCATTCATCTTTCACTAAATTCTTCAGTGAGTAAAATAAATGTAACATATTTAATTGATTATTTATCTAGTAATTTAAAAAGAGGTAAATTCTAGTAATTATATAAAAGTATGAAAAATTGTATCTAACTAAAATAAATTCAATTTAATTTTTTTTTCTTATGGGCTATGGTTTCAAATAGTGCCAATTGAGTACATATTAGGTACTTAGCCAATGTCACGGAGAATGGAAAAGACATACAAGTGAGATACTGATCACTCGGAGGCGAATGATCAGCTTTGACAATTTTTTTAAATTTTCATTATTGATCGAATAAAATTTTTAGGGAAAAATGGAAAAGTTTCCCGTTAAATAAGGAATTGGGGAAAACTTGAAAATGAAATTTAGAATCTTTGTATGAAATGAAAGATCACAAACTTAAAAAAAATACATTTTAAATTTTACTTTAAAAAAAGATATTAAGTTAATATTAGTCCCGCCTATGGTTACTTGTTTCCAGACAGTCGGACCAGCACAGATGGCGCGGGAGAGAGCACGCTGGACATGGGCAGCAGGTCGTCCCTCCACACCGGGCTGCAGATGTCGGAGGATGAACATTGGGAGATGAACTACCATGAAGCTGCTATTTATTTAGAAGTTAGTATACAAAAATATTTATTACTGTGTGTACTCACTGTAAGCGATTGGTGCGAAAACCATAACTAGGAACCTAGTTAGTCTAACACTGGTGGATAACATACATTCTCGGCTGCAGATATCCAGGCTTCTAAGCCATTAGGCCCAGGTTGTATTTTTTTTTTATGGGACTAAGGGGGCAAACGGGCAGGAGGCTCACCTGATGGAAAGTGATCACCGCCGCCCATGGACATCTGCAACACCGCAGGGCTTGCAGATGCGTTGCCGGCCTTTAAGGAAAGAAAACGCTCTCTTCTTGAAGGTGTCCAAGTCGTAGCGGTTCGGAAAGACCGCCGGCGATAGCTGGTTCCACAGAGTGGTTGTGCGGGGCAGAAAATGTCTTAAAAATCGCACTGTTGTGGAACGCTGGACATCGAGGTGGTGTGGATGGAATTTAATATTTTGGCGCGATGTCCGTTGATGAAATTCAGCAACCGGGATCAGTCCGAACAATTCCTCGGAAGACTCCCCGTGATAAATGCGGTAGAAGATGCAGAGTGATCCAACATCTCTACGCAGAGCTAAAGTATCAAGCCGATCGGAGAGAGCTTGATCGTCGATAACTCGAGCTGCCCTACGTTGAATGCGGTCAAATGGAAGTAGCTGGTACTGGGGAGCTCCCGCCCAAAGATGAGAACAGTACTCCATGTGGGGCCGAATTTGCGCCTTATAAAGAATAAGACGCTGACGCGACGTGAAGTACTGTCTCGCCTTGCTGAGCACACCAAGCTTCTTTGAGGCCAGTTTGGCCTTACCTTCCAATTGACCACGGAACTGGTGGTTGCTCGAGATGTCGACGCCAAGTATTCCGATACTGGCTGTAGGAGACAGAGGAGTGTCCTCAAATTGAGGAGCTACGACAAATGGCGACTTTTTAGCGGTTAACGCGCAAACTTGTGTCTTTTTGGGGTTAATTGGACTAAGTTTAGTCGACCCCACTCCGAGACTTTGGTTAACAAAGATTCGACTTCAGACACAAGTTTGTTCCGGCTCTCGTCGACGTATTCCCGAGAAAGATTAGCGCGGCCAGTGTACAGGGCATCCACAGTGCTATCATCTGCATAGCAATGAATGTTGCTGATTTGCAACATGTCATTAATATACAGAAGAAACAGAGTAGGAGACAGTACGCAGCCTTGTGGAACACCAGCATTGACATATTTAGGATCAGAGCAAGCACCGTCGACAACGACCTTGATGCTCCGATCTGCCAAGAAGCTGGTGATCCAGTTGCAAAATTTCTCGGGGAGCCCATAGGAAGGTAGCTTCGAAAGAAGCGCTTTGTGCCATACCCGATCAAAGGCCTTCGCTATGTCCAGACTGGCTGCAAGCGCCTCCCCCTTGGTCTCAACTGCTTCTGGCCATCTATGTGTCAGGTAAACTAGAAGATCACCGGCTGAGCGACCTCGACGGAAGCCGTACTGGCGGTCGCTGATCAGCCGGTGCTCTTCTAGGTACCGCAGGAGCTGGCAGTTGATAATAGACTCCATTATCTTAGAGAACAAGGAGGTAATGGCTATAGGCCTGTAATTGGACGGATCCGAGCGGTTGCCCTTTTTTGGGATCGGATGCACTAAAGCGGCCTTCCAGGATTTTGGGACTATGCCTAATGAATAGGAGTACCGGAAAAGACGCGTTAAAACCGGTGCCAACTCCGGAGCACATTTCTTTAACACGATCGGAGAGATGCCATCGGGCCCACTCGACTTATGAATGTCCAAGGAAAGAAGTGCTTTGCGAACTGCACTTTGCCGGAACTGAACTTCCGGCATCGTAGTATCACACCGCGGGATTGTCGGTGGTGAGTTTCCTTGGTCATTCAGAGTCGAATTGGACGCGAAGAGAGTGCCCAGTAGTTCGGCTTTCTCCTTCGCGGCATGAGCCAGCGAGTCATTCTCCATGTGCAGAGGTGGAAGAGAAGGCTTACAGAAATTCCCTAAAACAGCTTTGGAGAGAGACCAAAACGCACGTGTTCCTGAAGGGAGACGCCCCAATCTCTCGCCAATTCTGCTGATGTGCTTCGACTTCGTATTAGTAATACTATTTTTGAAGGACCTGGAGGCAAAGTTATACTCCTTTTTAAAGGCGCTGGTATTTACATCACTAGACGCCGATGCGCCAGCCCAGGCTTGGTAGCATTCCAGCTTTCGGCGAGATGCCGTCTTGCAGGAGTGACCAAACCAAGGTTGGGATTTGCCTCCGATGGGCACTGCAGAAAACGGAATAAATAGTTCCATACCCTGAAGTACCACATCGGTGACAGAGTCAGCAACGACGTCTGGATCATCTGGCGAGAAGCAAATTTGCCCCCATGGGTAGGACGCAAAGAATGACCGCATCCCGTCCCAATCCGCTGACCTGTAATGCCATACACGGCGACAGCCCGCAAAGCGAGGCCGTGTTGAGCGCGTAACTGGCACTGTACTCCGGACAAGACAGTGGTCCGACGAACCAAGAGGAGGATCGACGGAGACCAGGTAGCCGTCCGGATGAGAGGTCAACAGAAGGTCCAACAGGGAAGGTGTATGATCCTCCACATCAGGAATTCGCGTTGGCGAGGTAACCAGTTGTGTCAGATCATATGCCAATGCGAAATCGCGAACAGATCTCCCCGCATGATCGGTAGTACGTGATCTAAGCCATTCAGTATGATGGGCGTTAAAGTTGCCGAGAATCACGATCTCTGCGGATGGGATCTGCTGGAGCACGGAATCTGTAGCCATTTGCATGTGCTCAACGAGTCGGTCAGTTTCGGCATTGCCGCTATGAGACCTATACAGACGTGCGTAGATTCGCGGATGGTCGTCGCAGTCTACACGTAGCCAGAGAATGGATAGGTCCCGCCCTTCAAGGCTGTCGAGGCGACGAGAGCAGATGTCTTCTCTGACGTACACGCACACTCCAGCCCGCGGTACAAAGGAATGCTCCAGATTATACCCCGGGTAAGAGAGGAAAGAAGTGTCAGCCGGGGACGACATCTGCGTCTCAGTAAGGAAGAGCAAGGCCGGCTTCGCCGTCTCAAGGTGGTAGTGGACGGCGTTCAAGTTGGAGTTTAGCCCCCTTATGTTGCAGAAGTCCACAGCAAGTGTAAAAGGGGTAGCCTTACGTTGCCTGCTCCGTTTGCCTCGAACAGAAGCCGAGAGCGCAAAATTGCCCCCCCCCCCCAGAATTCGGAGGGCAGCCTGGGCACCCACGCTCAGGTAGTGTACGAGCTGAGCATGGATGCCTAGAGAGGGATTCTCCACCGTGATGTGCGCTGGTGGTACCCTCCTGGGGTAGTCTAACCGAATTTTGCACTATCATAGTTATTAATTGGGGGGGGGGGGGGGAGTGGGCCTCCCGGGACTCTCACTTACCGAACGAAACGCGACAGCATAGCTGCCACTTTACGCCGGACTTCTGTGAGAGAGTGGTACTTTACGGGACGTGCCTGCCCATTCGGCTGCTACCCGAAGGTAGCTAGCATGGCACTACCACTGTTTTGGTTGACTGATTGCACTAGTGGAATAATCTCTGTCACTAGATTATCCCACCAGCGGGCGGTGGGGTCGTCACGTCCCGACGCCAAAAATTGTATTTTTCTATTACGAAATTTTTAGTTCAACAACCCGAAGTTGGAGTTGTGACAGGTAATGCCGTTGGTTTTGCGTCAGGTCTCGCTGCGAGTTTTGTGATGTTTCACCGGAATATGGGAGTGAAGGGAATAGAGAGGCACTTTTCTACTTTTAACGTAGGTGTGTTTATTTTGTACACCTGATTGTTCGACAGAATTTTTTAAAATTAATTGAACTCCTTTGAACATTTCGAATTATTAGGTAGATATTTATATTTTCGAATGTATAGGTCAGGTCAGTCATGGTAGAAAATTCAATCCAAACAAGAATACTATTTTTTTCCTTTCAGGAAGGCCTAAATAATGAGAAATTTGACTCTCATCCATCAAGTCCCGAGGAGTTGCCAGCGTACCTCCGCGTCCACAACCCTTGGTACCACGGGCTGGACCTGCTGGCTTCCTTAGTCCTTATTCTGCTCGCATTCACTGAAGATCCCGCCGTTCCCGCTTTTGAGGTCAGTATTACAATATTGATGGCTAAACAAAAATATAGTGTGAACTATGAAAACCAACGGTTTTTAATTATGTGCTCGAAATGATATCGAATCAAAATGAGGCTAATTTTTGTAACTTAAGTTATTTATTTTTTGGGTCATTTTTGGAGAAAAGAATTATATGATATTTTTTATATTTCTCAATCTTTGCTTTGTTTTTTTTTAAATTAACAAAAATATTTTACGTAGACACTAATTTTTTTTTATTTTTAAATATCACAAAATATTTTTGTTATTTTTTACTAAATATTTTTTTTTCAGCTTCCAGTTTGGGCGCACGGTACTATAGAATTGTTGGCATTAACTGTGATAGGTGTTGAACTACATCTTAAACTTAAATGGATTGGGTGGGGAACAATCTTTAAACATAAGAGGACAATGTTAAAGGTATTGATAGGTTTTTTTATAATAACTCAAATAGATTACATACATATTATAAAATGAATTAAAATAGCCAACTCAAAATATTAATTCAAAATAAAACTATCTTTTTCCGGGCACGGAGGAGACCCCTCTCCTATGACCATGATTGGTGTTACTAAAAAGAAATCCGTAAAGATAGTTTTATTTATTAAGGTATACAACTTTGCTCCCGCCGTTTTTTTAAATATGGCGCTAGCGACAATTAAACGTTCAGTACATACATTATGGATGAGTTAAAATACTCTTTAGTATCTTGTGAACATAACCTGATAGCAACAGTAGTTGATTTGTGTTTACATCATATAGTTATTTTCGAATAAAAATGTCAACTTATGAGCCTAATTGTCGTCATTTGCGGGAAGTGTTAATTTATTTTTTTAATATTAAATAATCTGTGGCTGAGGCTCACCAAATGCTCTCAGACGCTTATGGTGAAGTTCCTATAACTAAAAGAACATGTTGTGAGTGGTTTCTATGCTTCAAGAGTAGTGATTTTTGCGTAGAAAACCGGCATAGTGATGGAAGATCAAAAGTTTTTGAAGATGAGGAATTAAAGCATTTGCTCAATGAAGACTCGTGTCAAAGTCAAGTGGAGCTGGAAACATCATTGCAAGTGAGCCAAAAAATGCCTAAACAATCTGAAAATGATCCAGAAGCAAGGATATTGGGTGCCATACGAGTTGAAGCTGGGAGATGTTGAACGACGTTACTGTATTTGTGAACTTCTGCTTGAAAGTCAAAAACGGAAACAATTTTTGCATCGCATTGTGACTGGTGACGAAAAATGGGTTTTTACTATAACCCCAAGCGCCGAAAATCATGGGGATATCCCAGCCAAGCTTCTGCGATTACGGCTAAACCGAATGTTCACGGCTTCAAGGTCATGCTCTGTGTTTGGTGGGACCAGCTCGGTATAATATATTATAAGCTGTTAAAACCATCTCAAACAATCACAGGAGATCTTTACCGAACGCAATTAATGCATTTCAGCCGAGTATTGAAAGAAAAACGACGGCAATCCTTTGAAAGACATGATAAAGTAATTTTGCAACATGACAATGCTCGGCCTCGTGTTGTAAAAGTTGTCAAAACATACTTAGAAAAGTTGAAATAGGAAGTCTTACCCCACCCGCCGTATTCTCCAGACGTTTTTCCCTCTGACAATCACCTATTCCGATGCATGGCACACGGCCTGACGGACTAGTACTTTCAGTCTTATGAAGAAGTCCAAAATTGGATCGATTCATGGATCGCTTCAAAAGATGACCAATTTTTTTCAACACGGGATCCGATTGTTGCCAGGAAAGTAGGCAAAAGTAGTGGAAAACAATGGATGATACTTTGAAACATAAATGTATAATCAGTTTTTTTACAATAAAGTTTTGAATTTTGAAAAAAAACGGCGGAAGCAAAGTTGTATACCTAATAATACAATTTCAAATATTCGCATCAATATAAGAAAGAATTAATATTTATTCTAATTATTTAAATATTTTTTTAAAAAAATAATACAATCATTGCTTTTAAATGAAATTTAAAAAGTCCTATATTTTTATAAAAAAATGAAATATATATATTTTTTTAATTTAATAAAATATATTTTTTCCAGGGTATAACACTACTAATAATGGTTTTAGAAGCAGTGGTGGTACTTTGTAGGCAATCTTCTCATTTTAGAGTGACGAGAGCCTTACGGCCCATTTTCTTGGTCGACACACGACACTGTGGTGGAGTGAGACGGTTTATCAGACAGATATTGCAATCTTTACCGCCTATTATAGATATGTTAGGTAAGATGTCCATTTACCTATTTATTACGAATTATTTGATTCTAGCAACATTTACCTTTAAATGTGGTTAGTTTTTAATATTCTTCCATCGTTATAGTCGATTTATATAAGGTTTTAGGTTATATTTTATGTTCAAATCTTAGAAATGAAAATGACAACGATAAACATATAAATTAATATACTGTATAAAAGTTCTTATTTTACATCATTAAATTTAAAATTACTTTTTCACTATTAAGAAAATATTATATCACTGTAGTAACATATGAGTAGTTTGTTTTTTTTTTAAGAAAAAATCGATAATTTTAATTGGTAAACTTTTACCATAAGATGCTAACACTAAATACTATTTGACGTAATTTTTTTATTTACGTCATTAAGAATTTAAATAAGCACTATAATATATAATATTTCCAGGTCTATTAATGTTCTTCGTGGCAACATATTCGTTGTTAGGATACTATTTATTCTCGGAGCATATCGACAATGGACACTTTCAAACAATCAGCGACTCTTTTGTCAGTATGTTTGTTCTTCTCACGACTGCCAAGTAAGTTGATCTTATAAATTTTAAGTACCTTGCGACCATAGATATAAGAGAGTGGACTTACTATTTCTTTGACATCCATAAACTCAAAATGGCGCAACAGAAACACAACGAAAGTGCGGCCAGAAGCCTTCTTTATTAATTTAAGTACGATTAATTTGAAGATAGACATTTATAACCAGTTTTTTCTATTATCTGTTTTTTTTAACATTCCATTTATAAATTTAAATAGGAAAAAAAGGCGGGTATTGGCCGCACGTTCGCTTTCTCTCTTTCTA
Organism: Brenthis daphne; assembly: GCA_947093115.1. Classification (NCBI taxonomy): domain Eukaryota; kingdom Metazoa; phylum Arthropoda; class Insecta; order Lepidoptera; family Nymphalidae; genus Brenthis; species Brenthis daphne. Next base: position 28,163,847 of record OX352471.1, on the reverse strand, counting down.
GAGAGTGGTCAATTTCAATTTTCATGACAGTATTGCTCAGTCCATTCATTACGTCTATAGCTTCACTTGACGTAGGCGCTCGTTCAGTATGTTATCATTCATTGGCGACAACGAAAGTATCACAAACATTTACGAGATGGCGCAATATGATATTATCAAAATGAGAGCAGATAGAAAAAGTCTCTAATAATAATTTATAATCTTTGCTTGGAAAAAATACACTTTTTCCAAAAAATACACCTATTTTGAATTGCTCATTTAATATTATAAGATTGTAAAGTCTAGTTTAACTTATCATTCTAAAGTAATGTTATTGTGTTCTTAATATTTTTGACACTTACGAAACAACATTCTGAACTAATTCATTAAAAATATAAAAGACCTAAAACTGGCAGATCGTTAGTGGTACGGTAGTACGATACTTATTGAAAATGCAAGAAAAATCGAAAACACGAGAAATATTTAAAAATATTGAACATTTTCATTTGGTTTTTATAAAGTGAAACAGCTGAAGTTTAATAAATGTTTTATTAGCTATTAAGAAAACACGAAATGCCTAAAATCTTTAAATATAGCTTTCAGTATGTAATATTTTTAAAATGTTATTTTACATAATTAACTTATATTTAAATTATGTTGGCAGTTTTCCAGATGTGATGATGCCTTCTTATGCCAAGTCGAAGTGGTACGCGCTGTTCTTCATTCTATACATTATAACTGTTCTCTACGTTCTCATGAATTTGGTAAGATTTATTTTCTCAACTTTTAAACATACATTACATTCGTAAAAGTAGGTATATTAATCATATCGAAGTTCAATCCAAAGAACAAAATTCAAAAATCGAAACAAAATTCAAAATTCGACAATTGTCTAAACACAAATTCGAACCTACACACGCACACCACATAAAATATTTATTGAAGAGGTACAACATGCGTTTTAATTTTATCATCCGAAAAGAAATGAACAAAAGAGATTTAAAAAGAGCGCAATACAATTTCGTATTGTGTACATTTTTGAGGACAATTTCGAGGCACTAATTGTATATCTTGAGTTTTTGAATATCACTGTCCTCCTAAATTCAAGGTCAACCTCTGTACTCTTCACCCTAAAGCTATATCCATTCACCACCAGATGCTGGCGGTGGTGTACGAGGCGTTTACCCGTATAGAGCGCGACAAGTGCCGCGCGCTGCTGCTGCACCGGCGCGGCGCCGCGCGGCGCGCCTTCCGCCTGCTGGTGTCGCGCCGCGCGCCGCGCGCCGTGCGCCTGCGACACTTTGCCGGCCTGCTGCGGCACTACGCGCCCAATTACAGTGAGTTCACAGCACACTATCTACGTTTACTAATCCATACGGACGCTCAATTTAGACGTCTAATAGGGCAGACGTGCGGGCGAGTGCCTTTATGAGGCACTACACGGGGTTGCTTAGACATTACGAACCTATTATTACAGATCTATTACATAATACTAGCGGCTCACCCTCGCTTCGCTCGGGTTCGCCTCTATAAAAACACTAATAGAAATCTATTAGTTCCCACGGGAACCGTCAATTTTTCCCGGATGAAAAGTAACCTGTTGTTTGACCGGCAATATAAGGTATCAGAATGTTAAAATTTACTAAATTAGGTGCATAAGTTGTATAAGTTATAATAGTTTTTTAACTATTATAACTTACGGGAACCATTTAATTTTCCGGGATAAAAAATATCTAAGACGTTGTCCGGGGATATAAGGTACCACCATGCAAAATTTCATTTAAATCGGTCCAATAGATTCGGACATTAGCCCGTACAAACAGACAAACAGACAGAGAAACAAAAAAAATGAAAAAAATCGGGATTTGTTCTATTTGTCTTCTTACATCCCCCTGACTCGCGATGGCTTATTATTAGCGTATTTCATGTATAACTTTGGTGTTTCTATACCGATTTCTATGATTCTTTTTTATGGAATAGCTTATAACGTTAACTTTTTTAATTAGGGATGACTGAGAGTGTTATAAACGTAAGAGTAGACAAATATAAATCAGAAAACTTCGAACTGCTAAGCTATCGGGAGTTACACGTGTTATTGTGAGCCAACCATAAAAGATAGACATATGCTCTCGTGGGATATTTTTTATATAATTTTAAGGAGAACATTTCCGTCATACATGGTTTCTGTGTAGCTTTAACCATTAAGGTTGCACACGCGACGGAAGCTTAAAAAATGGAGTAACTTCTCCCGTTTTCCCAACATTTCCCTTCACTGCTCTGCTCCTATTGCTTGTAGCGTGATGAAAAGTATACTTTAACCAGCTCAGGAGTATGAAAAATAATTGTACCAAGTTTCGTTAAAATCCGTCGAGTAGTTTTTGTTTCTATAACGGTTATACAGACAGACAGACAGACAAAAATTTTACTGATTGCATTTTTGGCATCAGTATCGATCCCTAATCACCCCCTGATACTTATTTTGGAAATATATTTCATGTACAGAATTGACCTCTCTACAGATTTATTATAAGTATAGATAAATAATATCAACCTGGGCAGTGAACATTGAGAATTGAAAAAACAAACAAACAAGACAAACGAAAGAACAACCTTAGAATGTTTAAATAATCCATATTAAATAGATTTGGTGATAATTATTTTCCAAAATTACTACTCCTCTCCTACTCCTACATTAACATATACATATATTGCACTTATCGCGTGCAGGCGGTCTGGACGTGTACCTGATGTTCAAGCAGCTGAACGCGTCGGGGTCGGGCGGGCTGAGCCGCGCGGAGTTCGCCAACGTGTACGAGGTGTTCGCGCTGCGCTGGGCGGCGCAGGCGGCGCGCGCGCCGTGGTACGCCGCCGGCGCGCTGGAGCCGCTCGGGCGCGCCGCCGCCGCCGCCGTGCGCTGGACGTACTTCGAGTATCTCATATGTATGTACCATTTATTTTATATTATATTACTAAATCCATACTAATATTATAAATACGAAAGTAAGTCTTTCTGTCTATCTGTTTGTTACCTTTTCACGCATCCGCTGAACTGATTTAGATCAAATTTGATATGAAAATAGTTTGAAACCTGGGGAAGGACACAGGACAGTTTTTATTTTGGAAATCATCAAATCATCCCTTAACGGATGAAAATGGGGGTGAAAATTTATACGGGGAATCAATCATTTCTCAAGTAAGGGATCCCTATGTAATATATATATATAATATATAATATATATATATATATATATATATATATATATATATATATATATATATATATATATATATATATATATATACACACACACATAAGAATTGCTCGTTTAAAAATATATAATATAAGCGATCTCTTACAAAAAACCGATACCAAAATAAATGTAAAAATGAGAAGGTGCATAAAGTGCCAATTACTTACAACTTAATTTAAATAAACATACATCCAATATTATTGCTAATTGCACTATTTTATCTTTTCAGATTTTTTCGCGGATTTATTTTGATTATTGGTTCCCGACGTTTCGTATGCTTTACAGTTACAGCATTCGAGACTTCGGTTCTGAATCATTTATTTATTTATTGGTAATCTTATAGCGTTACAAAAATAATAAAATACAGTTTGAACACAAAGTTATTAACAAATATGGCCAAAATTAGATTACTCTATTTATTATGATATCTTGTGTAATGGACAACAGAGTACTCATATATTAAAAAAAGGAAACAGAAAAAAATTGTCTGAATAAATTAAATTGATCATCAATTTAGTTTAATCATACACACACGTGTCTATTTGTTTTTTAAGTATATTTTTTTTACAGATGCCTTAATAATTGGCAATGGAGTATCTATGATACTTAGAGTGTGCCAGGCGGCGGGAGACTTGCAGGATAGCGCTAGGCTGCTCTGTGCTTCTTGGGACACTTGGCTTTTCCTTATATGTAAGTTAATCATTTGAAGATGTAACTGAAGCAAAGTTTAAAAGTTCATATTAAAAAAATAGTACGATAAAACACAAATTTTTTTTATACCTTAACACGCAGCGCCATCTAGTGCCATGGTAAGCGACGATGCTTGTGTTATGGATACCAAATAGTTGATACACTACACATATATAACTTTAAATACCTACATATTATAAATATTGACACCCATGACTGGAGTAAAAACATTCGCGCTCATCGCACAAATGAATGCCCCCAGCGGGACTCGAACCCGCGACCGCTGGCACAGCAAGTAGGGTTACTACCAACTGAGCCAAACGTGTCGTCAAATGCATTATGCAGTCGATACCACCTTCGTTTTTTTTTCAAGACACAAACTGGCGCCTAAGAATCGCCATTTTCTTTTTTAATGATATCTATCGCCAATATATTTTCATTTGTGAATATTCTATTATTGTGTGTGTCATTTCAGTGTTCCTTCTAGAAGCATCGCTTAGGATAATGGCGTCTGGTCTCTCAGTGTATCTCGAAAACGGCTGGAACGTGTTCGACCTGAGCGTCACGCTGCTGGCTTTGCTCGGCGCTGTACTTCTCACTATTGCTCCGAAACTCTTCATCGTGGTTATGTTTCGACCACTCAGGTGAGGTTCATGGTATAATAGGTATGGGTTTGATTATTTTGTGAGATGGTTTTTCATGGTATGGTATAATAGGTACGGGTTCGATTCTTTTGTGGAATGGTTATTAGTTATATTTCATTGGTCTTAGTGGCTAGCATGTATGACTGAAGATCACGAGGTTTTGGGTTCAAGTCCTAGATCTAGTTGAGTTTTTTTGTTAAGAAATTCTGAGCAAGCCTAGAGTTGGGAGCTCAGTTTGTGACTAACGAATGTATAGACAATGCTTGGTACCATTTATGACAATATTATGTATGTTAATGTTTGTTTTTTTTTCATGTCAAAACGGAGTAACAGAATAGACTATTTATTGTGATTTTTCGTATAGAAATAGTCGAAGACTGAATATTAAAACACGCTAATTCACACACCATATAATAACTCATACACAGTTATTTTCCATTGACAAGGTTTTCTCGAATAAGTTAAAAAGAAGGCTCTTGAAAGGAATCTGTAGAAGATTCTCAAGGAATACCGCTTGCACAGATTAATGCGGCTGTACAAGCTGAAGAAGCGGTACCGCGACGTGTTCGGCACGCTGGTGCTGCTGTCGCCGCTGATGTCGTCGGCGGGCTGCGTCATGCTCGTCATGTACTACTTCTTCGCCATCGTCGGCATGGAGCTGTTCGCTGGCTACGACCTGCGCAACTGCTGCGTGTGAGTGCCAACATCTATATTCGTTTTTGAAGTAAAACTTCTTTACGTAGCTTGACTTGGTGAGTAAGCTGGTGAATACGTTACGAGAGCATTACGAAAAGTGTGATCGGGTGAGGCGAACGTTTGTTGCCATGGTAACCGTTGTTATTATCTGACAAATGATATATAATATTAAATTGAATTGAATAGATTATTTATATGAACATAAAGTATCTATTCAATTTAATTTATCGTGGCTTCAAAGCGTGCTAGTTTAGCACAATTACTCCCCAATATCTATATAGTATCTTTTTCTTATTTCCAGTAATACGACAGTAGAAGATTTCTACAAATATTCAGAGAACAGTTCCACGGCCCTCGGATACTACTACCTGAATAATTTCGAGAACATTCTAACAAGCGGCGTGTCTCTGTTCGAGCTGACGGTCGTCAACAACTGGTTCATATTGATGAATGCCTACGCGACCGTCGTTGGACAGTTCAGCAGGATTTACTTTATGGTATCATTAATATTAATTATAATAACTTGCCGCGTTGGAGTTGTAGCGGTGAAATTTTCCTGTGTTTTATCTTTTATATAAACTATATTTATTACGGACTTCTCTAAAATCTGTCAAGCAATTACAGCGAGAAAAGATAACAAATTCAGTTGCTTACTTGCAAAAATATTTGTAATATTAGTGTCAAGTAAATATATTTACAGGTGGTAACATGGTTTCTTCTAAAACCATGTGGGGTTCAAACCCCTAGTCTTAATCATGTTATTGTCGCCTTAGTTGAAGTAAAAACGTAAGGAAAATATCAAGAGGATACCAGCATATTTATCAGAACCTAAACGGAAATTTTCATAATAGATGTGAGGTCTGCCAAAGCGTATTTCGCCAGCTTGGTGGAGTTAAAATGGCCGAATGTCACTTCACACATTGATGATATATTTTTATATATTTTCCCCCGTCTCATTAATGTTATTTGTTTATTAATATCTGTGTCTAGTGCTCTGTGTTAATTTTTATATAAATAATATAATAAGTGTAATAGAATTAGATTATAGACTGATTTTTTTTTGTAAAAAAAACTAGAAGTTACCAACCACTTATCTCTAATTAAGGTTTTTACTTTTTATCCCTTAAAACTTGAACTTGGGAAATTGTAAGATTCGTTAAATTATAATGTCACTAGTAAAATTATAACTACCCAGAGTATGGTCAAGCGTTTCCTTCTTACAATATTACAGGATATTTTTAGGTATACCTATTATAATTTCACGCATTGTGACATTGGCGAAGTAATCTGTGCTCAATTGGAACGCTTTGAAGCCATTAACAAGAAAATTGAATTGAATTGAATTTTTATATTTTAGGTCTTCTATCTATTCACCATGGTGGTACTCACGATAGTGGTGGCGAGTGTGCTGGAAGCCTTCCGCTTCAGAATACAGTATAAACGCAGCACCACGAAGCGGGACGGTAAGTTTTGAGTTAGGTGTGGACTGTTAGGTATTACTAGGGAGATTTTGTAATATACTAAATATTAATATGTTATAAATGATTTTTTGGGAAAATTAAGCAAATTTGATTTGTGAGGTTTGACGTACATTTTTAGTTTAGTTTACTTTGCGCGATGCCTTTTCTAGGTGATGCGTCGCTACTTTATTTAATACGAGTGCATTTAAGGACACTGAGTCGAACAGACGTAGCCAGTTAGAGTCGTCAAAATTACAATGTAACTTCAGAAAATAAAGTACTTCAAACTTATAAGTATTTTAACTTGTGCACTCCAAACAACTAATAAATAAAAAAATAAAAATAAAAATACTTTTATTGACTTAAAGATTACATTCCAAGCAAGTCGCAAGGGCCCCTGTACTAGGTGGAGACCCGTATTACTGGGTGCTCCGCTCGTCTACCAAGACTAGAAAGTCAACAGAGTGAAAACAAAATCAAAATATATATATATATATATATATATATATATATATATATATATATATATATATATATTGTTTATGCGCTCATATTGGTTACAGAGAGACTAAGGTCTTAGACTTAGTCTGGTAGGTGCTGTCTGTAACAACTATAGTATAATGATGAATGAATTACATTATACATAGACTAAATGCTGAATTTATTATGTTTAATATTTTCTAAGATGCACGCGAATATTTGACTTTTTATTAAATATAATTGTCTTTTTCGCATTTTCTCGCGGGTTTAGTCTTTACCATGACTACGATTGCTGAAAAACGAAAAGAATTTAAAACGTCCGGTAATCAAAAATCAAAATAAATCTAAAATCGATAAAATCTGAAATGATTTATTTTTTGGCGTTATGATAATAATAATAATCTCTATATCTTGTCAATATCTTTTATTTTAGAGGAGAAGCTCCTCCACGAGGAGGTGCACACTAGCTGGGAGGAGGCGCAGCGGCTGGGGGCCGGCGGCGACCTGGCGGAGGAACTGCGGATATTCTTACCTCCGGGAGTGAGTTATTATCTACATTACTATTATAAAGAGGAAACTGCCTCGGTGGTGTAGTGGCTAGCATGTACGGCTGCACATCCGGAGGTCCTGGGTTCGAGTTCCGGGTCGGGCCAAGTTTAGTTATTGAGTCTTTCTGTTTAGTAAGCAGTGCTGTAGAGCACGTAAAGCCGTCGGTCCTGCGCCTTAACTCTCACTGGTCGTGTCTCGTGTCGTCCCACCGGAGTAAGAGAGTGTCAGGAATAGAGAGTGCACGTACAGTGTCTGCGCGTACACTTGTGCACTATAATATCTCCTGCGCAGTTGGCTAGTCTCAATGAGATTGGCCGCCGTGGCCGGATTCGGTCAGGAGAACATCATCATAAAGAGGAAAGATATGTATTTTTGTATGTTTGTAATGAATAAACTCAAAAACTACCGGACCGATTTAGATAAAATTTGGTAAGAAGATAGTTTGAGACTCTGGGAAGGACACAGGATATTTTTTATTTCGGAAATTGTCCCTCAAGGGAGTAAAAATGGGGATGTAAGTTTGTATGGGGAATCAACCTAGACGACTAGACGAATACGAGCGAAGCGAGGTTGAGTCGCTAGTTACTAATAAAGAAACTACTAAACTAATTTACTTTTTATAATTAACGAGTTTTTATGAAAGTTTTTTAGTTTTCATACACGTTAGTTTATAAATTTTGAATATATTTTTTACAATAAAGGTAACTACAGATATACTGCATTTTATATACAAAACAAATGTATATTTATTTATTACTGCACAAGTTATGTCCGCGTGGAATTTTATATCGAATAAAATAAATTATATCACTATGGGTGGAATAGTTACTGTCAAATTAAATCTATTAAATCGTTGCAGTTTTTAATTTAAAAGCTCAGACTAATATAGATAGAGTCCGCCAAAATAAATGTCAAAGTCAAAAATAGTAGCGTCATTTGCTGTTTATGCTACTATTATCGATTTTGATATACAGATCGTTTACTTTCTTTAAAGTTTTTTTTTTCATTATTTTTTTTTCATTAGTTGTAGCACGGTAATGTAATGCATACAGTATTGCAACTCGGGCCTGTGCTTGAAATAATTACCTACAGCCGAGCGGCACGTACCCACGCGACAGGGCTGCTATAAATTAGAGATTTGAAAATATTTGCGCCTCGACTGAGACGTACGAAAAGCTTTATTGTAAAATTTAATAGTATAAAGGATCCGCATTCGGATAAAAAGTTTAATTAAAAATACTTTAATTTTTATTTTTAATTAATTAGTTTTTATTTTTAAAACATACGATGTCTCGACTTTTTTGTTTGACATAATAGCGAATTTACGGGAGGAATAAAATGTTTATTTTTGTATCCAATTATAAAAGTTACATAACATAACCATCTTATAAAATTTTCTTATCAAATTATACGATGTGGCAGCCCCGCACGGCTGTCTACCGAGTGTATACCGAACGCGACGAGCGTAGGTATTACTCGATTTCCGACGTTTTGTATGAAGATGGAATACTGTATGTAACATTACCGTGGTTGTAGCCCTTAAAGATAACTTTGTTTTTTTTTTTAATAGGTGCAAGTGACTTTCATAGGTACAAGGCCGCGTACAAAAGAGGTTCTTCAAAGGAGAATGTATCAGGCTGATATACAGAAGTGGTTGGCTGAGGAAGATGATAGTGAAGGTAAGTTAAATTGTGTAATTTTTTATAATTATTTATGTTTATTGTTAATTTTTATAGCATCTAGTACATAACTGCTTTTTATCCGATCGAAATCGAAAGAGGGTTTTTTAATGTCTATTTTTTGTCATGTCTATATGATCGTGTTAATCAAATTCGACTGATTTTATATGGTACTGGTTATTTTAATGTGGCATCTGTAAATTAAAAAGGAAATATTAATTAAGTAATTCTGACAAATAACAAAATGGCAATGAAATAAAGGTGAATAACCATCTAATCTAATATATTTAAACGAGCAATTCTTGTATATATATATGTATATAATCTGAATCTCGGAAACGCCTCCAACGATTTTCATGAAATTTAGTACACATGGGGTTTCGGGGGCGATAAATCGATCTAGATTAGTCTTATGTCTGGGAAAACACGTGTTTTCGAATTTTTATGCGGTTTTCTTTTGGATTATTCCACGCAAAATATTATGTTCAATAATTTCGCACGCTCGGTCACAAGCATCATGGTCAAGCGGCCAAGGCGCAAGATTGAATAAGTGTCCAGGTTCGAATCCCGGTCGGATCCCGGTATGATTTTTATTTGTTTTTTTTTGTATTTATTCGAATTTTTTGTTTTTTTTTTAAAGAAAATTGTACTTTTGACCAAAAACTTCGAGCGAAGCTCTGTGGCCCAGGTACTTTTTATATAATATTATATACATAAACATTGTAACATTTTTGCGCATTTTAACGCAACCTCCGATAAACAAAAGTATATTTGTTTGTTCATAATACCTAATACTAATTTATTAGATAAAAATGAATAAATTAATAATTAATCTTTGTTTCTCAAAGATGCACCACCGTCAACCACAGTGACTTCCAGCGAGGACCCACTCTCCCCGCCACTCATTCAGCAGCCCGACGCCGAGAACAACCACCAGATTCGAACCGGCTACCAATTGTAGAACATAATCCTGTTAGTCCTCTACCAAAGACTTTCATTCGTGTGGGACGTTTTAAAAAATTTGTGATTCAATGCAAATGAGATTTTACGCCAGAAATGCCATAAACATTGAAGATTATAGGTGAGTTGTAGTTCTCGCAAAATTATTTACTTTAGCTTTATCTGTTTTTTTTTTTAATAATTATTAAAGCAGTTATCTATTAACTTTTGAAGTAAAACTTCTTTGGGCGTGACTCGAGGGTAAGTCAATACATTGGAAAAATGAGTGTCAAATTTATTACTCATAATTTAAAAAAAATATTATATTTATATTTTTATAATAATTATTATTTATAAAAATATATATTTATATTTTTATAATAATTATTATTTATAAAAATATATATTTATATTTATTATTAATCATTTTATTATTTTTATTTGTTTTAGCTTAATTGCGATATCTGCCATAGCGCCAAACAAGTTTTACTTCAACCGCGCGTAGTGGTTATACGCACGCAATTTTTTTATATGCCTGTATACTAATTACAGAATAATCAAAGATGATAATCTGATAAGTGATAGATAATTTATATTTAATTCAATCGTTATTTGAACCTATTTAAGGATAAAATGTTTTGCTTCTAATGTAACTGTCGACATAACAAAAACTAATGGCTGTATATTTTTAACCCTCGACCCTTCTTAAAATGACAATATGAACAACAACAAAAGAAATTTAAACCACATATTTTATCTATATAACATGTCAGATGTCAGCCCCATAATAAAAAAGTAGGTATGTAAATTAATGAAAGAAGTATTATAATAAGATTAATTTATGATATATTTATGTTTCACATTTAAGTAATTATTCCAGACATACTGTAATATGTAATCTGAGACTAAAGAATAATTAATGAACAAGGAGCCCGCCAAAAAAAATATGTCAAAGTCGAAAATAGTTACGTGTTTCGTTGTTTTTATGGCATTTTATAAAGTTGTCAGACGTTAAATTATAATTTTTGAGAAGAAAATATGGATAATAATAATAAAATTATATTATTTATTTATTTTTAAACTTTAGTTCTCTTCACCTTGAAAGAGATAGTAAAATAATATATCTTCTTTATCATAATAAAACTATAAGCCATTACATATAAAAAAAAAAAAAACACGTTAGCTATTATTATTTTTATATTAGTTAGCTACCTATTATAATTGTATTCTGTACTAAAGCATTATATAATATTATTTTAAAACGTTATTGTTTGGCTTCATCTTTAGTTCTATGACACTCTGTCTATATTATTCTTTAGTCTGAATATGTAAAATATAAAAATGAATTCTATTATATTGGGCAGTTTATAAGCTTTATATAATGTATTAAATTGTGAACTTTATAACTATATATGTCATTAGTAGCTTTATCACATAATATATGATGTTAAATATTGTTTTGATTTAAAAAAAAAACATAAAAGTTTATTGTGATGGGAATGGTATTATATAACATCTGTGATAGAAATAACATCTAGGGGATATTTTACAGATCATCTATTTATTTTGTTAATGGACGACTTTTTTTTAAATAATAATTATGGGTTGTTTTGTACCAAAGGCTTTTGTTTTTGGTTATATTATAGATTTTTATTGACGAATTTTCGATTCTATTCATATTCATTTTATTTTGCTTACCAAGTAAGATTTGTTTTATTAAACAATGCAAATATCAAGAGATTTATTAAAGAGATTTGAAGTTTAAATTAATACATTAAATTATTTAAAAAAAAATGTGAGCTTCTATAATCTGTAAGGCTAAAATGGCGTCAAATTGTGTTTTTAAACAATTACGCTTTGATTAAATGAAATTACTCGAATAACTTATTTATAAAAGAAAAGTTAATGTAAGATAATTGTTTTTTTTTATAGTAAAATTGCTGCTTTTGTAATCGATAATTTTGCATTAAAAGTAGGCTAGAGTCTAGGTGAGAGGCCTTTATAGTGTTCAGTAGTGATTTTATTGAACATAACATTTTTTTAATGATAAAAACGCTTAAAAAGAGTAGTAGTAGCATGCTATTTAATTTCTACAAATGATGTCTATTGAATTAATAATAATTTAGTGTAGTTTTGACATTCTAAATCTTCATACTTATGATGAAACGGTTCTTGTTCTTCATTAAACATTGTAAGGTGGTGCTAAAGATGTAAAAGGTTTTTGGCTCATTGTGATGTAATATTTTTACCACCATTTTGAAAGTTGGTAAGTTTGATAATTTAAGATAAATGATTTCTGATTAAAGTGAATTCCAAGTATTAATAATTGTGACCTTATTATTAAAAATATATAGACAATCGATCTAAATAATTACATATAGATAATAAAATACTATCGACATTTTTTTTAAATATACTTTAGTCTATTTTGGCAACACCTTCACATTTTAAAAAAAAACTTTACTCATGTCAATTTAAAAGGGGCAAAATGCTGACTTTCTAATGTGTATTTTTGTTAATGAGGTCATTTAATGATTGTAAATGAATTTTCCGTTCAGCTTCCTTATTCTTCTATTACAGTCATTTATTTAGCCATTGTTAAATAAGTTTAATGATTGGTGAACATCTTGACAGATTAAGTACTTGGTAATCAATCCATAGATATAACTCGCGTCATCTAAAAGGAACGCTGGCTGTCAAGCTGCGCAGAAGCGATTTATCGGTTAAATTGGTGGTGGCATGCTTGCCGGCGCGCTATTTGCTCGTCAGTTCGAAATACCACCGCGCACACAAAAGTTTTTAATTACGAAATGGTTTTATATATAGAAAAGAGAAAAAATATTTTTGACGTATATTGTTTTACAAAGAGAGAGTCTGATAATAATGCAGTTAATAATTTAAAAAAATGTATTAAACGTATTAATTTTATTTTTTGTAAGAAGATTAAACATTCTGCACTGAATCAAACATATTTTAATAATGAATAGAATTCTATTTAATGATATTCTATCTAATATATTTTTTAATGTCCCTTCCAATAACTAATATATGAAGCCGCGAGCGAAATGCTATGAAAAATAAAATAATAGGCTTAGTACTTTTGTGCGCGAGTATACCCATGCGCAAACATACCCCCTCCACTTTCTTCCAGCGTTCTTTTTAGATGACGCGAGTTATATAATCTATAAAATTAGTTTGTCCTGACCGATGTCGGCCACGGCGGCCAATCTTATTGAGACTAGCCAGACAGATATGGTAGCGCATGAGATATTATAGTGCAGCGGTTCCCAATTTTTTTGGCCACGGAACCCTAATATTTCATATTATTTTAACGGATCCCCATTTTGATAACTAGACTGGTTGTGTTGTAATTAGAATACGTTTTTGTATGATTTGAAAGAACAAATCATAAAAAAATATTAATGCTTATAATAATATTTATGTACCATAAATATTTAACCTATTTAATGAGATGAATATTTTTTTTTCTATAATTTGTTTATAATAACTCCAATATTAGGCTTCATGCCTGACAAAGTTTTATTTAATTCTCGGACGGGACTCAGAAACTTTGTGACCCTTACACGGAACCCTATGGTTCCGCGGACTGCTATTTGGGAACCGCTGTTATAGTGCAAAAATATGCGTGCAAACACAAGTGCACTCCTTTTCTGTCACTGTCATACTTCAGTGGGACGACTATTCGACACGAATCCCTTTATTTATTCTCATGTTAAAAAAGATTCTGACAAATTGAGAACCTATTCTTTTAGGAAGTCGGCTAAAAACACAATCAACCTTTTGTTTTGGCTCAAGTTGTTTGCCTACCATTATAACTAGTATTATAGAACGTAATACGCTTTTAAACACCTATAGTGCATTGGCAGAAGTATTTCATACATATTTAGGTATTAGGCTCAGTTTTCTAGGTCTAATATTTATTAGTAATACTGTTTAAGTCGATTTTAGAAATAGAATTTGCCTTTTAGTTGTAAGAAAATGTTGCAGGTTATTCAAAATTATGTTGGCATTGAAGGGAATGGAATGGAAGATTAAATACACAGTATCAAATAAAATGACAGTTTTTACAGTTTATTTTGTGTTTAAAAACAGTTTCATAATTACTTTTATAATGTCATTATAATTTGTTTACAAATTACAGATTTATAATAATAATAATAATTTCTTTATTTCCAAAAGGTAGTAAGTACATCCAGATATTTGCTTAACACTTACTAAATCTAATTTGGTACATACAAATATTTAAAACATAGCATCTGCAGCCGAACTAGGAGACCTGTGCATCAGCTGTCAGTGCAGTTATAATCATTAGAATATAAAATGGCAGCTTTTTCTTATATAATTAATTTCAATCACTTCACTGCCACTTGAAAATTATCATAATTATAAAAAAATAGATATTAATTTAATGAAATTAAATAAGATTTTATTGATTTTTTAAACACAACTCATTAGGATGGCAACACTGTTTTTAATTCGAATAGAATTAGATCTCAAAATCTAATAGAATTTATCCTTTAGTACATAATTAGTGTATAAGTACTAATTTATGGACCATAAAATTTATTTAATTTCCATATTGTGTTGTAACCAAATGTACTCGTATTGTGATTTTCACCCCTGTACAGTATTAACGTTTCTGTACCTTTATTTTATTTTGTAATAGATTTATTTTAGTTAACTAATAAATATTTATATTAACATATTATTTCTTCTTATTTATAACCCATTTATTCCTTATGATTGCTATAAATTTAAAGATTTTTAAGATGTTTTAAGAATTAATTCAGTTTTTCCCGCGGGAAAGATTCCTGACATTTTTAGAACGGAATGTAGTGATGGCCGATGTGAAACGAGGATGGGACGCTAGCCACAAATAAAACAAAGACATATATAAGAAAAAAAATATTTATTGTAAAAGTCACATTTTAGTAAAGACTAAAATGTGAACTAGAATAAAAATTCTGTACTTAAAATGTTAATGTGCATGATTTTAAGCAATTCTTATGTAACTAGAAAATTTTATTTCTAAATATTCAAAAGAATATTTTTTTATAATAAAAAAAAATGTCCATAAACAAAAACCCCTATTCTGTATCTAACCCGGTACCAAAACCTACGTTGTCATGTAACATAGTGACAGCGTTCAAATAAATAACAATTAATTCATGTTAAATTAATTATTTATTGTGCGTGTTATTTTTTATTAAAAGAAAAAAAATATATAAATAAATAATTATAAATAACTACCGTCATATTAATTTTATATGTATCCATAATGGATGTTGGTGAATGTTCTTTTTTTGAAGTTATACTTCTTTTGGCACGTTTGGAAAAAAATATGAGAGTAAAATTTTTACGATGCGCGCGCACGTCGACAGCCAAAAAGCAACATGATGAAGTTAGCTGCATTACTTTTACAAACAGCGAGTTGTGACACACGGGATGAAATCTTTAGCAATTTTTGTTCTGTTACGCTAAAGAAGTATAACTTCTTACGTGCGTACATAAGTACACACACGTTTTTTTTTTCAAGTTTAGTCAATATTTTGCGACAGAAAGCACAATCCTTTAAAGCCTTTTTTATTCCTAAATATATTATTTAACTAATAAACTCATTTTTAATATTAACATATTAATTTTTTTTTATTAAAAATGGGTCCACTCTTGACCTTCATCATAGCTCGAAGGCATAGATAAGGTTTATGATCTAGCAAGTTTGCGGTAGAGAAATATTTTAATTTATACCTCTCTAATCTAAAGTGACCCCTGAACCCCCTAATTGTGTGTTCCGTACAGCGTAGTCTTTGCTTACGAGTTCGTTTGTTAGAGCTTCGATAGTTGCATTTTCTGTTTGTGGAGGAACCAAAATAATGGCGTTCCTGAAATCAAATAAAAGGTGCTGGTTATTTAAAACACAAGATTAGGGGGCATCAATTAATTACTTTGACTTAATAGACAATAAAAAATAATGTATACATGAAATTGCACATTAAAAAAGAAAAGATAGATCTCAGAGTTGTTTATAAATATATTTATGTTACAAATATATTTATGTTATAAATGTCTCTATGTTAGAAATCGCACATTTAATTATAAAATATTACGTAAGGCCTTCCACCTCCATATTCTTCAAATACTAAGTATAGTAATAAAAATCTCACAGGTACTAAAATGACTGTGAAATTTTACTTCGACTTTGATTTTTGGCTGCGGAACCCTAAAAACTAACAAATATTACAAGTGCCACTCACCCACCACCCCCTGCCCCCGTCAGTTTACACGCAAGGTTGTACTTCAAGGCCGACGCCCTTACATCTTCAAGCGACGCGTGAGACACTCCCAAGGATGCTAATAAGCAGTGATTCATATTCCAGAGTTCCTGAAAACGATATTATATTATAAAAAAAGAAAGAAATAGAGAAAAAAACTTTTTTTGCATTTTCTGGAACCTGGGTACCGCGTCTTCATGGATCCAAGGTACTATAAAGGACCTTTTAGAATTTTAAAGAAACGTGATATAGGTGAGTGATTACCCAAAACAGATTGACTGTGCCGTCTGACCTTTAAAAAAAACATTTAAATCCCGTGGGAACCCTTTCTCTTTTCCGGAATACAAAGGAGCCATGTTTGTTGTGCCTGAATCCTTTGTCTATTCAGCCCTTTTTAACGACCCACTGCTGGGAACAGGCCTCCCTTCAATGCAAAGGGTATCAGGTCATAGTCCACCACGCTGGCCAAGTGCGGGTGAACTTCACATTTCTCCACCACGGTACAGGTTGGCAGACTTCACATGTCTTCCGAAAACTTACTAAGTTCTCTTAAAAATGCAGGTTTCTTCACCATGTTTTTCTTCACCGTAAGACAAGTGGTAATCATGTTGGAAATGATTCGCACATGAAAATTTGAACCCGCTGCGCTCGGTTTCCCAAGTAAGCGTTTTGCCACTGAGCTACCATACCTTTTTTTAGAATCCTCTACCTATTCTCTACTATTAAGTATTCTTATTTATTACCCTTCTGAAGGCTTCTGTAATAGTATAAATGCGCAGCTCATCTAGGATTAGAACGCGGCGGGTCACTAGCAAGCGTATTAGCCCAAGAGATAGTTACTTAGATTTTTTCCCTATCGACGTAAATATTTAAACCTACTTAATACTTTCTTAGATACGCGAATATTTGATATTTTAAATAAAACTATCATTTCAGATTATTTCGCGAATTCATTTTGAATATTAATGAATGAGTAAAAGCATTCGAAATCGGAACCAAAAATCAAAATAAAATAAAACCACGAAAAGACAGTTTTATTTAAAAGCTACTTAAAATGTAGTTTCGTGAAAAGTCCAAAACAAACTTACAGCTAACCGCTGGTAAAGAATGACAGCATCCTCTCCTTTAGCTCCAGAAATGTTTTTCATAACCTATATAACATAAAATATTGTTATATTAAAATAAATAAAGTTTGAAGTTTTTAATAGAAATTTTTAGGGTGTATTTTTTTTATTTCAACACTAGCATTGCTCGCGGCTCCGCCCGCATTCAGATGACCGACAACCTGTATTGTATATTGTATTTTTTCTCAGAAATGAGATATTTTCCCGCGATAAAAAGGATGCTATTTGTTGACCCGAATAACCAGCTATCACCATACCAAATTTCATCAAAATCCCTCCAGTGGTTTTTCTGTGATGCGGTAACAGACAGACAGACAGACAGACAAAAATTCTAAAAACTATAAATTCGGCCTCTGTATCGACAATAAAGTCAATTTCAATAAGATTTTCCAAAAAATATTTTATATACAGATTCGGCTTAGTAACAATTTTATTATATGTATAGATTATTTATGTACAAAAAACGATACAACCAAAAAAACAGGGACGAGACTGGCTTTGCACATATCTGAGTTATCAGGCCCATTATCATTGGATATATAGCCGTATTTAGCTTTCTATTAATTGTAGGGGTTATATTCAAGATACTAAAGCACAATCTAATTTTTACACACAAACTTTGCCACCTCTTGATACAGTTTGAAGTCCAAAAAAAATCTTACTGATTATCTCATACCTGTGTCGTAAACATAATGTATGAATAAACTGTCAAAATTGAAGCGTAGTCCAAACAGTAATAATAAGTAACTTCGTTTAAAAAGATAATAAATAGTAGGTACCTGGGCGACCAAGTTTCACTCGGCGTTTTTAACGATGCGTTCTTTTTATTTCAACAAAATTTGATCCAAATTGTTAGAGCCGTTTCCAAGATACACGAAATGGATTTATATACATACATACATATACAAGAACTGCTCATTTTATATTAAAGATTAACTATGACCTTACCTCTGCAGCATTTTTTGCTAAATGCCCCAAAGCATCCATAACACGGTTCACTGCCTCAGTGTTCCACTCTCTCAACGTCTTAACTTTCTCGATTAAAAGCTTCGTTTGTCTGCTAACTTTCGTATCGATTAAGAGTATACGTAAATTGATTTTGTAATCTGGTATCACTGGTTTTTCCGCCTTTGTGAAACCCACGAGGGAACCATATGTACAGATGGAGTTGTCTATACCTGAAAATTTAAAAAAAAATGGAAAATATCCCAGAAAAGCTGATAGAGATAATGTATTAGAAGTCAGAAAAATATCGAGTGTATTAAATTTTTTTAATAAATGACTTCGTGCCTAGGTACGTTTTAATTTTTTTGAACGAAACCCTAATTCTTTTCTAAAATAAAAGTAACCTAAGTTACTCCTTACAACATCAGCTCCCGTCAAAATCATTCGTTCCGTTCAATCAGCCGAAGCAAACAGACAATTTTTTTAAATTGTGTTTTTATTATAAGCACTGTATATGATATCATATCCATTTAGTAAAAACCTGTTATATTGACTAACAGACACTTTAATTTTATTTATCTGTATAGATTTAATTCATATCATTAGGAAAAATAATAACAAAGCCATTGAAGAAGAAAAGAATCTATATTATACTTTAATTTTTATCAGCTAACCTGAAGGTGCACCATGCATAATCTTCTCACAGTTAAACGCCCAGCTAGATATCATCATTTTATCTTCTAGACTAAATTCTTCATTTTGGATTCCTTTCTTCAATTTCAAGAGTTGCAAGAAACCAGCAGAAACGCAGACAGCACAAGACGCAGAACTCCCAGTACCAGCTCCCACTGTTAACTCTGAAGTAATTGTGACATCTATACTATTATTCAACAAATCTCCACCGAATATTCCAGAAAGTATGTAAAAGAAGCCACGTAGAGAGTTCTTCTTAAAGCTCTTGAGATCGCCATAACCTGGTAGGATCTTATGCAAGCAGTTATCAACCTTTTCTAAATGTTTCTCATGGTTTATCACATCTGGACGATTCCATGTATCGTTAGGGGATGGGATCAAGTGTTCCTTTATTAGGTTTAATGGTAAAACCTCTTTTAAATCAACTGATGGCAAATGCAGGTTAATGGTCAAATCGCCTTTTGATTTTACTTCCTGGAATGATTTTTAAAGTTATATCGGCACCATTTTTGTTATATTTAAAAGAACAGTATAATATTAGTGAATATAACAAAAAATATGTAAATTATATAGAACTAGCGACGTTTTAACTTTTAGTATAGATTTCTCAGAGATGAAATATTTTCACGCAGTAAAACCATCATACCAAATTTCAGCAAAATCTGTCCTGTTGTTTTGTGATGATGCGACAGGCAGGCAAAAATTCTAAAAACTATAGATTCGGCTTCTGTATCTATAATAACGACTACATATTTCAATAAGATTTTCTTAAAAAGAATTTAATGTACAGTTTGTATAGTTTACCTTAACAATCATAGAAGTCCTAAGTCCGAGGCTGCCCGCGATCGCAAACTTGCCATACATAACTGAGTGTTCTCCATGCAAAATGACTTTACCAGGTGCAGAAACTTTCACTTCTATGAGTGACATTTTGTTTTTTTTTTAATTTTTACTATAGGACAGGGCAATAAAAGACTGAAGGACTAGAAATTTACTGTAATATTATAACAATCTTATTTTTGTTTCCATTGATCGACCGTCAGTGTTTTCTGTGTGAAAGCGTGAATGTTCTTCAATTCTTCTTGGAGCACTGAATTCACTAGCCTGTTGAATGACAAATGCTTTATGTTCGTCGATAACTAAATCGGTATTTTTATATATGTACCGTCTAATTATACTATGTATTCATGGATGCCGGGAGTGGGGTGCAAGGGGTTGGGGCACTTGCACTCTTGGGATGCCCCTACCACGAAGGATAATATATATAAAAAGTTAAATTTAGATATATGCGAAAATAGATGATAAATAAGATATGAATAAAAATTATAAAGAAACATTTAAAGTAGTTTGTTAGTAATTTAATGTGATGAAGCAGATGGGGGGGTAGGTACCCCTAGAAATAATCCTGCCGCCGTCCATGTACATGTCTTGATTGGATTATAAACTAAACTACATTTAACTTCCTAAAGTTGTATATGAATAATAATAATAATGTTCCATTGCTGACCGATTCCGCCAAGTTGATTGGTCATTGTAAATAGCACATTACGCAGAAGGTATTGTAGTGCACAAGTGTACGCGCAGACAAGTGCACTCCTTATTCTGACTAGACTGTTAGAGATCAGGCGCAGGACCGACGGCTTGACGTGCTCTCTGGAGCACGAGGATGACGGGTGTGACACCGCTTACTTCTCAACTACGAGCTGTTACTGAGATTTTTTTTTTAAAAACTTAATAATAGCCCGACCTGGGACTCGAACCCCGGAATTTCATTATGCATCCGTACACATTAGTTAGTGACTAGACTAAGAAGACAGTTTATCGAGGTATACGATACAGCCCTACCTTTTTTTTATTACTGTGCACCATCGAAGGCAAAATTAGAATATTTTGAAACGTTTTTTTGGATATTATCTATACTAATATTATAAAGAGGTAAAGTTTGTGAGTTTGTGACGTTGTAGGGGGTAATCTCTGGATCTACTGAACCGATTTTCAAAATTCTTTTACCAATAGAAAGCCACGTTCTTCCTGAGTGTCATAGGCTATATATTAACCTGAAAAATGAAAAGTCTTTTTCGTGGTAGTCGGATTTGCAAAGTAAGTCGTAGAAAAAACGGTCGAACGAAAACGTTTCTTACGAACGCTGCCTTAATGATGAGAGATATATGATTATGTTCTAGAGAAAAGTTGTAGAGCTTAATAATGCCTACAAAAAAGTCAGCGACAGCATATGTCTAACTATTATATTTAAGTCACAAAAAGTAGTTTTTTATATTAAAAAAATAATTTAAGTCGGTAGGTCATGTTTATTGGTTTATCAACAATTATGAATTCTTATCAAAATAAGTAAATTTATCGTCTAAAATGTTTAAAACAAAAGACTTTTCCCTTTTACTGCATATAATTTGGACAAATGGTTAAAGAGTTATTACAACATATTCGTAGGCATGGACGAACCCGAGCGAGCTGTTTGTCTGTTTTCCTGTTTGTACGGGCTAATCTCCGAATCAATTGGACCGATTTAAATGAAATTTTGCATGGTGGTACCTTATATCCCCGGGCAACATCTTAGATACTTTTCATCCCGGAAAATTAAAGAGTTCCCGTGGGAAAGTTAAAAAACTATAACAACTTATACAGCTTAGTACACAAAAACTACTGATTGGATTTTAATGAAACTTTACAATAATATAGTTCATACATGACAAAAACAAATCAGCTAATTTTCATCCCGGGTTAAACAACAGGTTACTTTGCATTCCGGAAAAATGAACGGTTCCCGTGGGATAGATATGTTAGTGCTTTTCTAGAGGTGAACCCGAGCGAAGCGAGGGTGAGCCGCTAGTTATTAATAAAAGAAACAAGTATATAACTCTTTTGAACTATTTATTACAATTACTTTTACGTCTTTATTTAAAAAGCGGTAAAATCCTTATGTTATGCATGACGTCACCGACGTAACAATGAAATTGCAGATTGCATCGGTTCATAACAACAATTTAAATATTTGACGCGTAAGAACATCTCAGTATATAGCATCATACGTAATGATCAGTAAAAGATAATTATGATATAGATTATATATTGATTCACTTAATTTTAACCCCTCAACGACCGCGGACACGCCGGAGTTACCAATAGATTTCTTAGAAATTTACCGGGAGGTGTTAAAAGAAATCAAATTATGTGTTGCAAACAACAACAAAAAAAAGCAAATTAATTTGGGGACGAAATATTTTTCGGGTATGATTTACTTTTGAGTATACAATAATATATTTTTTTAAAGTAAATTTATCTCATACAGTAACTTCTATATACTTATTAAGAAAAAACAAAATTTTCTGCTAAGGTTTTTCTGTGGGATTGTGGTTTCTTTGACAAGCTTATATGATACCCTACACCCACTGCGGTAATTGTTAGTGGCTTTAAAAATCTCCTCCTTTATCAAATCTTAAATAAAATTAATTTATTTAATCAAAAACATCGAATCACTACATAGTATAAAACAGTCGCTTTCTCTGTCCCTATGTATGCTTAAATCTTTAAAACTACGCAACGGATTTTGATGCGGTTTTTTTAATAGATAGAGTGATTCAAGAGGAGGTTTTAGTATATAATTCGTTAAGTTTTTGTAAACATTGGCTAAAATATAACGATATTTGTTGGAGGTGTCGGAAAAAATAAGCCGTCTGGGAGCTTTCAATGAAAACGCTGCCTAAACCCTTTGAGATATAACAAAATAATGTATGGTGGAATTGTGTATCTTATATAGGTCTAAAGAAAAGTCAACGATGGCGTGTCTATCTCTTAAGGATAACATACTATATCCATTTTAATCCAAAACGTCGCTTGTCTACGTATAATCAGTTGTCACCTCCTAAACACTCTTGTTTTTTTTTTACTTTGCATATCGAACGAATGAACGTCCCGGACATGAACGCCAATCGGCTAAGATCTGAGTGGACTTTGCAGTGAGTGCGAAAGCGATCCTGCACGCCCCATTGCACTGCGGCGAAGGGTTCCGCTGTGGGTTTAAATGAGTAGGAGTCTCACAGTACCCTGCCCATGACGGCGGCAGGGTCCCCATGATGGGTTTCCCCAGCGAAAACGAAAAAAAAAAGGATCTGAGTGGACTGCCACCTCGGGACATATTCAGTTGGCAAAATAATCTCACGTGTGCATTGCCTTTTTATTGAAAGTAGGTAAATAATAAGTCTAACCTGTGCCTAGCGAGTAGCGGCTTCCCTTGGAACTTGTCAGAGACGATCAAAGCGGAGAACTTGGCTCCACACCCGTCGCTCTCATCTACCACCTCCTACATCAAAAAAAAAATCTTTACTTACAGATTTCATTCGGCCTGATTGATTTTAAATAGAAAAGAAGAAATGTATTTTTTTTTGTAATTTTGACTTTACATGAGACACATACATACATATTAAATTTCAGCAATTTAGTTCCAATAGTTTTCAAATAAAAGAAGGCTGTAACATACGGACGGACCTGGCGAAATTCCGTTTTGGCTGTTTAGTTAAAAATGGCGGGAATTTGGCAATGCCACTAAGTCTTATTCCCTTAGAATTTAAAATGTACTACTCATATTATGTAGTTATTCAAAAAGCAAGTATATTAATTGTCTGGTGACTGAAGTTAATGGATATTGTAACTACTTTCTAGCTCTAACGATGCAAATACAAAACTTTGTTCATAATAGTGTTAGGGTGACAATTTATGTTATGTTGAATGGATGGAAAAAACATTTTAAAGTTTATAATCGCAAAAAAAATAATTAACCACACAGGTTTTGATTCCCTTTAGAGTGTCAAAATATACGACCGCGCCTATCTTTGATTGCGTTGATTTAGAAGTTTGATTTTTTCACAAGAATGGTAGACTTGACTGTATTTGATATTAATTTCAATTTCATATCTCTACGCTTTCCTGAGAAAAAGGGCCTTGACAGACAGACAGACAGAGGGACGGACGGAAGGACGGACGGACGGACAGACGGACAGACAGACAACGAAGTGATCCTATAAGTGACAAGGGTTTATTTTTCCTTTTGAAGTAGGTACTCTAAAAGGCTATAAGGTACTTCTTTATAATACATATTCAGCTTATTCAAACGAATCCACGACTAACCTATTTACATATCTCTCCATCGCTTTTAGAGTTGTAAAAACATTTATGAATAAATTTCGTGTGTATATAATTAAAGTGCCTTTTACAAGCCAATAATAAAACGTAAACATAAAATAAGTAATAAAAATTCAAATATTAAATGCTTACAGTTTACAGAGCCAAATTTTCACTTGTTTACACGATTTCCAGTTTATTATTTCATGCAATATATTCGTAATAAATAGAAATTTCCTATATTTTATAATATAACTAATACTTTTATGCGACGCGAACGCATGCTCTCATGATAAACACTGAACACAATCAGAAGGCAGTTATTCAAATGTAATAAAAAAGTATAGTAATGTTGTATAACATGAATAATGATGCTTCGATTATATAAAGTATAATTCTTATTCGATTTTTTTATAAATTATGTTTCACGATAGAAAAAAATATGAATTCATTAGTATTGGAGGAAATGTTATAGGTAAGTATGTACATATATGTCACCGGCCAAACTAGATTTCAGGTTCCAAACTGGTTTGTCCTAGGGCCTAGGCCAAACCTTTTTATCCAGTGTGAGAACATACTAGTTTAGCCCGGACAAAATACTAAATACTTAACCTACCTAGACTTAACTAGTTTGGCATAGGCTGCTCTGATTTTGAGGATTTTTTTATTCGGCTGATTGGTATATGGGACGCGGCCTCTGGAGGTGTATTATTATGTGACCGGCCCGACTTGGATAATGTAGGTTGAGAAACTACGCTACGTCTTTTTTTTTATTTCAAACCCAGAACCCCGAATATCAGAAGTGCTATATTAATTCAATCAGTTTGAACTAGGCCAAACTAGTTTGTTCTGGGCTAAACTAGTATATCCTGACATACTATGGATGAACCGGTTTGGCTTAAGACAAACCCATTTGGCCTGAAATCTAGTTTCGCCGGTTATACATGTAAATAGACTTTCAGTGATAGAAAAAGATAAACTTTTTTGTAAAAGAAATTATAATGGAGATCGTATCAAAAAATTAAAACAGCAGAAGACCATCATAAAATTTTATTTGGAATGTTTAATACTACTTAAAATACAACAGACTAGATTAATTTTTTTTTTTTGCTTTTGGTTGTATTGGTGATACCATTGGCAATGACAATTGTTGATGAGTAAAATAAATTAAGAAGAAAATAAAATGTGCACATGAAAACATAGATATCAATAAAGGAAATATATCTGGGTACCTTGGTGGTGGTTCGACCAACAATGTACCGAGACCTAACCAAAACATTCCTTGAAGCGAGAAGAAAAAACAGGTTGTGAGCAGTTTTAGTATTACAGAGTTATGTACTGCTGCTGGATTTACTGCTTTATACACTGTACTGGCGTTTAAGAATGATAAAAGACTTGTTTTAGTTTGTGATAGCCGTAATGAAATACTATAAAATGCTATATAAATTAAACTTGTGCATAAAAATGGTATTAGTAGGCCATCTTTTAATAGCAATGGCAGCATACTAAAAGTAGACACAAGTAAGAACCAAAAACACATGAAAGGGTCTTCAGGTAACTGCATTGCTACTGGAATAGCCACTAATAGAATTGACTTCTCATGCACCTGATATGAAAAGAGGAAAAATGCTAACGATACATTGATAAGAGATAAAACAAACTTTTTTTTATTAATCCTAAAGAATAGGTCTATACATGAAGGCATAGCTGCCATTACAGTGGTTAAAAAGCACATTCTAATCATTTCTTCATTATTGTATACATATTTTAATTTTATAAATACATTGGCCGAGCACCATACATTTGACACTTTATCCTCAAAAACACCTCTCTTTACAGGAAATAATCTATGTAGCACTTGAAAAACATCATCCCAAGAAGTAAGTAGCGGATACCAGATTATAATAAAGCTACATATAACAGCTATTGCGAGCTTATTAAATCTATGAATAATATGAGAATATTTACCCTTATTCGGTATACACATAAAGCATTTTCTTAATAAGTAAACAAAAAATGGTAGAGCATGATACAGTTCCATTTGTTTATAATTAAGAGCTAAAACAAAGAATATTGTTGCCAAAGTATCATTTTGAATAGCAACAATAAAAAAGGATGCCCATAAAAATAATCCTAATGATACACAATTGTACTGAAAATGACCATGGTCAATCAAAATGATACCAGGGTAAAGCAAAAATAAGACTGTTGATATGTCTGTGCGTTTAAATACGTTTGGATTATGCTGTTTGTGCAGAAGTCGTTCTGCATCTATACAAATACATAAAACAGCTGTGACATAAAAATACACATCACTTAAAAAAACTGTCCATCTCATAAAAGTTTTGTGCTGATCATTTTCATAGCCTCTAGATGCGAACAGACGAATTGATTCTGGATCTAACCAGTCAGCGACAAGACCGATCAAAAAACTGTGGTACGCCGTGAGAGGAGGATAATCCAAGCCCCAATACTGAAGATCATTCTGTGTAGTATTCCAATACCATTTTGATACTTGAGTATGCACTGTTATCTCTTGCCAATGTCTTTGAGCTTCAAAATCGCCGTACATCGGCGGTTTCTTAAAGCCAGAATATGGGTATGCCGCAACGCACCATCGTACGAATAAAGAAAAGAATAAACCAGGAAGTAAGGCGTCTTTCGTAACGATGAATCTGTCGGGGTCAGCTCTTTTACCCATACTATCGAATTTTGTGCACTTTAAATTATTTTGAGACCGAGTTCATCCATACTTAGATTACAGTTTACACACGATACCGTGTACGTGTAGACATTTCAACAATATTTGACAAATTGACAGTTCATACTTACGACATGAACGGCGTCCAGTTTCTTGGTTAGCTTTTCTTTTAAATACTCTTCCGTATACACCATATTCATTACTATAACGGTAAATTATTAAAATTTCACACACACCGCAAATGATAGAAGTTATTATTGCAACTGTAATTAGAAATAGGTTATTTTATTTTTTTTCTATGTCATTATTCTGACAAAGGCGGATTGCAGTAAGTCCAAAATAATTATCTGTACCAACTAAGGTACCAACTATAATATACCAGCTGAGGCTGAGCTGCAAATTATAAGAACACCAATATCAAAAAACATTGTTTGGAATTATTGTATGGCTATTTTTAATAATTAAACTATATTTTATATACAATACATTATGAAAATATAAGAATTTCAATTTTTTTTTTAATTTAAGATGTGTTTATCTGGTTAATATAAAAGCTCAAAAAAAAGATCTGTCATATACATTAGTTTTTTTCGAATTAAATTCGTAGATATTTTTCACCATGAAAATGGAAGGAGAATCAACATTGTTGAAAACAAATTTAACTGAGTGGCGATTTAGTCTTTATCCCAAATATATATTATTGCCCATTGATGAAAATCATGATCAAGTTAAAAATGATATCAAAAATATTGTTTACTCTGAGGTTTGTTTATCTATACAACTATATATTAATTTATTGGCTGAGTCTATTAATACGGGTACTGGACAAACAATTTATTATTATTCGTACATAAGTCGGACGAATAATTTTATTTTATCAATTAGAGTGCAAATTTAAAAAAAAAATTTGCGTTTCTATTTGTTTTTAATGTAAACCAAAAAATGGTAAATGTTTGCCGATTTTAATACTATTAAATACTACTACTACTACTAACCTAACCTTTTTTTTTTTTTTAACGTTGGGAAATGCATTTACGCACGACGTGTGGGACTCACCGGTGTAATACAGCCAGTACTACCCACTAAAACCCAACAAAACCTTCCCCCGTCTTAATGGGGCGTCGCAGGATCGCTTACGCATTTATCTACGACGCCCCGACGGCAGGTCTGCCGAAGCAGACCATCACAACCATGGGGTTGCTCCACAGTCCACTCTGCTATCAGAGAAGTACCAGGAGCAACCCGCATGGCACACCGCCCTCCGAAGAGGGCCACCTCCCACCACCCACCGAAGTGGGCAACCTCCCTGTGCGTTTCTTAGCTTCGCGCCCGGTTGGATTGCCGGGCACTACTGAGCCCCCCCCACCACGACAAGGTGAACGCACGTTGGGGGGGACTACTAACCTAACCTAACCTAATGTACGAATAAATATAATTTATTCGTCCAGTACCCGTACAAATAGTCACTTCGTATATTATTATTTATATAACTACGACTGCACGAATTTAGCCCGCTTTGTAACACTATTTCTCACTACCACAGGTTGGCTGGAAGAGATCTCTTCTAGAGATAAGTCCACCTTTGTAAATAACAACTGATTTTAAATTACTGTATTGATTTTTTTTAAAGTGCAATAAAGAATAGTATATATACAACATACTAAATTCATGCTTTACTGCCTCGGTGGTGTAGTGGCTAGTATGTGATAGTGTGGCTACACATCCGGAGTTCCTAGGTTCGAGATCTAGGTCGGGCCAAGTTTAGTTGAGGCTTTTTATGAAGAAAGTACCAGTAATAACCCGTAATTGGGCAATTGGTGGTGTTTCGCCCCGCTGCTGTCGAATAGCAGGCCGTATGAAAAAAGGCTATCAATGATCTATAAATTGCCTCGTAGTAAGATGAAAATAAATAAATATTTTTCCATATTTGGCTTATATTCTTTAGAAAAAAAAAACAAAGAAAAAAGTCTTTAAAAATTTAAACTTTAGGAAGTTTGTAATGCTGATCATTTAATTTAAGAGATATTGTAGTTAATATTTTATATCCATACGCCAGAGACACGATTGCCCCTAACTTTACCTATTCATTAGTGACGGTATCTTTGATCTTAGATTTTTAAACTTTGCAACATATCTCTTCAGGTTACACCCCGTCCGCTAGAACGCAATGTCCGCTTGGTATGTGCTTCTGACGATGCATTAGTAAACATTTTGGACATGGATCCTAATATAGTGAATAGTCTAGACTTTATTGAATTTTTGGCTGGAAGAAAATTACCATATGGAGCTTTGCCTGTTGCACATCGGTATAATTTTTTAAATAAACAAAAAATCAATAAATTTAGTAAAAATTATAATTGATAATGCAATTATAACGACTTCAGATATGGAGGTCACCAATATGGTCTATGGGCTGGACAGTTAGGTGATGGAAGGGTGCACATTATTGGAGAATATGTGAACAGGTATTCACCCCTTCTATATTGTTAGGAAAGCACAAGTATGTTTTGTATTACTTTATGTAAATTAATTGTAACATCAACATCATATAATATAAAAAAACTTATCAAACCTAAGGGTGTTTTACAACTAAAAAATTAATAAGTTTCACCTGATAATGTCATCTGTAAAAGAAAACGCAATAATACCCCATTTTATATTATCTTCTCTCTTTCTGGATTTTGCAATATTGTAGGTTAAATGAGCGTTGGCAAATCCAGCTCAAAGGCTCAGGACAGACTCCTTACTCTCGTGTTTACGATGGACGTGCTATGCTCAGATCTTGTATTCGGGAAATGATTGCGAGTGAGGCGATGTTCCATTTAGGAGTCCCTACTACGAGATCTGTAGCTGTTGTCGGTAAGATATATGCTATAAAATAAATTTGTGAGTTTGTTTAGGTATGAGTTTCCTTCACCACTTTTTGTTTTCTAACTGGTGACTCATGACGTTCAGTAAACAGTTGTAATAATTCAATGCTGCGTAAAATTTTCTGAATTAGAAAATTTTATGAATTAGAAAATTTTACTCAGCATATAGTGCATTAAAAATATATATACATTTTAGTCAGCGATGAACCAATAATACGTGATCTTTTTTACTCTGGCTGTCCGCGACGGGAGCACGCTGGTGTGCTCTTGAGATTGTCAGAGAGCTGGTTCCGTTTTGGTTCTTTGGAAATTTTGGCAAAGAATGGGGAGTTGGCGGTATTGAAGCAAGTGGCCGATTTTGTGATAAAAGTTAGTGGGAATTTACAAAATATTTTAGAAACTATCCCAAAAGTATAACTTTATGGTTAATAGCCTTTTGTACGAATTTTCAAAGTGGAGAAACAGAATTGTTACAAAATCATTGTAAAAAGCCACCTTGCCACCTTGTTTTAAACTTCAGGGGGGTATAAATGTCATAAGTCTGTTTGGAAATTACTTATTCCAATGACAAAAAATACCTAATTTTTCGAAACACTGTATTACAGGAACACTTTCCTGACATCCATCTAACAGATGAGAACAAATATATTAGGCTATTTTCTGAGATCGCTCACAAAACGCTCGACCTCGTTGCTAAATGGCAAGGTAAAGAACAAACACCTACATAAATAACACTATTAATGTAAATGAGAAAGTTTGTGTGTATATTTGTCCTACCTACTCCTTCGCGTTGAAGCGGCTGGACGGATTTGAATGAAATTACACCAACTTTGAGAGTTATATTATTACTGTTTAAAGACCTATTATGATGGTTGCCTTTACATGTTGGTCGAATAGAGAAGGTATTATTATTATAATGTCGTGACTCACGTGTGATGTCAGTTGTAGCAATCGTCTAATACGTCCTTATTACCGTTGATGTGTTTTTGTAAAATGAAAAAGAAACATTATTATACATTATATTATTTTACATTATTTTCTTAAAGATTAAATACTTACGTTATATTTTAATATGATGATGATGTTCTCCTAGCCGATTCCGGCTACGGCGGCCAATCTCATTGAGATTAGCCAACTGCGCAGGAGATATAGTGCTCAATGTAGGCGCAGACACAAGTGCACTCTCTATTCCTATCACTCTCATATTCCGGTGGGACGACTGCTCGACACGACCAGTGAGTGACCGACGGATTTACCTGCTCTCCGAGGCACGGGGGTGAAACACCGCTAACTTCTCTACTCCGGGCTGTTACTGAGACTTACTATACAGAAATATTCAATAACTAAACTTGGCCCGACCCGGGACTCGAACCAGTCGAACTGAGGCAGTTTAGTTTTATATTTTAATATAATTCTATATTTTATAGGATTAGGTTTCGCTCATGGATTATTAAATACTGATAATATGAATCTTCTCGGAGTAACCTTGGACTATGGTCCATTTGGTTTCCTCGATTCCTACGATAGTGGCTATGTAGCTAACAGTTCCGATGGAGAAGGACGATATGCTTTGGGAAAACAACCTGATGTAAGATTATATGCATCGTTTGTGTAGTGGTTTGGTTAGTAGGTAGGTGTACAGGTAAAAATAATTATCCCCCCCAACGTGCGTTCACTTTGTCGTGGTGAGGGGGCTCAGTAGTGCCCGGCAATACAACCGGGCGCGAAGCCAAGAAACGCACAGGGAGGTGGCCCGCTTCGGTGGGCGGTGGGAGGCGGCCCTCTTCGGAGGGCGGTGTACCATGCGGGTTGCTCCTGGTACTTCTCTGATAGCAGAGTGGACCTTGGAGCAACCCCGTGGTTGTTGTGGTCTGCTTCGGCAGACCTGCCGTCGGGGCGTCGTAATTGAATGCATAAGCGATCCTGCGACGCCCCATTAAGACGGGGGAAGGTTTTGTTGGGATTCAGTGGGTAGTACCGGCTTCGCCGGTGAGTAAGCACACGTAAAGCACACTTCGTGCGTAAATGCATTTCCCAACGTTAAAAAAAAAGCTAAAAATAATTATGACCTTGGGTTCGAATTCTGGGATAGGTTAAGAATTATTGAGGGTTTTTATAAGAGCTGCCAAATATCAGTTTTCCCATTAGATGATATTTGCAAGCCTCACACACACATGTGCACTTTAATATCTCCTATAGTGATCGCAACTATCAGTGAAAATAAAATCGTTTGTCTCCACTGAATCACCACAGCATATTTCTTTCATTAATTTTAAAAGAGATCAAAAAAGAATGGCTAGATTTGAAAGGAAAATAATATTATTAAATATCGTATTAAAAAAAAAAACAAGGAAAACCGGTACAGACTGTAAAAAAAATTTATTAGAAAGATTTATTTATATTTATGTATTAGAAATATTTATCCCTACTCAGAAATGTTAATACCTTATAGATAGTAGTATGGAATATAAGCCAGCTAGCGAATGCTTTGGAAACCCTTCTGACGCCGTCGCAGCAGGTCCACATGACGCATATTCTAAAAACTCTGGATACTTACTGTAAAAATAAAATTCTGTACGTATTACATTTTAAATACTAGTTTAAGCCCGCGGCTCGCTTGGTCGCTTGGTAGGACTAAAGTAGATTGTATGTTCATATATAGTAATTTATTATACCTACTAAATCTGAAAAGTTTATTTATGTGTTTGTTTGAACTTAGAACGCACTAATCTCTGGATCTACTGGTTAGATTTGGAAATAAATATGCGTTTAATAGCTTAAGTATTAATTATGAAATATTATAGACTATATTATATGCATCATACTACAACATTCAAGAGCAGAGAATACGCTAGTCTGAGATATAATCTAATACCGAGAATATAGCGTGAAACACGACCCACGACTTTTACATGTAAAATGTATATATACACGATCACTATAGACGAGAAATGATCTAAGTAATTAATATCTATAGCCGCAACATAGTAAATATAACAAACCTTACGTATGTCAAAATTTTAAAGCATTCGACTAAGCAGATATAGCGATATTGCAAGCGAATATTAATTGCACTTTCATTTACAAATGTATATAGGTAACCTATTTTTATGCATATTTAATATTTATAAAACCTTTTGGGAATACACTATTTACAACATAACAACATCTGTAAGAAAAAAAGTAATATATCTTAAATTTAACAAAAATAAACATATTTTTATTGCACCTTCTAAACGGTAATAGTCCAGCATTAGCAAAAGAAAGTGCGTGTCCGGTGGAGGGGGAGGGGTAGAGGCGTGTAGGAAGCCGCGCTTACTCATTTAAACTTGGCCAGATGCTAAAACTTTAAAGTTTAGAAGGTGTAAAAAAATATTTTTATTTTTGTATGAAAATAAAAAATTAAGATTTATATTATTTTTTCTTGTTACAAATGTTGTTGTTATGATGTAAATAGTATATTCCTAAAAGGTTTTCAGTAAATTAAAAATGACCCAGTATACATTTTTGAGTTTGATTGTATTAAATGATAAATAGAGAGACATTTCTATTGAAAATTGGACTCAAGAAAGAGAGATGGGGAGATGAAGAGTTAGTGGAGAAGTTACTCGATATGATGCAGCAGACCGGTGCCGACTTCACCATTACGTTTAGACAGCTGGCTGAAGTAAGGAAAATAGCTATTGAAAAGTTTTATTATACGATTTTTTTATATGTACAAAATTAAATGTTGTATTAGTTATTTTTTATATTAATATTCAATTTATAAAAATTGCCAAAGCTTATTTAATTGGCTATGCAAGCAGATGCACTATATATTTTTTTCGATATTGATAAAAAACAATATTATTAGATATACATATATTCTAATAATTATTACTGTAATATAATTAAAAAAATCATTTCCTTTATTTATAGTTGGAGCCGTGTGAAATGTCTAGTGAATCTAAGTTGAAAGATAAATGGTCGTTGAAGCGTTTGTCTTCGCATTCTTCTTGGGGTTGCTGGCTCGATCAATATCGCGAGCGGTTAGACAAGGAGGCTGGTAACTATCAAGATGTTTAAATTTTTTTTTTATATGTCAGGACATTAACACACAACACCATCTAGTTCCATGGTAAGCTACGAAGCCTGTGTTATGGATACCAGATAGTTGATACACACATACATATATAACTTTTATGTATATACATATTATAAATATAAATAAATAAATAAAGTTTAAAAATTAAAATTATTAACTTACACTTCAATTACAGCCCGGACCGGATCTAAAAGGGTGGGCGATGGGAGTAGGTATTTAAGGGGTGGAATCCTCCAATAGTATTGCAAAGAAATTATAAAAAGTCTTTCGGGATTTTTTTATGTTACCAAACTCCCTTGAAGGCTAGGCTTGATTTTTTTTAATATTCATTAAAAAAGAATTATTACACACACGAAAACAGATCAAATCGAATTTCTACTTCTTTTTTAAACTCGGTTAAACATATATTTTATTTGTTTATATACATATAAATAAAATAAAACAAATATAACTGCAGTAGACACAAGTAGCGCGGTGGGTCTCTTCGAGGAGCGCAGGCGGCGCATGCTCGCCGTCAACCCGCTGTACGTGCCGCGGAACTGGATGCTGCACGAGGCTATCCTAGATGCTGAGCGGGACGATTTTGATAAGGTTATTAACTATGTCTCGTTGGTCTAGTGGCTAGCATGTTCGACTACAGATCGAAAGGTTCTGGGTTCGATGTCCTGGTCAGTAACAGCCCAAAGCTGCTGGTGTTAAACCCTAGTCTTGGAGAGCAGACTGAAGATTTTGCCTATTTCTATTATGACATAGGTAACCTCTACTAAAATTGTTTTTGAAAACAGGTCCTAGAAACGTGAAAAGGGTGGAAAAAATTGTATATTTCGAGCAGACGCTTGCTTTTTTAATGAGCGGCTTTTCTATTAGTAAATTACTATTAGAAGTCACATCGTGGCTCAGAATGCATTCCTACTTAGAAGCGAAGCAGTTCCTTATTTAGGTTTCCATAGCCAAAATGCAAGAATCGGTTATTGCATTATAGATTCATCATGTTCGTTTGTTTTATGCCACAGACTATTTGTTTTATATAACTGTAATCTAGAAGGTATATATCCATGACTCTCTCTATAAAATTATATAAGAAACTTATAAAAAGGATCAATCATTTTTACATTTTTTGAATTCATTTTGTTAATTGTGGGTAGGTTGTCTGTAACAACTATATAATACCTTAGGGACATCTAACACCTCAGTCTCTCCCGTGACCATGATTGCCGTAAAGCATTCGAAACGTCGGGAACAAAAAATCAAAACAAATTCGCGAAAAAATCCGAAAAGATAGTTTTATTTAAAATGTCAAGTATTCGCGTAAATCTAAAAAAGTATTAAAAAAGATCAAAATAGGGATTGCACTTCATATATGTAACAAGTTACACGGGAATGAGAATAACCGGTAAATTAACATGTCTTCAATGAACAGTCAGGACTCATCTAGTTATGTCAAGATGGATTTCATCAATTCTATTTTTATGTAGGTCCGTTTTCTATTGCAAGTAATAAGGAACCCTTACGAAATACAACTAGAGGCAGAAACGAGAGGTTTCTCCGCACAGCCTCCGCAGTGGGCGTATGCTTTGAAAGTCAGCTGCTCTACTTGATCTTTTTATTTTGTAATATTGGGAATTTACTTAATAAATATATACATATATTATTATTTTAAATGTCTTTTTTATGTCGTTTAGTATCTCTTTACACCATAACCTATCTTTGTCGTGGTGGGGCTCATGATTAGCGTCCGGCAATCCAGCCGGGCATTAAGCCAAAAGACACACTGGGAGGCTGCCCAACGCCACCTCGGTGGGCGGTGTGTCATACGGGTTGCTCCTGGTACTTCTCTGATAGCAGAGTGAATAATAGGTAGCAACCTCTGGGTTTTGGTGGTCTGTTTCGGCAGGCCTGCCGTCAATCCGTCACTCAATGAAATATTTTGAATACAGTTATCGTATATTAACACGTTCACGGTAATTCAATTAGCTCATGTTTCAATAAAATTATTATAGTTCGCTCAGTGCAGTGGTTGAAATATGACCATAATCATTAATAACATTTTGAGGAAAACATATATATATATATATATATATAAAATTTTCGGTATATTTATAAAAAAATACTTTTTTTTATTGATTACACTAAAGCTTGCCAATAGCTAATAAACAAAAAAAACCAGTCGACAAACAGGAGAAAAAGGTACTGAACTGTTTTGACTTTGCCAATTTATATTTAAAAAAACTATGTCGATCTTTATCTTCAAGTTGTTAGAAACGTAAGACTTGAGAACATTATTTTGTTAATATTTTTATTTCGTTTAAGTGTTTTTCATCCATATATACCACTTTCCTTGTGCGCTGCTAGTTAAAAAAATAAAAATCGTGGAATATTGGCAATGCCACGAAGGTTATATCCTCTTTTGTTAACTTTTAGTAACTTAGTCAGTTCAAATAAATTAAAAAGGCATTTATTAAATAAAATAATAATCGATTATAACAAATATATTCATTTTAAATAAGTACAAATACTCTTTAGGTACAAAATATCACAATGACACAGTTAACTAACAGCTACATCTAATTCTAAATAATTATTGCCATAACATAAATATTTAAGTAAACATATAGAGTTACCATTTGTAAAGTTCTAATATGTGAATGCTCATAATTTTCGGAAACGTAATTTCATAAGGTAAATAGCAAAATGATTTGATATAACCACAGTTAGTTTTCAGAACACATAAAATGATATTTTATATGGTAGCCCTGTATTAAAAGAGTTGAAGTAAATGAGCCGTAATGATAAGTACAAATTTTGATATATTCAAGTAAGTATTTACAAATAAACAGTATGCAGTTGTCTTTTATACATTTATGAACCG
This sequence comes from Brenthis daphne, assembly GCA_947093115.1. NCBI lineage: Eukaryota > Metazoa > Arthropoda > Insecta > Lepidoptera > Nymphalidae > Brenthis > Brenthis daphne. Next base: position 28,126,765 of record OX352471.1, on the reverse strand, counting down.
AATGCAAAAAAACAAAAAAAAGACCAAGAAAATGTTTTTTTTTCTTCTTTTTAATTCATAAATAACATCGATAAAAAAGTACTAGATACACAAACCCATACAAAAGTTCTCTTAAAACTGTGACCAGTTGTGTTTAGGTAATTATTCTAGTTGAAATAAATATATAACAATGTAAATGTAAATTGAAGCTTAAACGCAATGTTTAAAGTTGTTTTCACAAAAAAAGCGCGCTCAAATGAGTGCTCATTCGGTGAGGACATCTTTTATCGCTGATTGTGTATCTAGTACTTCTTTGATCGATGATAAATAATAATAACTTATATATTTACAAATTTTGTAGAGAACCTTTAATTTGGTTAACCATGAACAAGGTATTATTAGGTTTAGATCACGGGTGAGCAGAGTCAGCTTTCATAAATTATTAGCTAAATATATATTCTTTTTAATTCAGTTCACAGTAAAATGTGTGTATTGTTATTTATAATGTATTTCTTTTTTATTAATGTATATAAGGCATACATGGCAACACTAAATATAAATAATAATTTATATCAATATGCTTCTTTATTATAGTTAAAAAGAATTGTCTTTTCTTGTGTTGTGTTTTTTTGTGTTTAAAAAAATATGTAAAAAAAATGTCAACGCATATTAATATGCATGGCATATTTTCAGTCATAATAACAATTGTTTCGTTTAAATTGAGAAAATAAATATATATTGCAATAAACATTACAAATAAGTGATATCCTAAAAATTGCACATTACCATCAAGTTTCTTGATCGTATTATTTATTTAAATGAAAAAAAAACTTACCTTAAATATTTACAATTAAGTTATTATTGTCTTTAAATCTAGTTTAAGCAATAATTTATTATTTACAAATTAAATACTTTTAGCCATTTTGGTTTCAGATTAAACTCGGAACATTTAAAATACGCATTTTTTTACTATCGTATTTTCGAATTTATTATATTTATTATTCAAACTTCTTTTTAATAGTTCACTTAGTTCTTAGGTTAAAAGAATAGGATATTATAGAGTGTATCCAGATTCTAGATCAATAAAAATGAAAGCCCATTATTACAAAGAGAGTTTCTTGTACATTATAATCGTATGAAATAATAACCAAACGATAATCGTATTTTATTTTTCAGATAATAACCAATAAATAAAATATTTTTAAAGATTTTTAGTTGTGGAATAAAAAAATCCAAAAAAATAATAATTTATTTAAAATTATCGTAGTTAGCCCTTATGTTTTTGACAGTAAACGCTTGTCGAGCCGTTTCTTTAGAATACAAATGTCACTTCATGGGTCAAACAATATTCTTTAAGATCTATCTATCTATTCTCGTAATCTAAGATTTATTAAAAAATATACATAAATATAGTTTATTTCTTAATATAATACCATATTTAAGTCCTCAATGGCAAAGTGGCCTAACTTCTCTCAAAGTAATTCCCGGTTTTAAGAATTATAATTTAGTTTTTTTCTTTTCTATTCAAACGACACAGTGTATTAGATAAAATGATTTGTTTTAAAAAATAAGTTTAGGCCACTTTTGCTGAAGTCTATCGAAATTAAGTTATATTTATCTATAATTATATATTTGGACCATTTCATTTTCCAAATATGGGATTATTAGAAAAAAATCAAATATACGTTCAAATTAATAAGAAAAAGTTAAGTACTTAATTTTACAAACATCTTAACCGTGATTTTTTGTTAATTTTTGAGAGAATAAAAGTACCAACTGTCATAAAGTACTATGTACTTAGGACATACTTCCCAAACGACAAACTCTGGCCCATCAACTAAAAAAAGAATATAAACAAAGATTTGTTTGATAAAATTAGATAAAAACACTTCCCCGAAGAATTTACATAGCTCATTTGTTTGTTAGTTTAGGGTTAAAATTTATAATAATTTTCATCACATAAAAATATACGATTAACAATCTTAACCATTTTGACGAATCTGTCAAAAAGTTCTATATTTTAAATATTGTCTATGCAAAAGATAAGGATGTGTTTCGATATCTTTTAAATTAATGATTAATTTTAAATTCACAGTTATTTAGCATTAATTTATAATTTCATATAACTTTAATAAGTAAAATAACATCACTAGTTCTGATATTATCTGTTTAAATTGTCATAGACAATACATTATATAAAAAAATTCTTTAATGCACTTTTGTTGAAGATTCAAGGTTTGTTAAGGATTTACTTCCTTTTTTACACATTATAGTTCAATTTAGTTTAATAATCTTATTTAAGAGACCAATCTTCTCCGTTCTCCATTCTACATGATAAGAGAATTGAATTGAAAGTTTCTTTAGTTGATTGTACCGGAATATAATGAATATATTTAAGGGTTAATTATCCAATGGTCACCTGTACATCACGTTTGTATGACGATGGTGTCCTTCTTGGCTTGCAGCACCTTGTAGTAGACGACGGCGTCGTGGACGGTCGGGAACGTGTCCAGCTGCAGCTGCTCCGACTCCAGCGAGTTGTACCGCTCTATCATTTCTAGCACCGGACCTGTTTGTGCAAATTTTATTAGTTTTTTATATTATTGATTATTTGTATGTAGATGCCCTTCGTTCGTTTTTCGGGAGAGTTATAAAAATTGCGGTTTTTTTTTCAGAAAAGACTCTTATATAGATAAAATTAAAATGCAAAACCTCATCTAAATACAAAATTTGATCAGACAAGTGAATCGTACGGCGTACAATTTATAAACATTTTGAAAAAAAAAAATACCGGTATAGTGATATTTGTGCATTCGAAAAAGCGAAAATGTGAGTTCGAGCGAAAGGTTAAAATAATAATAATAATAAAAAATTAGTAAAATGTCTGTGGTGGATATAATAAATAATAATAATAAAAAAATCAGCCTGTGTATAATAAAAAATAATCAATTAAATAAGGAAAAGAAAAAAAAGCAAAAATGTCCGTAATGTATGTATTCAGCCCTTTTTAACGTCCTACTGCTGGGGGTGGGCCTTCCTTCAGTACGAGGGCCATCGTCCACCAAACTGGCCGAGTGCGGGCGGACTGACCATGTCTTTTGAAAACTTGCTAAGTACCCTCAGACATGCAGGTTTCCTCACGATGTTTTCCTCCACCCTAAGACAAGTGGTAATCATGTTGTAAATGATAAGCACAAGAAAATATCAGAGGTGCGAGACCCGGGATTTGAACCCACTTCACTCGGTTTCCCAAGCGAGCGCGTTACCACTGGGCTACCACAGCCTACCTGGATTGGCGGATATAATTTTTTTAAATTAAAAAAAGAGCCAATAAAGTACCGTTAGCGCCGGCGAGCAGCACGGCCACGGCGTTGGCGACGAGCTCGCGCTGCGCCGCCACCAGGCTCTTGATGCCGGGCGCGTCCACGTACGACAGCGCCGTCGCGTCGATGATCACGCACTGCACCTGCACCGACCATCGACACGTTTTATTAAAAAAAATCCGTAACGTTTCACATATACACATACATTCCCACTGCTGGGCATGGGTCTCCCAATACGAGGTGCATCAGGCTGTAGGCCAATACGCTGGCCAAGTGCCAAAAGAACATGTACATGTTTAAGCCTTTACACGCGGTTGAAGTAAAACTTCTTTGCCGAATATCGCAATTAAATTAAAATAAATCAATAATTAAATCAGGCAAATTAGGCATATTACAATTATCTATACATATAATAAAATTGTAACTAAGTCGAATCTGTACATTAAATATTTTTTGGAAAATTTTATTGGAATAAACATTATTATCGATACAGAGGCCGAATGTATAGTTTTAAAATTTTTGCCTGTCTGTCTATCTGTCTGTCTGTTATCACATCACAGAAAAACCACTGGATGGATTTTGATAAAATTTGGTATGGTGATAGCTGGTTATCCGGGTCAACATATAGGATACTTATTACCGCGATTATATACAGATACATTTCTGAGAAAAAATACAAAAACTGCAATATAAGAGTATACTAATCTGTAAAACCTAAGAATTTGGTTTTTGGTCACCTCAACGCGGACGGAGCCGCGGGCAATGCTAGTATATTTATAAAATATCATATACGGAAAGAATATAATACTATATATCATTTGTTAAACAAATAGCAACGTATTAAAATTACCAATTATACACGAATAAATAAAAAAAATATAAAAAAAAATAGAACCTCACCTTATTACTGTAATTAGAATCCCACTCATACGCCTCTCCCTTCACATCTTCATCGTCTTCATCAGACTTCAGGTATCCAATTTTCCTGAACAGCGTGGACCTGAAGAGATTCTTACTGGCGAAGTTCAGTCCGCCGCAGTAGTGGAAGATTTTGATGCCGGGGATTTCCTCAGCCTTAAACGAAAAGCAAATTAAACTTAAGTTTATTATGAACGTTTTATTTAAGTGTTTTAACTTTAATGCAACTTGCGAGATGATTTGCAGATTTGAAGAATTTACTTTACAATTTCCTTTTGGAAATTATGCCAGTTTTTTGGGTTGTTAACAAAAATTTAAATTTTTGTTTTATTTTTACGTACTTTCGCGGACAGAGCACTGTAAAGAGCTCTTTTTAACCGACTTCCAATTTAATTATCTTTAAATTTTGGCCATGTCAAATTATGATGACATTCTGACAGTTGACAGTTTTAACATCACTAAAATGAAATGAAAAGTAGAGAAGAAGTAGAAAAGACCGATCATTCATTTATAGTTTTAATTCCACAATAAAGTTACCAAATTTCAAAATTACCGCTCAATCTCATTCGTGTCTTCCTCACAAAACGTGACACTGGCAGAATGGACTGCGTCTGTTAACGCAACTATAAGCCATATTAAAAAAAAAAAAAAAAATGAAATGAAAAGTAAAATGATTAAAAAAGAATTGAATTGAAAATGATAAAAAATGCGTTTAATTGGGGACAAAAGATACCCTTACTCTTTACAATATCAGGTTGGTATCTTAGATGTGGCGAAATGGTGCTTTTTCATTGTCCTCAATATAATGATTATGGCTGTGCTACAATATTTCATACTGTCCTTGGACGATGACAGAGAAATGGAATGGATGAGTCGTGGAGTATTATTGTCGGAAAATTGAAACTTTTTTATATAGAGTTGTTATTTTTTATAGTTCTATGTATATCTGATTAAGAAAGTATAAAACTGAATTTGAAACTGATGTCAAATAATATAAAAAAGAATGAAATATAATATGAAAATGAATGAATGATTTTATTTGACGAACATATTGAAATTGTATTAAAAAAAATCAAAATCTTATTTGATAATTATTTGAAAACTCAAATAATTCGATTATGTGCTTATTTGAAACAATTTTGATAGTGATGTATTAATTTTAAAATTAACTTTACATCCCTCTCTGTCCCTTACTCTCACAGTTCGGTGGGACAACAATATATAGTCACTCACAAGTCACAGAGAAAGACCAGATCTTCGCAATAGGGTGAAACAGCAACACCTTCCCAACTCTGGACTATAACTAAGTATTTCTTAACAGAAATACCCGGAACTCGAATCCAAGACTTTCAGAACTACAGCTTTTCACGGTATCAACTAGACCAACGAAATAGTTACTAGGTAGTGGATGGTGACGAAATTTAAATGAATGAACGATGTACACTGAATATTGTGGACTTTTACATCATGTTCTCTGGAAAATATTAGGTTTTACTGGAAAATAACATTTAACAATAACATAGGTATATACTCACAGCTCTATATCTCTTGATATCCAGATACAAGTCGGTATCGAGAACTCGTCCTAACAGGCAGGTGTAGGGTTTTTGCGAGCGGACGAACAATGTTCCCACGCTTGCTATTAGTCCTGCTCCGAGACTGAAAATAACATATATATATTTAATATCACGCCACTTTTATAAATGAGTATGTTATAAAAAACGTGTGTGTATATATTTTTTTAAATTTTCGCGTTCCATAATTATTTAATAACTACCCTACGGGACTTAAACTCGTGAATTTGTCGGGTAGACTATGTGACCACGAAACGAGGGGAATAAGGTATATAGCCACTAATGAATTCACGCGTTTAAGTCCCTTGGTGTAGTTATTATGTGTGTGTGTATGTTTATTACTCCTTCACACAGACAGTCTAGGAGTAACAAAGAGGCTACTATTAGTAATAAAATTAGCCAAAAGAAGGCTGTACATTATTATTATAAATACAAATGGCACCTAGGGACGCACCCGAGCGAAGCGAGCATAAGTAGTATTAGTGGCAGTGATAGCTCAGTTGTAGCGCGCTCGCTTGGTAAACCGAGTGAAGTGGGTTCAAATCCCGGGACTTCGTACATGTTGGAGATAATTAGTAAATGAAAATATGAAAGGTATTTCATATTTTCATTTACTAATCATCTCCAACATGATTGTCACTTGCCTTACGGTGGAGGAAAATACCGAGGAAATCTACTTATCTGAGAGAACTTAGCAAGTTTTCGAAAGACATGTGAAGTCTAAGCCCGCACTTGGTCAGCGTGGTGGACAATGGCCTGGAGCCTTGTATTGAAAAGAAGCCCGTACCCAGCAATGTGACGTTAAAAAGGCATGAATACGATATATATACATATATTTTATGTGTAACATTATTTTCTCATGGTGTAGTTTCTTTATAAGTCCGGTACAAAAACACTTACCCAATATCGATGTTAACCAGCATCGTCGTCAAAAACGTCACAAGCCACACTATGGCGTCTAGCTTACTCAGTCTCCAGAACCTGGAATAAAAGTATTTAATTAACGATTTGCTAACAATATTATTATCGTAAATACAAATACGTATTACGAATGAAACTTTTATCAATGACAGATCTTATATCTTGTCATATAAAGTGATTAAATAATTAATGGGATTGTAAAAGGCCGTGAAAGTACCGAAATATAAATTTTAGATGACCTATTAAAGAGGCTTGACACGATTTAATATTTTCCTGCCGACCGACTTCGGAAGCAGCGGTCAGTCTCACTGAGACTATACAACTGCGCAGGAGATATTATACTGCAGCACGTGTGAGGGAGAGCGCACATGCCAGTGCATTCTCTATCCCTGTCACTCTCATACTCCGGTGGGACGACAATTCTACACAACCAGTGATCAGACATATTAAATTTAATTCTCTTGTCAATGGCTTCATAGCGTGCCAATTACAGTATTTCGCCAATGTCACATACAATGAAGAAGACACGAAGGTTGGTAGACTGATATATAATAATATCTTAGATCTACGCAAATGTTTGACATCTTACTAATATTATAAATGTGAAAGTTTAGATGTTTAGATGGATGTTTGTTACTCAATCACACTAGAACGGCTGAACGGATCTGGATAAATTTTGGCACAGAGAAAGATTATAGTCTGTAATAACACATAGGCTTTTTATCCGGAAAAAATGTACGATTTCCGTGGAAAAGATTTGTTTTTTTTTCTAAATTTAAATATAACGGACGGATTTGGATGAAAATTAGTACACGTACACTATGACCTAAAGTAACATATAGGGTAATGTTTTGGAAGGCAGTGGAAGCTCAGTGGTATCGTGAGGGAATCGTGAATGTCTGAGGGAATCGAGCAAGTTTTCGAAAGACATTTGCAATCCGCCAACTCGCACTTGGCCAGCGTGGTGGACTATGGCCTGATCCCAGCAGTGGGACGTTAAAAAGGGCTAAATAGGAATACTTACTTAGCCAGCTCCTTGACTTGCATGAACATGCCCTTGAGCGATACCACGATGATGGAGGCGAGCACGCAGCGCGGCAGCAGCTCGAAGAACGGCCCCACCCACAGCAGCACGCACAGGATGAGGCCCGCGGACACCACCGATGTTATCCCGGTCTTACTGCCCGCCTGGAGCCAATTGGAAATGTGTGAAATAATTGGATAATGTGCGTATTGTCTAAGTTTTTAAGTCCAAGAACTCAAATATTCATATAATATTATAAATGCGAAAGTAGCTCTGTCTGTCTGTTACGTTTTTAGGCCAACCGATTTGAATGAATTTTGGTATAGAGATGGATGGAATCTTGGAAACGGACATAGGGTACTTGTTGTCGCAAAAATGAAATTTGAAGATGGTGAAATAGGGATTGAAAGTTGGTATTGGGAAGAAATCATTTCTCAATTCAATATAGGTATTTTATAATTTTAGGTTAAGGTTAAGGTAGTAATAAAGAATATTTCGGCGTTTTTTATCAATCAATGGAAAAGAGATTTCAAGTTTTTTTAAATTACTTACCTACTTTTCTATGCCTATGTATGATTGAGATTTTCTATACCTAGATGCTCCTGAGCGAAGTGAATATAAGTCGATAGTATGCAGATATATTAAAACATAAGATACCGATGGTCCGAATATTTTGCTGTAATAATACGCCAATCTAACTTAGATATATTGGATATTTCTGTAATTTACATATAGATATTTAGTTAGAATTACCTGATACTGTATATAAGACCTGGACAAGCTGGCGCAGAGCGGCGCGCAGAAGAAGAAAGACCCGAACACGTTACTTGTCCCCTGTAACATAGTATTATTATTTAATTATATAAAGTTTATATTATTTGGTTTTTGTTTTTTCAGACAGACCTTTTATATGCAACCCCAATTAGAATCAAAAAATATTCTATCTATCTATGTACTAGGTCACTACATAAGTTTTGTCGTACTTTTTTATTTATTTATTTTTTTCAAAATTGTTTCCATTAGCACTAATATATGCTCTCATACGTTCGAACCATGTAATAAATACTTCGCTCTAGAAACCGTTTGGAATACTACCGCATATCTCTTTAAATGCGCCTATAAGCTCTCCATCATTAGAGAACTTACGCCCTTTTAATTGTTTTTTCACATAAGGAAAAAGCGCAAAATCACATGGCGCTAAGTCTGGGCTGTAAGGAGGATGACCTAGTAATTTCACTCCAACTTTACGCAAATAATCTGCAGTTTTGTCAGCCTGACGTGCGGGAGCGTTGTCCTGATGCAAAAACCAAGTGTTGAGTCTTGAGTTTGGTCGCTCGTTTTTCAACGCTTCTGAAACTCGAGGCAAACATTCTTCTGTGTACCATTTCGCAGTAACAGTCTTCTGTTTATAAAGCAAGATGGTGGGTAATTTTCCGCGTTTTGAGAAAAATACTGCTACTATTCTTTTTTTAACTGACCGAGACATTTTGACGGATGTCGGCGGATCTTCATCTTGAAACACCCACACTTTACTCTGACATTTAGTTGGGACATCAAAACAGTAAAGCCAAGTTTCGTCACATATAAAGATTGAATTGACGTACTTAGATCGACCGCCACCAAATTTTTTTAACGTATCATGACGTCAATTCATACGTTGGTCCCTCAGCTCGTCAGTCATCGAATACGGCACCCAGAGTGTTCAGAGTTTCCTAACTTTTAAATCGTCGTGAAGAATTCGATAAACAGTCGTTGCATTTAAATTTAGGATTTCCTCGATCTGTCGATACTACACATGCTGGTCTTCTTTAAGTAGCTTTCACAATGCCTTGACTTTTTTATCGGTAGTTATCTCTATTGGCCTACCCGACTTCGAATCGTCCTCCAAGTTAAAATTATCGGGAATTAACTGAATAAACCACATTTCTATAGTCCTTAAAGAAGGACAAGTACGACTTAATGCACCACTCATTTGTTCAAAACATTGTGTTTAGTAAAGCCACGCTTAAAATAATATAAAATTATTACACGAACGTCGCGACGAGTAAATTCAGTCATGTTTAATTTTCAAAATATTGCAATAAATTTGCAAAGCTACTGTACGTCACAAAACTTGTACTATTATTGTTTATATTAGTTTGCCTTTACGAATCTATCCTTATCTGAACAATACCATACATGTATTTTACGTACGACAAAACTTATGTAGTGACCTACATATGTATAATCTTCCTATTCTTTTTTAAAAGCCTATTCATTAACAGAAAAAAAAACAAAAATTAAAATTAAAGCAAAATCAAATTAAAAAACAAAACATGAAACTATTCGTTGCTTAATAAAACCAAAAATATTTGGTATATATATATAAACTAATATGTTCATACCAGCGCCAATAACTCTTGATTCGCATCAATCTCGTACTTGTCCTTCGAAGCGAATATGAGGGCCATGGACATGGATATGGTGTAGGTCACCATGGTGATGGTGAATGCATCCAGTGCTATGCTCGGGAGGAGCTCTATTGGAGGCACTGTGGCGTCTGGGAGGCTGTGGAGGAAAATTATATTTAATACTTTCTTAGATTAACGCAAATATTTGACATTTTTAATAAAATTATCTTTGCCATTTTTTTCGGATGTTACAGACAGTGTACAAGTGTACAACAACTATATAATGACCAAACATCCAAAAAAATAGTTTTTTATAAAAAATATATTTGTCATTGAAATTATTTTAGGTGACAAAACAAAAAAAAACCTTTAAAAGTAAAAATAAGTTTTGTTAGACGACACGTTTGGCTCAGTTTGTAGTGACCCTACTTGCTGTGCCAGCGATATCGGGTTCGAGTCTCGCTGGGGGTATTCATTTGTGTAATGAGCACGAATGTTTGTACTCCAGTCATGGGTATGTATTTAAAATTAATATATAATTTGTGTGTAGTGTATCAACTGTCTGGTATCCATGACACAAGCCTCGTAGCTTACTACGGAACTAGATGGTGCTGTGTGTTAATGTCCTTGCATATCTATTATTTATTTTATATTTATTAAGTGTAATGTATGTGACTCATCAATAGGAGTTCTAATCTGTACAGAATTTCATTTAAAATTAAAAATCAAAATATAGAAATAAATTTTAGTAGATGGCGTTGTTTACAGATTTACTGTCGACATTTTTCTTCCCGATTAAAAGGTGTTTAGTGTCACAAAATATAGTAATTTTCATTGAAGTATACTTACCCAGTAGGAATGGTGCCAACTAAAGAGATTCCATACTGTCCCTTCAAATCCGTGAACTTCGACACCAACGTGCCGATGACGATCGCTAACAGCTCTATAGGCACCGGCACGCGGCTTTTCTTGCTCACCCATGGCTGTGAAATTATACATCATTTATTATTTTTTGCGTTTTATTTATTTTATTATAAACTAGCATTGCCCGCGGCTCCGCCCGCGTTCAGAGGACCAAAAACCAAATTCTTAGGTTTTACATATTAGTATACTCTTACATTGCAGTTATAGGAATTTTTCTCTTAAATGAGATATTTTCCTGCGGTAAAAAGTATTCTACGTGTTGACCCGTATAACCAGCTTTCACCATACCAAATTTCATTAAAATCCCTTCAGTGGTTTCTTTGTGATGCGGTAACAGACAGACAGACAGACAGACAGACAGACAAAATTTCTAAAAACTAGATTCGGCCTCTGTATCGATAATAATGTTTATTTTAATAAGATTGTCCGAAAAATATCTTATGTACAGATTCGACTTCGTTACAATTTTATTATATGTATAGATATTTAATAATATTAAACGAGCACGTCTTATAGCTCTCTCGCTTCGCTCCGAGTTCGCCTTTAGGCAAAAACATATCTATCCCATGGAAACCGTACATTAAACCGGAATAAAAAGTAGCCTATGTGCTATTCCAGACTATAATCCATCTCTGTGCCAAATTTCATCCAGATCCGTTCAGCCGTTCTGGTGTGATTGAGTAACAAACATCCATCCAAACAACCAAACATCTAAAAATAGCGGTTAAAATTTTTTAAAATTCCAAAAAAGGGGGAAATATTATTATATTTTATGTTTATTTGTATAATAAATGTTAATAATATTTGTTAAATAATAAATAGATACCTTCAACACTTCGTTGTTCAAAGCTATGATGGTGCAGGCTAAAGACGATATCGCGAATGCTGTCCAATTCGCATTTGGTATGTTCTTTACTATTTCTATAACAGTCTGGAAAAAAACCATGAACATCCTTATAGATTTTCGGAAAAAATAATAATAAAATTTCTAATTGCAACACATCTTTATACATATATAAATCCCGATGTGCGTTTGTCTCCTTCGAAAGGGCTTGATCGATTTTGATGATTGTTTTTTAACACTTAGGCAGTAATAGCCCAGTGGTAACGAGCTCGCTTGAGAAACCGAGTGAAGCGCCTCTGATATCTCTGATATCTTCATGTGTGAATCATTTGCAACATTATTATTGCCACTCGTCTCACCTGAGAAAACCTGTATATTTGAGAGAACGTAAGCCCTAGCAAGTTTTCAAAAGACATGCTCAGTCCGCCCTCACTTGGCCAGCGTGGTGGACTATGACCTGATCCCTTTCGTATTAAAGGAAGACCCGTGCCCAGTAGTGGAACGTAAAGACTTATATTGCATACTAAAATAATCAAACAAGATAGAATTTGTAACTGAAAAAGTTTCTTTATTATTATTCTAGTTAAATATTAAAACTAATACTTACAAAAACGACTTTATAATTCGATCCCAATTTAGGCAGTCTTATTCCAAACAAGTCTTTCAATTGTGAAGACAACACGTGGAACGAGGCAGCCGTTGTGAACCCAGACACCAGCGGCTCCGACAGCAGTGTGGAAACTGCACCCAGACGCATCACCCACATTATTATCTAAAAAATACACATTTATATAAAGAAAGCTATCGAACTATTATATTACCAATACATTCACAAAATGTTCTAGATTTACCTCTTCAAAAATTTAAAGATAAAATTAAAAATGTTTTAAATAAAACTATCTTTACGGGTTATTTCGCGGATTTATTTTGATTTTTGGTTCCCTACGTTTCGTATGCTTTACAGCATCCATGGTCACGGGAGAGACTAAGGTTATAGACGTCTCAAACACATATACTTGTTACAGACGGTGCTTACCCACTATTTTACAAAAATGATTTCAAAAATTCAAAAATGGCAATAAATACTTTGCAATATTTGTTGATTTTTATTTCTAAACATTTAAAAAAAAAATAAGTATTATAATTAAATATAGCAATATTATTTATTTAATTTTAGCTGTTATTATTATAAATATTAAAAAAAAAATTAATCTTTATTAATTACTAATATTATTTAGTGTTGCTATTATTATATTATGTATAACCATAAAGAATATTAAAAATTACAAATATTAATTATTTATCTAAGCAATATTATTGTTTTATATATAATTTAAAGGCAGTTAAAATATCAATTTAGATAGCTATTATTTAAAGTTAAAATATTGGATAACACTATTGCTACCTTCATAGGCAAAAAATAATATTAATCAGAATTACTGTTATGAATTAGAATTACTGATCCACATAGTATGAACTAAATTAACTACATCTACTGGTCTGATATATTTAAATATACGTACAAAGACCCACTTATTTAGGCTGTGCGTTGTTTAACCTTTTAATGAATAGTGTAATTCTTAAAAAATATATTATCTAACCGTTTCGAGTATAATAATCCTTAGAAAACACACATCTATGTCTAAAACAAATTGTAAAATATTATTAATACTTATTATGAAAAATGTTCTTAATCAAATATATATTTTTAAAAAATCATGCTTAGTTTTTCATTTTATATAAAAAAGAAAACAACGAGCATTAAAAAAGGGGTCAAAAAAAAAGGTAAAAGAAACTGTGACCCCGACGTGATTTGAACACGCAACCTTCTGATCTGGAGTCAGACGCGCTACCGTTGCGCCACGGAGTCGGTAAAATAAGTTGTGAAATTACCAAACTATTACTATCTACAATTGCTAATATTTCCATTTGAAATAAAACATTAAAAAAATTGTTAATTCTAAAAAAAAAACTTTAAAATAACGGCGATTAGGGACATATCCGAATGAAGCTTAGTCCTCTAGTACATACTAATATTATAAAGATTTAAAGTTTGTGAGTTTGTGATGTTGTAGAGGGTAATCTCTATCTCTACTGAACCGATTCAGATGAAATTTGGGGAGAAGATAGTTTGAGACCATGGGAAGGATATCGGATGATGTTTATCCCGGAAATCATCCCTTAAGGGGGTGAAAATGGGGATGAAAGTTTGTATGGGGAATCAACCTCTCATATAAAAACATTTTACTTACTTGTATCAAACCAATGGTTAGTGTGAGTATGCTTAGTACTTGTAAAGGGGAATAACCCCCCGTCATTATATCAGGACCTGGAACAAATATATACCTATTATTAAAAATATTTTGAGTCCATAGTATAATGTGGTTATACGCTAGAAAGAGGTCATAGGTTCGATTTTCACCCTATTTTTTTTATTTGAAGTGATAGATCTAAGACATAGTGAATTGTTAGAATTGTCACTCCTAACACATTTTTAGGAATTTAAACAAACAAGTTAAAAAAAACAAGCAAAAATTGTATGATTTTACCTCCTTCGTTTTTAAAATCAAAATATCTAATGATTATAATCGATTTATTTTTTATTTTATTTACAATTTCATTTTTTTTACTCGAGACCCTAAAACGACGGGGTGTTATAAGTTTGACGTAATGCCACAGACAGACACACACATTTGTGTGTTTGTCTGTGGCATCGTAATTCCCGAACGGATGAACCGATTTTGATTTAGTTTTTTTTTGTTTGAAAGGTATTAGTCGGGAGTGTTCTTAGCTATGTTTGATGAAAATCGGTCCAAGATGGTCGAGGGGTTTTTTTAAATTTTATTATTTTAATTTATTTTAATATTACCTTCAGTAGCCGTGGCGTTAACAACACTAATGATTTCCGGACGTGTCGAGTATTGTGTTACCACCTGAAAGAAGAAAAAAATATATCATAATTATATTTTAATATAGGCAAGTTGTACAAAAGAGTCAAAAATAAATTGGGAATTTAAATTTAAAATAAGTATCTACCTAAGTAGATAACGTTAAACGTGTGTATATATATCATCTCTACGTGTGTATATTATCAATCAGTATACGTTAACGATTTTCTGTAATGAAATAAATGAGTGCTTGTATAATGTATACTGATAAGACAATAACTTTTTTTTTTTTGATTATAGCAATTTTGTATATTATAAAGGTAAATTGCAACACTGCACGATCATACATTAAAAAAAGTCATTAATTAATATATATAATTTACTTTAATTTAATTCGTAATACTCACTTTCCCCGCCATTAGGCAAGCTACGGCAAACGTCCCCATGGACACATGGGGTGAAGTGCCGAATATCACATAGATGAGCACTGGGAAAAATGCCATATATAGACCCACTATAGGTGGAACTTCTGCGAGTAACGCGTACGCCATACCTAGAAACGTTCAAATTAAAATTAAATTAAATCGATATATTTATAGATAGGTATATATTTATATATAAAACATTACCAAAACCCGCGGCTTAGCTCGCGCTGAAACTACAAAAAAATCCTTAAAAAGGTAGGTTTCAGACAAACTTTCATGCCATACTTTACCCCCCTTATGGCATGAATTTCGAGAAACGCAATACAAGCCAAAAAACAACATATTTATGATCAGAAGTTCAAGTAATTCTCTTTCTAAAAAGTAAAAGAAAAGTTGCCTAAGTCACTCTCCCGCCCTCCAACTATCTCCACACAAAAAATCACGCCAATCCGTCATTCCGTTTTGACGTGAAAGAAAGACAAACAAACACACTTTCACATCTATTACATTAGTATGGATTTAGCCATCTCCTCACCATCATAGACTAATAACAATTTATCTTTAAAACTTTTTTTTTAAATATTAAATACATACTCGTATGTTTGTCCTTAAGAAAAATAATGCTTTCGCAGTTATTTACACTTGAGTTTTTCCTGCACTATGCGTTCCAGTAAAATAAATACCTATAAGCTTGTTAAGACAATAAATTATAGTAATAAAATCGATATTTACGCAATTATGGATACTTTATAAAGACCGATAAGGTATTAAAATATGGTTTTGCAAATAATTCACCATTGTCACATTAAAATTCTGCTTTTAATTATAAATATAGGTATAGTGTTATGATGAGGTCATTCGATAATGTTATAATTTTTCCAACAACAGGAAAAAAATAAAAATGTATAGATTTATTAAAATAGCTTTGATAATCGTGAAAATTAATAAAATTGACAGTATATAATGAGCATAACTATGAATTTGCCTATTGGCGACATATCTGTGCTCAGCTAGCACGCTTGAAGTCATTAACAAGAAAATGGAAGTACCTATAAACCAATGCATACGAGTAATTTTCATAGGGCAGGTTTTCCCTATAGAAGTATGTATCTTAAAGTCCACCTTTATTTATACTTTATTTTTGTCTCATACTCCCCCACTTCGCTTAGTTTATTATGTTCGGGCAAATCTCTCAAACTACTGTACCGATTTTTATGCGGTTTGCATAAATAGATAGTAAGATTATCTAAAATGGTTTTAATTATAATACAAGGCTATAATTTAAGAATATTTTGCAAAAATAAGCCACCAGTATAAAATTTGTAAATTAAGGCGGCAAAAATCGTCGCTTTTGAGAGCTTCCGTAACTTATAACAATATTTGATTAATAATATTTGAGCCCAATCGACATTCAGCAAACTATTTCGTATAACTAACCTTGTGGTATGTGCATCACTGCAGTAGTAGCACCTGCTACCAGGTCCCCGACCAAGTTCTTCTTGAGATTGTACCGAGGCAGCCATCGCGCTATTGGTACAGAGTTTAATAAACACTCCCCAAATCCACAATTCTCCACTGCCTTCTTACATCTATGCGATACTGAAACAAATATGATATTAAACTAGATGACCCGACCGATGTTTTCCTGCTTGAATTCCAATAAAGTTTGTGATCTTTGAAATAAAAAGTTAGGTTTTTTTTCAAATTTCTCAATATTCCCGACAAGTTTTCCAATTTTTCTCTCTAAAAACCTTACACCAATGATTAAGAACATTTCAAAATTAGAAAAAAAAAAATGCCAAAATGCGTTAAATACATCCACCCAAATAAAGTATCTCTACGAAAAGTTCAATAAGAACAGTTGTACATTATATACAATTCAGTATTCACCGGTTATTTAAACTGGAATAGTTCAAACAGAAATACATACAGATTATATATAATAAAGTTTTAATATTTCCTTACAAGGTTTCTTTGGTACTTGATAGTCAGCATCTTTGTTCAACGCGTCTTGTTGATACACTCGCCGTATCACGTTGAACTGTTGACTCGGACGAGACTGTAGCCTGTAACAATTTAAAAACATACTTTAAATAGTTCATGCTAACATTTCGTATAAATAAATATATTGTCACATTAACGCACAGCAACATCTAGTTCCATGGTAAGTTACGAGGCCTGTGTTATGTATACCAGATAGTTGATACACTTCACATATATAATTTTAAATATATACATATTATAACAATAAACCCCCATGACTGGAGCACAAACATTCGTGCTTATCACACAAATGAATCCTGGGGGACTCGAACCCGCAACCACTGGCACAGCAAGTAGAGTCACTACAAACCGAGCCAAACGTGTCGTACACCTAACATATCCACGATATATTTCCCTAATCGTTTCTTTCATTAACACGAATACACATAACCTATATTTATATACTTCGGACATTTAAAGGATTTTCTAGCCATTTTTTTTTAAATTGTACCCCTTTAAATTAATTATTATACAAAATATATTACACGTTTTTTGAATAAATCTACTTACTATTATTACTAACTATATTTGCATAAAAGGAAAATACGATTCAATAAAATTTTCTCTTGAATATACTACTATAGGTATGAGATAAAATGATTTAAGTGATTTAATAATACTATAGCAAATGCTGAGTATCTTATATAAGTCACTGTAGATAAGTAAGCTTTGTTCGATAAGAATTTGCATTTCAATCAGAACTAACATATTTTGTATATTATGTTGTATCTAACCTAGAAGAAGAGTATATTATAAGAAGTCTTCAGTGGCAAAAAATCTGAATTATACTGTGATCATCCGTTATTTTGGGTTTCTAAACATACTTAGTACTGTGTGTATGTATGACTGTCGCAGCTATGACTTAGGACAGTTTTCAATAACCTATCTGATGTTTCCTTACTAGAGATAGAAAACAATATTACTTTGAGCTCATATGGATATTCTCATATTAAGTTTTGTTTGAAATTTTTAAATCTACTTGTCTGAAATCTACTGTTTATCCCTGGAAATATTGTTCCAATGGTTAAAAGATAGAAGAAGAATAGCTTCAAATCAAATCAAATACTTTACTGCGACCTTGGGTTAGTACATACATTTAGATTTTGATAATAACATATTTAATGTTCAGCCAAATTCAGCCTTACAGCATGCAATATTTCAATAATTAAAATATACCTAAAATTACAAACTTTAACATATTGACAGATATACATGAGGTTTATACTTTCAGGTAGATGATCAACAGCGTTTGTTAATAACACTAGTCTATCTAAAGATTTCCTTATCAGAGACAGAAATTTAACATATTATGCTCCATACAAATAATAAATATGTTAGGACATAATAAATAAATACAAACACCCATGACTGAGTACAAACATTCCTGCTCATCACACATATGAATGCCCCCAACGGAACTCGAACCAACGACCGCTGGCAGAGCAAGTAGGGTCACCATAAACTGTGTTAAGCGTTTCGTCTATATAACAAAATCAAATCAAAATTCAAATTATGCCAAATTCCCATCGGTAGTAAGCCAAACCACAGAAAATTAATAGGTTATTGGGATGCATAGTAGTAAGCACTAAGCTATTTTAATCGTCGTTAACCGGCTCGGTGGTGTAGTGGTTAGCATGTACGGCTGCACACCCGGAGGTCCTGGGTTCGAGTCCCGGGTCGGGCTAAGTTTAGTTATTGAGTCTTTCTGTATAGTAGTCTTTTCCATATTTTTGTATGGTGCTGAAACTTGGTGCATCAAGAGCCACGATATCAAGAAAATTGATGCGTTTGAAATGTCGTGCTGGCGTAGGCTGTTGCGCGTACCGTGGTCCGCTAAAAGGACGAATATATCTATTCCTGCCGAACTTAAGATCACGGAACGGCTCTCCACTGTCTTTCAAAAAAGAGCCCTAACTTTTTTGGGACATATTATTCGATCATCAAAGCATAGTCTAGAGAAACTTATTATCTTAGGCCAAATTGACGGTAAACGCGCACGGGGAAGGTCACCTATAAGGTGGTCGGACGCGATAATAAAGAAGGCAGTGGGCGCTACTCTCCATGCCGCAGTCCAGGCATCATTGAACCGAACTGACTGGAAAAAAATCATAAGTGGTCACGATCCTCATCAGTGAGGGAACGAGGAAGAAGAACGTCTGTGTATAGTAAGCCTCAATAACAGCCCGGAATTGGGAAGTTGGCGGTGTTTCACCCCCGTGCCGAGGCAGAGCACGTAAAGCCGTCGGTCCTGTGCCTTAACTCTCACCGGTCGTGTCTCGTGTCGTCCCACCGGAGTATGAGAGTGACAGGAATAGAGAGTGCACGTCGTGTCTGCGCGTACACGCGCTGTACTATAATATCTCCTGCGCAGTTGGCTAGTCTCTATGAGATTGGCCGCCGCGCCGTGGCCGAAATCGGTCAGGAGAACATCATCATTTTAATCGTCATAACTAGCGAGCAGAATTTCGGGCGAAAAGTTCTAGTTTAATTTCTCTCAGACATAATTTAAACTGTTGACATTTACGATGATCTTTTTACTCTTCATTTTAATTGGGACTGATAAAGAGTTATCACTGTATATATGTTTTAAATAAAGCATATTTTTCATAATTATAATTTTATCATGTCTTTTAAGGTTCCGCATTTCCAATACATTTATATCAGTTAAGCGGAAATTGTTAAAGCAATATTTTAAATAAAACTATCTTTTCGTATTTTTTCGCGGATTTATTCCTATTTTTGGTTCCCGATGTTTCATAATATGCTTTACAGTATTCATGGCGCGCACAAATCCTAAAATATAGTTTAATAAGGAACGAAATGTGGAAGAATTTTATTTTTTTTTTACATCTGGGATTACTTTTGGGATTATAACACTAATAAATACTGTATCCTGAGAACCTCGTACTCGTATAAGTTCCCAAAAAAAAAAACATTGTGTACGGAACTTTTTTTCCCTTGACCCTTGTAGCTATAACGGTACATTTAAAATTCATGGGCAATCATTATTTCTACATTCCACATACAATAAATACTAAATATGTTGGGACATTTACACACAGCACCATCTACATAGTTCCATGGTAAGCTACGAGGCTTGTGTTATGGATACCAGATAGTTGATACACTACACATATATAACTTTAAATACATACATAATATAAATATAAATATATATAATATTATAGATGAATAGAAAAACTTTAATCAATACCAGTCATCGTCACTATCCGAATCCTGTTGTAAGAGAGGCACATTTTCACCGTCAGTATTTCGCCTTATAAAATCCTTCTCAAACAACAAAAGAGTTTTTTTCATACGCATTTTAAAAAGTATCTATGGTTTAAAAAAATAACACTTTACTTAATTTTTTTTTAATTTAATTAACAGCAAACACAACACTGTCTTCATCCTTTTATGAACTTCTAATTCAATAGATCACAAATATCATTTTCAATTATCAAAAACAAGTTATCTATACTAATTAGTTTTTAATATATTATTTAAATAAAATGTCAACGTCAAATCAAATGATTGGTGAATTTATAACTGGGACCAGTGAAATATACCTAATGATAATAAGATGTAACGGCTGAGTAAACAACAATTGGTGCTTAGATTTGCGCAAAAACCTAGAGCAAAAATAGACTACCTATTTCTTTTCTAGGAATTACCTAAATTTATCTCTAAGTTTCCGTTTAAGGTATAGTACTAACGAGTTCTAGCTTCACTTGGATGCGTATCTAGGTTTTAAACAGTGGCCTATTTGTTACTCCAGGTCATAGTGTTTCATCTGTGTACTACATGCAAATCCCACCAGCGCTTTTAGCGTAAAGGAGTAATAAACATATGTACACACACATGATGATGTTCTGATGACCAATCCCGGCCGATTTCCAGGAGATATTATAGTGCACAAGTGTACGCGCAGACACAAGTGCACTCTCTATTCCTGTCACTCTCATACTCTTGTGGGACGACCAGTCGACACGACCAGTGAGAGTTAAGGCGCAGGACCGACGGCTTTACGTGCTCTCCGAGGCACGGGGGTGAAACACCGCCAACTTCCCAACTCCGGGCTGTTACTGAGGCTTACTATACAGAAAGACTCAATAACTAAACTTGCCTAACCCGGGACTCGAACCCAGGACTTCCAGGTGTGCAGCAATACATACTAGCCACTACACCACCGAGGCAGCACACATACACATATTATATACATCGTAGTAGTCTGATGATGGGGTCAATGTTGCATAATAATGCAATTTTTCGACGACTCAATTCTAATAGAGTCTACAATGCTACACATACAGATATGTTTACCTACACACGGAGAGTCTCATATTATCTTCGAGGGGGAAAACTACATGGAGAGTCGTATAAATGCGCTTCAGATTGTGAATGTCGAGACCAAAATTATCAAAAATATTAAGAATTTCTAACACAGTCAAATATTTTTAAGGCGCTTGAAAGATAATTTTTTTTATAAAAGTAAAAAAAAAAATGTATTAAGTAAGTACTTAATAATATTATGGAACAAATGTAATTTTTCAGAAATTTTACTAATACATAATAGTAGCCTATTGATACTCTACGTTGTAGTCTATCTGTAGGTATACTAAACAAGCGGCTCACCCTAGCTTCGTTCGGGTTCGTCTCTAGAAAAACAAAAACAAATCTATCCCACAGGAGTCAGGAACCGTACATTTTTCCGGAATAAAAAGTAGCCTATGTGCTATTCCAGACTATAATCTATCTCTGTGCCAAATTTTATCTAAATCCGATCAGTTGTTCTGGCATGATTGAGTAACAAACATCCAAACATCTAAACTTTCACATTTATAATATTAGTAAGATATCTGCCAAATAAGTCCAGCAGTTTCAGCGCGAAGCAGTAACAAACATACACACATAAAAAAAAGACAAAATATTATTTTACCACTATAGTACCAATAGTTGAGCACAGCTCTCTTCTTATCACAATAATTATTGTAGCCGTGATGTTGTTTATATCAATTTTATACGGAGTTAATGTTCCAATAACCTCAACTCTCATTATGGAGATGGGTATTGGGTACTGATAACATTATCTATAAAATCGATTATCTATTAACAAAATTGTAACTACGTTTCCGAACTGAATTTTTAATGCATTTAGTTCGAAGGCGTATAGTTGTACGTTTCGTTACATTCATTGCAAAAACGTCCAACTTTTTTTCCATGAAATAAAAAGATAGTAATACTTTCTTAGATTTACACGAACATTTGACATCTATACATATAATAAAATTGTAACTGAGTTGAATCTGTAGGTACATTAGACATTTTTTTGGAAAATCTTAATGAAATAATCATTATTATCGATACAGAGGCCGAATCAATAGTTTTTACAATTTTTGTCTGTCTGTCTGTTACCGCATCACAGAAAAACTACTGGAGTAATGTTGATGAAATTTGGTATGATGATATCTGGTTATCCGGGTCAACATATAGGATACTTTTTACTTCGGGAAAATATCTCATCTCTGAGATATCTTTACACATTATTATTAGCCCGAATTAGACATGCTTATTTTTTTTGTATGGGATCGGCATTTGTATAGCGTTAAGTGATCTGTGATATTAGTAAATTATGTAGGTACTATTAGTATAAGTTGGTTCTAAAGTTTGGACAATCACAAGAAATTACATGTGAAATTAACAAAACTTGATTATTTCTTTTAAATAGATCTTTTACTTTTAGTTCGCCTATAAAATTACTATCCAGTACATTATCCTTATAAATGAGATTTCTGCTGAGCAATCATATAAGTAGGCTGTGATTACAATTTTTTCATAACTTTTTTATTTTTTTATTTTAATAACAATTCAGTTGTACTTTCTATTGAATTGATAATTTCAAATTGAGTCATCCCCGTCCATTTGTCCAAAAATTAAACCAAAAGTATGCGTCAAAAACAGCATTTAACTCGCGTTTACTGTACATTTAACTACAAACACCACATTTCATATTAGTAATATCTTGTAAAATAACAAATAATGAATTAATAAGTAAAAGTATTCTCACATGGAACGTAACGTGTTGAGCGCCATACTACGAGTACTAAAGCAAATATACCCAATAAAAGCTCTACTAAAGTTGGCACAGATATTGAAAGTTACAAAATGTAAGGCATCAGTAGTGAAGGCCCAATAAATGAGTTTCACCTTGAACTGGCACAGTTACATCGAAATGCTTTGCCCAAGTTTCAAAAACCTGAATTTTGATTTCAATATTGGTACTTGTTTTACGTGATCTTTTAAGATCGCTTTATCTTATATTGGTAACTAGCGTAAACGTTTAAACGTTTAGTATAGATTTCTCAGAGATGACATTTTTCCCGCAGTAAAAAGTATACTATATATTGATCCGGATAACCAGCTAGCATCATACTAAACTTCATCAAAATCTGTCCAGTGGTTTTCTCATGATGCATGAAACTATATATTCGTCCTCTGTATCGATAATAATGAATATTTCAATAAGATACGGAAAACCAAAAAAATATTTAATGTACAGATTCTACTCACAATCAGTTAAAATATTATTATATAGATAGATATTTAGATTACAACGCTTTTATTACCTCTAGTTGTAACTTACTATTTATTTAAATATTTTTGGTCATAACATAATTAATAATTATAGTTTTAAATTATAAGTACGGTAAGTAGGACTGATGGATCACTTTTAGATGTAAAATACATTTTAAGACAAGTGAACTAACTATGTAATTAAATTTTGCGAGTTAATTTAACCCTTTTATTTAAAAAATTATATAACTCTTCGAACGTCTTGAATCTTTAAAAATTTATATGCGAATTTCTGTTAAGAATACGTTTTGACGAGTCCCAAAAATTACAATACAAAAGAAAATTTTAAATTCAGGCAATTATTTGTACTTATGACAAAATTTTTATTGATAACACTAGCCCAGTTAAATGGTGCGCGTAATACACGCAATAAAATCGGACAAGTGCGAGTCTGACTCGAGCACGGAGGTTGCCATACTAGTAACAATAAAACTATGTTATGTTTTAGATTACTTAAATACATATAAATATATACTTAAGACACCTACGAATGAAATAGCAAGGATGCCATTTTAGATTTTTGACTACGTAATCGTAAAAATATAAATTTTGATTATTATTTCACAAAACCTGTATGTACATCATAAAATTGTTACTAATTGTTAGCTATAATATTTTGTCATGTTAAACGGACTTATAGATTTTATACTCCGCTTGAGCTCTTCCACTTTTGAAACTCGACTTTCTTAAATATTTATCATTCTACCAAGGCTTTTTGATAAAATATTTATTTTAGCAACAAAGAGCTAATTAAAGGTAAGTTTTGTTCAAGATATTACTCATAAGTATGACGATAAGAAGAGAAGAATCACTATAGAAAAATGTATAAAATAAACATTGTTCTTTCAACAAATATTTTATATTGAGATAATTTGCCTGATGATTGTAAAAGATTTTTACTAAAAATCACCTTCTTAGTTTAAAAATATTGTTTAAAATAAATAAATATCTAATTAACCATGCATCCGATTGCTATGAAACTTTGGTGAGTGGTTCTGAAGGTTCGTGTAGCCTACGCTAGTTTAGTTTAGATCTATTGGAACCTATTTATGAACTCTTACTTTGCATACAATACGTTCTCACTATGCTAGCGCTAAATTGTTTATTTATTTATTTACTTATTATAGCTTAAGAAAGCTCTTCCCCTTGAGATGATACCATGTAATGACATATAATAGTTTTTCATCTCACAAAACTATCATATATAAGGGGGTAAAAGGAGGGGTGAAAGATTAAATGGAAAATCAATCATTTCTCAAGTACTTAAGGGCCAAATATTTTTTTATTTTTTATAATCCTTACCTACTTTTCTAGCCTATTCTATACTTACTGTTAAAACGTACCTAATAACAATGACGGAATTTGATTTCTATCACCCTAATTTAAGAATAGGAATATGAATAAAGTAATGGCCCGACTAGTCGGTGCTTTTTGCCGACTAGTCGCCGAATAAAATATAGATAGTCAGTCGGCTTTCCCGACTAATCGGCCACTAGTCGGTACATCTCTAATAACTAAGTATATATACATACCTAACTATGTACCTATATATTCCTACTGTGTATATAGGCTAGAGAGGTAAGAGAGAGAGAGGCACCGATATCTCTACAGGCTTCGATATACAATTAGTAGTCTTTTCTACATAAATCACAATTTAATCTGAATTTTAACTTACGAGTGGCCCTACTTTTACGAGTACCACGCAAGTTTTAAAGAACGTAATGAATTACAAATGTCGAAATTTAGGAATGCTACAGACTGTAGTGTACATAGTTTAACCATATATGTATGTATAATAATTGCCATTTTATTTGCAATTTATTTCACGAAGGTCGAACAGTAGTTCCAAAAATATCAATAATCTTGTAATTTATTATAATACTACTGAGTACCGTTGTAACTTTTTGATCGACTTTAAATAGGAAGAGGTACTAAATTCGGGTGTGTTTTAATTTCTAAAGAAAAAAAATATACTCTGTTGAATACCACTCTTTTATTTACTTCAATTCTCCCGAATTTTAATTTTTCGTCGATTAAAAATTAGCAGTTATTAAAATTATGTTTTTTACGCTGTCATCATAAATACTTACCATCCATTGGGATTTAACTTCTCCTTTTCGGCGTCCTTTGCGTCGTTACCGGTTCTCATATTTTGACAATTAAATTACAGATTAAAAACACTTCACTGTATTTCACTTAATTCACTGGTATCACAGCATTATCACTTGGATCCTTACTTATTTCTTATCACTAATGTAATTTTATTACTCTAACCTAATATACTATTTAAATAACAGGTTTAAAAAAAACTGGGATAAGGTCAATCTGAAAATAATGATAATAATGTAAATAAGGCTCTTTCGTCAAATTACTCAACTATCTATGCTTTTAATTTAAAAAAAATGTTATTTACTTATTAGTGATGTTCGCCTAAATTCCTTTATAAAAAAAAACAAATATTAATAAAACAAAAAAAACTAAGTAAATTGTCTAACTATAATAATAGAATTTAAATTAAATAACTATACGTATGAGATTTATTAGCGATAAGTTAATCTTTACTTTAGCTTCGTCAGTGAGAAACTGAGTAAAGGCTATATACAATTTTTATTATCAGGATAAACCTTTTAGATAATAGCGCACGTTTATACTGTGTCGATTATATGCAGACGACATGCGTGTTGCTACCATGTGACTCGTGATGTACTAGAGTATGCTGTATGATATGCCAATACATATTAATTATTAAGTGATGCATTTAATAGTGCTAAAACATCGATACATTTTTGATCGAGGTGCTAAATGATTTTTTACATATAAACAAAGTACGAGTACGTATTATTTTAGTTTTTTTTGAGCGAACAAAAATTATAGTAATCCGACTAATATTATAAACGTGAAAGTTTGTGAGGATCGATGGATGGCTATTGTATCTCTTTTACGTAAAAACCAATGAATAAACTTTACAGTAATATAGCTCATACATCAGAGTAATATATAGGCTATAATTTTTGAAATATATAGTACTAGCGACTCACTCTCGCTTCGCTCGGGTTCGTCCCTAGGTACATTTTAACGGTTTAGTATGAAATAGAAATCTTTGAATTTCTCGGTTTTTGTGTACTATAATATGCATGTATTCGTATTATACATATAAACCTTCCTCTTGAATCACTCTATCTATTGCTGAAAACTGCATTTAAATCCGTTGAGTAGTTTAAAAGATCTAAGCGAACAGATAGCGGAAGCGACTTTATTTTTTATACTATGTAAAGATAGTATGTTATCCTTTAGAGCCGTTCATCCGTATCATATTTTTTTCCGACACCTCCAACATTAATATCGTTATATTTTAGCCAATGTATACAAAAAATTAACAAATTATATACTTACTAAAACCTTCCTCGAGAACCAATCTATGTATTGGTAAAAACAGCATGAAAATCAGTGCAGTAGTTTTTGAGTCTATCGCGAACAGACAGACAGACAGACGCGGCGAAGGACTTTGTTTTATAATATGTATATGGTGATACACAATAGAAGTACGCGTTCGAAGCCGCTGGAAAACTCTAGAACTTCAATACTAGTACTTAATAATAGTATAATACAGTATACAGACTTACATCTAAAGGAAACTTTAAAAAACACATAGTGACCAACTACGAATAAATAATAAGTAGGTATTTATTCGTAGGTGACCAATAGTTTCCGTTGTGCACAATCAATTACATATCAAATTATTTTTGCAGAAATATTTCGCATAATATCTTAAACATAATGTTTAGGCGGGAACTAATATTTTTGTTTGTTTTTAATCGATGTGAGTAAACAACCTAAGCTTTGACATCAGATTAGATATAATATAATGATTGATAGATAATGAAAATTAAATTATGTAGAAAGAAAAAAGAAAAACTTCGCAATGCAAAATGTTTTTTTTTTAATATTTAAATTGGACATAAAAAATAAACCCAGTTCCGTAATGTGATGCTATAGAGCCTATCGAACTGGTAGTTACAGAGTAGGTAGTTAGTTAATAGTTTAAATAAACAAATTCTTCAACGTTATATATTGGTAACACATTAAAAACAAGACAATTTATCGTTACACAAAAAACGCCACGACATAATGTAAATGCTCTCATAACAATGAACATAACGCCTTGTAAATATAATTATCAAGAGACCTAGCATATTGTGCGAGAATATTTTTTGTTCTACTGTACACTGTCATGACGTGACCAGTATGAAATATTTTTTATTGTGAAGTATTTTTTTAATTCATATACAAGAATTATAAGTTATAATTGTTTTTTTTTAATAATAATATTAAGGGCTGAATCGCTAATAAAAAACAAATATTTCTTTATAAATTCATCATTGCTTATTTTTTTTAAACTTCAATTTAATCAACAGGTTTCTTCACAAAATGTGTAATATCAGTTATTGCAACATATGAAACGAATGACAACCACGAGGCAATGCTTGCGCAAGCGCAGTATGTTTATACAATATAATCTTCCCAAATTGTTTTTTTTTTTATATTTTAAACTAATATGTTTCAAATAATATATTATACGTTTTGGTATTATAATAATAATAAAAAAAAATTGTTCTTGTATGGTAGAACTTAACAACGTCTTTGAAAATTTGTCATAAGGATAATTAGGAATAACGTATGAAGACTCGGACAAAATCTAGTCTGTATCAAAGAAGTTGTTATTACGAAATAAATTTTCAGCATACATAAACCCATCCAGTTAGATGGGTTTACGTAAGCTTGTTAAAGATAATGTATGTACTTAAGCCAAATCTTATCGATTTTTGATTGGCGTTTGATAGACACTTCAAAATGATCATCGACTTCTACTTAGTAATTTATCTGGTAGGTATATATATACTTATAATTAAACAGTGAAACTAGGTACATATCTATAGTATCTAACAATACGAATCGATGTAAAATATAATAAATAAAAATAAAAAGAATTCTTTAAAATTGTTATATCTTAAACCGATTTTAAAAGAGGAGAAAATCTTTAATTCGTGTAGTATTACTTGTTATTTTTCCGCAATTTACTCCGTCTATACATTAAATCCAATACATTTAAGCATGAACAGAATGTAATCAACCCAACATTTATTTAACATTTTAATGTCAATCACTTTAATGTCGTCCTCAAAGGCTATATTGATAAAACTTTTACAACATCGAGTAAAAATTTCATACGTAGGAAACTTGTAAGGTTACCATGACCTCGATTACGCCCCAAATAATTCTGCTGATACTGAGATACTGCCATTGTTTGTATGTTTGTATGTTAATTATTAAAACCATCGCTGAGAGCATCGTGGAAAATATCAGTACATTTTAGCGACTGATATGACGATCGTGTTTGAAGAGTTAGTCATAAATCTGACAGGTCCATCTGCGCGGGTTCATCGTAACACGTGATAATCACTGGAGTTTGATAGTTGATAATTGATATCAATTAATCCTAGAAGCCATGAAACTAAAGAATTTAATTGATATAAATTTATACTTTGCTGTCAAAATGTTACTTTTAATAGCGGATGACTTTCACCTTATTACTAGGTATTCGAGCTATCTATATATAAATAGACAAAGACAAAACGGTTCCAGTACCTTTTCTTCTCTTTGTCAACCGATTTTTTTTTGTTTAGTACCTATTGGCGAGAGTAGCGTAGTGTTATCAAAAAATATATTGGAAACTTTTTTTTAGCGATGTGACACAAAATTATCGATATTTTTTAAATTTTACATTTTCTGTAGGTGATACTGAAATGTCAAAAGATTAAAATTATTTCATAAATTATTCAATGAACACGCTCAATTCTATTATAGTCAGTTTTTATTAAAGAATTTTGGTTTGGTTTGTTTTTCATTTTTATAAAAAAAGGAACTTATTTAAGTTGAAGTCGTAATATCATTTTAAATTCAAAAAGATAATAGTATTTTTTTTTATAAAGTTGAAGAAGACGGTCGACCAGTTTTGTTACCGTGTATTACATGAAATACATTAATGTACAATTCGTGATGAGCATTGTGTGTTATCAAACGCAAGTCATTTCCATTTGACCTAATATGTTATATAATGAAATGTCAAACTAAATGTAAATACATTGTGATGGCGGATTGATCGATTAAATGTTATTGGAAATGTCTAAGTAGTTTCACATATATAAAAGGTCAGACATGTATTTGAATGTAGTTAAAGATGAACTAGTAACATACTTCCACGCTATTGCGAGGTAAGCAGAGAGAATATAGACATAGAGACGTGTAAAACCTTAGTCTTTCCTTCACTATGATTAGTGAAAAGCATTTAAAACGGCGACAGCCAAAGTATAAAATAAAACCGAGACAAGCCCCGAAAAGATGTTTCGATACTTGAAAATTTTTAATATTAATATATTAAAAATAAAATTTTTAATTAAAAATTAATCTTAATAGATTAAACTCGTGTAAACGAGTGATTTTTTTTTTGAATAACAGTAGAATCGATTTTGAGAAATTTTTAGTTTCAAATGTAGATCTCTTAACAAAATATAATATGCATACGTACGTACATACGTGAAACCGTGTTTTAGGGTTTCATAGACAAATGCTTAAAACGGAATACTTATAATATCGTCATGTCCGTCTGTCATACTCACAGCCATTTTACACGAAGACTATTGAAGCTACATCGTTGAAATTTATATGTTTTTAAGTGTTATTGTGCCCAAGAAATAGTTGCCGAGTTATATGCTTCTAAAGCCGTAAACTTTGTGTCTCCATCTCCCTCCCCACCCCTTCTAACTTTTGAAGTAACGCTTGTTTTGAAGAAAAGTCTCAAAATTCTGAAAGAATTATGACCTTCCTGAATACTTATAACGAAGATTGTTTTAAAGAAAATACATGAAGTACTTTTTGGGGATGTGGGTTGTTTTCGGTTTCACGCGTTTCTGCCAAAATTAACTTCTCAAAGTAATATTATATTATAGTAAGAAATACAAACTTATTTATGCTGTCCATATAATATATATTATAGATGGGTAATTATTTTATTTTTTAACGTAACAAGTTACCTAGTACAAGTATGTAGCATAAGAGTAGAATACTTAAAACGAATACACGTCATTGTAATAGTATATCATATACAGAGTAGAATTAATTTAATTAAAATAAAGCAAATTTCACTTACATTATCCCTGTATTGCCACAAATAAGTAAAAGAATCGAAAACCAGATTCGATATTTATATGTGATTTAATTTAATTAATACATATATAATTAATATAGGCAAGTCAATACGTACTTACATGATAAGAGCCAAATCACTAGTGTATATAAATATCCATATTTAAACCACTGAAATGCGACAATTAAGAAACAAAGAGACAGTAGAGTGTACCTACAAGGTCTCAAAATTATATTATTTCCAATACAAATAAAAAATATTAATTTTACATTAAAAGTATTCAAAACAGACAAGTGCAAATCTGAATCACACACCAAGGGTTCCGACATGAATAGCAAAGATACATTTGTATTTCATAATATTTATATAAGAAACAAAATTATTCTTGCGGACGATCAAAAAATCCTCATATATTGTATACCTATCTCAAAAAGAACTCAACGTTACTTCTTCAAACTAATTTTCGTTGATGGTATAAAAAGTAAGAAGCAAGTTATACTACTCTGCAACTATAGGCTTATATGACATAATAACACTGAAAAAACATTACAGATTTTAAAGACCTTTCAGAAACACGCCTTATGCCATGTTTTTATTTTCACCCCTCCGTTACATAATTTGACTACAAAATTGTCTCTCGTTTCATATTGGAAACGTATTTACCAAATTACAACTATGCAAAAAAAATGTTTTTGCAATATAGTTTGACGACACGTTTGGCTCAGTTTGTAGGGCCCCTACTTGCAGTGCTAGCGGTCGCGGGTTTGAGTCCCGCTGGGGGCATTCATTTGTGTGATGAGCACGGATGTTTGCATTACAGTCATGGGTGTTTATATGTATAATATGTATGTATTTATAGTTATATATGTGTAGTGTATCAACTATCTGGTATCCATAACACAAGCCTTGTAGCTTACCATGGAACTACATGGTGCTGTGTGTTAATGTCCCAACATATTTATTTATTATTTACCAAATTGCAACTATGCAACATTTTCTTTGCAATATAGTTACAATTTACTCCGAGGCATTATTAATAAATAAGACATATAGATACGCGACAGTATAATGGTGAGATATTTGCTTTTTGGCAACGGAACCTTAAAAAAGGGAACTGCATAATTTTATTGCATAACTTCATACATGGCAATGATCCTTTCATGTTATGCGTGAGCACTAAAGATAAAGTACTGATTCCGTCAGTACATTGCAAGCCTTAAAGGTCTATGAACACACCTATACAAAAAAATACATATTTCTTTTATTATGTACTAAATGAATAAGCAGTAAGATTTCGAATGAATGTGGTAACAGTACCTGTTCTCGTTTCCTTTCAATATTTAATATATTCTTTAATAGGTATTTAATTAGTACTAGCTCTCGGCTTCACTCTCGTGGTAGATACGTCACTAAAATGTTATAAAATAAAATTCATCATTTGTGTTCATCTAGTTTATAAGTTTCTATTTGATCTATACATAAAATAAAATTCTAACTAAGCCAAATCTGTACATTAAATATTTTTTGGAAAATCTTATTGAAATAGACAATATTATCGATAAATGGGCCGAATCTATAGTTATTAGAATTTTTGTCTGTCTGTCTGTCTGTCTGTCTGTCCCGCATCATGGAAAAACCGCTGGAGGGATTTTGATGAAATTTGGTATGGTTGATAGCTGGTTATTCGGGTCAACACATAGGATACTTATTACCGTGGGAAAATATCTCATTTCTGAGAAAAAAAATGCAAAAACTGCAATGTAAGAGTATACTAATATGTATAACCTAATAATTTGGTTTTTGGTCACCTGAACGCGGGCGGAGTCGCGGGCAATGCTAGTTTTCATAATAATAATGTAATGTGGAAATTAAACGTTTTTTGTTACAATTCGTCGTTGATTAGGTACATTTTTTTTTATTTTACAATATTTGGCAACCATGTTACGATATTCCAACTTAAATAATGTTGCAAAGCCAAAGCAGTTTCAAAACATTAATATTATAATAAAAAAAACGTAAACACACACGTCTTTTTTGTCTTTTTAAGTACGATGTACGTATTCATTTCTATAGACTATACCATTTGTATTTATCCTGTAACCAAGAAAACTTATTGAATCCAGTAGGTACTATGAGTTACATCAAAATTTTTCGATTTATGTTTATAAATTAACATGGATGTGTTCGACGCTCGTATGTATGGGTAGTTCAAAATCGGAAACTTATCTTCTTCAAATTTTAATTTGGGAAGATTGTTTTAAGAGTGTATCATTGATTTTTTCACAAGTGTTATAAATTAATTAACACCTCTAGGTAAATTTCTAAGAAATTAATTAATTTTCTAAAAAATCTATTGTTAACTGTAACGCCGTCGGGTCCGCGGTCGTGGAGGGATTAATCAGAAAATGTAAATTATGCAGACAATCATTATTCCAGTCTAAAAAGCTTGGTACAACATGTTAATAAACATAAACAGTTATTGCCGTTACATGCATGAAGGTGAAAGCTAGCACAACGGTTGCAGATTTCAGACAAAATTTATAATTTCTATAGGTACGAGGCTTAGTTACATAGTAAGCCTTCGACAAACCTTCAAAATATGATATGAGAATAAATATTTTTATCTTTAATTTGTGTTGTTATAATACTATTTTTTTTGTTTGAGCTAAGTTGGGAAGAGACATTAATTTCAACTTACATGTAAAATACCTGAATTATCAAGCTCCATTACAAAAAACAGCTTTTATAATACAATGTCATATTATTTATAATATTTAAGAATTATCATTTATTTTATCATTTCTTTGTTCCCAACGTTTCGTATGCTTTACATGGACATTTCCACGGTAGAGATGTAGGACATAAAAATAAAATCGCGAAAAAATCCGAAAGAACATTTCTTTTAAATGACAAATATTCGTGTAAATCCTAAGACAGTATTATTTTATGCTAGTTTAGCTAATTGGGTTATGGGTAGGAACGAAGTTAGCGACCGTCATTTTATAAACAAACGTACATGTATTTGTAATGCCTACTTACAAAAATCATCGCGACATGCTAAAAGACTGTTCACATAACTTCCTTATATGCTTCGATCAACAAGTATTGTTGATCGAATCTTATATGTATTCTATTTCAATGCGCAATTCGTTTATTTAGCTACACCAATGATTTTTTTAACTAAAGTGACCGTGATATAATGTATTATGTTTACAGACTATAGTTCTGTAAATTACATAGCATTTGTCTGAAAAGTGTTAATGAATCAACATGTGAAATAAAAATATTATAAGTAGGCAAAGACAAAACAGTTCAATACCTTTTCCCCCTCTGTTTGTCAATCGATTTTTTTTGGTTAGTAGCTATTGACGAGCTTTAAAGTTATCCATGAAAAAAAATTGGCGATTTTTTTTTTTGGGTTATTAATAAAATATTTTAAGAACCAGTTTCTAGCTTTTAAACCAACGTATCTTACAGCAATCTTTATTATTATTATATCGTAATCATAAAAAAGTCGAAACTATTCATTAGTAGAAGAATTTTAAAGAATTGATTTAGTACTAGAATAATATAATAATAACTATATATATAAAATATAATAATAACTGTAATAGCAAGATTACATCTTGATGTTCTTTTTTGAATTTTAATTGAACATAATGATTTCTTATTAGGTACATATAAAGAACCGAGCGCAAAAACAAACTACCTAATTGCTTAGTGTTCTAAAAAAACTTAGTAGATCATTGATCGTTCATCTTTTCCTTCTTATGTGATGTATTGGGTTTCCCTCCGCGCAAATATTTTTTGAACATAACCTGTCATATGTCAATATTATATTTAAATTGTTCGATCAGAATGTCTGTCTAATTTTTTAAAAGTAAATTACGAAACGCTTATATTATCTGTTATATTGCGACTAATTCATACAGGTTTTTCACATTAAATTAACAAAGATAACATAATCCATTTTTTTCTACTAACTGGAAGCTCCCGCGTTAAGATAGAAGTTTTATGGAAAATAATTAAGTAGACGTGTTTGGTGCATTTTGTCATAGGAAAATAAGGATCCTCGCGGAAAAAAATGGACTTAAACAACAAATCGTTTGTAATGCAACGAAAATAAAAACATCTTTTAGCCTGCATTAAATTAAAAAAAAATCTATTTGCTTACAAAACAAATATCCGACCAATAAGAAGTCCACGCTCTTTATAGCCTTGACCGGATATTTTGTACTTAAATATAAAATAATAAACCTGCATCATAAATATTAATAAAACTGAAGGTACCTACTACATTATCTACACAAATACATAAAATTCAAGTGTTTGTAATGTCAAAATAGAAGCTTTTTAATAAATGCGTACGAAAGAGTATACGGTACTTAAAGAAAAATATAATTTTTAAAATTTTTATTTGTCTGCCTGTTTGTTCCGGCTTATCTCCGAAACTGTTGGATCAATTTTGACGGAACTTTCACTGGCAGATAGCCGATGTTATAAGGAGTAACTTAGGATAGTTTTATTTTAGAAAAAAGGTAAATTAGTGTTCCATGCAAAAAATTAAAACTCATGAAATTGTGAACAAAATCCGCGTACCTAGGGAACTATCCGCGCGAAGCGAGGATAAGTCCCTTGTGTATATTAAAATGCATCATACATTATTATAAATCGCATTCTAAGCATGTTAAAAAACTTGTATTATATGTATCATGTATATGTGTTATTAATATAGATGGAATGTCATGTCACGTGTAATTTGCAAATAATGGTTATGAATTGAAATATAAAAACAAAACTAACAACTTATCCACATACACATTATGCAGTGTTGGAAGCCTTTATTAAACTAATTACTATTCTTACGTAAATCCAGATCACAGTCTTAAATTCGATTATTTTAATAAATTGAATATTTAACTTGATATAGGCATAGCTTCTTACATTTAATTATAGTGTAATTATGTGAATATTTTTTTTATCGATGTATGAGGAAAGTAAGCGAACATCACTATTGGAAATATTGTACCAACACGAAAGTAATAACATTGAAATACTGTCACATTCAATTTCAAAATACTGAGGTCTTTCTTTAAATGAAATATAAATAACATTGACTTACAAAGCATTTTTAAGCAGTCCAATTTTTAAAATCACTTATTCACTGGTCACTATATCACAATTACGAATATCTGCACGTTTAATGCATGTTTTTATTGTTTTGCGAAATGAAAATAACAAAAACATAACCTATCGCCTCCACGATCTTCATGTGTCATTTAAATACTGAATTAAATTGAAGGTTGAATGAATTAACAGCTGATAGGTGTGGCATTTGCAAAAATTGCTTTTCTACTATTGTAAAAATTATTAATTATAGTTTATAATTTATTTTAAAATAATATGTTCTTACATACATATGCATAAAATAAATAGATGCCGTTTAATAAAATTACTAAGGTAAGCGTGACATTGACGAAGTAAAAATGCTCAACTGAAAGTAATTAAAAATAAGAGAATTGATTGAAGGTAAGCGATATCGATGTAAGGTTTATATTTTTTTATAGTAACAAAATATTCTACGATAATGTTTAATTCAATTCAATAGCTTACAATTTGTGTCAAATAAGCTTTGATAAAATGTTTTTTTTGAACGATAGGCTTGCGCTTGATTACAATCAGCGCTGGGAAGCACTGATGAGGTCTAGGTTGGAGCGCGCATGCCTAGAAAAATGCCTGTTCACTCTAGCCTTGAAGGTACTTGGATTGTAGGTGTCAGGAAACACGGGTGCTGGAAGGGTGTTCCACTCCTTAGCAGTTCGATTCAGAAACGTAGAACTGAAGCGTTTCGTGCGAGTTGGTTGGATTTCTGCCACATAAAGATGTCAGCGCCCACGACTTCTCGCAGTTCTGTGGTAAAACGGTGAGGGGGGCACAAGGTTGTGAAGTTCCTGCGCGCACTCCCCAAAGTATATCCAATAGAAGATCGATAGACAGGCGACATGATAAAAAGTCATGTTGAATATTTATTTTTAATGGTAACAAAATATTCTACGAAAATATTTAATAATATTCAATTCAACGATTTGCTAGCAATTTATGTCAAATATGTTTTGATAAAAATTAATTTTGTCACCCTAAGGTACAGTTGTTACATGTTAACAATGCAACCGTTAAACTAACTTCAAATGAAATTGGTTAAAAAAAGTGATGTGAAACATCTATTGGTATTGGTGCGCCTTGTTTGTAAAATCGACTCGTTTTATTACGGCAAACGGTGGCGTGATGATTATAGACGGTCATGCGATCATGCCTGTTTTACACCATCGCTCTTGACTCCCTTGTGTGTGCGCGCTCGTATAATATACTCACTCCATTGTAAAACAGTCTCTATTAAAACACTTACATATTTTCTATTCTATATAGATGTTGCACATCTGCGGGCCGTCCCGTGACGGCCATTTTTTATTCAAATGGCCTATGGAATTACTCCCTAGTAAGGAAGGAGTATGTATGTGAATTGTGGCTCTAAAATGTTTATTATAGACATTTATAATATTTTTCTTAAAAAAAATAAGAAACTATTGATAAGGGATAAAAAATAAACTATTCGATAAATGTTTAGATCATTGTTTGTTTTAATTATGAAATGTTATTCTTCGCTAGATCGAATCAAATAAATCTTAGTTTTTAGCCATTACACATACAGATAAAGATCATGGGTTCAAGTTTCGGGTCGTAGTTGTTTCCGTACATGCACTAATACAACATAGATTAAAAAAAAAGAAAAATATTTAATGTTTTGTAAAGGAATAAAGTTAATTCATATTCTATATTGAATTATCTCAACTATAATTTCGAATCTATAACAGAATTATTTATAATGCAATTGCAATAGACATAACCTCCTATTAGATTAAGTGTAAATTCCAATGTCATTTCTCTTCATTTTCTTAATGCAAAAATACAGGCTATCGTATTGGTAGTATTAACTACTACAGTGTAATATTTACTCAGATATGGCAACATTTTTGTGCAATGTCAAAAGTCCTCAGAATATCATATCAATGTCAATTCAATTAAAAATTTTAAAATGAGCGCGATTTATGTAATCGTATTTTGGTGATTTCCAAGCGTGTTATAATTGTGTGACATCGCTTACACTTTTAATATTATATTAATATTTATAAGTTTAAAAACCTAAAAGAACTGTACTGTGAAAATATTAATGTACGAAAATTTTTCCATAACAATCTTAATATATTTAAAAGATATTTTTTTTAACTGAACCCAAAGTAGTTAACTAGCTGACTTGTTATCTGTATTGATATTATAATCAGTTTCTTTTACCGCTAAACTAAGTTTACTCACCACTGTGGAGTTAGAAAGCTTACGGAAAAATGACTGACTGTGAAAAAGATTTGTTTCGGGATACTTGGGTGCGATATTTAGGTAAAGAATTATTATAATATATTCAATCTATATTTTGGTCATAAAAAGACCGATGAATAATTTAAATTCATTTTTAATGTTATTATGTAACAATATGTGAGAAGAGTTTTGTTTCAAGTTACAAAATACTTGCTATGTTAACTTTATAATTTTGTAGTAAGAAAATGTGATTTTATTTTAAACTAAATAAATAAGTCCATGTTTTAGTGAAAACGATTTTTCATATTCTATTAAATATTCTTTATTTTAAATATAGTTTTTTTTTAAATTGTAATGTAATAATTACTTCATAAATTGTGGCTTAATATTTATTCAAATAAAAATAAATGAAGATAACAAACATCAATTAACATTTACTACTACTAGACAGATGTTACATAGTATATTGTACATATTTCTAATAATTACAATCCATAAATCCTTAAAATATGAAACTGTGGGTCCATAATAGTTATAAAATAAAATGAATATCTTACCCTTCATCCTTTATAATGTAGTGATCACTAAAGAGATCCATTTTCAGGTTATGCTAATGAAGTGGGAGAGTCCTTCCGTTCACTGGTGCCTGTTAAGGTGGTCCGTGCAAGCTATGCCCTAGCGTTCGCTTATGTCCTGGCTGACACTGGGGACAAGAGTTGGAAAATGATTAGAGTATATAAAATTTTTTTTTTGTTTTCATATAATATTACTATAGTGTTATTTTTGTAAATATGTTATAATATTGAGTCTATATTATGCAATATTATTCAAGTTAAATATTTTTTAGCTAAATTTCTATATCTTAGTTTGTGTTATGATATTATACCACACTATTAAGTAAATTGTAAGAATATTATTCAATTTAATTTTGTGTTTTGAATTTTCAGAAAGATGGCACACCAAAGAAGGTTCTATTAGAGACAGGAGATGCATTGTTGTGGCAAACACTGGCATCTGTGGCAATACCAGGCTTTGTAATAAATAGGTATGTAAGAACTTCAAAATGTATTTGACCAACCATAAGTTAATTTTTAATTAGTATTTAAAATAAAATAATATTATGTTTTGTTTTAAAATACTATTAACTTAAAATTTATGGGTATTTAAATAGTTTTACTTAAAAATGCGCCTGAATAAAATTTCATAGCAATAGCATTAGTAACAAGTTTTGCTCAGTATATAAACTACATAATATTCGTTATTGTTTATTATGTTTTGTTTTACCTTTACGATTTTTAAGTTAACGATAGGCGGAAAGCAAAGTGGAGTAAACATCAATTTATTTTTACTTTGTTTAAAAAAAAGTTAAATTTAACACCTAATGAATATGTTCTTTCAGGTGATAATTAACAGAGTGCTTACGAGTAGGTATATTTTGGGGTTTTGTAGCCAAAAGTTAAAACGAAACCTTTATACATTCCTCATATTAGTCAGTCTGCCCATTTGTCTGTCAGTCTAATCATTTCATTCTGGGACTGTGTTTGACTTTAATTCATTTTTTCTTTCAATTTATATTTTTTTCTTTTAACTAATAAGTAAATGTGTTTATTTTACAGAATATGTGTGTATTCTCAGAACTGTCTGCAAAAGAATGTGCCAAAACTACCTCCGACACCTAGGAAATTGTTAACTGTAGGAATTGGTTTAGTATCCATACCTTTCATTGTTCATCCCATAGACGATTCTGTCACATTTTTAATGACCCATACATATAGGAAATGGGTTCATGCGTAATACTTATACTAAATGATTAAGATGTGCAGACCGTAAAGAAAATAGTGATTGAAGTTTAAAATGGTATTATAATTAGCTGCTTATAATATCATTTCTTCCTTTATGCCCAAAGTATATGCAATAAGGAGCTAAATAAATTTATTAGGCCTAGTCAAAGAACTATAAAATCTCATCAGTAGAATTGAAAATATATATGAATATTTCATTCAAAATAAAAGACAGACAAAAAAACAAGAAAATTTAGACAGACAAGAAAAATTATAGAAAAAATGTTTTTCTAAAATTGACTATTTGCTTAATTTACTATTCTTTACGTCCCGTCTTTCTTATTCCCTTAGTCTGATTAGTAAATAGTAATACAAAATAATCGTGCCATATTAAATTGTTTCCCGCCAATACCAATGTCACATTGACATTTCATTCAATAGTTTGTTTATCAGAATATTTTTTCTGTACGCATTAAATAATCTCTTGTTTATTTATTTTGCATAATGTTGCGTCAAGGTAAAAAATAAATAAAACAAATATACTCTTTAAATAACTTAGAATCAACATTTAATGATCTGAAATATATTGATGAAATAGGTTTAAATAATAAATCATTATTAATATATATTATATATAACTAAATATTAAAAATCCCGCAAAACGCACAAAAGAATAATAAATGGTAATGGTCTACACTCTAGTATAATATAAATAATATATTTTAGTTTAAATGGAGAAGTTTCCAATGTTTTTTATACCTATATTGATTATAAAAATGTAAGAGAAATATAACAAAAATATGAAAGAATTTATTAAAATATCTCAGCAAATATAAAAATTGTGAAACTTTAAAGTTGCGCTTGTAAGAATAATTTCGTAACGTCACACGACCTGAATGACTGAAATTTATTTTCCTTTCTCAGTCATTTATCGATATCCATTGCGTTAAATATAACTCACGAAAGTTTAACCCCCCCCCCCCCATTGCTAATTTTAAAATGAGTAAGGATTTTGAATGATGGAAGTATGCACATACATGTTAGTTTTAATTTAATAATAATTTTTATGTCAATTATTTATTTTCGGTAGATAAAGAGACATAGTATATAAACTTATATAGAGTTAGAAATTAAAGCAAATATTATTATGAGAAATATTTGCCAATATTAAATATATGCAACGGCAAAGTGAATAATTTGAGAGGCTATTAGCAAAAATTGCATTATGATATTTTTTTCTTTTAAAAATAAATGTATCTATTTTATACTTTTGCGAGGTAAGTGGCTTAATATTGTTCAATTATTATTTTATTTATAATATTTTTGGAAAATTATATATAACTAGCATTTCCCGCGGCTCCACCCGCGTTCAGATGACGAAAAAGCAAATTCTTAGGTTTTACAATATCAGTATACTCTTACAATGCAGTTTTTGTATTTTTTCTCAGAAAGGAGATATTTTCCCGCGGTAAAAATATCCCATATGTTGACCGGATAACTAACTATCATCATACCAAATTTTATCAAAATCTGTCCAGTAGTTTTCTCGTGATGCGGTAACAGACAGACAGACAGAGACAAAAATTCTAAAAACTATAGATTCGGTTCTGTATCAATAATAATGTCTATTTCAATAAGATTTTCCAAAAAATATTTAATGTACAGATTCGGCTCCGTTAGAATATTATTATATGTATAGATTTAAGCAAATTTTATTTTTAGAATGTTTCATGGAATGTAATGATGAATAATACCAATATTTGGGCTCATATTAATATAATTTAGTACCAATGTATAATATATATTATTTGTTTCTATTATTACTATAATATTTAATAATTTCTCAGTTTTATATTATAAGTTAAAAAAATATATTATTTTTAATTTTTATTCAATTAATAATTTATTTATTGATTTATTTTGCTTTATATTGCTTGTCAATTTTCGGACTTTTACGCTGGCATGGCATTTGTGATGCAAAGGATTGCAAAGTGCTCTTAGACATTATATTTAATAAAATATTACATAGTGCGCTTTTACCCTAAAATTTAAATCTAATTAAATCTTTATAATACATTTAGTGAATTATTACTATATTAGTTAAATAACTGCAGTAGTCTTGTAGAGCTTATATTATAATTATGAGTAGAAGTAGAATTTCTATGAGAGCTATTGTTTCTGGTGACACCAGCTGGCGCTACTGGCGAGTGAGGTCCTATCGCTGTCGTTAAAAAGTATTTGTTAGTGCAACAGGGCCAATAAATTTAATATAATAATTATAATTGTTAGAGAGTTCTATCAGGATTTTAATTATAATTATTAATCATAACCAAATAAATAAAATATTGACTTTTTCTTAACTCCTATTTGTTAAACCAATAAGATTTATTGTGCCGTACCGTGTGTGCCGGATTTAGTCAGGAATGGTACAATCTTTACAATAATCATGAATATTTGTGAAAAAGCGCGATAAAAAACTTGCAAACAGTAAACGTTCAGTATCATTTTACATTTGTAGAGACCTCACTCTGCACTAGCGCCCTCTCGCGGAGAATTTAAGTGCGGTAGCTCTCATTATTTTAGAACATTCCTTAGTATATCCATGTAGTACCACAGATTCATTATTTACGGATTTAAAATGGAGCCAAATTATCCAAAGCAGGATTTTTATCTGTTTTATGTGAAGCCTTTTTTTATGTTTGACTACTAATATTGTCCTCTGCATAATACGTTAACAAGAAATTATAATATGAAAGTGTATAAATATATTCTTAGGTCTGTTCGTTAAATTAATGCCCGCTTTGAAAAATGCCGCGTGCCATCATGTTGCTAAATATTAAAAAAAAAAAAACGTTTTGAACCAGAAGCTGTTTGATAGCTAATCAAAGAATATTGTTAGTTTTCTTTATTATAAGCACATGTACTGTAGTAGTGCAGAATTTAGAGAAATGTTATAGCTATGGAGAAAAGAAATTTATATCTTCAATAGAAATAAATATTAAGTCATTTTTCTTATAATAACAATCTAGGTAATTTTGTTATTTTTTTATTACCGATTGATTAAAAAATTAATCATTGGTTTTAGAACCATTCCTGCTGTACTTTAGGTGTGCGACACTAATTGAGCGAACGGAATATTTGGCTATTAACTATTATAAAGACAAACGTAATGATGTTAGGTGATAAAATATTACTAAACTTAACTTATCAGTACCAAAATAAAATCCAAATAAAAAAATCTTTGATAAGAATGAGGTGCTGCTTATTTTTGTAATGAATGGTTATAGACCTTCAGTACAAGTTTTTCAATTCAGTGAGAACTTAGCCAATATGGGCCATTCAAGTATTACGTAACCCCTAAGCAAAGCTGTTACTCACCCCTCCTATGCTTACGTAAACACGCCTATATTTTGACCCCCCCCCCCCCCCCTCATGTCATCAAAAATAAGTAAAGCAAAGACCCCTCCGCCCGCCCCCCTTTAGTATATATATTAGTGTATTTAAAATTTGAATGGCCCCCTAAGTAAAAATTTCAGTAGGTACCTACTGTACCAAACACGATTGTCAATAAAAATTACGGATCCAGATGTTTTTGATTGTAGAATTAACCACAATTTTTAATTATTTCACTTAGGCTGTGATTTTATTCCAACATTTCCAAAAAATTAAAAATTTAAGTATTAGTATTAATTGTGATACATTTTATTTATTACTTAAATTAATTCATAATACAAAGCAATGAATTATGGATTAATAGTATTGTTGATCTGTTATTTAGTCTATAATTTTAATTTTTAAAATAAAGAGTTATAAAAATTATATGTTATTATTTCAACCTAGTTGTAATTAATTAAATAATACCTGGGGTTTTTGTACTTTACGTATTTATTTTCAAAAAGCAAATGTTAAATAGGAATGATGGGAAAATGTTTGAGAATTATTGTAATTTATAATGTCATATTATTATCGAAAAATAGAATAAAAAAATATTAAGAAATAATTTTAGTCTCGCTAAGTTTCTTTTGCCAGTTTATTTCAAGAGCTTTATCTTTCCGAGCTGGTGTTAGACTCATGATGATAAGTAAAATATTGTTATAATTTACAAGCAGCACAAAAAAAATCAAGTGAAATACGGGTTAGTCATATAATTAATACTCGCACATAGGTAATATAGACATTTTTACTTTATTATATAAATATATCTAATGTTTAAGTACGTACATAATTTATATATCGACGACACGTTTGGCTCAGTTTGTAGTGACCCTACTTGCTGTACTAACGGTCGCAGTTTCGAGTCCCGCTGGGGACATTCATTTGTATGATGAGCACGAATGTTTGTACTCCAGTCATGGGTGTTTATATTTATAATAAGTATGTATTTAAAGTTATATA
This sequence comes from Brenthis daphne, assembly GCA_947093115.1. Lineage (NCBI taxonomy): Eukaryota > Metazoa > Arthropoda > Insecta > Lepidoptera > Nymphalidae > Brenthis > Brenthis daphne. The sequence continues at coordinate 28,082,128 of OX352471.1, read as the reverse complement.
TGTGTAGTATATCAATTATCTGGTATATAACACAGGCCTCGTAGCTTACCATGAAACTAGATGGTGTTGTGTGTTAATGTCCCAACATATTTATTTATTATTATAAAATAGGAATATTTAGATGATATCTTCTGGATTCTATATTCCTAAGGATACTAAAAAACCGTATCAAAATCTGTTGCGTAGATTATGAGAGATTTAAGCGCACAAACAGACGAACGCGAATAACGACGTTTTTTTTATAGATTGTAGGTAGAGTTGGTTAATTAAATATGTGACAGTGTATTTCTTCTTCTGATAAGTTACTGCGGTAATGGATGAAAGAAAAAAGAAATAAACTAATCGGGCAAGTGCGAGTCTGACTCGCACTCCAAGCGTTCTATAGCATTTAGGACACAACGTTTACGATTTAGGAAATATATAACTCGGTAACTATCGACTTTTAAAACATAAAAATAACTTAGTAACATCACAGATCATATAATACTATACAAGATAACATCTATCTCAATTTTAAAGATCTATTCAGAGATCAAAAACCAAAATATTATAAAGAGGCAAAGTTCTGGATCTACTGAACCGATTTAGATGAAATTTGGTAGGAATATAGTTCGAGACCCGGAAAAGGACATAGGATACTCTTTATCCCGGAAATCATCCTTTGAAGAGGTGAAAATGGGGATCAAAGTTTGTATGGGGAATCAACCTAGGGACGAGTCCGAGCGATGCGAGACTAAGTCGCTATTAGATAAATATAATTGAAGTGTCTGTTTGTAATGTCAAATTAACAGCTTTTCTCTATATAAATAAAAATAAATCTTGGTAAGCGCATAACTCAAGAATGGCTGGACCAATTCGGCGAATTTTTTTTTCGTATGTTCCTTAAGGTCCACGGAAGGTTTTAATAAAGAGAAAAAATGAAAAATTAACGAAAAAAAATTACATGGCTAACGCTAGCTAATTTAACTAAGCGAGCGAAGCGAGGGTGAGCCGCTAGTATAATACTATACAAGGTAACATCTATCTCAATTTTAAAGATCTATTCAGAGATCAAAAACCAATGAAGAATCCATTTTTTCATCCCCACAGTATTGAATGTCACCCCTAATTTTTTTATAATTCTTGTAATTTGACAACAAAAATTATTGTCTAGCGGTTCACTTGAGGCTCTACTAACCAAATTTCAATACTACGTATAGTTGGCCAATAATCTCGAAGTAAAATAGCTGTGGCAAACGAACAGATTGACATGGCAAAATTTTAAGGGTTTTGTTTTTAGTCGTTTGCAATGGAACTCCGAATTCTAAAAACATAGGTACATAACATTTTTCGTTTATAATATTACCAATAATAACAATTTTAGTCCGCCATATGCTAAATTCTAGAATTTATAATCAAGCAATTAAATCGTGTTTGTGTTATTTGAGTAATGAAGTTCCTTGCTCTCATAATAACAACCATTATAGATAAGATATGCTTAGTGAGTGGTGCTCGAACCTGCTTGTAATTTACAGTTTTTTATTATAGGTGGCTCCTACATGCTTATGTGAGGTGACATCTGCGTATTATTAACGTATAGCGCTCTATTTAAATAAATTATCGATTCAAGTTTCGCGATCTGAGTGGATATCATTTAGGCCGCTAGTTGAACGGCGCTGTTTAGTTAAGAGACTAGGCTGTTAATTGAACGGCTAATTTAAGCTAGTTGGCTGCGACATATATATTCTTAGGTAATGTCTGTTCGTTAAATTAAGCCCCCTTTGAAAAATGCCGCGTGCCATCATGTTGCTAAATATAATATATGAAATTAATGAATATATATATATATGTACCTCGACAACGACTGTAACGATTTTTAAGTTTGTCTATATATTGGTTTTCTACCGGTGGTAGGACTCTGTCAAGCCTGAGGAGTCCGATTGGATGGGTACCACCCCCTTATAAATATTTCTCCCGCCAAGCAACAATGATTGCATTGTTGTGTTCCGGTTTGAAGGATAAGGTAGCCAGCGCAATAACAGGCAAGAGGCATATTATCTTAGTCCTCACAGTGATAACGTACCGGCGGTTCTGCAGTTTTGTTACGTAAAACCTAAGTGCATAAACCGTAGGTGTTATGCGTGACAGGTACCGCTTTCCATCAGGTGAGCTGTCTGCTCGTTTATCACTGAGTACCATAAAAAAAAAGAAATACATAGGTGTCTTTTCTGAAAAAGCGCAATCTTTATAACTTATCCGAAAAACGCTCTTGAAAGCGAAGCTCTGTCGCCCAGGTACTATTATTTATATTAGGACTTTTATTTCCAAAATGTAGAGCTTTTACTTTAAAGAAATACCTCTAGAATAATATAATATAGAATATTTGATTAGTGTTTAATAAGTGAGTATAACAGGTACTTGAGTGATGATAAACATTTTTTTTACCGACGAAAAAAAGGAGGAGATTCTCACATTTTTTTTTGTTACGCATGACCATTTAAATTCGAAAAAATATCCACTCTTAAGTGAAAATAAAAGATAATTTATTTTTCCCCAACTGAATTTTTAAAATACATTCTTTTTACTTTGCTACTACTATGTATGTCCAGAATAAAAATGAAAACATATTTAAAAAAATAATAATAAAATCCGACTTCAAAAAAAAAACACTAAAAAGTAAAAAATAACTTTTTTTCTTGGTGGTTTTTTAATTGGTAGTTTTCACTTACTTATAAGTTATAGGTAACTACATTCAACTCAGAAAACAACAACATCGATATTCAATTAGTTTTCAATACATTTTTTTCTTTTTAAATAAAACTATCTTTTCGGATTTTTTCGCGGATTTATTTGGATTTTTGGTTTTCGACGATATTTTTTTCTTGTAAGTTAAAAATTCATATATAAAGTAGGTACGCAAAATAAATTTAGAAAGTAATAATAATTTAAAAATGAATATATCCCTCCAGGTAATTTCTAAGAAATTAATTAAAATTCTAAGAAATCTATTGTTACGGGGTGTCCGCGGCCGTGGAGGGATTAAAATTAACACAGACGTTCGGTCAATTTACTTTCCTGGCCTGTTGACATTGTTTGCGTAGTAATTTAGATGCATTCATTGAAGATAAGATATTGTGTTTAGAAATATTTTTGCTTAAAAAAATTAAAAATTGTACGAACGTCCATGACACAACTAAACAAATATTTTCCCCTCTGTAGAAATTATAAATAAACAATTCAAGATAAGGTTAATGTAGTTTTAAATTATTCTGATAAAACTTACCTTATAATTGCGCTTTAAACTATCTCATATATGTATATAATAATAAAATAAGTAAATATGTTGGATCATTAATACACAACACCATCTTGTTCAATAGTAAGCTACGAGGCCTGTGTTATGTATACCAGATTGTTAATACACTACACATTTATATAACTTTAAATGCATATCTATACATATAATAAAATTCTAACTAAGCCGAATCTGTACATTAAATATTTTTTGGAAAATCTTATTGCAATAGACATTATTATCGATACAGAGGCCAAATCTATAGTTTTTAGAATTTTTGTCTGTCTGTTTGTCTGTCTGTCTGTTACCGCATCACGAAAAAACTATTGAAGGGATTTTGATGAAATTTGGTATGATGGTATCTGGTTATCAGGGTCAACATATAGGATACTTTTTATTGCGGAAAAATATCTCATTTCTAAGAAAAAAAACCAAAAACTGCAATGTCAGAGTATACTAATATGTAAAACTTAAGAATTTGGTTTTTGGTCATCTGAACGCGGGCGGAGCCGCGGGCAATGCTAGTACATTATAAATATAAACACACATGGCTGGAGTACAAACATTCACAGACAACAACAGAGGGATTCGAATCCGAGACCGCTGGCACAACAGGTATGGTCGCTACAAACTAACAAACGTGTCGTCAATTCTGTCAAACAAATTATATGTAATTTTATATTATATATTTCCCTGACACAATTTGTTTGTAAGAGAGAGAAATGCGTGTAGCTTATTTATTTTATTACATTTAAATTATATATTAATGATAAAGCAATTTTGCAACCAAATAAGGCATTAGTCACAGACATTCTCTTTACTGAAAAGTAAAAAAGGGTTTAATACACATATCTGGTACATATAACTTCAAAATGTCATTTGCTTTTGACATATTCTTTTTAATTTAAGGAAGAACTGATGCCAATACCTTATGAATATACAGCCTAAACGGTGTTACAATGACTTGAACGATACATTCCTTGGGATCCTTGAAATGAACTATTATTTAAAATGAACCAATCTTATCTTACCTTACTTTTACGGCACATTATTGTAGAAAGCTTAAACTTAGAGCTTGGCTTAGGTTTCATAAACTAATTAATTTTCTACCACTATTAATATTACCACAATTACATATAATTAAAATTTATCCAAAAAACTCAACTAGTTTAAATGTTTTAGATGAACTCAAGATCTGCGAATTTTACAAGAAGCTATTTGCAATTCTCACTCATAAATCCATCGTTAGATCCATTTCACGGTATTAATTATTAAATTATTATCTTTCTGCCGTCCAATACATACAAGTTTCAAAATGATACCAGATAGGTATAAAAGTAGGCTAAAATTTAGTTCCAAGATCTGTGTACAGCTAAGTTAGAAAAACGTGTTGATAAAAATAATGTTCAATTAAAATCGGCTTAAAAAAAGTTGTAATCAACAACGTTTCGAATTCCTGTGGTTTTGTTGACCTCTGTCCCAAATACACGTAAGTAATTGAAAATATTCATTGGGCCTACTCCATTTCTGCTTTATTAGATAGTTCCTGGCGAAGGAGCTTCACGCGGCGTTTTTCGGAAAAGGTATAAAAAATACGTTGCAGAAAAGACTTCTATATAAATATAAAATAAACTTTAAAAGCAAAACCTTATCTAAATACAAAACTTGATCTAAATCGTGAGACCTGTTTCTGAGATACACGAAATAAAATACATATATGTATGTACAATAATTGCTCATTTAAATATTTAATATTATAAGATACGTATGATTGTAGAGATTACATAAGGTCATCTGATGCTGCATCTAGGCTTAGACAGGTTTTACGTCACAAGATTGATATGGCTTTAATTATTTACTGATAAACACAATATACTTCTATTATATATTCTAAAACTGTTTGTATGTGTGTGTAGGTTTGATTTTTATGATTAAACATATAAATCGTTGCTAAAGCCTGTGGCTATGGAAGGATATAGGCTAATTTTACATTCTAGGTAAAGTCTAAAAACAAAGTAATTAACCTTTATAGGAAATATTTATATTATCTATTTGTTACACCTAATATTTATAGCTCTCCGTATGTACTAAACGAAAAGGTTTAAATATAATTTTGATATAGGTATGTAAATATCTATACAGTTAAGTGACCCCATGACGGATGTATACCGTAAATAAAGCTGTATAGCATCGTGAATACCTTCGCGTTAACCTGATCTGTACATATCTACTGTCTCATCTATACATATAAAAAAATTGTAACAAAGTCGAATCTGTACATAAAATATTTTTTGGAAAATCTAATTGAAATAAACATTATTATCGATAGAGTCCGAATCTATAGATTTTAGAATTTTTGTCTCTGTCTGTCTGTCTGTTACCGCATCACGAGAAAACTACTGGACAGATTTTGATAAAATTTGGTATGATGATAGTTAGTTATCCGGGTCAACATATAGGATACTTTTTACCGCGGGAAAATATCTCATTTCTGAGAAAAAATACAAAAACTGCAATGTAAGAGTATACTAATATGTAAAGCCTATGAATTTGGTTTTTGGACATCTGAACGCGGGCGGAGCCGCGGGCAATGCTAGTCTCTGAATAAAGAAAAATGCCACGAGCAGGAACCAAATCAACGATATTTTTGGCAAAGACAATGCCATTCTACGTCGCCACTCTGTTTCAAAAATTTTTATAAAAAAAGTTTATGAAAAAAATAATAAATACTTAGGTATAATAATTACAGTACAGGTATATTACGAGATATGAAAGAGAAATGACCTTCATGTTACCTGTTAAAGTTGCACTTTATTGTGTTTTAATTATTACACAGATATTTTACGCAATTTCATTTATGTATTCACACGGTTTTTAAAGACAATTATTATTAATTAGCGTTTTGCCGCGGCTCTGCACGCGTTTTTTGTTTATGTATGTTTAATAAATACATAGAGTTTTGACGACACGTTTGGCTCAGTTTGTAGTGACCGTATTTGCTGTACCAGCGGTCGCGGGTTCGAGTCCCGCTGGGGGCGTTCATTTGTGTAATGACGAATGTTTGTACTCCACTCATGGGTGTTTATATTTATAATACGTATGTATTTAAAGTTATATATGTGTAGTGTATCAACTATCTGGTATCCATAACACAAGCCTCGTAGCTTACCATGGAACTAGATGGCGCTATGTGTAAATGTCCCCACATATTTATAAAATATTTATTTAGAATGATTTGGCCATCGGACGGAAACGATCACATAAGAATAATCTACTATTTAAAATAGTCTTAATTGAACATAATGCTAGCGGATCTTTATGCATACACAAACATAATAATGAACTCAGAACGCTAATATTAGATACATTTTCAACATACTTCAAAAAGGTTCTCAATTCGGCTGTATTTTTTTTGTTATTTGTAGATTCTATTTCCGTGTTAAATATTATTGTCATAAGATTAAATGTTTTATATGGACCATTGTTTAGTTTAACTAAATTATTATCAAAATAATTCAAATCGGGCTTTAGATTAGCCATCATATCGCGTAAATAACAAAAAAAAAATATACACCTCAAAAGCACCTCTTCCTTAATACTTTCTTAGAATTACGCTAGTATTTGACAATTTTAAAGAAAAACCGGAAGTTTTTGCGGAATTAATTCGGTTTTCGTTTCCTGTTCCCGCGACCTGCACCTCACGTGACCATGATTGCTGTAAAGCATTCAAAACAAACAAACTAAAACCAACTAAAGTGACCACCCAAATGTTATGGCTATGAGAAGTAATCGCATTCTAGTTTTAATTAGAAGCATATTCTCCTTTTTTGAAGTTAAAATTTCGCGTATTGCTATGATAAATAATAGCGTTCTTAAATTATCTTCAGCTATAGTATAATTAATAGTAATTATTACTAATTAATTAAGTTATTGCGCGTAGCATTAGATTACATTAATTTGGTAATGCTCATTATGTAATACTAGCTAGCATTGCCCGCGGCTCCGCCCGCGTTCTGATAACCAAAAACCAAATTCTCAGGTTTTACATATTAGTATACTCTTACATTGCAGTTTTTGTATTTTTTGTCAGAAATGAGATATTTTCCCGCGGTAAAAAGTATCCTATATGTTGACCCGGATAACCAGCTATCACCATACCAAATTTCATCAAAATCCCTCCAGTGGTTTTTCCGTGATGCGGTAACAGACAGACAGACAAAAATTCTAAAAACTATAGATTCGGCCTCTGTATCAATAATAATATCTATTGCAATAAGATATTCCAAAAAATATTTAATGTACAGATTAGGCTTAGTTAGAATTTTATTATATGTATAGAAGACGACAATTAACAAAAATAATAAGATTTAAATACTACACTCTAAATTTCTGTCGATTTTAGTAGGTGGCGGTTTTACATACTGTTTATTGATTCCGACACAAACATGTGTATTGGTTACTTAAAAACTAATAATAACCGAACTTGTAAGTAATGAACTCGAATACTATTACTACTGAGGAGATTCAACAACGTATTTAAGCAAATTTAAAATATGCAAACTTTTTAGATTTACGTTAATATTTAAAATTTTTGTAAAACTGTATTTTTACATTTTTTTCAATTTTTTTTTTCAATTTCAATTTTGATTTGGCGGAGGCCTCATCCATTCTCCCGTGGCCAATTTATCCGTCCATTAGAAACCATAAATCTAAATAAATCCACAAAAAAAAAACACGACATACGTGTTTTAGTTAAAATGAAACCTATCATAACGTTGGTATATGAAATTTATTGTTTTTATATAGGAATCTTGAGCAAGAGCTTTAGATTAAATTGTTGGATAATATAACGCATAATTACGAGAAAAATAAGTCCAAAAACTCGCTCCTGTTTCAACAAATTAGTCTCTTTATGGATACGCGAAAATTATTTTGATTTGTCTAAATTGTGAAGAAGAAATGAAATGAAACTTTTTTTTTTTAATAATGGCTTATAGTTGCGTTAACAGACGCAATCCATTCTGCCAGTGTCACGTTTTGTGAGGAAGACACGAATGAGATTGAGCGGTAATTTTAAAATTTGGTAACTTTATTGTGGATTTAAAACTATAAATGAATGATCGGTCTACAAGAGTAACCTATAACAATAGAAAAATAATTACGTAATACAAAAATGACACATTGATTGAGAATGAAAAATGAAACTTTATTCAATTAGATTTATCACAAGCACTTTTGAATCGTCAATTTGAAGGAACTGTCAAGCTTTTCAACCGACTTCAAAAAGGAGGAGGTTCTCAATTCGACTGTGTTTTTTTTTTTTATGTTTGTTACCTCAGAACTCCGTCATTTATTAACCGATTTGGACAATTTTTGTTTTGTTTGAAAGGGTATACTTCCAGATTGGTCCCATTTAAATTTCAAAAAAAAAATACCACCCCTAAGGGTGGAAAAACAACGAATGATGAATTTAACCTACTTCTAATTGTCATATTGACTTGAAACTTTGCAAGTATTTCTATTTCCGTTGATAGTACAGTGGTTCAGTGTTGTTGACCTGACCTGATGGCACGGCCAGAAGGTGGTTAGGTGGAACTCTTCAACGGCTAATAGTAGATACTTTGAGTTTGGGCTTATTTTGTTTGATTTGACAAGCCTAACACGTTAGAATCCTTACTTTGCTACTACTGTCTACACTAAAAAGGGAAAAATAAAAACTTTTTAACAAAAAAATAAAAACCGACTTCAAACAAAAGCACTAAAAAGTAAAAAATAACTGATTGGTAGTTTTCATTTACTATACATACCTAATCAAATATTTTCGAAGTCGGTGTGCTTTGGCTAAGTAATTAAAGCCTACCTATTAAATACATACCTAATCAAATATTTTCGAAATCGGTTAAAAAAACAAAGCAAAGCACACCGACTTCGAAAATATTTGATTAGGTATGTATAGTAAATGAAAACTACCAATCAGTTATTTTTTACTTTTTAGTGCTTTTGTTTGAAGTCGGTTTTTATTTTTTTGTTAAAAAGTTTTTATACTACGCTAATTTCTAAGCGCCTTAATATGATCAATGTTTTCATTTTCACAAAATATATGTCTACAAACCTCAGGATTGAAAGTATCCTTTACTACGAGTCATTTATCTTATTTTATTTAATGTTTACTTATATTTTAATTTATTTATTTTTTAAAATATTTTTTAAATAAATTAAACATTTGTGGAATTTTATCCATTTACACATAAGATACAAAATTATTTAGTATAAAATTGGATTTAAATGAGCCATCTGTGACTTCGTTCATTTAATAATAATATTTTTTTAATATGTATATTACTTATTGTTAGATAATATTAACTGTTAATGTTCATTATTTTTTTAAAATCATAAATTATTATTAATATTCAAGATACTATAAGAGATACAAGTAGAGATAAAGTTTTTATATTTCCACAAAAAAAATCAAAACTACTCAAAATCGATTTTTTATTTATTAATAACTAAACTGTAAACGTGAATAACATTATAGTAGAAATAAAAAAAAAATATTTTTCATAAAAAAATACAGAATTATAAATAAAAACTTTTGACTTATTATTAAAAATATATTTTAACACTTACCTTTTATAGGATAGTACTATTCGCACAGATAAACAAAAAAACAAAAAAAAAAAACGCCACTATTTTATTTAATTAAATAATTGTTTTATCGCACAATAATGTCCATTATGGGGCATGTGTTTTCCCTATCCGCTTAAACTATACACTAACACGTGGGTGTCGTGTAGCACTGAGTTGATTCGACGAGCGGTTTAAAGTATAAACTTAAAGCGTTTTAAGCTTATACATTTTACGCATAGATATGATACTTTATTATAAGATATAGATACTTTTTATTACGATAAGGAAAAGTATCCTGCTAATATGGAGACGATATTCAAAATAGTTCAATAATACTTAATTACTGCGAAGACATGCAATAATAAAGTAGTCGTCTAATGTATCTAAGCTTTACGCCCACCGCCAGAACCTACGGGCCTACCATATTAAAGATTAGATTATTGGTATACAAACTGGCTGTCACCATTGTCGCAGGTGCTTTTTATTTTTCATTTTCACTTTAATAAGAGACGGACAATCAAACTTTGTGAATATCGATTGCATAATAATTGTAGGCAAATTGTTCAGTATGAAATCGCTATAGTTTTAATTTTGCGCCAGTCAAGTTCACTACCCCAGATGCAAGCTTGCTGCGAATTTTTAATAAAGCTAACTGGTTTGTAAAAGCTTTGAAACAATTTTAATTTTCTTTCATAAGCATTTCAAGTTTTTTTAATTACAATCTTGTTTCACGATAATTATTGTAAAACATTATTAATCGATTATAAAATACGTACTATTAATTATAATATTTTTTGTTACAAATTCATTTGCTTGGAGCTGACTCTTTATTTTTTTAAATAACTAGCGGCTCACCCTCGCTTCGCTCGGGTTTGTTGCTAGGTACGTTTTAAATAGATATAAATAATTATTAGCCAGCGTTAGCCATATAATTTTTTTTTTGTTAATAATATTGACAAATATTGACATTAATATTTATACGTTACTAACGTCACTCAATTGTTTAGTCTTCCCGGAATCTCTCCACTAACACTTAAATTTTATGGTATGGTATTAAAGTTCAAATTGACTTTTAAGTATTATTAAAAATCTTTTGTATGGGAGTATAGAAAAGTGTTGTTTTTAGACTTTTTCAGGCAATTTTTTTAATTTTTCTCTCTGTAAGACTTCAAGGGATATTCTAAAAAAAGAATTAGCGAAATCGGTTCAGCTGCTCTTGAGATTTGCGCTTACCAACACACTGAGCGATTCATTTTTATATTATAGATATGATTTACTCGGAAGTTCGAAGTAGGAAGTGACCAATTTTCAACCGACTTCCTCAAAAAGGAGGAGGTTCTCAATTCGGCTGTATTTTTTTATTTATTTTTTATGTTTGTTACCTCAGAACTCCGTCATTTATTAACCGATTTGGACAATTTTTGTTTTATTTGAAAGTGTATACTTCCAGATTGGTCTCATTTAAATTTAAAAAAAAAAATACCACCCCTAAGGGTGGAAAAATAGCTTATGATGAATTTAACCTACTTCTAATTGTCATATTGACTTGAAACTTTGCAAGTGTTTCTATTTCCGTTGATAGTACAGTGGTTCGGTATTATTTACCTGATCTGATGTTAAGGCCAGAAGGTGGATAGGTCGAACTCTTCCACGGCTAATAGTAGATACTTTGAGTTTGGGCTTATTTTGTTTGATTTGACAAGCCTAACACGTTAGAATTCTTACTTTGCTACTACTGTCTACACTAAAAAGGGAAAAATGAAAACTTTTTAACAAAAATATAATAAAATGATTATTTTTAACAAAAATATAGACAAAAAAAAAGGTTCTCATGTCAACATATGCATTTTTTTCCTTTACACAGTCGGCCGATTTTCATAACATTTTTCTTATTAGTATTACGAAGTTGGTTACAATTCATTTTGAAAAAAAAAATTTACTCTCAAGGGACTAACTACAAATAACTTACCAACATAATCTAAGCAGTACATTTTGTTATAACTAATAATGAAATCAGTCACTAATTAAATAATCTTATTTATAGTTTTATCTAAAGTTACGCTTTTAAAGTCTTTTAATTAATGCGAATTCGAAAACAAGGAACTATAACGATTTGGAAATGTGAAGGTTTGTTTCATCAACGCTAATATCAATGTTATTTTATTTCTTAAATATTAATTATATTGTTTATTACTCGTTCAAGTTTATGAATGATGATGATGATGTTCTCCTGACCGATTCCGGCCACGGCGGCCAATCTCATTGAGACTAGCCAACTGCGCAGGAGATATTATAGTGCACAAGTGTACGCGCAGACACAACGCGCACTCTCTATTCCTGTCACTCTCATAATCCGGTGGGACGACTGCTCGACACGACCAGTGAGAGTTAAGGCGCAGGACCGACGGCTTTACGTGCTCTCCGAGGCACGGGGGTATACACCGCCAACTTCCCAACTCCGGGCTGTTACTAAGGCTACTATACAGAAAGACTCAATAACTAAACTTGGCCCGACCCGGCACTTGAACCCAGGACCTCCGAGTGTGCAGCCGTACATGCTAGCCACTACACCACCGAGGCAGTTGAATTGAATTAATTATGAATGATATATGGGATTTGATTTCAGTTATTTTGTTTCTATGAACTATGGGGAGTTAGATAAGATGTCATTTTATTATTCTTTATATAATCATTCTTTAACGATTGTAAACACGCTAAAAAATTTGTTATTGAGTCCAACTACCAATATTCCGAGCATATTACTGAAATTTAAAATACTTGTTTTTTTTTCTACAAATTACTATAGTAAGTGAGACTATATGATATAATAGGTATGTACATATGCGATGCATTGTGATCGATGAACAGACATGATGGTGAGTATTTATTTTAAAATGAATTATTAAGATTCATGAAAATCTTGACACTTGGTGTTTATATCACAACAAAACTTAAACAAAATAAACCTCTATGGAGTATCTTGTTTTTGAAATGTCAACGGTTAGGTCAAGTATCGATTAATTTTTTGCCGACGTATCATCTAAGAATCTAGCTAATTAAAAAAAACCGCTTTAAACAGCCAACAAAAAGTTGCGGATTTAAACTAGAATAGAATTATATGAGTATTTCGTATAATAAAATATAAAATAATATCAATAAATTGATATATTGACAGTGTCGATGAACCTTCACATTTGCAATCAATACAGTTTTATGTGTTTGAGATGGTTCTGGAAGCGGCATTCATAAAAAGGTCATAAAATCTCATGCTTAAAATAAATCTAGTCAATTTAAATAAATCTCCAATCTCAAACGTAAGATTTCCTATTAATAATTAAAAAAAAATCTACAGATCTCGTGTCTGCCTCGACCTTAGAGTACATTGGAAATAAATCTACCAAATGAACTGAATTAAATTTTTAACATATTAATTATTAGCAGAACAACCGATTTTGTCCGCATTCAGACTACAAAAAAGTATTTGGATGCATAAAGATATTATCTATATATATAATAAAACCGTAGAGGTCGAATGTCTGTACATAGAAAAAATATGCTAAAAATCGAGTCAGGGGGATGTAAGAAGAGGAATAGAACAAATCCAGATTATTTCAATTTTTTTGTTTCTCTGTCTGTTTGTATGGGCTAATCTCTGAAGCTGTTGGACCGATTTAAATGAAATTTTGCATGGTGGTACCTTATATCCCCAGTCAACATTTTAGATACTTTTCATCTAGGAAAATTAAAGAGTTCCCATGGGATAGTTAAATATCTATGGTAACTTATACCTCCATATTAGTACACAAAAACTACTGATTGGTTTTTAATGAAACTGTATTACTACTTCCTTACTAATATATAATTTGATGGATGAAAAAGAAGGGAAGAGACATTAAAAGAAGGAGAAATTCGAAGAAGACACGCTTGTTAAACTAATTAGCAGTTAATCAAACTAACAGTTAAACTAACTGGCAGTTAATCAAACTAAGAGTTCAATTAACTGACAGTTAAGCTAACCGACAGTTAAACTAACTAGCCGTTAATCTATTTTACTGTTAATCTAACTGAAAGTTAAATTAACAGACAGTTAATCTTACTATCCGTTAATCATACTGACAGTAAATCAAACTGACAGTTAAACTTACTGATAGTTAAACAAACTGACAGTTAAACTAACTGATAGTCAACCTAACTAACAGTTTAACTTACTGGCAGTTAAATTAACTGACAGTTAAGCAAATTCACAGTAAAACAAACAAACAGTTACACAAACAAACAAATAAATATAAATATATAATATAAGTTTTTGTTTGTTTTTCAAAGAGAAAAGGGGGAGGAGAAGAGAGGAGAGGAGCGGAGATGAGAGGGAGGAGAGGAGAAGACAGGTGAAAAAGACAGGCGAAGAAGACAAGTGCAGTACACAGGCGAATAAGATTTGCGAAAAAGAACTGCAAAAGACGTGCCAAATCTCAACAACGCTCCTCTCTTCTCGCTTCTCTCCGCTCCGCTCCTCTCCTCTCCCTTTTCTTTTATTTTCCTGCAGTAAAAGATATCTTAAATATCCTCACCCGAGAAATAAGTTATCAATACACAAAAGTTAAAATCGGTTCAGTACTTTTTTCGTGAAACGCGCACACCCAAACAGACAAACAGACAAAATTTTTCATAATGATTGTTTTGGGGTCTGTAGAACATAATACGTTACAGTCATTGTTTTAAAAAAATATTTCACGTATTTTCGCTTAGTTACTGTTTTATTATATGAGTTACATACAGGTGTTCCAAGTGAATCGCTTATACATTAAATTCCCACGATTGAAATAATAAACAGAATGTCGACATCGGGACGGGAATGCAGAGTTGCAGTTTTCGGATACTTTAGTTCTTACATATTGTTTAGTGACATTCCATAAACTTACATCGAGTAGGTTGGACATTAAATTTAGATAATAAGTTTAATTTGTAATTTTAAAATAAATTAGTTTAAATTAGTTTTTGGTTTTTTTTCGACCTTCCGACTGTAGCTAACGTAACTGGCGCAGTCGGTAGGATACTAGAATAGGGACAGTTAGGTCATCGCTAGTATCCTGAATCTACGGACCAGCTGCAGAGCCGGAAGGAGAATCCAAACTTCGATTCACGAGGAGAAACCAGAAATGAATTATATGTGAGTACATTTGAACTATTCTCATGTTGCTCTTATCCTAGTTATATTTCCATTCCAAAAATTTTTATCCTAGAGTTTATAGAAATCGGGAATCTGCATCGCAGCAGGCCGTCATCGTAATTTAGATAATATTAGAAATTTAAATTTAGAAATTAATTGTAAGTCACAAATTTTAAATATGGCTCATGATCCGGACACTATTTATAAAATCCTTAGGATTGTGCCCAAATTTGATGGAAACCCCAACGTACTTACTAGATTTATTAATATTTGTGATCAGATTGTAACGCAATATTTAAATAATACGCCCGGTAGTGAATTAACTAATTTGTGTTTATTGAACGGGATATTAAATAAAATCACAGGAACTGCTGCCGCTACCCTTAACTCTAATAGTATACCGGACAATTGGTTAGGTATAAGAAATTCTTTAATAAATAATTTTTCTGATCATCGGGGCGAAACAGCTTTATACAATGACCTCTCACTAGCGGTACAAGGGAATAAAACACCCCAGGAATTTTATAGCCATTGTCAGACGCTATTCAGTACGATAATGACTTACGTAACATTACATGAGACTTTGACAACCACAATAGAAGCTAAACGCGATCTTTATAGAAAAGTTACTATGCAGGCATTTGTACGCGGCTTAAAGGAGCCGTTAGGGTCGCCAATTCGATGCATGCGCCCCGAAACTATAGAAAAGGCCCTTGAATACGTACAAGAAGAATTAAATGTTACATACTTACAACAACGTACGGACGGACTAAAACAACAGACAACTCCTAAAGTACACCCCGTACCATTCTTACCCCCTCGATCTCAAAATATTCAACCCCCAACGATTAATTAGCCAAACCCTGTAGGACAACGCCCTATGCAAGCACCACAGCCTTTTAGATTTAATTTTAACCGTAATCAACCCCAATATAATATACCTATGCATACGAGAACGCAGCAAATGTTTAGTGCACCACCACCGAATTATAACCCACGCAGTAATGTTTTCCGTTTACCACCTAGGAATAATCCACCTCATAATTCTATGCCAAAGCCTATGAGTGGAATTCAAAATTTTAACCCCAGACCCTTGCCTCATACTTCAATGACTGGACATGACTGGCGTAAATTAGGTAACCCGCCACCTACAAATTATTTAAAATCTCGAGAAATGAATATGAACGAATGTTTGCCTTATGAAGACATGTATTACAATTATCAGGATTACTATTACGAACCAGAGTATAATTATTACTATAGTGAGCACGATGACTATAATACTAGTTACAGACCCGACTTTTGCAATAATAATTCTATGTCACAGTACGAAACTAATGACGATCGTTTAATAAACGAGACTGAACCACAATCGGACCCTAGTTATATAGATCAGGATTTTCGGTTGGATCGGAAATCACCCAAACCAAAATAGAATTGAACTTACAGACTCAAAGACAACTTCCGTACATTCAAATAAAAAATCCACCCCTTAAACTTTTAATAGATACCGGTGCAAATCAATCTTTCATTAGCCCCAATGCTGTAACGAAATATCTTTTTAATTTTCCTCTCAATTACGATCCCTTTGAAGTCACGAACGTATATACAATTAGCAGAAATGAATACTCTATAACCCTACCCTGCTTTGAGGAATTTATGGACCCCGAGAACATTAAATTATTTATCTATAAATTTCATGACTATTTTGATGGATTGATAGGACTAGACTTATTAACGAAATGGGAAGCTAAAATTGATTAAAAAATGGAAATTTAATTACTCGCACCGCTTCGAATCCAATTAGTATGTATAATTCGTGTTATGTAAATCTTTATGAGGATATAATACCGGCTGGAACTTCAAAAATTATTCGAATCCCTATAAATGCTCCAGACGGTGACGTTTATATTAAAGAACAATTAAGTTGCAATTGTATTATCCATGAATGTATTACAACCGTAACTAATAACCGCGGCTATTTAGAAGTTGAAAACCCGACACCGAATGATATAATATTGTCACTCGACCAACCAGCGAGTGCTGAATTATTTAATATAGAGAACACTTGTATACGATATACGACGCGCGTACAAGACGTTATATCGCGATTAAGAACGGACCATTTAAATGAAGAGGAAAAAACTAATCTTATAGCTCTTTGTTCTAAATATTCAGACGTTTTTTATATAGAAGGTGAACCGTTAACATTTACGAATAGAATCAAACACCGAATTAAGACTACTGACGAAGTTCCCGTACATACTAAAAGCTACCGTTATCCTTTTATACACCGCGAAGAAGTTAGAAACCAAATAACAAAAATGTTAGATCAAGGTATAATAAGACCATCTGACTCTGCTTGGAGTTCACCAATCTGGGTAGTGCCTAAAAAGACTGACGCTTCCGGTAAACAAAAATGGCGCCTTGTAGTCGATTTTCGTAAATTAAATGATAAAACTATAGATGATAAATACCCAATACCAAATATCAATGATGTCCTTGACAAATTAGGGAAGTGCCATTATTTCACTACACTCGACTTGGCAAGCGGATTCTATCAGGTAGAAATGGAACCTCAGGACATTTCTAAAACAGCTTTTAATGTAGAACATGGTCATTTTGAATTTCTCCGTATGCCTATGGGACTAAAAAACTCACCCTCTACTTTCCAGAGAGTAATGGATAATGTACTACGAGGTTTACAAAATGAAATTTGTCTAGTGTATCTTGATGATATTATAGTTTTTAGTACGTCTTTGCAGGAACACATTAATAATTTAGAAAAAGTATTTAAGAGACTTCGAGAGTCCAATTTTAAAATTCAAATGGATAAGTCTGAGTTCCTAAAACTTGAAACAGCTTACCTAGGACATATAATTAGTAAAGATGGGATAAAACCCAATCCAGATAAAATTTCCGCTATTCAAAAATACCCTATTCCAAAGACAGCCAGGGAAATAAAACAGTTTTTAGGCCTCCTTGGTTATTACCGTAAATTTATTCCAGATTTCGCCCGTATTACTAAACCTCTTACACAATGCTTAAAAAAAGGTAAAAAGATTACACTCGACTCTGAGTATATTAGTTGCTTCGAAAAATGTAAAACGCTTTCAACTAACGACCCTATCTTAATATATCCAGATTTTACAAAAGAATTTATTCTAACAACTGACGCCTCAAATCTTGCTATTGGAGCCATTTTATCCCAAGGACCAATAGGAGCCGATAGACCCGTATGTTATGCATCTCGTACTTTAAATGATAGTGAAATTAATTACAGTACCATTGAAAAAGAGCTTCTTGCCATAGTTTGGGCAACCAAATATTTTAGACCATACCTATTCGGACGAAAATTCAAAATTTTGACTGATCATAAACCCCTACAGTGGATGATGAATTTGAAGGAACCAAATTCTCGTCTCACTAGATGGCGACTAAAACTCAGCGAATACGATTTTACAGTAATATATAAGAAAGGAAAAATGAATACTAATGCTGATGCCCTCTCTCGAATTGAAATCCATATCGAGGAAACTACGTCCCTAATGGAAGAAATTGACGAATTAAATTCTCTTTTAGGAAATCCTTCTGAATGCGTACCACACCTTTCAAACTCTTCGACTGACACTGTACATTCTGATAGAGAAAACCCTATATTAAACATACCGATTACAGAAGACCCTCTCAATCGATTTAGTAGACAAATACATTTTACAGTTGTTAGTGACGTTAAACGGAAACCGACAATGACCAAACCATTTGACAATCACACACGAACATCTATACAATTATTAGAATCAAATTTAGAGGAAGACGTTATTCAAGCCATAAAGGAGTATGTGAATCCAAAAGTAAAAACAGGTATACTTATAGATCCACCCCTTGCGATGTATTCTATAATTCCTATAATACAAAATAAATTTAAAAGTTCATCAATGAACCTAGTTTTAGCAAAATTCGAAATCGAAAATATTAAAGAATATTTACGCCAACAAGAAATAATTTCTCACTATCATAATGGAAAGACCAACCACCGCGGAATAAACGAATGCTATTTAGCTTTATCCCGAAAATATTATTGGCCCAATATGAAGGAACATATATCAAAATTTATTAATGAATGCACCATATGTGGTCAAGCTAAATATGACAGAAACCCTATTAGACCTCAGTTTAACATAGTACCCCCAGCTACAAAGCCTTTTGAAATTTTACATGTAGATTTATTCACAGCGCACAATGAAAAATATATAACTTTTATAGATGTCTTTACGAAATACGGTCAAGCGTACCACTTACGTGACGGAACAGCTATTAGCATCTTGCAAGCTTTGCTAAAATTTTGTACCCACCATGGTGTACCCATGACTATAATAACTGACAACGGAACGGAATTTACAAATCAATTATTTTCAGAATTCATGAGATTACATAAAATTAACCATCATAGGATTTTAGCTCACTCCCCTAATGATAATGGTAACATTGAACGATTTCATTCAACAATACTAGAACACCTCCGAATTCTAAAACTACAACGTAAAGACGAACCCATAATTAACCTTATGCCATATGCTATTATAGGATATAACAGTTCCATACATAGTTTCACTAGATGTAGGCCCTTTGATTTACTAAATGGACACTTTGACCCGAGAGACTGCCTTGATACCGATTTAACTCAACATTTATTACAACAATATTTGATTAATCATAAAGAAAACATGAAAAAAGTTTACGAAATTATAAATAGTACCTCCCTTGAGAATCGGACTGCTTTAATAGACAATAGAAATAGAAATCGCGAACCCGAAGTTGAATATGCACCTCAGCAACAAGTTTTTATTAGAAACCCCCTTGCTAGTCGTCAGAAAACTGCACCGCGTTATACCAGGATAAAGTTCTAGCTGACCTACCAATTCATATTTATACCTCGAAAAAACGTGGTCCTATAGCTAAATCGCGTCTGAAACGAGTCCCTAAAGGAGCTAACTTGTTACAGGGTAATACTTCTAATGCTGACCATTCACGTGACGAACCCCCTCGAGATAAGACTTGAGAGTTTAGACGATGGACCTGGACTGTTACCGTACAAACTTAGACCAATTAGACTTATCACTCACCACCATACCTTCATACAATATATTAAATTAGATTATATAGAGAATAGAATAGAGCTTTTAATGACTCAATTGAATAGCCTTCAGAATCTCCTTAGTAATGAAACTTACCAATTATATGAACTTCAAATAAATTATCTGACTGAAAAGCTTCATAAAGTCTCTGATCAACTAAGGTCTTTAGAACCAAACCGTGCCAAAAGAGGTATTGTAAATGGCTTGGGTTCCATTATCAAGAGTATAACAGGAAATTTAGATTATTAAGATGCGTTAAAGTATGATAATGCAATAAAATTATTAGATAATAATCAAGTTAAGGTTAAAGTTCAAGTTAAGAGTTTAATAACCACGTTAGTGTAAGTAAGGAATGGATGTGGAAACACAATAAAGTACTTACTCAATTAGTTGAAAATCAAGTTAAAATTAACAATACTTTACAGCTCATATTAAATTCAAATGCTAATAAAGAAAAAAGTTTACTTAAGTATGCAAAATTCGCTCAACTTTTAGTTATAATTGGTGAAAACGTAGAGGATCTAATGGCCGAATTAATTAGGATAGAAAATATATTAGCTTTTATTCGTGTTTCTAGTACACATCATTCTATGATAGATATAAGTCATGAACGAATTAGAGACTGGACCTGACATAAAATACAAATGTATGAAAACTAGTTCAACCAAGTGACGCATAACGCACACAAAGATTTTATTACATTATTATAAACACTGATACACAATACAATATTTCTAGTGCTTGAACGTAATCGATAAAATACATATATCGATGAACCAATGAATGACATTTTAGACATTGGTTAGCATAGTCATCATATTTTACATCTTTTAATTTATTCTTCTTCTTTTAATTTTAATAAATTAAAATAAATGAATTAAAGAGGCAATAATAATGTGTCAAATAATAATAATTTTTTAATTTGATTTATATAAATACGATGGCATTGATGGCAACATTCTGTTGGCCTATAATAATGTTAATGAACAAATGAATATCGGGTATATATTCCATTAATATATAATAAATATTATTTTGTAAAGATTAAAAAAAATATTAAGCTAATTTAATTAAATAAAGTGATTTTGTTGATTCTGTTATTGAACTATTTTAATTGGCAATTGATTGTCTCGGGTAGTTATAAAAATGTGACACTGTCCTAATATACATTGTATATGTCTTAATAAACATTTGTGAAATTAGGAAAAAGAAAAAGAGATTGCAAATTAAAGTGAGTGTTGGATCGTGAAAGTAAAATAATTAGTGCAAGTGGTAAAGTGTTTTATTACAAATCGCCAACCCAGAAGTTTAGTGCTAAAACATTATTGTTTGATTTTGTGTAATTTATGTGTTGAAATAAAATGATCTTTATTATTATTACAATGGAATAATATTCCAAAGTATATAAATGTGGAATAAAATAAAATAAAAAATTAAGTACACATACTAATTATAATTTTTGCATTTATATTTTTATTTGATTTAGAAAATATTTTTACAAATTTATTGTCATCAGATGGTAGGATACTGTGGTAAAAGTATTTTATGTTATTGTACTGTACAAATAACACAATTCGTTTAGTAATTTCGTCAAATATCGATATATTTTTCGACATTGTCAAGCACTAGTCGATGTCAAATGGACTCACTTGACAGTTTAGTCATTTGTTCTGAATGGTATAATCCAGGGATTTTATGATGGTTGTCAGATGTCAACAATACATAGAAATATCGACTATATTTAACATAGTTGGATAATATGACATTTTATTTTACATTTAATTAAATTGTGTGATAAATAACAATAAATGTAATAAAATAATGTATTTACAAGTGAAAAGAAATACTGCTGCTTCCGCCGTTATAGTTTTTACATCATTTAACAGAACATTTAGTCATTTTTGGGAGATGTTTTGTTGACAAATAAGTGCTTGAGACTGACGCAAAAAACAAACGACCAAGCCTAAAATCTCCTGGTTACTGAGAAGACCGATAAAGGTACGTCCGCTTATATGTCTAGTCCAGTGGTTAATTCGTTCATGATATAAGTATTCTAGGATTAATGATAAATAAGTTAAAAAATATATATAGTAAGGATCAAATTTTAGATTTAGAGTATAGAGAATATTACAATATTATAAAACCGGGATGCTATTTTACAGAGAAACAGATAGTGATAATTTTTAAATTTCCAATAGTTTCTGCGGATATCTACGATCTCTATAAACTTTCCATTGTACCTAATAAAGTCCAAAACGCCCTTATACCTCCATATCCCTTCATAGCAATTAATGAGAAGTCGTTCTTGTACATGGAGACAATGCTGTTCGTTGTTCGGACATTCGTCCGAAGCTCAAAAACTGGTACCTCTGTGAAAGGGAAGTGAACCAACGCATTCGTACAGAACCTGACTGCGTGCAACAACTTATTGTTCATCAAGTCTCCAAAGAATACTGCCAATACACAGCAGTAACTCTAGCAAAGGAAGCAATGGAAAAACTAGATGATCAACATTATGTATTCTTCTTTCCCCATGTCACCAAGGTACAACTAGTTTGTGACAAAGAGGAATTAACATCGCTCCAGGGCAGCTACTTAATCACTATACCTGTAAAATGCTATATGAAAACTACGGAATTCACCATCATAAACGACAGCAATGAAATAAAAGGCCAGCCGCTAAAGTTAATGCAAATACCAGTCGGTGCAAGAAGTCAAGATGATATTTCCACCCATCTCAACTTAAACTCAATTAATTTGCAAGAACTCCACAGTGTTCAAGATAAAATTGTACAAGAAACACCATTACGACTAGAAAAGCTACATTCGGATGCACTATACCATACTACGATACCCTTATACATCTTCATGTTTAGTGCAGGTGCACTTGTTATAGTCATCGCAGGTCATCACTACAAACTACGAAAAAAGAAAAACCATAACGAAGCTATAACTTCTATTTCAAATGATAACATTACTGAACAATTGGATGAAACAGGGACATCGGAGCCACGCAGGAACATGCCAGCCACATTTTATCTCAATGTTCTAAAATAGTTGCTGATCTGAGGGTGGAGGAGTTACATACAGGTGTTCCAAGTGAATCGCTTATACATTAAATTCCCACGATTGAAATAATAAATAGAGTGTCGACATCGGGACGGGAATGCAGAGTTGCAATTTTCGGATACTTTAATTCTTACATATTGTTTAGTGACATTCCATAAACTTACATCGAGTAGGTTGGACATTAAAGTTAGATAATAAGTTTAATTTGTAATTTTAAAATAAATTAGTTTAAATTAGTTTTTGGTTTTTTTTCGACCTTCCGACTGTAGCTAACGTAACTTATGTATAAATATTAGTTATTAATTTAAATACATATTTATTTATTCACAAAGAATCACTTCGGTTCAGAAATAAAATTATGCTCCAAAACATTTCTTCATATCGCCATTATCGCGCGCACTCACTCTCCTCCTCTCCTCGCGTAAACTCAGCGTCACAAAGGTACAACTTCTGAATAACCCATCAGTAATGTGCACCTGCAATATTTTTTTAAATGTAGTGCGAAGTCATATCTAGGGGTTTTTTTTTATTTTTACGATATCTTATTTCATTTCGAGATATGATTTTTTTTGACCGAAACCGAGCGAAAAATGACCGCATTTTTCACATTTGTTCGATTTAAAAAAAAAAGCCTATGAGTGTTTTCAATTTTTTTTTGCATGTTGTAGCCCTCATTCAGACGCATCTTGTAACATCCCAATCAACCACGTAGTCCCAAAATCCACGACACCAGGGCGATGTCGCACTTTCGCTGAAAATCGGGCCTATACTGAAGCGACAAAAAAAACATTTTCAATGTTAAAATATACATTACTAGCATTGCCCGCGGTTCCACCCGCATTCAGATTACCAAAAACCAAATTCTTAGGTTTTACATATTAGTATACTCTTAAAATGCACTTTTTGTATTTTTTCTCAGAAATGATGAAAAGACATTTTCCCGCGGTAAAAAGTATCCTATATGTTGACCCGGATAACCAGCTATCATCATACCAAATTTCATCAAAACCTGTCCAGTGGTTTTCTCGTGATGCGGTATTAGACAGACAGACAGACAGACAAAAATTCTAAAAACTATAGATTCGGGCTCTGTATCGAAAATAAGGTCTATTTAAATAAGATTTTCCAAAAAATATTTAATGTACAGATTCGGCTTAGTTACAATTTTATTATATGTATAGAAAACAGTATCAGATTCTTGCCCGGCTTTGTCGTGTTGCGTCTATATATTACTAAGAAAACTATTTCGAGCAATATCTATTTCCTTCCTAATATTGCCATCCTTTTAACTACTTTTGGGATTTGGGATGACATATCAGTGGTGATAGTGTTCTATTAAGTGCGCTAATATGAAACGCGCATGTGTCTATTTAAACATTTATAATTAAACAATACATCTAATTAAACACTGGTACTTTTCTTATAGCAGAGTTTATCGTGGAGGCAACCCCATGGTTGTTGTTGTCTCCCTCGGCAGGTCTGGCATTGTAGTTGAGTGCGTCAAGCTCCTGCGATGTCCCATTAAGACGGAGGAGGTTCCGTTGGCTTTTAATGCACGTAACCACCTGTATGTAAGTGGTATGTGTAAATGCATTTCCCAACTTTAAACATAGTATAGGTCATAGTCTATCTGTTTACTTTTCCAAACCCGTCATGCGTAAAGTTGCTACTGTATTTAGAAATAAACAAGCAGTCGATATAGACGTTAGTGTAAAATATGCACCACAATCAAATCCTCACATATTTCCCAACATCACTAAGTACAATCTCGTGACTGATTGTGAGGTTGCGAAATATATCCTTTCGTTTTAGCTTAAAATTTGTAGTGGTCCTTGAACTCATCATCATCATGGTTTCTGCATAAATCCATATCATATTCGCCTATCGTTTGAACAAAACACAAGTTATTTATTTATTTTCAAAAGGTCTTTTAGAAGAATAAACATTATTACATAGTGAGTATATTCTATACAAAAATATAACAATACTAGCGACTCACCCTCGCTTCGCTCGGGTTCGTCCCTGGGTTTATTCCCCATACAAACTTTCATCCCCATTTTCACCCCCTTAAGGGATGATTTCCAGGATAAAAAGTATCCTATGTCCTTCTCATGGTCTCAAACTATCTTCTTACCAAATTTAATCTAAATCGGTTCAGTAGTTCCAGAGATTACCCCTTACAACGTCACAAAACCCACAATCACAAACTTTACCGCTTTATTATATTAGTATAAATATAGACTAGCGGCTCACCCTCACTTCGCTCGGGTTCATCTCTAGGTACGTTTTAAAGATTAGTATGGAAAAGATAGACTATATATTATACCGATTTAAATAAACCAAATACTAAATGTTAAGTGAAGCTTACCACAATACATTAGTGAAAACCCCACTCAAATCGGTTAAGCACTATGAGATTAGCGCACACAAACGCACAGAAAAACGGACAAAAATCATTGTGATGGGTTTTGTTGCGTTGATAAAGACCCCCAATAATAGTTTTTCTCAAATATCTTCCACGTACAGACTGCGTTCAGTTACACTTTTATTATATGTATATTATGTATAAGATATGATGTTCTACTGACCGATTCCGGCCTCGGCGGCCAATCTCATTGAGACTAGCCAACTGCGCAGGAGATATTATAGTGCAGAAGTGTACGCGCAGACACAACGTGCACTCTCTATTCCTATTACTCTCATACTCCGGTGGGACGACTGCTCGACACGAACAGTGATAGTTAAGGCGCAAGACCAACGGCTTTACATGCTCTCCGTGGCACGGGGGTGAAACACCGCCAACTTCCCAACTCCGGGCTGTTACTGAGGCTTACTATGATGATGATGTTCTCCTAGCCGATTCCGGCCACGGCGGCCAATCTCATTGAGACTAGCCAACTGCGCAGGAGATATTATAGTGCACAAGTGTACGCGCAGACACAGGTGCACTCTCTATTCCTGTCACTCTCATACTCCGGTGGGACGACTGCTCGACACGACCAGTGAGAGTTAAGGCGCAGGACCGACAGCTTTACGTGCTCTCCGAGGCACGGGGGTGAAACACCGCCAACTTCCCAACTTCGGGCTGTTACTGAGGCTTACTATATAGAAAGACTCAATAACTAAACATGGCCCGACCCGGGACTCGAACCCAGGACCTCCGAGTGTGAAGTCGTACATGCCAGTCACTACACCACCGAGGCAGTTAAAGTATAAGATATACAACCCAAGCGAAGCGAGGGTGAGTCGCTACTATAAAACTAAAGAGGTTTTTCTTATATCTTGTTTGACCTAATCTCTAGAATTATAAGTTTATCTGAATAATTGTGCAACATGACAAATTGAAATAACCAAATAACGGTTGTGGTCGGTACTTATAACGGGATTCGGGCATCGATGCGCGAGTTTGAGTAGCAGTTACCAGTTTTTTATTCAGTACTCTTTTGTTAGTTTTATTTCCTACTAATAATAATCTATACATATATTAAAATTGTAACTGAGTTGAATCTATACATTAAATATTTTTTTGAGAATGTTATTGAAATAGCCATTATTATGATACAGAGATCGAATCTATAGTTTTTCAAATTTTTGTCTGTCTGTCTATCTGTCTGTCTGTCTGGGTACGTATCACGAGAAAACGACTGGAGAGTTTTGAAAAAATTTGGTATGATGATAGCTAGTTATCCGGGTCAATATATAGGATACTTTTTACTGCGGGAAAGTGTCTCATCTTTGAGAAATCTATACCTACTAATCGTCAAAACGTAACTAGTGACGAACCCGAGCTGAGAGAGGATGAGTCGCTACTTACTCATTAAATCTTGAAAGTGGATTTTATTCTACTTCTAATTGTCATATTTATTTGAAACTTTTGACAACTTTGAAATGATCTTTCGTGTATAAACTTATTTGATTTATTTTTATATCAAGTCCTATAGATAATTTTGGTCACAAGCGTATTTTTTAGCTTTTTTTTTAAGTATTATGTATAGTAAAATATATTAATTAAACACTTTGTTTAAATGCGCCTTTTTTTATTTACCTTTGGAACTACCTTGGAAGATATTTTTTTAGGTTACGTTAGCTAGTTTTATAATAACTTAGAAGAGAAGCAATTATACTTAAATAAAATACCTGAGCAGAATTGCGGGCAAAAGCTACTAAATAATTATGAGACCAAGACCTAAATTCCTTATTCCATTCACTATAAAATGTCTAAAAAATATATTTAATCAAATAAAATGTCAAATATTTTTCACTTTCAGTCGTCGATGTCCACACACTTGGGCGTGCGAAGGGCAAAAATTACAGCAATCACGTTTTCCTTTAATCACCGTTTTATTTTTGACACTTATTGCTAAACAATGAGTATGGTATTCGGTGTAAAAGCTTTGATAGTCTTACTGATCTTGCTGTCTATTGTTTATATGTTTATTTTATAATTATAAAGAAATATAAATATGTTGATTGTTGGGACATTAACACACAGCGTCATGTAGTTCCATGGTAAGCTACGAGGCTTGTGTTATGGACAGGGGCGTAGCTACCGCCGTATTTGCCGTATCAATTATACGGGGCCCCCGGGCCACGGGGGCCCCCAAAGTGTGTAAGGAAAAAGAATAAAAACTTTCTAATTTATTTTATTTTACAAATGACAAAATTCTATAAAGCAATTCCTTTTTTTCCCGCCTTAAGCGTGCGTTCAAAAGTTGGCAACACTACATCGTTATGGCGGGCTGCGGGACTTCCCCGTTTTACTTACTTCATCTTCAACTCAGCGGGGAATCCCCGGGAATCCTTCATCGATATCGCGATGTACGTGTACGTTGTTGTACTTTGCATTGGATGTTAAACCACGGAGTGCAGTGCACTATTTATTTACGCGCTTTATATAAATGTGCATTACATTGTAATTCAGTACAAACAATGTTGTTCTTCTGGTTTAGCAGTATTAGTAACGATTTGTAAAAGAAATGAGTGAAAGGAAAAGAGATTATCCCAGCGGCGCTGAGAAAAGAAAAATTAAACAGAAAAGGGACGAGGTTATAAAAAAAGTGCCCAAAATTTCTTCATTTTTTCAGAGACAAGATACTGTGAGTGATTTAGATTGGAAAGGTAAGTACTACACTACTACCCAACCCATTTATTAGGGGCCCGTAGTGATAAACAAGGAAATCTTTTAATTTCGGTCTGTCCATCTGTCCGTCACAAAAAGTTGTCTCCCCCCTCGATTTTCACAATTATACTGTTTTTAGGGTTCCGTGCCTTGATTAAAAAAAACAAAATTCTAACTTATCTATAGGATCGATTTGTTTTGTTGTTTGTTTATCAGTCCGTATCGTATCGTTAATTGCGTGTTGAGAACTTCAGATGTGCAGACTCGCTTTCGGGTTCTCGTTTTGTATGGCCACTACACTACGCGCTGCGTTTAAATAGCACGCAGGTGTATAGTAATGCACGGACGGGCTGCAGGTGATTTTGTATCTACTAATAGGTACGAGCACAATCCGCGTAGAATCTGTGTGCGTCTGAACTGAACACTCTCTAACTGTGACCCTTAGTAACGTTATTTATTTATATATAACTCTTTTTAGTTTAGTATCAAAGCATTCGTATTTATTTTTTAACAATTATTCGTTTATTTTTAGATTCTTCTGAAACATGTTCTTCGTCACATATCCATCCGGAAATAGAAGAAAGCCAAGCACATACTTTATCGGATGTCCATCCAGAAATCGAGGAACCCCAAGTCAACGATTCTGATATATCTGCAGATAATGCAGATTGTAATATAATTTCATCAGATAGAGGAAATTTTGGTGACAATTTAACTGAATGCGAACGAAAAATAATTTTTAAATTGGGTCCATTTAAACCACAAGGACCATTTCCAAAAGTTTCAGAAAATAACCGACCTTTTTCAGCTTATTATTATTCATATTTCAATCAGGCAGGCATAAAAATTATAAGACCATGGTTATGTTATTCTAACGTTTTAAACAAACCGTACTGTCACTTCTGTTGGTTATTAGCAGATCGTCAAAACAAATCGTACTCCTCTGCTTGGGTTAACGGTGTTTCGGTTAGAACCAATTTCACACAAACTATTCTTGACCATGAAAAGTCACAGCAGCATATTAGTGCCTCACTCTCTTATAATAATTGGTTGCAAGGAAATACCATCGATACTCTATTGAAAAGTGAAATCGATAGTAAAATTACATTCTGGAGAGATGTACTGCATCGTATAATTAATGTTATAATTACTTTAGTATCTTGTAATCTACCTTTGAGGGGGCATGATTCTGATTCTGGCAATTTTATGGCAATTTCACGTCTGCTATCTAACTATGATGCAACTTTAAAAGAACTTTTTCTAAAACCGAAAGGTGAAATAAATTATTTAAGCCCTACGATTCAAAACGAAATTATTAGTTTGCTTGGTACTAACGTTAGGAACAGTATTATCTTAGAAATTAAAAAAGCTCCATTTCTGACAATAATTCTGGATACAACGCAAGACTTGTCAAAAATTGACCAACTATCTGTAGTTTTTCGATATATCTCGGTTACAGAAAATGATGATAATGTGCCTAAAGAAATAAAAATCTGTGAGTCCTTTTTAGGATTCATAGCAGTAACCGATTGCAGTGCTGCAGGTCTGAAAACTGTCATTTTAAATTTGACTAAAGAATATGGAATTGATTTGACTAAATGTAGAGGACAGGGATACGATGGAGCAAATGTTATGTCGGGTGTGTATGGAGGATTACAAACCCTAATAAAAGAGCATGCTCCAAATGCCGATTATGTTCATTGTGCTGCGCACGCTTTAAACTTGGTTTTGAACGATGCTGCGAGACATGTTCGTGAAGTATCGACTTTTTTCGATAATTTAGAAAAAATATATACTTTTTTTGGCAATAGTATAAAACGCTGGGCTATGCTAAGTGACGATTCATCTGAAAAATATTTGATTACCCTTAAAAAGGTATGTCCTACCAGATGGTCTTCTAGGAACGACGCTTTATTAGCAGTAAAGAAAATTTTTTTACTAATCATGAAAACTTTGTACCAACTAAATTTAATTTCAAATAAAAAAGATGAACGTGAAGAATGTAAAAGTATAATTAATATTTTAGAGAGTTTTGATTTCTTAGTGCTCGTTACATTTTTTTCTTCACTATTTGAAATTATTAATCCTGTTTCTAAAGCTCTACAGCATGATAATAATGACTTACAGAAATCTAGTATTTTATTAAGTAATCTTTTAAATAGACTGTGCCAATTAAGAAATCAGAATTCATTTAATAGTTTGCTAAATGAATCCAAAGATTTAGCAAAAAAGTGGGGGGTAACAACTGTTTTTAAAAACAGTAGGCGAAAGATAACGAAGCGTTTTTTTGATGAGTTATCACAAGATGAGAGAATTTCCGACCCGGAATCCTATTTCAAAGTCAATGTATACTATTGCTGTTTAGATATATTAATTTCTCAAACTAAAGAAAGATTTCAGAGCCTTTGCAACCTGAGTAGTATATTCGAAATATTACAACCGGAGAAACTCCTATCTTCTTCAAGCGAAGAGATATTAAACGCTTCCGGAAAACTGTCTGCTAAATACAGTAAAGACATCTCACTTAATCTTTGTGACCAATTAAAGGCTCTAAAAACATGCTTAAATTCTGAAATTAAAAAAATTTATTCCATTAAAGAACTCATTGAATTATTGCTAGTAAAATTCAATAGTCTTGCATCCAGTTTTCCCGAGGTAATCACAGCATGCTTTTTATTCTTGACCCTTCCAGTTACAACCGCAACGGCAGAAAGAAGTTTTTCAAAATTAAAACTAATAAAAAATTACTTAAGAACTTCGATGGGACAAGAACGGCTGTCAGACATCTCACTATTGTCCATAGAGGCAGAAACTTTAGAAAAACTAAAATCATCATCAGCCATAAATGATTTAATAAATCAGTTTGCCGATAAAAAGGCAAGGAGAGTGAATATTTAAAATTCGATTTTTATTTGTAAAATGGGTAAATTATGTGATAAATAAATATTACTTCTCGCAATATTTTTTTTCTTTTGTGAAAAATCTTTACCTCCATATAAGGGCCTCCAAAAAAATTTTTATACGGGGCCCCGACAAGGCACGCTACGCCACTGGTTATGGATACCAGATAGTTGATACACTACACATATATCACTTTTAAATACATACATATTATAAATATAAACACCCATGACTGGAGTAAAAACATTCGTGCTCATCACAAAAATTAATGTCCCCAGCGGGACTCGAACCCGAGACCGCTGGCGCAGTAAGTAGGTTCACTATTCACTACAAACTGAACCTAATGTGTCGTCAAGTCAACTTATATTCCTGTAAAATTATCTAAGTTGCCTAATTTCGTTTCTTAATGAACACATAGAAAGGAAAATAAACAGTAAAATGTAAATCGTTTAAAATTAAAAGCTCACGTTTCGTTCATTCGGAAGCTACTTAACTAGATAAGTATCTAACGATTACTAGATAATTTCAACTAATAATATTGCGCGGTAAAAGTATGTATTCCAAATGATAGTTTGGACTGATTAAAAAGTAAAAAATTAAATTGGACTGTGTGTTTTCTCCCCTTTTTTTATGTGTATGTTATTTTTATACAATAGTACATGGGCGAACGAGCCTCACTCGGCGTTCTTCGGAAAAGATATACATATAAATTTGTTTTTTTTCAAAAAAACATCCACATAGGTACAATTAAAAAGCATAAACTTATTTAAATACAAATATTGATCTAAATCATTAACCGTTACCGAGATAAACAAGATAAATGTATGTCCGTATATCTATTCTAGAAGAATTTCTCATTAAATATTATAAGTTACTATACTATTCATGTTTTTGGAAGGCCCTACACTCATTTTAATAGTAACTTTCAAAGAAATCTTGAAGTTACTTATTTTGAGTTAAAAACTAATTATGTGTGTAATGTAATAAATAATAATTTACTGTACA
Organism: Brenthis daphne; assembly: GCA_947093115.1. NCBI lineage: Eukaryota > Metazoa > Arthropoda > Insecta > Lepidoptera > Nymphalidae > Brenthis > Brenthis daphne. Next base: position 28,049,828 of record OX352471.1, on the reverse strand, counting down.
TTTGTTTTGTATATATAATAAGGTATATTTGTAATTTCGACATATTTCCTTTATTATATATAAACTAGCGACTCACCCTCCCTTTGCTCTGGTTCGTCTCTAGATTGATTCTCCATACAAACTTTCATCCCCATTTTCACCCCCTTAAGGGATGATTTCTGGGATAAAACCTACGTCCTTCACAGGATCTAAAACTATCTTCTTACCAAACACCTAAATCGGTTCTGTAGATCCAGAGATTACCCCCTACAACCTCACAAACTCACAAACAATATTAGTATAGATAAAGTATAATTTTGTAAACAAATTACGTATGTGAAGTCAACATCCATGAATCGCACACAAAATCGGGTTTAATGTTCAAGGTCAAGAATTCGAGAGCCGTTAATTTCGATAAAAGAAAGCAAAACTTGTAAGTATATTATGCAAGAATCACCTACTTTAATTTTTATTTTACTACTGACCCGCCCTCGTTCGTTCCTTAAGGACATTGCCACAGGATTCTTTAAAATTCCTCCAATAAAAAAAACCTTTATCACCGATGCCTTATTATCGGTATACCTACTAAATGTATATTCGTTATTATTCTAACTGCCTCAGGGGTCTGGTCTAGTGGCTACCATGCATGGCGGTAGATCCAAAGGTCTCGGGTTCGAGTCCCGGATCAGTGGATCTCAGTAACAGTCCGGAATTATGAAATTAATAATGCTCACCCCCCTGCCTCGGAGAGCACGCAAAGACGTTGATCCTGCGTCTGACCTCTACACTAGCCGACTCGAGCTAGTCGAGTTCTCGTCCCACTCATACTCTATGAGTGACAGGAATAGAGAGTGCACTTGTGTTTGGGCGCTGCACGATAATATCTCCAGCTTAGTAGTAGTCTTATTGAGACTCGCCGTGGCCGTGGTTCTGTCAGAAGGACATTATTTATTACGAATATAAAAGTTTGTATGTATGTATCTTTGTTATGCCTTCACGCTGAAACGCTGGTGTAACATTTAGACTACATTTAGGGATACTATAGAGTATAGTATATATTTTTCCCATTAAGATAATTTATGGGTCGGAGAGAGAAATATTTTTTAATTAACACGCTTTAATTATCTTCCTTTCTAAATAATTAGGTAATTATTGAAATAAAATCTTGAAATTTAATTTCAACCTACATCCAATTGTAATATCGATTTAAAATTTGATGATTTATATTTTAATACCATTAGTTAGAGGCCAAGTGAAGTAAGGCGAATCGTTAGCAAACTTCATTTAGTTCTATAACATCAAATTTAAATTCATTGCGAAAATGATTTTTGACGTAATATGCAAATATTTTATTTTATCGATGGCAAGAATAAACTTGTTTTACGTACTGTTTGTAACTTGTTATTAGGTACATATTTCTTAAAGACCACTATTCAAATTAAAATGATCTTGGTTACACTAAAAACCATGTAAGCGAGCACATCCTATAACTCTAAAACTACATACACGGATTGTATCTATCTAACTTTCGAATTTCAATTATAAACAAGACTAGTGTAGGCTATAGTGGTCAGAGTAAAATATAGAACGATGAAGAATTCGTTCTTATGTATATAGAGTAACTGACTTATATATTTAAAATGAAATATTATTAATTGTATATTGCTGGCGCAAAGAAAGATTTTTTCTTTGGAAGTTTGTCTTTTATTCATTCCTAAACCATTCGAGCTTAGGGACGCACCTGAGCGAAGTGACGGTAAGTAGCTAGTCAAAAATAATTATTCAATAGTAGCGATTCAAAATGCAGTGATACAAAATTCAACGCGAGTGCAACTCGCGTTGAATTTAGCTACAGATGTAGCGTTTCTGATGAAACATTGTTTCGTAAAGGAGACTTAAATTCATGCCAACTATTAATACTTTTACTAATTATAATATATTATTTCATATGAATGATTTTTTTCCGTCTACCTACCAAACTTTAGCAACGTAGCTTTAGCAATATCCTTCAAGTAAAATTACATCACGAAATTATAAGGGTTCCGTTTTAGCCTTAATTAGACTAGGGAACCCTAAAAACATATCATCCAAAACGATTCTCATTAATTCAAGACTTTATTTATGATTTGTGTTTTCATCGTCCTTGACATTTGGCCCAAATTACGTCACTTTTTATTAAAAAAAAACTACGGGCTAAGACAACATATCATTCTTATATCTATCAAAACTAGAAATAATATATATATATATATATATATATATATATATATAAGACGGAGGAGGATTTAGTTACCTTTTTCTGTTATGAAACCTTATTATTGTTTAAAGTCACTATGTTCTTTAATTTACTTTTTATTGCTTTTAAATTGATTTTGAATTTAGAGCAGAGATTTAGTCTCGAGCGGGGTCGAGACGCCATCACGACATTCTTTGCAGATACGTGGTTTAGTAAAGTCGGTTGATCATGGTGGATCATAGTTTTGCTTTGATATTGTAGTTGGAAGTCGATGATCGGTGACTGTGAACCCGCTAGCTTTAAATCATTAGAATTACCGTTTCAAGTTTATAACATTGTGACTTCCCTGATTAAATTGTGTATTGAGCACTGAATACTTTATTATTTGAGCCCTGATAACGCCCACAAGATGAGTAACCACCAAAGATGATGTTCGTAGTATATGGATAACATGACATATATATATGAAAATGACATAATATGATTCTGGTAATATAAAAAATTCTATTTGTTAATTCAACACAATTTTTTTATTTCTATTTTTGGACATGCTTAAAGATCTCTTTTTTATATTTTTTACGTATAAAATGTCAAAAGAAAAAAATTGAATAAGTGGGCAAATGAAAAAGTTTATAGGTCCTTTATACCTATAGGCTAATTAAATACCTTTTTTGCAAATATTATATTTACATTAGAACTTTTTTATTAAGTAAATATATATATATATATATACATAACCTTCTTATTTAAAATTTTCTTGGTTGTTCAACAAAGGAGAGCTTTGGAAAGTTACGTTTTAACCAAAACACGAAGTACCAGGCTCGCAGAAACGTATAGGGGATGTGTTATAATATATGAAACACTGCATGTAAGAATGCATTTTATGGTTGTACAATAGAGTCGAATTTTGCTTATACAATTAAACACCCCAACCCCTGACTCATCTTCCGAAGAGGGTGGAAGCTTTGCTTCAGGTTATAATCGTTTATATGACTTGTATGTATGTATTATACTAGTTTCTACCTGTAATTTAATCCCCGGGTAAAAAATTTTCTTTCGAAAGTTTTTTTCAGTCTTCGAGTTATACTTTTTCTTCTATCTGGGCAGCATCCTCTTTTAATAAGTTAAGAACTAAAGTGTAGTTAAAACAACACTAGATTTAATCTACATAATATGACAAAAACTCATTACTTACACAATTATTAGGAAAGAAATGAAATAAAAAAGGTATAAAATTCGGAAGGAATGTTTCCTAGATCTGTCAAAATGTAATCTGTACATATAATAAAATTGTAAGTACCTAAGCCGAGTCTGCACATTAAATATTTTTTGGAAAATCTTATTGAAATAGACATTATTATCGATACAGAGTCCGAATCTATAGTTTTTAGAATTTTTATCTGTTTGTCTGTCTGTTACCGCATCACGAGAAAACCACTGGACAGATTTTGATGACATTTGGTATGATGATAGCTGGTTATCTGGATCAACATATAGGATACTTTTTACCGCGGGAAAATGTCTCATTTCTGAGAAAAAAATACAAAAACTGCAATGTAAGAGTAAATTAATATGTAAAACCTAAGAATTTGGTTTTTGGTCATCTGAACGCTAGTGGAGCCGTGGGCAATGCTAGTTAGTAATAAATTTATGTTTCTATTAAGGTCATTAAGGTAAGTCAAATAAAGCCAAACGTATCTGAAAAGAGGCACAAATTGCACTACAATCGATAGTAGTAGCACGGTCACTAATACACAATCGTCTAACGAAAACCTCTCAACAAAGCAATGGCGTGATACCGAAATCCGAATGTCATATTTACTTTTACTCGTGTTCGCCGAGTGGTCTAATGTCTACCATATTCATTATTGAAAAGAGGAAATATACATAATATGTAGGTAAATTCTATTAATATATAATTCTATTACTATTTACTATATTAATATTATGTAAGTAAATTCTATTGATATATTATATCAATAGATTTTACCTATTTACTTAAAAGGACAATTTTACATTTCGTACGCATGTAAGAAGTTATACTTCTTTGGCGTAACAGAATAAAAATAGTTAAACATTTCATCCGTATGTCACAACTCTGTTTGTAAAAGCAATGCAGCTAACTTCATCATGTCGCTTTTTGGCTCTCGGTAAAAATTTCACTCTCATATTTTTTTCCAAACGTGCCAAAAGAAGTATAACTTCAAAAAAATCGTTTGACAAACAGAGGAGAGAAAGGTACTGAACTGTTCTGTCTTTTTTTCAAATTCTAAATTTAAATTCAAAGTCACTTCATAACTTCGAAACCATGAAAGTCGTTCGCCATGAAAATTTGTATTTTTTGACAAACCTTGTGCTTCACAGCACTTCCGGTAAAGTCAAGGGACAATCGGTATGTATTTTATACTATGGTATTAGTTCATAAATTATTTTTTTCATTAGTGAGCTTAGATAAAATGTTATTTTACGTAATCGTTAAATAATAGAAATTTTAAATATTTTGTAGATATTAGAGGGGGGATATTGAGTCCCGGGATATGAACCCGCTTCACTTGGTTTCCCAAGCAACGTGTTACTGGGAGGGTAGAATTAAAAATGAGTATTTGTAAAATATAGGTGACTAGCATTGCCCGCGGCTCTGCCCGCGTTCAGATGACCAAACAGCAAATTCTTAGGTTTTACATATTAGTATACTCTTACAATATAGTTTTTGTATTTTTCTCAGAAATGAGATATTTTCCCGCGGTAAAAAGCCCCTTCAGTCATCAAAATCCGTCCAGTGGTTTATTTGTGATGCGGTAACAGACAGACAGACAGACAGAAAAAAAATCTAAAAACTATAGATTCGGCCTCTGTATCGATAATAATGTCTATTTCAATAAGATTTTCCAAAATATATTTAATGTACAGATTCGGCTTGGTTACAATTTTATTATATACCTATACAGATTATGATCAATCATGCAACATGTTCGACGAATTTCAAATTTCCGTTTCCGTAAATTGCTTTGAAATCATAATATTTTTTTTATTACATTAGTGACATTAACTTTTTACTTTGTATAATATTCGTTTTTGAGTGTCTGAAGTGGACTTAATTTCGATTGACAAAAATTATAGCTGACTTGCATTTTCCCGCCACGCGTTCAATTACTTATAATTATATCTCTAAAAATTATAGCCTATGTGCTACTCTGATGTATAAGCTATATTACTGTAAAGTTTCATCAAAATCTATTCAGTAGTTTTTGCGTGAAAGAGTAACAAATATACATCCATCCATTCTTACAAGCTTTCATGTTTATAACTACTCGTAGTAGGATTTATAAACCACTAGATTCACCCTCAATTTGCTTCGGGGTCGTTCCTAGACAAAAACAAAACTATCCCACATAGACCGTACGTTTTCCGGGATAAAAATACTACAAAAAAAATGCTTCAAAAGGTGGTTATCGCTAACTCTTATAGATTATGCCACTGCAAATTCTCGTACTACGACAAAATGTGATTTAACTTAATTGTAATAATGCAGTTAAATATAAACATTAGGTTCGAGGTTTTAGACTAACACATAAGTAAATTTTATTGCGGCAAGTTTGTGCAATTTTAAATTAAAATATATAATATGTTAAATTCATTAATTATTATATATAATTAATTGCTTAGCTAATTGGCTTTTTGTGTGTATACTGATATTTATATTTATAAGTTGACAATATTTAGGAAAATGTTGTAATATACTAAACTAGTGACTCATCCTCGCTCCGCTCGGGTTCGTCCCTAGGTACGTTTTAACAGTTAATATAAATTTCTCAAAGGTGAGATATTTTCTCTCAGTAAAAAGTATCCTATATGTTGACCAGGATAACCAGCTATCCCCCACAACGTGCGTTTACCTTGTCGTGGTGGGGGGGCTCATTAGTGCCCGGCAATACAGCCGGGCGCGAAGCCAAGAAACGCACAGGGAGGTGGCCCGCTTCGGTGGGCGGTGGGACGCGGCCCTCTTCGGAGGGCGGTGTACCATGCGGGTTGCTCCTGGTACTTCTCTGATAGCAGATTGGACCTTGGAGCAACCCCGTGGTCGTTGTGGTCTGCTTTGGCAGACCTGCCGTCAGGGCGTCGTAGTTGAATGCGTAAGCGATCCTGCGACGCCCCATTAAGACGGGGGAAGGTTTTGTTGGGTTTTAGTGGGTAGTACTGGCTTTGCCGGTGAGTCCCACACTTCGTGCGTAAATGCATTTCCCAACGTTAAAAAAAAAAGGATAACCAACTATCATCATAACTCATCAAAATTTGTACAACGGTGTTCTTGTAATGCGTTCCCAGACAGACAGAGAGACATACAGACAGACTGTCAGACAGACAAAAATTCTAAAAACTATAGATTCGATCTCTGCATCGATAATAATGACTATTTCAATAAGATTTTCAAAAAAATATTTAATGTAAAGATTCGACTCAGAATTTTATTTTATGTACAGATTTACAACTATTTATTGAACAAGTAGTTTTATGTACAGAATAATTTAAACCACTCCATTCACTTAATCTCGTGAATTACTATTGCAGAATAGTGCATAATCCTTAAACAACAGCACTATAAAGATAATTATTAAACAACACATAATGAAAACAGACTGTATTACGTTGTAATAAATTTGAATTTTCAGGTGATGATAACCTTTTTTCAAACAATCTATACACGTAAATCTAAAACTAACCGATTTATACCCTATTATGTATTGTATTTCGTAATTAGTTTTTAGTTTTGTAATCCTTATAGATAGGGATTAAGGTTCAAAAATTTGATAAAAAAATAGATCAAGAGCAAGTCGGCCTCGCCCACATTTTTTAATCTATCTATACTAATATTATAAAGAGGTAAAGTTTGTGATCTTGTGAGTTTGTGAGTTTGTGAGTTTGTGATGTTGTAGGGGGTAATCTCTGGATCTACTGAACTGATTTTCAAAATTCTTTTACCAATAGAAAGCCACATTCTTTTTGAGTGTCATAGGCTATATATTAACCCGAAGAATGAAAACATTTTTTCATGGTAGTCGGATTTGCAAAGTAAGTCGGAGGAAAAACGGTCGAACGAAAAAGTTTCTTACGAACGCTGCCTTAACGATGAGAGATATATGATTATGTTCTAGAGAAAAGTTGTAGAGCTTAATAATGCCTACAAAAAAGTCAGCGACAGCATATGTCTATCTTTTATATTTAAGTCACAAAAAGTAGTTTTTATATTAAAAAAATATTTAAATCGGTAGGTCATGTTTATTGGTCATATTATCAACAATTATGAATTCTTATCAAAATAAGTAAATTTATCGTCTAAAATGTTTAAAACAAAAGACTTTTCCCTTTTACTGCATATAATTTGGACAAATGGTTAAAGAGATAATACAACATATTCGTAGGTATGGACGAACCCGAGCGAGCTGTTTGTCTGTTTTTCTGTTTGTACGGGCTAATCTCCGAATCTATTGGACCGATTTAAATGAAATTTTGTATGGTGGTACCTTATATCCCCGGGCAACATCTTACATACTTTTCATCCCGGAAAATTAAATAGTTCCCGTGGGATAGTTAAAAAACTATAACAACTTATACAGCTTAGTACACAAAAACTGCTGATTGGATTCTGATGAAACTTTACAATAATATAGTTCATACATCAGTATAACAAATAAGTTACTTTTTATCCCGGAAAAATGTACCGTTCCCGTGGGATAGCTGTTTTTGTTTATTTGTAACATATTATGTACACAACATAGACCCCAAAACAATAGTTATTAAAAAAAATGTCTGTTTGTCTGTTTGCCTGCATGTCTGTTTGTCTGTTTTTGCGTAAGCGTTTCACACGAAAAGTAATGTACCGATATCAACGAAATTTGGTGAAGTGATAACTTATTACTCGAGTCAACATTTAGGATACCTTTTGTATTTATGTATGTATGTATTCAGCCCTTTTTAACGTCCCACTGCTGGGCACGGGCCTCCCTTCAGTACGAGGGGGATCAGGCCATAGTCCACCACGCTGGCCAAGTGCAGGTTGGCGGACTTCACTTGTCTTTTGAAAACATGCTAGGTTCTCTCAGACATGCAGGTTTCCTCACGATGTTTTACTTCACCGTTAAGACAAGTGGTAATTGGCTTAGAAATCATTCGCACATGAAAATATCAGACGTGCGAGACCCGGGATTTGAACTTGCTTCACTCGGTTTCCCAAACGAGCGCGTTACCACTGGGATACCACTGCCTAGATACCTTTTACCTACTTCAAGAAAATCTTTCTTTCCCACGGGAATATACAATAACTGGTTTTATCGAGTCCTCCCTAGAAACCTTCCGCTGGCTAAACCTTAAGACATACATCAAAACAATATACTAAAAAATTGTAGGTCTTGAAAAGTCCTAAAGAAAAGTTCTGAATTGTATATGTCCATCTCCTAAGTTACACTCGCAATATTTATTCTTATCTATACGTATAATAAAACTAACTTAGTCAAATCGATGTGCGCGTTTCAAGCAAAAAGTACTCAACCGATTTTAACTAAATTAATGTATAGTGATAAAATTTAGTACTCGGGTCAACATTTAGGATACCTTTTACGACAGGCAAATTATTCATTCCCACGGGAAAACACAATAACTGGTTCTATCGAATCGTCCTTACAAATTGATACGGCTAACGTTGGCTCAGCCTTAAGAGATACATCAAAACATTGTGCAAGAAAATTGTAAGTCTTAAAAAGGTCTATAGAAAAGTTCTACATAATGTGTGTCTATCTCCTAAGGTACACTCGCTATAACTATTTTCATTATTATATATTACTGTTTTATTATACGTTATTTATTCTATCTATACATATAATAAAACTGTAGAGGTTAGAAAAAAAATGCTAAAAACCGAGTCAGTTCTCTTCTTACATCCCAAAAGAAGAGAAATAGAACAAATCCAGGTTTTTTCCATTTTTTTGTTTGTCTGTTTGTCTATTTGTACGGGCTAATCTCTTAAACTATTGAACCGATTTAAATGAAATTTAGCATGGTAATATCTAATATCCCCGGTTAACATCTAAGATACTTTTCATTCCAGAAAATTAAAGAGTTTCCGTAGGAACGTTAAAAAACTATAGTTTTTTTTTTTTGTTGACGCTGGGGAAACCCATCATGGGGACCCTACCGGCCGTTAATGGGTAGGGTACTGTGAGACTCCTACTCACTAAAACCCACAGCGGAACCCGTCGCCGCAGTGCAATGGGGTGTGCAGGATCGCTTGCGCATTCACTGCAACACCCCTGCGGACAGCCCGTACCCCGCGGGCCTGCCTCGCCTAAACCGGGATGCCCTCGGTTCACAGAGCATCCCGACCGCCCCGATGACGTGCAGGGGAGTCAACGAGAGACCCCCCCGCAGTAGCTCCTCTAGGGTGGCGGGAGAAGATGCGCATACCGGCGCCTCCTCCCCCCCAGCCGACGGCGACGAAGAGGGTCTGCTAAGGCGTTAGCCTCGCGTTCCCTCTCCGCCGCCTCCTTCAGTGAGATGACGGCCTCGCTGAAGGAGACCATCGCCGACCAGGACCTCTCATCGCGTAGCATGGCCCCCACCACGCTTCGCAACGAGAGGTCTCCACCCACTACCGCCATCAAGGCATGGCGCTGGGGAGCCCAAGCGGCGCATACCACGAGGGTGTGGTGCGAGGTGTCCTCGGACGCACCACACTCGTGGCATACGGGCAACGGTTCCCGACGCGCAATTTGACACAGATACTTACCAAAGCACCCGTGCCCGGTAAGCATCTGCGTCAACCTGAACGTCAGGACGCCGTGTGGCCGCCTGACCCAGCGAGACAGGAACGGACGAACCGCCCCCACCGTCGCCCGGCCAGCCACTGGAGTCCCCAAGTCTTCCCACCAGCGCCGGATCAGTGCCTCGTCAGCTAGGCGCCTGATCCGAGCGACTCCCTCCCGCGCTGGACGTTCCCCTCGCGCCCGCTCACTCGCCCGAAACTGATAAACTTCGGCGAGCACCTCCGCCTGGAGTTCCCAGGGCGGATCGCCCGCCAGAAGTGTCGCCGCCGTGAAGGATACCGTACGGTATCCCCGCACCGCCCTCACCGCCAGGACCCGTTGCGCCTTGCGCAGTTGGGCCCTGTTCGGTGCGGAGAGGGCGTCAATCCACACGGGGGCACCGTACAGTGCCATGGACCTCACGATGCCGGCATAGAGCCGCCGGCAGTGAGATCCAGGGCCCCCGACATTTGGCAGAAGTCTGCCGAGGGCCGAGGCGGCGCCGATCAGTCTCGGGGTGAGCTGGGCGAAATGGACACGAAACGTCCAGCGTCCGTCCAGGGTCAGGCCCAAGTAGCGCATATGGGCCCGAACCTCCACCATCCTACCCTGGACTCGCAGACAGGCGTTGCGGGGGGCACCCTTGCGTGGGCCATGAAAGAGGAGGGCCTCCGTTTTGGAGACGGAGACCCTCAGGCCCAGCATCCCTATCCGGTCGGCGACCAGATTGGTGCCGACTGTGGCCAAGCGGGCCGCCTCCTCATAGGAACGACCCCGGGCTGTAACGAGGGTGTCATCAGCGTAGGCGGTGACACCGAGCCCGGGGAGGAGCGGACAACGCAGGAGCCAGTCATAGCCGAGGTTCCACAGTACCGGGCCCAAAACGGCCCCTTGTGGAACCCCGCAGTCAACACGTCGCCGACCGACCACCCCATCTGCCCCCGTCCACACGACCTGTCTGTCGCGGAGGTACGCGTCCAACACCCGCCAGAGATAGAGAGGCACCTCATGGTACCGAAGTGCCTCTCGTAGCGTCTCAAACGGCAGGGTGTTGAAGGCGTTGGCCACATCCAATGAGACGGCTAACAGCACGCCTCCCTCCTCCACCGCGGCCAAGGACCGAACCTTCAGGGCGTTCAGGGCGTCCACGGTCGACCGACCCGCCCTGAACCCGAACTGAGCCTCTGAAAGGCCCGGCCCCACCTCCTCGAGATGCTGAGTAAGACGGGCAACGAGAATTCTCTCGAAGAGTTTGCCGATCTCACTCAGCATCACGATCGGCCTGTATGTCGAAGGGGAGTCCAGAGGACGACCCTCCTTGGGCAACAGGCACAATAGCCCCTCCTTCCAGATCTTCGGGAACTGCCCAACACGAAGGCATGCGTTGAATAGGTCCCGAAGATCCCCTCCCAGGTATTCCAGAGCGATGCATAGGACTCGCCCCGGAATACCGTCCGGTCCCGGAGCCGTCCTCCTGGCCCGCAGCTTGTCTCGGGCCAGGTCCATCTCCCCCTCGGTGATTGGGGGGAATTCCTCCACTCCCACAGAGCGCGTGGGAGGAGCCATCACCGGGGGGACGTGCCCAGACGACTCCGGGAACAACCCTCCGATCAGTCGCAGGAGGACCTCGGGCGGCGTGGTCTCCGTGACCGGGGCGCCGTGCGCGCGGAGCTTGTTCCGCGCGCTGATGTAAGGGCGCCCCCATGGATCCCGATCCAGACCCGCCAGCATTTCCTGGCGGGCCGCCGCCTTGGCCTGGCTGATGGCGAGCTGCAGGGCCTTTTTGGCTGACCTGTAGGCCACCCGCAGCCCGCTTTCCAACACCGGGTCCAGGCCATTCCTCCTGCGACACCGGACAAACCTCCTTCTATGCCAATTGCAGGTCGCCCGAAGCTGTGCGATTTCGGGCGACCACCAATACACGCTCCGGCGATGCCGGGCGATCCGCCTTATCCGCGGCATGGCCGCATTGCACACCCTCGTAAGGGCGTCCCACATGCGGCCAGCCAGCTCCTCAACATCGGAGCTGGCGCCCACCACACTCCCCTGGGAGCACCAGGCCTCTACGATGGCCGCCTCCTTGGCCAGCTCAGTATCAAGCCGGCCCAGAGCCCATCTCGGGAACGCTCGAGAGGGCCCCCTTGGGCGGTCCACCGGCACCGGACGGGTGGAGATCTCAAATCGGATATAGTTATGATCCGACAGAGTCTCCACCTCCTCCTCTACCCTCCAGTTGATCACCCTGCGTGCGACGGCGGGGTTGGCGAACGTTAGGTCCACCACGGACCCCCCCTGCTGTCGCACGCACGTGAACGCTGTCCCCACATTGAGCAGGGACAGACCGGAGAGTAGTGCCCACGTCTGAACGGCTCGCCCTCGAGCGTTCGACGTGGGATTCCCCCAGGCCAAGGACTTGGCATTAAAGTCGCCGAGGACGATAGTGGGCCTCGGCGACTGCCTGCAAACCGCAGCGCGGACGGAGTCGAGGAAGATCTCGAACTCCGCCAGACTGCGGTTGGGGGAGAAGTACAACGCAATGATGGCGTACTCTCCCCACCCTGCCACGACAAATCCTTGGGCCCTCTCGATTGCCGAGAGACGGGGACCGGTGCTGCTCCCAGACACTAAGGCCACGGAGCCCTCTAGGTCCCCCACCCAGTTCGGTTGGTGAGGAACAAAGTAGGGCTCACAGGCCGCCGCCAGATCTATTTCCCACTCGGCCATGGACTGCAGGAAAAGGTCCTGCGCTCCGGCCGAGTGGTTAACATTCCCTTGGAGGAAGCGCTTGTGGTCACCCATTATGACGACATATGCGCTTCCTCAGCCTGGCGGCTTCCGGCACTGACGACGGCTCCGGTCCCTAGAGCCGTCTTGCCTTTCATGATGGGTGGGTTGCAGTCTCGCCCACCCATCATATGCCCAGAGGGGCGCCCAGCATCTGCGCAGACCGCGCAGCGGACTGCCTTCGCGGTGCAGGCAGCGGAATGGTGCTCATCGCTGCCGCACCGGAAACACAGGCGCCCCCGCTCTACCCTCGACGGGCACCGAGGTAGGGTATGCCCCAGACCCATGCATCTGAAGCAGCGTAATGGGCGCTGCTCCAGAACCTCGACCTTGGCCGACGACCACCCGACCAGAAGTCGGCTTGCGTCGGCCACCTTCTTGGCTGCCGTAACTGGGCACCTTACGACAGCCGTGCCCATCCCCGCCTTCCCGGTATGAACCCGGCTCACCCAAACGGACTCGGATGCGCAGCCGCCCGCCCTTGCGACTGCCTCGACCACCGCCTCCTTGGTGACCGAGTCATCCAAGCCCCAGATTCTCAGCTCCCCCGTTTTTGCGGGGCGAGCGATGGTCGCCACCCCGTCGAGAACCTGGCGGAGCTTGTCCGCCAGCCTATCCGCCGCTTCCGAAGGCACGGAGGGCGACAACTCCAGCAGCCGAGCCCCCGTCGCCGCAACCCTCACCGTCAGGCCCCCAGTGATGCCCAACTGGGACAAGTCTATCCCCAGCCGCGCACGCTCCAGCAGCTTGGCGTAGGTGACACCTTTCGATGCCGCCTCCTGCTGGAGCGTTATAATAACAGCCGCTGTGCGCGGCGGAGCCGACACCTTTGGCCTAGCCGGCACCGAAGGGGCCCTCTGCGCCACAGGGGCCTTTGGCGCCGACTTTGCACCAGCCGGGGCAGCCGGGGCCGCTGGGGGGGAGGATTTTTTCCCCTTCCCTTTACCTTTGCGGACCACCGTTGCCCATGTGCCCTCATCCGCAGTACTCGGTCCCGCCACAGGGGCCGGCGGAGCTGATCCCGCCACAGGAGCTGCTGGCGCCGGCTGCGACCTAGGGCGTGCCGGGGTTGCCGTCCTAGTTCTAATAGGCTGGCGCCTGCGTGCCGCCGAGTCCTCACCCGCCACAACCGCTACCGGCGCTGGCTTATCCCGAGGCTTTCTCGGCGCAGGCGTTGGCGCACCCGCCTCCCTCCTTTTGTCCGCTGCCAGAGGCGGACGAAGCGACCTAGCCGGCAGCAGGCGCTCCTCAATCCCTGCCAACTTGGCATCAATAAGGGCTCCAACCGAGGAAATGAGGGAGGCCCTTAACTCCTCCAAGGCATCCCCCTGCAGAGAGGAGGACGGAGCACTCGCCCTCAGCTCGGAGAACTGGCGACGGTGCGCCTTCACTTCCGCTTTGAGGTTCTCGACCTCCCGACGCAGCCGCTCGTTGTCAGCAGCAACCTTCCTAGTTTCCTCGCTAGAGGACCGATTCGCCAGGGTATCTACGATCCCCGTCAACGCCTCCGCAGTCAGCTTGAGACGGCGGACGTATTCTCCCTTTAAGTTGCCAGAGGTCCTGGCAACATGCAAGATCTCTGTCACACTGCGTCCCGCCTCTGCCCGCAGGCCCTGCACATCTCTTGCAGAGATCCCCTCCTCCTGGTTCTCGGAGGTCGACAGGTCCGAGCCAAACTCGAACACTGCCTGGTCCGCTCTATCCGCCTTGTCGGCCTTATCCCCCTTCTTCTTTCTAAAAGCGCGCGCCTCAAGTGCGCGCTCAAATTCGGCCTCCCTGGCCTCCTCCTCCATCCTGCGCAGATTCGCGCGCGCGCGGGTAAGAATCGTGCCACTCCCTGACCCAATGGGCCTACCCCTACGCGCCTTGTTCTCCTTGGCGCGGACTCGCTCATCCGTCTCCGTTTCCGAGCCAGTAGATCCCGCCAACGGAGGACGCGGAGCAGTCCTCTTGCGCCCAATGGACGCATCTGTGTCCGCGTTGGCGTCCGAGTCGGCCATAACTCATTCGCCAACCGCACACACACGCAACACACCCAAACTACGCGACAAACGTCGCAAAAACAACAACAAATCCAATCAGAAAGAAAAATCAAAAAACCACGAGAAAAGCCAAGAAATCAAACATGTATAGCAAGAATCTTCAAAATCAATCACCGTCAACGACTCTACAATCTATATGACATGACTCAGATGATTAATTTAATATCCAAAAAAAAAAAACTATAGTAACTTATACAGCTTAGTACACAACAACTTAATTTAGTAAAATTTGGCATGCTGATACCTTATGTTGCCGGTCAAACAACAGGTTACTTTCATCCCGGAAAAATGAACGGTTCCCGTGGGATAGCTCTGTTTATATAAAGAAAATACATTGAAATTACAAAAATACTTATATATATATCTACATTTAATAATATTACTGTACAAGTAGTTGTCCGCGCGGAATTGTGACTAGAATGCTAGCCTAATGGTAATGCCGATTTCGAAAACCGAGTCTCTTGTCACCAGTAGAGGCGATAGGACGAGGAGTTGTCTTCTACTTATATCGTAAAGAACATATAGAACATGAAATAATGTTAGGCACTAAAATGTAATGATTATGGCAATCGTAGCATTGCAGTTAATTTATTTAATTTTTATCTAAATGGATATCAGAAGGTTTCTATGAAACCTCTTTAATAATGGGTGTTATAAAGGGCCCTATTCTGGAACCAGTTTTATTCTTGGTTTACAAGTATGTTATATAATATTCTTATAACATGTTATATTTGTTGAAAACTTTAAGTTATTATTATAGTTTACAAAATAAAACATATATTGATCAAACAGAACACTGTCGTACGCTCATTGATTCTCATGTAATTCAATAGATTAAAAATAATTGAAAATTTACTTTTAATAATGGCCTTAAACAACAAAATATGTTCCTTATACTCTATTTAATGCATAAAAAAAATATAAGAATACTTTTTTTTAATAATGAAGCTATTAACACTAGCCTCAATAGTATTCTCATGAGCAGCGTAAAGATCTTCAGCAGAACTCCCATTAAGAAAGTTAGACGTTAAGCGACGTTTAAACTTATTGCTCAAATTGCTTTCACTTGAAATCCATTTTTTTTTATAAAAAAATTGTGAAGGAGACATTTTTGTGTAAGTGCATCTTAATAGATTTACCTACTATAAAGAGTATTCCAAAAATAGAAAATTATATGTTCCTTGAATTATGAAACGTCTTAAGAAATAATTATAGAAACAAAATAATTACTATTAAAGAAAATTATTTAATGACGTTTTATAACTCTATAATTCCACATAAAACTGTGATAATATTTTGATATAAATAAAGATAAAATAAAAGATAATACTTTCTTAGATTTACGCGAATATTTGATATTGTAATGAAACTATATTTTCGTTAATTTTTTTTGTTTTTTTTTTTTTTTGAAATGTAAATGTAACAACTATTTTTTATACCTTTAAGACGTCTAAAACCTTAGTCTCTCCCGTGACCATGTGGGCTGTGAATCGGAATCCATAAATCAAAATAAATCCGCGAAAACATCCGGAAACATAGATTTATTTAAACTGATTTTAGTTTAATTCATGCATATTTATAAAATAGGTGTTTTCTTCATTAATTACATATGACTCCGTCTCTTCTTATACTATCAAGTGAACAAACAAAGTTGCGTAAATAACAACGATAAGGCAAATTTTATAGTATGTGAGGAAGCCCAGAAGAAGGTCACCAATACCTGTGATATGACGACACGTTATCTTTTGTTATGAGTGTACTACTATAGTGTTAATATTACGAATTTATACTTATGTAATTAGAATTAAGGTCGCTGGTCACGAATTCGGTCAATTCTGGTCTGTTTAAGATAATGTGCTTCCATTAACAATCGTCGTCGAGTACATCTGATTGACTTTATGGCCTGGGATCATCAATAAAGCAGAGTCCTGCTTCATCGCGTAGAAATCTCCACAAGTGATAATTATTTGTTATGGTGATAAATTGGTCCTTACTCCTTTTGTATACAGTAACTTTAAATTATGATCACCTAAAATTATGTCATAGCCACTTGACCAACAATTGCTATACTCGTATGGACATTCATAATTAATTATTTTCAAATGATTTCCGCTTATTGTAAACAATTTTTTATGTATAGTATAATTTATTGTATTTCCAGGAGGTACATCTGCTTCTTCACAATAAACTAGTAACTAATCTTTAAATTATTAACTTTATAATTTTTATTCATGTTATTTATTGTCTTTTCTTTGAAGATATCTAAATTTGAATAGGATTTTTTTCTCATATATGTATGTAATTTTATTTCTTTAACTTTTTCTATATATCTTCTTTCATGACAGAGGGGAGTGCAAGTACACTCCCTTGCATCTTCCTCTCGGCGCCCATGAATTCATACAAACATTGGTATTGAAAAGGATCAAAAAGAATCGTTGCTTACTGTTCCGTATACACTATACAGTAATCAAAACTCAAAAGAAAATACAGCTCGCGCGCAAATTAAATATCACAAACGCTTAGCTTACGCTCTTTGCTTAGTATGCGCCGGAATTTTACTTTCTCATGAAAATTGAATAATAAAGCAGGATGGACATATGATATACATATATATGATATAAATAAAACGCAGCAGTATGGGTGCTGCTGATTTGCCAAATGCTGGTGTAGCCATCGGACTACTATTATGCGAAAGTTTGTTTGTATGTATGTATGTGTGTATGTATGTCTGATACTCCTTTAGGCTGAAAGAGTTGGAAGGAATTTGAAAAAATTAGCACTCAAATGGAACTAGAGTAATACAAAGGCTACGGTTATGCATCTAGGGACGTACCGGAGCAAGACGAGAGCGAATCGCTAGTTAGTCATAATATTCACCCATTAATCTGACGACAATCGTATCCTATATCTATCTATATCGTAGAGACATATTAAATAAGATTAACAATTAATGTGCTCGGCATTTTTTTAATAATATATTTCTCAATATCCTTAATATGGCTTTACAGTTTACTTAACGCCTTCGACAGACTGATAAATAGCCCTTCGCTGCTTGCCCTTGACATATTTGGTGGTAATTAAGCTGAATTGACAAATTCATTTAAGTATATGATAAGAGTGGATGACAGACATAAAATATGTGGACGTAGATAGTAAAAGTGAGTGTAGGCGGGCATTGCAATGTTAAGTATTTAAAGCAGAACATAATTGTTATTGTTAACCAATTTTTATTGAATATCTCGTCATCTCATTACTACATGGCTTTTTTTAAGCAATAAAATTATTTTTTACAGGCGGCAAAATGGCATTGCTAAATCTTTGTTAATTACTAGCGATTATTATCAGTTTTTACGTCCCTTCCACTGCAGCGTATTCCACCGACATTAATTGTACTCTGATCCCGCGGGAACTCCAAATTTTCTTGGGATAAGCTTATTTCACTTCAAAACAATCTTTCCGTTATTAAATGTCTTGTCGATAGAGCCGTCTTACTTCAACTCGTTCTATTTCTGCGTTCGTTCCTTTTCATCTTAATCCTCTACCTGCCAGAAAAAATATCTTAAAGGCCAAAAAATAACCTTTTTTAATGGGTATGTACTCGTTTGAACTTTCATAACGTACAAATAACCACTATGCTTTATATGGGGGAGCATGCTTAAGACCACAGTCATACACTTTTGTATGTATGTATGTATGTGCTGGGCACGGGCCTCCCTTCAATACGAAGGGGTTCAGGCCATAGTCCACCACGCTGACCAAGTGCGGGTTGGCGGATTTCACATGTCGAAAACGTGCTAGGTTTAGTCAGACATGTAGGGTTCCTCAGGATGTTTTCCATCACTATAAATAAGTCAAGTGGTTAATCATGTTGGAAATGATCAGATGCTTTTACTAATGGACAAATATATATAGATAAGTAAAACTGAAGTGTCTTTTTGTAATGTCGAAATAACAGCTTTTTACTAAATACAGTATATGTATACGGTACTTATAAGAAAGAAGAAGAAGAGATCCCATTTTGAATTTTCTTGTGTATTTTTAATATACTTTAAGCTATATTTTTTTTAAAAAAAGAAGAAAAAAAATTGGTCGAAGTGACTGAAATTCAGGTTTGAAAAGTTTACTTCCGATTTTGGACATGAAAAAAATTTTTTTTTCTTAATTTCATTTTATTGTAAAAAAGAACAGTATTTTTCAAACTGTATTGCTGTATTAAATATTTAATTGTAATTTTGTGAAATTCGAAAAACTACTTTCATAAAATTGATATTACAATTACGACAATTCTTCAGAAACCGATAACTTGTGAAATATACATTATACAAAAAAAAAATTGTGTTCACATTCATACATATTAGAAGTATAAATGGGCCGAATATGATCGATTTTCAGAACCTCACTTTTTTTTTCCTGTCCACTTCACGTGAAATGCCCCAGATACCTGATGTTATAAGGAGTAACTTAGGCTACTTTTATTTTAAGAAAAGAATTAGGGTTCCGTGCAAAAAAAATTGAAAATCATGAAATTGTGAACAAAATCCGCGGACCCAGGGATACCCACCCGAGTAAAGCGAGCGGAAGTCGCTAATATTAATATTCCCTCTACGACCGCGGACACGCCGGCGTTACAGTTAACAATAGATTTCTTAGAAATTTAATTAATTTCTTAGAAATTTACCTGGAGGTGTAATAGCATAATGTCTCATCACGAACAAAGAAATTTTGTTCAAATAAATGTCAATAGATGAAATTACATGTATCGATTTTTTATCAAAGTTGTGTTAAATTAACAAAACATACCAAGTGAAGGGAAATGAAATAATCATCATATCAAATTTACGTAATTATGCTGATTATTGAAATATCAGCAATCAGATGATCGGTTTGTACACTACAAATATATTCACAGATGGCGATTTTACTTTTTATGAATTATTTATCGCGGTTAAAAAATGTTAATATCACTGATTTTTTTTATTCGAATGCAAGATTATTTTTAAAATATTTACCATACGTTGGTTTGCACATATTTTTAAAACAAAACTATTTAAATATTTGCGATTCAACGCCATCTATTATCTATTCAAGCAAACTAAAATAGTCCGAAGAATAGCCCGAATTAGCGCTGTCAAATTTCTTTGTATGGGATGAGTCCTTTGTACTAGTATAGTCCTATATGATCTATGATAATAGGTTGGTTACTGACTTCTACTTTGCCAGTGTATGGTTGTTTAGTCTGCAATTTTTTGATTTTAATAAAACTTGTAGCTGATTATAATAATCTTAACGATATGTGTAATTTGTTTATTCTCTGTATTTTTTGACATATTGAATTTTTAACTTAAAAGGTGCACCAAATTTAGAATCAACTTAAAAGCAATTATTTCCACCCTTAGCTGTGGTTTTTTTGAAAACGTCTTATGAAACTGGTAATTTAAATTATACACGACCAGTTTCAAATACATATCGTCATGATGGAGTGTGACACCTTCGATTTCCCAAGTCCAAGCTTTCATCTCTGGAATATACCAAAAGATTACTATTCGCAGCCAAACCAAGATTTTTTTAAATCATCAAAAGTAATAGCAGACGCTGATTGAGGCCATATTTCTACATCGTTATCATGTTATTTAAAATATACTCTTATTTTTTCCATATCATATTTAATCAGGTTACCTAAGTAGGTAGGTACTAGTAGCAAATGCTACTAAAGTAAACAAATAAAAAAATAAAAAATAAGCGTGTTTTCTTGAATTTTTTATGTCATCGGTGATCCTCTAACAAATACCACTTATCTAACACAAATGAGCTGTCGTGATGAAACGTCACTTTAGAAAATAAACATGTCCATTAAAAATTTACTATTTTTTCCATGAAAAATTTACGTACAATAATAATAATGCTGTATAGTCTGTCACGTCAATCTATCTCTGCTATCATTAAAAAAACAATAGGTATATTGAAATATCTTATAATATGGACTGGCATTGCCCGCGGCTATGCCCGCGTTCAGATGACCAAAAATCAATTTTTTAGGTTTTACATAATAGTAGGTATGTATACTCTTACATTGCAGTTTTTGCATTTTTCCTCAGAAATGAGTTTATTTCCCGCGGTATAAAGTATCCTATATGTTGACCCGGATAACCAGCTATCCCCCCCAACGTGCGTTCACCTTGTCGTGGTGGGGGGGCTCAGTAGTGCCCGGCAATCCAACCGGGCGCGAAGCTAAGAAACGCACAGGGAGGTGGCCCACTTTGTTGGGCGGTGGGAGGTGGCCCTCTTCAGGGGGCGGTGTACCATGCGGGTTGCTCCTGGTACTTCTCTGATAGCAGAGTGGACTGTGGAGCAACCCCATCGTTGTGGTGGTCTGCTTTGGCAGACCTGCCGTCGGGGCGTCGTAGTTGAATGCGTAAGCGATCCTGCGACG
Organism: Brenthis daphne; assembly: GCA_947093115.1. Taxonomy (NCBI): domain Eukaryota; kingdom Metazoa; phylum Arthropoda; class Insecta; order Lepidoptera; family Nymphalidae; genus Brenthis; species Brenthis daphne. Next base: position 28,028,561 of record OX352471.1, on the reverse strand, counting down.
CCCCATTAAGACGGGGGAAGGTTTTGTTGGGTTTTAGTGGGTAGTACTGGCTGTATTACGCCGGTGAGTCCCACACGTCGTGCGTAAATGCATTTCCCAACGTTAAAAAAAAAAAAAAATAACCAGCTATCATCATACCAAAATCCCACCAGTGGTTTTTCCGTGATGAGGTAACAGACAGACAGACAGACAGACAAAAATTCTTAAACTATAGATTCGGCCTCTGTATCTTTAATAATGTTTTTTTCAATAAGATTTTCCAAAAAATACCTAATGTACAGATTCGGCTTAGTTACAATTTTATTATATGTATAGATATTGTAATAGGCAAATTTTATGTACGAGTATATTAAGTACTTGTGATAATGTATTACTAATTTTTATTTAATGTATTCATTGATATTCCTTATATTTAATACTTTTGACTCATAAGGATCGTATTGAATCAATAGGCACAATAAATATTTTTCACTTTTAAAAATTATCTTTTCGAAGTTTTTCACGGATTTATTTTGGTTTTTAATTAGTCATTATTGACGGTATTGATGAATAGATACCGTCTGTAACAATTATTAATTATGTTTTATGTAACTAGCGACACACCCTCGCTTCGCTTCGGGTTCGTCCCTAGACAAAAACAAATCTATCCCACGGGAATCGTACATTTCCGGGATGATATGTAGCCTATAGTCTTCCTCAATAATCGGGCTATCTAAGGCAAAAAAAAATTCAAATCGGATTAGCAGTTCCTGAGATTAGCGTGTTCAAACAAACAAACAAACTCTGCCTCTTTATAATATTAGTGTAGATAATTTCTGAAATGTCTAAAACCTTAGGCTGTATGCTGCATAAACAGCAAAAACACGCTACTATTTTCGAGTTTGACAATTTTTTGGCGGACTCCGTCTATATATTTAGACTGAAATAGAAGTATAGATTATGAAGTAAGAAGTATGTAAAGTTAAATTAAATAAATATAAAGGTATAAAAATCAAACAAAATGATTTTATGTCTTTTATTTCTTATAACAATTCTACTAATTCAGACGCATTTCAACAATTCGCAATACAAATGTGTCAAATCTTAAATAGCAAAACATAGTTACTAAATATATTTGACTGTAAATCATTTAAAATTAATATTGACATCTTGTAAACATATAACATTCAGATTATTTTAAATCATAGATAATATGCAAAAAGATTTTGAGAAATAAAAAAAAAATTAAATAAGTTATATAAAAACATATCAATACTGAATGTTATATAAATACAAAACAAAATTTGGTGACTAGAAAAAAAATCACAATATACATTAAATAAACTAAACTTATATTTTTCTTACTAACTAAATTCATTACCTATAATATGGCAACACTTGCTAGAATTCTTTTTTTTTTTTTTTGGGAAAATAAATAAGGATATATAATATACATGGTGTATACTAAAACCAATAAAAGTGTCAAAATAAAATACAAAATAGTTAAATTTAATTTTATTAAATGGATGAATATTTGTAATGTAAAAATTTTTGCAAGTGTCAACATATTTTTTCGCTAACCGACCTCCTTTTAATAATAACTTACTTATAACATCCATTTTACAAAAATTGGATTGATTTTTTCCACCACTTCATAAATGGTATACGCGGTTATATTTTGAATATGTATAAAAAACCGCCAAAAAATCTAGAATTATTTTAATTTTTAATCCATCAAGAACATAAAGCATTACTGACACTAAAAATAAGCTAGTAAGTAAAAAAAATACTATTTTTTTATACAAATACTAAAATGTCAAAAATATTGCTTTACAAGCATTTTTGCAAAAAAAAAAAATAATTAAAAAAATATGAAGAAAAATCTGCTATTTTAATTATAATAAATAATATCTATTAATTAATAATATAATAAGCAAAGTCGATGGAATGATTTCCAATGAGCTACTCGTGTCTGGTCGGCGGTCGCATTGTCACATGAGTTAGTCCTTAGATAAAGCTTCATACAACCGCGCGACAGCTACACTACTACTGTGGCATCCATATTGTGTTTAGTTGTTATTTTAATTTATTTAAAGAGGATTTTTTTATATTTTTTTTCATATTAATAAATTAATTGTTTCTTGATAGCGGCAGTAAACCTGTATTATTTTGTGTTTCTAATATGGCAATATTGTGTTTTAAAAATTATTAATAAGCATAAGCATTATAACCATAACCATTTAGGATTTTTAAAATGAGTAAAGAAATATAGACGAGCTCTGCTGCTCTACTGTCTTCTCATACAAAATTGACAATAAAAAAATGTTTGTTTTTACAATAACTTAATTTTTTGTTTATTTTTTAGTTTTCCTTTTATTCGTATTTTCTCAGCAAATTTTTCATTTTATATCCATATCATTGGGGTGCTAAAAAAAATAGTCCGCTATCTTAGGATGTCCGCCATATTGGATTTAGAATGTCATCACTTAGCTAACCATGCTTTGTCATCCAAACTAAACGTGTAGGAAAATTTCAGCTCAATACTGAAATTACAGCTTTAAAAATCAGTTGCAAGGTTTGACCCGAAAATAAAAGCTTGTATGTATAATATGGCGGCTTGTAATAATATTTCTTTAGAGCTCATTCTGACATTGTCAAAGCTCGAGTCGGGAAAAACTGGTTTTGTCAACGGGCAGCGCGTAAGTGAACTCAGCCAGAGAGAGTAGCGTATTTATCGTAGCGCGTTGTGAGAAAGTTGGTCTCAAAATTCAAAACTTTTTATTTAAAGTAGATTTGTTTAACAAATTCTTTTTCATTATCGTTTAATAAATAATTCATTTGGAAGGTGTTACAGCTGTTTAGAAGAATGGGCGAAAGAAACCACCCAGCGACACGTCTTTGAAGGAATACTAACTCATGCGATTGATGAGACACTGATCAACCGTTGTGTCACTATTATCTTTATTTACAAAAGCACTGTGTTTGCATTTGCCGTTTGGAAACAACTACTTTATCTATTTATATGAAATGTTTTTGGAAAGAATTTAATATAATTTATGAGTATTTGGAAAATTGTGTTTTTTTTTTGCAATATTCTCTTACAAACACAGTGCATTTTATCGAATCTACTCAGTATATAAAAGTTGCTAAATTATCAAATTATAAAAAAAATTACAAAGTATCAACACGACCTAATCCGTACACATTCATTGTGCTACTTAATGCTACTTTTATATACAGGCTGATTGTTCATCGAGCTTCTATTTTTGTTTCTAATAAAAAGTATAATAAATAATACTGCTAAATGATTATTATTGTGGATGTATGAACAAATGTGTTAGGCACTGAAAAATATTGCTATATATATTATAAAAATGTAAATTTAGCAGCATGATTCAGTCTTTAATTTTATTTTCATTTTGCACACTATAATACTATTTATTGTTTTTATTTCACATCAAGCTAATGTCTACACGTTTAATTTATAAACAACTAGGCCTATTAAATGTTATTTTATTTGCAAGCCCAAATCTAGAACACCTGTACATAAAAGTATATATAGTAGCACGATGAATTTTACGTAAAGGTGGAGGCACACCGTTAAAATTCACTAAATGCATTTCAAATAAGTCATACGGAACACATACTTCAAACAAGTTCTAGTAAGTAAGTTCTAGCAACTCGATACACGAGCTAAAGGTAAACGGTATGCTTCCACCTTAATATTATTAGACTACACGTAATTATTAGGCTTGATGCACACTGTGCGGGTCTCGGTCCATTCTCAGAAACAAAACAGTATGAAATCAGAAATAAGCATGTACGATTTAATTTTGTTATTTTGTTTAATTTGACGAGTACTATGTATATATAAAGATATATTTTCGCCTTTTTCTTCTAAGGTTAGACAGAGACCGCATCACAATGAACCAAGTGTGTTTCTCTCATCTGGTTATTCCATACAAAAGCTCGGGAAACATAAAGGAATAAACTACAGAATATACCTGAAGCATATCAATTATTTTACATTTTTTTTCAAAAGCGTTTACCACTAACTGGATGCATTGAATTGACGAGATATTTCTAATGCTGTTAAACGTACACGTACATACATATATTTGTTCATATGTTTTTTTTTTATTAAATTATTTTTCTATATCATTCCATCTTCCTTCTCGCTCTTATTGACCTCTGACAGAGTCAACCATCCAAAGTCCTGATATGCCTTAAACTCAGACTTGCCACAATAAATAATAATTACTAAATAAATATATATAATATATAAAAATAATTATACTATTCTGCCAATTTATATATAACATTGAAGTCGTCAAGTCAACGCATCGATATTACCTTACATTACCAACGACCCTAATATTCTTGTTCTGAAGATTCCACATTCTCGGATTGTGCGAATTTCAGGAACACTTGCTCTAGAGTTGTTTGACTAAAGCTGTACTCGACGATGTTTAGTTTTTCTTTTGCTATAACATTAAAATATACATTTATATTTTATTTATAGCATGTTGAGCTTGAAATTTCTAGCTAAGCTAAGGTGGACCAATTTAGTGGGTCTTAGAAGATGTATCATGTGGGTTACGGGGTACTTCTTTGATAGCAAAATAGCTCGTGGGAGCAACAAGGTTGTGGTCTCAGTAGGATGGCCGTCGGGATCTCATAAGACTAGAATGGTGGCTTTCTCAAGGATTTACATACTGACGTTTAATTTAAAATATGAATAATAAAGATTTGCGATTTAAAAGTGCCCTTAAAATTTTATTTAAACTATATTTTAATTTCATTTATTTCGTAGTACTAGCTTTTATTCGTGGGTCATTCAATTGAAAAAAAAAACATAATTATTAATTTTATCTGTTATATAGAGAGTAAGTATAACTCCATTCGCACCACAAAAAAAGTGTTATATATCTGTCTACCATTGCACTAAAGAAAAAACCGAGCATAATCTATTAAGCCTAGTTCGCATTAAGCTAGTATTTTAGTCTAGTAGCGAGTAATTTAGTAGCTAAATTACTCGCTACTCACCAAAAATCGTTCGCACTTTGGTCGAGTACAGTTTACAAGTGAGTGCTGTTTTGCAAGATGAACAGCCTACAACGCAATAAAGTAAATAAACTGATTAAGCTGATCGTAACGGCTATTTTAGAAGAGGTGGATGAGGAACATAAATATGCTTTTGAAATAAAGCAATGAAAAGTAACCTGATGTTTTTAATTTTCATTTTAATTTCTCTTTCGCCAAATCCGGGTATATTCATTATTTTTTCCAAATCTAAGTATGCGGAATGTTTCATATGCTTGTTTTTATAATGCAAGGACCTAATATTACACAAGCATTCGTATTCAACATATTTTGAAACAAATTTAAAAGTCATTTCTTCGCTCCAGCGAAACGACATTATGGCGGCAACTAATGAACTCGACTAATTCGACAGGTTCGTACTTGTTTAGCCGGTGAACCAGTGAGCTCGGACGCGTGGTGGGGGCTGCTACTCGCCCAAAAAAATAGAATAAAATGGATTGACTCGACTAAATTACTTACTAATCGACTAAATTTTCAGTGTTCAGACACGTTTAGTTACTAAATTACTCGCTACTAGACTAAAATACTAGCTTAATGCGAACTAGGCTTTAGGGTGGAGTGAATTTTTTTTTCTTAGCTTGAGGGTAGAATTTGTAGCTTATAAAAGAACAAAATTTTTGAAAAGAAATAAAAACACTGACTTTTTGACGTGGCAAGTTAAAACAGTGAAAGTTGAGTAGAAAATTTCAAAGACACTCGAAAAAATATTTTTTTCATATAAACCAAAAAAATTAAATTAATTATTTATTTTAACATCAGTGGCCCCATCTCTGAATGTAGAGTAAAAAATTTTTTCTATTTTTTTTTATAAGCTATAAATTCTACCCCTTTTTTCGCTCCACCCTACCATCTATCCTCTCAGCATCCAGCACTCACCTTCCTCAATCTGCTGGAAGCACCGCGCGAGGCTGGACACGGAGCGCTGCGGCACGGAGAACACGAGGCGCTCCGCGAAGCTCTCCTCCAGCACGGCGGCCGGGAACAGCGCCGCCACCAGCGCCACCGCCGCCTCCGACCGCGCGCCGCCGCTCGACTCCGTACTGCGAGTGTCACGGCGACACAGCGTTATAACGACAAGCGACCATCGATCAAAACACTACTAGATACACAATCCCATGCAAAAGTTCCCTTAAAACTGTCACCAATTGTGTTTAGTTATGAATCTAGTTGAAATAAATATACGACAATGTAAATTGAACCTTATACGCAATGCTTAAAGTTGTTTTCTCAAAAATAAAAAAATAAAAGCGCGCTCAAATTTTCAAATGAGCGTACATTCAGTGAGGACATTTTTATCGCTGATTGTGTATCTAATACTTTGTTAATCGATGCGATCGACGCTTGTATGAAATAGTACTTCTCTCGAACGATATCGGCCACGGCGGCCAATCTCACTGAGACTAGCCAGATGCGCTGGAGGTAATAAAGAAATATTTCGCCACGACTGGTGTATGTGTGTATGTCACAGTCACAAATATTAAAAACCTGCTGTATATTTATTATCTTCAGCATTTTTTGCTATCCATACTAATATTATAAATGAAATACTTTTACTTGCTTTATTTGTGTTACCTATTCACGTTTAAGCTGCTAAACAGATTTCGATGAAATTTGAAACAAAAGCATAGATTATATAATTACATGGGACCGATATAGGCTACTCTTTTTCTGCCTCACATTCCATGAGAGCGAAACGAGACAAACATTAATTTACTACACTATAAAAAAATATCTTGCGTGTCAAGATAGTTCATTTAAAAATCCAGATTAAAAATGATTATAAAACCATCCACTCACCGCTGGTGATGTAAACGTATGGACGGCGTGTTGCCGACCAGCGGCGTGTGTATGCTGACGTCCACCGCCTCCCCCTCGCCCTCCGCATCCCCCTCCCCATCCCCCTCCCCCAGCCCCTCCCCCAGCCCCTCCCCCTCCGCTGTCCGTGACCCCCCTCCGGAACCTGACATATTATGTTTATTTATTTGTCTATAGGTACATTCTAAGTTCGTTAGTATGAAATACAAATCTTTGAATTTCTAGGTATTACTGTATTAAAATATGCATGTATTGTACATATAAACCTTCGACGCGACTTTGTTTTATATTATGTAGTAAAATTAAAATCGATGTGTGCATGTATGCTCCCTATGAACTCCAAACCGGCTGGAGCGATTTTGATGAAATTTTTAGGCAATCTTCAGATTAGCCCAGTCCAGATCCTGTGAAGTAAAATGGATTAGAAATAAAGCGAATTAATATATTATAGTTATAGCAAAAACGTACCTTCATCAGCTTCTCCAAGCGACGGAGAGTTGTTGGACGACCGCAGCGGTGAAGGAGTCGACAAATCAGATTCTAACATCTGAAAATTTTTATAATTACAATTAAAAAAATTTTAAAGGGGGTGGAAGTTTGTATAGGAAATTAATAACTTCTCAAGGATGGGATATTTTTTTTATTTTTTAAAGTACTTACCTACTTTTCTATATCTATGTATATATTATAGTGTATCTATTCCATACTAACCGTTAAAACGTACCTAGGGAGGATCCCAAGAGAAGAGAGGTGAGATGTGTTGGTGCTGTGTACAGTTCTTTAGCTGACTTTAAAGGAGAAGGATTAGAACAGTTTGATATTTACCACAACTTTTTGATTATTTTGGCCTATTTTCATCTCCAGCGTGTAGCCCGCCCCGTAGAGATTCTTCAGATGCTGCGTTGACCCGATACACCTTTAATTTAATTAAATAAAAATATCACAATATTATTATAAATGTGAAATTTTGTGTATGTTTGTTGATCCTTTGCGTTAAAACGGCTGGACAGATTTGGATGAAAATGACCGACATGGATAGTTTAGGACCTAGCATAACACATTGGCAATTGTTACATCTTTAAAGACGGACCCAAGCGAAGCTAGGTTAGCCGCTAGTAGATAATATTTGCCTTAATAGAACAAAATAATTTATATTAGAATATAAGAAAGCCTTACCGTAGCCCTCCCTTGACCATAATCCCCACCCTCGAACATAACGCGTCAGCCTCTTCCATGGAATGTGTCGTCAATATAGCACCTTTTTTACCCTGGACGAAAATGATATAAAATTAAAATTATTATATAAACGACATTTGTAGATAATAATAATGAAACTATTTTTTTTCGGAATTTGTCGCGGTTTTATTTTATACTAGCATTGCCCGCGGCTCCGTTGCGGCGCGTTCAGATGACCAAAAAACCAAATTCTTAGGTTTTACATATTAGTATACTATTACAATGCAGTTTTGTATTTTTTCTCAGAAATGAGATATTTTTCCGCGATAAAAAGTTCCTATATGTTAACCTGGATAACCAGCTATCGCCATACCAAATTTTATCAAAATCCCTCCAGTGGTTTTTCTGTGATGCGGTAACAGATAGACAGACAGACAGACAAAAATTCTAAAAACTATAGATTCGGCCTCTGTATCTATAATAATGTTTATTTCAATAAGATTTTCCAAAATATATTGAATGTACAGATCGAATCTGTACATTAAAATGTCAAATATTGGCATAAATCTAAGAAAGAACCCGAGACATGAACCCAGGACAACCGGATCTTCAGGCGTACATGCTTGATGATAGCCACTATACCAACGAGGTATCAAACAGCAGTAACAGTTCTAAATACTTTAATGTCTGTGAATGTGTTCTAAAAGTTTAATGTTAACATTATAGGTTTAAGTCTATGACTTGCCAATATGAAATCTCCTGATCACCAAAATGTTCTATCACTTATCACAACGAAATATTACAGAATTGTAGATTTAAAATAAAACTCATTCATTGAATTATGAAAAGTGAAATTTCAACGCAATGTTTCAAAAAAAACAGAATTAGCTCACAGATACATTGCTCCTTAAAAAAACAGGCGTTAAGTACGCAAAAATTCTATGCAATTATATATCTTATTTTCATAAGATACTGGTATTCGATTTGTGAATTAAGTCGTAAAACTAACTACGAGTAAGTCTCGTCTCCTGAGACCTTCTTTAATAAAAAAATTAAAGAGTGCGTGTATGAATGTGTACACGCGCAAGAAGTAAAACTTTTGTACTTTATCGGTATTCTTTATGAAATTCAATTTATGTTTTTAATAATTAGGATAGGTGAGATACTAAAAATAACGCATATTAGGCATATTGCAATCATATATTTGTAGAATATCATTTAAGGAAAGAATATAATATCGTCATTTGTCAGACAATAACAACGGTTACCATGGCAACAAACGTTCGTACATTTTTTCGTAACGCATTCACCAGCTCTTACCGCAAGTCAAGCGTGTGTAAAGAAGTTTTACTTCAAAAAATCCAAAGGATATCAAACAAAATTTCTACTGGACATCAAACAAAACAAACGCACAAACACAATATATCACTACGGCTACTCACTTCCTGGAAGCTGGCGAGGATGGTGTCCCAGAGGAAGCGCTTGCTGCGCGGGTCCATGCCGGTGGAGGGCTCGTCCAGCAGCACCACGCGCGGCGCGCCCACCATCGCCAGCGCGAACGACAGCTTGCGCCGCGTGCCGCCCGAGCACTCCTCCGCGTTCTTGTTCGCGTGCTCCATTATCTGCAGCCCGTTTAGGTACGCGTCCACTATCCTGTTGTTGTGGGACAACGGACATGTGTATTAATTCCCAAGGAGGGTTGACGTCAGGCAGGTGGCCGGTCGTGAAACTTTTGCCGAATCCTATCAGCAGTACAGAAGATGTACTACGCCGACCCCAAGTGATTGGGAAATGTGTAGGGAGATGATGATGAGATACGTGTATTAATAGTGATAATAATAATGTCCGCTTCAACAATTTCGGTCACAGCGGTCAATCTCATTGAGACTAGGTATAGGAGATATTATAGTGCAGACACAAAACAAAAACATTTATTTAAAAACAAGTTTTTGTCGTTTTCACCTGGGCGTGTCCGCCTTGCTGATGCCGCGTATGGCGGCGTAGCACTCGATGTGCTCGCGGATGGTGACGTTCTTCCAGAGCGCATCGTGCTGCGGGCAGTAGCCCAGTAGCTGGAACGCGCCCGACTGCGCCTCCTCGATGCTCTGCCCGCCCAGCATCACCTGGCCCAATGCAATATTGCTTCATTATAATGTCATTTCTATATATATATATATATATATCTGCATGATATATATAGATATATATCTGAATCTGTACATTGAATATGTTTTGGAAAATATTATTCAAATACATATTATTATCGATACAGAGTTCGAATCTATAGTTTTTAGAATTTTTGTCTGTCTGTTTGTCTGTGACTGCATCACGAAATAAGCCACTGAACAGATTTTAATGAAATTTGGTATGATGATAGTTGGTTATTTGAGTCAACATATAGAATTATTTTTATTGCGAACAAATATCTCATCTCTGAGCTAAACGTTTAAACGTAACTAGGGACGAATCCGAGCGGAGCGACGATGAGTCGCTAGTATTAAATAAAACTATCTTTTCGGATTATTTCGCGGATTTATTTTGATTTTTAGTTCCCAACGTTTCGAATGCTTTACAGCGCAAATGGTCACGAGAGAGACTAAGGTTTTAGACGTCTCAAAAGTCATTATATAGTTATTACAGACAGTGCCTTTGTACAAAATTACAAAATGACTTCAACAAATACAATTATTTGACATTTTAAATAAAACTACCTTTTCAAAATTATTGAAAAGGTAGTTTTATTTAAAATGTCAAATATTCACGTAAATAGGTATAAGAAAGTATTATAGAATGATACTTTTTTTGTGTAGGTATCTACTTCTATCACGATATAGCGTATTGTTTTTCTATATGATATCGGTCAAGGCAGCCAATCTCATTGAGATTAGCTATAAGTATAGCATATATTATGGTAAATAACTATGATAGAAACAAGTGTACTCAGTCGCTGGCGCAACTTCGACTCGGGACTGTTACAAAAATTTGTTCACAGCAAAATCCAATAACTTTACCTGGCTTAGCCACGGATGCGATCCCCCTGATCTCCAACTGTACTTATTTATTTATTTATTAATTTTTGAGAAACAAACGATGAGATAATTCTTAAAAATAATTACAAACTAAAACATCCACACACCAGCAGAGTTTCCACCTATAAATATGTCACAGGTAGAGTAAACATGTGCATGCTATCCAGTAGACCAGAGATTCCCAAACTATTTTGGACTAGAAACCCCTTTTTTAAAATGAACTGATACCTCAGACTTCCATAGCCAAATTACTATTAATAATCCAATCTCTAGTTTTTTCCCATTGATACAAAATACCAATTTAAAAACTTTGCGGCTTATATTGACCCCTGGGAAACCGATACCGATCCCTCGGGATCTTTTTTTTGAATCTCTGTAATAGACGAATATTGAACAAGTGAGACAAAGACTGCAACAGACCGTGCCACAGGTGAGCCTCTCCTCGGCGGTGATGATCTTCATGGTGGTGGTCTTGCCGGCGCCGTTGTGCCCGAGCAGGCCGAACACCTCCCCACCGTGCACGGCCAGCGACAGGCGCGCCAGCGCGGCGCGGCGCGGCGCCTCCGCGCGCCCGCAGCACGCCGCGCCGCGCGACGTGCGTAGCTTGTACTCCTTGCGGAGGTTCTGTGTTGGGATGTTTGTATTGGAATTGTATCGGTTCTTGTTAACTATTACATTGTTAAAATATATATATATATATATATATATTATATATATATATATATATATATATATATATATATATATATATATATGATATATATATATATATAGATAAATAAATAAATATTTTTGGACATTAACACACACGAGGCTTGTGTTATGGATACCAGATAGTTGATACACTACACATATATAAACTTTAAATACATACATATTATAAATATAATGACTGGAATACAAACATTCGTGCTCATCACACAGATAAATGATATACAGATAAATAAAATTGAAGTGCCTATTTGTAATGTTGAAATAAAAGTTTTTAATTAAATGTCTATGAAATTATTTACGGTATTTATAAGAAAAACACAATTTAAAAAAAAACGGATTTTCGGAAAAAACTATCGCCCTCGATCACCCTGTCTGTCTAGCAGACTATTCCTACAGTTTGCTAGGCAGACACTTTTGTTAGCTTATTAGTAGAGCGTAATGTGTATATATGATGTATAAGTATGTATAGTGTGAGTCAGCTCACGTGCACGAGCAGCGCGGGCGGCGCTGGCGGCGCGGGGTGCACGGGCGCTGGCGGCGCGGCCAGCAGCGCGGCCACGCGGCGCCGCTCGCGCCGCACGTCCTCGTCCTCGCCCGCCTCGCCGCCCGCCTCCGCCTCGCCGTCAGACTTCTCCGGCGTTAACGGTTTACGCTACAGAAACATATTACGTATAATATATATATTATACTAAATGTGCTACGACTTCTCTAACTGCCAGAGTCTGGCATCTGTCATACTGGCAGTGCCAGTATCTTAAATAAAACTATAATGTAAATAATATATTATGTTCTAACTATCTTTTCGAAAGACTTTCCCGTGACCATGATTGCTGTAAAGCATTCGACACGTCGGGAACCAAAAATCAAAATAAATCCGCGAAAAAATCCGAAAAGATAGTTAATTTATTTAAAATGTCAAATATTCGCGTTAATCTAAGAAAATATTACGAGTATCTTAGTAAAACACCTATGTGCTATCCCTAGGCCGTAACATAAAGCATTAAACTCATACGTTATAGTTTCATTTGAATTTGATGTGATGTAGTGGAATCGAAGATATTTGGGAGATTTGTCGAACAGAGATATAGATAGCCGATAGGTATGGATTAGCTATGAATGAGACTAAGTTTAAATGCTTCTAAGCGTTGGTGAGTGGTGACGTTAAGACGTGGGTTTTGATGACAATTCCCAACTGGATATTTGTCATCTAATTATCGATTGATTAAAATAATTGTTACTATACGTATAATAAAAGGCGATGAATATTAATTATATACCATCGTTAATGACCTAAAAATCGGGACGCGTGACAGTAGCCTATGCGTTATCTGTCATAGCTATATACGAAATTTCATCCCTCTATTGTAGCAAGAAGATCAACAACACACACAAACTTTCCAATTTTAATTCTAATCCTATATCAAATCACATACATCTCTATATAATCCCACTATCCCATCAATCCCACTAATCCATACTAATATTAGAAATGTGATAGTTTGTGAGAATGAATGGATAGATGTTAGGTACTCTTTCATGGATGAAAGGCACAAAGATAGTTTATTATAGTCTGGAATAGCTCATAGGTAACTTTTTGTCCCAGAAAACATACAGTTCCCGTGGGATAGATTTGTTTTTGTTTTCCACTAGGAACAAACTCGATCGAAGCAAGGGTAAGTTGCTAACGTATGTATAATGAAGCACTCACGACACATATCCGGCCGCCGCTCTTGAGGCGGTCGGCGGCGAGCAGCGCGGCGCCGCACAGCGGCACGTGCAGCAACATGGCGGCGATCAGCACCCACACCTCCGCCGTGAAGTAGCTCGCGAGCGCCGGCACCGTGCACAGCCCGCGCAGGTTGCACGTCACGTACACCCTGCACGGCGTATATTAACGGTTAGTATGAAATACAAATCTTTGAATTTCTCGGCTTTTCTGTACTATAATATGCATGTATTTATACATACATATAAAACTTCCTTATGAATCACTCTATTAAAAAAACCGCATCAAAATCTGTTGCGTAGTTTTAAAGATCTAACCATACATAGGAATAGACAGACAGCATTTACAAGACTTTTGTTTTCTTTTTTGATATAAAAAAATCGATATAACAAGAAAGAACTCCGGTCGCCCAGGTACTAACTTTTAAATATGCAAAAATGTTACTAAACGCAACAATATTTATTACACACTTTTTAGTTATTCGCTTGAACTATACCTAATCAATCAAACTTACCTATCGACATAATAAATGATGGCATACGGTATATACATAACGTCTAGGAAACTGAACACTAAGTGGAGGTAGAATGCAATGTTGCTGCCTGGAATAAAAAAGATTTAGCTTATATTTTATTGGGTCTGACATTGTTCACTGCACTGAGAATCACATAAAAGTTACCAATTAATTCATGTATAAAAGTCATTAGATGTTTTACAAAGAAATCCCCCCTAATCAATTTGTTCATATAAATAAAAAATGAAAATGTCTGTTTGTGTACCTACAACCACAAATATACAAAAGGTTTTCAGTGATTTCCAAGAAATTTTAACTTAAAGTGTTTTTAAAAGGACGAAGTTTACGGCTTATGCTGTCCATTTTTTGTACCTTGCCTGTAGATGGCGCTATAGCGCATCTAACTCTCTGGTCTACACCGTTATTCATATATGTAGCAGTATATATTCACTTTAATAAATAAAACTTATGCGGACAAAATTGCTGGATAATATAAAAAAAAATATTACAGTGTAAATAAAACGGATTTATTAAATTAAAAAATATTTACCCCATTTAAATGTATCCAATACCGCAACCAAAATGAACGGTATGACACCAACCCATGTGGTGATGTTGGGCATTATGCTCTGAGCGGAGTCCATTTTGTCGAATATATACGACAAGCACGTGTTAAACAAAATGGCGGAAGGACTATAGAGTAACAGAAGACCAGAGAGCATCGTGATTGCCGAACCGTTTGTCAGACTTGGTATATCGTTGAGGATTACCTGAAAAAATATTATTTTTAACACGATTAAATATATGAATTATTTAAGCCATTAGTTTATATGTTATCTAATCTACATGTATGTTAGTCATTTACTTTGACACATTTGAACTCTTTCTTTTCAAGTTTTTCAACAAGCAAAGTATTCATCAAAAGAATAAAAAAATACATCGATCGAAAACATACTAGATACGCAATCAGCGACATAAAGTGTCCTTACCGAATGAGCGCTCAATTGAACATTTGAGCGCACTTTTAATCTTTTTTGTGAAAACCACTCTTAAGCATTGCATTTAAGGTTCAATTTACATTGTTGTATATTTATTTCAACTGAAATAATTACCTAAACACAATTGGTGACAGTTTTAAGAGAACTGTTGCATGAGATTGTGTATTTAGTACCTTTTTGATCGATGGGTAAATCCGTATTATAATATTATAAATGTGAAAGCTTGTGAGTATGTTTGAATGTTTGTTACCCTTTCACGCCACAACGGCTGAACGGATCTGGATGAAATTTGGCACAAGATAGATTATCGTCTGAAATACACAGGCTACTTTTCATCCCGGAAAAATGTACGGTTCCCGTGGGATGGGTTTGTTTATGTTTTTCTGCTAGTTATAAATATGGACATATATACTGGGTTTTAAATTGAAAAACAATCGTATTCAAATCTGCGTGTGAATTGTATGCCTAAAATTATAAAGTATTATTATATGTATATATTAATTTTACTTACAAGAACGAACACCCCTGCACTTGTCACCATCATGATGAAGATGAGTATAGTGAAGTAGGTGAGGAAGTACATACTTATGGAGAGACCGTTTACACGGAGCTGGTTCTTAGCTTTTATCTGGAAGAAATATTTAGAAATACTTCCAAATTTTACAGATATGATCGCAAATTCAAATTAAAATCGTAAGAACTAGAACGCCTGACATATTAGTATTCAAAATTTAAATTGACTTTCAATTACAAAATTTTCATTACAATTAAAGTAAAACTGTAATAAAAATAGTAGCGTGTTTTGCTGTTTATGCTACTATTCTCGATTTTGCCATACTTATATGCTATAGGTACCTATTTATAATACATATAAGCGCTTACTTTGTTTAAATAACAAGGGAAATTTTATCTACGCATTTACAATTAAAATTGAAAAGAAAATATCAGTAATATAATTTTTTTAACATTATTTCTATTTCCCCTGAAAGAGAATTATATTTTTTCTTTATTATATTAAAATCCGTAAGCTATTTTTACTTGTTAATATTTGTTTACTTATCGCAGCAATGAATATTCTATTAATATTTGTATAATGTTTTACCAAAATAATATATTATTTTGAAACATTATTGTTTGTCTTCATGTTTAGTTTTAGGATAGTCTGATACCTAGTTATCTTTATATATATAATTCTTCTGTGAGTGTGTATGTCACTGAACTTCTCTCAAACGACTGGACCGATTTTGATGAATTTTTTTGTGTGTGTTCAAGGGGATCTGGGAATGGTTTAGATTCACAATTTTGTCCGCTGGACAATGTTTTTTTAATTAATTTTTAATTTATTAGTAGTTGTTGATTTTGGAATGTTTTACATTGGATCCGACAGACGGCGCTACTATCGCAGTGTCAAATTTTAAATAATATTCGAATTTTAATTTTAGTCTGTCCCGACAGTTAGCGCTGCGATCAAATTAAAAAAAAGTTTTGTTATCATTGTAGACAGGACAACGTCTGTCGGGTCCGCTAGTAATACATATAAACTGCCTCGGTGGTGTAGTAGCTAGCATGTACAGCTGCACATCCGAAAGTCCCAGGTTCGAGTTCCGGGTCGGGCCAAGTTTTGAGTTATTGAAACTTTCTGTTTAGTAAGCTTCAGTAACAGCCCAGAGCACTATAATATCACCTGCACAGATCGGTCTGCATAAATCGGTCGGGAAGACTATTATTATTATAATACAAAGAAATATAAAGTGCTTACCTCTCTATCATAAACAATGTCCACAGCTAAAGTAACTGGTACTAGAGCAAATATCATTCCCATGAATATAGCGCAGACCACATTTCCCAAATTGAACTCCTCCTGTTGTTCCGTCTGCTGGAAGGGATGCGTGAGCACCTCGATGGGCTTGAAGTTGTCTTGTTGACCTGCTGCCGCCATCAGCACCCTGGACAGAGTGGTTACAAAATTAAGAGAGAAATCTGAAATAAATAGTATTTTCTTAGATATTCTTAAAACTATCTTTTGAATTTTTTCGAGGAGACTTAACTTTTCCGTGACCACGATTGTTGCGAAGCGATTCGAAACTTCAGAAACCAAAAATCAAAATAAACACGAAAAGATAGTTTTATTTAAAACCTAAAATGAATCTTAAATAAAAAAAAAGTATGATAACTATAATGTATAATTATTATTTTCGAAAAAGACCAATGTCTCAGTTCTACACAGATACAGTTTAATAAAAATTCCGCCTTAACATACCTATCAAATATTTGCCTAGCGATATCATATCGATATCATCCATAAAAAAGCAAACGAATAAATAAATAACTTCCTAAGAGACTTTTTTACGAAATATAATACTAGATTCTGCAGTGTTCGATTGTAGTCTATGCAAACTTAAAAAAGCAAAGAAGACTCATTGTCCAAGAAATTAATGTAAGAAAAAAGCATCAAACCTTACCTGTAAATGCTATTGTCCAACAAATTGATAATGATAGGCAGACTGTGGGTGTATGTACTGTTGTAGTAGGCCATTATCTTCCCGAAGGGTATCAGGCTGTCTTTCAAACTGAAAGCTCCAAAGTTCTCCATATCTAATAAACTGGTGAAATTCCCATCAAACAAATCTATGGGATGTGCGCCTAAAGTTTCTAAAGAATCCCTTAGGTCCGCTATATCTTTTAAACTGTTCTCTTCGCTGAACAAAGCAATTGGTGTTTTATTAAAATAGGCATTGGGCTCCAATTTGAGTGGCTGCATACGAAAAAATACAATTTGCCGCGATTTCACGTAGAGACCGAGAGCGCAGGAAACTGGAATTGATGAATGGTTTTATTGTTATAATCTATACATATAATAAAATTGTACATTAAATATTTTTTGGAAAATCTTATTGATATAAACATTATCGATACAGAGGCCGAAAAGGTATATAGTTTTTAGAATTTTGTGTCTGTCTGTCTGTTACCGCATCACAGAAAAACCACTGGAGGGATTTTGATGAAATTTGGTAAGGTGATAGCTGGTTATCCGGGTCAACATATAGGATACTTTTTACCGCGGGAAAATGTCTCATTTCTGAGAAAAAATGCAAAAACTGCAATGTAAGAGTATACTAATCTGTAAAACTTAAGAATTTGGTTTTTGGTCATCTGAACGCGGGCGGAGCCGCGGGCAATGCTAGTGTGAAATAAATTATGTCCAGACTAAGATTACAGACTAAATTGTATTTTATATAGACAATACTAAATTGACTGGGGAAATATTTGCTTACATTGTTATATGTGAATTTCTCACCTGAATTGTAAATTATAGGTATTGTTATTTGTAATCTATACTAATATTATAAAGAGATAAAGTTTGTGAGTTTGGGACGTTGTAGGGGGTAATCTCTGGATCTACTAAACCGATTTAGATGGAATTTGCTTTTTACATGTTAATTCTATTAGTATAAAATACACATTTTACTCAAAAAAATATATTTTCTGTATAAATAATATAATAAATATTCTTTATTGCACAAATAAGTTATAAGAAAACAAAATACATGTTAAAATACAAGTGTACCGAGACTAGGAAATATTATAGTGCAGCGCGCGTGTGCTGTATGTTCGCAGGCAAAATAGCATTTTCTATTCCTGTCACTCTCAAAGTCCGATGTGATGATACTTCGACACTCTCAGTAAGAGTTAAGGCGCGGGAACCTTTACGTGCTCTGCCTCGGCACGGGGGTGAAACACCGCCAACTTCCCAACTCCGGGCTGTTACTGAGGCTTACTATACAGGAAGACTCAATAACTAAACTTGACCCGACCCAGACTCGAACCTAGGACCTCCGGGTGTGCAGCCGTACATATTAGCAACTACACTACCGAGGCATTATTATGTATATGAACGTTAAGTGTCGTTAAGTGTACTCACTGATGGGCATGAAGATCATGACGTAGAGCTTGTAGGGGTCGCGGATCATGCGCACGGTGCGGATGTAGACGAGCGCGCAGAAGGTGCGCCAGCAGGAGGGCGCGCGCGCCGCCTCGCGCAGCGCGTCCACCGCCAGCGGCGCCTCGGGCGTCACCTGCGGCCCGAGCTATGTGCGTTAAAGCTATAATAAAACTCTTTATGCACTGATCAAAACATAGTACCTAGAGTTTTAAGTCATATCTATCTATACATATAATAAAACTGTAAAGGTTGAATATCTGTACATAGAAAAAAATGCTAAAAAATCGAGTCAGGGGAATGTAAGAGGAGAAATAAAACAAATTCAGATTTTTCCATTTTTAAGAGGCAAACAAAAAAATATATACAACTTATATGTTCAAAAGAGATTTGAATTATGAAATTGTTTATTATTTACTCTTCAGCAACTAGGTTGTCCGTCAAATTGTCCTTCGACATAGAACTGCCCTAATTTCTTCCAATAATTTCTACCACGAGTACATCTCCTCCATCCTTTCCGTAGGTCATCATCCCATCTCGTTATTTGATGCTACTTTTGTCTTTTTTTCTATTTTAATATATCCGTATTAGTAACAATCAACGTTGCGGTTGGTTGGACTCATTAGGGTTCGGCAATCCAGCCGGAAGTTAAGCCAAGAGATACACAGAAAAGCGGCCCACCTTGGTGGGCGGTGTACCGTGCGGGTTGCTCCTGGTACTTCTCTGATAGCAGAGTGGACCTTGGAGCAACCCCATAGATGATGTGGTCTGCCTCGGCAGTTCTACCGTCGGGGCGCCATGATGGAATGCGTAAGTGTCAAAGTCATTCTACGAAACCCCATTAAGATGGGGAAGGTTCTGTTGGGTTTTAGTAGGTAGTATTGGCTTTTACCGATGAGTCCCACATAATCACCTATATGTATACAGGTGGTATGAGTAAATGCATTTCCCAACGTTAAAAAAGCATCCAGTGCACGTATATACATATGCATGTCACATACATGCATGAGATGCCTTTACCTTATTTACCTTGACATGTTCTACGCCGTGCGTGGTGGAGTGCAGCGCGTGCGAGGCGGGCGGCGTCGGGAGGGAGGTGGTCTTCTGTTGCTCCTTGTCGTTCAGCTCCTGTGTTTAATGTTATCATAATACTGTTAACGAAGTTTGGTTTTTAATGTAAACTCCTGTTCGATATTAGCAAAACGTTGAGAATAAAAATTAATAATAAAATGAATTTAATTAATTATTTAAAATTTTATTAATTAATTAAAATTTCAATTTATCACGAACAGACAGATAGATGTGGCGGAGGACTTTGTTTTATAATATGTAGTGATAATATATTTATATTATCCAAATTAATCGATAACACAAAGTCCATTTTCAATGAAATAATCGATATTTCTAAAAATCGATCTTTTTAATTAATCAGTTATTTATACGAATGATTGAATGATGATGATGATGATGATGTTCTCCTAGCCGATTCCGGCCACGGCGGCCAATCTCAATGAGATTAGCCAACTGCGCAGGAGATATTATAGTGCTCAAGTGTACGCGCAGACACAAGTGCACTCCCTATTCCTATCACTCTCATACTCCGGTGGGACGACCACTCGACACGACCGGTGAGAGTTAAGGCGCAGGACCGACGGCTTTACGTGCTCTCCGAGGCACGGGGGTGAAACACCGCCAACTTCCCAACTCCGGGCTGTTATTGAGACTTACTATACAGGAAGACTCAATAACTAAACTTGGCCCGACCCGGGACTCGAACCCAGGACCTCCGGGTGTGCAGCCGTACATGCTAGCCACTACACCACCGAGGCAGTCGGATAATGATAATGATTTAATGTCTAACTGACCTGATAGCTCAGTGTCTTGCTCTGCAGCGAGAGGCTCCGCGAGAGGGCGCGCGCGCGCACCAGCTTCACGGACGACACTCCCTCCACAGCCTCCGTCTCCTCCGCGTTCTCCCCCTCCAGGCTGAGGAATACCTCCTCCAGAGTCGTCATCGAGACGCCGTAACTCGTTATACCTTTTAGATAGTACGGTATTTATTTTACAAACGTGGCTATATTATGTTGATATTTTTAAAATTTATCTACATTTTCAAAATTTATCTGCATTTTCATATTATTCTGCCTTTCCAAACAAACCATGTTTTATATTTTAAGACATATTTTATTTAAAAAAAAAAGTAAAAATAGCAAAACGCAATGTTTCACAGCAGTTTTTAAATAAAACTATCTTTTCGGATTATTTCGCGGATTTATTTGGATTTTTGGTTCCCAACGTTTCGAATGGTTTACAGCAATCATGGTCACGGGAGAGAATAAGGTTTTAGACGCCTAACGCCTTTGATACATCCCCATCCAGCACAACAAAGAGAACTGATTACTCACCGAGCCTGTTGGTCTTGTCGCGTATCTCGAGCTCGATGGCGTGGAAGAGCGGCGGGAAGAGGTGCACGGCGTAGTGCGGCAGGATGTAGGACAGCTCGCGGCCGTGGCGGCGCGCCTTCTCCGCGCGCGGCACGTGCCCGCGCACCAGCCGCGTGATCTGGTGCTCGCGGCACGCGCCTGCGGGGGTAGGTTTTTATATGTATATTGTATATGATATTGTTGTTTTTTAAAGTTATACTTTAATTATACTTCTTTTGGCACGTTTGGAAAAAATATGAGAGTAAAATTTTTACGATGCGCGCGCACACCGACAGACAAAAAGCGACATGATGAAGTTAGCTGCATTCCTATTACAGATAGTTGTGACATACGGGATGAATTCTTTAGCTATTTTTATTCTGTTACGCCAAAGAAGTATAACTTTTTACGTTCGTACATAAGTACACACACACGTTTTTTTATATGGATATATGAATATATAATGAATAGGCCTAGAGGTGGTGGGGTTGAGGCTTGCTTTAAGTTCACATAATACTTAGTTTGAGATTTTTTACATTAGTATTATTTTAATAAATAAAATTATAATGATTATTAAATTTTACTCACCATCCAACACAAGCGTTAAATGATATCCAATACCAAATTTGTTTTTCAAGAATAATGATGTTCCAGCACATCTCACCTGTGAATTACATATAAAATGAATAAACAAACAAAAAATCAAATAAATAACCCTGCAACTATCTATTAATATAAGTACCACTTAGTATTTTATTTTTCTTCAATTTATAATTTAATACTAAATGGGATTATTCGTAAAATTAAATATATAACTTGCCCAACTCTTATTGATTACAATCCTCAATTGACATAACAAAATCGACTCACCCGGTCCTTACTGATGACATCCTTCCTATACCCAGCTCACAGAACAAAAAACACACTCAAAACCAACTCATTCGTCCCTTAACTAACAGCCTTCCACAAAAATGTCCCTACACAACCTTCCAATAGCATCTCACCCAGCCATCCCTTATAATAATAATAATAATGTTTTTTATTGGGAACAACAACGGAACCATTTTTGTTAGTAACACACATTTGTTCGGAACTACACTTATACACTAGGGTTAGTAACAAATACAAATACATATTTCATGAGTCATGTACTTACGAGGCATTTCATGCGAGCAATGATTCCGCATGAGATGCCTCAGCACAGGAGCTCTCGGGTCCTCAGCCATGATTTTCAGGATGCTGTTGCTACTCCCTCGAACCCTTGTAATAAGCGAGGCCACCTTTTTCCTGATTAATTCCTTATCACTGCCTTCCTAATCCTACTCCAAAACTGACCGAACAAAAAACCACCCTGTACAAACTCGTCCGTCCCATACTTATGATAGCTTTAATGTCCCTAAAAATCTCCCTTACCAAAGCCTTCCTGTCCAAAAACTGACACAACAAAATACCACTACAAAACCTCCTCACCCAGCTCAACTAATGACAACTTTCCTATGCCCAACTCACTAACCAAAAAACCCCTCTACCAACTCACTCGTCCCCTACTAATGACAACCTTCCTAAGCCCAACTCACACAACAAAAATACCACTCCACCAACTCTCCTGTCCCTCATTAATAACTACCTTCCTATGCCTACCTCACTCAACAAAACCACTTTACCTCTTACCACCTACAACTATATTCCTACGCTCAACTCTTTAACAAAAAATCTCTCTACAAACTCACCCATCCTTTACTAATAACCTTCCTATATCCAACTCCCTCAATAAAAACCCACTTCACAAACTCAGCAGTCCCCTACTAATGACAACCTTCCTAAATCCAACTCCCTCGACAAAAACCCAATCCACAAACTCACCCGTCCCCTACTCATAACAACCTTCCTAAACCCGACTCACTAACCAAAAACCCAGTCGACCAACTCACCCGTCCCTTACTGATGACCGCCTTCCTGTCGCCGAGTATGTCCGCCTCGTCCATGAAGTGCGTGGTGAGCAGCAGCACGCGGCCGCGGCGCGCGCGCTGCAGGATGCGCCACGTCTGCCGCCGCGACACCGGGTCCACGCCCGCCGTCGGCTCGTCCAGGATTATTATCTGGAATATATTTGGGATTAAGTTATTGGTAGTCTGCACTTGGCCAGCGTGGTGGACTATGGCCTGATTCAACTCGGACTGAAGGGAGGCCCGTGCCCAGCAGTGGGACGTTAAAAAGGGCAAAATACAAATTATTGGTAAAATTTTCAAGCTAATTCAATTGGGGTTATTTATTTATAACAAACTGTTCTGACTCCTGACATACATACAGTTTTAATCTAGTTTGGGAGTCAAAGGCTTGAACAGGCTTATGTAACAAACGTGTCAATAAAGAAATATTCTATTCAAATTCTATTCTGTTGACCCATTGCCCTACATTTATAATATTATAGAAGTTCTCAGAAAAGCTGATATTTCCAGCCTTAATTCCCAAAAAATCATTGTATTGGTTGCTTATTTTCGCAATAGTCTTCAAAAATTAAACATAATTATAGCAATGCTAGATGATCTCTCTTTATATTGGTGTAAACTGTATGAAAGTCCGTACAGTAGTTTCAGAGATTAGGCCGAAACAAACTATTTGTGGCTGAGCATAATGGCATAACTCCTTGAATTGTTATTATTTATTTAAATACATTATTCTTCCTTTCTTTGTAAAAATAATTAAAGAATTGATGAATTAATACAAAAATTGTGTATTCGAATCGATTTAAAAAAATATATCAATTATAAGAGTCCATACACTAAAATAACGAATATTAATAAAAATGAATCCCTCACCTTAGGATCTCCTATAAAAGCGATGGCTATACTGAGTTTTCTTTTTTGCCCTCCGGATAGATGTTTCGAGAACATGGACGCTTGTTCCAACAGACCGACTTCCGCTAACGCTTTGTGAACCTCATCCGGTACCATTTTACGAGGTATGCCCTAAAAATATTATACTAAATTAAAAAAGTTAAATGAATATATTGTAAATAAAAATTTAAAAATTTATTATTAAAACATTTAAACAAAAATGGAAACTAGGTTTGAGAAATGAATATTTTTTGTTTGTTATTTAAATACAATTTTCTTTATTATATTCCTGACCTGAAAACTTCGTCAACGTTAAGGAATTAAGTAGATCTAAATCTGTATCTCTCTCTCTCTCTCTCTCTCTATCTCTTTCACTCTCTTTTCACTGTAGCATTTCATAAGAATATTTATAGTAACATAGTTTTTCATTTAAGAATGTGTACTTACTTTAACAGCAGCGAAGAATTGCAAATGTTCCTTCACTGAGAGCAAGTCGAAAAGAACGTCTTGTTGCGGGCAAACACCAATCATTTGCCGAATTTCGTGCATGTCGTTTGGATCCCTAAAAATAGCAAATTAATTAACAATAAACAAATAAATTTCCTTATCTAATTATTATAATTGTGAAAGTTTATATATGTGTGTATTTTTGTTACTTCTTCTCGCTAAGACTGCTTAACTGATTTCGATGAAATTTAGAACATAGAAAGACTGTGACCTGGATTAATACGAGTACACAGGGCCCCATGTTATATAGCCCCATACTACATGTTAGTAGTAAAATATGCCAAAAGGTGGCACTGATATAAAAAGATGAATTACATACATATTTTATTATAAATTTTAAAAAATCGATGTTTTTATATTGTCGATGTGTTTGTTGTATGTTTTGATGTTAAATTGCAAAAGACTTCAGGATCACTATAGTCTAATATTTAACAATTAAATCAATCCTAAAATCAAAAAGATCGTTCTGATCAATACAAATATTTACCATGTTCAGGAATAGAATTCAGGACTATACACTATATAATTGCAAAGGAATAACTCACCTAACATCCAAACCATATACATAAGCAGTTCCAGCGGTAGGCGCAGTCAGTCCTGTGAGGATATTGAACAATGTAGATTTTCCAGCGCCATTGTGTCCTAAAACCGCTGTTATTTGGCCTTCATATATGCTAAGGTCGATACCATCAATGGCTTTAATTTCAGGTCTTCGGCAGTGACGAAAACTCTTCTGTAGACCCACGATTCTGATTGCTTCTTTATCTTGTAATTCTCTGTAATTGATATATGTTAGTGTAATATAAAGGAAGTTTATAAAAAAAATTATTTAGTTCATGACCACCACAAATTGTGTCAAAATTTCTCTAGCCTTACAGCCTCCTATTTTAATTTCCTGTATAATAAATAATTTTGGCATTTGCAAGGAACAAAATTGCAACTCAATTAACAAAAATTGCATTTTTGAATTTAGATTCAAAACATGTGGGAAATTCATTTTAACATTTAAATTATTTTAATACTGATTTATAATTTTGTTCTTACTTCTTTTCAGGTGTAGTATTAACTGACGTCTTATTAATAATTCTAAGATTTTAAAGAAGTTGGTAACAGCAGAAAGTAGCAGCAGCAGTAATACTACATTACCAAATATATGAAGATAAAACAATATGATTCTCACTTGGGAACAGGCTCTATATCTTTATGTTGGGCGTCACCGTTGGAGTGGAAGTGCACAGCAGAGACACGTCCACGCCGCCCCATCCAGAAAGACGGCATGAGACAGAACCAGGGTTTTTGTTTGATCCCGTACTCACCTTGAGCATAAAATAATGATTATTCAAATAGAAAAATATCTACTTATTAAATATATTGATAAACTTATGAAAAATATTGGTAGACTCCTCCTTAATGTTGCCCATTTTTACCCTAGTGTTGCCTGTGTCTATATATGCGCATCGCATAATTGATTTATATATAACGGATAGTTCCTCTTTATGCCTCTAGCAGTAAAACATACGATTTTCATATAAACTTATATGTAAGTCCTAGATAGCCTTTAGAACTTCTTAATTCAGCCCTGTTGCTATTTCTATTATTAGTTCACGCGTCCGAACACCTAATTATACTTTTTCCATAGATAGTTTTAAATCTTCGTGTTTAGTCAGTGGATTATAGGTGATATTTAACTTCATATATAGATAGATAAATATAAACAAAATTGAAGATTTTGTCTGCAATTTAAAAAAAATCATTGACCGGTAGTGGATTCAAGTGCCAGTGATTTAATTTACGTCTGTAGAGCTTCTTAAAAAATGCGTACATCCACTGGCTCTACCGACAGATGATTTCCCGTCCCAATTTCGATTTTATTCATACACTTTGGCCCATATGAAAATTGAATCCAAAAACCACTTTCAGTTTTTCTCTTTCTTAATTTTCTGTGCAAGTTTTCCAAATTTTACCACAAATACTTTATTCGGACATTTAAAAAATAATAAGTTCCATCTAACGAGTACCCCAAGGAGTGCTCTATCTATGGACTTCCGCTTGAGATTATTTTTAGGACATCCTGTATACATTATTTCCTATTGATTTTAATATATGAAAAAAAGTTTCGTAGTAAAGGAAAGTAAAAATTTTAAATCACACTCAAACCTGGCATTCAATCAAATCGATATTGTAACCCCTCGTACAATGTTTCAATTCTCATGTCCCCTTTATAAAATTACTGGGAATCATATTTATTCCCCTCCTTTTTAAATTAATATCGGAAGTGAGTTTTTTATGAAACCTAATATTATTGTCTAGCTTTTGCCCGCGGTTTCACTGGCCCATGTTTGATTTTGATTGATAAGTTTTTGGTCTTAGCCTTTTAGTTTTAGTAATTTTCAAATTGATACAACTCTCTTATGTGATTTTCATGCAATAATGCAAATAATTTGTACGTTTTTTGAAGTGAAAACTTCTATAGGCAAGTTTGGATGGGGAGTAAATTCATGTAAGTCGTCATCGACATGGTCACGTGACGTGTTAACGCTAACACTCATTGTCAGAGTGCCGATAGATGTCAAAACCATATAAATGTAAACAGTTTTAATTTATAAATCCTAATTTAAGATCAAACAATTAATTTGAATATCCAAAAATAACAACTGTTTGTCTATAGTTTTAAGTTTTCACTTCTGTCGGTAGTAATCATGACTGTTTTTATTATTTTAGTGAACTCCCGTCAAC
Source organism: Brenthis daphne (assembly GCA_947093115.1). NCBI lineage: Eukaryota > Metazoa > Arthropoda > Insecta > Lepidoptera > Nymphalidae > Brenthis > Brenthis daphne. The sequence continues at coordinate 28,001,064 of OX352471.1, read as the reverse complement.
ACAAAAGTAACGAAGCATAATTCATTAAAATAATACTAATAATATATTATTACATATATATATATATATATATATATATATATATATTCATTAAATCAAAACACCATAAATGTACTTAAAAGTCACACAAACTCGTACATAACATTTTTATTATTTTGCGTGCATTTTTATATTGGGCTTTGTTACAGTCAAGTTTTAAAAACATAATATATCTCAACTCACTCGGTATAACCGCATCGAGCCAGTACGCGGCGAGTCCGTACAACACCGTGTCCACCGCCATCATGATGAGGCTGCCCCCGAACGGAACTCCTGGACCACTCCAGAGATTGTCCCACGTCACTCCCACTCCCGCCATGTCTAAGACGAGAGCCTAGGAATATATATGGAGTTGTAAATAACTGGTTTTTGTCTTCGGGTTCGCATGATAAATGGGATAAGGATGAAAGATAGCCTATATCTGACCTCGTGGTGCAATTTAAAGGTACTCTTGCCAAATTTCATTTCAATCTGTTAAAAAACATGTAACAGACAGACAGAGTTATTTTTAAATTTATGATATAAATATCGAATAATTTTCATACGAGTGACCAGAGTCTGAGAGAGCAACTGATACTGAAGAAATTCTATATTTGCCTTGCAAATACTCAGATAACATTCTTAATGTAAAAGTGTGTATGTTGGTTTATCCTTATATAACACAGCAACAGGGAACTTAGTGAATAACTTTGTCTTTCGTACAGATTGAGTTTGTATGCTCATATTATAATATTTAGTTCACTCTCCAAAATATCCACACAAAAATGTTACTTAAGATTTCTACTTTTGCTATTCTCATATTATAAACTAGCAGTACCAGCGGCTTCATCGGCGTTCAAACTTCCATTCGCTACCAAACTTCACAGAATCTGATCTAATCTAAAGATTGCTTAAAAATTTCATCAAAATTATTCCAGCAGTTTTGGAGTCCATAGGGAACATACCCATATCGATTTATATACATATACTAGCAGTACCCGCGGCTTCGCCCACGTTCTCACTACTAAAAAAACAAACTCTTTGACACACCGACAGCGGCGCCACCTACCGGGTCCAATTGTGTTTTCACACCATCTAAGAGCCCATTGAAATATACACACAAAATTTCATTCAAATCGGTGTAGCCCTTTAGGAGGAGTAAGGTGACACACACGTATAGAAGAATTATATATATTAAGAATTATATATATTAAGAATTAAGTATCTTAAACTGATTGATCATACCTTATCCATAGCGAGCGCGTAGCAGCTAGAGCTGATGAGCGACACGAACCAGAACGCGAGAGAGTCCGCGTTGGATACAAACACTTGTATGAAATAGAGTCCACTCATCAGATTTACTGCGAAACTTCCAAGTATACCTGCCGTCTGGACAGCAAATGTGGTTAAATATATAATAAAAAGTTTGTATCTTATCGCCTCTACTGGTGACAGCAGCCTCGACTTGTTTTTCGCACAAAGAATCGGCATTGTCACTCAGTGGGGGAGTTCTAGCATTCTTGCCAAAATTCCACGCAGACATTACTTATATAATAATAACTAGCATTGCCGGCGGCTCCGCCCGCGTTCAGATGACCAAAAACCTAATTCTTAGGTTTTACATATTAGTATACCCTTTACGTTACAGTTTTTGTATTTTTTCTCAGAAATGAGAGATTTTCCCGCGGTAAAAAGTATCCTATATGTTGACCCGGATAACCAGCTATCACCATACCAAATTTCATCAAAATCCCTCCAGTGGTTTTTCTGTGATGCGGTAACAGACAAACAGACAAAAATTCTAAAAACTATAGATTCGGCGTCTGTATCGATAATAATGTTTATTTCAATAAGATTTTCCAAAAAAATCATAATGTAATGCCAGATTCGGCATAGTTACAATTTTATTATATTATGTATAGATAATTAAGTGTACATTTGTTTAATATATATAATTAAGTATTTATGCAATTTCCTTTATTGTAAATAAAGTAGCATGTACTTAAAATACAACATATTTTTAAATAAAACTATCTTTTCGGATTTTTACGTGGATTCGTTTTGATTCCCGACGTTTCAAATGTTTTACTGCAAACATGGTTACAGGAGACACAATTAGACTCTCAGTCTCTCCCATGTAATATAATTTAATAAAAATATACTTTTATTTTCGCGTAAATCTAAGAAAGTATTATATAACATACTTTACATAACTACTTATAAAGTACTGAAAGAAAAACTAATGCATTATGTTATTGGGATGCTTGTCATAGTAGGAACAACGTGTAACAACAAAGCTAATTTTATAATTTTCATCAATTTTTCATCATATTTTATTTAATCTAAATATCAGATTACAAAATCCAATTTATTATATTAGTAATTATAATTTAATTTTTATTGGCGATACGAAACAAATGGGATTGTACGGCATACAAATTATACAGCGTATATTTTTATAAGTCATCAAAGTAAAAACACATAAAAAACTACGTCTAATCGTAGTAAATTATAATGTCTTTATTACGGATTATAAAGATATAATTTCAAAACTTACCCTAGCTTTATCAAAGAATGGCGTCAACATGAACGCAAATGTGATTATAGTAAAACCAAATAAAAGCATCAGTAAGAAGATTAAAATGTAGGACGAATGTTGGAAAACCTGGAAGTAAAATAAAAACAAACAAAATTAAAAATATTATTTTTTTTTGAGAAATATGTAAAAAACATGATTAATCACGTTTTTTACATATTTATATTTTATTTTTACATACATAAGTCTTAAGTCTTACCTTCAAAGTGAACAACAGTACAGTACTGACCAGTGATAAAATGGTAACAAAAACTGCATAGATTAAAAACCAAGAACCCCTGAAACAATTAATAAATAATGATATGTATTTAAGTAAAATAAGCGAAAACTTTAGTTTATACATTACAAACAAACATACAAAAAATACATTTTTTTCTCTCTTTTATAGTAGTATAGATAATTCTATACGACTTTATACACGCTTTAAAGTTATTGTAAATATAAATAAAAGATACTTAGTTTTCAGTAAAATATTGACAACTCACCAATAAACGCTCTCTTTTAATCCCATAATTCTCATCCCTTCTCTTATCTTCTTTTCCTTCTCGCCCACAACGAACATTAAGAGATAGGTGATGAACTGTGATAGCGTCATCACCATATACATAGGCATTATTACCCGGAATATCACCAACCAGTCTCCAGTGTGTTGGCGTTTGGGGAACTGTCGAAGATCCACTCGAGGTGGGTAGAACCTAGTGCCTGTGTCCATCTGATGAAGAATGATGAAAGGTTACTTTAATTAATGATATAGGAAATAATAATAATAATAATAATAAAAGTGACCGATGTCGACCACAGTAACCAATCTCACTGAGACTAGCCAGCGCAATAGATATTATAGTGCAACGCGTGTGTCTGTGCAATGCATGTACGCAAAGACACAACGGGCAAGAACGATGCAACACGTGCTCTCGGAGGCACTTTCCAATTCCGGGCTGATACTAGGAATATCTTGATATATATAGGTATACTCAATAACTAAACTTGGCCCGACCCGGGACTCGAACCCGGGGCCTCTAGATCTGCGATACATGCTAGCCACTAAACCACCGAGGCAGTTAAATAGTATACATATATGGAAAGAATAACAATCATAGTTACGGATTTAAGAAAAAAGAAATTTAACACAGTATGACTTTATAAAAACCAGTTTATATCGGGATGACCTTACTATAATTATAGTGATTCTATTTTAATCCAAGTTCCCAGAAAGATGGGATTTCTCAATTCGTTTATACTATATACACATTTTATGTAGTAAAATTGTTTATTTAACGAATTCGATTTCTACAGAACGAAGAAGAAATTATTTTTAGAGAACTGCTTTTAACTTACCTTGATTTTTACATAATCTATTAAAGTCTGTAGCGCCAGAAAACCAGTATAGTAATACTGGAGTACTGGACACGTGTCTTCTCTATGCATCTCTGATAACGGTATGAGCTGACCACCCCTCGACCAATCCGAAGACCAGTCTTTATAACCTGTTCTTTCTCGACATTTCGCTGGAGAGGTTGTGAGAGTTCTGGTCGATGGCGTACCTCCATCACGGGATGGATTTGTTCGGATTGTATATCTGTGGAATTTGGAATAAATAAATATATGTTGGGACATTAACACACAGCGCCATCTAGTACCATGGTAAGCTACGAGGCTTGTGTTATGGATACCAGATAGTTGATACACTACACATATATAACTTTTAAATACATACATATTATAAATATTAACACCCATGACTGGAGTACAAACATTCGTGCTCATCACACAAATGAATGCCCCCAGCGGGACTCGAACCCGCGACCGCTGGCACAGCAAGTAGGGTCACTACCAACTGAGCCAAACGTTTCGTCAGAATATATTTAAGACATAAATAGAGTTAAATATCGCTTCCAAATCTTTGAGAGTAGATACCACGGAAGAAATTGAAGCAGTCATTAATTGGGTATATGATTTTTTTCAATTATCCATGTTTATTTTATACCAATTTATTTGGGTTGCAGTTGCAAAAATAGAGCAATGTATAAATACATAATTATCGATAAATCGAATGACGTAAACTTGATGAATACTCTTTTACAGTCTACGTTCTTAAAGCATAAACAATGTTGACTGCTGGTCTCACATTTCTTAATCCTGACATAATATAAGGGGTAATTTTGGTAAAATAACTAGTTTATCTATACTTACATATAATAAAATTCTGAGTTAAATCTGTAGATTAAATATTTTTTGGAAAATCTTATTGAAATAGTTATAATTACCGATACAGATGCCGAATCTATAGTTTTTAATTTTTTTGTCTGTCTACCGGACAGATTTTGATGAAATTTGATATGATGATAGCTGGTTATTCGGGTCAACATATAGGATACTTTTTACTGCGGGAAAAAATCTCATCTTTGAGAAATCAATACTAAACCTTAAAACGTAACTATAGAGATGAACCTGAGCAGTGAGTATGTAGTGAGTCGCGTGGGTGTTTTCAATATGATTTTCAACTCTAAATTCTTTATAGTTCATTATAATTTATTGTATTTCATTTATTATTTATATATTATTTGGCTGATATTTTTAATTGTATTAGTGCTATCTACCCAAAATTTATTTAAACCAAAACTCACGCGTCTGGCTCACCCTCGTTACTTAGTTCGTACCTAATTTTAAAGGTTTCTAAATATTTAGGCCGGAATCTATTTTGAGAAATAATATAAAAGCTTTCAAAATTTTAATTAACGGTTTTAAAGAGACCGCTAGCAAATATAAATTAAAGAAAAATAGACATATATGTATATTAAAGTCTAACAGCTACATGTTATATATGTAACTGTTTTAATCAAATTACCTAACAGCATGTTCATGGCTGATGATATCATAAATTCAACCGCGCTTTGTAAATTTTCGTAAACATTAACACGCACCTTTGATCAAAGGAGACCTACTAAGGAGGAAGTTCTTAATGTGCCTGAAGATTATATGTTACATAATTATATTTTTTCAACATATTATCACAGATAATGAATAGCGCTGAAAATTCGGAATTTCAGAAATAATACAAAGTATACTTACATCTATACATATAATAAAATTGTAACTAAGCCGAATCTGTACATTAAATATTTTTTGGAAAATCTTATTGATATAGACATTATTATCGATACAGAGGTCGAATCTATAGTTTTTTGGATTTTTGTCTGTCTGTCTGTTACCGCATCATAGAAAAGCCACTGGAGGGATTTTGATGAAATTTGGTATGGTGATAGTTGATTATCCGGGTCAACATATAGAATACTTTTTACTGCGAGAAATATCGCGTTTATCTACGTAATTAAATTTATCCAAAAACTAATGAGAGCCTTCTGAAAATACAGTAATTACTTATTATATCATACAAGCATTGCCCGCGGCTCCGCCCGCGTTCAAATAACCAAGAACCAAATTCTTAGGTTACACATATTAGTATACTCTTATTTTGCAGTTTTTGTATTTTTTCCTCAGAAATGAGACATTTTCCCGCAGTAAAAAGTATCCTATATTTTGATCAGGATAACCAACTGTCACCATACCAAATTTCATTAAAATCCCTCCAGTGGTTTTTCTGTGATGCGGTAACAGACGGACAGACAGACGGACTGACAGACAAAAATTCTAAAAACTATAGATTCGGTCTCTGTATACATAATAATGTTTATTTCAATAAGATTTTCCAAAAAATATTTAATGTATAGATTCGACTTAGTTACAATTTTATTGTATGTATGTTATACTATATATATGCTGTATTCTTTAAGTCTGTGCCAATGTTTGATCAAGAACATCTATTTCTTCTGTACTTTAGACCACATTATTGGAATTTGACAAATAAAAATCTTTCTTAATTAAAATCTCATACGAAGACGAGAGAAACTTTTCGAATTATTTTAAAATCCTTTTTCGTATTTTCAAATATAGATGGTCAATTTCGTTGATATATTAAATTTTACGTTCGATCGCTCCAGCCATTTTGGGGTCCATAGGGAACACACACACATCGATTTTTATACCTATATAGATTCATGGCTAGACTTTATACCTAAGAAGTTTTGGAGCTATTACCTGAGTGGTTCTCCAAAAGCTCCAGGGTCTGTATGGAAGATGACTGCGAGAGGAAATCTCTTGGCGTTGTTATGGTATGCATCGTTTAACTCCGTCGTGTTGTTGTACCGGATCCAATTGATTGGGTGCTGATTAGACTCTATGAGCATCGAGTTGATGTCGTCCAGAAAACCCTGTAAATTGGAAAGGTATTTAGGGTAATTGAACAATAGCCACTGACTTGGAAATTTTTATTGCCATATCTTTGTCGTTTGTTACTGGAATATTACGTCAGACGATCTGAGTATGTTTCTTACGTAGTTCAAATATAATTAACTAGCGGCTCACTCTAGCTTTGCTCGGATACGCCTCTAGGAAAACAAAAACAAATCTATCCCACGGGAACCCAACATTTTTCCGGGATTAAAAATCCTATTTGCTATTCCAGACTGTAAGCTATCTCTGTGCCAAATTTCATCTTGATCCGTTCAGCAGTTCTGGTTGATTGAGTGAAAAACATCCAAACATCCATCTAAACTGTCACATACATAATTTATAATCATTTTTGAAAATGACGAAAAAATATATGAATAGAATTTATCTATCTATATAAGAAAACTGAGTTCAATTTTTTTTAATCGATAATACTACAGCTCATCAATAGCTACTAAGCAAACAAGAAAAAAAAATTAGTTGTCAAATAGAGGAGGAAAAGGTGAACTGTTTTGGTCTTTGCCCATTTATACCTATATTTAGTAAATAAATAAATATGTTGGGGACATTAACACACAGCGCCATCTAGTTCCACGCTAAGCTACGAGGCTTGTGTTATGGATACCAGATAGTTCATACACTACACATATATAACTTTAAATCATGAACGAGTTAACCACTGGACCAGACATATAAGCGGACGTACCTTTGTCGGTCTTCTCAGTAACCAGGAGATTTTAGGCTTGGTCGTTTGTCTTTTGCGTCAGTCTCAAGCACTTATTTGTCAACAAAACATCTCCCAAAAATGACTAAATGTTCTGTTAAATGATGTAAAAACTATAACGGCGGAAGCAGCAGTATTTCTTTTCACTTGTAAATACATTATTTTATTACATTTATTGTTATTTATCACACAATTTAATTAAATGTAAAATAAAATGTCATATTATCCAACTATGTTAAATATAGTCGATATTTCTATGTATTGTTGACATCTGACAACCATCATAAAATCCCTGGATTATACCATTCAGAACAAATGACTAAACTGTCAAGTGAGTCCATTTGACATCGACTAGTGCTTGACAATGTCGAAAAATATATCGATATTTGACGAAATTACTAAACGAATTGTGTTATTTGTACAGTACAATAACATAAAATACTTTTACCACAGTATCCTACCATCTGATGACAATAAATTTGTAAAAATATTTTCTAAATCAAATAAAAATATAAATGCAAAAATTATAATTAGTATGTGTACTTAATTTTTTATTTTATTTTATTCCACATTTATATACTTTGGAATATTATTCCATTGTAATAATAATAAAGATCATTTTATTTCAACACATAAATTACACAAAATCAAACAATAATGTTTTAGCACTAAACTTCTGGGTTGGCGATTTGTAATAAAACACTTTACCACTTGCACTAATTATTTTACTTTCACGATCCAACACTCACTTTAATTTGCAATCACTTTTTCTTTTTCCTAATTTCACAAATGTTTATTAAGAACTGAGCAATATTAGCACAGTGTCACATTTTTATAACTACCCGAGACAATCAATTGCCAATTAAAATAGTTCAATAACAGAATCAACAAAATTATTTTATTTAATTAAATTAGCTTAATATTTTTTTAGTCTTTACAAAATAATATTTATTATATATTAATGGAATATATACCCGATATTCATTTGTTCATTAACATTATTATAGGCCAACAGAATGTTGCCATCAATGCCATCGTATTTATATAAATCAAATTAAAAAATTATTATTATTTGACACATTATTATTGCCTCTTTAATTTATTTATTTTAATTCATTATAATAAATACAGATATTTTAAATTAAAAGATGTAAAATATGATGACTATGCTAACCAATGTCTAAAATGTCATTCATTGGTTCATCGATATATGTATTTTATCGATTGCGTTCAAGCACTAGAAATATTGTATTGTGTATCAGTGTTTATAATAATGTAATAAAATCTTTGTGTGCGTTATGCGTCACTTGGTTGAACTAGTTTTCATACATTTGTATTTTATGTCAGGTCCAGTCTCTAATTCGTCCATGCTTTAAATACATACATATTATAAATATAAACACCCATGACTGGAGTACAAACATTTGTCATCATACAAATGAATGCCCCCAGCGGGACTCGAACCCGCGACCCGCTGGCACAGCAAGTAGGGTCACTACAAACTGAGCCAAACGTGTCGTCAAACGTTCTTGCATTCAACGTTTGTATTTCAGAAATAAAAACCATAAAACAATCGAGTCTTTGATCACTTTTTAAAATATTTTTAAATAGACTGCAATAGATGTATACGGTGGACTATTCTTCCGTTAAAAATATCACGTACTACTAGCAACTTTTGTTTCTTTCGGGTGCGTCTCTAGGCGCCTCTAATATACTCGTACTAAGTCACTCGCAGTGGCGTAGGGTTAAAATTTTAACGGATAGGCCGTTCCAAAAATATACAATTTTTATATACGTATACTTAATAGTAGCCTATGTGATACCCCATTTCTAAGTCTATTTGTGTATTAAATTTTACCCAAATTCGTCTAGTTACACAAATACTGTATACACATATAATACATACACATACAAACTTTCGATTTTAATGGTATTGTGATGATAACTAGTAATTGGTCTGTTTGTTTGTCCTATCGTAAGCAAAATTACTGATTCTTAACATAGAGACTTATAACTATTTTATTGATCGCTACCAAACTTCTCAGTATCACCCGCTGGGCTAATCTGAAGATTGTCTGAAAATTTCATCAAACTTGCTCTAGCCATTTTGGCGTCCATAGGGAACATACACACACACACACATCGATTTTATATATAGATTAATGACTAGACTTTATACCTAAGAAGTTTTGGAGCTATTACCTGAGTGGGTAATTTAATAATTTTAATATCTTATTCAGTTAGATTACAATTTTTCAATACTTAGATTTCATATCGTTAATAAAACACACCTAGTTTTTTTATTTTTTATTTTTCTATACTACTTACCAAAGTCCCATTAGCAGTGGCCCAGTCGGCTACTACCGCAACTGAATGATTTTCAGATATAGCGTCGTGATGTATTCGGAGCAGTCTGCCCGGTTTTGTCACTTCTGGGAAGTTGGGGTTCGGAACCAGCATTTTTAGGAAGATCAGCACACCGAGGGAGTAGAGAGGAACCAGAACTTCCTGCAAGGAAAAATATTTATTTGAGTTTATATTTTATCTTTGCTATTAAAGTTAATAGCGCTTTACTCGTTCTTTGCTCGGACGCGGCCATAGGTCACCATTGCCTTCAAGATAGAGCCTTTTCTTGTTTATTTATTTTTTTATTTTATGGTACTCAGTGATAAACGAGCAGACAGCCCACCTGATGGAAAGCAGTACCTGTCGCCCATGACACCTACGGTTCATGCACTTAGATTTTACGTAACAAAACTGCAGAACCGCCGGTACGTTATCACTGTGAGGACTTAAATAATATTGCTTGCCTGTAATTCCGCTGGCTACCTTATCCTTCAAACCGGAACACAACAATGCAATAATTGTTGCTTGGCGGGAGAAATTGATAAGGGGGTGGTACCCATCCAGTCAGATCCCTCAGGCTAGAGTAGAGTCCTACCACCGGTAAAATATTCTCTTTTCGGTTTCCGGTTCTTATATATATAACTTATAGATTAGAAAAATAACTTAAGGTAACCTGAAAAAAAATGGAAATTCCAACCTTAAAGAAGTAATAAACGGTTTAGATCCTAAAGGGGTAATATGTAAAAGAGGTAATAAAGAGGTTCGTAATAGGTAATAAGGGGGTAAGAGAGGCTTCCAACCCTTTGTATAAATATCTTTATAAGATATTATTATGAGCTTTTATTTAACTTGTTTTTATAGATATAGTGATCAAAATTGCAAATAATATTTCTGATTAAAATGATTATTATCATTCAAAGTTTTAAGGCAGCACATACCCTCGCAATAAAAAAATAGGGGATGATATGAAATTTAAAAACGGAGCAGTTATAGATTCTCGTAAATAAACTACCAGTATTAGTAGTAGTAGAAAAACACCCTTTATATAATATGCAAACCAATACAAAAACGATATAAAAACATTATTTAAATAGCTCTTATTAAATACATCAACATATGAATTGTATGTGGATAAGAAGCTTACCAAGTACAAGTAACTTTACGTGATGTCTCACGTGTAGAGAAGATTACAGCTTTGTAAATAAGATGTCATGACAGGGTAATGATTTACAAACGTATTATCTATACATATAATAAAATTGTAACTAAGTCGAATCTGTATATTAAATATTTTTTGGAAAATCTTATTGAAATAGACATTATTATCGATACAGAGGCCGAATCAATAGTTTTTAGAATTTTTGTCTGTCTGTCTGTCTGTCTGTCTGTCTGTCTGTCTGTTACCGTATCACGAGAAAACCACTGGGCAGATTTTGATGAAATTTGGTATGATGATAGTTGGTTATCCGGGATCAACATATAGGATACTTTTTACTGCGGGGAAAGTATCTCATTTCTGAGAAAAAATAAAAAACTGCAATGTAAGAGTATACTAATATGTAAAACCTAAGAATTTGGTTTTTGGTCATCTGAACGCGGGCGGAGCCGCGGGCAATGCTAGTATTAAATATATCAACATACGAATTGAATGTGGATAAGAAGCTTACCAAGTACGAGTAACTTTACGTGATGCCTCACGTGTGGAGAAGATTACAGCTTTGTCAATAAGATGTCATGACAGGGGAATGATTTACAAAAGTATTATAATATACTATGTGACAAGCATTATCGTCTGTATCGGACCGGCTCTATCTTTTAATAGAAAAATAAAGCCGGGTCGACCTGAAGAAAGAATATGATCGTGAGTTCAATCCTATGGTAACATTTGAGGCATTTATTATTGAGGTTATTCTATTATTATAAAGCTAAACCTGAAGATTTTGTTTTTTTGTTTGGTTGATCGGAATAATCTCTGTAAGTATGCTATCTACGAATCTTAGGGACGAAGTAATGATACTAGAACTTATAATAAAATACACATTATACGTTTAAAGCTATGTTTGTTAATTATTTTGTTTACATGATTCGATCAAGTAATTATCGTGGGAAGCGAAAGCAGGTCAGTCATATTTACAAATTCAATTTGTGAAAACGTCTAATTTGAACATTCTAAAGTTTCAAATTAAATCTCACAAAAGGAATGAAATAAATTGGATATTTTAAATGAAAGTTGAATGTTAGCTGAAGCGTTTTGAATGTTTTACAGTAAAGTAGTCACAAATTCCAAAATTAGAAATATATACTGTAGTATGTTTTGGTTCGATTTTGCTTGCGGGGGAGTCCTTGTAATTTATATTAGAATAATCCTTATATTTAACCAGATAGATTCTTTTTAATAGGCAATATGTGTGTAATTAAAATAAAGGTGATTTTTTTTTATAATTTTTATCGCTTTGAATTAAACCTGTATCAATATTTTTAATGTAATTTATTTTTCATTTAGGAAATAATTATTAAAAAGTGCGAATATAGGTGGAAAATTCTAAGTATGTATTTGAAACGCAAGCCATTGGTCAGACCGATTATGACGTCTGACCAATGGCGTCATTTTTCTATGTATAAAACTTTGACGTCACGCGAAATGCACGTAATCGCGGGCGTTTAAAGTATCCATAGCGGTATGATATTTTAATTTTTTTTATACTAAATTTTAATTTTTTGTACCTGGATATTTTTTTTATTTTTTTTTTAAGTTTGTATAAAAATTAAAAAGAAATCACCCATATTCTTCTTTTCGATCACACTAAATTTAAAGATTATGCATTTTACCCTTTAGACGGTTGAAGTTTCAAAAATGCTTTCTTAACAGATTTTTATATCCTATAGGAGTTCAATATCAATTTTCATGATACTTACTTTTAACACGACGAAATCTCCAATTTCTCATCTCTTATATCTATCCCCTGAGGAATTACTAGATGGAATTTACGGTTTAGTAATAATTTGAGTTCATATCATTTGATATCCAATATATTTGTTACAAGGCCACATTATAATGATTACCTACGTTTTTTTTTTTTTTTTTTTTTTTTTTTTTATAGAAAAAAGGGGCAAACGAGCAAACGATCCACCTGATGGTAAGTGGCTATCGTCGCTCATGGACATCTGCAACACAAGAGGAGTTGCGAATGCGTTGCCGGCCTTTAAGGGACCTATAGACATTACTCTTGAAGAGCCCCATATTATAGCGCTCAGGGAATACCTCGGGAGGAAGATCATTCCACATCTTGCACGTGCGAGGTAAAAAAGATCGAGACGCACGTACATTTGTAGAATGCCAAGCATCTAAAATGTGTGGATGACATCCTACCCGACGGCGAAGGGTGCGATGATAGAAGCGCGACGGTGGCACCATGTCAAAAAGTTCATCAGAACATTCTCCATTGTATAGACGATAGAGAACACACAGAGAGCCAACATCTCTCCGAAGGCTTAGAGTGTCTAAGTCGTCTGTGAGTACGGGATCGTTGACAATACGAACTGCCCGGCGTTGGATAGAGTCAAATGGAAGAAGCTGGTATTGGGGGGCGCCGGCCCAGAGATGAGAACAGTACTCCATGAGAGGGCGAACCTGTGCTTTATAAAGCAAAAGTCGCTGCCCTGACGTGAAATACTGTTTCGCTCTGTTAAGGACACCCATTTTTTTGGAAGCCAATTTGGCTTTTTCTTCCAGATGACATCTAAATTGGACGTCGCTCGATATTTCGACCCCTAGGATCCCGATACTCTTACAGATGTTAAGAGAAGTGTTCTGGAACTTTGGCGCTATAGTAAATGGGGTTTTTTTTGTGGAGAACGCACAAACTTGTGTCTTTGAGGGGTTAAACTGGACGAGATTTCGTCGGCCCCAATCGGAGATCTGCTCTAGGGAAGTCTCGATTTCAGACACAAGTTGGACTCTATTCTCCTCAACCTTAGCCCGAGAGATGCTAGCTCGGCCAGTATAATAGGCATCGACTGTACTGTCATCTGCATAGCAATGAGCGTTGTTAGTTAACAACATATCATTGATATGCAGAATAAACAGTGTAGGCGATAGCACTGAGCCTTGGGGTACGCCAGCGTTGATCTGAACAGTGTCGGAGCATATACCGTCAATGACAACTTTTATGCTACGTCCAGAAAGAAAGCTAGCGACCCATTGGCATAATCTCTCGGGAAGTCCATATGATGGCAGCTTCGATAGAAGTGCCTTATGCCAGACCCGATCGAAGGCCTTTGCGATATCAAGGCTAAGTGCTAACGCCTCCCCCTTACTCTCAATGGCAGCTGCCCAACGGTGAGTTAGATACGCTAGAAGATCACCAGTACTACGACCCTGTCGAAATCCGTATTGTCGGTCTTTAATGAGCTGGTTCTCTTCTAGGTATGCAAGGAGCCTAGTATTAATCACGCGCTCCATCACCTTAGAGAGTATAGAGGTTATCGCAATGGGCCGGTAATTGGACGGGTCTGTGCGGTCACCCTTTTTGGGAATAGGGTGAACAATGGCAACCTTCCAAGAAGACGGGACTTGGCTAACGGCGTAGAGTTGAGAGAACAGGCGGGTTAAGACCGGTGTCAACTCTGGGGCACACGTTTTAAGTACAATGGCCGGAATACCATCAGGCCCGCTGGACTTCTTGACGTCTAGGGAGATAAGTGCTCGACGCACTTCACGTTGCGTGAAGCGTACTTCGGGCATCATGCTATCACACTGCGAGATGGTAGGCGGCGATAATCCCCCGTCGTCAAGAGTAGAATTTAAGGCAAAAAAAGAGCACAGGAGATCTGCTTTGTCTTTTGCAGAATGTGCCAGCGTGCTATCCGGTTTGCACAGAGTTGGTATGGATGGTCGACAGAAATTTCCTTCCGCAGCTTTGGCGAGAGCCCAAAAAGCACGCGATCCAGATGGAAGGCTTAGAAGTCTCTTGCCAATGCTGCGAATATGATCGTCTCTTGCCCTGGCCATTAGTGTCTTGCACGATCTAGAAGCAGCATTAAATTTCTTTTTGAGATCGGTGACGTTAGGATCCTTCGCTATGCGGGCAGCAACCCAGGCTCGATAGGATTCCTGCTTCTCGCTAGAAGCTCTAGCACAGGATGCATCGTACCAAGGTTGCGATTGACCGCCGATACGGACGGTAGAACTGGGAATGAAGCATTCCATTCCCTGTAAAATCGTATCCGCAACGGTATCCGCGCAATACGAGGGATCATCCGATGAAAAGCAGATGCGCTTCCATGGGTAGGATGCGAAAAATTCGCGCAAACCATCCCAATCAGCTGATTTATAGTGCCATACTCGCCGCGTCCCGCTTGGGCGGCAGTAGGTGGATATCGACACCTTCGAACGTACCAGACAGTGGTCAGAAGAACCCAGGGGGGCGTCGACGCACACCTGGTAGTTATCTGGGCACGTGGTCAGGAGAAGATCAAGCAGAGACGGCGCATGGCCTTCGACATCCGGTACTCTGGTGGGTTCAGGTACCAACTGTGAGAAGCCATAAGTCAGCGCAAAATTAAAGGCAATTCTCCCTGCGTAGTCTGTGGTCCGAGATCCTAACCAGTCAACGTGGTGGGCATTAAAATCCCCGAGGATCACAACCTCCGCGCAAGGATAACGCTGGAGCAGGAAATCTGTCGCTTCTTGGACGTGTCTAAAGAGTCGGTCTATTTCAGCGTTCCCACTATGGGACCTGTAGATACACGCATAGATTCGGGTATATCCCCCATATTCTATTCGTGACCATAAAATTGACAGGTCCTTGTCTTCAAGGTTGCTCAGACGGCGACAGCAGATATCTTCCCTGACGAACATACAAACCCCTGCTTTAGGCAGAAAGACATGCTCCAAGCTGTAACCGGGATATTTTAAATATGATGTATCGACAGGAGAGGATATCTGCGTCTCCGTTAAAAAAAGTAAGGCCGGCTTAGCTGTCTCAAGATGGTGATGGACAGCAATGAGGTTAGAATGTAGTCCCCTTATATTGCAGACGTCCACGTTAAACGTGGAAGGGGTGGCCGCTGTGCAAACGTTTCTTACTTTTGTTGCAACCATGAGTGTCTAAAAAGGAGAAGAGTGAGGAATTCTAAGATTTGGGCGCCCCCAGGACAAATGTAGCATTTAGGTTTGTGTCTATCCAGACCACCCAGGCTGTGTGTCATGCTGGTATGGGGGACGGAAGGGCCCCCGATCCAATAATATTAGGAAAATATTATTTCACTTTGCTATAGTTAGTAAAAAATTTAAGTAAGAGTCAGGATTCGTACAATATGGGAATTTTACAGTTTTGGATTTTCCATATTGTTTTTATTTAAATATTGAGTATACTAATAATAAATCCGGAGGAAATACTATTGTAAAAAATAGAGAATCACTTATGTGATCCATTACGTTCTCATAAACATATCTATATAATTTCAATTGTACAATTCTCGCACATTAAATTATATCATTTAATTTTATAAGTTCCTAGGAGTTCTCTTAGGAAAGAAAATTAAATTCTTAAGTCATTATATTTATATTTTAATGACTTAATATAACAACATAATTCAAACTGTGTCTATATAAAAACAAAATGTTCGTGTGAAAACCTCTGTCGTGTAAATAAATAGATGGATTCATATAAAATGTCAAATATTCGCGTCTAAGACAGTGTTATGGAAATAGAATATTTTCAAAATAATACACACTGCGAGGGTTTTCCTGGTGTCGCGTTTCTTAAGCAGCAGATTTCTGACAACGGTGGCCCACAGTTGCGGCCAGAAGGCCGCGGGCGGTCTTGTGCCCATCGCGCCACGCAGTCTGCTACCTATCGCCACGCAGTCTGGCTCCTTCACGCATTTTCTATAACAAAATAATATTTGTTAGACTAAAATTCCCATAGCTTAGCTTTATATTGGTCTAGAAGCCAAAGTAAAAGATACAAAAATATTAATTGAACTTTTAATAAGAAATATTCTAACCAATGGTCGTGATTCTTGAAATTAAAAAATCAACTTTTTAATCGCTCATGGGTGACCATTTTGAAAACTTTAAGCGCAACTTGCACACAGTGGCTATAAGTCTCAGACGTCAGCTGCTATCGATTTATAGAAGCTATAATGGCTTCTATAAATCGCTAGCTATGCCAGAAACCATAGGAAAGCATACCAGGTCATTGCCACTTCACAATTTCACCATCATCAACGTTATTATTTCAAAAATCTTTTATTTAATCGAGTTAGTTCAATTACTAAAGTTTAATTTCACTACTTGTATTGTACAATGTATACAGTCTAAAGTAACTGTGAATCAATCGGGATGAACGTATCCCGTGATTGATGATAAATTGCGAGCAGATGCTTTTTTGTCCAGTCGTATTATTTTATAGATTTGACTAGCATTGCCCGCGGCTCCGCCCGCGTTCAGATGAACAAAAACCAAACCTAAGGTTTAACATATTAGTATACTCTTACATTGCAGTTTTTGTATTTTTTTTCTCAGAAATGAGACTTTTTCTCGCGGTAAAAAGTATCCTTTATGTTGACCCGGATAACCAGCTATCAGCATACCAAATTTCATCAAAATCCCTCCAGCGGTTTTTCTGTGATGCGGTAACAGACAGACAGACCGACAAAAATTCTAAAAACTATAGATTCGGCCTCTGCATTGATAATAATGTCTATTTTAATGAGATTTTCCAAAAAATATTTAATTTACAGATTCGTCTTAGTTAGAATTTTATTATATGTATATGTACTATCCATAAAAATCCATATTTTATTTTCTGACAGTTAACAATAACGCACTAATAACTTATTGTTTCTATCTAGCATTAGAAGTTCGTGTTACGGAGGTATATTTATGATTAAATTTTCTAGAAATATTGAGTCTAGACAGGGTTCAATTTAGAAACAATTTTCCTAAATTATAATTTTCAAACAATTTTCTTATATCCATTTATTTGATCGGCTTCAAAAGGTAGAGGATATACAGTTCGGTGGTGTGTTTTTGTTTGTATGTAACGCGATATCTTCGTTAATTATATATGATCAATTTTTTAAGTAATAATTTAACCAGAGTAGTAATATATAAATTTGAAAAAAAAACTCTCATAAGAGTTTGTTAACACTAACAAAAGTATTAAGCTCCAAAGGAAAAGTCTGAAAATCGGCTTACCTTCTTACTATAAAGCTAATTGACCAAGAAATAAATTGGCTTTTACTAGGAAATGATTTTATAATAAAGGAGAATACATAGAGAAATACGGAAAAGAAATATAGGTATATGAAATCTTTTCACTTCATACATGCTAATGCGTTATCAGACTATTAACTGAGTAGATTGTACTCTAATTGAGTTATGAAACTGTACGCTCGACTCACGAGATAGACTCTTAACATTGTTAATATCAACTTTCTTTAGAAAATATTAAGTATCGTGTAATATTATCATTTTTTTATCTATACATATAATAAAATTAAAATGCTCGATCCGCTCGCGTAGTTTATTTATGTACTAGCATTGCCCACGGCTCCGCCCGCATTCAGATGACCAAAAACCAAATTAGATTTTTCATATTAGTATACTCTTACATTGCAGTTTTTGTGTTTTTTATCAAAAATTAGATATTTTCCCGCGGTAAAAAGTATCCTATATGTTGACCCGAATAACCAGCTATCACCATACCAAATTTCAACAAAATCCCTCCAGTGGTTTTTCCGTGATGCGGTAACAGACCGACAGACAAAAATTCTAAAAACTATAGATTCAGACTCTGTATCGATAATAGCGTCTATTTCAATAAGATTTTCCAAAAAATATTTAATGTACAGATTCTACTTAGTTACAATTTTATTATATGTATAGATAATTGCTCGTATTCCTAAATTTCACATCATTCCATATTTTTCATCCCTAGAGGATGTCCTACCTAAAATCTTTGTCTAAAATCAGAGAGTTAGTGGTATTTCTTTTTAATATGTGTATAACTAGATAATTCACTAAAGTCATTTTCCGAGGGTACATAGACAGTACATCCAAAAATACAAATCGGCCAGTGGAAGTTTTGTTAAAATTGGTTTAAAACTTTTCGAGAGATGTTCGAGTACAACCAGACATATAGCCAATTTTATTTATAAGTATAATGTATAGATTTAAAAATCTAACCTAATTGAAAGGGATTATTGGTACATCATTCACGTGGCGTAACATATTCTGCTACAAAATTTATAGGATTTCGAGCCTATTAACTGTAATAATCCTATTATAGTTGGATCCTAGTTACGCTCATTGGATTGCAAATATATATCATAATCCAATTCAGATACATTTTCATCGAATTTGCTATACATGATTATGATTTTTAACAGGAGCTCGGTGATAACTGAGAGTAGGTACGAAATAAGTTTCTAGGTACGCACCTTCGTGCTTCGCTCTGCTCGGATTCGTTCCTAGATACGTTCTACCGGATAGAAAATATTTGGCTAAATATCGGATTTGGGCCTCGTTATTAATGCTGACCCGGATAATCAGCTATCATCATACCAATTTTCAACAAAATCGGTCCAGTGGTTTTTTCGTGATGCGTTCCGATAGAGATAGACACAAACAAACAAAAAATCTAAAAACTATAGATTCGGCTTCTGTATCTAACGAAAATGACAATTTCAATAAGATTTTCCAAAAGATATTTAATGTACAGAGTCAACTCAGTTAAAATTTTATTATATGTAAAGATATGTATTTTTTATTAAAGTTTTGTTTATTGGTAAACGCCTCAGTTGAGTACAGCTGAACTCATTCCGCTAATATTTTCTAGAATGTTAGGTTTTTAGAGTTAGGTTTTTAGGGAAAATACTTTAGAAATGTTGTTCGGAAAAATTGGAAAATTCGGGAGTAATTTAAAGTGAAATTTTCATACAACTTTTTTTCACCCCAATGATCATAAACACAATTGCATTCATATTTTTACTATTAACTTTTCCATACATTATAAATATGCAAATCTACAGCTAGTTTATATATAAAATCGCTAAAGAGATTTATAATATTCGCCTAAGAACATAAATTTTAATGAAATACAAATATTATGTTTTCTGTAAACCGCTATTGTAACAGCGTATGTAGCATTTAAGTGGAAGCCCGGGGTATACTTGAAGGGTAGGGGTGCGGCCGGAAGAGGACAGGTGTGTGGCGCCAAGGGGTCCGGCACTCGCAACCCCCTTGACCCAAGGTGTGTTAAGATAGCAGTGAAATGTTAGCAGAATCGTTCGAAACATATACGGTATTTTGTGGCTAATTTGTTGCTAATTAGTTGCTAAAACCCCGATTTTGTTGCTTTGTCCGATTTCGGAAAAAAGGAGTTACTGCTATCTTAACGTTAAGCTAGCAGTAAACTCAGCGGGACCGGCATGGATTAAATGCAATTATACATCAGTATTTGTTGCTAATTTGTTGCTGACAAGTAGTGTAAAAAAATTAAAAAAAAACCCTAGAATTGGCTAGACCTGGAGACCTGTAGCCGTATCCATGCTATCTTAACATGCAGTTTTTTTAACAAGACGATGGCATGGATTTTGTTGCTGGACGCAAATAACATCAGGACACCCCAGAGAGCCAGCAACAAAATAGAAACTAAAATTCTGCTACACCTGGAGACCTGTAGCCATGTCCATGCTACCTTAACATGCACTTTTTTTAACAAGACGGCGGCATGGATTTTGTTGCTCATCGTAAATAACACCAGGACACCCCAGAGAGCCAGCAACAAAATAGAAACTAAAAATTTGCTACACCTGGAGACCTGTAGCCGAATCCATGCTATCTTAACATGCAGTTTTTAAAAAAAAACCATGACATGGATTTTGTTGCTCATCGTAAATAACACCAGAACACCCCAGAGAGCCAGCAACAAAAAAGAAACTGAAAATCTGCTACACCTGGAGACCTGTAGCCGTATTCATGCTATCTTAACATGTACATTTTTTATGAAAACGATGACATAGATTTTGTTGCGAGACGCAAATAACATCAGAACACCCCAGAGAGCCAGCAACAAAATATAAACTAAAATTCTGCTACACCTGGAGATCTGTAGCCATGTCCATGCTACCTTAACATGCACTTTTTTTAACAAGACGGCGGCATGGATTTTGTTGCTCATCGTAAATAACACCAGGACACCCCAGAGAGCCAGCAACAAAATAGAAACTAAAAATCTGCTACACCTGGAAACCTGTAGTCGACTACAAGTGTCCCTGCTACATTAACATGCACTTTTTTTAAAAAGACAGTGGCATGGATTTTGTTGCTATTTACAAATAACATCAGGACACCCCAGAGATTTTGTTTTTAGATTTTGTTGTTGTTGCTGGAAGATAGCATGAACACGGCTACAGGTCTCCAGGTGTAGCAGATTTTTAGTTTCTATTTTGTTGCTGGCTCTCTGGGGTGTCCTGGTGTTATTTACGATGAGCAACAAAATCCATGTTACCGTCTTGTTAAAAAAAGTGCACGCTAAGTTAGCATGAACACTTATAGTCCGCTACAGGTTTCCAGGTGTAGCAGATTTTTAGTTTCTATTTTGTTGCTGGCTCTCTGGGGTGTCCTGATGATATTTGTAAATAGCAAAAAAATCCATGCCACTGTCTTTTTAAAAAAAAGTGCATGTTAATGTAGCAGGGACACTTGTAGTCGACTACAGGTTTCCAGGTGTAGCAGACTTTTAGTTTCTATTTTGTTGCTGGCTCCCTAGGGTGTCCTGGTGTTATTTACGATGAGCAACAAAATCCATGCCGCCGTCTTGTTAAAAAAAGTGCATGTTAAGGTAGCATGGACATGGCTACAGGTCTCCAGGTGTAGCAGAATTTTAGTTTCTTTTTTGTTGCTGGCTCTCTGGGGTGTCCTGGTGTTATTTACGATGAGCAACAAAATTCATGCCACCGTCTTGTTAAAAAAAGTGCACGTTAAGTTAGCATGAACACTTGTAGTCGGCTACAGGTTTCCAGGTGTAGCAGATTTTTAGTTTCTATTTTGTTGCTGGCTCTCTGGGGTGTCCTGGTGTTATTTACGATGAGCAACAAAATCCATGTCATGGTTTTCTTAAAAAAACTGCATGTTAAGTTAGCATGGACATGGCTACAGGTCTCCAGGTGTAGCAGAATTTTAGTTTCTATTTTGTTGCTGGCTCTCTGGGGTGTCCTGGTGCTATTTACGATGAGCAACAAAATCCATGCTACTGTCTTGTTAAAAAAAGTGCACGCTAAGTTAGCATGAACACTTGTAGTCGACTACAGGTTTCCAGGTGTAGCAGATTTTTAGTTTCTATTTTGTTGCTGGCTCTCTGGGGTGTCCTGGTGTTATTTACGATGAGCAACAAAATCCATGCCGCCGTCTTGTTAAAAAAAGTGCATGTTGAGGTAGCATGGACATGGCTACAGGTCTCCAGGTGTAGCAGAATTTTAGTTTCTATTTTGTTGCTGGCTCTCTGGGGTGTCCTGATGTTATTTGCGTCCAGCAACAAAATCCATGCCATCGTCTTGTTAAAAAAACTGCATGTTAAGATAGCATGGATACGGCTACAGGTCTCCAGGTCTAGCCAATTCTAGGGTTTTTTTTAATTTTTTTACACTACTTGTCAGCAACAAATTAGCAACAAATACTGATGTATAATTGCATTTAATCTATGCCGGTCCCGCTGAGTTTACTGCTAGCTTAACGTTAAGATAGCAGTAACTCCTTTTTTTCGAAATCGGACAAAGCAACAAAATCGGGGTTTTAGCAACTAATTAGCAACAAATTAGCCACAAAATACCGTATATGTTTCGAACGATTCTGCTAACCTTTCACTGCTATCTTAACACACCTCTTGACCCATGCGCCTATAGTATAGAAGTAATACTTCAAAAAATCATTCTTTGATTTGTGAAAATAACTAACCATAATACATGAATATTTCATCCTTGGAAGTAGTAGAAAAAGGTTTTTCTTGTAATATCTATGCGAAAAAATCCGAAAAGATAGTTTTATTTAAAATAGCTTTATATTCTAATTATTAATATTCTAAGTTCAGTATCACTTTGGTATTGGTAAGTATTAAATTTTAATGAAATGATACATATATTAGTTATCATCAAATTAATTATATTATTAAATTAAAATGCAACGTGATGGTCGACCATATTTACAACAATGCGTAGTTCTCTTCATTATAATAACTTAGTCTATTATAATTATGATTGACACCTAGCGATAAACGTGCGATGCTTATCTAAAAGCTAATTGATTTTTATCCACGTGGTCATTTTAATTAATAATATCTGGGAAATCGTACTTCTCTTGACGTAGGCGCTCGTTCAGTATATATCATTCAATGGTGACAATGTAAGTACAACAAAAATTTACAAGATGGCGCTATACGATATTATCAACAGAGAGCTGATAGAAAAAACCTCTAATAATTATATTATATATATTTAGGAAAAAATGTGTTGTTTTTAAAAGAAACACCGGTTTAGATAAACTTAAAAAACACAGCCTTATCTAAATATCAAAGACTAGCGGCTCACCCTCGCTTCGCTCGGGTTCACCTCTAGAAAAGCACAAACAGATCTATCCCACGGGAACCGTTCATTTTTCCGGGATAAAAATAAGTAACCTGTTGTTTGACCTGCAATATAAGGTATCAGCATGCCAAATTTTACTAAATTAGGTGCATAAGTTGTTGTGTACTGAGCTGTATAAGTTACTATAATTTTTTAACTATCCCACGGGAACTCTTTAATTTTCCGGAATGAAAAGTATCAAATTTCATTTAAATAGGTTCAATAGTATCGGAGATTAGCCCGTACGAACAGACAAACAGACAGAGATACAAAAAATTTGAAAAAATCTGGATTTGTTCTATTTCTCTCCTTACGGGATGTAAGAAGAGAACTGACTCGTTTTTTAGCTATTTTTTCTACCATCTATGTACAGACATTCGACCTCTACAGTTTTATTATTCATATATGTACCTATATTCAGATAGAATAAATAACGTATAATAAAACAGAAATATATAATAATGAAAATAGTTATAGCGAGTGTACCTTAGAAGATAGACATATACTATGTATAACTTTTCTATAGACTTTTTTAAGACTTACAATTTTCTTGTACAATGTTTTGATCTATCTCTTAAGGTTGAGCCAACGTTAGCCATATAAATTTCTAAGGACAATTCGATAGAACCAGTTATTGTATTTTCCCGTGGGAATGAATAATTTCGTTCGAAGTCGTAAAAAGTATTCTAAATGTTGACCCGAGCACTAAGTTTTTTCACTATACAAAATGAAGTTAAAATCGGTTGAGTACTTTTTGCGTGAAACGCGCACATCGATTTGACTAAGTTTTATTATAGGTATAGATTAGAATAAATATTGCGAATGTAACTTAGGAGATAGACATATACTATTCAGAACTTTTCTGTAGGACTTTTCAAGACCTACAATTTTTTAGTATATTGTTTTGATGTATGTCTTAAGGCTTAGCCAGAGGAAGGTTTCTAGGGAGGACTCGATAAAACCAGTTATTATATTTTCCCGTGGGAAAGAAAGATTTTCTTTAAGTAAAAGGTATCTAGGCAGTGGTATCCCAGTGGTAACGCGCTCGCTTGGGAAACCGAGTGAAGCAAGTTCAAATCCCGGGTCTAGCACCTCTGATATTGGCCAGCGTGGTGGACTATGGCCTGATGCACCTCGTACTGAAGGGAGGCCCGTGCGTGTGTTAAAAAGGGCTGAATACAACATACATACATACATACAAAAGGTATCGTAAATGTTGACTCGAGTAATAAGTTATCACTTCACCAAATTTCGTTGAAATTAGTACATTACTTTTCGCGTGAAACGCGCACACAAAAACAGACAAACAGACATACAGGCAAACAGACAAACAGACATTTTTTTAATAACTATTGTTTTGGGGTCTATGTTGTGTACATAATACGTTACAAATAAACAAAAACATCTATCCCACGGGAAAAGTACGTTTTTCCGGGATAAAAAGTTACCTATTTGTTATTCTGATGTATGAACTACATTATTGTAAAGTTTCATCAAAATCCAATCAGTGGTTTTTGTGTACTAAGCTGTATAAGTTACTATAGTTTTTTGACCATCCCACGGAAACTCTTTAATTTTCCGGGATGAAAAGTAGCTGATTTGTTTTTGTTATGTATGAACTATATTATTGTAAAGTTTCATTAAAATCCAATCAGTAGTTTTTGTGTACTAAGATGTATAAGTTGTTATAGTTTTTTAACTATCCCACGGGAACCCTTTAATTTTCCAGGATGAAAAGTATCTAAGATGTTGCCCGGGGATATAAGGTACCACCATCCAAAAATTCATTTAAATAGGTCCAATAGATCCGGAGATTAGCCCGTACAAAGAGAAAAACAGATAAACAGCTTGCTCGGGTTCGTCCATACATACGAATATGTTGTATTATCTCTTTAACCATTTGTCCAAATTATATGCAGTAAAAGAAAAAAGTCTTTTATTTTAAGCATTTTAGACGATAAATTTACTTATTTTGATAAGAATTCATAATTGTTCATAATATGACGAAGAAACATGACCTACCGATTTAAATGATTTTTTTAATATAAAAAACTACTTTTTGTGACTTAAATATAAAAGTTAGACATATGCTGTCGCTGACTTTTTTGTAGGCATTATTAAGCTCTACAACTTTTCTCTAGAACATAATCATATATCTCTCATCGTTAAGGCAGCGTTCGTAAGAAACGTTTTAGTTCGACCGTTTTTTCTCCGACTTACTTTGCAAATCCGACTACCACGAAAAAGCCTTTTCATTTTTCGGATTAATATATAGCCTATGACACTCAGAAAGAACGTGGCTTTCTATTGGTAAAAGAATTTTGAAAATCGGTTTAGTAGATCCAGAGATTACCCCCTACAACGTCACAAACTCACAAACTCACAAACTCACAAGATCACAAACTTTACCTCTTTATAATATTAGTATAGATAAACATCGTTAGAGCCATTTCCGAGATACACGAATTAAAATATATATACAAGAATTGCTCATTTAATATTGTGTGATTTCTTATTTTGCTTGCTGAAGCACAAAAGTAACGTTAAATAACATAGCTACTTATCCTCCCTACGGTACGCACCTGAGGATGCATACCAAATTTTTTATTGATAACATTATATACCAATGGCGAAGGGTGAAATTTTAGCAGAGGTAAGCTGTTCCAAAAATATACAATTTTCTATATATATATACATATATACTTCTCGTTTTAGTAGTTTTTAGTCTGTAATCACTGCACTTTTATTAGTTTGTTTGTGTGTGTATGTTTGTTAGTCAGTCGAGGTAAAACGGCTTCACGGGTTTGGTTGTAGAACAAAGATAGATTTAGGAGTAATACCTCGGCTACTGCTAGTAATAAAAGTCGATAGGTGGCGCTGTCAGTGTATAACAGTGGCGAAGGGTCCATACAAGACGTTTTACCTTAAAATTATTTTGCTATAATATTAAATACATTTATTTTTTTAAATGTATAAATGTTCTTTTGGATATATATATACCTTGCTCAAAACGTTCTCAGCTGGTATGATCTGTCATTAGTGATTATGATGGAGGTGTTGGCGTCCATTCAAACTGAATCATTTGCTATTTAAACGTGTACTAAACAGTACTAAGTATACAAACACAATTGCAATAATTGATTAATAATATTGAAAAACTAGTGGCTCGATCTAGTTGCACTCAGATCCTCACTATATGCTTTTTTTTAATAACTTTGTATGTACGTGTAGTATTCCCTACGGAAAATCTCCTGCCTGTATACTATATACCTAACTTTAAGTATTTTTTCGCAGAGCAACGGATTGATCATTGACTGAATTGGAAGAGAAAGTTGGAGAGTGCTTTACTAATATAAATTATAATATTAGATAATCCTTGACGATTTTAAGACGATGATTTGAAATGACGTTCATTGTAGATTTTATCTCTTGCCAACTTTCCCGAAAATTGTTACCAAAGAATTTTGCGTGGCAATTTTTCATTGTTGTGAGTGACGATTCAAAATAAAACGTGACCTACGTAGTGCATACCGTTTGTACTAAGAGAAATCAGTTTAAAGTGGTGTATTTTTCCGTCAAGCTGAGTAGATCTACCCATATATAAAATTTACTATACTTATTTTGTGTTCTTTCCCTATTAACTTATAAATTGTTTAAATTTAAAAATACCTGAAATGCATTATAACATGTAAACTGCATGGTTACCACCAATCACGCAATAATAGCAATTCGTCATTGGCAAGATCTTTGTCGCCATTTATTAAATGACGTAGTTCAACTGGAATTATTAGATAAATTATAGATCTAGACTATGACTTGGATAAGATATATTATAGAATGATTATTATCACACGAACAAACACAAAAAATATATACTATACAAAAACTGACTTTTGAGCAGGCGATAGATATTACGATAAAATAATTTTTAGTTTTTAGACTGTTATGTAATGTGTTTTAATTAGTTTTTAGCACAATCCATACTAATATAATAAATATGAAAGTGTGTTTGTTTGTTTGTCTTTCTTTCACGTCGAAACGGCTTGGCGGATTGGCGTAATTTTTTGTGTGGAGATAGATGGAGGGCTGGATAGTGACATGGCTACTTTTTACCGCGGGATATTATCTAATTCCCACGGGAAAACACGTTATAATACAATCCAAAAAAATATTTATGATCAGAATTACATCAGAATTACTTGAAACTTGGTATTAATGCTCTTCAATACAATTAAATACATGTTTTAGCATTTTTCGAAATTCTTTCCATAAGGGGGTAAAATAGCAGATGGAAATTTGTATGAAACCTACCATTTTAGAGTGTTTTAGTAGTTTTGACGCGAGCGAAGCCGCGGGCTCAGCTAGTAAATTATAAATATTGCACCAAGACGTGATATTGGTGGTATAATTATAAATAGCAGAATCGTAGAAACTATTACAATAATGTGTGATATATTGGATAAGATACTAAAAAGATCGTATTAATAAAAAAAGTAATTTAAAAAAAATTGACTTCAACAAGAAATTAACTCTAAATCATGAAATAATATTTGTATATATACACGAAAATAATCAACAAAAACGAAATCAAAAGTAGGTACGAAACGATTTACTTGGAAGCCCTAATAGATTATAGTCATATATGAATATATTACAAGACCAATTATATTACATACATACGTAACGAATTGATAACCTCGTTTTTTTGAAGTTGGTTAATTAAGTAATACTTTCTTAGATTTACGCTAATATTTAACATTTTATATAAAACTATCTTTTCGGATTATTTCGCATTGCTGTAAAGCATTCCAAACGTCGGGAACCAAAAATCAAAATAAATCCGCAAAATAATCCGAAAAGATGAGTTTTATTTAAAATTGGTTATTACGTATCATTTATCAAAAAAAGTCAAATATCAAGGCAGTTCTTGGTAAAATCTGGATGTACATTAAAGAAGACAAGTAGAACAAGTATCCTGACTAGAATTCCATAAA
Organism: Brenthis daphne; assembly: GCA_947093115.1. Taxonomy (NCBI): domain Eukaryota; kingdom Metazoa; phylum Arthropoda; class Insecta; order Lepidoptera; family Nymphalidae; genus Brenthis; species Brenthis daphne. Next base: position 27,972,464 of record OX352471.1, on the reverse strand, counting down.
ACATCTCAGGTTCAAAATAAAAAATGATTGAGACATTCTAGCGAAACGAAGAGCCATCGCGTAGTATTCAATAAATTTTCTGTTCAGAATAAACTTCTCTCCCGGAAACGCCGGAAATCCGCTACGATGAAACCCTATTTAATTTGTCTCATTTCTATTGCATCAGGTTTTCGCACCTGCGAGAAAATAATCTGACGGAAATGTAAAAATTTTCGCAAATGTGTAAATTTATTTTTAGACTAGCATTGCCCGCGGCTCTGTCCGCGTTCAGATGACCAAAAAGCAAATTCTTAGGTTTTACATATTAGTATACTCTTACAATGCAGTTTTTGTATTTTTTCTCAGAAATAAGATATTTTCCCGCAATAAAAAGTATCCCATATGTTGACCCGGGTAACCAGCTATCACCATACCAAATTTCATCAAAATCCCTCCAGTAGTTTTTCTGTGATGCGGTAACAGACAGACAGACAAAAATTCTAAAAACTATAAATTCAGCCTCTGTATCGATAATAATGTCTATTTCAATAAGATTTTTCAAAAAATATTTATTGTACAGATTCGACTTAGTTACAATTTTATTATATGTATAGATGATGTACATATATGACAATAATTTGACAAACTCTTTACTTTTGTTTCGGGTACCATCAGACACACATTTGATGCTACCTACAAGAGTGTAGCCTGTAGGGAACTTAAGTGCGAGGGAACTAAAAATATTAACTACATTTTTTAAGGAAAAGACAAATGTTTTAGAGTACAGACATTTGTCTTTTTACCACAAAAAATATTCTGATAATTACAATGAAAAATGCCACCTAAAATTAAGAAATATAGCAAATTTTTTAACGGAAGTGAAATTTGTTCCAGAATAGTCATTTAAAAGAGACTTTTGATGACTATTTTGAATCTTTTTTGAATCAGCTTCTCAAAGTGATATAAATGATCATAAATTGCCATCAACATGGATCATCTTTTATCAATAATTTAGTACAAAAAACAATAGCAAATTAGACATAAATAATGACCCCCATAGCCTTAATGCATCATTGTATGAATAATTTACTTGTGGAGACTTTATAGGTGTATGTGTTAATTTTATGTTATTTTTTTTACAAATAAAATCTCACCCTGTAACTATTTTATTTTATCGTATTACCTAATAAAAATTGTCGCTAATTGTCGTGATTATGCGTCCTTCAAACTTTAAAGACTCGTCCTTGGTATTTACATTGGGAACACCGCGGATCTGACCTTCTACTTGCGCCAAAATGACGTCAATACTGTTCATATATTTTTATGTATTATCTGCAGGCATCACACACACACACACACGCACGCACGCACGCACGCACGCACGCACGCACGCACGCACGCACGCACGCACGCACGCACGCACGCACGCACGCACGCACGCACGCACGCACGCACGCACGCACGCACGCACGCACCCACGCACGCACGCACGCACGCACGCACGCACGCACGCACGCACGCACGCACGCAACGCACGCACGCACGCACGCACGCACGCACGCACGCACGCACGCACGCACGCACGCACGCACGCACGCACGCACGCACGCACGCACGCACGCACGCACGCACGCACGCACGCACGCACGCACGCACGCACGCACGCACGCACGCACGCACGCACGCACGCACGCACGCACGCACGCACGCACGCACGCACGCACGCACGCACGCACGCACGCACGCACGCACACACACACACACACACACACACACACACACACACACACACACACACACACACACACATGCATGTGCGCATGTAATTAGTGATACTGGTATGTTTATAGCTTAACTTTAACTTTAACTGCCTCGGTGGTGTAGTGGCTATCATATACGGCTGCACATCCGGAGGTCTTGGGTTCGAGTCCCGGGTCGGGCCAAGTTTAGTTATTGAGTCTTTCTGTATAGTAAGTCTCAGTAACCGCCCGGAGTTGGGAAGTTGGCGGTGTTTCACCCCCGTGCCTCGGAGAGCACGTAAAGCCGTCGGTCCATCGCCTTAACTCTCACCGGTCGTGTCGAGTGGTCGTCCCACCGGAGTATGAGAGTGATAGGAATAGAGAGTGCACGTTGTGTCTGCGCGTACACTTGTGCACTATAATATCTCCTGCGCAGTTGGCTAATCTCAATAAGATTGGCCGCCGTAGCCGGAATCGACTAGGAGAACATCATGTTTATAGCTATACTAGCGACTTACCCTCGCTCCGCTCGGGTTTGTCACTAGATACGTTTTAACGGTTTATTCCTTCCGAGGAAGGAAGGTAGTGGTAGCCCAGTGGTAACGCGCCCGCTTGGGAAACCGAGTGAAGCGGGTTCAAATCCCTGGTCTCGCGCCTATGATATTTTCATATCCAAATCATTTCCAACATGATTACCACTGGCCTTACGGTGAAGAAAAACATCGTGGGGAAACCTGCGTGTCTGAGAGAACTTAATAAGTTTTTGAAAGACATGTGTGATCGGCCAACCTGCACTGGCCACCTAGCCAGCGTGGTGGACTATAGCCTGATCCCCCTCGTATTGAAGGGAGGCCCACCCCCAGCAGTGGGACGTTGAAAAGAGCTGAATACACAGATTCGACTCAGTTTTATTATATGTATAAAAGATAGATATTATATGTTCCCCACGGACTTAAATGCTGACATTTAATTTAAATTTATAATATTAAGTTGACGTTGCTTAAGCACTTTTGAGACTTAAGTCTATTTGAATAAAGTGTATTTATATATTATATTTTAAATAAAATTTTATATATTTCAGTAATTTCCCAACCAACATTAAAGTAAAATGATTAAACGCTTTAATGACAAATTTTCGTGATAATTTTGTCACATCGATCAATCAATTAAGTCAATCTCATATAAGCCACGCACATGAAATGAAGGTTATGTCTACACTAGCCGCCCGCCCTGCATTTGCTTACTTTTATCAAAACCACGCGTGTCTAAAAGTTAGCAATGTAAACTGTGCTGCAAATTTTAGTGCATACGGTAGAGTTTACATTAAACAACTTTTTAATACTCTTTCAATTTTCATATCTTTGCAACAAGCTCTGCAAGTCTATATATATATATATATATATATATATATATATATATATATATATATATATGCATTAGTAGGTATATATGTAGTAGGTATGTATGTACCATGTTTGCGGTAGCACTAAATTAATAAATATAAAAAAATAACTCTTAAGTAAGTCTGTCCATCTGTTATCTTTTACGATTAATAAATTGAAAGTCAAGGACATAGATTATGTCTTGGTGACGTATTTTAAATTTATTGTCCAATTATATCTGTACACAACATTCAAATAAAAACATATAATAATTATATAAACAAATTTAACCAGAAAATGAATATTAGAGTACGAGTCTGTGCATTAAAAGTTACATAAAAATATTAAAAAAGAAAATAATATTTATATTTCATGTGGAAAAAAAGACAAAGAAAAAAAAGATAAAGGAGAGAAACAGAGAGAAAGCATGTCCTTATTATCCAAAATTCAAAGTAACAACTACATATATTGAATACACATAACATAGCATATACAGTAATATGATTAAGCATACATAAACGTTATATTAATTAATATAATAATGTGGCGTTTTGTTGCTTCCACTTATAATAGTGGAAATGCATAGTGCTAAATTATCAGTTACCTTGGCTTTGAATGTGCCGCACCCATAACACACCCTATGGCGCAAAATGCTATCGATCTTTCGATTTCTGATGGTGTTAGGTTCAGTTCTATATGTAACTCAAGGTAACAATGAATATGCATAATGTACTTTGCAATATATAATTATGTATACCCGTAGTTACTTTTTGTCGTTTCGTAGCAAAATAAGCAAATGTTAATGTTTATGTTTATATGTATAGCGATTTACACTCACTTGGCTCGTGTGCGTCCCTTTGTGCCTTACAGCAGACTATTTGTTACTCATCTACGAGTTTCATCCAAATCTGTCCAGCAGTTTCGGCGTGAAAGTAACGAACATACAAACTTGCGCATTTATTAGAGTAGTCTAATTATTATGTTACTTCGGAAATCTTTATCTAAACTTAATATTTTTAACAAGATTAAAAATAATAATCGGGCTGCATGTCCGTTAATCTTTTGTTTCATAAGCGCTTATCTCCGGAAGAGCTGATCTGATTTTAATGGGACATTCATTGATTTACTTGATGGAGTGGTAGTGAAATGGTAACCAAGTGATGCGGGTTTGAACCCCGGGTCTGGCACTTCTGAGAATTTCATTTACAAATTCCAACATTATTACCACTTAATAATACGGTGACAGAAAATATTGTAAGGAAACCTTCAAGTCTGAGTGAACTACATATTTTTGTAAGATATTTGAAGTCCGTCAACCCGTGTTTGCCCACTGTGTGGCAACTTGGTTGGTAATGACTGCGGCATAGATCTTGGGACTTAACCCAATTGTCCCAGAATGTTTACGACTTTAAAAGCATAATATGTATGTATTTAAAGTTATATATGTATAATATATCATCTATCTGGTATCCATAACACAAGCCTCGTAGCTTACCATGGATACTTGATGGTGTTGTGTGTTAATGTCGAAACATATTTATTTATATTTATTTATAATATAAAAATCTAGACCTAGAAAGAGATACCCACATCCTTATGTGGACTTAGTTTTTGTTCACCACCCACAAATATACCTTCTCCCATATTTTTGTATTTTTTTTATTATTAGACTACCTCTATCAGCTCAATAGTCTTAGAGTAAAATAGATCTGATATACTGACTAACGAAATTTTAAGTGTTCCGTTTTAACTATTTGCCTACGGAACGATAAAAATTTGTTACGGACTCTTACAAAATGTTTCATTCATTTCATTCAAATACAACGGACTCTTATCAGTAAAATTATTTAAAATTCGCTGAAAATATTTTAATAATTTAATATATAGTATATTTAATTTTTAATTAATTGTTCAATTTTATTTGTCACAAAAATGTATTAACTGTGTGTACTTACTTGTATATATTTTTATTGTTCTTTTAGATGTTAATGTTGTACTAATTTAATAGCATGTTGTAATTACCTCTAATTAAAAGTGCAATCATCACGTTTATATAGTAATGAAAAAAGAGTTATATGTAATTTATTATTATTAATAAATGATAACTTTTGTTGGTAATTGTAAAAAAACAATTAAAAAAAATAAAGGAATAACTATAAAAAATAGGTTATCTTTACGTGTAAAGACGTATAAATGGTAATTTTTTTTTATTCTCGTATCAAAAGATACGTATGTGGAAAATAAGAAGCAACAGTGTTCAGAATTTTCGTCTTTGTTTATAATCGTGCATAAAACATGAACACAGAGACGGATTTAGTCTGGCATTTTTGAATATACAGGTAATCGACCGAATTAAACAGTTTATTTCAATATGGTGAGTAAATTCCATAATTATCTTTCTTTATATTTTTAATATCTTTATATATATAATTCTTGTGTGAGTGTGTATGTCACTGAACTTCTCTCAAACGACTGGACCGATTTTGATGAAATTTTTTGTGTGTGTTCAAGGGGATCTGAGAATGGTTTAGATTCACAATTTGAATAATAATTTTCATCAAAATGGTCCAGAATGTTTTAGCTTATTAAAAAAAGTTTGAAATTTTCAAATTAAAGACGTGTAGACAGGACAACGTCTGTCGGGTCAGCTAGTCTAATATATAAATATCTCGTGTCACAGCGTTTGTGTTCGTACTCCCCCGAAACGGCTCGACCAATTTTAATGATTTTTTTCATATATTTGTTAGGTATGATAATAGGTCGTAAAGTATTTTCTCCCTCATACCCCTACCTTCGCAATCGATTTTTCGAATCAATTTTTTAATCGCGATTTTAGGATTTTTTTTATATGAATAAAATTATACTTTCTTAGATTTACGCGAATATTTGACATTTTAAATAAAACTATCTTTTCGGATTTTGTCGCGGATTTATTTGCATTTTTTTTTGTTTCCCGACGTTTCGAATGCTTCTTAATTGGGAAAGACTCTCTCCCGTGACCATGGATGCTGTAAAGCATGCAGCACAAAAATGGGTGAATATTTTTAATCTATCTCCGCTTAAATAAGAAGAAAACCGTTAAAGTGGAAAAAGTGACGAGAGGAACAACTATCAATAGGTACATATAATAAAATTCTAACTACGTCGAATCTGTACATTAAATATTTTTTGGAAAATCTAATTGAAACTGACATTATTATCGATACAGAGTCCGAATTTATAGTTTTTAGAATTTTTGTCTGTCTGTCTGTCTGTCTGTTACCGCATCACGAGAAAACCACTGGACATATTTTGATGAAATGTGGTATGATGGTAGCTGGTTATCCGGGTCAACATAAAGGATACTTTTTACCACGGGAAAATATCTCATTTTTGAGAAAAAATACAAAAACTGCAATGTAAGAGTATAATAATATGTAAAACCTAAGAATTTGGTATATGGTCATCTGAACGCGGGCGGAGCCGCGGGCAATGTGATATAGTTACAGCGTATCCGAATCAGTCTACAAAGGGGGTAAGTCTGCATTTATAATTTACGAGCGTTAACCCCGAGGGTGGTATAGGAAATAGTGTCAGGTTAATGACCCCAGTCGGGGCGGGAACTAGTCGTAAAACATGTAATAAAATAATGTCACTTAATGACTGACACCCTTCCCAGTAATTAATGTTTACTGAATCTTTTCACTTTTAGAGTTCAATAAGATTAGACTTAGGGTTGGTTTATATGTAGGTACTTATTGCATAAGATTTGAATATCGATAACAATGAACACTCAAATAAGTAATTCTTATATACACACTTATCTATTTATTTATTTTTTTTATATATACTTTATTCAAAAAGACTTTTACAGGCACTCTTGAATGGTCAATTTTACATTTTAAATTTAAATTAAATGTCAGTGTACCAATCCGTGAGGAATCTACCACCGGCTCGGAATGCAGTTCTGCTGAGAAGAACCGGCGAGAAACTCAACAGTAGCTCTTTTAAAATAATAATTGTGTACATTATTGTAATACAATAATTATCTATTTATCCTACGTATACTAAGTATAATATAATAATAATATTATAAAGAGGAAAGATTTGATTTTTTGTTTGTTTGTTTGTACCAAATAAGCTCCGAAACTACAGGACCGATTTAGAAGAAATTTGGTAAGAGATATTTTCAGACCCTGGGAAGGACATAGGATAGTTTTTATCCCGGAAATCATCCCTTAGAGGGGTGAAGATGTCGATGAAAAATTGTATAGGGAATCAACCTAGGGACGAACCCGAACAAAGCGAGGGTGTGTCGGTAGTATTTCATAAATATATTAAATAAAATAAATAAATACTGATAAAATATGTAAGATTCAATAATATAAGGTATAATTAGAAACTATTTCACTGAAAGTCTTTCAAATCTGCAACACTCCTTTTGCGTTATAGTTTAAAAATAGTTATTCTGTTTGCAGCTGACTGCTATCGTGGACCAGAAAATCTGCGTCACCAATGCAAGAAAGAACATTCTATATCTAAAATAACAGGTATATTACATAAACACGTATGGCTCAGTTTGTAGTGACCCCACTTGCTGTGCCAGCAGTCGCAGGTTTGAATCCCACTGGGGGCATTCATTTGTGTGATGAGCACGAACGTTTGTACTCCAGTCATGGATGTTTATATTTATATATGTATGTATTTAAAGTTATATAAATGTAGTGTTTAACTATCTGGTATTCATAACACAAGTGTCGTAGCTTACCATATAACTAGACAGTGTTGTGTGTTAATTTATTTATATTTAACATATTTATTTATATTTAAAACTGGTTAGTTAGGTAGCTAGTTTTTAATAAACAGATTATTCCTTAGGATAGTTTCATATAAAATGAAAAATTACTTTTGAAGTGATTTTCAAGTTGTATTATCTTTTTATCTTAAATACTGATGTGTACAAAAATTGATTGATAATATTAATAAGCATAATCATCCATATTTTCATATTGATAGTATATATAACTAGCGATTCACCCTCGCTCTGCTCGGGTTCTCAGAGATGAGATATTTTCCTGCAGTAAAAAGTATCCTATATGTTGACCCGGGCAACCAGCTATCATCATACCAAATTTCATCAAAATCTGTTCAGTGGTTTAGACGGACAGACAGACAAAATTCTAAAAACAATAGATTCGGCCTCTGTATCGATAATGTCTATCTCAATAAAATATTCCAAAAAATATTAAATGTACAGATTCGGCATAGTTACAATTTTATTATATGTATGGGTATGTCAAAATAACTCTACCTGTGTGATATACATATTTTCACGTACCTACCACTGAACAGATTTTGGTAAACTTTTTAGTTTTATATTACAAATTATAATTTTAATAAAAAAAATTAAAAAATTATATATCATATCCTTGTAAATGATATAGAATGCACCACCTTCTAGGCATATAGGCTATCTTTTAACCCCACCCCGCTTGCAAATGAAAGAGAGGGCCAAAACTAGTGCTATGAATTCAAAAATTTGCTCGTAAATTCATTGTCTTTGTTTCACGCAGTAATAAAACAACGGATTGATGATCGTTTGTTGGCCGGAAAATAACATAGGCTGCTATTTATATTAGTGTATCAAGCAATATCTAATATTCTCCAATGAAGTAACGAGTGTTACCAAAAATAGAGACGGCCTAAACGAAGATAGGATATGTTACTACGATCAGTATAAGTGTCTTTACCCGAAAATCGAATCCAATACTTACGCTCTATTAGACACATGAACACGCTTTCTTCAAAATCGTTACTTTATCTATACATATATTAAAATTGTAACTAAGCCGAATCTGTACATTAAATGTTTTTTGTAAAATGTTATTGAAATACACATTACGAGTATTATCGATACAGAGGCCGAATCTTAGTTTTTAGAATTTTTGTCTGTCTGTCTGTCACCGCATCACAGAAAAACCACTAGAGGGATTTTGATGAAACTTGGTACGGTGATAGCTGGTTATCCGGATCAACATATAGGATACTTTTTACCGCGGGAAAATTTCTCATTTCTGAGAAAAAATACAAAAACTGCAATGTAAGAATATACTAATATATAAAACCTAAGAATTTGGTTTTTGGTTACCTGAACGCAGGCGGAGCCGCGGGCAATGCTAGTATCACTATAAATGCAAATATTGGTTACTTGAGAAAAATCGACATGATTTTTAGCATAAAGGCAGGTTACAGCTCAGAGACTTGATATAGGCATTTTTAACCCCAGTATTTCGAGATATGTCGAGATAATATTACATTTGCTTATATTAGGTTGTAAGGCTAGTTAAAGGTGAAGGCAGGTTATAAGTTATTAAAAAAGAAAAAAAAACTACTTCAGTTAGTCTAACCAAACCCAGACATCAAAATTTAGCGAAATAGTCATGGAAAATGCTAAGTTTGCTGCTTGGTGCTTTACCATTTTAGTTAGGAAATCGATAGCCGCAGCCCATTGATTTGGCGCCTAATGAATTCGTAACACTAGGCCACGACGTCTCGACACGAACGATCTTGCGTGACCGTGTTGCTGAAAACGTTTACGATTTTACGGCAGTCGAATCGGCTTGCGACCTTGTCACGTGCGATAGAGAGTAAAATTGTAATAGAAAATAAAATTACAGTGTACCTTTCATTCGAATAATTTTAAGTGAAATTTCTTCTCCAGATCTTTGTAAGCTTATTAACATCTTTCGATGTATATATATAATGTAGTAGCGACTCCTTCTCGCTCCGCTCGAGTTAGTCTCTACGTTTTAAGGTTATTATAGATTTCTCGAAGATAAGGTATTTTCACGCATTAAAAAGTATCGTAATTGTTGACTCGGATAACCAGCTATCATCATACCAAATTTCATCAAAATCTGTACAGTGGTTTCTCGTGATGCGTTCACAGGTAGACAGACAGACAGACGGACGGACGGACGGACGGACGGACGGACGGACGGACGGACGGACGGACAGACAGACAGACAGACAGACTGACAAAAATTCTAAAAACTATAGATTCGGTCTATGTATTGAAAATAATGATTATTTCAAAAAATATTTAGCGTTTTATAGAATAAATCGATTTGTATTACATAAATAGATTTTGAGTGTCGATTTAATTATTATGTAGAGTACTCCTGATGTGCACAAATATATATGCAGTCTCATTCCTTTCTCTTTTATAGCCCGATGTGGATTCGAAACGATTGGTCAGGGATCAGGATCGACGGTTTTACGTGATCTAAGGGGGATGCGCTCGAATTTCGTAATAGAAAACCCCAAAAACTTATTATCCATACAATCTGCAATCGATTTTCTACTACTTAAACTAGCGAGACAGTTGCAGAGAGAGCACAAATGAGGGATGGAGGATTACGAAATTATTATACTAAGTGACAACAAAATCTGTGCAATATATATTTAAAAAAATAATGAAATGTACTCTCACTTATTATTAGCCCATGTTAATTTGGTAATTTATTTATTTCATTCGTTCATTCATTCATTCATTCTGTGGTATTATAGCAATTTTGATTTAAATAAGATGCTCGTATTCTACATATTTTATTTAGCTTTTTAATCAACTTATATGTATAATAAATCCATACTAATATTATAAATGTGAAAGTGTGTTTGTTTGATGATATGATCACAATTACTTGAAAATTGGTATTAATGCTACTAATGTTTTAGCATTTTTCGAAATTCATCCCAAAAAGAGGTAAAATAGGGGTTTAAAGTATGTGTGAAACCTACTTTTTTAGTTTTTTTTTGTAGTTTTAGCGCGAGCGAAGCCGCGGGTTCTGCTAGTAAGTTATAAAAATACCTTCATATATATCTTATTAGTATATTTCCTTTCTTTAATATAATAAAAACACGTCACCGATGTAATATATTTGTTCTCAACGACCCTAAACAGTCTGGGGCGAACTTAGAGGACAAATAAACAATTTATATGCAATAAACATTGTCTTTAAAGTTTTACTAAAAAAAGGCAAATATTTTCTATAAAAGTATATCTAATTTAACTACAATCACAGATTAGCTATTGTGGCAAAAACAAAATAAAAATATGGTAAACAGGTCCCACGTTGGGCGCCACCATAGATAATTATTTACAACTTTTACAAATCAACTTCTCCCTCCGATCTGCATCATTTTAATCCATACAGATAGCGTAAAATACACTTTTTGTGACATTGTTTTATCTCACAATTTAAAAGAATATCCAGCAAAGGCTTGACCTTATAGCGTAGACATGCCGGCGTCTGCAAAGTGGGTCTGTGCAAACAACTATTGGCATGCGGCCCACACCGCTAACCCAGTGACTCGGGGTTTTATGACTTAAATCATACCAGCCTCTGAGCGCAATTTCATGTAGAGATTTCGAGAGACCTACTTCTTTCTGTTCGTAGTTTTATTCAAGACTACAGTATTACAAGTGTTTACTTTGAATGTTTATTTTATTTACTATATAATAATTTGTGTTATATTCCATTATATATCTATATTCGAGTTCCAGTAAGAATACCACGTAAGCCTATTGCTTCACTTTGTCCTCCACTTCGCCGAACGATCCTAGGTGCCAATTCCCCAGTCCCACGGTTATGTAAGACTCTAAATTCTTATAGCATAGATGTCGACATATTTGTTGATTCCTTAGCCAATTTCCGCAAAACCATTAGCACCAAATTCCTAAATAAATGCATTGATAGTCTTAAATAATGTTATAATTGCTAAATTAATGTAACTGTGTATCTGCTCATTGATTAATTAAAAAAAAACTATTTACTTCTAAAATATATCTATTTTGTATAATATTTTAAGAAACTTTATTTCTGTGCATGCTGTGTTTATTTGTAAGTAATCACTACATTTAGTTCGTAATTTTTAGTTGTTTTTTTTTTATATTGTGTGTATTATTGTAAGTGATTGTAAATAAACCTAAATAAATAAATAAATAAATTATTGTACTATATACTCAATAACGGAGTTCTATCAGTTATTTTTGCCTAACGCGAAAGATAGCGATGATTTATCTATACATATAATAAAATTGTAACTAAGCCGAATCTGTACATTAAATATTTTTTGGAAAATCTTACTGAAATAAACATTATTATCGATACAGAGGCCGAATGTAATGTTTTTAGAATTTTTGTCTGTCTGTCTGTCTGTCCGTTTATTACCGCATCACAGAAAAACCACTGGAGGGATTTTGATAAAATTTGGTATGGTGATAGGGGTTATCCGGGTCAACATATAAGATGCTTCTTATTGCGGGAAAATGTAATAGTATACTATTATGTAAAACCTAAGAATTTGGTTTTTGGACATCTGAACGCGGGCGGAGCCACGGGCAATGCTAGTTATCTATATATGTATAAGGTGACTTATGTCAAGTAGGTTCACTTTATAATGTAAGTGCACCGTGAAATGTTTATATTAACCATATTGATGTTGGTCTCGACTCATCAGGGACGAACAAAAATTATATAAAACAAATTTCATTGGTAGAAGACAAGGTTCAGTCAAATTTCTTTCTGTAACATGAAGTAGTTGTAATAATAATTATTGTCACTGTATCGGTCCTGTTAAGACCACGATTTTCACTGGCAACCAATTTAATACATCACACACGTTTTCATACTAAATACAACACAAAAGAATGAAAAAATCGTCTCGCTCTGGGCAATAATGAAAAGATGGCATAAAATGGCTAGATAGTAGATGGACACAAAAGACATTTATAACAATTTATTTCATTCATAAACTTCAACACTTGAATTGATGCTATTAGTATTAAAAGTCTAGAATTCTAAGATTTCAAAGATCAGTCTTTGTCGAGAGCAGCGTGTCGAGTGGGTGTTTCAGACGCCGTTTCTCTAACCGGGGACTTACATCTTTACGATCGATAGACATATTCATCCTTTGCAGGAGTTGAATCCGAATATTTCTTAAGGTTATAATAATCCAATCATATTATATTATATATGATATTATAAATGCAAAAGTTTGGATGGATATTTGTTATTTAATCACGCTAGAACGACTGAAAGGATTTGGATGAAGTTTGGCACAGAGATAGATTGTAGTCTGGAATAGCACATAAGTTACTTTTTATCCCGGACAAATGTATTCTACAAAATAAATGTATCTATTGTTATTTTCGTATGTTTAAGTGTTATTATATACAAAAAAATACCGTTGTCATTTTCACAACTAGCGACTTAACATCGGGGGTACGTCCTCAAGTGTCTAACAGTAGCCCATGAGCTACTCCTGGTCACAGTCTGTTTACCTCCAAATCCTTTCAGCGTGAAGCACTAACACATTAGTATTTATTTTAACAGTCCTAAACTAGGTCTTTACAATTATTCTTGCGAATAAGCAAGATAAATGTGGTTTTGTAATATACAAAATCACGTACAGAGTTATAAAATATGATATATTACGCCGCGCCCTTGACTAAGCTGAATGCATGCTCTCAGTTCTCGGTTCTCCATAAAAATTTCTGCCAACTTCCTTAGTATTATTTCGATACAAATGTACCGTAAATAACGAATGCCTCTCCACTTAACATTTTTTCTTATTACATATTATAACATAAATAAAGATTTTGTAGCAATTCATAGAAACAACTGAATACGTTAAAAATCACCAATAAAAAGTTGGATCAGATCAGTTAAAGAAGTTTTTAGAATTCTATCTAAATTAATCTGAAAAGTTCTATAGAATTGATTTATAGTTATTTAAGATTGATTTGTTTTGTATTTAGCCCTTTTTAACATCCCACTGCTGGGCACGGGCCCTTCTTTCAATACGAGGAGGATCAGGCCTTAGTCCACCACGCTGGCCAAGTGCGGATTGACGGACTTAACATGTCTTTTACAAACTTGCTATGTTCTCTCAGACATGCCGGTTTTTTCACGATGTTTTCCTTCGCCGTAAAGGCAAGTGGTAATCATGTTAAAAATGATTCACACATGAAAATATCAGAGCCGCTTCACTCGGTTTCCCAAGCGAGCGCGTTACCACTGGGCTACCACTGCTTGAAATAATTTAAAGTATGACTAAATTTAATTTAAGCCTATCGAATAAATAAAGATATAACTATAGACCACTAATCAACACCGTATCCTATATAGCACTTACATTTAGTAAAGTTGAAAAAAAACACATATTTATAGTACCACACTAGTAAGTAACTATTATCTATCTATACATATAATAAAATTCTAACTGAGCCGAATCTGAACATTAAATATTTTTTGGAAAATCTTCATGCAATAGACATTATTATCGATACAGAGGCCGAATCTATAGTTTTTAGAATTTTTGTCCGTCTGGGAAGGCCTCACGAGATAACCACTGGACAGATTTTGATGTAATTTGGTATCATGTTAGCTGGTTTTCCGGGTCAACATATAGAATACAAAATACTGCAAGAAAATATCTCATCTCTAAGAAATCTATACTAAAAGTTACAACGTAGGGACGAACCCGAGTGAAGCGAGGGTGAGTCGCTAGTTTAAGAATAAATCTAAATATTATTTGTTACGTAGATCTAGGTTATGCAAATATTACATAAAGAAGATGTGTATCAAATATAACCTTTTACAAAATATTGATAAACTGGCTAGAACATTGTGCTGCCCAAAACAGACTAGCGTAATCATGACGTAGACCCACGTCAGAGCTTGGCCTTTAGCCAGCGGTGCGACAATTTAATAACCATATGAGCTACAAACAACGGGTCTTGGGAATTTCAATATAAATACTTCCAAATAAATCATTTATAACGAACTTATCTGGAAATTTCCTAAATGATTGATCTGATACCTAAATTATACCATTTACCACGCATGAACTACCCTTTTATTAAAAAATAATATATATACTGTAATAAAGTTAATTAGATTAGCTACAAATCGGACATTTGTTTGGATGATTGTTCAGACACATCTATAAGAATATAAAATCTATACATATAATAAAATTCTAACTGAGTCGAATCTGTACATTATTTTTTCCTGAAAATCTTATTCTTATTATCTGATACAGAGGCCGAAACTATAGTTTTTAGATTTTTTGTCTGTCTGTCTGTCTGTCTGGGAATACATCACGAGAAAATCACTGAACAGATTTTGATGAAAATTGGTATGATGATAGTAAGTTATCCGGGTCAACATAAAGGATACTCTTTACTGCGGTAAAATATTTCATCACTGAGAAATCCATACTAAGCGTTGAAACGTAACTAGGGACGAACCCGAGCGGGAGCGAGGGTGAGTCGTTAGTACCCTCTATATTTTTTTGCGTAAGACCTCTCTATAAGGACCAGAATTAGGACACCAGCTGTAAGCAAGATAAAGCTCTAGAAAACATTTAAATACGTATTTAGCAAACATCTGCTACATATAACAATATTTAAAAGTAATTAATTATATTTGTACTTGTTAAACATTTTTATTTATCACAAGCGTACTTGATCAACGAGGGACAATTATTTACTAAGCTCAAATAAAGGGCTTCTGTTGAGAGCAAAGCTTTTGAAAGCTCAAAACAAATAAATAAAATGCTGAGTTATTAATAGGCTTAACTAGCAATGTGTCATAGATTCACTCAGTTGCGTCCCTGGGTACCTAATAGAAGCCTATTTGTTACTCCAGGTAACAGTCTATCTGTTTAACAAAATTTCACCTAAAACTATTTAGCCGTTTTAGTGTGAAGAAGTAACAAACAAACATATATACATATACAAAATTTACAATTACAGTCCGGTGAAAATATAAAAAAGTTGCACAGGCTACAAGACAATTTTTGGTATTTAATTCATGCGAATCGAAGATTGTCTTCATTCAATCATTTCAATTCATACACGTTCTATCCTTGTACTAATAAATTATTATATAATAATATATAATAATAATAAGTATGTATAGAATAATAATAATTAATAAATGTCTGGCATAGGATTTCATTGCACCAATATCATAAATACGATAGAATTATTGATTTGTCGTTCTTCTACGTCCCTATATGAAAATTTCAGACAGAGAACCTAATCGAAATGAAATTTTATATTACGAGATACCTCTATGTTAATGGGCCAAAGTGGGACGTAAGGTTTTAGGTTAGGAACGAGTTTGGCCCTAAAGCGAAACGAGAACGAACCACTAGGAAAAAACTTTTGCGATTAAGAGTTTTTTTTTTAAAGTAGAGCACATCCTTTTTATCTTCATATAGTATATGAATGCAACGGAAATATTATTGAAAATTTAGTTTATATTGCAATAAATATAGGTTATTTTGTTTTAATGTAAAGAATCTATAAATTTTGCCCTGAGTCAATAAATAGTACTTATATAAACTATTGCGTAGATGATGTTGGGCAATGGCTGTTAGCTTTGACTTCATATCTTGCTAGTCGACGGTAGCTTTCTGATGAACATAAGTAACTGTCATTTACTTTAAATGTAAATAAATAGCTTCAATTGTAATTGTTGTATCGATACGAGTAGATTTTTTTCTCAACAATTGTTTGTTAAGAAAATCGTGATAACGAGCTTTTAATGAGCAGGTATGCGAACACCACAGACTTGTTGTCCGTGCCTTTTTACCTCCTTGAAGTAAATATCTAAGAAATTAATTAAATTTCTAAAAAATTCATTGTTAACTGTAACACCGGTGTGCCCGCGGTCGTTGAGGGGTTAACCGACCGCGGCGAAGCCCAAAGGAGAGTTATGGGTTTGACATGTAATGTATGTATGTCCAATCCTACGTTCCCTCATAATTACTAAACGGCTCAGTCTACCTATTGTATGGAACACGTAGCAAGACTCGCAGCTAGTACAAAACAAGTCACCGACTACATAATACTAATGACAAAGAACGTCAACTTGCTCTCATCTTTTAGTTCGCTTTTTACGCAGTTGGGTTTTTTTATTAATGTAATTTTTTTTAGTTTTGGTTTATTATAACTAATTTATAATTGACGAAAGTAACAAATCATACTTCCGAATTGAGTACACCTGCTTTTTGAAGTGACTCGATTATAAAGCATTGTATAAACCAAAACCTAAGACCATTAAATACCTATTTGGAACAGCACTAGAGTATTTGCAAATAGCATGCACCAATCAATACAAGTCACCGCAAAGTGACCACCGACTATATCATCGTTAAGTCCACGACAACTTTCAGCTAGGCTTAGAATATTTTAGCAGAAACTTGTCTAAAACTGTGACAGGATTTGTCTAACATTAATCTCAAGGATTATGTTTTAGTAACCTTTATGAAGCATGTAAATAGGTTTCAAATATAATACAAACATATTTAAACTAACGGAAATTGCTATTTTGAGACATTAAAAAGATTAACTACCAAAAAAATCGTTAAGTGCGAGTATCACTACATATTATAAAATAAAGTCCCCCGCCGCGTCTGTATGTCTGTTTCTGTCTGAACGCGATGAACTCAAAAACTACTGAATGGATTTTCATACGGTTTTGACCAATAGATGGAGTGATTCATGAAGAAGGTTTAAGTGTATAATTCATTAAGGTTTTGTGTAAATTGGCTGAAATATGACAATCATTTTTGAAGTGGTCCGAAAAATTCATACCGATTGGGAGCTTTATTTACGTGCGCCGCGTAAACTAATAAAGTTATATGAAAACAATAATAATAATAAATATGTTGGGACATTAACACACAGCACCATCTAGTTCCATGGTAAGCTACAAGGCCTGTGTTATGGATATCAGATAGTTGATACACTACACATATATAAACATACATATTATAAATATAAACACCCATGACTAGAGTACAAACATTCGTGCTCATCACACAATGAATGCCCCCAGCGGGACTCGAACCCGCGACCGCTGGCACAAGAAGTAGGGTCACTACACACTGAGCCAAACGTGTCGTCCAAATCGTCGTGTGTACAATGTATTACAGAATTATTCCTCTTAAAAATATCTTCCTATTAAACTGTAGCAACACTATGTGCACGTACCTAGCGACTCACCCGAGCTAGAGTAAGTCACTAGTTTGATTATAAAAAGGTTTGGTACAATCTTAGATCTACTACTTGTCCAATTTTTATCATTTTATGTTTAACTTTAGAATTTATTTATTTTCCGATACAGAAAAATTTAATCCAAAGGTAAAGTCCAAGGTAAAGTCTTTTCAATTAATACTACCGGATTCGTAATACAGCGTGATTCATTAAAGTTGTATTTCTCGCATTTAAAGAAGCTTGAGTCCTAAAACGATTCATCCTGTATGACGAATTGACAACGTCAATGTTGAGCAAGTCCATATAAATAAATAAAGTGATTAAGAACCTCTTTAGTATGATCTGCTATAAGTATGTTATTTTGATTGTTATTTATTTAAGCACGAGTGTACCTAAATTTAACTAGAAATATAAATCCCCAAGAATACTTAAACTTAAAATTCTACCTGAGTCGAATCTGTGCATTAAATATTTTCTATCTTCTATCTATTTATTTATATCTGTAAATTTTTTTGGAAAATCTTATTGAAATAGTCATTATTATCGATACAGAGACCGAATCTATAGTTTTTAGAATTTTAGTCTCTCTGTCTATCTGTCTCCTGTTCCCGTGTTGAACGCATCACGAAAATACCACTGAACAGATTTTGATGAAATTTGGTAAATGATAGCTGGTTACCCAGGACAACAAATAGGATACTTTTTACTACAGGAAAATATCTATACTAAACGTTAAAAAAACAACTAGGGTCGAACGAAATAAGGTATAAAATTCAAACCAATCCATTGCTATTACATTAAATTGCTTAAAGATTACTGACCTCCACTCAGATTTCACTTGAGTGTTTCTTATCAATTAATCATTATTAAATCCTGTAAATGGATTGAATAATGTTTGTCGATAGCCACAAAACAACAACTATAATAATTATAGTTTCGTTATGTCCGTTCGTCAGTTCCGTCCGTTCTGTAGACACGTTACAACAAATAAAAAAGGGATCCGTACATATAACAGACTAATAATAATAAAGCTAAGAAATAATATAGACGGAGTGTCATATTTTTTATAGTAAAGATTTTATTATTATAATAAAAAAATAAGCTATTACGCTGTCTCTCTTTAAAATTTGTATTTAAATGAATATAGTATTCTTTGTATTATTCATATTTTCTTCTAAAAAATTGTAAATTAACGACTAATACCTATATAAAATTTTCCTAGTTCTTTAAAAAAAGTAAACGGTATGTACGCCAAATTTAAGAACAATAGTATAAACAACAAATCACGCTACTATTTTTGACTTTGATAATTTCTTCCTCTTATTCTTTATCTGTCTATATCATTCTTATAACTGAGAGCTGGAAAAAATATTTTTGAATCCATACAATCATGTGGAGTATATATGTGAGTGTGGGATATATATTTGTATTAAATAATATCAACATATATTATATGCATAAAATCGTACTCTGCTTGCCTTAATATTTGCACCTAGCGTAAAAATCCATCAACATAAACATGACATAAACAGATACAAAATTATTGAGCTGCTGTAATATGAATAGTATAAAAAACTATACCTTTACATCAGCATTTTTGAGGTCACCTTGTTTATAGTTCAAATGAGTTAGATCAAAAACACCGGATAAGGCTAGTTTTACACATCCTCGTCCCGTCCCAAAGTGTTCTACCAATTAGACAACTGACACGAGAAGAAACAAATGTTTGGCTCAGTTTGTAGTGACCCTACTTGGTGTGCCATCGGTCGCGGGTTCGAATCCTGCTGGTATTAATTTGTGTGATGAGCACAAATGCTTTTACTCCAGTCATGGGTGTTTATGTTTATTATATGAATGTATTTAACATATATGTGTTGTGTCAACTATCTGGTATGCACAACACAAGCCTCATGGCTTACAGTGGAATTAGATGGTGCTGTGTGATAATGTCCCAATATTTAAAAATAAAATATTTAAATAGAGCAAGTTATAATGAAATTCCTTACAGAGTACTCATATCTTTAAACATCAATAAAATAAAAAAAATATTTGAACAACATTTTTTATTTATAAATTAGTCATGTTGTTTCTATATCTTTATCTCCGGATATTTTCAGATATTTTTGTTTGTCATACAAAATTAATTAGAAAGGAAGAGTATATAAGGCCTTTTTTGTCTTTTTTATAGAGCGCAGGAAAAAAGCACTGTAATCTATACTAATCCTACTAATATTATAAATGTGAAAGTTTGTGAGGATAGATGGATGGATGTTTGTTACTCTTTCACGCCAAAACGGCGGAACGGATCTGGGTAAAATGTGGCACAGAGATAGATTATAGTCTGGAATAGCACATAGGTTACTTTTATCCCGTAAAATATACGGTTCCCGTGGGATAGTTTTGTTTATGTCTAGCACGAACCCTAAGCGAAGCAAAGGTGAGTCGCTAGTTTTTAATTATATTGTGTAAGTAGTAACTTATGGACGTTAAAATAAAATAAAAAAGAAAGTGCTTCTTATATATGCATGTGCTATTCCTACATATGTAAAAAAAGTTAAAAGTTTGGCGTCTCACAAGTATTATTAATTGTAGTTTTTTTCTTTCATAAATATATTAACTTATAAGGCACACAGACAACTTTCAGAATATATAAAGGATAGATCAAATCGTATGACATATTTTTTTTTGTTATTCTGGGGCGGAAATGAGGCCTTACCGATACCCTTTCTTTCCGATAGTCTTCATAAAAATTAAAGTATGAAAATATTAGTTTTTTTTAAAATCTAGATTCATATAATAAAAATCTAACTGAGCCGAATCTGTACATTACATTTTTTTTTTTTTGGAAAACCTTATTGTAATAGTCATTATTATCAATACAGAGGCCGAATCTATAGTTTTTATAATTTTTGTCTGTGTGTCTGTCTGAGAACGCATCTCGAGAAAACCACTCGAGACATTTTGATGAAATTTGGTGCGATGATAGCTAGTTATCCGGGTCAACATATAGTATACTTTTTACTGCGGGAACATTCTCATCTCTGAGAAATCTATACTAAACGTTAAAACGCAACTAGGGACGAACCCGAGCGAAGTAAGGGTGATTCGCTAGTTAAGTATATATAATAATATTGTAGCACTATATTGTTACTCTGGGTTTTAATTAACAAAATATTAGGAACGTGTTTATTTAATTAATAAATAATGTTTTGTTGTGATTATTTAGATTACCTTGAATAGCAATTAATCGGAAATAAAGAGGGGATTATACTGTAACAAATAAGGGTTGAAAGCTGGCTTTGCATTACGTAGAAACCTTACATTTTATCGAATCACCAATTAAAATATGGCTTCGTTTTACGTATACGATTTGTATCACTTGTGGCAGTTTACTTTGTTGTGATCAATAAAGATGAATAAGTAGTATAATTAAAAAAAAAACTTTTGGCCAACTATGTATTACAGTGGGATTGTTAAAAATGAATCAAATGGGTCAAAATTTGAAAGCTCTACCTACTAGATGTTGAAGAGGTAGAGCTGTTTCTAATTCCATCACGTCTCGATTAAAACTCAATGGTATGACATTACTAGCGAATTACCCTCCCTTTACTCAGGTGCGTTTTGATGACTTTTTTATTTATAATATTATTACGTTTTAACGTTTAGTATAGATTTTTCAGAGCAAAAAGCACTCTATATGTTGATCCAGATAACAGCATTATACAAAATTTCATCAAAATCTGTCCAGTGGCTTTCTCGTGATGCGTTCCCAGACAGACAGACAAAAATTCTAAAAAACTATAGATTCGATCTCTGTATAATATAATATGACTAAATGAATCTGTATAAATAATAATGTCTATTTCAAAAAAGCTTTTCCAAAGAATATTTAATGTACAGATTCGAATCAGTTATAAATTTATTATACGTATAAGTAGATATACAGACAGCGCTTCTTTTCGTCATATCTTATTACAAACTAGCGACTGACCCTCACCCTCTTAAGGGATGATTTCCGGAATAAAAAGTATCCTATGTCCTCTCCAGGGTCTCAAACTATCTTCTTACCAAATTTCATCTAAATCATTTCAATAGATCCAGAGATTACGCCCTACAACATCACAAATTCACAATCTCAGAAACTCACAAACTTTACCTCTTTATAATATAAGTATAGATTAGTAGCTTATGTATCCATAGTCTATCTGTGAGCTAAACAACAAAATTGTCAAATATTCTCATCTGAATTTCACATACTTATAAAGTTTTAATAAGATACGACGATTATAAATAGCTTATACGTACGAGTAACATATTAACTAGCAATATGGATTGCTATATGGATTGAGTTTTTTTTTCTGAAGTTCGGGACTAATGCCTTCACGAACGTCACCTAAGTTTAAGGGATCTCCTAAGCATGGTTAGGGGGCTGTTAGGGGACAGTTTCTGTTTCACCGACAGTTAGGGGTCATCTAAATGTTAAAATGCCATCTAAATGTAGGTTCTAGAAATACGCGCTCTGACGATGGTAAAACGAAATTTAATTTAGGGGCTAGTTTATGGGAACTTTTAAGCTAGGGATCCCATACGTAAGTGGTAGCTGAATGCCCGATTTCACCAACAACCCAAAAGCTACCACCTACGTATGTGAACCCTAGCTTAAAAGTTGCCCTAAACTAGCCCCTAAATTAAATTTCGTTTTACCGTCGTCTTTAAGCCCATATTTCGAGCACCTAAATTTAGGGGGACTTTTAATATTTAGGTGACCCCTAACTGTCGGTAAAACAGAATATGTCCCCTAACAACCCCCTAACCATGCTTAGGGGATCCCTTAAACTTAGGTGACGTTGGTGAAATCGGGCATAAGTCTTTTCTCTCTGATATTTCCAGTAGTTGACTCATAACGTCCAATAAAACATTGCAATAATTATAAGAGGAATAAATTTTATTTCGAAAGTGAGTGAGTGAGTGAGTGAGCCGTTTGTAATATTATAAATACAAAAGGCTGTTAGAGATGCACCCAAATGAAGGGAGTTAAGTCGCTAGTTCTTTTTTTGTATATTAATAAGAATATTTTTTATGTGTATTCACTGGATAACGCTTTCGACTGTACTTATACATCCGCTATGTTAAAAAAGTGCTTCTTATAACTTATAGACAATAATTATCGTGATTATAGAATAAAACATTTTTAAAGGTCGCTTTGATAAACAAGATAATATATATGTATTTTATTATCGCGAGTTTCAAATGCGCATTGAATATATATTTCCACTATTACATAAACAATTTATGTGCAGTTTACATATTAACCGGTTTTTAATTACTACTTTTCATAGAAATAAAGGTTTTTGTACGGTTTTTATATAAAAATTGTATATTTTCAGTAAAAAATGAGGAAAATGAGTATGCCGCCTCTACGTGTAGAGGTGTGGTGCGGTGCCTTACAGGAAACCGCAAGCCCTTAATAGTACTTTTTTATTCTTATTTATGACAGACAGATAGATAACTCGTTTTTATATAGTTTTATATCAATAAATTGTAATATAGCGTAATACTAACGTTAGCTGTTCGGTGCTGGCCGGTGTATGGCGTCCCTCGTCCCGCGCACTTCCCAGCACCCCATTGGGATCACTCATGCAACACAATATTAAACCACTTCTCACAAAAATACCCGCCACCTAGCCACGACTATAACATTATTGGTAAACACACAAATTTATTTATAACAGGAATGTGGATTATCAGTACGCGAGGCGCGCGCGACCGGCCGCCATCATAATTTGAGGGGCTATTTCGCGCGCGCGCCAAACGATGTGTCTGTGTTGCCATTTGTAAAGATTTACCCTTATTTATAGGAAATTAAATGTGACAAAAAAATGAAATGATTTTATATTTTTGAATACTCATTGTCAGTGGTTATATTAATCTTAAGACTGTTTTATTTCATATGTTATACTAGCTGCAAATACTTTCGTAATCAAGTCCAAGAAAGAGAAAATACTGATCATTTACTTACAGATCATATAAATGAATATCTATGCAATAGTATTATACATGCTATGAGACTTACAAGACAAATTTCTATCCTATGAAAATGTTTGATTTATTATTAGTTAAAATAATAACTGTGGTCTTAATATATGAAATGTGAATCGACATGAAAGTTTATGGTCACTTGTAACTAACGAACTATGTGAATTTAAGCTTGAAAGTCGATTATTCAAGTACTTTTACTACTAATTGTCGTATAATTTCCACTCCAAGCTTCAAATTCCAGATATTTAGATACTATTGAGTTGGTTAGATCATCTAAAGGCTAAGAAGTGAATAGTGTAACTCTTCAATAGTTATTATCTTTAATATTTTTCTTTTCAAATGCTTCTATTTAATTAGCATAATTATTTCTATATGATTCGATTTTAGGAATCCCATACATATATATGTATTCGTTACAGTGCATTAAAAGGGTTCAAAGAGAAAATTAATAATCTCTTTCCAAAAAGTCTCCTGGAATCCTTTCTCAGATATTAGTTATTAAATAGACAAGTAGAAAAAAAACAAAATACTATATACTTAGCAATTGAAATATATAGCTTTTTTATTTTGTTCGCCTCAAATGGCCTATACATTGTACTGATGCCGCAAACACTCGCGGTATGTCTGTATGTATGTATGTTTCTTTTTAAATGTTATTTTTACAACTATAAAAATTTCATTATACATTAAAAAGTAAAGTTTAAGTCATCCAATAACTCTTCTTCTTTTTCTCCCTGCCCATTTCCCAATCATTCGGGGTCGGCGCAGTACATCTTCTGTACTGCTGAAAGGATTTGGCAAAAGTTTTATAACCTGCCGCCTGCCTGACGTCAATTCTCCTTGGGAGTAGTCATCCAATAAATATTTGCAAATTAAACATTAAATAATTAATCTTTCATTACAATTCTTTAAAATAAAAAAAACCATATCATAATATATTAATGGAGATTTAAATTTCAATGCTGACAACCCAAGCACGCATGCGCGCACTCCAACCACTGCAATACGGCGCCGTATGACAGATTCTTTCTCCTATTTTTACTTTTCTTTGTGAGTACGCTTGACACAAATTAAAAGCATGGTCAGGTTAGACTATTCCGGCCATTGTTTTTTTAACACATTAAAATGCAATATAAGGTTAGATATAGTGTATAAATTCGTATTGCAACCTTAAAACCTAGTTCGGTGAAAGTTAAAGGTACTAAAAATAAACTATATTAGTTTAAAAAAATATCAAAACTATGTATACCCTCGACTTTGTCCGCACTATTTGTGTCATGTCGATAAAGTTGTTTTAAATAGGTCTAAGTATCAAGGAAATTCTTATACAAGTTTTCTATCTGTCAAGATTTTGGTTTATTGATTTACGTATAAACTCACCCTATGCGAATATCCTATATTTCCGGGGTTAAAATAAATCTGTGTTCCTCCAGAATACGGTGTAAGAAGGTTTCAAAAATCAAAATAGATTACGTAACTTTTCCTTTTATATAAAAGAACTAGCGTCTCACCCTCGCACCGCTCGGGTTCGTCCCTACTTACGTTTTAACATTTCGTATAGATTTCACAGAGATGAGATATTTATGTTGGCCCGGATAGCCAGCTATCATCATACCAAATTTCATCAAAATCCTTCCAGTGGTTTTTCCGTGTTGAGGTCACAGACAGTTAGACAGACATAAATTCTACAAAACTATAGATTCGGCCTCTGTATCGATAATAATGTCTATTTCAATAAGATTTAAAAAATATATTTAATGTATATATTCGGTTTAGTTACCATTTTATTATAGGTATAGAATAAACAGAAAACCTTTTATAAGAATATTTATAAGAGCTTATTCAATACCTTAGATGTCATTCTCCAGCCCTCCAACTATCTCCATACAAAAAATTACACCAATCTGCCACTGTTTCGATGCGAAAGAAAGACAAACAAACAAACAAACAAACAAACAAACAAACAAACAAACAAACAAACAAACAAACAAACAAACAAACAAACAAACACACTTTGACATATTTTATAATATGAGTATGGATCATGGATGACATGACACAACAATAACAATTTCTTATTTTTTTCAATAAAGAGTACAAATTAAGATATATAAAATTTTATTATTTTTTAAAATATTACAAAGCCCCTACTTCTTCATTATCTTCTTCATTATCCTCCTCATTCTCCTCTTCTTTGCCTTGTTCATTGTCTCCTTAATAATTGTCTTCTTCATTTTCTTCCTCCTTTTCTTCTTCTACGTCTTCGTCGTCCTCTTTCTCTTCCTCTTTCTCTTCTTCTGTCTCTTCGTTGTCTTCATGAGACTCGCTAGATGATGATGCCTCTAAGGATTCAGGATCCCAGTCAAAGTCAATTCCGGTTATTTCGTAGAACCAATCGAAGTAATGACCGGGACGAACGAAACCTGAAAAGTTACTTTAAACTTTAGTTTAAAATTTATTTTGAACCTTTTCTGACAGAAATAGTCAATTGCATCTGCGTATAAATAGTGAGATAGTTTTAAGTATAGACTTAGTATATACTGAACGACAGTACTATACTAAGTCTATGGTTTTAAGTTTTGCACGCTATGTGAAGCTATTAAAAATAGTTTTAAGTATTTTGTAGTACTTAAACACAAAGATTTACTTTTGTGTAAAATGGTAAAATAGAGCCTGCGTCCTCTAATATTGAAAACACTGTTGAACTCATGACGGACTATATTGTAGCATTCATGTGGTACTAATTCGAGTACAAATTCTCAATAATTGGATCTATTTAAAAGAATTTTTTTAATGATTAAGTATATATAGGAAGTACTACGCCTCTAAAACCTCTTTAGGCGTAACTGAGGGGTAAGAAAGAAAGTAAGTAAGTAAGTAATTAGAAAAATGAGTGTCGCGGAAGTGAGAGTCAAATTTATTATTAATAATTTAAAAAGAAATATTATATTTATATTTCTATAATTATTATTATTGATAAAAATATATATTTATCATTGATAATTTTATAATAATTATTAATTATTACTTATAAAAATGAATTACTAATATGAATGTTTATAACTATTTTTTATAAAAAATATTATATTTATGTTTTGATTTTTTTTTAATTTAATTGCGGTATCTGCCACAGCGCCAAAAAATGTTTTACTTCAACCGCGCGTAAAGGTTACACACGCTCATTTTGTTACATAAACTACTCCAAATAGTGCTGCATTTTATCTGTGACTTACCAGCCGGGAAATCTGTGTGGCAACCAGTTCTGGAAACGAAGGAGGTGACGCCGACTTGGGTAGGTTTTCCATCTACATCTTCAATCACAAGAGGACCACCACTATCACCCTGATAAACACACATATGTACATATATCCTTAATATAAAGTGTCTATAATATCAATACGCTCTTCGAAATAAAATTAAAATATGAATGTAAAATATAGAGGGTCCATTTTGATGTAATTTGAAAACTAAATATTCAAATATTTTACATATAACCACAAATATAGAAAAAAATAGGCACGCCTTTAGCACACAAACGTTTTTTATTATTTTTTAAAAATTCCATCATTACAACAAAAAAACAAGATGATGATGATGATGTTGATGTTCTCCTAGCCGATTCCGGCCACGGCGGCCAATCTCAATGAGATTAGCCAACTGCGCAGGAGATATTATAGTGCTCAAGTGTACGCGCAGACACAAGTGCACTCTCTATTCCTATCACTCTCATACTCCGGTGGGACGACCACTCGACACGACCGGTGAGAGTTAAGCCGCAGGATCGACGGCTTTACGTGCTCTCCGAGGCACGGGGGTGAAACACCGCCAACTTCCCAGCTCCGGGCTGTTACTGAGACTTACTATACGGGAAGACTCAATAACTAAACTTGGCCCTACCCGGGACTCGAACCCAGGACCTCCGGGTGTGCAGCCGTACATGCTAGCCACTACACCACCGAGGCAGTAAAAAACAAGATACATTTTACATTAACAAGATTACTGGCCATATCATTATGTAATAGATTCTAATGTTTTTAAATGCTTGGCATTCGATCCCAAGATATTTTAAAAAGTAATTAAAAATTAAAAAAGTGAGCGAGATACTAAAAATTACCTGGCAAGTGGACTGGGAAGACACATTGTATGCGCTTGCGCAGATTGTAGTATCTGCGATTACGCTGCTGTTACTATAGGCAATCTTGCAGAATTCATTAGAATCACCGACCAGGTACACCCAATTAAGATTTTGAGGACCGACACCTTAAATGGACAAATTTATCACCTGTATTATATGTACATAATATGAATACACCCAAACCTCATGTAAGAATAATTTGATATGCTAATAGGTAAACTTATTGTAATAGAAATAATGTCCGTCTTATCTAATTCGGCCACACTGACCAATCTTAATGAGACTTGCCATTTACGTAGGAAATATTATAGAGCGTAAGTATGTGCCCAAACATGAGTGCACTTTATTTACATCACTCGAATTCTAACAGGAAAATAATTCAACACAAGCCCTGGAATGACGGCTTTATGTTCTTTCGAGGTAGGAGGTTGAAACATCGCCAACTTCCCTACTCCGGAGTGTTACTGAGAATTTCTTGGTAGAAATTCTCAATGAGTATACTTGGCCCGGCCTGGGTATCGAACCAAGGACCTCTTGGTAGCCATACATGCTAGCCACTACTACTACTAGATCATAGAAGCAGTTACTAGATATATTCCGAGTGTAATTCAGGCCAATTATATTTGTGTGAAAAGCTTAAATATAAAATCAATGAATCCATTCAGGATTATTATAAAAATATGAATTGTTTTACATTATTGTTTTAGAAATCAGTTTAACCACGCACGTTGCTCATGACATACAAGTGACAAGTTAATCTCCTTACCATTTGTCCAGTTCAAGCCCCACCCGCTGGCCTGCAGTCTGATTCCGCTGTAGTCTCTGTTCTTATGCGCGCTGGGTTGCAGCCTTATTGGTTGAATCAAATCTGGAAATTTGAAAGTAATCATTAATTTCTTCATAGACATTGATTTTGTAATTTTCCATAAACAAATTAATTCTATAATTTATCCTTTATCATGATGCTGACATGTATTATCTTTTGAAATATGCCAATTTTATATATAATACTAGCGGACCCGACAGACGTTGTCCTGTCTACACGTCTTTAATTTGAAAATTTCAAACTTTTTTTAATAATTTTTTGATGAAAATTATTATTCAAATTGTGAATCTAAACCATTCTCAGATCCCCTTGAACACACACAAAAAATTTCATCAAAATCGGTCCAGTCGTTTGAGAGAAGTTCAGTGACATACACACTCACAGAAGAATTATATATATAAAGATTTCCATTTCCATTAGGTTTATTACGTATTTATTAAACATTGACTTTCTAACATAAGACTTATCCTGAGACCTGTAGATTATTATTTAAGATTAAATTACAAAAAAAAAATCTAAAAATCTGTTACGATCATCAAATTTAGAATTTTTATGTAAATCTAAACCAAATCTAATAACTTTTTAGTATTACTTTCAGGTACAAAATACGATATTTTGTACCTGAAAGGAATTTTAAATACCCCACAAGGCAAGCTCTAATCGTTGAGGTGAGTTTCGACCAGTAAAAATTAAAAAAACATGCAAATAAACAGATTTTGAATAATAATTTTACATAAGGAGTAAACTTACCCGTGTATTCCACATAACGGTGAAATCTGATGAGACCAATATCATCGGGCTGTACACCTGCAGCTATGTTGTCGTAACCTGGGTGGTTGATATGTTCAACAGTCTCGAAGATCATAGCTGGGCGAGTAAGAGCGACACTACCGGCGCGAACTACGAGTGTAATACGCCTATAAAGTAAATAGACTTAAAATAATATTTTTAATATAAATATAGTAATTGAGCCCTTGAAAAAGGCAGTGGTAGCCCAGTGGTAACGCGCTCGCTTGTTAAACCGAGTGAAGCGGGTTCAAATCCCGGGTCTCGTACCTCTGATATTTTCATGTGCGAATCATTTCTAACATGATTACCACATGCCTTACGGTGAAGGAAAACATCGTGAGGAAACCTGCATGTCTGAGAGAACTTAACAAGTTTTCGAAAGATATGTGAAGTCCGCCAACCCACACTTGGCCAGCGTGGTGGACTATGGCCTGATGCCCCTCGTACTGAAGGGAGGCCCGTGCCCAGCAGTGGGAAGTTAAAAAAAAAGGGCTGAATACATACATACAATTGAGCCCTTATGACGTCCCACTGCTGGTGAACTTTCTCTTCCTTTGAAAAGGTCCACCAAGTAGGCCAAATGATTACCGGATTGATTAGTTTTTCGGTGTATTTATGTTTCCTCAGAAATACAGGTTTAAGTAATTCTAATTTATACAGGAGTAATTAGTATATTTCACTATAATCGGATGGCAAACATACATGCGTTACAAACGGACTAGAGACTTCCATCGCTTCACTCGGGTGCATTCCTACTTACTTAACAGTAACTTACGTGTTACTCCAGGTCAAAGTTTATCATCCAAATCCAACTAGCCGTCATTGCGTGAAAGAGAAACACACAGACATACACACGCAAACATGCACGCACGCATTCATGCACAAACGCACACATACATATACTCATACAAACTTTATAATTTTTAGTTGTAATCCAATATTTTAATTATGCATATCTATACACTTCTAATTAATGATATATGTTAACTCACATAGCAGTACAATGAGCGGCAGTCATGGCCCACTCGTGGTGGATGAGGGTGGCGCCGCATGAGAACACAGTTCCTACGGGGCTGACCATGCGTATAGATAGTTGGTAAGGAATCTGGCCTTCTTCGGCTTCCCATCCTGAGACGATTCTGCCGGATCTACCTGTGGAAATTCACAATGAGGGCCAGCTTAGACAAGATATCACTCTACTATTAAAAATAGAAATTTAAAAAAATATATGAATAAAGTCATTATGATTGTTATTGGTATTATAACACAATTTTTAAAATTATTAGCTTCGGAGTTTAGACTACTTGTTTTACAGCGACTCGACTTAAATAGTTCCTAAGAGTCAAATTACGTGATGTTAATCTTTCCCAATAAATAGGCTACAAAACGCAAAAAGAATTGGAATCTGACTAGCAGTTAGATAATTATTAAATACTAGCGGAGTATAAATAAACAATAACAAAAACGTATCTATCCCACGGGAACCCTAAATTTTTCCAGGATAAAAAATAATCTATATTCTATTCCAGACTATCTATCCTTGTGCCAAAGTTCATCCAGATCTGTTCAACCGTTCTGACGTAATTAAAACACATCCAAGCATCTAAACTTTCACATTTATTATATTATTAGTAAGATTAGTAAGATAAGATAAACAATTTTTTTTCTAAGTAATAGAAGTAAAAAAAAATCTATAAGAAAGATATACATACGTATGTATATATATACATACATTATATATACATATGTTGCTAATTACCTTGAGCATCTTCAGGGGTGGTGTATAACTGTGGACTTGGGAAGGCGCTCACCTGAAAAAAAAAATATATTTAAAATTCAATTAGGTATGTATTTATTTTTGTACCATTACACAGTTTGAATATTTAAATTCATAATTTAAAAAAAATATACTAAATTGTTATTTTGTAAGTTGTATAATATCACTATTTATTAAAATCATTAAATATATGAGAATAACTATGGGATACATTTTAAGAAATTGACGTTTTTCTATCGCTATCTGTAATTCAATTAAAATCGATGCTAATAAATTGTAATCGCTACATATATAC
Organism: Brenthis daphne; assembly: GCA_947093115.1. Taxonomy (NCBI): domain Eukaryota; kingdom Metazoa; phylum Arthropoda; class Insecta; order Lepidoptera; family Nymphalidae; genus Brenthis; species Brenthis daphne. The sequence continues at coordinate 27,940,451 of OX352471.1, read as the reverse complement.
GCATGTTTGAATTATTTTATGCTAAAAAATAAATTATGTATTTGTTTAAAGTCATTTTATGACTTAACTAGCATTGCCGCCGGCTCCGCCCGCGTTCATATGACCAAAACCAAATTCTTAGGTTTTATATATTAGTATACTCGTATTAGTATATTAGTTGACCCGGATAACCAGCTATTACCATACCAAATTTCTTCAAAATCCCTCTAGTGATTTTTCTGTGATGCGGTCACAGACAGACAGACAGACAGACAGACAAAAATTCTAAAAACTATAGATTCGGCCTCTGTATCGATAATAATGTCTATTTCAAGAAGATTTTCTAAAAAATATTTAATGTAAAGATTTGACTTACTTAGAATTTTATTATATGTATAGAATTTGGAAAACTTAATATTTCGTGTAAGGTCACTTTACTACTCAGCAACAAAGCTTGAGTGATTGAAATTCATTATACTTTATTGATCGTAAACTATGCATTTGTGAGTTTTTGAAGTGTCAATATGATATCAAGATGTTATAAAAATACATGTAGGAGTGACGCGCAAGATAAAAAATGTCCTAGAAACTAAAAAGGGAGAAAAGTTTTTTTTTTAATATGGCATTAACTTTAAGTAAATTCTTGACTAGCCCTGTACCAATTATTGTTTACATATTCTTTTCTGCGATCAATCTGCCAAGCACCGTGGCTTATCACCAACAACGAAATCCACGAGAACCTAGGTGGATACTGTAGCTGCTGAAATAAAGAAATACAAAACCAAATATCGCTATCGACTAGAGAGGCATCCAAATGACTTTGCAACTGCCTTAACAAAAAGAAGTTACACAAAAAGACTGAAAAGGAATGATATCCTAGATTATTGAAAAAAAATGTATATAAATATGGAGTAGATGGCTCAGTGGAGTCACGCTCTTACTGTAAAAAAAAAAACTTAGAACATATCTGCTAAAAGTAAATACTGCATGCAGATTTCCTTATAAAAAAAAAACTTTTCTTTAAAGCATGCCAGATGAACACAATATACGTCAATATCACATAAAATGGTAAAGAAACGATAAAGTTTTATGAATCATTAATATATGATAATTAAATAATATTATCAGTACACATCTTAAAAATATGCCACATGGTATGTAAAATATCAAATTCAAACAATAAAACATTATACCATTTTCCCAAACCATACCAACAAAATATTATAGTATTTTCCATATTTATTTAGTTATATTAAATTAACAAAATAGTGGGCGTCTGGAAAGAGGTGCGAAATATACAAAAATAAAAAAAAATTAAATGTCTTCACGAATATTTAAAAAATATTATAATCATGAATAAAAATTTGAAAAGTTAATCATTAAAAGGTTAGGTATTAGTTCCATTATGGCAGAATGGATTGCGTCTGTTAACGCAACTATGCCAATAAAGAAAAAAAATATAGTTCCATTAAGAAACAGATGCACCCCCTTGAAAACCATTCTGCCGGCGCCGTTGGAACTGGAAGTCGCTAGGACTTACCATCGCTTCGCTTGGGTGCGTCCCTAGGTACGCAGATTTTGTTCACAATTTCATGGGTTTTCATTTTTTTTGCGTGGAACCCTAATTCTTTTTCTTAAATAAAAGTAGCCTCTAGAAGTTACTCCTTATAACATCAGCTATCTGCCAGTGAAAGTCCCGTCAAAATCAATCCAGAGACAGACAGACAAACAAAAATTTTAAGAATTGTGTTTTGCGTATTATTACGTACACCTAAATTTTCATATGTATTTAGTAAAAAGCTGTTATCTAGACATTACAAAAAAAACAATTTTATTTATCTGTATAGATAGATATATAAAACCTATTATCCTTAGCTTAAAAACAATTTGTTAATTAATCATTTAACATTGATCGATTGAAAACCAATTGCATGTATAAAATTTTATATAAGAATTCTAAATTATTATATTGATAGATAACGAGAACTAGTTTGATAATCATTCATGAGTGGACATTTTCAACTTAATATTCATTTTTTAATTATATCAGCTCTTCAATAAAAAAATCTACTAACTATCGTATTGAAAAAGTAATATATTAACACGTGGCACGCATGAAATCTCTGAAGAATCTCAAAATAGATAAAATCTGGATAATATTGCTCTATATTAAAGAGTAAAGTGGTCTAGATACTTATAGGTCTTTTATTAATGTGGGTACGGCAGACGACAGATCATGCATAGGATGGATGATTCGTAGTACGTCATGTTTTAGCACTCTTTACTCACTCAATTACTTTAGGCGACCCATTGAGATTTTTTTAGGACATTGATAAACACAGGAAAATTCCAGTTAGATAACTACCACTAAAATCTATTTTAGTCGCTATGGGACATACAATGGGTTATAATGTAAGTATATTACATACTAGCAACTCACCCTCGCTTCGCTCGGGTTCGTCCCTAGGTTGGTTCCCCATACAAATTTTCGTCCCCATTTTCAACCCCTTAAAGGATGATTTCCCGGATAAAAAGTATTCTATGTTCTTTCCCGAGTCTCAAACTATCTTCTTACAAAATTTCATCTAAATCGGTTCAGTAGATCCAGAGATTACCCCCTACAACGTCAAAAATTCACAAACTTTACTTCTTTATAATATTAGTATGGATTATTTAAACTTGATCAAAATGCAAATTATTCAATCAAAATATAAATAATTCAAATAGACTTTTAAAAATACTTGTAAATTGTCAATTATTTTATATTACATTTAAATTAAATGTTTGTATTTTAATTTCTTGGTAAGCTACCGTCGGCTCAGAGAGTAGTTTTGCTGAGAAGAGTCGTACTAGTTGCAGATTTAACCAGCTTCCAAAAAGCAGAAGGTTAAATTAGTTTCGTCTGTATGTATTCTTTTGATATAAATACAATATTTGTTTTAAAAAACTATAAACAAATTAATTAATTTTTTGCTTATGCTACGTAATTATCAACTAAAATTAACCTCACACATTTATATCTGCAAAATATTAGGTGGCGAAAAAATATGCGTTGCTCAATACATATATTTATTTTTTATTTTTATTTAAATTGTTTAGTGGCAAGCTTAAAATAAAGGCAGTGGTAGCCCAGTGGTAACGCGCTCGCTTGGAAAACCGAGTGAAGCGGATTCAAATCCCGGGTCTCGCACCTCTGATATTTTCATGTGCGAATCATTTCCTACATGATTACCACTTGTCTTAACGGTGAAGGAAAACATCGTGAGGAAACCTGCATGTCTGAGAGAACCTAGCAAGTTTTCAAAAGACGTGTGAAGTCTAGCAACCCGCACTTAGCCAGCGTGGTGGACTATGGCCTGATTCCCCTCGTACTGCAGGGAAGCCCGTGCCAAAAGCTTAAAATCTACTTATTACTTTATTTTACACCTTAAAGTTCTATGATGCAACAAGTAATCTAAAAATCTGACTAACAATTCTGGAGTTGACAAATACAAACAATTTTAACCTTCTTCTAATACGAGTAATTAAGTCGTATCAATTTGAATTAATAAAAAAAAATAGCTTGCCTGAAAATATTGCATGGCATATTTTTGTAGCTTCCCAAATTAGAACAATTTGAAATTCCGAAAAAACTTGAAGTTTATGTTAATCGAAGTCAATTAGTATTCCATTTTAATTTTGAAGTAATCAAATTATTTCCTATTTATAATAATATTATTAAAGATTTAATTAAATTGTTATTGATAATTTTTAATTATATAAATTATTTTCTTATGTATAATTTGAAGACCTCGTAAGCCAACTTAACATGTAGGAAAGTTAAAATAGATAAAATTTAACATACCCAAGACACAGCTAAGCAAAATACTATTACACCCCACATCGCCATTTTCATAATAACTGCTCATCACCACAGACTTATGTATTTAAGTTAGTGGTAGTGGTATTATTTGATAAAGAAATCAGATTAACTGATAATATTATATTAGTTATTAATTTATATCGTCTTTGACATATTGAACGTTATTCAATCGAATTTATCAAAGGATCTATTTAATTATCCTTGATTGTGTTATTATTTATCTTTTTTCTATATCATCAGTAATTATTGCATATAATACATTTTATATTTATAGCATAAGCTTATAATTATAGATTTGATTTTGAATCATGGGAATAAATTTTTTTATCAATGCCAAGATTACTCTATTTGTTTAAAATTGCACTGTTACTACGTACTGTATAATGCTCTTAGCGGGAGATTTATACAGGTCATTTTTAATTTATTGAAAACCTTTTGGGAATACATATACCATTTACATAACAACAACATCTCTAACGAGAAAAAATAATATTTCAAAAAAAATTATTGTCATACAAAAATAAAATTATTTTTTTTGCACCTTCTAAACTTTAAAGTTCTAGCATCTGGCCAAGTTTAAATGAGTAAGCGCGGCTTCCTACACCCCTCCCCCTCCACCGGACACGCACTTTCTCTTGCTAATGCTGGACTATTACCGTTTAGAAGGTGCAATAAAAATATTTTTATTTTTGTAAAATTTAAGATATTTTTTTTTTTCTTACAGATGTTGTGGTTATGATGTAAATAGTGTACATATTCCCAAAAGGTTTTCAGTAAATTAAAAATGACCCTGTATAACGCACTGACAAATGCTTTCTTTACTTAATACTCTGACTTAAGTCATTTTTGACCAAATCGTTGGTTAGGGCCTTCTTTATTATGACGGCAGTAATTTAGTTTTCATTTTCTTGACTTTTAAAATTAACGAATGGAATAGTTCTATATAGAATGTTTTGACACATTTCTTTTATTTTCATTTTTATAAAAATATATATGTTAATAAAATAAATATATCTATTATTTTGCAAATTATAACAAAACAGTTTTCGAAATTGTTAGTAGATACTCGTATCAGATAAGAATGAGAGATAAGTTACCCGAATGACAAGTGGCCGATAAAAATTTTAATGCCTGCTCTAGTGCATTCTTTTAGTTTTCCTCTGAATTTCATACGTGAAAGTGAGACGAATATATATATCGTATGTTGCTATGGAAATGTAGAGCCCTATACAACCAGTCCAAAAGCGAGACAGAAGGAGTTATGATAGTTCATTTCATATAATGAAAATTGCAAAACATATCACCTGGCTATTTCTGGATGCCTAGTAGCTCGTGTTATGGTTTAAACGTGACTTGACACGGTTATATTTTGCGGACCAGCCGATGTATGAATAATAAATAATCTATACATATAATAAAATTGTAACTAAGCCGAATCTGTACATTAAATATTTTTTGGAAAATCTTATTGAAATAGACATTATTATCGATACAGAGGCCGAATCTATAGTTTTTAGAATTGTTCTCTGTCTGTCTGTTACCGCATCACTGAAAAACCACTAGAGGGATATTGATGAAATTTGGTATGATGATAGCTGGTTATCCGGGTCAGCATATAGGATTCTTTTTACCGCAGGAAAATATCTCATTTCTGAGAAAAAATACAGGAACTGCATTGTAAGATTATACTAATTAATATATTATGTAAAACCTAAGAATTAGGTTTTTGGTCATCTGAATGCGGACGGAGCCGCATGCAATGCTAGTTTTATGATAAAACTATGTTTAAAAAAATGTTTCGCTTCGCTCGGGGGTCTCAAGGTACGCGGGTTTTGTTCACAATTTCATGGGTTTTAATTACATACATGTTAAACACATAACCCTCCTTTGGGCTTCTCCGCAGTCGGGTCAAAACGTCATTTACTTTAGTTTTTTCTAATAGCATTTTCCAGGACTAAAATTTAATTTATATAAAATATAAATTATTTATATAAAATTTAAATTTGATTTGAACAATCACACAATTTTAGATTTGAACCTTGATTACTCGTTCAATACGCTTTAAAATTTCCACTACTCTTGGTATCAAAATATCCAAATAAAATCTTCTACCTCTTTATGGTAGCCTAGTAGCCGATGTTTTGGTTTAAACGTGACCTGGTAGATGTTTTTATACATGTGATGTAACAAGGATTTCTTTATTATATAGGTAATTAATATAAATACTTTCTTAGATTTACGCGAATGTTTGACATTTTTAAATAAAACTATATTTTCGGATTATTTCGCGGATTTATTTTGATTTTTGTTTCCCGACGTTTCGAATGCTTTATGGATACCATGGATTCTGTAAAGCATTCGAAACGTCGGGAACCAAAAATCAAAATAAATCCGCGAAATAATCCGAAAAGATAGTTTTATTTAGGTAATTAATATTTTATAAATAGTCAACGCGCTAATCTCAGAAATGACTTATCAAAGGACCATTGAAATGTTCCTTTTATAACCGACTTCCAATTCCAAAAAGGAGGAGGTTCTCAATTCGTCGGAATCTTTTTTTTTAATGTATATCCACCGATTACTCGAAGACGCCTGAACCGATTTGAAATTTTTTTTTTTCAAAGGGTATACTTCCCAGGTGTTCCCATATAAATTTTATCGAAATCGGTAGCGGTTTTTTTTTTAAATCGACAATAAATATATTTTTTAAATAAACTGTTTAATTAAATATGTTATTAAAAAATGTTATTAAATTATGTTCTAACAAATTACCTGCTGTTACGTCTACACTAAAAATGCAAAAATAAAAACTTTTTAACAAAAAATAAAACCGAGTTCCAGCTGTAGGCTGGCACCGACATCGAAAATATCTGATTAGGTATCTATTCTAAATGAAAACCTCCGTTTAGTTATTTTTTACATTTTAGTGCCTGGAAGTCGGTTCTATTTTTTGTTAAAAAGTTTTTTGGAGGAAGTACTCTTCTAATCAAAATAACCCGACGACAAAAAAAATCTATAAAGTCGTAAAACTTGTATACCAAATTTCGTCCAGATCGGTTGTAAAATACGATCTTTAGAGGTATACCAACAAACTGACAGAATCATTTGCCAGATTTGAAGCTGGGACGTTTCGCTCGCACGGTCAACTAATGTGCGTAGTACGTGCATATGCAGAATAAATATTATTGTTGCCCATAAAATGGACTTCTACGTCAAAATAAGTACATATTATTGTATTATATATTTAACGTAAAATTATTAAAGTATAAAATATTTTTTGTGTTGTGTTTATGTTCCTGCAACTAGAAATAAAGCAAAAAAATCATTTATTAATAGAGGTTGTGCCCAGTATAATCAACTTTTTATAAATTATGACATATTTCATGTCTCTCTTAACAAATTTAAATATAATAAAAGCTGTGATTGATTTTATTATTTATTATTATTGTTAACTAGTTTAATTAAGTAATTTATTATTAATTTATTGTTTCATTGTGGTCTCTCTCTGTCTTTTTATTTTTTAATTTATTAGATTTTCTTTTATATAATATTATTAATTATTAATGCAATTGTGTTTTGCGTCTTCTCTCCTAACTTTGATATATTATGTATGTGTATATTTCTGTAACATTGGAAACTGTTATTGGTTAAGTATTATTAATGATTTTTTATTATTATTTTTTGTTACCTAATACCGTTTGTTTCATAAATAAATAAACACAATAAATACCTAATCCAAGAAAAATTAATTTAAAAAAAAATACTTTAATTTCCGATCCCAGAACCTCAGCTCTTAAATCATAATACTTTTCATACGGATCCATAATTTTCTACTCTTCAAAACAAGTAAGCATATAATAGTGAAATATAATGCATTCACTCATTCTGAATGCATTTTATGCGTAAGAGAGAGACGGAGATAGTTTAAGGGGATGAAAATGCATTGATCCCTACAGCCTTAGTGGAAAAGAGACAGATGCACTCAGCATTTAACGAAAAGTTTTCATATCTCCTTTATAGTTTTGACAGCCTAGTACTTCATGTTTTGGTTAGAAGGTGACGCCAAAAACCAACCAACCAACCCATGATCCGTCGAATGTCTTTTTTAATTTAAACTAGCATTTCCCGCGGCTCCGCCCGCGTTCAGATGACTAAAAACCAAATTCTCAGGTTTTACATACTCTTACATTGCAGTTTTTGTATTTTTTCTCAGAAATTAGACATTTTCCCGCTATAAAAAGTATCCTATATGTTGACCCGGATAACCAGCTATCACTATACCAAATTTCATCAAAATCCCTCCAGTGGTTTTTCTGCGATGCGGCAACAGACAGACAAAAATTCTAAAAACTACAGATTCGGCCTCTGTATCGATAATAATGTCTATTTCAATAAGATTTTCCGAAAAATATTTAATGTACAGATTCAGCTCAGTTACAATTTTTTTATATGTATAGATTAATATTCCTCGAAAACAAGTTATCATACATTGAACGAAATGTAATTTGATTGTTGTATGTTGTAAATTCATACACTCTTTTTCACTACTTATTTTGTTTTCAAGCCTCTTAAACAGGAGACGGTTTGTGAATGTTTTGCGGTATCTAATATATAGCTATACTAGCGACTCACCCTCGCTCCGCTTAGGTTCATCCCTACTTACGTTTTAACGTTTAGTATAGATTTCTCAGAGATGAGATATTTTCTCGCAGTAAAAAGGTATCACCATAATAAATTTCACCAAAATCCCTCCAGTGGTTTTTCCGTGATGCGGTAACAGACAGACAGACAGACAGACAGACAGACAATAATTCTAAAAGCTATAGATTCGGCCTCTGTAGTCTGTATGGATATTTATTCAATAAGATTTTCCAAAAAAAATTTAATGTATATATTCGGCTTAGTTACAATTTTATTATATGTATAGATATCATATCTACATAGTTGTGGTTTTCATAATACTTTTATTTTAATGAAAATATGAAAGCTCAAGGAATAGACTTACACTCGCTTCGCTCAAATTCTCTAAGATTAAATTTTATTGCTAACAGAAACTTATATTATACTCCAAGTTATAGTCCAAGTAATGATGATGATGATGTTCTCCTAGCCGATTCCGGCCACGGCGGCCAATCACAATGAGATTAGCCAACTGCGCAGGAGATATTATAGTGCACAAGTGTACGCGCAGACACTGTACGTGCACTCTCTATTCCTATCACTCCCATACTCCGGTGGGACGACCACTCGACACGACCGGTGAGAGTTAAGGCGCAGGACCGACGGCTTTACGTGCTCTCCGAGGCACGGGGGTGAAACACCGCCAACTTCCCAACTCCGGGCTGTTACTGAGACTTACTATACAGAAAGACTCAATAACTAAACTTGGCCCGACCCAAGACTGGAACCCAGGACCTCCGGGTGTGCAGCCGTACATGCTAGCCACTACACCGAGGCAGTTTGTTATACATATATGTGTAGTGTATCAACTATCTGGTATTCATAACCAAAGCCTCGTAGCTTACCTTGAAAGTAGATAGCGCAGTGTGTTAATTGCGCAACATATTTATTTATTGACCAGCAAGTCATCCTCACTTCGCTCGGATTCGTCCCGAGGGGATGCTTTAAATTGATATAACATTTTTATTTATGAACCGATTACATTATTATAACCGAAATAAAACAACTATACTAAATGGTAAGTGAAGCTTACCACAATATATTAGTGAAAACCACACCCAAATCGGTTAAGCCTTTTCTGAGAGTAGCGCGCACAAACTCACAGACAATCAGACAAACCGGCAAACAGACAAAAATTCTATAAATCATAATCAAAATTTCGCAAGTCTAAAAACTTTTTGGTAACATTAATAAATAAAACGCATACTATAAGTCTCCACTTCAACCACATCTCATCTTATATATTTCGCATTTTATCTATACTCTTTACTGTTCCATTCTCTTACAAATCTTCTATTTGTTCTCCTTTTACTGTTTCAGAAAGTTGAATTGATTCGGGATCCCAGTCGAAATCGATTCCGGTTACATCTTGAATCCAATCGAGATAATGACCAGGACGGACGAAACCTAAAAAAATAAACAAAATATTCAGTCCTTTTAGTGATGTACACTATAATCTCATTGTATTCAGCCCATTTTAACGTCCCACTGCTGGGCATGGGCGTCCCTTCAGTACGAGGGGGATCAGGCCATAGTCCACCACGCTGGCCAAGTGCGGGTTGGCGGACTTCACATGTCTTTCGAAAACTTGCTAAGTTCATGTACTTGCTAAGTATGCAGGCTTCCTCACGATGTTTTCCTTCACCGTAAGGCAAGTGGTAATCATGTTAGAAATGATTCGCACATGAAAATATCAGAGGTGCGAGACCCGGGATTTGAACCCGCTTCACGCGGTTTCCCAAGCGAGCGCGTTACTACTGGGCTACCATTGCCTTCCCATTATTTTAGATAAACGCCTAATGTTAGGAGAATGGACTAGTCTGCAATAAACAACCGGGATGCTTAATGCACTTTTTTAACATTATGAAATACATTTACGCATACTAACTGTACTACAAGTGGTTATGTAAAAATTCACCGGCTAAAAAAGCCAGTAATACCCACTAAGCCCAAATGAGACCCGGTCAACATTAGCGCTTGTAGGACTCTGTCAAGCTTGAGGAGTCTGACTGGATGGGTACCACCCCCTTATCCATTTCTCCCGCCAAGCAACAATGATTGCATTGTTGTGTTCCGGTTTGAAGGATAAGGTAGCCAGCGCAATTACAGGCAAGAGGCATATCATCTTAGTCCTCGCAGTGATAACGTACTGGTGGTTCTGCAGTTCTGTTACGTAAAACCTAAGTGCCTAAGTGCATGAACCGTAGATGTTATGGGCGACAAGGACCGCTTTCAATCAGGTGGGCTGTCTGCTCGTTTATCACTGAGTACCATAAAAAAACCACCCCCACCATATTGGGATGCTGCAGCTACACACTTAACTGAACTATCGAGGCAGACCACAGCAACTAGGGTGTTGCTCTTATTGTCCACTCTGCCATTATTTCTGCTGCTATAAAATCTAAAAACGCCTTAAACTAGACTCGAACCCAGAGTTATGTTTCACTACCTAATTAGTATTTAAGAATTCACGTATCATATTAAATTGAATTTATAGCTTACCAGCAGGTTCCGGCGTGTGGCAGCCATGTCTTGAAACGAAAGAGATGATTCCTACTAGTGTGGGTTTTCCGTCCTCGTCTGTCATGGCTAGTGGGCCGCCGCTGTCACCCTGTTACATATTTTTGAAGTTATACTTCTTTTGGGACGTTTGGAAAAAAATATGAGAGTAAAATTTTTACGATGCACACCGACAGCCAAAAAGCGACATGATGAAGTTAGCTGATAACTGTTAGTTGCCATGGTAACCGTTGTTATTGTCTGAGATATATAATATTATATTCTTGCTTTATTTTATTGATATAAATATATGATTGTAATATGCCTAATATGCCTTATTTAATTATTTTATCAATTTATTATTTCTTTTACATACGGGATGAAATCTTTAGCTATTTTTGTTCTGTTACGCCAAAGAAGTATAATTTTTTACGTGCGTAGAGAAGTACACACATACACGTTGTTTACTGTCATAGCTGTGGCAAGATGTCAGTTATTTGCTTATGCATTGAAATTTTCATTACATGAACCTAGTATAATAAATATTACCAATATGATCTGTGCATGAAAGTATGCCGGACACTCTTTCTTTCCATGAAATTTTAAGCATCAGACTCGTATATTGATGTATCAAAAAGTAAGTATGTTCATAAATCAATAGATTTTTCTTGCAAACTTAGATGGAACACTAACTTGTTGTTAAATAGGAAGATAGATAGATCTCTTTAGAAGGCCAGTGCATTGTAAAAAATTACCGAGAACATATAACTCTAATCTAAAAAAAAGTAAATGAAATCGTAAATTTCCAAAATTTCTTTACCGATTGCTTTGAAATTTGAACACATATTTTTATAAATATTTTTACATGAATTTAAGCAGAGGAGAATAAAATTTCATTTAGCTGCAACTCTCCAATAGATGGCGCTTATTGATTATCTAATATATTTAAGCGAGCAATTCTTGTATATATATCAATTTATAATCTGAATCTCGGAAACGGTTCCAATGATTTTCATGAAATTTAGTACACAGGGCGTTTCGGGGGCGGTAAATCGATCTAGATTAGTCTTATGTCTGGGAAAACGCGTGTTTTCGAATTTTCATGCAGTTTTCTTTTGCATTATTCCACGCAAAATATTATGTTCGATAATTTCGCACGCTCGGATATACGAATCATGGTCAAGCGACCAAGGCGCAAGGTTGAATAAGTGTCCGGGTTCGAATCCCGGTCGGATACAAAGTTTTTTACTTTTGTTTTTTTTTCAATATTTATTCAAGTTTTTAGTTTAAAAAAGAAAAAAAGAAAATTGTACTTTAGGCCAAAAACTTCAAGCGAAGCTTGGTACCCCAGGTACTGGGTATTTTAGTATGAAGAATATATATCGCGTTATCCATATTTCTTTAACTCTAGATTTAAACAAACAAAACAAACAATCTAAAACAGTATATAAAACAGCAAATATAAAATGAAATAATTACGTCACAAGTAGACTGGCTAGAGACATTGTGTGGGCCAGCGCAGATGGTAGAGGCGGTGATGATGTTACTGTTGTTGTAGGCGGCCAGACATTCTTCATTGGAAATGCCGACGAGATTAACCCAGTTTAAATTATCGGGATTGACACCGATACCTGTATCAAAACAAATAATTGACTGTAAAATTGTAATAACAAGTTCTTCAAATATTCAGGTGTATGTGTTTATGCACATGTTATCATGTTCTTTAATTTTATTATCTTACAGGAATAACAAAATTAGATTATGTGAGAGCTATATCATAGTGCTTAATAATTCTATATTTACAGCTCATACTGAATACTGCTTACAATTTTGCTTTGCTTACTTAAAACTACATACATATGATAAGTTAGCATATGTATAGTGTACACATATGGAAATGTATTTATGGTACACATATGGAAATGTATATGGTACATGTATATGATTCCGATATTAGTCGACACGTACCTCGAGTCCAGTTCAAACCCCATCCACTGGCCTGTAGCTTGATTCCACTGTAATCTCTGTCTTTATGAACGCTGGGTTGAAGCCTTATTGGTTGAATGTTAGCTTAAATTATTTATTAAATGTATTAATTGATTTAAGAATTACGATAAATTGTATTTTTTGAATCAGAAAATATTATCATTTAAAGAAATCTGTTATAAAGAGTTCAAAAACAAAAAAAAACTTATGAGTGCTATTGAAAGTGTTTGGAACGCAAACGGAATAAATCGGTCTATCTCTTCGTACTAATATGGGTTGCCCTATTAATTTTTTTAGCTAATTTCTTTTAAAAATACTGACCAGTATAGGGTAGACCAGTATAGTGTATAATACAGTTAAAAAAAAAGGAATATTGGCGCCAAATAAAATCGTTTTTTTTCTTTCAATGATTTAAATCAGAAATCATAGATCATTAAGATCATTTTCTTAAGAAAGCGTCCCCTGTAGACCTAAAGTCCATTCCAATTTAGTTCTAACGTCCAGGACCTAAAAACCGTTTATTATTAATACGTTTATGATTTCAAACATTTTTCATTTCCGACTTTTATATTAGATAATATCTTTTAATAAATCAATATAAATCTACGTATTTAACAAAAATATATATTTACCAGAATATTCCACAAAATAATCAAACTTGACGATGCCGATGTCATTAGGTTGAACGAATGGTAATGCATCCACAAAGAGAGGGTGGGTGAGATGTTCTACGCTTTCGAAGATCAGAGCTGGGCGAGTGAGCGCGACGCCTCCAGCGCGTATTACTATTGTTACCTGACTGTGAAAATTAGTGAGTTTAAGAATTATTTTGCAGTTTATCTATCTAAGATTTATTTTTGTAATTTAGTGACATCAGAGGCACGGGGATGCAACACCAACTTCTCAACTCCGGGCTTCTACCGAGAATATCTTAACAGAAAAATTAAACCTGGCCATACTCGGGATTGAACGGTCTCGACTGATGAAGTCCACGCTCCGACCAGCGCCACACCAAATTCAAAACCCCGAGAGCTTTCAGCTGGAGCTGAAAAACCGCTTCGATTGCCTAGACAGTGATGTGGACACTTATAATGACGGGTTCGTGGAAGCTGTCCAATCAGTTGGGTCTAAGCACTTTAAAAGTCTCTCAAAAAATAGACCCAAAAGGATCTCCGATTCTGCTCTAGAGCTCATGACGGAAAGGAGAGGGATGACCTTGCAGTCGCCGGATGATGCGTTCAAGTACCGGCAACTTAATAGACAGATTTCTAAGTCCCTAAGGCGTGACCTTCGCACCTATAATACTGAGCGTATTATAGACGCAATAGAGCGGAACAAAGGCTCCAAAGTTTTCGCGAGGGATCTGTCTATTGGACAAAGCCGGCTAGTGAAGCTCAAAACCGACGACGGTAGGATCATTTCATCTAGTCCCGAGCTTATGGGAGAGATCGAGAGATTTTATGGGCAGCTCTTCACATCAACGCGACAACCCATCAGTCTGGACAACGATCCAAGGGCCAGACTAACCCGACACCATACCGAAGAAATTCCGGACGTCAGCCTGAGCGAGATTAGTGTGGCTCTCAAACAGCTCAAGAACAACAAGGCACCGGGTGCAGATGGAATTACGGCCGAACTTCTGAAGGCGGGTGGAGAACCGATCCTTATGGCCCTTCAGAAGTTGTTTAACTCCGTCATACTCCAAGGAAAAACCCCACGAGCATGGAGCAGAAGCATAGTGGTACTGTTCTTTAAAAAGGGCGATAATGCCTTGCTAAAGAACTACAGGCCCATATCGCTTCTGAGCCATGTCTACAAGCTGTTTTCGAGAGTCATTACGAACCGTCTTGAATGCAGGTTTGACGACTTCCAGCCTCCCGAACAAGCTGGTTTCCGTAGAGGTTTTAGTACCGTAGACCACATTCATACGCTGCGGCAGGTTATACAGAAGACCGAAGAGTACTTGCCTCTTTGCTTGGCGTTTGTGGACTACGAAAAAGCCTTTGATTCGATCGAGACTTGGGCTGTGCTGCAGTCTCTCCAGCGGTGCCAAATCGACCACCGGTATACCGAAGTGTTGAAGTGTTTGTATGAAAACGCCACTATGTCAGTCCGCCTCCAGGAGCGGGACTCGAGACCCATCCAATTGCAGCGAGGAGTACGACAGGGTGATGTCATCTCGCCGAAATTCTTTACCGCTGCATTGGAAGATGTCTTTAAGATCCTGAAATGGAACGGACTAGGCATCAACATTAACGGCGAGTACATCACTCACCTTCGGTTTGCCGACGATATAGTGGTTATGGCTGAGACCATGGAGGACATCAGTATAATGCTCAATGACCTTAATAGTGTCTCCGAACGAGTTGGTTTAGAAATAAACATGGATGAGACGAAAATTATGTCAAATGTCCATGTTGCAACCACTCCAGTTTATATCGGTGATTCTATGCTCGAAGTTGTAGACAAGTATGTATACCTGGGACAAACTGTCCAGCTAGGTAGGTCCAACTTCGAGAAAGAGGTCAATCGACGGATCCAACTCGGATGGGCAGCCTTTGGGAAACTACGCAACATCCTCTCGTCCCGAATACCGCAGTGTCTCAAGACAAAAGTTTTCGACCAGTGTGTGTTGCCAGTAATGACATACGGCACAGAGACGTGGCCGCTCACGATGGGCCTCATAAGAAAGCTCAAGGCCACACAGAGAGCAATGGAAAGGGCTATGCTCGAGGTTTCCCTGCGAGATCGAAATAGAAATGAGGAGATACGCAAAAGGACCAAGGTCACCGACATAGCCCTCAGAATATCCAAGCTCAAGTGGCAGTGGGCGGGGCACATCGCTCGTAGAACGGACGGTCGTTGGGGACGGAAAGTTCTCGAGTGGCGGCCACACACCGGAAGGCGAAGCGTGGGCAGGCCTCCCACAAGGTGAACCGATGACTTGGTCAAAGTCGCTGGAGTCCACTGGATGCGGATGGCGCAAGACCGGTTATCGTGGAAATTTTTGGGGGAGGCCTATGTCCAGCAGTGGACGTGTTTGGGCTGAGACGACGACGACGACGACGATACTCAGGACTCGAACCCAACACCTCCGGATCTGCTACCATACATGCTAGCTACTAGGCCACCGAGACAAGTAAATCTATACTGATTTATTGAACTACCAACAAGAGTTACAATTTACTGTACTTAAAGCTAGATGACATAAGATTTGTATTGTATTCAGCCCTTTTTAACGTCCCACTGCTGGGCACGGGCCTCCCTTCAATACGAGGGGAATCAGGCCATAGTCCACCACGCTGGCCAAGTGCGGGTTGGCGGACTTCACATGTCTTTCGAAAACTTGCTAAGTTCTCTCAGACATGCAAGTTTCCTCACGATGTTTTCCTTCACCGTAAGGCAAGTGGTAATCATGTTAGAAATGATTCGCACGTGAAAATATCAGAGGTGCGAGACCCGGGATTTGAACCCGCTTCACTCGGTTTCCCAAGCGAGAGCGTTACCACTGGGCTACCACTGCCATAAGATAAACCATGCTAATTGCACTTTTAATTATAGGTTTATTACACTTGCTGATTTTACACTCTATCACATTAATGGTATACAGTAACTCGATATATACAGTATATCCATACATATAATAAAATTGTAACTAAGCCGAATCTGTACATTAAATATTTTTTGGAAAATCTTATTGGAATAAACATTATTATCGATACTGGGACCGAATGTTTAGTTTTCAGAATTTTTATTTCTGTCTATCTGTGACATCAACACGAGAAACCACTGGAGGGATTTTGATGAAATTTGGCATGGTGATAGCTGGTTATCCGGGTCAACATATAGGAGACTTTTTGCCGCGGGAAAATGTCTCATTTCTGAGAAAAAATACAAAAACTGCAATGTAAGAGTATACTAATATGTAAAACCTAAGAATTTGGTTTTTGGTCATCTGAACGCGGGCGGAGCCGCGGGCAATGCCAGTCTATCTATATATAGAATATAATTTATATATAAACTGATGATATACTAACTAATCAATACAATGACCAGCGGTGACAGCCCATCTGTGATGAATGAGGGATGCACCACACGACCTAAGTCTCGCCCAGTCGTCTACAGTACGCAATGACAGTTGATAGGGAAACTGGCCTTCACTCGCTTCCCACCCTGAGACGATCCTACTAGATGCACCTATAGATTGAACATATTTGAGAACATTGTGTTTTCTATAAATATAATAAAATTCTGAGTCGAATCTTTACATTAAATATTTTTTGGAAAATCGTATTAAAATAGTATTATTATAATCGATACAGAAGCCGAATTTATAGTTTTTAGAATTTTTGTTTGTTTGTCTGAGACCGCTTCTTGAGAAAACCACTGTACAGATTTTGATGAAATTTGGTATGACGATAGCTGGTTTTCCGGATCAACATATACGGTACTTTTTATTGCGGGAAAATATCTCATGTCTTAGAAATCTATACTAACCATTAAAATGTTCCTAGGGAAAACCCCGAGCGGAGCCTGGGTGACTCGTACTGAATATAAGTCAAGTGCTTCATTTAATGACATCAAAAAAACAAATGGTACCTTTTTTTGGTATTAAAATATCGTTTCCAATTAAGATAGATAAAACTTAGTATTACATTGTTTGTATCGTTACAAATTGTGACTAACTTTGAAATTTTAGTGAACGATCTTACACAAGCGTTTTTTTCATATACAAGAAAGATTGAAGAAGATAATATGTATAATATTTATCATACCTCGAACATCTTCAGGATAGGCTAATCGCTGGGAATTCGGGAGAGCACTAACCTATATTAAAAAAATAAAACATGATACGCTAGTAAACATAAATAATTTATTTCTTTTATAAGATCTATCTGGAATATACAAAACTTTAAAACTACCTGTATATTTCGTTTATTTCCACATGTTCTCTAGAGTTTGGGCTCAACCTTTGTAGACCTTAATGAATCAATATAATTTAAAGAGCCCGATTTCACCTACGTCACCTAAGTTTAAGGGATCCCCTAAGCGTGGTTAGGGAGCTGTTAGGGGACAGTTTCTGTTTCACCGACATTTAGGGGTCACCTAAATATTAAAATGTCCCTAAATTTTGGTGCTCGAAATATGGGCTTAAAGACGATCATAAACACGAAATTTAATTTAGGGGCTAGTTTAGGGAACTTTTAAGCTAGGGATCCCATACGTAGGTGGTAGCTTATGGTTTGTTGGTGAAATCAGGCATCAGTGTCGTCAGTCTGTGAGGAAGCTACCACCGGCTCGGAAGGCAGTTCTGCTGATAAGACCCCAAGATAGACTCTACTACAGAATAAAATACTATTTACTCTTAAATGACTAGAAATAAAAAAAAACTATATTGGTTTTTAGCTAAATTAATATACGTTCTGCATATTTTAAAATCAAGAAACAACTAAAGAAATTTAAATATCTGTTATTTTTAACTTAAAATCACATATACATTAAATAAATCATTTGGGTTTTTTCTGTGAAATTTTGAACCATATAAATAGTTGGTTATATGGTTCAAAATTTCACAGAAACCCAATAAAACTCAATTACTTAATAGAAAAAAAAAATAGAATAAAAAATTAAATTCAAAAGACAACAGAGGAGGTTTATTCAAGAAACAATTATGTATTTAAACGAACGAATTCTTAATAATACAAAATCTATAGACGGTTTTTCCATTTGTTCAAACCAAATACATATTAGACGAGTATACTGTTCTACTTTGCACAGATATAATTTCATTGCACAATAAAAAAAAACAAATTTGAATCTGTCAAAGAATTAAATTCTAGACCAGAAATAGTAAAATACAATAATTAAGTATTATTAATATTATTGTATTAAACGAAAAAGTACTCACCGAAGATGCAACAAATAATAAAACAAGAGCTCCCCACATCGCCATTTTAGTTGTTACATAAATTTTGTTCCGTTTTTAAATCAGACTTTAAACGTAGGTATTAAATGCTTCATTAGTTATGAAATCTGATTAAGTGATAGCATTATCTTATTAAATTGGCCACTGATTCGCAAAATATTTATAAAGAGCTCTACGTTTTTATATGTCTTTTCAATTAGAGCAGAAAGAGAGAGAATTTGATAATTTCCTATAATTATATATACCAAAAAGCTGACACATACTGACTTATTGAGATATTCTTGTATCACTAGTTAGCATATTCATCTTATTTTTACTCGACTATGGCGAAACCTAAAGAAGAGTTATGTGTTTGACCTATATGTATGTCTGATCCAATGTTCTCTCGTAATTATTAAGATTCGTCTTAATAACACAAGTGTAAATACAATTATTTCGCAATTTAAATCATAAGGCTATATTATTATTATTCAAAATCAAAATGGCAGATTTCAGATCTAAACTTTCGTGTAGTAAATGAAGATTTTGAAAAGTCGATCCCAAAAATATTTACAGTCCTTACTTTACATATGTACAATGTACATTACAAAAAAAAACATACTGTATGTCTCCGACTACATTTTTTCTTCGTTAACTTGTTCCTTTCTTTTTAGCTAGCTTTTTACGCAGTCCAGTTTCTTGTATGTATGTGTATTCAGCCCTTTTTAACGTCCCACTGCTGGGCAAGAACCTCCCTTCAATACGAGGGGGATCAGGCCATAGTCCACCACGCTGGCCAAGTGCGGGTTGGCGGACTTCACATGCCTTTCGAAAACTTGTTAAGTTCTCTAAGACAGGCAGGTTTCCTCACGATGTTTTCCTTCACCATAACCGTAAAACTAGTGGTAATCATGTTGGAAATAATTCGCACATAAACATATCAGAAGTGCGAGACCCGGGATTTGAACTCGCTTCACTCGGTTTCCCAAGCGAGCGCGTTACCACTGGGCTACCACTGCCTTATCCAGTCCAGATTCTTACTTTTATAGTTTACATACATATATTTTTATTTAAATGAGTCATTTTTACGTCATAAGCTTATTTTATCACGCATGATTAATAATCAAGAATTCACTTAATAATTATTATCGATTCTGATTATATTATATGTACATATTAGGCCCCATGTTCATTTTGTACCTAGAACTTTTTGTCGCGACAATATTCTGTTACCAAGTCGAGTACTATGAAGATGTTTGAGTGTGCACTTACTTCACGCAGTGTGACAAAGATATCTCTATGTATGTATGTATGTATGTATGTCGTATAGGACGCTCTTGTTTTTGTCACTTAGCTGGCGAAAATGTACTGAACAGATGTATGATGTATAATTTTTTTAATTATTTCTAGAGTAAGAAAATTAAAATAATCACCTTAAACAGTACTTTTAATAATATTTATTAAAAGTAATACTTTTAATAAATAGTTTTTATTAAAAGTACTTTTTTAGGTTTTATATTTTAGTAAATATTAAAGTACCATCTCTGCAAACAATAACTACATTTAAATAACTGTATTGACTTTAAGTGTAATAAAGAATAGTAGTACCTGGGCAACCGAGCTTCCCTCGGAGTTGTTAGTCAAAAATAAAATTTTCTTTTAAAAAAAACTAAAAACTTGAATAAATACAAAAAAAATTAACCTTTGTTTCCAACCGGGATTCGAACCCGGACACCTATCATTGTCAATCTTGCGCCTTGGCCGCTTGACCATGATATTTATGACCGATCGTGCGAAATTATCGACCATATTTTGGGTGGAATAGTGCGAAAATTCGAAAACACGCGTTTTCCCAGACACAAGACTAATCTAGATCGATTTATCGCTCCCGAAACCCCCGTATACTAAATTTCGGGTTATATACATATATATACAAGAATTGCATGTTTAAAGATATAAGATATTTGCTGCACAAACATTGTTCAATTTTCTTCTTAATATTTCGAGAATATACCTAAATCACATAATCACGTGTCTTTGAAGTCTATTTCAAAATTACGGTATACAAGAAAAAACAATATAGGTTAAACAAGAACAATTTAATAAGCAATTCATTTTTATTCATCAAAGACGACACGTTTGACTCAGTTTGTTGTGACCCTACTTGCTGTGACAGCGGTCATGGGGTCGAATCCCGCTGGGGGCATTTCATCTGTGTGATGAACACGATCGTTTGTACTCCAGTCATATGGTGTTTATATTTATAATATGTATGTATTTAAAGTTATGTACTTATGTGTAGTACACTACACAACTATCTGTTATCCATAACACAAGCCTCGTAGCTTACCATGGAACTATGATGGTGTTGTGTGTTAATGTCGAAACATATTTATTTATTTTATTTTCGTATTTATAATATTGTAGTAAAGACTAAGAGTAGAAGACTATAAGCACGGTAATTTTACATACAGTATTCCATCTTCATACAAAAGGTCGGAAATCGAGTTATACCTGCGCGCATCGCGTTCGGTATACACTCGGTAGACAACCGTGCGGGGCTGCCACATCGTATAATTTGATTTGAAAATTTTATAAGATGGTTATGTTATGTAACTTTTATAATTGGATACAAAAATAAACATTTTATTCCTTCCGTAAATTCGCTATTATGTCAAACAAAAAAGTATCGAGACATCGTATGTTTTAAAAATAAAAACTAATTAATTAACTTAAAAATAAAAATTAAAGTATTTTTAATTAAACTTTTTATCTGATTGCGGATTCTTTATACTATTAAATTTAACAATAAAGCTTATCGTATGTCGTAATATTCGCCCTCTGTATCGATCATAGTGACTGTTTCAATAAGATTTTCCAAAAGATATTTAATGTACAGATTCAACCCAGTTAGAATTTTATTATATGTATTGATAGATTGTTTTTTAAATTACTTTGGGTATGTTACATCATGTGTGTATCTTCATCCATGGTGTAGGTACTATGTACTATCTTCCTATTTCTATTATATAGGTATCTATTCACAATTTTTATATTTAAGGCTATGTGGACATCATTTTTAAGAAAACGATTTTAAAACTCAAATCTTCTACAGGTGAATATATTTTTTGTACTTTTTTACATATTAATTACACAGTTTCAAACAAACTTTCATTCCCCATTTTACCCCCTTATGGGATTGAATTTCGAAAAATGCTAAAACACGTATTTATTTAATTGTATTCAAGAGTATTGATACCAAGTTTTAAGTCTTTGCCCATATAAACTTTATTAGCCGCTTTTACCCCTTTATGGGATGAATTTCGAAAAAAAACAAATAAATATATTTCTTATTTTTTATCTTATAGCTAAACACCACTTTGACTGAGAATGACAGAGTTTCATACAATCTTTAACCCATTTTACCCACTTAGGGGGGATGAATTTCGAAAAACTTCTTTTTGTCGGACGCCTATGTCATATAAGGAAAACGTCCTTAAAATTTCATGTCTCTATAACCAGCGGCTTATGTTTTATGTTGAACCATCAGTCAGTCGGAACCACCACAGGATGCACCTCTCCTTCTCAATAATTTCTTCAGCTGGTCTAATTTCAACGTACAGTACATTGCTCAGGTAAGATGCGAACACAATAAAAGCAAAAAAACAGGTTTAAAAGACATATCACAATAAATTGCTTAACCTCATATTGAATGTAAACAGGCAATGCATGTGGCACCCTCCTTTCGAAAACTTCCTCATTTCGAAAAAAATGAAATAAATATTTTCTACCTTAAAGTTAAACACCACTTTCTGCGTGTTTCAAATTAAGAATGACAGAGTTTCATACAATCTTTAATCCCCTATTTTATGCACTTAAGGGATGAATTTCGAAAAATCCTTACTTATCGGATGCATACATCATAACGGAATACGACCTCTAAATTTCACGTTTCTATGAACTGTTTAGGCTATGCGTTGATCCATCAGTCAGCCAGGACCTCTACTTCTCAATTCTTCCTTGAGCTGGTCTAAATTTCAGTTACAATACATTGCACAGGTAAGATATGAACTCAACTGCTAAGATATCACAATATATAAATTACTTAACCTCAGACTGATTGTAAATAGGCTATACGTGTGGCGCCCTCGAACGCCCTCTTCGAGAAACCTTCAGCATTTTAAATGTTTTTATAGCGAATGATAATTGATATGTATGAACGTGGCCTTGTTTGATTATCTTTGCTCAATAAGAATAATAATCTGTAATCTGTATACCCATAATTTTTTTCTGTATTAAATTTAATATTTATTTTTCGACTTTCGTTCATCGTTGCAAGTTGCAACTTTCAACGACGTGTTGGGTATTGAATATTTTGAGAAATATATTTGTAATTAAAATTGTAATAAATTAAATTTGTGAAAATGAGTGCGTGGCCAGAAATTTTGATTGCAAAGTCTGAAAACAGACATGAAATAAAATTGGCGGGAGCTGCGATATCAAAACGCATTTCTGAAAGTGGTTTGGACAAACATATTTTCCAATTAACAAATATAAATCTTCTAAATATCAGCGATACAAATTTATCAACTATACCTGATGATATAAAACTGCTTATCAACTTGCAATCGCTTTTATTATTCGGTAATAAACTCGAAGAATTTAACGAAAATATAACCTTTTTGCCGAAATTAAAAGTCTTGGATTTGTCTAGAAATCAACTAATTATTATCCCCGATAGTCTAAATAAAATGAAAGAGTTAACGAGCATCAATTTCAGCTCAAATCTTATCGAGAAAATGCCAAAACTCGGTGATTTTCCAAACTTGATCACAATCGATGTTT
Source organism: Brenthis daphne (assembly GCA_947093115.1). NCBI lineage: Eukaryota > Metazoa > Arthropoda > Insecta > Lepidoptera > Nymphalidae > Brenthis > Brenthis daphne. Next base: position 27,916,695 of record OX352471.1, on the reverse strand, counting down.
CGAACAATAAGCTTTCAGTATTTCTAGACACTGAAAATTCAAATTTGCCCCATTTAACTGATTTGAAAATAAAAGGAAATGAAATAGAATCTCTTCCCAGCCATATTGCACGAACTATACCTTCTCTAAAGAATTTCGACATTGGCGATAATAAGTTGAAAACAGTACCAGGAGAACTTGCAACTATGGCAAAATTAAAAGGTAATTTACTTAAATTATTTAAAATTGCATAATTTCATCAAATTACATCATTTTAAAATCAATTATTGCACTAAATTTCATCATATTTAAATTTATTAATGCATATGTCATTGTAGCTCATATAATATTTAATGTAACTGTGTGATTATTATTTTTTTTATTATTTTTAGAACTAAATCTCAAAGGCAACAAACTAGCTGACAAACGTCTTATGAAGCTAGTAGATCAATGCAGAACAAAACAAGTTATTGATTATATAAGAGAACACTGCCCCAAAGCAGATAATGTTCAAAGTTGTAGCAAAGGGAAAGGTAAAAAAGGGAAGAAGCAAGAAGAACCTCCTCCTGACGATGTATGCGACTTATGCCATTCTATGAAGATATTACATGTTGAAGATGATACAATGAAAGTGAAAATAGTTGAAAATGAAGTTTGGAACATTAGGCCATTTATCTTGTGCTGTATCGTAACAGAATTGAAGTTTAATGAGGTTTTATTTAAAAAGTTTATTCAAATGCAAACCAAGTTACATGACACTGTATGTGACAAGAGAAATGTAGCTACTATAGCTACACACGATCTTAGCAAAATTCCTCCAGGTAAGTGTGTATGGATTGAAAAAGTATTAATTTTTTTATCTACTTAATATTATGCTATGAAAATTACTGGTTGTATAGCAATTTTTCCACCATTATTTAAAGCAAAAATAATAGTTTAACAGTATTAAATAAATATGTTGGGACATTAATACACAACACCATCTACTTCCATAGTAAGCTATGAGGTTTGTGTTATGGATATCAGATAGTTGATACACTATACATATATCACTTTAAATACACACATATTACAAATATAAACACCCATGACTGGAGTAAAAAAAAGCATTCATACTCATCACACAAAAGATTTCCCCCCAGTGAGACTCGAACCTGCGATCGCAGGCACAGCAAGGAGGGTCACAACAAACAATCAAATGTGTTGTCAAAATTAAATAGTACAAAAAACCATAATTTATAGTAAGTAATGAATTCATATTCTTACAATATAGTTTTATTTTTTAATTTACAGGTGATATTATCTATACAGCAAAAGTGCCATCTCAACTATCTCTTACACCACTTTCAAGGACAATGGCCTATACGGGAGAACAGCTTTTCCAGCAGCTAACATCTGAAGCTGATGCACTGAGGAAGGAGAAGAAGAGGAATGTATACTCGGGAATACATAAGTAAGTAGTGTAACTTAGTAAGACAATTTATACTAAAACTTTATCTTATCACTTAAGAAATCTTCAAAATCTATTTGCAACTATTGTACAACTTATTTTTGCAGATATTTGTACCTTCTTGAAGGAAAACCAAAATATCCATGTTTAGAAGATGCTTCTGGCAGAGTCATCAGCTTCCCACCAATCACTAATTCTGATGACACAAAGGTAAGGCTTTTTAAGTAACGTTTCTATACACATGCTTCCGTTGAAAAGATAACAAAATCGTCTTTTTGATTGAAAACTACAGCTTGAGCTAAATATATCACAATTAAAAGGAAGATCAAGATTTCTGCAAAATCTATAATGTATACTAGATAAATATCTAGCTCGTATTGATTAATACCATGGGTTCTCATCATCATAAATTTAGTTTACTAGTGATAGAAAAATAAGCCATAAGTCATAGAAATACAAAAAACACCATGCTTTTTATACTTTATGAGTAGTTTATCCCAGTTGCAAACAATAGTCACCATATTATTTTGTGAAATAGGTTGACAGCTTGCAGGGCAACAAAGTTGATTATAGATTTTACTTTCAAATAAGAAAAGCCATTTAATTTCTTTGTAGTAGATATCGAGCAAAAACGTGTAGATACACAATCAGCGACAAAAAGTGTCTTCACCGAATGAACACTCATTTGAACATTTGAGCGAGCTTATTATTTTTTTTTGTGAAAAGTTAAGTGTTAAGCATTGCATTTAAGGTTCAATTTACATTGTTGTATATTTATTTCTTTTGTTTTTATTTTATTTATTTATTAACATCAACAAGACATACACTAACAAAATCATAATAATACAATTACAATAAATAATAAATTCTAAGTGCTGCCTTAATTACAGGTGTTACACACATTTCATAAAAGATAGACACAAATACAAGTAGTGAATTAAAATAAATACAAAAATTATGGGAATATTATATAAATTAAATTGTACCTATATAAATTGAATTGAAAAAATTCAACTGGAATAATTACCTAAACACAATTGGTGACTGTTTTAAGAGAACTTTTGCATGGGATTGTGCATCTAGTACTTTTTTGATTGATGGTATTAGATAAGCAATCTGTAGTAGTATAATGTAAATAAATAAAACGTGTGTGTGTACTTATGTACGCAAGTAATAAGTTATACTTCTTTGGCATAACAGAACAAAAATAGGTAAAGATTTCAACCCGTATGTCACAACTCTCTGTTTGTAAGAGGAATGATAAATTAATAGGAATTACAATTCATAATATTAATAAATCATATTTTTATTCCAGATGTCTCAAGAGAGTAAGTCAATGCTTGTTGAAGTGACTTCGCACTCCTCCCTTGGTGCCTGTAAGATAGTAATGGATAAACTCCTGCAAGAGTGTCTCCTTTTGGGAATTGGGGATGGAGAAGACAGTGGGTTTCATACTTTAAGTGTACAACAGGTAAATGTTATATTTTTATTTAAAACAAAAGCAAATCTATCCCTCGGGAATCGTATATTTTTCCAGGATAAAAAGTAACTTATGTGCTATCCCAGACTATAATCTATCTCCGTATCAATTTCATTCAAATCCGTTCTAAGTTGACGTGATTGAGTAAGAAACATCCATCCATCCATCCTCACAAACTTTCACATTTATAATATTAGTATGATATCACAATAAATGTTTAATTAAATTTTGAATTTATTTCATTTTTGTTCGACTTCATGTGTAGTATCTGTCCATTTTATTCCTTAGTCTGAGTTAAGCAAAATAAATCTAATAAGCCGCCCTTACAATCTCATATTTTATTCGCAAATGATAAATTAAAATTGTTATGTTACAGGTAAAAGTGGTAGATACAGAGGGCAATCTGAAAAGCGTCTACCCATCACGGACAGATTGCGCGTTTGACAGTAACATAAAAATATACCGTCTGCCTAAAAAATAATCGTGATATTTAATTTGCTCGCTTTTATTTATTCTGCTTGGTGCTTTGCATGAATATTAAAGATACTTTTTTTTCTATCGGTTTTTATCTTTTTTTTTTTTTGAAGTTGCAGCATTAAAATGCATTTTTTTTTAAATATACATACACATACATTCGTCCATATAATTTTCATTACAGTTAATGTTGATATATTAAAAAATGTAGCCCAATGTTATTTTTGTTTTCTTTACAATTTTTAAAATTAGCAAAATTTTTGGTGTCAGTAAATGCAATATCAAGTGTATGAAATAATAATATCTGTCAATAATATAAATGAAGTTTAAGGAAATAAAAAAAAACATGTTTATAATAGACATAGAGAATGGACTGACCTAAGAAACTGGAGTAATAAATACTCTCATGAAATTAACCACTCTAGAAAGAGAGAAAGCGAACGCGCAGCCAATACCTGTCTTTTATTCCGATTTGAATTTATAAATGGAATATAAAAATATATAATATTATTGACAATTATAACATTAAGATGGAATTTGAAAAATGGTTAATAAATATCTATCTTCATTAATCGTATTTCAATCAATACAGAATACTTCTGGCCGCACATTCGTTCTGTCTCTGTCGCTTCTTTCCGCCATTTTTAGCTGACGACTGGTAAAGAAACAGTCCACTCTCTATGTCTATGGTTTATATGAATGTCTTAGATTAGAAGATACGTATATTTGTCAGTTATGCACATTTCAATAAGATTACGCAAATAAAAAATAAAATAATAAAAATATTATTATATTTTTTCTTGTTTTGGTACTTTACAATTACATAGTATAGACAACATTTAAACACTTAAGATATAAACAAATAAGCACAACAATTTCACACATACGATGCTTAAAGTGTTTGTACCTTTAAATAATATTTTTTTATTCTGATAATTATTATTATTGAAAATTTAAAACTATTGCCAACTGTTTTTAATTAAATGAATACTGAATTTCTGCGTTTTTTTTTTTTGTTATAATCTTAATTGTTTATTTTTTTTCTTTTTGTTTTACAAATAACAATATAATTGGTGTTTTAGAATTGTGTCTAAACAAAATATCATACGAATATTTACTCTAAACAACCCTTTCTACAAATATTAGTTAGTATATATGTACCTAATTGTAGTACTTACGAAATAAAACTTTAATTGAATAAATGTTTGCCAACTTAACATAATTATCGTAAAATTATTTTTGGTTACTTTTTTCTTTAATATTTTTTTATGTGAACTTCTTTATGAAAAACTAGTAATTATAAGAATGAAAGGCTGTTTAAAATAGAGCGTTGCCTATTTTAATATAGAGGAGCAAATGTCGACCGGAAACAGGGATGAAAATATATAGTGATTGTCTACACCTAAGTTATGGCTAAATTTCTAACTACATTCAAAATTTTTATTGCAATATATGTATATTGCAGTTATTTTACATAATAGACTTCACACAAAATTCAAGATCATTGTTTTGAAACGATCGATAATAATTTATTAAGACGCGAGTTATAATTTAAATATTACTTCGTAATTCTTTATTAATATTTTTTTGTTGCTCTTAAAATTATTGCCCTTATTAAATAGATATTATATTGCCAAATATTTTCCTGAGCGGATAATGTCAATTTTCCAAACTCATTTTTGTAATACTTTTGTAATTTTAGGTTATGTTGAAAGAAAACATTTTTTTTATATATTCATTAATAAACAACTCTGACAGTATAAAAAGTAAAAATGATAATTGTATGAACAAATATTATTTTTATATCAATTGTATGTATTTTTCTCGATCGTATCAATATTTTCCATACTTATTTTTCTCTGTCAGTTTTTCCTACAAACAAGCTAGATAGTGAAGAGAAAATGGCTAAAGTCATAAAACAACTTTATTGTATGTATAATGTAATAAATGGTGAAATTCGAAATATACGTGGCTTTCGCATTTTCTTAGTCTATGATGTAATTCTATGTAACACATCTGTTTGTACTTTATTGTTTTGATGTTTCACTTAATAAACTATTTAAATACTTATTTTTTTTATTTTTAAAGACCCTTATATATGATATCAAACGCGATCTATTTATAGATAAGCGATAGGTGATACTTTAAATTGACATAACTTTTTTTTTATGAACCGATTGAAATAAAACATACCCTAAATGTTAACTAAAGCTATACAATACATTTGTGAAAACCTTACCCAAATTGGTTAAGCCGTTTCTGAGATTATCGCGCGCAAACGTACAGACAAACACGACAAATAGACAAATGGTCGAAAAAAATAAAAAAAAGTATTAATCTATACATAAAATAAAATTGTAACTATTAAATATTTTTTGGAAAGTCTTATTAAAATATACATTATTATCGATACAGAGGCCGAATCTATAGTTTTTTCAATTTTCGTCTGTCTGTCCGTTCGTCCGTCCGTCTGTCTGTCTGGGAACGCATCACTAGAAAACCACTGGACGGATTTTGATGACATTTCGTATGGTGATAGCTGGTTATCCGGGTCCATGTATAGAATATTTTTACTACGGTAAAATATCTCTTTGAGAAATCTATACTAGCTAACCTCAAAACAAGGAACTAACCCGAGTGGAGCGAATGTGAGTCGCTATAATATTAAATGACCAATTCTTGTATATATATTTATTTCGTGTATCTCGTAAACGGCTCTAACGATTTGGATCAAATTTTTTATTCAGATAAGGTTTTGTTTTTTAAGTTTACCTATATAGGTATCTTTTCGCCGAGTGGTCGCCCATATAGGTAACTACGAGTAGATATATTTTTAGATGGTAACTCTACCATCGTTACGTTAGCAAATAACATATTATAGTGTATAGTATATCGGAAAGCTAAAGAAGGGCTCAGCCGGTCAGGAGTCAAGGCTATTAATCTCTTAGGAATCGTGTAAAAGTCACGATAAATTAATAAGTAATGATATTTTTTTATCATCAATTTAAATTTAATTTGGTTAAAATAATAATAAAAAGTTCAAAACATTAAAATATAATGGAATCAACTTCATGAGTTTTATAATTAATCAAAATATTGTTTTTGTTTTGATTTAGATAATGAATAACTTAAAACACAGCAACAAATTTTTTTGCACTCGAAAAAACTTCGCTTCGGGTTCGTCCCAAGACAAAAACAAATCTATCCTACGGGACCGGACATTTTTCCGGGATGATATATATATATATATATATATTATATAAATATATATATATATATATAACCTCCTCTTATATAACTATCCTCAATAAACCAGCTATCTAAAGCAAAACAATTTTTTCAAATCGGATTAACAGTTCCTGGCATTAGCGCGTTCAAGCAAACAAACAAACTCTGCCTCTTTATAATATTAGTGTAGATTTACTTAATAATACATGAATCACCGAGTATACCAATGTAGTTACATTGAAAAAATAATCTACCTATAAAAGTAGGCCAACAAAAATTGATATGTGAAGAAAAAACTGCGAAATGAGAACACAAACCTAAAATTGAGCAAAATATAAGTAATCTTTTCCGCCAGTGCGCAGGCGCAGTACTTGTGACGACGATGTCGACATCGACAAAGAGCATGTCGCATGCAAAAATACTGTTAAATTCACGAGATCGTATGCATACCTTTTAAAATACTAGCTAGCGACAACTAGGTACGTTTTGACGGTTAGTATAGATTTCTCACAGATGAGATACTTTTCTGCAGTAAAAAGTATCTTATATGTTGACCTGGAAAACCAGCTATTATTATACCAAATTTCAACAAAATCTGTCCAGCGTTCCCAGACAGACAAATAAAAATTCTAAAAACTATAGATTCGGCCTCTGTATCGATTATAATGACTCAATAAAATTTTCCAAAAAATATTTAATGTACAGATTTGATTCAGAATTTTATTAGGTATATGTAGGCATATAGATAGATGAGAGATGGAAGAAAAGTTTCTCTGCTAGCAGGCAAGGAAAAATATTTGGAAGTTACTGGTCGATGGTAATCGACCCATTTCTAAGGACATAGACATTAATACGACAATGTGTGTGTAAATTGCAGTTTCGATAAATACTTTTTAACTAAAAAAAGTTACTAGATTAGGTAATAGTCCCCCGATGTGTACCTATTTGTTATCTATCTTTTCGTGCGTACGTTAATGCATTTCCCAACGTTAAAGAAATAAATAAATATGTTGAGACATTAACACTCAGCACCATCTAGTTCCATGGTAAGCTACGAGGCCTGTGTTATAGATACCAGATAGTTGATATACATATATAACTTTTAAATACATACATATTATAAATATGACCCATGACTGGAGTACAAACATTTGAGCTCATCACACAAATGACTCACCGAGCTTACAACGGAATCTTAGCACTTACCATTCACTTGCTTTGCTAAACGGGCTTGGGTACTATGTACGGGAACTATTTATTTATTTATTATGAAGGCTTACTAACTAAATCTACATAAAACATGTATTTAACATTATAATGTTACATATTTCTATATAAATTTAATTTAAAAGTATGCACAGCTTTTTATAGAAGTATTCGATTAAAATTTTATGTGGTTACGAGTATATAAGGAGCCATTTCGGTTGTACAATAAACAAAAGAAGAAAAAAATCTAAATCACGTTGCTGAATTATAAAATTATATAATTTAAAATTTCGTAAGAGTGGTGAATTAGAACCGTATCTGTTTTTATATTTACTATTACAATTATAAATACGAAAGTTTGCATTTACGTGTATGTGTTTGGTATTCATTCACGCTGAATCGGATTTGGATGTTTATAGACAGACTAGCGAGTTACCCTCACTACGCTCGGATTCTTTTCCGCTGATTTTGTTCACAATTTTATGGGTTGTTTTTGCGCGGAATCCTGTTTCTTCTTCTAAAATAAAAGTAGCCTAAGTTACTCCTTATAACATTAGCTATCTGCCAGTGAAAGTCCCGTCAAAATTGACCCAGCCGTTTTGGAAATTAACTTGAACAAACAGACAGACAGACAAAAATTTTAAAAATTGTTTTTTCTCATTATTACCGTATATTTTTTATTAGCATTTAGTAAAAAGCTGTTATTTTAACATTACAAACTGCGTCCCTTTCCGCGGATTTTGTTCACAATTTGATAGGATTTTTTTTGGGCGGAAAAAGCTGTTATTTTGACTTTACAAACAGACATTATTTATCTGTATAGATAGACTTTGACTTGGAGCAACTAGAAACAATGGCACTTATATTGACTTTAAATCTAACTATTCCATATTTGTTTTTCTTTACTAGAATTCTGTAGATTTTTAACTCAAACCTGTAATTTCTACCAAACATTTTTTTGTGTTATTAAATAATATGTTTACTCCGCCGATTTTTACTTGTTACTAAAGAAATACCTATCCTGTACTAGAATTTTGTCTGTCTGTATGAATTATATATTTATATTTATAAATATTGTTTATCGTATGAGACTTTTTACAGTATGAAAATCTGATAATAATATTAGTTTAATAATAATCATTAGTTTATATAAACTAATATTATTATTAAACTAATATTATTATTAAACTAATATTATTATTAAATTTAATATTAAAACCTATCAATGCCGCTTTTAGCACACGAAGGCTCAACAATCTAAGCTATGTTGAAACCCCCAGAACTGGATTCTCTGGAGGGGCACATAGAAAAGTAACATTCGAGCAAATCATAAACCACTCTTGTACTAGGACGAGAAGCCGAACGGTTGTTTCAAGGTAAAATTTTCATAATATCTAATTTTACTGATTCGAATTTAATAGTGTTCTAGTCATTTATGTGTGTAGAGTAATTTCGACTAATTTTAAAATAGGTGAAGGGTGTAAAATTTCGTGTGCCTCGAAAGCGGCTGTAACGATTTGGATCAAATTTAAGTTTTACTATATACCTATGTGCCTTTTCTGAAAAAATCTTTTTTTTTTACAACGCTGAGAAAAACTTGGTTGGTTGTACTTAGTATATAAATACAGACGCTACAATGATTTTAAATTACTTTAGTTAAATGATTACACCCTTATATATATCTTTTCTGTTAAAATGTATATCCACCTCCCTTGATTTGATATATAAATTAAATCATTTATCATTAAATCTTTACAGAGAATTATATAATCTTTCTACTATGCCGAAAGCAAATGAATTGGAATTGCCCGATAGAGTGGCGGAGACGTTTACCGACCAAGTAGTAATGATCACAGGCGGCACGGGCTTCATGGGAAAAGTGCTCGTTGAAAAACTTCTCAGGTACGTACAACTACTAAATAAACTATACAATACATCAGCGGTTCCCAAATAGTGGTCCGCGGAGCCCTAGTTCTGGGGAAGACCACAGGGGTTCCGAGTTCCGTCCGAGAGTTAAATAAGACGTTGTCAGACTTGAAGCCTAATTTTAGAATTATTGTAAATAGATATGTGAAAAACTTACATTCATCACGATAAATATATTTATGGTACGATAAATATTATTATAAGTATTCATATTTTTCATTTTGATTTGTTCTTTCAAGTCAAACAAGAAAGTATTATAATTCTAACTACAACACAACAGTACAGTACAGTTTCGTTATTATCAAAATGGGGCTCCGTTAAAAAAACGCACGTTAAAAAAATGACTCGCTTGATATTTTCATGTGCGAATCATTTCCAACATGGTTACCACTTGTCTTACGGTGAAGGAAAACATTGTGAGAAAACCATGCAAGCATGTCTGAGAGGACCTAGCAAATTTCGAAAGACATGTAAAATTAGCCAACCCGCACTTGCCCAGCGTGGTGGACTATGGCCTGATCCCCCTCGTACTGAAGGGAGGCCCACCCCCAGCCGTGGGACATTAAAAAGGGCTGAATAAATCCTATTATGTAATTTGCATGTCATTCTATTGTTTGTTTACTTATTTATCGATACACTGTACGGGAGAACACTGGTCCCTAAGACAAGTATTTTTTTGTTTATGGTGCTAGTACCGGTTACCACAGAGTTTTATATAGATATGGTTGTTTTCAAATAAAAACAATTATCAATGTTATTGTGAGACAATTTCAATTAATATCTGATGTCGTATCTTTTCAAACTTTTTAAGTGTAGCAGCCATTTTTCTAAACATACATCAATCAAGACTAGATACATTTGTCTTTTTTATTATATAAAATTTAGGTGTTTTAAAAAAAAAATAAAAGACGTAATACCTCGTCTTATCATTTCTACTGTTTAGCTTTAAAGAACGAAACTCCCTCGACTCGTTTTCCGGCAAAATAATCATATACATATTTCAACAAACACATAACCCTCTAGGCTTCGTCGCAGTCGGTTAAAAACCAATTCTATATGCAGAGAGTACCTACATTATCTACAAAAAAAATTGCCTAAACCACGAATGGTCAAGGTCGAGTGAAACCAGGTCTAGACCATACACCTTCTCTATACTTTTATTTGTTTTTCATTACATCATTACATCTGTCAAGAAACAAATTACAAAACTACTTATAGCAGTATGCTAATGGTTTTTCAACCGACTTCAAAAAGGAGGAGGTTCTCAATTCGACTGTATGTTTTTTTTTTTTATGTTTGTTACCTCAGAACTCCGTCATTTATTAACCGATTTGGAAAATTTTTGTTTTGTTTGAAAGGGTATACTTCCAGATTGGTCCCATTTAAATTTCAAAAAAAAATACCACCCCTAAGGGTGGAAAAACAACTAATGATGAATTTAACCTACTTCTAATTGTCATATTGACTTGAAACTTTGCAAGTATTTCTATTTCCGTTGATAGTACAGTGGTTCGGTGTTGTTGACCTGATCTGATGGCAAGGCCAGAAGGTGGATAGGTGGAACTCTTCAACGGCTAATAGTAGATACTTTGAGTTTGGGCTTATTTTGTTTGATTTGACAAGCCTAACACGTTAGAATTCTTACTGTGCTACTACTGTCTACACTAAAAAGGGAAAAATAAAAACTTTTTAACAAAAAAATAAAAACCGACTTCAAACAAAAGCACTAAAAAGTAAAAAATAACTGATTGGTAGTTTTCATTTACCATACATACCTAATCAAATATTTTCGAAGTCGGTGTGCTTTGGCTAAGTAATTAAAGCCTACCTATTAAATACATACCTAATCAAATATTTTCGAAATCGGTGCCAGCCCATACAAAGCAAAGCACACCGACTTCGAAAATATTTGATTAGGTATGTATAGTAAATGAACACTACCAATCAGTTATTTTTTTACTTTTTAGTGCTTTTGTTTGAAGTCGGTTTTTATTTTTTTGTTAAAAAGTTTTTATATACTACCTTTTACAAGCGTATTTTTTTCTATACATATAATAAAATTCTAACTAAGTCGAATCTGTACATTAAATATTTTTTAGAAAATCTTATTGAAATAGACATTATTATCGATACAGAGGCCGAATCTAGAGTTTTTAGAATTTTTGTCTGTCTGTCTGTCTGTTACCGCATCACAGAAAAACCACTGGAGGGATTTTGATGAAATTTGCTATGGTGATAGCTGGTTATGCGGGTCAATATAAAGGATACTTTTTACCGCGAGAAAATGTTTCATTTCTGAGTAAAAATACAAAAACTGCAATGTAAGAGTATACTAATATGTAAAACCTAAGAATTTGGTTTTTGGTCATCTGAACGCGGGCGGAGCTGCGGGCAATACTAGTTGTAATATATATTTAATGTTATTACTTGTTATTAAATCTTTTTAAATAAAAAATCAATATAAGAGACTCGATAGGGTAAAACCGAACTAAAAAGATGGATACAATATGTAAATTGTGAATATACCTTAAATATTTCATATTTACTGCGAGTCTTCCTTCAAACTTAGTTCTACGCAGTCGGTTTTTTTCTCACTTTCTGTAATTAATTTTATTATATATATTTTTTTTAGTTTTGGCCAGTTAGACTATTTATTGGAGTTTTGCTTAACAATTTGTTATCCTACACTAGTTTTTAAGATTGTATATGATGATGTTCTCCTAGCCGATTCCGGCCACGGCGGCCAATCACAATGAGATTAGCCAACTGCGCAGGAGATATTATAGTGCTTAAGTGTACGCGCAGACACGAGTGCACTCTCTATTCCTATCACTCTCATACTCCGGTGGGACGACCACTCGACACGACCGGTGAGAGTTAAGGCGCAGGACCGACGGCTTTACGTGCTCTCCGAGGCACGGGGGTGAAACACCGCCAACTTCCCAACTCCGGGCTGTTACTGAGACTTACTATACAGGAAGACTCAATAACTAAACTTGGCCCGACCCGGGACTCGAACCCAGGACCTCCGGGTGTGCAGCCGTACATGCTAGCCACTACACCACCGAGGCAGTTAAGATTGTATATACATATTTTTGGAATCACCTCTTAAAAAAATTCTTCGATTTCACAGTCGATAGATTAAGATGAAAAAAAATTTTCAAGATGGCGAAATTGGCGCCATCCACTAATTGTTTTTTTTTTTATTTATCTGTTATCAAGGCGAAAGACTAAGATCATAAATATATAATAATTTAATTTTAAAAGTATAATTGAGATATTTCAAAGTGAACCTCAATGCGATCTGTAGGTACCTAACTCATAAGCCATAACCACCGAGCGAAATGCGAGTTGTAGGAATTCACAATCCTTGCAAAACTAATCAGGTTTTCACAGACATGAAGTTTTCTCACGATTAGCAAGTGCCAAATGGTAATCATGTAGATAGTTTATTCTTCTATAGGTACATAAAATAAAATTGTAACTAAGCCTAATCTGTACATTAAATATTTTTTGAAAAATCTTATTGAAATAAACATTATTATCGATACAGAGGCCGAACCTATAGTTTTTAGAATTTTTGTCTGTCTGTCTGTCTGGTACCGCATCACAGAAAAACCCCTAGAGGGATTTTGATGAAATGTGGTATGGTGATAGTTGGTTATCCTGGTCAACATATAGGATACTTTTAACCGCGGGAAAGTGTCTCATTTCTGAGAAAAAAATACAAAAACTGCAATATAAGAGTAAAACCTAAGAATTTGGTTTTTGGTAATCTGGACACGGGTGGAGCCGCGAGCAATGCTAGTAGCAGATAAAATTTTTAGAGGTGCAAGACTTCACTTCACTTGTATTGTTTATTCGTGTAATCTTTTTAAATATACCTATACTTTTACTTAAAATTTACCCCATTTGGTAGTCATAACAGCGCCTGATGATGTAAAGGTAGTAAAATATAAAAGCAACAGGTAAATCCAAGTATACATATATTCATTAATTTTAAATATCACATCGTCAGTGAAGATTTAGTGACAAATATTATTTTCAGAAAATGTCCAGATATTCGGCAAATTATTCTTTTAGTGCGGAACAAGAAAGGGAAGGACCCGAACGAACGACTCGACGTCATGCTCAATGACCCGGTAAGAGATTTGCAAACTATAAGTTAATAATCTTTTGACAAAAAGATACACCCATTTCAAAAATCTATACATATAATAAAATTGTAACTGAGTACAAAGTACATTAAATATTTTTTGGAAAATCTAATTAAAATAGACATTATTATCGATACAGAGTTCGAATCTATAGTTTTTAGAATTATTGTCTGTCTGTCTGTTACCGCATCACGAGAAAACCACTGGACAGATTTTGATGAAATTTGGTATGGTGATAGCTGGTTATCCGAGTCAACATATAGGATACTTTTTACCGCGAAAAAATATTTCATTTTTGAGAAAAATACAAAAACCCCATTGTAAGAGTATACTAATATGTAAAACCTAAGAATTTTGTTTTTGGTCATCTGAACGCGGGCGGAGCCGTGGGCATTGCTAGTTTATTATATAATTCCACTCCGAAGGCTTCTGCAAATTTATATCAGACCACCTTCGACCACCTGTTTAAAAAAAATAATGATACCTAATCGCTTTACAATTGGCTAATATATCGCGTAATATACACACAAAAAATACAGTCGTATTAAATACGGAGATTATTATATTCGCTTTGAAAGTCGGCCAACTTGTATAAAAGGTGTAGTAATTAATATTAGTTTTAGTGTAATATAATATATGTATGTCTGTGTGTACATATTTTGCAAAGATCTAGTTTTAGATAATATTATCTAGAGACTAGTGGAACACGAAAGTCGTATATTTTAAATTTTCTAATGTTTCACTAAATATATATATTCATAAGACATTTGTTCTGCTTAAGCTTAATAAAAGTTTTCGAAAGACATGTGAAGTCCGCCGTCCACCCGCACTTGGCCAGCGTGGTGGACTATGGCCTGATCGACCTCGTATTGAAGTGATACGTTAAAAAAGGCTACATATATATATATATATATATATATATATATATATATATATATATATATGTAGCCTTTTTTATTATATATATATATATATATATATATACGTAAACATACATAAATTAAAAAAACCTTAAGATTCTGCTCCGACAAAAAAAATAATTATATCTGTTCTGTAACTCGGTTGGTAAATTTTAAACTATGTATTTAATTACAGCTTTTCGGTCAAGTGTTAGAACTCCGCGGTGTTCAGGCGATAAAGGAAAAATTAAAAGTAGTATGTGGAGATGTGAGCGAGCTCGACCTTGGAATGAAGGAAAGTGATCGTCTATTCATACAAAGTAACGTTGACATAATCGTTCATGCTGCGGCTACTATCAGGTAATCTTAATTGTGAAGTGATCACGTCATAGCTTTACTTTTGCCTCGGTGTTGTAGTGGCTAACATGTACGACTGCACATCTGCATGTCCTGATTTCGAGTCCCTGGTCGGGCCAAGTTTAACTATTGAGTCTTACTGTTTAGGAAGCCTCAGTAACAGCACTGAGTTGGGAAGTTGGCGGTTTTTAACTGGTCGGTCCTACGCCTTAACTCTCACTGGTCGTGTCGAGCAGTCGTCCTACCGGAGTATGAGTGTGACAGGCGAGTGCACGTTGTGTCTGCGCGTACACTTTTGCACTATAATATCTCCTGCGCACCTGGCTAGTCTCAGTGAGATTGGTCGGTGCGGCCGAAATGGATCGGCCAGGACACTTATTATTACTTGTGTAACGGGCCGGAAGGATCCCGGTCCTTTGGAAGGCTTGCGTGGGAACACAAGTCCAACACGTAGAGGCCCCTTAAGAGATTCAAGTTTGTTTATTGTGACGCATCAGCCGGATACCATCTTTGAGTAGCCCATAGGAAATTGTCCAAAGATGGCCTCTGGATAATGCGTATGGACTGTGGAAAATTTCTGTTGAAAAAATTATTTACGAAATTTTCATTGTAAAATCTTTCAAAATACTTCTACGCAATGTATGCAAGCTGAGAATTCCATGTACAAACAAATATTTTAATATTTACACATCTTATGCAATAGATATACAATATACATATCTTTAAGCACTTATCTCTCATTATATTTTTGAAATAAAAACGATGTACAAAATCGTGCAAAAAATTTCACAGGCACTTTAAACGGTACTTTAGTTAAGAATTAATCTTGGACATGACGCAACATTTTTATAAAACGCGGATATGTCAGATTTACTTCGACCTCTAAATATGGACTCATGACAGTTTGTGGTGTAATTTGTACATAAATGGCTCAAGTCAAATACTGAGCACTTTAGATTAGAATATTGTGAAAGAGGGATACCTATATTAGATATAGCCTGTATAATAATTGTCTGGACAGTACTGAGACTCCGAAGGGATTTTCAAGAGTCAGATTTTTTTATGTTGGGACATTAACACTTAGCACCATCTAGTTCAATGGTAAGCTACGAGGCTTGTGTTATGGATACCAGATAGTTGGTATACACACATATATAACTTTAATTACATATATATATTATAAATATAAACACCCATGACTGAAGTACAAACATTCGTGCTCATCACAAACGAATGCCCCCAGCGGGACTCGAACCCGCGACCGCTGGCACAACAAGTAGGGTTACTACAAACTGAGTCAAACGTGTCGTCGAGCTGTGGCTCGGCATTCATTGAGCTTAAATTGTATAGTTATTGAAATACATATAAAATATAGATGAAGTATAAAAAATTATGAAAATCCTCATATTACAATATGGCATCCTGCTTCAATAATTATCTTCTACTAGCTCCATTATAGAGGAAGAGCCTGTGAACGCCAGACATTCGTCATTTTATAAAGGCTGAAAGTTTATCAGCGCATGCTCCCAACACAGATAAGAACGATGGACCATTATGAAGTTCAAGCTATAGTGGCTTTGGCAGGTACACGGTACTAAAGGTGTGTAAAATACCGATCTAAATTCGTCAAATAATAAAGTGTGATTTTTTGATATTTCCTTCAGAATATTATTAAATATCACGTCATTAAATGCCAGACACTTAACATCGTGGCAAACCCTTGCCAGACACCCTTTTCATGAAATCATAATTCTACTTACGTTATAGTATAAAAGCTGATTTTTATATATAAATCTTGGGTAATAATTAGATGATTTATAGGACTGCTAGCATAGCATTTATTACACACCATGAAAAATGTTCCAAACAAGTTGGCAGGCATTTCTAAGAAAATGTTGCAAATGGTCACCAAATTTGAAGCGCTAAGAATTGACTTTATTACACACCTTTAGTACCGTGTACCTGCCAAAGCCACCATAGCCTGAACTTCATAATGGTCCATCGTTCTTATCTGTGTTGGGAGCATGCGCTGACAAACTTTCAGCTTTTATAAAATGACAAAGGTCTGGCGTTCACAGGCTCTTAAGCCATTAACCTTCTATTTTTAGTCTGATACATTACATTGGCATAAGTGCTTCAAATTTGAAAGCAAATTCTATTAATGAAGCAATATTAACTATTCATATTAAACCTTCCTTTTTAGATTTGATGAAGCATTAAAGAAGGCCGTACTACTCAACGTGCGAGGCACTAAATTAGTGCTGGAATTGGGAAAGTCGTGCAAAAAGTTAAAGGTTAATTAATCTATACATCTATACATATAATAAAATTGTAACTGAGCCGAATCTGTACATTATATATTTTATGGAAAATCTTATTGAAATAATTATTATTAGCGATACAGAGGCCGAATCTGTAGTTTTTAGAATTTTTATCTGTCTGTCTGTTACCGCATCACAGAAAAACCACTGGAGGGATTTTGATGAAATTTGGTATGGTGATAGCTGGTAATCCGGGTCAACATATAGGATACTTTTTACCGAGGGAAAATGTCTAATTTATGAGAAAAAATACAAAAACTGCATTGTACGAGTATACCAATATGTAAAACCTAAGAATTTGGTTTTCAGTTATCTGAACGCGGGCGGAACCTCGGGCAATGCTAGTGTTTTAATAAATAGGTACTTACCTGATCGAAAATGTATTGATTTATGTGTCTCACGTCGGCTATTTTAAAAGTAGGACATTTTTTATTTAGATATGGATTTTTATATTTTTTTTTAAATATGTGTAAGTAAAGAAACAGTTATTGTTTTGCAAAGTGTAAAACACAAATATGTGTATATATAAGTGTAATACACAAAAAATAATAGATTTGAATCACAGACATTACAATCAAATTGACTGTGATTTGAATTAAGTATTTCCTCCGGAACTATCTCTAAATCGAAAGGGTAATAAATAGCTAACTCAACTATCTACCATCCGCATAGTAACATTCACTGAAATCGGTCCATGCCAACATTACCAGCGTGAACAAGAAATGAACACTCTGTAAAAACTTTCATATTTTCTATATTATATTAGCGTGATTAATAAAAATATTAAGTAATTTTCAGTTATTCATCCACATCTCCACCGCATATTGCCATTTAAATGAAAAACTTTTAGAAGAAAAAGCATACGATCCTCCCGCAGACCCTCACAAAGTACTATCGACTATTGAGATCTTAGATGATGAAACCATTGAGAAAATAACTCCTAAGTAAGTATAAAATTAGATGAAACACACAGCCACGACTTCAAAAATTTTATTAGTTTAATTAAAAAAAATCGAAAGATCTGTCTTTCAAACTTAAAACATGGGAAATGTGACTGATTGTATCTTTCTCCAAACGGTACAACCAAAATTAACGGTGCCTATGAGAAAAAATCGCGTAGAGCGTTAGAGTAACATTAACACCGACACTAATAAATAGAATAAGAAGAAATTGTTTAAAAGTACACATAACTTGTATTCAAATCTTTTTAACGTCCCACTACTGGGCACGGGACTTTTTTCAATGCGAGGGGGATCAATCAGTCCATAGTCCACAACGCTGGTCAAGTGCGAGTTTGCAGACTATCACAGAGTACATTGGTATATACTAGGCAGACTATATACATAACTTAAATAAAGAAAATAAATATTTGCATACAAAAAATAGTCATTAAATTGTTATAATAAAGTTAAAAAAATATTCCCTTAGATTATTAGATAAACTCCCAAATTCATACGCTTTTACAAAAGCTCTGGCTGAAGCGTTAGCTGTGGAAGCGATGGAAGATATGCCAGTGATGATACTTCGTCCGTCAATTGGTATGTGCTTATTATTTGGTTATTATTTTACTTAGATTATTACTTATATCGTAACATAAGAAAATGGAATATGGGAAAAATTTATGAACTTCAAAACGTTACCTTTTATTTAAAAAAAAAATATTCCGAAATTCAGTGCACAATTATCGAAGAAATTGCGTAACAGACACACAAACATAGCCGAATTGCGTACATTGTACTTTTTGAAGTCAGTCAAACAAGGTATGAAGTTTCATATATTCTACCCTAGTATCTAGTGGTGGGTCCTTTTGTGTAAGTTTAACAAGTATGGCTTAGGTCTTACGCAATCAGTTCGGTATATCACTGTACCTAGATTTAAGAATAAAGGCTTATAGAAAACTTACTATCTTTGATGCACTATCTACTGTAGGTATTCTCAAACTATAAAATTTTTCTTTCTAGTTATTCCGATTTGGCGGGAACCTTTACCTGGATGGACAGATAATATAAACGGACCCACCGGACTTTTAATAGGTAAGTTTACTTTTAATAATCCATTATATTATATCATCTTCATTTTTTTTTTAAACTTAAATTGTCCACTTGATTTAGAATACAAAACAAGAAACTCTTTGACTTTTGTTATACAAAAAATAAATAAAAAAGACCTTTCGCAGTTATACTTCTTTTGGCGCGTTAGGAAAAAAAATGATAACAGTGAATTTTTCACGATACGACAGATTTAAACTACAGTATGAAGTTAGTCGTTAAATCTCCCTTTATTATAGTGTGAAGAAGAAAGCACACACGTTTGGTTCTCGTGAGAATGCACGATATCGTAAATGCCGCCATTTTTAGTCCAAAATGGTGGACGTTACAAAATGGCGATTTATTATTTCCATAGTGGCCCTTAGGATATAGGCATCGATTGAAAGGACTTGATTAGCGAAACACAATAAGGAAAGTGACGTCATTGTAAATCTAATATGGTGGCCGCAAAATAGCGATTTGTAATTTCCACATAAGCCCCTATGATATGGGTATCAAATGAAAGGGTTTGATAAAGACCAAATGAAAGGGATTGATAAACGAAATACGATGAGACAAGTGAGTGTTGTAAACCCAATATGGTGGACGTCGTAAAATGTCGATTTATCATTATAATCTTTTGTTTAGTGTCACCTGTCACGATATCTGTCTGTCTGTTTGTAATCAAATCTTGTAAGTTTTACTTTCAATATTATATTAAAACTTTTAATATTTTTAATAAACAGGCGCAGGGAAAGGTGTAATTCGGTCAATGTATTGTCGCAGCGACAGCTACGCTGACTACTTGCCCGTGGATGTATTCATTAATGGTATCATGGTGGTTACTTGGAACTATTTAAAGAATAGGTAAGTTTTTTATATTAATCTCATCTATACATACTTACCTATAATAAAATTGTAACTAAGCCGAATCTGTACATTAAATATTTTTTGGAAAATCTTATTGAAATAGACATTATTATCTATACATAGGCTGAATCTATAGTTTTAAGAGTTTTTGTCTGTCTGTCTGTCTGTCTGTCTATTACCGCATCACGGAAAAACACTGGAGGGATTTTGATGAAATTTGGTATGATGATAGTTGGTTATCCGGGTCAACATATAGGATACTTTTTACTGCTGGAAAATATCTCATCTATACTGAACGTTAAAACGTAAGTAGGGACGAACCCGAGCGGAGCGAGTGTGAGTCGCTAGATGATATATAAAACCCAGTAAAGTCGAACTTAGAAAACAAAAAACAAAAATTCGTCACATAATCTGCATTTACTTATAAAATAAATAACATTTACAAATGGTTACTGTAGGTCTTCAAATAATACACTCATACAATATTATAATCCGAATTTAATCAACTAATAACATAAACATTTTTTCCAGTAATTGACATTACAAGTGTCACAGACCATCTATACCACAGATAAAACAAACTCTACATCTTTCTTCCTACAGAGAAATTAAAACATATCAAATGTCAACCTATGTTATTTAGGTGTGTACTTTAATAACAAATAATTATGATGGCTTATACATTATTCAAACCCTGGATTAATCAATCAATATAAAAGAACAAGCGTAATGTAATTTATGAGTTAAGGCTATTAAATTGAAATAATTATTACTTATTATTAATATTAAGCATTAAGCTCAGTAGAAAGTCTTTGTATTTTGGTGGGGTGCGATGCACTCTCTTGGGCCTATTGGATTGTTCTTCTTTATCTAATGGCTGTTGACTGTTCCTAGATACTTTGTCATCACTTAAGTAGGTATCCTTTGTTCCCAAAGGGTAATGGTTGTTGTCAGCTTCATCCAGGTCATTAGAGTTCATATCCGGTGTTCCTAGATTCCCAACATCTCTATCTAATACTTTCTGGAAGTGTGTAGAGTTTCTTTTTATAATTTTTCCGTCTTGTGATTGTGCTACCACCGCATTTCCCTTCTTCGATACAACTGTATGTTCTTCCGGTGAAAATAGTGTTGTTAATTTATTTTCTTTTCTTTGCTTGATTAGGACTTTATCACCTGTAGTTAAATCTGAAATTTGTGCATGTCTTCTTTTATCAGCATACTCTTTAGTTTGGTATTTTCTGTATCTGTCCATGTCTCTTACCTCTTCATCATCTATTTGGATGTCCAATCTCATCTGTGGTAATTTTGTTTTTATAACTCTTCCCTTAAACAGATCGCCTGGGCATTGACCTGTGGTTGAGTGAGGTGTTGTTCTATATGCAGATAAATATGCTAAGAGTTCTTCTTTCCAATCAAGATGCATCGCTTGTGCGATTTGGAGTCTCCTCAATACGCTTCTATTTTGCCTCTCAACTTCACCATTGGCTTGGGGCCATAATGGTGTTGTATGTCTTAAATTTATTCCATTGGTTTTAAGGAATTTTTGGAAACGTTTGTCAATAAAAGCAGGTCCATTGTCACATACTATAGTATCCATAATACCTTCTCTTGCAATAATATTAGTTAATACTTTGATTGTATTTTCTGCTGTGGGATTTTTGGTGATTTCAACTTCATAATATCTACTGTAATAGTCGACAATGAACAGTAAATAATGTCCAGATGGTAATGGTCCTAAATAGTCAATTGCAACTTGCTCCCATATTTTGCTTGGTAGTTCAGTAGAATTAATTGGTTCTGGGCTGGTTTTTCTAACTAAGGTACATCCTTTACATATGTCAATCCAATATTCAATGTCTTTGTCCATAGTTAACCACCACAAATTTTTCCGCAATTTAGCCTTCATACCATTTAATGATATGTGTCCTTCATGTCCGACTTCTAATACACTTTGTATCAAGCTCTTGGGTATAACTATTCTGTTTCTTCTGAGTACTATTTCATCTATGATACATAATTCAGTCTTGATAACTTCATATTTTCGTAGATCCTTTGGCCATACATCATTTTCTATAGCTTCCTTTAGTTTAATTAACAGTTCATCCTGCAAAGTTGCTTCCTTTACTTGTTCTATAGATATTGCCGGGGTTGAAGTTTCTATTGATGCTAATAGGTGACTGTCTTCTGCCGCATCATGACTTATTTTTGGAATATTATCTACCTTTAGTAATCTTGATAATGGGTCGGCTATGTTGTTTTTCCCTGGTTTATAAATAACTTTAAAAGTGTATGGCTGTAGCCTAAGGACCCATCGTTGAATTCTAGCACTTGGGTTTGATTTGGGTGAGTATATTATTTCCAAAGGCTTGTGATCTGATATTATTGTAAAGTCCTTTCCAACGAGATACATGTACAGGTTCTCACATGCCCATACGATAGCCAATGCTTCTTTTTCTGTTTGTGAGTATCTTCTTTCCGTAGGTGATAGAGCCCTACTTGCATATTTTATAATGACTGGTTGCTTTTTGTTGTCCGCAATTTGGTACTGGGTTAAGACAGCTGCAATGCCTACTGGGCTGGCATCAGTTATTAATATTGTTTGAGCATTTTTGTCATAGTATCCAAGTGCGGGAGCTGTTACTATTATATCTTTTAATGTTTGAAATGCCCTTTTGTGTTTGTCCTCCCAACTGAAATTTATATCTTTCTTGGTCAGCTGCCTTAGTGGCTCTGTTAAAGTGCTATAATTTGGTATGAATCGGGCTGAGAAATTTATAAGTCCAAGAAAACTCCTCAATTCGCTCTTGTTAGTTGGTGCTCTAAATTCTTGTATGACTTGTTTGCTATTAGACGTCGGTTTTATGCCTGCAGCTGAGAGATGATGCCCCAAAAAATTAATATGTTGAACACCAAATACACACTTCTTTTTATTTAAAGTTATTCCATTTTCTTGTAATCTCTGCAAAACCATGTGTAGCCTTTGATCATGCTCCTCCTTTGTTCTTCCACCAATCCTTATGTCATCTTGGGAGTTAGCTACGCCTTCAATTCCTTGTAGTAACTGAGCAATGATCCTTTGAAAAACTTCAAAAGCACACCGGATTCCAAAAAATAATCTTTTATATCTAAATAATCCTTGACTGCAACTAAATACAGTCATTATTCTGGAGCTGTCATCAAGCTCAATTTGGTGGTAGCCCCATTTGATGTCGATTGCTGAGAAATATTTACAACTATTAAGATCAGCCAGTAGCTCTTCGAATGTTGGCATCGGGACATGTTCTCTTAAAACAGCTTCGTTGGCTCGTCTCATGTCAATCACAAGCTGGTACTGTCCTTCTTCCTTTTTCTTGACAATATGTGATGGAGAAACACATGGGGTTGGGCCGGTTACAGGCTCTATGATGTCATTATCAATTAACTCCTTAATTAGTTTCAATTCTATATCTCTAACATTGAATGGATGCCTGCGGACTGGCTGAGCTACTAAAGGTACATTGGGGTCAATGTGTAGCTTCAATTTGAAATTTTTTAGCTTTCCTACACCATTAAATAACTGACTATACTGATCAAACAATATACTATCAGCATTAGTATTCAAATTACAAATTACAGTATTAATTGGTCCTATTCTTAACATATTCAAATCAATTGAGGTGTTCTTACTTAGTAAACATGGTCCTGTGCCATCATATACAAGAATCTCAACATTGTTTAATTCAGTTTTAGTCATTGGACAATATACATCAATCTTAAATATGCCTAAATTAGGAATTTCCTTGCCACCATATGCATAAAACTTTAGATGTGTTTTAGTTAAATCACAACTAGAACCACTCTTCACTAGCTTTTTATAAAACTTTTTGTCAACTATGTTAATTGCCGCACCTGAATCAATTATAAAATAGGAGGGTATTTTATTTTGTCCTAATAATAGTTCACATTTATCAGTGCTACAGTCCACTTTGAACACACTATGCACATTCTTCACATCTTGGTCAGTGGAGTCCTTGTTGCAGCTGTCGGAGTCTTCAGATTCAGTTTCCTCTCTCACTACATATCTAACACGCCTAATTTTCTTCTTCCATGCTTCCTTCTTTCCTTTCTTGGTTTTGCACACTTGTGCAAAGTGACCCCGCAAACCACACTTCTTGCATTCAGCATTGATGGCTGGACATGTAGGGCTGCTAGCTATGTGCCCTCGGCGGTCGCATCTATAGCACTTAGTTTCAATTGCATTTACACTATCCACGGGTTCAGGTATTGTTTCAGCAACAGGTCCTTGTATCTTTTCCAATCTAGTGTAGTTCTCTAATTCATAAACTCGCGCCATATCTAACATTTCAGTGATATCCAATGTTTTTCGCAGCCACTTTCGTTTTAGATCGGGGTACATACATTTTTCAATTAACTGGTCTCTTATACACTCATCCTTGTCTTTAAAGTCGCAATATTGACTTTGTTTTCGTAACTTTGTGACAAACTGAGCTGCCGTTTCTTCCCTTTTAAACTCCAAACTTCTGAACTTTTGTCATTCATAGGCGGTATTCAACTTGGGCACAAAGTATTCTGTCAACTTGTTGACTGCGCGCTCGTAGTCATCTTTGCTTTCCGCGCTCACCACTTGGTCTGATAAAGTTTCGTAAATGTCTTGTACATATGGCCCTGCCTGGTGTAGGAGTCTCGACAGTTTTTGTTTTGCAGAGAGACCAACTTGACCGTCCAGGTAATAATTAAAATTGCGAATCCAATATCGCCATCTTTCCGCACAAGTATGAGGTTCAGTATGCGGGTCGAATTGTGGCCCTGCTGCTCCGAGATGGGCCTCCGCCAACGCCGATAGTGCCATGTTTTCCTTGTCGCTAATTGTAGGTCTTCAAATAATACACTCATACAATATTATAATCCGAATTTAATCAACTAATAACATAAACATTTTTTCCAGTAATTGACATTACAAGTGTCACAGACCATCTATACCACAGATAAAACAAACTCTACAGTTACATATTCCAAAAAAAAATATAGTTATTTTTTAAAGATTTGGGATTGTTAAAATACCAAAGAAAATACATAATAATATAGTGTAAATATTTATTTCTAGATTTTTGATTTCAAACTCAATACAAATGTATTTTTTTTCAGTGATAAGACCACAATGATCTACAACTTCACGAGTTCTTCAGAAGTCAAAGTGACGTGGTCCGAACTCATAGATACTGGCAGAGATATCATCTTGAATAGGATACCCTTAAATGGTGTAGTTTGGTAAGATGTTAAATATATTCCTTCCGTATAAATATAGTAAATGCGTCGCAAAAAAGAAAAAAAAATCGTATCCGGTTTCATTTATGCTGGTGTTTACTACTTTCACAAATTTTCAAAATTAAAATCATATTTAAAAATACTTAAAACTAAAACATTCACAATAATAAAATAAATAAACATCTAATTGATAGTATTATATTATAAAAATATCACAAAATGATAGTGAACTCTAATATTTTGTAAGAATTCAATTTAATCTTTATTTCCAATCAGGTACCCCGGGGGATCGATGAAGCACTCGCGTCTAGTTCACAACATATGCGCTGTACTGTTTCATTGGATACCCGCTATTCTCGTCGATACACTATTATTTATACTCCGATTTGATCCAATGTAAGTAAAAAATAGCACTCATGAGCCGACAGAAGTGAAAACTTAAAACTATAAACAAACAGTTGTTTTTCTTTTTGAATATTCGAATTAATTATTTGACCTTAAATTAAAATTTGTAAACACCTCCAGGTAAAATTCTTAGAAATTAATTAAATTTCTAAGAAGTTAATTAAATTTCTAAGAAATCTTTTGTTAACTGTAACCCCGGCGTGTCTGTGGACGTGGAGGGATTATCTCTTTCTAAAATGTACCCCCATAAAAAGTACATGAGTTACTTATGTACATATATACCGGATTTTTCTTAGAAGTTATTGTAATAAAATGTCACAATTAGAAATTTTCATTTCAGTTTAATACGTGTCCACAAACGGATAAGCAAAGGTTTTGATGTATTTGAGTATTATACGAACAACCAGTGGGACTTCAAATCCGAAGCAGGACAAAGAGTGCGCACACGCCTGAACAGTCGTGAGAAGGAAGACTACAAAGTCGATGCAGATGGTCAGATAACTAAATTAAATGAAATTTTTATTTCTAAATGATTATTATATTGATTAAATTAAAATATTTTTCTACAACTAATAACATATTCTTTATGTTAGTTAATAATGCCAATTTTGTTTTACAGGCGCTAATATTCCAAATTACTTTGAAGATTGTGTTCGTGCAGCGCGATTATACATCCTCAAGGAGAGCGACGATACTATACCTGCAGCTAAAAGGCATATGAAAATGTAATACACGTTTAAATTATAAATATAATAACTATGACATCATTTAAATATATTTTTTATCGTTAATATTCGTCTCTTTATTTTTCAGTATGCGTGCAGTTGACTTATTTGTGCGGTATCTGTTTATGGGATTCGTTTTCTGGATTCTTATTAGGATAACATTTAACATCTTTAGTAGTAGAAATAATCATTTAAATGTAATTTAAATATTTAGTGTCATATTGTTAAAGATATTGAAAGTAAACTATTTTCACTACGTAAAAATATATTTTTGTACCTGCTTTGTAAATAAAAATTTAAATAAAACATAAACTTATTTTTTTAATTCCTTCCTCCTTTATTTTAAAATTATTTGATTCATTTTTTATCGGAAGTCCATAATCCCTTTTTTTAATTATAATAATGCATATGACAACACCAAAATTCAATATCAAACAAGTTTTGACATGAAAGAAATTTGAAAATGTTTTCAAATTGTGAGAATGTGTTTTTGAGCCCGCTAAAAAACAAAAAACAATGATATTGTAATTAATCAAAAATGAGACGCAGTTTGGCTCCGAGCCAAGTTGGCTCCGGCGATACCGTATTTAAAAGTCCATTGCTACAATCTACAAAAAGAAAAAAGCGAGAGTGCACGAAAATATCTCTTACACAAAATTCGGCTTCTCAAGCACTTTCTGCCTCCGAACACGAGAATCTCATCAAACAAATTTTAAGTAAACCATTCAAAGTACCCATTCCAAACTACGTGTCTTCGTATTGCAGTAAAAGTTTAGGTTTAAAGAGGACTCAAGTAAGGAGAGCCCTACATGATCCAGATGAACCAAACGCACTTGTGCTATATAGACCACCATATATACCAGAACATGAGAAGATGAAAATGAATGCTAATGACATTAAAGTAGCTGTAGTTGTTGATCCTGTTCTAGGAAATATATTACGACCACATCAAAGAGATGGTGTTAAGTTTATGTATGACTGTGTAACTGGAAAACAGATAGAAAATGCCTATGGTTGTATTATGGCTGATGAAATGGGTTTGGGAAAAACTCTGCAGTGCATCACATTGCTATGGACTTTGTTAAGGCAAGGACCAGATTGTAAACCAACAATAAGCAAAGCTATTATTGTATGTCCAAGTAGTTTAGTTAAAAATTGGTATAATGAAATAGGTAAATGGCTAGGACAAAGAATTAATGCTTTACCTATGGACGGAGGTTCAAAAGCTGAGATTACTTTAAAACTTCAACAGTTTATGAACACATTTGCAGCGATAAGAGTTGCTACACCTGTATTGATTATATCATATGAAACATTTAGGATATACTCAAATATTTTACATGCATCAGAAGTAGGTTTAGTTCTGTGTGATGAAGGACATAGGTTAAAAAATAGTGAAAACCAAACATACCAAGCTTTAATGGGCCTAAAAGCTAAGAGAAGAATACTAATATCTGGAACACCTATCCAAAATGATTTAACTGAATACTTCAGTTTGGTACATTTTGTTAATGAAGGCATTCTTGGGACAGCACAAGAGTTTAAAAAGAGATATGAAAACCCAATTTTAAAGGGTCAAGATGCATTAGCTTCGACACAAGAAAGAGAAAGAGCACAAGAATGTCTACTGATATTAACCTCCATTGTAAATAAATGTATGATTCGAAGAACTAGTACTTTATTGACAAAATACTTGCCGGTCAAGTTTGAACAAGTCATCTGTGTTAAGATGACACCACTCCAGACTCAAATATACAAAAACTTTATTAATTCTGATGCTATTAGGAACAAATTTGCTGGGACTGGGGAGAAGAATACTTTAAGTGCTCTTTCCAGTATAACTACACTCAAAAAACTATGTAACCACCCTGATTTAGTATATGATAAAATTATTGAGAGATCAGAAGGATTCGAGAAGGCGAGGGACTTGCTACCCAGTAATTATGATATAAAAGATGTGAGACCAGAATATTCTGGAAAACTTATGATATTAGACTGTATTTTGGCAAACTTAAAGACTAATACTGATGACAAAATAGTCCTTGTATCGAATTACACTCAAACACTTGATTTATTTGAAAAGCTGTGTCGCAAAAGATGTTATCAGTATGTAAGATTAGATGGTTCGATGACCATTAAGAAAAGGGCTAAAGTTGTTGAGAGTTTTAATGATAAGGATTCAAAAGAATGGATATTTATGTTGAGTTCTAAAGCTGGAGGTTGTGGTTTGAATCTTATAGGAGCGAATCGGCTAATTATGTTTGACCCTGACTGGAATCCAGCCAACGATGATCAAGCAATGGCCAGAGTATGGCGTGATGGACAGAAGAAACCCTGCTATATATACAGGTTGTTAGCAACAGGCACAATAGAAGAGAAAATCTTCCAAAGACAGGCCCATAAAAAAGCTTTAAGTGACACTGTTGTTGATCAAAATGAAGAATCTTTAAGACATTTTACTTCTGATGACCTAAAAGATTTGTTCCGTTTAGAAGAAAACACATTGTCGGACACCCATGGTAAGTTTAAATGTAAGCGTTGTGTTAACAATATCCAAGTAACATTGCCACCAGAAAACTCTGACTGTACTTCCGACTTGTCTAACTGGTATCATTGTGCGGACAAAAAGAGTTTAGCCGACTTAGTTCTTAAACAATGCTGGGATCTAGCTAAGAGTATTTCATTTGTGTTCCACCATCGTTCTGCGGAAACTGAGGCACAGAAGGCAGAAAAAGAGGAAGAAAAAGAAAATATTCAGGAAAGAAAGAGAAGGAAGATAGAGATTGATGAAGACTATTCCGAGCCAGATGATAGTGGTGATGAAGATTATCATTAATGTTTTTATCATAAAAATTATGGTGTTAAAAAGCTTGTAAATTGTTAAGCGAAATATTGTTTATTTTAGATTATGGAAAGAAATTAATTTTATATATTCAGAATATTTTAACTGCAACTTAATTTTGGGTGTGATGATAAGTGATTTTGTTTTCTGTGAAAAAGTGTTTCTTTAATGATAATGTGTATATACTCTATTTAATTACAAGAATTACAAGAAAAATAGTATTTTATATTCTTTGTATTCTTTTTTTATATCCTTTTATTAAGCCTATTTAATAATATTTTAATATGAGGATACCTTATGTGTAACAAGTAGAGATGAAAAGACAGACCTCCCAATGCCAAGTTAAATTTTAAATAGAATTTGATAATATTTAAAAGTTAATTTACTCCTAATTAAAAAACAACAAAAAAATCTATACATATAATAAAATTGTAACTAAGTCGAATCTGTACATCAATTTTTTTTTTGGAAAATCTAATTGAAATAGACATTATTATCGATACAGAGTCCGAATCTATAGTTTTTAGAATTTTTGTCTGTCTGTCTGTTACCGCATCACGAGAAAACCACTGGACAGATTTTGATGAAATTTGGTATGATAGTAGCTAGTTATCCAGGTCAACATATAGGATATTTTTTACTGCGGGAAAATAACTCATTTCTGAGAAAAAATACAAAAACTGAATTGTAAGAGTATACTAATATGTAAAACCTAAGAATTAGTTCTTGGTCATCTGAACGCGAGCGGAGCCGCGGGCAATGCTAGTAAATTATAAAAATTAAAAAACCTAACTCCTTAAAATGCTAACTAAAAATGAGAACAAGTTGACGAAGGAACATAATATTATGCAGCCGGAGACATACATACACATAGTATGACTCGCAGCAGCATTGGGAGATCCCACTACACAGATAGGTTTGGAGGAAAAACTTTTTAAGAACGCAAATTGGAGTCTTAAATCCGCCATTTTGATTTTTAAAAATACCATTAAAGCCTACGGCACTTGCGTTATCAAGATTAATCTATTGACGTATGAATCATCAAAATCGGTTAAGTCGTTTAGTAATTACGAAAAAACATAAAGAGTCGAACTTACTACAAACATAACACAAAGCTTAGCTGCAGTCGAGTAAAAAGTCAAAAATAAACTAAAGGTAAATGAGAGTAAAAAAAGACATAATAAAACAATTTATAAGATTCCATAAATTAGGTAATATAATAATTATAATATGCGTATATCAGAAACAATTCAAAAATAATGAAAACATTAGTATAAAAACAATATCTATTTTCTTACATAACAATAACTATATAACAAATTTAACTAGAACAACTTAATTTTAAACCGTAAGACCAGCTCGGTGGCTGCGAGGAGTATCCCAATTTCTCCGCTTCTTCATTCATCTCATATGGTTTTCTGAAAACGTCCAGCAGCAGCCGGACCTTTAAGAAAATAATATCAATAAATATGCATCCTTATTTAGTAGTGTATTAAGAAATTTGATTACTCGGCTGTTAAAATTTAAGGTGAACTAAATAATTTAATGTCAATATGAAATGAAATGAGAGTTTTTCATTTCATAGTTCATACTGAAATTAAAACAAATTTTGACATACATGTAACGCCATCTATTGACATATATTTGAACTATTTTTATTTATTCCTGATGAGGCTATATGCAATCGGACAAAAGAGGTCCCCATCTAGTAAAGTATTATTTTGGATTTATAAACGCAATGCAAACTTAAAACACACATTCGCTATAGCCACAAACCTTATGGAAGTCGTTGTTTTCAGCATCAGCGATGGCATCTTGCAGCAACCAGTTCCTCGGCACGTATAGCGGGTTCACTTTTAGCATGCGCCTGCGCCGGTCTTCTTCACTCACTGAAAAATAAAGTGTAAAAGTACATACTTTATACAATACTATTACAAATACAAATGTTTCTATGTGTATATATATATATATATGTGTTTGTATGTATGTTTGTTACTTCTGATCTAACCCTGAAACGGCTGGACGGATTTTGATGATATTTAGTACATAGATGGACTACAACCTAGAGTAACATTTACGCTACTGTCATATAAATAAATACAAAACGCACCTGTGGGCTGATCACCAAGCAAAGAGAGATTTAATCGCTAGTTTGAAATAAATACTTATTTGTATACATCCATATTAATATGTGAAAATGTGTATTTGTTTTTTTGTTTGACTTTCATTCATAGAACAATTAACAATGGATTGCTGTGTTTTATTGCACAGAGAAAATTGGAAAGCTGAAAGCTTGAAAAAAACGGGAGTGACTAAATTAATAACTAATAATAAAATAAAATACCATTTTCATCTTGTAGTCTTTGCAAATATTTTTCAATCCATTTCTCCCAGCCTTTCGCATTGCTAACTTTAACTAGAGACCATTTCGTTTCCAACACATCTCTGTTTAACAACTCATTATTATCTATCTGTGAAAAGAAAAAAATATAGAATTAAAAAAAAAACACTCCAATATCATTACGTCAGAGAAGGAAAAGACAAAGACAAATGGATTTAAATAAATATAAAAATAAAAAAATATATTAAAAGCAGTCATGAGGACTGCCGAGTGCCGACAGAGGTGAAATCCTGTTGTTATTTTTGGATATTCAAAAATCAAATTGTTTCATCTTAAATTAAAATGTGTAAATTAAAACTGTTCACATTTATATGGTTTTGACATCTATCGGCACTCTGACAATGAGTGTTAGCCTTAACACGTCACGTGACCATGTCGATGACGACTTACATGAATTTACTCCCCATCCAAAGCTGGTTAAAGAAGTTTTCACTATAAAAAAATACCTCATTAATGAGTGAAATATAAAGGTGGTAGCCCAGTGGTAACGCGCTCGCTTGGGAAACCGAATGAAGCAAGTTCAAATCCCGGGTCTCGCACCTCTGATATTTTCATGTGCGAATCATTTCCAACATGATTACCACTCGTCTTACGGTGAAGGAAAACATCTTGAAGAAACAAAAAAACCTAACAAGTTTTCGAAAGACATGTGTAGTCCGCCCGCACTTCGCAAGCGTGGTGGACTATGGCTTGAACCTATATAAATAGCTATAATCTTTAAAATAAACAAAAAAAGATTACCTCAGCCAACTGTCTGAAAGTGCAAGTAAAATCTGCCATCGTCTGTTGCATCATCTCCAGCAGTTCCTTCACCAACTCATCATCACCATTTTGGACTTCTCCCAACCCGAGCTTTGAGAGATAGGTCCTTCTAAAATATCATCATATACAATGAATTATTAATTGTACCTATTAATTTGACTTGACCGTTATTCGAAGCTTACGTATTGAGATAGGCATTACCGTTTCCGCCGTTTATATATCTATCCTTGTCTATCCGTCTACTGTCTCGCTCTCTACCGCACCACCTGGCAGCAGAGTGGGGATCGGTGTGAGCAATTCCCACTCCTAAAATTATTTCTTCATTGGCGTCTTGTTTTCCGCCGAGTGCAGTCGTGCTGGCTTGGGCTCGCACCGACTATACAAGTAACTCATAGCATTATAGGAAGACGTTTCTATGTAAGTTTTTGAAGTAATCGCCAACAAAAAATTTAAAAGGTAACGGTTCACACCATGTAAGTACCTTATTTATTATCATCATTTTTTCTAGACATTTGTTTAGCACAAAATAAAATGAGTAACAAATACTTAATAGTATTTGATAATTAGAAATTTAATGCACGTTATGTTAAATAACTGTTAAAATGTTTAAAAATGTTTTTACATTAACTGCAATTTTTAAATTAATACCATCATCATCTCCCTGCCCATTTCATGCCATAATAATTTAAATTGATATAAATTAACACCATGGTAAAGTATATTGCCACTACGCAATTCAATTTAGGTTATAAATCTTGTTTTACTATTGACTACATAGATTATACAATGGTATAATTCCTACATTTTAATCAGTTACCTTGCAGTGCTCTGCTGTTTACTTTTAGAATATAGGGGGTGCATTGTTAAAGCCAAAATTTGGCCTATTTAAGGAACATAAACGGTAAAGCGCAGGACACATATCAATATATAGGTAACTTTTACATAAAATATGCAGTGTTGCAAAAGAGAGGGAGCAACACGAAAAGGGCATGTGGGGACATCCGATGATGCCAGTAGCTCGCATTTGGAGCATGTTCCTATAGAAATATAATGAAACAATAGCTGTACGGTTCACGTGAGTATGCAATAATTATACATTGTTCAAATAGCGTAAGCAATTTGAGGGTATAAACAAGTAAATGTAACGTACGTACGTAGCGTAAACTTAATACATATTTAAATGTCATTTTCATATTAACTATGTAAGCTATATACCTACATATTTTTGTGGTTCATGGATAATTGACATAGTGTAATGGAATATCTATTAGAATTGAGAAATCATTTCAGCACTGTAAACTAAGTTATTACAGTTGTAATTTGTAAGTACGTGATATGAACTGTGAAAATGCTTTCGGAAAAAGGAAGAAATTACTGGTGTAGTCGACAATTTAAAAGGCATTGCATTTTCAGCAAATTACGATATTTTATAAGCTTTATTTCAGTTCAGAGCATAAATGCAGTGAAGATGTCAACACGAGTATCTATGTGACAAGATAAGGACATTAGTTATTTTTCATAACACTGCCATGGTACATATGTATATTGATTATTATTAGACTAAATACAAATCTTAATTGCCTTGAAGAGGTTCTATAAGCTGTATTTTATAAATAAAACTTCTCCCCGCAGGAGTACGTAAAATGGTTAACCCTCGCAGGGTTAGTTATGTGGGTACCTAAGGAGTATCGAAGGTGACACTTATACATTTACGCATACTACCTACATGCACATACATACAGGTAGTTATGTGAGACTCATCGGCAAAGGCTGTATTACCCACTAAAATCCAACCGAACCTACCCCGTCTTAAAGGGGGTCGCAGGATTGCCGGACGTTAATTACTTCTCCACCACGACAAGGTAACACATATGCACATTGGAGAAGGATCTATGGAGACCCCAACGCTGAGATTTTCATCTAGCTGTGATATTAATATCATGATCACAAATGTTGAATGTAAGCCCCGTTTAGTGAGCTTAATATGAATATAAATCCTCGCGGGATTGACAATATACTTGTTCCACAAAACAATCTCTACAGATTGTTGATTCTTGTCCGAATGTGAGTCACATATTAATTTTCTTCAAGAGAAAATAGCAGTTAGTTTAATATGAATGTAAATCCTCGCGGGATTGACAACATACTTGTTCCATAAAACAATCTATACAGATTGTTGATTCTTGTCAGAGTGTGAGTCACATATTAATTTTCTTCAAGAGAAAATGGCAGTGAGTTTAATATGAATATAAATCCTCGCGGGATTGAGAATATACTTGTTCCATGAAACAATCTCTACAGATTTTTGATTCTTGTCCGAATGACACACATGTTGTGTCACATATTAATTTTCTTCAGGAAAAAAATAGCAGTGAGCTTAATGTGCAGGTTTTGATATCAATTGAAGGTTGATATGTATAGCATAAAATTCGAGCCATGCGCTGAATGGTCACTTGCATATATAGTTTGGTTAAATCCACTGTATTAGGACAATTGCTATATTACTGAGCCTATAATTGTATGGGAAGGCATCGTCTCGATAAGATTGGTTCACTTTTATGAAGATACAAGTCGGATTCAAAAGATATAAGTTCTAGGTATGTATGAAATATATGAACTCCAAATCTGTGAATGGATTGGCTTTTGAGCATTATAAGAAATATTATACATTATTATTATTTTTGAACATATGGATATCTCATATCCATTTATCAAATTTCTAACCCGCACTGGGAAAGGGTAGTGGCCAATAGCCTGATCCCCCTCTTATTGAAGGGAGGCCTGTGCCCAGCAGTGAGTCGTTAAAAACTGCTGAATACGTTAAAAAGTATAATATTCTATTCCAGTGGTCGAACAGCCAAATCCAATTGGTTTTGGCCAAGGCAAATTATAAGAAGAAACAACAGTTTGCCTTTACAAAATGCATACGTTACGGGTCGTTCTGAATTACGTTGATTAAATGTAACGTATTGTATTTCATATTAAACTGATGTTCCCACTCGGGGCATCAGGGGCAATTGCTATTTTAGACGTTCCTGCTGTGCTTGTAACGACAGGTCGCCTGTGTTACAAATTAAGCCTTAAAGAGCTTAGCAATCGTTCAAACATATATGTTGGTAAACTACGGCGTTGAAAATTTTCAATTATAATAAGGTTATTTACTGAGAGTAAACGATAAGAGTAAATGTTAAGCATCGAATATAACTTAAAATATTGCATTGGCAAATGCATATATTAAGAAAATGACATTGTCTCAAAGAAGGCTTGAAATGTAGCACATTACAGTGAAAATTTATCTTTAATTTTGGATCACATATATAAACTACAACGGAAATGACGTATTATGATCATCGCTAAAATTGTAAGTTTTGACATATTATTATGAAACCCCAGTCTGACAGCTAGGGTAGTTCTGAAAAATATGAATTATACGCACAAATTGGAGGTACGTAATACATTATAAAAATGGTCTTTCATTTTGCGTGACATTGGCAAGTAATCTTTGCTTAAGTGACACGTTTTTGAAGCCACTAACAAGATAATTTAATTGAATGAAATTGGTCCATCGCTTGGTTATGGATTTTACTAAATGTCAGACTACCTAATGACCGATCCATACTATATAAAAGCTATGGTGTATATTTGATGAGTCTTAGTGACATTGTTTTAAAATTTATGTTATAGTGCTCGTGCCTAATAATTGTTCTCGATTTATTGGCATATGTGGAAATATCCTGTGATGTGCATCCGTGTACATCATACGTAGCTTCTTCAACGTAAATCATGAATTTGTCATCGAGGTAAACGTGCACATATGCGTATACGTATGTCATTGTTAAAAAATCATAAATTTTACACCAATGTGTATGCGAATATTTTTAACAGTATATTTCCGTTATGGTATTTTTGGCACACTTATGTAAAGGATGTACGTTAAGCGTTGTCATTATTCTAAGTTAAATATTTATCTTTTCGGATTGTCAAATATTCGTGTAAATCTAAGAAAGTATTATTCTAATTAAATAATATTATTAAAATTTTAATTTGAATGCGAGTCACTTTGGCGAAACAATGACTCTTTAAGCTGAGCTTTCTTTAAAGAAAAGTAGATCTGTCTTGTTATTTTTTTACAGCCTAGTATTATTACTAGCCTATTATTATTTATTTACCTACAACGTATGTTAGTATCATGCGAAGTCAACCTTTCCCTACCATAGTTATCATCTCTTCTCTTGAGGTATCTCTCTATCTATAAATATAGGCACTTCCAAAGCCTTAATCAAGTCTTAAGCGTTGTTACATTTGATTTATTTATTTTTTATATACGTAAAGAGTTGGCTTTATTCAAACATCTAAAGGGACAAAAGTGCAAGATGAGGGCTTAAAGTTTGAACTCGCATCACTAAGTTTCCCAAACCAATGGGCTTCAGAGTTATTAAACTAATGGTATAAAATGGGGCACACTATTTATAAATAACGAAGAGGAATAGAAAGTCAACTAATGTGGTTCTTGCTCGAGTATCAGGTCGCGTGTAGGAATGTTAGGTATTAGTTTTTCTGAAGCTCTAACAGTCTAGGGTCTCGTCTTCGGACCTGATAACTGGACTATGAGAGTGGAAGTAAGAATGAACTTGGTCATGCTAAGTGAACACACTTTTAAACCATAACAGATGGTTTCTGAAACATTGGCGACCGAGGCCGTAATCGGTCAGGGAGATGTCTCCCACGTTATATTAATACCTTGTGAGTTGTGTTATCTACAATATAATTTATTTTTATTTGTAAAAGGACTTTGGAAAAGCACTGCATTAAGTGTTTATTTTGGTCTTAGTAAAAATCTCATCTCAGTGTTTCAGTTACATACAGCAGAGTTTATTTCATCACATTGGCGTCAGTCTCCTACGCTTGCACCACCAGGCGATAACAAACAAGTCTCAATACGTAAGCTTCGAATAACGGTCAAGTCAAATTAATAGCAGCGTTTTACCTACCAATAAAACGCATATTAATTTACTTACCTTATTCGAAGCTTAACTTTGAATAACTGCCTGGTGTATCTCGACTCAATGAAGAAATAATTTTAGGAGTGGGAATTGCTCACACCGAACCCCACTCTGCTGCCAGATGGTGCGGTAGAGAGCGAGACAGTAGACGGATAGACAAGGATAGATATATAAACGGCGGAAACGGTAATGCCTATCTCAATACGTAAGCTTCGAATAAGGTAAGTAAATTAATATGCGTTTTATTGGTAGGTAAAACGCTGCTATTAATGTTCACATTTCCATATTTATTAAAGGTGTTTTATACTTCTTTCATAAAGATATTAAACAGAATTTTAAAAAAAATGGACAAGTGCGAGTCTGACTCGCACACGGAGGGTTCCGTAGCAACATTAAAATAAGTTCATAAACACAAAAAATACCTACAAATTTACAGTTTTTAGACTTTTCCCTTTAATTATGTTACAAGACTTTGCTTCTTGCCAAATTTCATGATTCTAGGTTAACAGGATACTCCATAGGATTTGAATCCCTTACGAGTTCTCTAGAGAGCGTCAAAATATACATCATAAACGGATAAAAATCAAACGGGAAAAAACTTTGGATTGCATTGACTTAGAAGTTTGATTTTTTCACAGACCGTATTGATAGCAGGCCTAAGCATTTGATATTAATTTTAACTTAATTCCTCCACGGGTTTGAGAAAATAGGTCTTATTAGGATTCCCTTTTTCCTTTTTAGGTACGGGACCCTAAAAAAGAGTATGTATGTTACACAATATTTATGTCAATTGTAAAGACTCAAGATTATTCCTTCCGGGATAGAAAGTAGCCTGTGTGTTATTCTGATGTATGAGCTATATTATTGTAAAGTTTCATTAAAATCCATTCACAAGTTTTTGCGTAAAAGTGTAACAAACATCCATACATCTATACATCCAGATATCCACACATCCTCATAAACTTTCGCATCTATAATATTAGTATTTGTTTAGTAGATACTTAGTCTTCGAAAGTTAGTTCTTTATATTAAATTAGCGACGCACCCTCGTTCCGCTCGTCCCTACATATGTTTTAACGTTTAGTATAGATTTCTCAGATGTGAGATATTTTCCCGCAGTAAAAAGTATCCTATATGTTTACCCGGATAACCAGCTATCATTATACCAAATTTCATCAAAATCCCTCCAGTGGTTTTTCTGTGATGCGGTCCCCGAGACAGATAAAAATTCTAAAAACTATAGATTCGGCCTCTGTATAGATAATAATGACTATTTCAATGAGATTTTCGAAAAAAAAAATGTAATGTACAGATTCGACTCAGAATTTTATTATATGTATGGAATATAGATGAAACTAGTGACACATTGAGATGTTTGAAAATAACCATAATTATGTATTTGTATACTTACAAAATTTTATCCTGCACATATCCTCTTAATGTAGCAATAATATCCTTGATCTTCTGTTTATTACTTTCTGATAGAATTGGCTGCAAAGCTTCCACAAACTTCTCCAAATTCCATAGAATTATCTAGAAATAAAAAAGTATAGAATTACTTATTATTAAACTAGGCAATAATACGGACATATTGTCATAGAAGTAAACATGAAGCCAAAGAAATAATGTTTTAAAATATTCTCTCTTCCACGACCACACGGGCCAGTCTCACTGAGACTCAGGGCCAGTAGAGTCAACTCATTTTATCACTCAAATTATACTAAATCAAATTTTATTATACTAATTAACAAAACTGTTGAGAAATAGTATGTGAAGAATAAAAAAAATTAATAAAAAAATATGTAATAACTTAAAATGAAATATATGTACATGAAATAACCATATTATAGAATTCTTGTATCCAATTATACGATCTGGCTGCTGAAACTAGCCATCGCACGAGATATTATAGAGCAGACACTTGAACATTTGAGTGCGCTTTTAATTTTTTTTTTTTGTTAAAACACCTTAAGCATTGCATTTAAGGTTCAATTTACATTGCCGTATATATATTTCAATTAGAATAATAAACACAATTGGTGATGGTTTTAAGAGAACTTTTCCATGGGATTGTGTACAAGCAACACTCACATCAGGTTGTTTGTTAAATGCATATCTTCCCATGTCATCAGAAGAGTTCGGCACATAATGTTCATAGTAGTGATCTATGAAGCCGTACGGACCATAGTCTATGGTGAGACCGAGGACACTTATGTTATCTGTGTTTAGAACACCATGTGTAAAACCTAGACCTGTAAAATAAATAAATATAATATTAAAACAATTTTTTACTATTGTACTCAAAATTTGTGTGATAATAATATAAAATAATATAAAATTTGGATATTCTATTTGTATTCCTTTGTCTAATTAAAAATAATTTTACAAAACAATCCCATAATCCTAAATTATGTGTTTTTATTATCTGTGAAGACTTGATCGTTTTATGCCATATTAGTGGCTCACTTCGACTCTAGAAAAATCAAAAACAAATTTTCCCACGGGATCCGTACATTTTTCCGGGATAAAAAGTAGCCTATATGTGTTATCCTGATGTTCTCGCATGAGCTATATTATTGTAAAGTTTCATTAAAATCCATTCAGTAGTTTTTACGTCAAAGAGTAACAAGCATCTACACATCATCTATACATCAATACATCCTCACAAATTTTCGCATTTATAATATTAGTAGGATTTTTATATTTCATATTGACTTTAAAACCTTTGTTTATACAAAAAAAAGGGTGTTTAAAATTAGCAGAATTAATACCTTGCCACGTAGCCACCATATCAAAGTTCTTATGAGCCACTTCAGAAAACCATTGGACGTACCGGTCATCTGACTTTGAATCTACATCAGGGAAATAATGCTGAAAATAATAATATTATTTATATGTATTCAGCTCTTTTTAACGTCCCACTGCTGGGGGTGGGCATCCCTTCAATACTAGAAGGATCAGGTCATAGTCCACCACGCTGGCCAAGTGCGGGAGGACTGAGCATGTCTTTCGAAAACTTGCTTGGTTTTCTCAAATATACAAATCTATCTATCCAGATTTATTACCTTTTCACGCTAAGCCCATTGCACCGATTTTGATGAAATTTTGTATGGAGATATTTTGAGACCCTGGGAAGAACATAGAATAGTTTTTATCCCAGAAACCATCCTTAGGGATGAAAAGGGGAGTGGAAGTTTGTATGGGGAATCAATCATTTCTCAAGTAAGGGATGTATTTTTTTTATAAATTCAAATTGGAAAAGAGGCAGATATTAGCCGCTCGTTCATTTTCTCTCTTTTTAGAGAGTGATACATTTAAAGACAGTATTACTCAGTCCATTCTCTACGATATTTGGATAAGGATACTTGAATAAATTTACTATTAATTATATTAGCAATAAAACATACCTTAATAACAAAATCCGCCAACATTCTCATAACATCTGGCTCATTTCTCTTGTACAATATCTCGAAGGAACCGAGCCTGTACCAAGCCGGCGCTAGCCGCAGCACGACGGCCGCGCGCTCCTGTCTCGCTCTCCCACTGTATGTCTTGTCCCTCCATACTTTGTGTTCATCGCTTACTTGGAAAAGTAATAAAATAAAGTTAAGCTAGTGGCTTACCCTTGAAAACAAAGGTGGCTTATCCTAGCTCTGCTTGAGAAACCCAAGAAGGAACCGAAATTATTTCCAACTTAATTGATTATTTTTGTAAAATATTTATAAACTAGCAACTCACCCTCGCTTCGTTCGGATTCGTGCCTAGTGACAAACAAAAACAAATCTATCCCACGGGAACCGTACATTTTTCCAGGATAAAAAGTAACCCATGCGCTATT
Source organism: Brenthis daphne (assembly GCA_947093115.1). Lineage (NCBI taxonomy): Eukaryota > Metazoa > Arthropoda > Insecta > Lepidoptera > Nymphalidae > Brenthis > Brenthis daphne. The sequence goes on along the minus strand of OX352471.1, from coordinate 27,875,080 downwards.
CTAGACTATATTCTATATCTAAAATCTGCTTTAGCAGTAAACACTTATTGTATAGACAGTAAAAACTAATAGATAGATATATATGATGCAGATATGTATACATACACGCAAAACCATCTTACCTACCAAAGCACCGGCCCGTGTTGTAGGAATGCCTAAGTGGTGACAGGCTTCACTCGCAATCATTTCTCGTATAGACGAGCGTAGAACTGCGCGACCGTCTCCGAAGCGAGAGTACGGAGTTTCCCCTGAACCTTTCAGCTGGGGTTGCCAGGATTCACCCTTACTGAAAAATTAGGATAATATCATAAATTAAAGTATCTCAATGTGCAGAGTTTTTTTGTTCGAGCTGATCTCAGAAACTACTGTACAGATTTTCTTACAGTTGTCATGAATATAATTTTCATGAAAGAATTATAATTACGTTTTAACTTTTACCATTTAGTATAAATTTCTCAGAGATGAGATATTTTCCTGCAGTAAAATCCTATATGTTGACCCGGATAACCAGCTATCATCATACTAAATTTCATCAAAATCTGTCCAGTGGTTTTCTCGTGATGCATTCTCAGACAGACAGACTAATATTCTCAAAACTATATATTTGCCCTCTGTACCCATAATAATGAAGGTTAGAATACTATATATGTATAGATTTCTGAAAATAAATTACTGGTGCGATGTTTGTGAGTTCACAAATATCATACAGAAGTTAATATTCCAACATAGTTATGTTGGAATATCGTAAGTCATGCAAAATATTATAACAAACAAGTTTATGCACAAACATGCCTACTTGCCTCTTAATAGTCTAGTAATCTTAAAACTCTATTTCAGACAGTAGTACTAAAACAATTATAAATTCTTTAAGTCTCACCTATTAATATATTCACCAAGTATATGCGCTCTTCCATCTCCAAGTTGGTCCGCCCAAAATCCAAATTGATATCCCCCATATCTAGAATATTAGACATAAATAGAAACTGGATTAGGCTTGAATATTTCTAAAAGTTGTCCAAATATGCATTATAAAACTATATAAACTATTAATTTCTCAATAAAATCGAACACCTTACAAGAAAATAATTTTTAAAATTACAGAAAAAATGTATTCATATAGGATTTTAGGCCAAATGTGCAATATCCAGTATTTAAAATAATGCAATGCATAATATTCTATATCAATTAATAAGAAATAACACATTAAAATCTAACTGTATAGGAAAGAGGTTGTAAATCTCTACAACATCTGAGACTAAGAACAACATAAAAATAACTATAACTTTAGTTTATCTACATATTTGTTAAAATAATATATTACCTGTGAGAAACACTCAATCCACCTTTTGGTAAATATTTTCCTGCAACAAAATCAATAAATGTCTCAGATTCTACCACTTTGGGGTCTAAATCTAAAATATCTGTTAATGCTTCTTTTGAAGCACAAACAAGGTGAAGTTTTCCAGTCAGAGGTTCTGTTGGGACCTGTAAATATAAAAAAGAATGATGTAATAATCATTTTATACAAATTCAAAGTTTTAGTATCAGGTAGTGACTTCTTATAAGTATCATAGAGATAATAATTTTAAGTACATGTACACAAATTTACCTTAGAAAACACAGCGTTATTTACAGCAACGGGCACATTATATTCAGGATTTGCATCTATTGGTAACTCTGAGTAATTTGGCGGATCTTTTAACTTCCACTCCTTAAAATCGTTAATTAAATTCGCCATGCTAGATGCCGATAGCGGCGTGTGATCGTGGAGAAGAGTCGTAAATACACTAAATGCACGCTTCATCTATAAACTATCATTTAAATAATGTTTTTGTTATGTATTTTTATATCATGGCTGATTAGAATGCTTAAGTCAACAAATCATTAGTACGCAGTAGTACAGGGATAAACGGTAACAACTCACATATTATATGTAAACAAACTAAAATAAAATATATGTAACGTTAAATATCTTTAATGAAGTCCTTAGTTAGTAACAAACTAATAAATTTAATTATAGATATAAATAACCAATATGTTATTAACCATTACTTTCTGATTTGACACTGACAGATAATAACTTATAAATAATAATCGACATTGAACATCATTGACTTTGAAATTTTAAAGATAATCTCGAAAGGAGGGCGCCACACGTATGGCCTATTTACATTTAGTCTGAGGTTAGCAATTTATTGTGATATCTCTTTTATACCAAATTTTTTTGCTAGTATTGTGTTCGCATTTTACCTGTGCAATGTAATGTACCTAGAAGTTAGACCAGCTGAAGGAATAATTGAGAAGGAGAGGTGCCTCCGGAGGTGGTCCTGACTTGCTGATGGATCAACACACAACCTAAACCGCTGGTCTTAAAAACGAGAAATTTGAAGGACGTATTCCTTATATGGCGTAGGCATCCGTTAAGAAAGGATTTTTTGAAATTCATCCCCTAAGTGGGTAAAATAGAGATTAAAAATTGTATGAAAAAAAAATCATTCATAATGTGAATATTTTTATTGTGAAATAAGGATAAACTGGTAACGCCTAGCTTTCGCCTCTAAAAAGTGAATAGATCGTTATAGGGTAAGGTGTACGCAATTATTAAAGCTCTTCAATAAAATTAAATAAAATATGTATGAATTTCAATGGAGGTTTGTTTGACAAATTACTTTAAGAAAATTGATTTGCCATTAAAAGACACTCTAAGGATACGCAATTTCTTAAGTCCATTTTTTATACTTTTAGTGATTAATTACTGAAATATCAGCCGTTGGGTAATACGTTTATATTATATTAAGTGAATTCATAGTTGCCGTTATTTACATTACTTGTTTACCAAGGTTAGAAAAAATATTTATCCTTGAAAACTTGTGTTAAATTCAAATTAATTTTTGCTGAATAAGAAAATAAAATATCATTCTTTATTATTAGCGCGTATTCTGCACAGATCACGGGGTCTCATCACGAAGAAAAATTAGTTCAAACAAATGTCAATAGAAGATTGTTACATTAATCGATTTCTTATTAAAGTTGTGTTAAATTAACAAAAGATAAAAAAATGATTCATAAAAGGAGTATAGTTGTTTTAAAAATTATTCTAAGTAAAATGAAACGAAACAATGCGCTCGTGAATCAAAGTAGCGTATAGTATTGTATGATCTGTGGTAAAATTTACCACAGATCATACAATACTATACGATTTACCTGATATTATTTAATATGAGCAATCAGTCAAATGGGTTTTAATGTATATTAAAAGATGGCGCTTTTATATTTTATGAATTATTGTTAAACACGGTTAAAATAGTTAAAATGACTGAAACATTTTTATTCAAATGCAGGATGAATTTTACAAATTTTGCCATATGTTACTTTGCACATATTTATGAAATAAAACAGTTTAACTATTTGCAAATCAACGACATCTATAATATATTCAAGCAAATAAAAATAACCTGAAGAATAGCTCGAGTTAGTGCTGACCAATTTCTTTGTATGGGGTAAGACATCTGTACTAGTATAGTATTATGTGATCTATGCTTGTACCAAGTGAGTTTTAAACAATATGGTAGAGTGTAAATAGTTCCTCAAAAATCAGAAATTAAAAGAATCAGTATAAATTAGATCAAAACTGTAAAAATAGTGGAATTTTAAATGAAAACAAATTAATTATTATGTAATTTATTTATTTAAGAAACAATGACATGAGGTGCAGTAGCTAGGTACATTAACTTTTACAATATTTAATTACACTCATCATATACATCAATCACATTTAGAAAATAAAAATGCTTTGTGAAATGCAAAAAAACATTAAAGCTGTACTTTAACAAACAAACATACATACATACATGTAAATCTTCCTAATAAAGATAAAAACAATAAAAAGAGATAAATTACATTAGGTTTTTAAGCCCCTCCAGAATATAACATATAAAATGTTTACCTATCAACTACTTCGTTGAGGTCATACTGCGAATATTTGTCCAGTAGTGTCAAGATGGTTTTACAATAATCCCTTTCTTCCATATAAGTGTCATCCTTCTCGACTAGCATTAGGTGATTTTGTATAATGCCTTTGAAGTTCAACTCGAGATTGTTGCATTGCTCCATGATTTTTGGATCATTACTCGCCAACAGGCTCTGAAGCATGCTCAGTAAGTGCTCAGTGGCCTCATTTTGACCAGCGTGTATTTCCTCTGCAGCAATCTTCACTAAATTTTGCTTGATGAAGAAATCTGAAAATAAATTTCACAATATTACCATTGTATAAATAGTAAAAAGTTTGTATATTTACTTTTTGCATGCGTGTGTCATGTGTGTTGTGACGTGTCTACGCAGTCTGACGCAGACTAGCGATACGCAGCGTCATATGTTTTGATAATAAACAAAGTATATCAAAATGTAAATAATTATTGCTCGCAGTGCTAATGGATGTAAAAATAAGACTATAAAACAAATTACGAAACTTTAATAATTATTCACACTATAATTAATTTTAAAAAAAAAACCGGTTATATTATACCATCCTCCTTTACATCAAGATATGCTTTTAATAAAAAAAATTACCATTAAAATTGTAAGCTTTACTTTCGCAAAAACGACCGAACAAACACTTTATAATAAGAAACTACACAAACTTGTAAACTAGGTCTAGAAGGCAGTTTCAATTAATAAATAATATCTGATTTGGCACTTCTAAAATTCTAATGGTATCAATATGCACATAGCCATAATAAAAACATATTATCAACAGGGATAGACAATCTTGCATAATACCTTTTACATCAGAGTTAGTTGGACACAAATGCTGTACAATAAAAGCAGCCCTTGTTTTAGCCGTCATGTTGGAGCCTTGCAGAGCTTTCATCAGCAACTCCAACCCCTCTAGTTCTATGAACTGTTTGATGGCCGGATCAAAGCCACGGATTATTCCTGTAAATAGCAAAATAATGTTTACATTTGAATTTTATTTATCACTTAGCACGGGTACGTCCATGAGTGATTCTTTAAATTCACATAACTTTTTTATTTATGAGAAAATTGAAATAAAACAAATGTTAAGTATTAAGAAGCTCACCACAATACATTAGTAAAAACCGCATCCAAATCAGTTAAGCCGTTTCTGAGATTAGCACGCACAAACAGACAAAAATTCTAAAAATCATTGTTTTGGGTTCTATTAAGTTAATAAAGTCCACCAATAATAGATTTTTTCAAATAACTTTTATGTATGTCATTATCATTTTTTTTATTTGAAATACATATGGAATACCGATCTATATCTAAAGGACATTATTAAAAAAACAATTTATCGAGAGTTTAACATGTGTTATTCATACACATTGAGATAAAAAATTATATATAATGTATCAAGTAATACTAGTTGTCAAATGAAGGCAAAATATATTCAACAATATGGTCGAGTTACCTGAAATGCCATACAAATATTTTCCAAACAGGTTACTATTTGTATTTAAATCCAATGCAGAATTTGCCAAATGGATTAGGAGACCCAACAGACCACATTCTATAGCTTTGGTTTGGCATGGCGGGTTATTTTGGCATATTGTGCCAATTATGCTGCTGGTTTTTGATCTGACCTCATCATTATCACAGCCAAAGCATACTGGGAAAATAGCAAAGCCGCCAATTTTCTTGAAATCTGTGAATACACACTACAACTACAATCATGTACATATTATTTTTTAATTTACAATGTTTTAAGAATCTTAATATTTTTCATATTATTATATTCTTCCATGATCATCATAGATCAAAAAAGTACTAAACTAACAATCAGCTACACAAAATATCCCCTCTGAATGAGCGCTAATTTAAACATTTGAGCAAGTTTTTTTTTTGTGAAATTAACTTCAATCATTGCATTTAAGGATCAATTTATATTGCTGGATGTTTATTTTAACTGGAATAATTACCTAAACACAACTTGACAGTTTTAAGAGAAGTTTTACATGGTATTGTGTATCTAGTACTTTTTTGATCGATGATGATAATAAATAAAAATGAAAATTTGCATGGTTTGCATGTCCTCAAAGCATTGCAAAACCATTGATCTGATTGTAATGAAACTCTAATGGGTTCTTTTGTATATGCCTACTTTTGTACCAGGCAAAAAACCTTTGGACATTTGTCGTTTATGAGTTCTTAATCCATTCAAGTTTGGGACACACCTTAGTATATAGTGAGAGTAAATAGCTTGTTAAAATAATTTTATAATATTACATTGAATAAATCTTTCACCTTATTAAAAACTAAACTAAAGTACCACATCTTATGATCTTAAAAGAATAAAGAAATAAATATAAGTACCATAAATAAGCTACTATACTTACTATTAACAGGTATTTCAACAAGATTACGACTTAACTTACAGTGAAGGAAAAGATCAAAAGATCAAGAGTGAAAGACCAAGAAAAGATGTGTGAAGTCTGCCAATCCGCCATGGCCAGTGTAGTGGACTATGACCTGTTCTCCCTCGTATTGAAGGGAGGCATAAAAAAGGCCTGAATACAAGAATGCTTACCATTAGCCACGTCTATGTCATCAACATAATCCATGATTTGGTTTAACCTTCCATTAATATTATCTGGAATCTCCTCCCCGCGTTTAATCATGTTCATAACACTAACGTCTTTAAGTAATTTTATAGCATCTTGCAACATTTCAGCAACATCCACTGACATAGCTTTTAGTGCTTCTTCTAAGAATTTCCTCCTCTGTAATATGGCATACATCAAATACTTTTTGATTAGCAAATTTTCCAATAGGTAATATAATATAAATATAAATCTATACATAAATAATAAAATTGTAACCAAGTGGAATCTGTACATTAAATATTTTTTTGGAAAATCTTATTGAAATAGTCATTAATATCAATACAGAAGTTGAATCTATAGTTTTTAGAATGTTTGTCTGTCTGGGAACACATCACAAGAAAACCACCGGACATATTTTGATGAAATTTGGAATGATGATAGCTGGTTATCTGGGTCAAATTATAGGATACTTTTTACTGCAGGAAAATATCTCATCTCTGAGTTTTCAATACTATACGTTAAAATATAACTAGTTAAATATAAATTGTAAATTTGTGAAAAATTCATGAAGAATACAAAATTACTAAACAGACCCAGCAAGAACCTATAAGCAGTTGTTCAATTTGATCCAAGACATTTCAATCTGCATTCCTGAATAAAGTAATTTTTTGCATGTTTTTATTCAAGTGGCACACATACATGACCTATAATTCTACAAGATAAGTGTAAACTGTCATTATCATAAATTATTTAATTAATTTTACATAAATTATTTTTGATAATACTATTTTTTTTGGTTGAACTGTACAATCTATGACATCGATTTAAGGGAGGAGAGAGGGTGGGGAGGAGCGGAGGGGTGAAAGGGACTCCCCTATAAAAGGGAAAACCGCGGAGGCTAGCAGTTTTCGAGATATTTAATTTTTAAAATTTCAATTTTTGAGGTTAAATTATTGTGAAAACAACTTTAGGAATTGCACTTAAGGTTCAATTTACATTGTTTTATATTTCAACTAGAATAACTACCTGAACACAACTGGTGACAATTTTAAGACAACTTTTGCATGTATAAAAATAGGTACCGGAAAAAGTGCCTACGGATTATAAAAAAAGTTCTACAAGTTCTAGTCGTTCTGGCACTCGCCGGCCGCTACCGTGGCACGCTCGCTTCGCTCGCTCGGCTCGTGCGTTGTTTTGACTGTTCTAACCTTTCTTTTTTATTTTTTTTAACGTTGGGAAATGCATTTACGCACGAAGTGTGGGACTCACCGGCGAAGCCACTACTACCCACTAAAACCCAACAAAACCTTCCCCCGTCTTAATGGGGCGTCGCAGGATCGCTTACGCATACAACTACGACGCCCCGACGGCAGGTCTGCCGAAGCAGACCACAACAACCACGGGGTTGCTCCAAGGTCAACTCTGCTATCAGAGAAGTACTAGGAGCAACCCGCATGGTACACCGCCCTCCGAAGAGGGCCACCTCCCACCACCCACCGAAGCGGGCCACCTCCCTGTGCGTTTCTTGGCTTCGCTGTATTGCCGGGCACTACTGAGCCCCCCACCACGACAAGGTGAACGCACGTTGGGGGGGGACTGTTCTAACCTAACCAACCTAGAAAGAAAGGCTTCTGCCAAAAAATAACCTAAACCTATTTTGATAAAGCTTTCCTGCGTGGAAATAAAAAACAATTGCAAATTGCAATTAATACTAAAACTGACATTTCAAATTGGCGTCGCTTTTCATATTTAGCTAATTCTAACATTGACATATCACATACCTAACCAATATACTATGTACCAGTTTATATTTGTTATTACATACAAATAAATTAAGATTTTAACTATTAAATTATGTATTTAACTACAATAATAATTATAATAACTCAGAACATTGAATATTGTAACAAACTTTGTGAAAAACATCGATAAGTGCGTGTATAAATGTGGTAAATTTACATAAAAAGTTGAAACTTGAAAATTTTTTTTGACAAAACTATTTGTTTCCGCGGTCGCAAACTTTATATATAGGCTTCTAATAGAGAGATCTATTAGTGAAAAAAATATGAAGTTTCAACTCTATGTCATAGATTGTACAGTTGAGCCTTTTTTTTTTAATATAAGTTGAGATAACAAACATGAAACAACAAATCTATACCTCTTCATCCATTGGACTTAAATCGGAAGTTCCTGGTGCATCTTCTGATTTAGTAGCTTCCATTGCAAAACGAAGCAATCCCTGCACAGAAAAGAGAGTGTTATACTTTATCATTCCTAAAATGTCTAATTTAGCTAGAAACGGGAAATAATGAAATCACAATCAGTTATTTTAATAAATTAATGTCGCTACAATAATTCAAATACATAACATTTAATTTCAAGTTAGAGCACATGTCGATATAATACTGACCTGGAGATTCCTCGGCTGCCGAGGTTGTTCCGTGGGTGATGCCGGAGCATTGCTGGGCCGAAATGGTGGAATAGCATTAAAAAAATAAGTTTCTTGACTGTTAGAGGACATTTTACAACTCTAAATTAAGGACGTAATAAAAACAGATCGATAGAGCTCGGCGTTTTGATAAAACGCAGTCGCTAATAACTATGTTAGAGACGCGCAGGTGTAACGATGAATAATTCGCTTATGTATTATATAAGTATATATAAAATTGAGTCTCGCAGTACAATATTTTTACAATACTTCGGAAATTTTAGGCAAAATCTATGGAAATATTTACAAATTATGCGCTATGAAACATGACTTTGACAAAATTGACTTCCCAGTATATATCTATACTCTTTGAAATTGACTTTCGAGTTGAACTTGACAAATGAATAATGACAATACACTTCAGTGTTGCAAGCTTTAAAAAAAGGTCTCCATAAATAAATAAAATTATTTCAAACAGACTAGTTGCACTTATGTATTTAAAACTGCCGAAGAACGGTAAAATTATCACCCATTTCTGAATCCTGTACCTGTCTTATATGTCTGGTATAGTCGCATCCTGTATCTGTCATTTATGTGTATGATATGATATAACGCTAGAACTAGAACGTAAATATAATTAGGATAAAAATTTAATGATGGATTTTGAAACTATCCATTCACATTCTCATTAATGTTATAATGTAAAAATTTGCATCACAAAACAATAAGTAGAATACTAAAAATAATAAAAAAATAAAAAAAATCGGACAAATGCGCGTATGATTCGCACATCAAGGGTCCCGTAGCTTTAAACATTTTTTTTGTGATGTAACTACAAATTTACGGTTTTCTGATTTTTCCCTTTTCTTGTGCATATGACATTGCTCTTTGCCAAATTTCATGATTCTAGGTCGTCGGGAAGCTAGGACCTATGTTTTGATTCCGTTGCGAATGCAGCATATCCGGCCGTATCTTTTGATTATGTTGACTTGGAAGTTTGATTTGTTTCATAGCTCTAAGGGATTGCAGACCTGAATACCTATTTAACATTAGTTTCAAATATGATATCTCCATGCGTTCCTGAGGAAAATGATCTTGACAAACGGACAGACTGAAGGATGACGAAGTGATCCTATATGAATTCCTTTTTTTCGTTTTGAGGTACGGAATCCTAAAATTTAATCATAGATGTAATTAGTTATTTCTTTATGAAACTCGTTAAAAGTTAGGATTAAAAATCTTTGTGTGTTGCAAGCACAGTTTAAAACGAATGGGTTAATAAAATATTGGTTTTATCTCGTTTATGGACTCTTGTTTAGCTTGAATGCATGTGTTTAAATATTATAACCCTAATTTTGTATACTCTTTAGAACTCTGTAAAACCTGTATCTTAAGTAACCAAGTAACTCCTCGTTCTGACCTCTCTTAAGTTCAATATATATCTAACTAGAACAACCTGTGGCTTCGCTCACGTTCAAACTTCCGATATAAACATCAGTTTTACAGTAATGTATGGAAATTTTCCCGATTTGTTGACACTATGATAACGGCTCCGATCCCTTAGACATTAGTGTGATGATATATAGCTTATAGCCTTCCTCAATAAACGGGCTTTCTAATACAAAAAGAATTTATCAAATCGGATTAGTTGTTACTGAGATTAGCGCGTTCAAACAGACAAATAAACAAACACAAACTCTGTCTCTTTATAATATTAGTATAGATATTTGACGACATTATATATCTAATTGTTTTATTAATTGTATAAAAGAATACTAACATTTTTTTAATTAAATAATACCTATTTTTATAATAATTATTAGATGTTATGCATCGTATTTCATTTGTTCAGTAACTTTTTGCAATATACATACATACTCGTACATATTTGGGGTGGGCATAAATTATCCTTAAGTCTAACACTGTCTCTACGCAGTTAAAGACGAAAAGACGAACATACATGCTTTCGTATTAATATTATAATTTTATATTAGCTCGTACATAATACCATTTTTTTTTAATTTGTTAGACCGAAACCTTAGTGACTTCTTCATTTTATTCCAATAAAGATGCTACATGACTCTAACACCACGCTTTGTCCGACTTGTATATAATTATTCTGTAAGAAGATCACAGCTTGATATGAAATATGTAAACAGGATCCCAGAGATCGTTTATATCGTATACTGCTATTGCTAGTTTTAAAAGAATAAAACGTTAGTGTACAATGTACATCCAATAGTATCTAATAAAACATGATTTTAATGAATAAACTATTTTCTTTTTATTTGTTTTTTTTTTTTGTTTCCGACGCTTCGAATGCTTTACAGCTATGGGTTTCTCCCGTGACCATGATTGCTGGACCGAAAATCAAAATAAATCTGCGAAAAAACAAAAGACATTTTAAATAAAATATTTAAAATCTACACTATTATTGTAAAGAGGAGAGATTTGTATTTTTGTATGTTTGTAACGAATGAACTCAAAAACTACAGAACCGATTTAGATGAAATTTGATAAGAAGATAATTTGAGACCCCGGGAAGTACATAGTATATTTTTTATTCCGGAAATCATTCCATAAGGGGATGGGAAAATGAGGATGAAAGTTTGTATGGAGAATCAATCTAGTGTCAAATATTCGCATAAATCTAAGAAAGTATAAACCAAACCATAGAGATTATTTGATAAGGCTAATTATTACGACGGCTAAGCAATTTCACTAATAAATAAGTGTTGTAATTTATATTTTTTATTAAAATAAACAGATCTGTAGTAGGTACTGTAGAGATCCTTGAGCCATTTCTTTACAGGACGGAGGGAGAAGTACGGACCTTCGTCTAAGCGCATAATATAATAAAACTATCATGAATTACTAAATAAGGATGCTGAGAAGCTTACAAAAAAATGATATTTTGATCAAAGTAGATTTTTTAAAACAGAATAATATTCTATTATGCATATTATGCTGTGTCATTTATAATAGCTATCCTGCATCCTAGTCGATTTGCCTTTAATTCCATACATTTTTATATACAGGGTCATCTTTAATTAACTGAAAACTTTTTGGGAATATACTATTTAAATCATAACAACATCTGTTGCAAGAAAAAATAATATTTCTAAAATTTTTATTTTCATACAAAAATAAAAATATTTTTATTGTACCTTCTAAACGATAAAGTTCTAGCATCTGGCCAAGTTTAAATGAGTAAGGGCCACTTCCTACACCCCTCCACTCCTCCCCCTCCACCGGTCACGCGCTTTCTTTTGCTAATTGCTGGACTATTACCGTTTAGAAGGAGCAATAAAAATACTTTTATTTTTGTAAAATTTAAGAAATATTAATTATTTTTCTAACAGATGTTGTTGTTATGATGTAAACAGTATGTCCCCAAAGGTTTTCAGTAAATTAAAAATGAGACTGTATAAACTATCTATCTACCTAATCACCTAATGTTATTAGCAATGATAGATTTAACCGCCCCTTCTATATATAAAATCTCATTACCAAACTGAACTCCATGTTATTTATTTCATGTAATACAATAACAACTAAATCCCGTACTTGAATATTAAGATCTTTACAATTTATCTCATGATAAATGATAGCTTATCAGAGGCACTCACTCCAGCCTTCAATATGTTTTCATTTTGACATCGTGAAATACGTTTAGTTTTAGTTATTCTTGAATCTACCATTTCATTGTAAAACTTAATAAAATATAAGTTTTTATATAAATAAGTTTGTTGTATAGACATTTGGAAAACAACGAATTAGTGAGTATTATTTATTTGATAATTATTTTAATTATACGTAGCTTATAATAGTGAGGGCCGTCTGACTTAATTATAACTTATAATATTACAAAAGTCATTAGTTCGATTCCTGTGCGGAGCAATTTTTGTAAATTGTGTACCTTCAGACATAAAATAACTAATTGCGGTAAATTAGTATCTCATTGTAGTCGTATAGGTAGATTTTGTAGTGCATGCGTAAGGGATGCTAGATCTTAGGGTTCCGTTGTAGAATTTAGTCAGCAGACAGCAGATGTCTCACAATACTGTGGTCTATAAGGAACACGCTGGAAGACCTCCCCAGCGTGATCAAATGACTCTATTCAAATTCAAATTTAAATTTTAACGTTAGGAAATGCACATACCATCTGCATTCCGGTGGCAATGTAGGACTCACTGCCAAAACCAATACTACCCACTAAAACCCAACAAAATCTCCTCCGTCTAAATGAGACATCGCAGGATCGCTTACGCACTCAACGGCAGGCTTGCCGAAACAGATCACAACAACCATGGGGTTTCTCCAACGGTCCACTCTGCTATCAGAGAAGTACCAGGAGCAACCCGCATGGCACGCCATTCTCCGAGATGAACCGCCTCCCAGCGCGCTTCTTGGCTGTGCTCCCGACCGGATTTCCGGGCCGGCCCATATTCCATGTATGCCTCATGCTTTATTAATACAAGCGATTTATCCTCGGTTCATTCGGGTGCCTCTCTAGGTACGTTATAAATAGATAAAAATAGTTATTGTGGGCGTATCTTAGGATAAAAACATATCGTGGATACACTATTGTTGACTTTTTAGTAAGCCTTTAGAAGATCTACAATTTTCTAGTATTGTTTTTATGTACTATAATATATCTTTACATATAATAAAATTGTAACTAAGCCGAATCTGTACATTAAATATTTTTTGGAAAATCTTATTGAAATAGACATTATTATCGATACAGAGGCCGAATCTATAGTCCTTAAAGTTTTTGTCTGTCTGTCTGTTACCGCATCACAGAAAAACCACTGGAGGGATTTTGATGAAATTTGGTATGGTGATAGCAGGTTATCCCGGTCAACATACCTATGGGATACTTTTTACCGCGGGAAAATTTCTCATTTCTGATAAAAAATACAAAAATTGCAATGTAAGAGTATACTAATATGTAAAACCTAAGAATTTGATTTTTGGTCATTTGAACGCGGGTGGAGCCGCGGGCAATGCTAATAATATATAAAAGTTCAGCTGTACCCAAGCGTACGAAAACAGTTTTTGGGTCAAACACCGTCATAGTTCAGCTACTTTGTACAAAATATTTACAAATTATATACACAAACCTTCCACTCTTTTTATTAGTGAAAACCGAATCAAAATCTGTTGCGTGGTCAAGAAGAAGCAAGAACGAAACAGACAGACAGTGAATTCATTATATAAATATATAATTAAAACGAACTAAAGTATAAAAGTTTTTATAATCCATCATGGGTTTCCCCAGCGTAATAAAAAAACGCTAGATTATTTTTATAACGAAGCGTGCGTAAATGACAATATTATTTCCTTATAATTTCCTCGTATAATATGAAAAGAGAACTAAGTGCCATAAAACTAAACATAAAACCAAACGATTATGTTTAAAATAATATCTATATGTATAATATTTAAAAATAGTATCAACTATCTATACAAATAACAATTTGTATCCTGAGTAAAAAGTAAATAAATGCTAATAAATAAAAATAGCTGACGGATTTTATTGTAAAATTTATTATATATTAAGAAAAGCTAATATTATGCTGTCAAGGGGAAGAGGACGTGAAAGTGAATGCTTCAAATAATTCAGTATTATTTTGATTTTTCATATTTTACTCTCAAAAACTGTATATTAATTTATCTAGTAGGTACATAATATATAAAAAATCCCGTATTTTTTAAAGAAAAAACTGGTATGTATGTCAAAATCAAGAAAAGTATCATAAATAGCAAATCACTCTACTTTTTTAACTTTGACATTTATTTTGGCGTATTCCGTGTACATTTGTCTGAGGAAAAGAGGTTTTTGATGTGAAACATCTATTGGCACGCCTTGGCAGTAAAACCGACTCGTGGTGTGACTACATTTTACCGCGGGAGATCATCTAATTCCCACGGGAAAACACGTTATAATACAATCAAAAAAAATATTTATGATCAGAATTACTTGAAACTTAGTATTAATGCTCTACAATCAAATTAAATAAATACGTGTTTTAGCATTTTTCGAAATTCATTCTATAAGCGGGTTAAATAGGGGATGAAAGTATGTATGAAACTACCTTTTTAGAGATTTTTTGCAGTTGTAGCTCGAGCGAAGCCGCGGGTTTGCCAGTTATAAAAAAAAACTTACTATTTAAATTGGCACAAATTTACTTTAACAAGTAAATAAACAATTTGGTTTTTAAAAAGTATATATTATAATATTTTTTTCTTTTTTCTTATACGTCTAAGTAAAAATTCATTTAACCAAAGTAGTAGGAAAGAAATAGTATACCAAAATAAGATACTATCAGATAGCATAATCGCATATATCTTGGTCCTAACCTATGCACCATGTAATATATGGCCTAACGGTTTAATGGCGAATAAATCATAACTTACAGACGATCGACGAAAAGGTATAGAAGATTTATTATCACTTTTAATAACTATTAAATCTTTTAACAATAATAATTTTATTTTTACGAGTAGGTATACTTTAATAGATGTATACTTACTTGTAAAATAGAATTCTAAAAGTCTTCATTTTCTTCGTATTCTTAAGTGATGTGCCGATATGATCTGTGTCATATGCTTTTTTTATTTAAAGGAATAAAATAAATTCTTATTTCATTGTTCGGTTTCTCTTTTTTTTTATTTATTGTTTACTAGCGACACTCGCTCCGCTTGAGTTCGTCCCTAGGTACTTTTTACGGTTAGTGTATATTTCTCAGAGATGAGATATTTTTCCGCAGTATACTTTATCCTGTACGTTGATCCGGATAACCAGCTACCATCATTCCAAATTTCATCAAAATCTGTCCAGTGGATGACCCGTGGTACGTTCCCAGACAGACGGACATACAAAAATTCTAAAAACTAAAGATTCGGGCTCTGTATCGGATAATAATGACTATTTCAATAAGATTTTCCAAAAAATATTTAATGTACAGATTCAACTCAGAATTTTATTATTATATGTAGGTATAGATGTCAATTTCAATTATAAGTTTTACGATAGTAATTAATTAATACAAATAATCCTTCAATGGGATCGAACACTCAACCTTTATTAGATAAAAGTATTAGATACGTACATATGTAATATATGTAAGTTACAATTAATATTGATATTATTTAACAAAAAGTTATAATTTTGATACCTAAAGTTAAAAGTATTATAAATAAAATTACCTACAAATTTTGTGTTTTAGACTGTATAATGTATATATATTATATACGTAACTTCCCCTTAACGTTGCGTACCAAAATAATGCAAGCCTTACCTTTACAATATGTACAATTAGACATAACATGTAACTAATTAAATAAATTAGGAAATTAATGAAGTAAATTCAAGTATTTTATACTGTTGTATTTTTGTATAAATATCTAAATATTAATAAATTATGAAAAAAAATCACATTTTGTATCTATATTTTTCAGAAATGCCGCCTCGTCAAGACATCGTGGTAAGAGTGGAACGGGTCCAGGTGCAGGCCTCCCCACCCCCTCCCCCGCCCCCTGGGAGGTTCCAGCGACCTCCTCACGACCACCCATCCACATACATTAACAGAAACCAAAGGAATACTACGCAGAGAACTACGCAAGCTAATAGTTAGAAAATTATATTAAACTTTATAAGAAAACTGTAGCGGAGTCTTGATTGTACGGTATAAATATAAAAAAAACGATATTTCTAGTACATTGTTCATTTTTATCTGCGCAAAAGGACTCGATCGTTTTTTAAAAATAAATATGTACACAAGACCACTGACGATAGTTGTATAAATATTTTTTTGTAAATTATAATATCTTTAACTTAATAATAATTTAATATAAAATAGTGTAAGTAACTATTATAATAAAAAGTGTTAACAAAAAATATATTTCATGTGAAATTTAATTATGTAAAGCATTAACATTAATGCGATTAAGTTATTTATACTGTTTGCTTTTATGTAATTTAATTATAATAAAATAAAATGATTTGAACTAAAACTTTATTATGTGTTGCACAGTAGATTAAGTAAAATATACCTATAAAATTACGTTGCTTGTAATTTTCGCCTCTGCCTTCTGTAAAAAAAAATATATATAAATCTGTGTTTTTTCATAATGTCAATTTAATATTATTACAGAAAATAATATTTTCGTATATTTCGCGATTTTATTGCTCTATTGACTTCAAAAAAGAAGAGGTTATATAGTTAGCCAACATTTTTTAAGATAAACATATTTAGATTAAAATATATATAGGACTCTATGAATGTTGAATATAAAAATATGTACTAGCGACTTCTTGGTGCGTCGCTTTAAGGTAGTGTATGTAATTTTATGTGTGGATATCATTCAATCCGTTTGGCCGTTTCATTCTGCAACAAACTCAAACTGTTTAGCAATTATAACACTAAAACCCTATGTATATAATCACGACAAAAATAATAATCTATACATACCTATAATAAAATTGTAACTAAGCCGTATCTGTACATTAAATATTTTTTGGAAAATCTTATTAAAATAAACATTATTATCGATACAGAGGCCGAATCTATAGTTTTTGGAATTTTTGTCTGCCTGTCTATGTGTTACCGCATCACGAAAAAACCACTGGAGGGATTTTGATGAAATTTGGTATGATGATAGCTGGTTATCCGGGTCAACATATAGGATACTTTTTACCGTGGGAAAATATCTCATTTCTGAGAAAAATACAAAAACTGCAATGTAAGAGTATACTAATATGTAAAACCCAAGAATTTGGTTTTTGGTCATCTGAACGCGGGCGGAGCCGCGGGCAGTGCTAGTATGCTAAATAAGTTTACTTTTTTTATGTTGGGCCATGAACACACAGCACCATCTATTTCCATGGTAAGATACGAGGCTTGTGTTATGGATACCAGATAGTTGATACACTACACATATTACATATATAACTTTAAATATATACATATTATAAATATAAACACTCATGACTGGAGTACAAACATTCATGCTCATCACGCAAATGAATTTCCAGAACGGGACTCAAACCCGCGACCCCTGGCACCTACAAACTGAGCCAAACATGTCGTCAAATTCATACTTATTCATATTTTAAATATTTGGTTTAGTAAATTCAGGTGACTTATTTTAAATGTAAACAAAATCTATGAATAAACGGTTATAATTCAATTCGGTACGGTCTGCGCTAATTGTTTTGACTTCTAAAACTCACTTTGTCTGTAAATTGATGTCTCGACAGAGAAATTATTAACTGGAACATAAATTTTTAATGGTGTATTTTTCTTTGGGCATTTACAACATTTCCATTTTTGTTTGTAATAAGAATACCGCTTTGCCTTTTTAGATAATGTCTACTAATATCTTGTTTTGAAGTAAATTATATAGTATTTAATTATACTTAGTAAATTTAAATCTTTTTAATTTAAATAACATTAAGAGCTTAGCAAAAAAGTACAACAATGCACAAAAGTTATTTTAAAATTAACTGTTAATTAATTATCTTCTTTATTATTCAGTATTTTATTTCTTGAAATGTAAGTATAATTTTAACAAAGTTAGTATTATCAGAAACTAGCAACTCACCCTGACTTCGCTCGGATTCGTCTCTAGTGAAAAACAGAAACAAATCTATTCCACGGGAACCGTACAATTTAACTTAACTTATGTGCTATTCCAGACTATAGTAATCTATATCTGTGCCAAACATCTATGTCCGTTCAGTAGTTCTGGTGTAATTGAATAAATACCTAAATAAATAATAAATAAATATGTTGGGACAGTAACACACAACACCATCTAGTTTCATGGTAAGCTACAAGGCTTGTGTTATGGATACCAGCACAGAAATCTTAATAAAAATTAAGATTTCTGTGGATACCAGATAGTTGATATACTACACATATATAACTTTAAATACATATTATAAATATAAACACCCATGACTGGAGTACAAACATTCGTGCTTATCACACATATCAATGCCTACAGCGAGACTCGAGCCCGCGACCGCTGGCACAGCAAGTAGGGTCACTACAAACTGAGCCAAACGTGTCGTGAATAACAAACATCCATCGAAACTTTCGCATTTATAATAATATTAATGGGATTAATGTCAACGAAATATTCACGAATAGGTACTACACGAATAAAACATCGGAAAATAATAATATATAAGTAGCTATTATATTATAAGAGTAAAAATATTTTTTCAACCATGTCTTTAAAATTGAAACGATCTTAAAAGTCCGTCGTAAAATGTGGAATAAATTCATCTGAAGTACGAGTACTTAAGGAGGTCCTTTTAGGAAAATAGAAGTTTTCGTGGAAAATTCGAAGTAGCGGTCTTACTGTTATATAATATGTAGGGTAACCTCCAAGTTGCAACCCTACAAAAGTATTTGAACAAGTTACATATTTGAAAAATTCACGAATGCTTCACTGCTTATTTTCTTGCTTTCAACTTTCAACTTTTATATAAAGTTCTCGTCATTTCTGATAAAGTCGAAGTAAAGTGACAGTGACAGTGACATTGACAAGTGGACCATTAGGACCAGAAAAAAAATAGATTGTGTATGTAAATATATACTTTGAATTCTTTTAAAAATAATTGTAATTTATAATTTATTTGTTACTAGCGACCCTCGCGTCACTCAGGCTTGACGACTTGATTACAAACTTAATGCATACTATTATACATATTATAATGTGTACAAACAGACAGCGGATAGCAACTTCTGTAATTTAAAGATACTTAGTAGATTAGAACTCAGTCATGTTTATGGTCTTTCAATTTAGTTTTAGCAGCTTTCATTAGAACTACGAAACTATAGATAGCCGTTTACATGGATGGATATTTATGAAAATATATTCGAAAAATGCTAAAGTGTCGGCGAGACGGAAGCGCTTGAATCATTTATAATCTAGTTACCCAGCGAGGACCACGTTGGTGCGCGGCGCGAAATGTTACTTTCCGAGAAACAGACATTTTTTATGACACTCCATGTTCATATTTCGTAAATATTACCTATTAATTTTAAATATATTCTTATTTTTAATATTTATACTTTTTACCGGTAAGTATGGAAGCCTACATAGGTATAACGAATAAGTAGATAAGTATTTTAGAAAACAAAAAAATACATCCCTTGAGGAATGATTAATTCAACATACAAACCCCATTCAAAAATTCAAAGGTCTCAAACTATCTCCATACCAAATTTCATCTAAATCGGTTCAGCGGATTAAGCGCGAAAATGTAACAGACAGACAGAGTTACTTTCGCATTATAATAGGTTTAGTTTTATTAGTATGAATTTTCGATGTTTTCGTATCTACCGATTTCTCGACAGTTATTATTTTTTTAATATTTTTATACATTCTTTTTTACAATCACGTGTTTTTAAATCGTTATTAATGTTTTTTACAATTTTACTTATTTGAATAATATTGCCTAATTTACAATAATACTTTTAATATCCAAATAGCATTATTATGCAATATAGTTTGGGGATAGATGCATCAATTTTTACGATTTTCAATGGTTTATAAGTAGTAAATTTAAAAATTACAGCACATCTTTGTCCCCAAAACAATTTTCAAATTAATATCCTTAAAATTAACAGAGTATTTCCTAAATGTTATGTCAAAAAGAAGGAAATATTATAAAACCTTAGCAAAGCAAAGAGAAGACGCTTGTTTTAAACATTCAAAATCCTTAAATTACGTACCTATGTCTCTCGCAAGCAAAATTAAGATGTCGCTATATTAAATTCTTAGTAATGCTAATTTGCTACATTTCTGCTAAATTTAAATTTAGTTTAATTATAAAATAATATTTAATATTTATATATTTAAATGATATTAAAATTAGTAAATGTAAGACATTAGTGATAGTACTAGTGTTTTCTAAAATATTTAAGAATTTTAAGAAAAACTATCGTAATCCACATATTAATTTATTTAGTAGGTACTTTTATTTGAAATAACTAAGCTAGCTTTCTTATTTTTTTTATTTAGCTGCAGAATTCAAACTAAAACTTTAAATTGTTTGATATTAGTTTTTAGTATCTATAAAAACGTAGTCTCCAGAGCTGAGTGAAGTGGAAATTAAAATTTTAATTTAAATGGATTCTACTACATTAGGCGCGTTTATTTTTAAATCACAATCTTTAAACCAATATAATAAACTTTTGGTATATTTTAGATATGCCAAAACGTCGACAAAAAAACTATAACTGAGAAATGATATTTTTTTTTTATAAAAAGCAGTCATGAGGACTGCCGAGTGCCGAAAGTGAAAACTTAAAACTATAAGCAAACAGTTGTTACTTTTGGATATTCAAATTTATTGTTTGATTATAAATTAAAACTTGTAAATTAAAACTGTTTACATTTATCTGGTTTTGCATCTATCGGCACTTTGAGTGTAGCGTTAACACGTCACGTGACCATGTCGATGACGACTTACATGAATTTACTTCCCATCCAAACAAACCTGCCTATAGACGTTTACACTTCAAAAAAAAAACAAATATTCTTGTACTAAATATAAAAAAATATTTTAAATATTATTTATTTATTTATTAAGGATCTCCAACAGAAGTACATAAATATACAAAAAATAAAACTCTTTGGATAGTGTTTAACAAGTACCCCCAATTACTGGAGAACACAACGTGCACTAAAAACAGTGTTGATAACATGAATTACTTAAAGTTAATAGGTGCAACTAAATCTGAACAATCAATTAACAAAACCAAAATTAAATATTCTAAAAATAAAATGAAAGAAAGAAAAAAAATGTTTAAAAACATGTTATTATCAACTAAAATCTAAAAGATAATGTAAATAACTAAACAAGATAGCCGCTTGAGTCAGCTAGAACAGAGCACAACGCGAGGCAGGTGTCATTATTCCCTCGTGTAATTGATTGGCAACAAACAGTAAAAATAAACAGCGAGCGGCGGCCATGCGCGGAGCGGCAACGTCGCGGATCGATCGACCTCCGCGCGACGTGAAAGCAACTAAAAAGTTTCCTTTTACCCGCCATTGCCACTAAAACCCGCTTATGAGTGGAAACTCGACCGTTATTTATTCTTAATATACGCTTTTATTGAGTCATTTGCGTTATATGCTACAGTTAAGTTGTAAATTGTTTCCAATATGTTAAAGGTTTGGTTAACTTTAGTTTTTTTCTTTTGAAATAAATATGATCTTGTATACGTCCTAATTTAATCTATACATATAATAAAATTGTAACTAAGTCGAATCTGTACATTAGATATTTTTTGGAGTATCTTATTGAAACAAACATTATAAACATTATTATCGACACAGAGGCCGAATCTATAGTTTTTAGAATTTTTGTCTTTCTGTCTGTCTGTTACCGCATCACAGAAAAACCACTGGAGGGATTTTGATGAAATTTGGTATGGTGATATCTGGTTATCCGGGTCAACATATAGGATACTTTTTACCCCGGGAAATATCTCATTTTGGACAAAAAGTACAAAAGCTGCATTGTAAGAGTATACTAATATGTAAAACCTAAGAATTTGATTTTTGGTCACCTGAACGCGGGTGAAACCGCGAGCTATGCTAGTGTTTATATATAAAAATATAATTAAAATGACACATTTTAGTAAACTCTTCTGCTTATTAAAATATGTATTACGTTAATTATAATTTTAGTACATTAGGATTCAAAGCTTCGCTCCATCGATCTGCAGTGGATTTCCCTTTGAAGACTCTACATCCTAAGTTGTGCATGACCGGGCATAATCCTTCCGATAAAACGAGTAAACCGTACAAATTCTAATAATTAAAAAAAACTATTCCAGGCACTAAAAAGAAAAAATAACTAAACTGGGGTTTTCATTTAGAATAGATACCTAATCAGATATTTTCGAAGTCGGTGTGCTTTAATTTGTATTGGCTGGCCCTTTGAAACAAAAAAATATCCAAATCGGTTCAGGCGTCTTCGAGTAATCGATGGACATATGTACTCCAAAAAAAAAAATACATATGGACGAACATAGAACCTCCTCCTTTTTGGAAGTCGATTAAAAAGTAGGAAAAAAGAGATTAATAAGATATAGTAGCAGTGAATCTAACAATATGGATGTTCAATCTGTACTTAAGCAAAGTAATATATTTTATGTATTTTATCATTCTTTTGGACTTAGCTGTCAGTCTGTTACAATAATACCAAAGTTTTCTATATCAACATCAATATCTATTTTCAGATTCAGTACTTAGTTACATAGTAAATTCAACTGCACACTCGGAGGTCCTGGGTTCGAGTCCCGGGTCGGGCCAAGTTTAGTTATTGAGTCTTTCTGTATAGTAAGTCTCAGTAACAGCCCGGAGTTGGGAAGTTGGCGGTGTTTCACCCCCGTGCCTCGGAGAGCACGTAAAGCCGTCGGTCCTGCGCCTTAACTCTCACCGGTCGTGTCTGGTACTCGTCCCACCGGAGTATGAGAGTGCCAGGAATAGAGACTGCACGTTGTGTCTGCGCGTACACTTATGCACTATAATATCTCCTGCGCAGTTGGCTAGTCTCAATGAGATTGACCGCCGTGGCTGAAATCGGCCAGGAGAACATCATACTTTCTACTGCGGAAAAATATCTCATCTCTGAGAAATCTATACTAAACGTGAAAAGTACCTAGGGACAAACCCGGGCGGAACGAGGGTGAGTCTCTAGTTATTATTAAAAACACTTAAACAAAATATTTGTTGTGACCGTAGCCTTAATTATAAATATTATCTTTATAATTATTATAATAGCCTAGCGTTCTGCATGAACGTGCTGATTTATTAATGTTGACATTTTTAATGGCGTATGCCATATAGTGTAGGTTGAACTGTAAATATATTATGAGTACTACGTTATATAATTATGGGACAATTTTTCACAATACCATCTAGTTCCATGGTAAGCTACAAGGCCTGTGTTATGGATATCAGATAGTTGATACATTACACATATATAACTTTAAATAAATACATATTATAAATATAAACATCCATGACTGGAGTACAAACATTCGTACTTATCACACAAATGAATTCCCCCAACGGGACTTGAACCCGCGACCGCTAGCACAGCAAGCAGGGTCACTAGAAACTGAGTCAAACGTGTCGTTAATTATAGGTTAATGTTAATGTTATAGAATTATGTTAAATCACATTTAATTTATGTAAATTTATAGCGTAAAAAATTGTTTACTTGCTCGCCATCCGCTCGTGTGGTACATACATTATTTAAAAAAGATTTTGTTGCAACAGATATAGTTTTTTTTTTAATAAAAATTTTTTTTATACTAGAAATATTATTTATTAAATACAATAAAGAATAAAATTATATTTAGAGCATAATGTTTCATATTTCAATGTCATATTTAATTTTTATCAACACTTAGACAGTCTACAACACGTTAGTTTAGCAAATATCAAATTGAATAGTGCAGATTGCAGTTAGACTTGCGTGTAATTTCTTGCAACATTGTAATAGTTTGTTGGTTTCGATAAATTGCAACTTGATTATTTCTTGGTTTTCATTATTTTTCATAGAATAATAGACATTTGAATTTATAATTAGATAGTTATATCTACACACACATATATATATATATATATATATATATATATATATATATATATATATATATATATATATATTTTTTTTTTTGAACAATTATTATACATATTTTTTGAATAATTTAGAATAATTGCCTCGTATTTTATTTACTGTGTTAATTTAAGGTAATATTTTTTTTATTTCTTCGATAATATAAGTTTCATTTTTTCACACATTTACCACCATCACCATTGCTTTTTTATTATTATTATTTTAATTTTAGGTAATATAATATGGTGTTTTTTTATATCTTATATAAAAGATTTATTATAGTACTAGCGGCTCACCCTCGCTTCGCTCGGGTTCGTCGCTAGGTACGTTTTAAATAGATATAAAAAGAAAAAATCTTTCTTTCTCACATTTTAATTATATGTTTTAATACTTACCTATTCCGGACTAAGAGAAATCCAAAAATTAAAATATCATAAAAATTGGAACGCGGTCGAACGGGATAAAAAGTATCCTATGTCCTTCTCCTGGCTCTAAACTACCTCCCTGCCAATTTTCAGCTAAATCGGTTCAGCCGTTCTTGAGTTATAAGCGAAGTAACTAACACGACTTTCTTTTATATATATAGACTAGCGGCTCACCCTCGCTTCGCTCGGGTTCGTCGCTAGGTACGTTTTAAATAGATATAAAAAGAAAAAATCTTTCTTTCTCACATTTTAATTATATGTTTTAATACTTACCTATTCCGGACTAAGAGAAATCCAAAAATTAAAATATCATAAAAATTGGAACGCGGTCGAACGGGATAAAAAGTATCCTATGTCCTTCTCCTGGCTCTAAACTACCTCCCTGCCAATTTTCAGCTAAATCGGTTCAGCCGTTCTTGAGTTATAAGCGAAGTAACTAACACGACTTTCTTTTATATATATAGATAATATTATTTTTCTGATGACTATTATATACTGTAAAAGATTTTATCCAAATTTGATTTTTATTGCGAAAATGTCTAAATCTTAACCTAGAAATTACCAACTCACTAGTTTCCTAAATATATTAATTTGTAATTAAATCAATATTACTTATAATTACTAAATAAATCTCCAGTATCAAGACGACTTGTCCTTGTCGGGTCGCTGGCATACTTTATAATCCCAGGCTTACCCACGATGTATAGCTCCGGGTACAATAATCCAAACCTTAATTACATTTCTACTTAGACATATTGATTAAATAATCTTTAGATATATAAAAATCTATAGGAATTTTAATTCTGAAGCTTATCGTTTCTTATTACTGTTTTTATTCTATATATATGAAAGTTTTATCTTATTTTGAAGTAGGTACTTTCTTTTGTGGGATATGAGCTTAATTTATAATGAAGAAAAATTGGACCCAGTTATGCAAAACACAGCCATGTGCGTAAAAGTACCAACAGAGTTATAAGCATTTTTCTGTCGATAGTTGCACTTGGGGTTATGTTTTGTTTTTCTGGTTATTTTAAAATTGAACAGTATTTATATAAGTATTGTTTATTTTTTATAATTATTTTATTTTTATATAATAAAATGCTTATAACTCTGTTGGTACTTTTACGCACATGGCTGTTTTTTGCATAACTCGGTCCAAGTATAATGTGAAGTAAACCAAGTAAGCATATTACATTAAATAGTCTTTCCTTCATCTAAATTAACATCTTTTCAGTCTAGATTTAAGTTATCAAGTCTGCAATATATTAGTATACTAGCGCTTCACCCTCGCTTCGATTCGCTAGACAAAAACAAATCTTACAGGAATCATACATTTTTGCGGAATGAAAAATAACCTATGTGCTATTCCAGACTATAATCTATCTCTGTGCCAAATTTCATCCAGATTTGTTCAGCCGTTCTGGCGTAAAAAAGTAACAAACATCCAAACACCCATCCATCCTCAAAAGCTTTCACATTTATAATATTTGTATGGATTAAATATTTCTTCTTAAGTAGTCTCCCTTAAACAATACATCTATACTAATATTATAAAGAGGTAAAGTTTGTGAGATTGTGAGTTTGTGACGTTGTAGGGGGTAATCTCTGGATCTTCTGAACCGATTTAGATGAAATTTGGTAAGAAGATAATTTGAGATACTGGAAAGGACATAGGATACTTTTTATCCCTTAAAGGGGTGAAAATGGGGATGAGTTTGTATGGGGAATCAAGCTAGGGACGAACACGAGCGAAGCGAGGGTGAGTCGCTAGTTATTCGTATTAGAAGGTTAAAGATAAAAGTTATAAATTTTTAAAGTTAAAAATATAAAAGAGAAAAAAAAGAAAAAGTAAAAAATACAAGTGTACAAAAAAAACAATATTTGTTGTGAACTAAATTCACTCACAGCAAAACTTTCACAGGAAAGTATAAAAATCCCGTACCGTTGTTTATTTTTCTGAAACGTAGCGACGTCGAGTTCGCATTTCGAGTAATGCGACGTTGCCGTCCCGCGCGCGGCTAACGGCCACGAGAACCCACCGCAGAGCCGACTGCCAATAAACAGATTCTCTTAGCATTTTCGTATTGCTATACAGTATACATACACTAAGTATATAATAATAAATGTAATATGTCCATACTATAATTATGATAAAAAATAAATAAATTCAAAATATAAATTATATTTTTTGTGACGTAGAAAATTATATTAAAACTTACGATACGTTTTTACGTTTTTTTTCGAGCTCCCGATGTTATGACATTAATGCAAACATATAGAGGAGTAGCTGGAAAAATAATATTATAAACATGTTACATGGTAAATATCGCATTTTTCGTCATTAATTTATAATTTTATTGACCATGAAAGCTCAAAAACTTACCTACATAATATGTCACATTAATAAAATATTTTTTTACATTTTCTATGTACATTGTTTGTATATTTTTGTACTAAAAGTATTGTCAAAAAATGAATTGCACTAATACTTTCATAGATTTACACGATTCTTTGACATTTTAAGTGAAAACTGGAAACACTCTCCCTGTCATGTGAGCATGATTTCTGTAAAGCATTCGAAACTTCGGGAACCAAAAAACAAAATAAATCTGCGAAATAATCCAAAAAGATAGTTTTGTTTGAACTACACTAACAACCTAGTATTAATATTATAATATTAGATAAAATGAGGAAACTTTCGAGTAAGATTGATATTGGTTGACGATACCGATATCAATCTTACTCGAAAGTAAATTTTAGGCTTGCTTAATATTTGTAACATAAAATATAATTAAATCCAATAAAACTATTTTTTATCGTTATTTTGACCTGTTACAGGTACCTTAGTTACTCTGTTGGTGGATCCTAGAGGAAAAAATATAACAGTTAAAAATATATTATTTGAATAATATGAGTAATATAAAATATTAATAGACGCACAAATGAATTTATTGAATTTTATATATTTATAGTAAATAAATCGAGGCTTCGATCCATTTATTTTTAAATACTGTTATTGCCAAGACTAGTAATGCTTGAGCTAAAAGCCTTACATCGCTATCAACAATCAACTTAATCAAAAGTAAATTAAAAAAAAAAACAGATTAAACGTAATCTGCAGTGAAACTATAATTTGTAATATTTCCGAAACTGAGAGCTCAAACAATATGGGTGTAATGGTTGACTTCCCTAACGATATTTTGATGATCCTTTCCAAATCTGCTTACGAATTGAAATAAAACATTGTTTTTAAATCGATTTCGTCATTTGCATTACGTAAGCAATCCTAAGTGCTTAGATTTTTTGAATTATAACTTAAGATTAATTATATTATTAGATTTTGCAATATTGTATCTTTTTATCGTCCTATCATCGATGTTGATAATAATTATAATTAATAAATTTTAAAAATCTAAGATCCGAATTGTAAATAAGACGGAATGTATTGAAAATACTAGTAAGTAAATATTGCTTTTAGTTACCCGACTACGTTAAAGCAAAAGGAGGGTTATGATTTCGACCGCCATGTATGTATGTATTATATATTTTTACCTGTTCTTTCTTAACTTCTAAACGATTTAAAAGAACAACCGTAACAAAATAATACATTCTAATAGTAGTAAGCGGTCGAAGCGAGTTAGAGCAAGGTGGCATATGAGTTGACCACGAATAATACTTTAAAATATATTACGTGTAAGTAGTTTATTTAATAGACGACAAATATCGAATAGTTTGTACATAATAATTTTAGATGAGAGTATTTTATTGTTTTATACTTTTTAGAACGTTATTTTTCAGTAGTGGGAGTTAAAAAAACATTATTAAGCTGATTATGAAAAAAAAACGTCTTTCCAATTTTAAGATTTCTGTTGGAAATTATGTTAAGTACTTAATTCAGTTAATATTTTATTTGATAATTACTTCAATCAATAAACTTAAATAATTAATCTATAAATTGACTTCAGTGGATGGTCTACTGAGAAAATACTAAACTGGATTGATTGAGAAAATCTACAATATACGCAGATCATCTACTAATTTTCTACCAAGTAGTGTATACTTAACCCTTGTAGATTTTCAATGTGGATTTCCGCCGCAACGTGGTATAATGGCTAAAGGCCATAATAATTAAGATAACAAAATAGCTACGGCAGCTTAATAAATAAGTAAATATAGGGAAGCTTGAGTAGTACATTTTCTGGATTCTAGAATAAATTTGTTTTAATTAAACAATAGGCTGTAATAGGATGTAGCGGTTTAATGTCTTAAGACTCAGGATGTTACGCGTAATTTATTAGACATGGCAACACTGAATAAAAGGTGCTAAATTAAATGTAATGTTCATTTTACTGATCAATATCTGCTGCTGTCATAAATTAATTTTTAAAACGGGCCGTTCTATACATCTGCAATTAATAAATAATATTATAATTTAACGGTTAGAGAGCAAGAGAACTGTAGACGAGGGCGCACATGGCAATTATTTATATAAGTACTTATGTCATAATATTTTTTTAATGTTAAATTATTTAATTTTTATCATAAAAGGTAATCAGAATTCACTTTATAATTTTTGTATAAATAAAAATTGTAAAATGTATGAGCTGTAAAGATAAATTAACTTAATTTCATAGTTGTATAAATAAATAAATAATTACTTTATATTTTAAAAGCAAAAAAGTACGATCACAATGCTGTATTTCATTAAAAAGTTAAACGCACTTAATAACCATATAGCAACTTCGAACGACCCTTCACGACTACAAAGTTTCAAAGTCGAGATACACAATGTGTTTACATTTTAAAGTAAACGTATAATAAGCCATGGAAAGTTAAACTCGGAGTGCATATTCTTAGAAAATATTTTATGACAAACACTTTTAAAACGCTTGACAAGACAAAGCATAGAGCAAAGTTGGTTTTCATCTCGTATTTGGCAAGAGGCTCTAGGCAAAGAAAATAGAAGCAAAATACAGGCTCACGAAATGGTTTATAAACAATGTAAAACATATAAGCATTTAACTTTATATGTAGACTAGCATTACCCGCGGCTTCGCCCGCGTTCTGATGACCAAAAACCAAATTTTTAGGTTATTAAGGTATACTCTTACATTGCAGTTTTTGTATATTTCTCAGTAATGAGACGTTTTCTTGTAGTAAAAAGTATCCTATATGCTGACACGGATAACCAGCTATCATCATACCAAATTTCATCAAAATCTGTCCAGTGGTTTTCTCGTGATGCGGTAACAGACAGACAGACAGACAAAAATTCTAAAAACTATAGATTCGGACTCTGTATTGATAATAACGTCTATTTCAATTAGATTTTCCAAAAAATATTTAATGTACAGATTCGACTTAGTTACAATTTTATTATATGTATAGATAAGTGCTTATTGCGGATGACACGGCATGTCTATTTTCTATTTATTTCGTCTTCAGACGAACTTTGTAAAATGTTTCATACATTGTTGAAGTTTAAAGTAAGTATATACTAAATAGGTCACATGTCACTACTGACAATATATTTGATTATTTAAATAAATAAAAGATTTTTTTTATTAATTTAAAAATATAATAATAATAGCTAATGATAGTGTTTTAATGTTTTTTTTATTATATATAAGATTCAATTTTATCTCTTCGTGTTTTTCGATACTCAACCTTGATAAATGAATATGTAAATAATAATAAGTTTTAAAAATTTGGAAAGTTACATCACCAGTTTAAAAGATACTTTATTTTGTAACGAATACAGTTTTAGATTAGATTGTATGAATTTTTAACGATTCAACATCACTTTAACAGTAATTATCTGACGATTTATTAAAAAAAAAACCCTGAAAATTGGCTTACAACGTACCTATATCTATAAATATAATAAAATCGTAACTAAGCCGAATCTGTACATAAAATATTTTTTGGAAAATCTTCTTGAAGTAGACATTATTATCGTTACAGAGGCCGTATCTATAGTTTTTAGAATTTTTGTCTGTCTGTCTGTTACCGCATCACAGAAAAACCACTGGAGGGATTTTAATGAAATTCAGTATGGTGATAGCTAATTATCCTGGTCAACATATAGGGTACTTTTTACCCCGGGAAAATGTCTCATTTCTGAGAAAAAATACAAAAACCGCAGTGTAAGAGTATACTAATATATAAAACCTAAGAATTTGCTTTTTGGTCATATAAACCTCTACTTTGTCAAATCGGCTAAAAATAATAAAAAGGTATTCGTGTACCAAATTTTGTAACTTAAGAAAGAACTCGCGAAGCTGACGTAATGAAGAAATGAGACACTTCCTGCCACCCACCGCGGGCTCAATTGTCGACTATACAAATATACTGCGAAAATAGCTCAGCAAAATATTGCACTCATGTCTTTCACCTGGCTTTACTCTATAATAATATCAAAATAGTATTTTGTTTTTGCAATCATTTTATCCATATTAGTGTTATAGATGTAAAAGTTTGTCTGTTTGTCTGTCTGTTACTGTTTCATGCCTTCACTGCTGAACAGATTTCGATGAAATTTAGTTAGGGAATAGATTGTTTTTGACGCTTACCACGCTGAGCCGCGGTTAAGTGAATAAATAGTAGCTATAATTATTATGTTAAACGTGTCTTTTTTTCACAAAAAATATATGATAAGTTATATGTTAACATAATAAGCCGATGTTTCTTTTAATGGTCGAGAACTATACATAGTGTACGGTGTGAGATAAATAAAACAATCGTATGGTCGAATAATAATAATTAATAATCTATATTTCATAAATTAGCGAATATAAAGGAGGAATACAATATAGAGTAATATAATAAAGAGTAGATAACATAGAGTAATAATATTTAGCCATACATTACAATAATGAAACTAAAACCATAGATAAAACCGTAAGTATTAACTAGTCAAAATAATTGATATATACTCATCAAAATAAAAGAAGCCATTTATGAGTACTGAAAATAACACCGGCTCTGAAGGACGTTGAAAGCATCGATATCAAATTTGATTTTAACGAGTTATATTTTTATTTGAAATATAGCAAAAGTGAAAAATGTTTGTGCAATGAAATATTTATATCTCTTAGACTCTATGCCCGTGCCTATAATGCAGTTCATACCTACTCCTCCCAAATTTCATCAAAACCGGTTCAGTAATTCAAGACCTGTCATAACCATTTCCCTGTCCCATGAGTCATATATGAACATTTCGACTACGAGTATGTCTATTTTGCGGACAGTTAAGTTGTTAATACTGTCATTTTTGTCTCATATCGTATTAAATAAGATCTACCAACATTTTTTGTGTATTTTCACTACATGTAAGCACTCATCTATAAACAAAAAACCAGTTAAAATAAATAAAAGCGCTAAAGTGTACTTTAGCCAAAATCAACCAAAAATTGACATTCTAAATAAAAAAACTAAAACTTTCTATTTAAATTCCCATCCACTTTTAAAATCGCATCCATACATCCAACTAGAATAGAGCTGTTAACCTGAAAACTGAAATGCGCCAGTTCTTCTATACGCTCGTATGTACTTTGTATGTTGAACAATATTCTACTTACTTTATTATGCGTTTTTTAACTGAAGTTTTTAATTTTTTTTTATATATATAATAAAATCAAGTATACCGGGTTCGAGCCCCGGTTTCTCACCTCAGAATTTTCATCAAATCTTCAATCATCAAATTCTAAACTTCACAGGGTCTCAAACTAACTTCATACCAAATTTCATCTAAATCGGTTCAGCGAATGTTTAGTTTTTCCAATACAAACAAACATACAAAAAAAACTATTTTTTTTCTTTATAATATTAGTACAGACATATATATGTAAGCCCTATTTTATTATATATTCGCCATAAACTGTCAGTATATAGCCACGGGCTCTAAACGAACTCTATTCATGCAGGTAAATACGATTTCATGCCTCGTTCTAAAGGGCGAGTGTAAATTAGGAAACCAACAGTTCTAAACACTGTCAACTGGTTTTGCTGACGACTCGACCGACACGAAACAAAATTGTGACTTGAAAATATTGAAGGAAATAATATCTTATTTAAAATTTTAAAGAATATCTAAAAATTGTGTCTTACTGAGCTGTCGTCAAGTCAATGTGATAATACGTATAATAGTACTTTTTTTAAAGTTGGGAAATGCATTTACGTATACCACGTCCAAACACACTACGCACTAAAATCAACGAAACCACCCCCGTCACTTACGCACTCAATCACGACGCTCTAGCGACCGGCCTGCCGAAGCAGACTACAACGACCATGGAGTCGCTCCTACAGTCGACCCTGTGTAACAAGAAGACGTAGTAGGAGTAACCTGCATGGTCCACCACCCATCGAGGTGGACCACCTCCCAGCGGCTTGGCATTCTCTTGACTTCACACGCGACTGGATTGCCGGACGCTGATGAGACCCCCACCACAACAACGTGAACACATATCGGAAGAAATATATAAAAATACTTAAGTAATCTAAATTACCATTTTAAAATAATGAAATAATTTAAATTAACTGATATGTTATCTAAATTGCATAAACAATAAGTATATTTTAAGATTAAGCCGCTTTTACATTGCTTTAATGTACAAGTAACTGTACATGTCTAAAGGCGGCTCTGTCGTGTTGTTTGCGCAACCTGAGTGTTAC
Organism: Brenthis daphne; assembly: GCA_947093115.1. Taxonomy (NCBI): domain Eukaryota; kingdom Metazoa; phylum Arthropoda; class Insecta; order Lepidoptera; family Nymphalidae; genus Brenthis; species Brenthis daphne. The sequence continues at coordinate 27,841,327 of OX352471.1, read as the reverse complement.
GACCTTCATGAAAGCCTAATTATTATCACTCGCTTCAATCCAATTTTGTGAATCATCCTTGATTTGGCAAACATGTGTGTTTTGTTATCATATATAATTAGAGTAAATTGGTCAAATTATAGAGTGTATTTATTTATTTTTCTATCGTTCAATTCAAACTTTTTAACTTCTCACTGCTGGAATCAGACTAAAGTCCACCACGCTGGCCAAAAGCGTGTTGGTGGACTTCACTTTCGAAAATAGGTTCTCTCAAACACAACTACGGGAAAGGAGCTGCGGGGAAACATAAGTATTTCTACTTTCATATACTAATTACGATGAAACTATGAATGGTATATTTTCTTAAAGAAAACTCTGCGTTCTTATAATCTATCTAATATATTTAAACGAGCAATTTTTGTATATATATTTATATATAAATATATATACAAAAAATATATCTATACTAATATTATAAAGAGGTAAAGTTTGTGATCTTGTGAGTTTGTGAGTTTGTGACGTTGTAGGGGGTAATCTCTGGATCTACTGAACCGATTTTCAAAATTCTTTTACCAATAGAAAGCCACGTTCTTTCTGAGTGTCATAGGCTATATATTAACCCGAAAAATGAAAAGGCTTTTACGTGGTAGTCGGATTTGCAAAGTAAGTCGGAGAAAAAACGGTCGACCGAAAACGTTTCTTACGAACGTTGCCTTAACGATGAGAGATATATAATTATGTTCTAGAGAAAAGTTGTAGAGCTTAATAATGCCTACAAAAAAGTCAGCGACAGCATATGTCTAACTTTTATATTTAAGTCACAAAAAGTAGTTTTTTATATTAACAAAATTATTTAAATCGGTAGGCCATGTTTATTGGTCATATTATCAACAATTATGAATTCTTATCAAAATAAGTAAATTTATCGTCTAAAATGTTTAAAATAAAAGACTTTTCCCTTTTACTGCATATAATTTGGACAAATGGTTAAAGAGATAATACAACATATTCGTAGGTATGGACGAACCCGAGCGAGCTGTTTGTCTGTTTTTCTCTTTGTACGGGCTAATCTCCGGATCTATTAGACCTATTTAAATTAAATTTTGCATGGTGGTACCTTATATCCCCGGGCAACATCTTAGATACTTTTCATCCCGAAAAATGAAAGAGTTCCCGTGGGATAGTTAAAAAACTATAAAAACTTATACAGCTTAGTACACAAAAACTACTGATTGGATTTTAATGAAACTTTACAATAATATAGTTCATACATGACAAAAACAAATCAGCTACTTTTCATCCCGGAAAATGAAAGAGTTTCCGTGGGATAGTCAAAAAACTATAGTAACTTATACAGCTTAGTACACAAAAAGTACTGATTGGATTTTGATGAAACTTTACAATAATATAATTCATACATCAGAATAACAAATAGGTTCCTTTTTATCGTTCTCTCAGACATGCAGGTTTCCTCACGATGTTTTACTTCACTGTTAAGACAAGTGGTAATTGTGTTAGAAATGATTCGCACATGAAAATATCAGAGGTGCGAGACCCAGGATTTGAACTTGCTTCACTCAGTTTCCCAATCTAGCACGTTACCACTGGGATACCACTGCCTAGATACCTTTTACTTAAAGAAAATCTTTCTTTCCCACGGGAAAATACAATAACTGATTTTATCGAGTCCTCCCTAGAAACCTTCCGCTGGCTAAGCCTTAAGACATACATACATCAAAACAATATACTAAAAAATTGTAGGTCTTGAAAAGTCCTATAGAAAAGTTGTGAATAGTATAATATGTCTATCTTCTAAGTTACACTCGCAATATTTATTCTTATCTATACCTATAATAAAACTTAGTCAAATCGATGTGCGCGATTCACGCAAAAAGTACTCAACCGATTTTAACTTAATTTTGTATAGTGATAAAACTTAGTGCTCGGGTTAACATTCAGAATACCTTTTACGACAGGCAAAATGCATTATTCATTCCCACGGGAAACACAATAACTGGTTCTATCGAATTGTCCTTAGAAATTTATATGGCTAACGTTGGCTCATCAAAACATTGTACAAGAAAATTATAAGTCTTAAAAAGGTCTATAGAAAAGTTCTACATAATATATGTCTATCTCCTAAGGTACACTCGCTATAACTATTTTCATTATTATATATTACTGTTTTATTTTACGTTATTTATTCTATCTGAATATACATATATGAATAATAAAACTGTAGAGGTCGAATGTCTGTACATAGATGGTAGAAAAAATAGCTAAAAAACGAGTCAGTTCTCTTCTTACATCCCGTAAGGAGAGAAATAGAACAAATCCAGATTTTTTTCAATTTTTTTGTTTCTCTGTCTGTTTGTCTGTTTGTACGGGCTAATCTCCGATACTATTTAACCTATTTAAATGAAATTTGATACTTTTCATTCCGGAAAATTAAAGAGTTCCCGTGGGATAGTTAAAAAACTATAGTAACTTATACAGCTCAGTGATGATGATGATGTTCTCCTAGCCGATTCCGGCAACGGCGGCCAATCTCAATGAGATTAGCCAACTGCGCAGGAGATATTATAGTGCTCAAGTGTACGCGCAGACACAAGTGCACTCTCTATTCCTATCACTCTCATACTCCGGGGGACGACCACTCGACACGACCGGTGAGAGTTAAGGCACAGGACCGACGGCTTTACGTGCTCTCCAAGGCACGGGGGTGAAACACCGCCAACTTCCCAACTCCGGGCTGTTACTGAGACTTACTATACAGGAAGACTCAATAACTAAACTTGGCCCGACCCGGGACTCGAACCCAGGACCTCCGGGTGTGCAGCCGTACATGCTAGCCACTACACCACCGACGCAGTTACAGCTCAGTACACAACTACTTATGCACCTAATTTAGTAAAATTAGGCATGCTGATACCTTATATTGCAGGTCAAACAACAGGTTACTTATTTTTATCCTGGAAAAATTAACGGTTCCCGTGGGATAGATCTGTTTGCGCTTTTCTAGAGGTGAACCGGAGCGAAGCGAGGGTGAGCCGCTAGTAAATATATAATCTGAATCTCGAAAACAGCTCCAACGATTTTCATGAAATTTAGCACACAGGGGTTTTCGGAGGCGATAAATCGATCTAGATTAGTCTTATGTCTGGGAAAATGCGTGTTTTCGAATTTTCATGCGGTTTTCTTTCGCATTATTCAACGAAAGAAAATATAGTCGATAATTACGCACCCTCAGCCATAAGCATCATGGTCAAGTGGCTAAGACTCAAGATTTACTATCATAGGTGTCCGGGTTCGAACCCGGTCGGATATAAAGTTTTTACTTTTGTTTTTTTTAAATATTTATTCAAGTTTTTAGTTTTATTAAAAAAAAAGAAAATTGTACTTTAGGTCAAAAAAACTCCGAGCGAAGCTCTGTAGCTCAGGTATTAATAATGACAATAAAATCATGTAAAATCAGGTTTCATTTTAATCTAGCTAGTAGTTTAAACGTACTCTAAAGCACCCACAACTACATAAATAAAAAAAATGGTCTAGATTGAGCTAAGTTTCTATAAAATAATCATTAAAGGCTAGGTGTATTGTGTATTACTCTATACAAAGCTGAATTGGAAGCCCTAAATATGCGTGAATTCAATAAAAAAGTTATTTTGCAATACCTTTCCTTCTAGTAAAGAAGGCAAAAAATAAAATAATAAAATACGGCCTGTTCTTTCTTTAGCTACAGTTTGCGGGTCTTTCTTTTCCTTTCTTTCAATTATTTCTGTTTAACACATTTTATTTGCTTCAATTGTAACTTTAATCGAGTCGTGGAAATCGATTTGAACCTAATTTTAATTGTCATATCGATTTGGAAAAATATAAGTGTCTGTCAAAGTTTAGATAGTATTTATTACCTTAATGGTTGATGTTTAGCGAGAAGGTGGAAAGTGCAACTCTACAATGGTAACTAGTGAATGTTAGTTTGAAATTTCTAATACATTTAAAGTTTGATGTATCACTACACAAAATTTAGTTAAAATCGGTTCTGTATTCTTTGCATGAAACGCACACAAACATACAGTCAACAGACAAACAGACATAAATTTTAATAACTAATATTTCGGTGCCTATAATTAGTAGGTACACAAATCGTTACAGTCGTTGTTTTTAAAAAAATATTTAATTAGGTTGATTCCCCATACAAATTTTCATCCCAATTTTCATCCCCTTAAGGGATTATTTCCGGGATAAAAAGTATCCTGTCTCAGGGTCTCAAACTATCTTCTTTCCAAATTTCATCTAAATCATAAAAAAGGATAAAAGAGTAACATACGTACACACAAAAATACATAGAAACTTTCGCATTATGTAATATTAGTCAAGTACTTTTGTAAGGGCGTCGCCAGCCGATGGGACGGGCGTGGCAGTAAGATAGAGTACGGGAGACATTGACAATGTTGTGTAGATAAAATTAAACAAAAAATCTTTATACAATAACTAGCAACTCACCCTCGCTTCGGTCGGGTTCTACGGGTTGATTCCCCATACAAACTTTCATCCCCATTTTCACCCCCTTAAGGGATAATTTCCGGAAAAAAAGTATTCTATGTCCTTCCTAGGGTCTCAAACTATCTTCTTACCAAATTTCATATAAATCGGTTCAGTAGATCCAGAGATTACCTCGTACAACGTCAAAAACTCACAATTTACAAACCTTACCTCTTTATAATATTAGTAAGTATAGAGGAATAGATAAAAAGGTTTTTTTGGTATTCTTACTTTGACTAACCAATTTTTTGTTGATATATCAATTAGGTCCCGTGGGACAGTATTTTGTTAACAACAGCGACCTTTCCGATATACAAGGCTTACAGTAGGTACGAATCGTGTCTAAGCTATTTTTATTTTCATTTATAACACGCCTTTATGTGGGTTTATAGTGAATCTATGTAGCTATTTTTTTATTGATTTAGAAAACCTCACTAACAACATACATATTAACATTTATATACATTTAGAAGACGATAAATTAATTAATCAGATATGTATGTCTTTTCAAGTGTACATAACATTCGCTGTAATTACATAATCAAAAGTATATATAATTAATAAATACAATTAAATTCAATAACAATGATTCATAACTAGTCTACAACTGTCAGCTATAACAATTAATTTAAACAATGTTAAAAAAAATCAAATAATTTTAGTCAAATTAAAAATTTATCAAATAATAGCTACGTAATTTTGGTAGGATTTAATACTTTGAAGGAATATGCGTAAGTTTTCCGGATAATAAAATACAATAATGTAGGATCTTAAGAAAATCTAAGAATCGATAGTGAAACTCGTCAAAGGCTCGGTACGTACTAGTGAGCTTCGAGTTTAAGCTCATTTAATTCGTTTCGATGAAGCCCATCACTCATATACATATTTATTAGTCTTACATAACTATAATTAGTATATCTTATTATCATTTTACATTTACATTTTACACTCCAACGAATTAGTTGATACAAATGCCCTACGATAGGACAGCCACCCAACATGCATAGAGAATAGAAATAAAAGAAATAGAAATAGCGATCAGTACCCACCCCTCTACATATAGATACACTAGTGACTCACCCTCGCTCCGCTCGGGTTTGTTCCTATTGTTGTTTTAACGGTTAGTATAGATTTTCCAGAGATGAGATATTTTCCCGCAGTAAAAGGTATCCTATATGTAGATCCGGATAGCTATTAATCACCAAATTTAATCAAAATCTGTCCAGTGGTAATAACGTGATTCGTCCCCAGACAGACATACAGACAGACAAAAATTCTAAAAACTATAGATTCGGCATCTGTATCGATAATAATGTTTATTTCAATAAGATTTTCCAAAAAATATTTAATGTATATTTTCGACTTAGAATTTTATTATATGTATAGATATAGCATTAGCATATAAATATTATTTATGCCCATCAAATAAAATTAATCAAATGCCGAGTGTAGGTTTATAATTAAAGGTGGTATTTATCTATCTTGGCGGTTCGTAGAACTCATAGATAGATATTTCTGTACACTCCTCACTGCAGTCCACTAGCAAATGAGTCATGCAACGAGAATTTAAAGTAGATTGCGAATGTAGCATTCGGCACGTTATTTACTGAAGTGTAAATTATCATTTTAGGCATATAAAATATCTATGTTGTATGAATAACTACGTAGGTATATACTTCGCTATATAGTACCATGGGCATATAATACTATACTAGATAGTACCTAGGTGGCCGAGCTTCGCTCATCGTTTTGCGGTGAAGATATTATAAAAAATGCGTTTCCGAGATACACGAAATCCATACTAATATTATAAATGTGAAAGTGAGTTTGTTTGTTTGCCTTTTTTTACGTCGAAAAAGAGTGACGGATTGGCGTAATTTTTTGTATGTAGTTGGAGGTCTGGTGAGTGACATAGGCTACATTTTACCGCGGGAGATTATCTAATTCCCACGGGAAAACACGTTAAAATACAATCCAAAAAAATAATTATGATCCGAATTACTCGAAACTTGGTATTAGTGCTCTTCGATAAAATTAAATAAATACGTGTTTTAGCATTTTTCGAAATTCATCCTATGAGGGGGTAAAATAGGGGATGAAAGATTGCATGAAACTAGCCTTTTACAGATTTTTTTGTAATTTTAGAGCGAGCGAAGCCGCGGGTTTGCTAGTAAAATATGTATACAAGCATTGTCATATTTCTCATTTAATATTATAAGATACTAGCATTTCCCGCGGCTCCGCCCGCGTTCAGATGACCAAAAACCAAATTCTTAGGTTGTACATATTAGTATACTCTTACTACATACATTGCAGTTTTTGTATTTTTTCTCAGAATAGAGATATTTTCCCGCGGTAAAAAGTCCTATATGTTGACCCGGATAACCAGCTATTACAATACCAAATTTCATCAAAATCCCTCCAATAGTTTTTCTGTGATGCGGTAACAGACAGACAGACAGACAAAAATTCTAAAAACTATAGATTCGGATTCTATATCGATAATAGGTAATGTCTATTTCAATAAAATTTTCCAAAAAATATTTAATGTACAGATTCGGCTCAGTCACAATTTTATTATAGGTATGTATAGATTGTGGTGATGTTTTTATTTTGTTTTATATTTGTAAAATTAATATTTGAATAATTCATGGAAAAATAACTTTTTAAAAACAAGACATTGACAATTAAAAATAAAATCCATCGAAAACGTAAAATATTCAAAATTGAATTCTAAATCAGTCTAATATTATCAGTGAACTGAAGAAGTTTGCGAGTGATTTATGAGAGTTACTTTTTTACGCTGTAAGCGATCAAAGGATTTGAGTGATGTACAGAATGGAGATGAATGGATTCTAAAACTCTTTATCGACGTAACACACGAGCGTAGCTATAGGCGTAATCTTTGTACATATATACGTATGTGTGTTGATAAAAAAATAACAATACTTCACATAGCGTACTGTTATATATGTTTAATGTAAGGTAAATTGCAAGAGACGCTGCATAGTCAGCACAATTACATTAATAGGCCGGTTACAGAGCTTCACCGACCGTCAGTGCGTACCATCGGCCCTGACGATACTCATTGACCGACCGTCCTAATAAATAAGGTTACACCTTTTGTTTTTCTAGTTCTATTCCAACCGCGTTCGGCGACACTTACCTATAATTTATTTGTAATTAATTATAATAAATAAAAATCATTTTTTTTAAAAAGGGCTTTAATTAAAACCCCGTATAGACCAGGGTAGAAGCCTTTAAAAATAATAAAAAGTGAAAAAAAATAATAGTAGGATGCAACCCGTTGGAAAAGGAGGGGAATATTATAAAAATGAAAGGAAAAATAATTTACGGGCGATCTGAGGTCAGGAAGAGGATGGGATGTTGATGATGGATGTTTTTAAGGGTAAAAAACGGTTTTTCTCGATTTCCGGCAAAACTAAAAGTCCTATCGAAAAAAGTCAAATGGCAAAGTTGTAGGTAATAAAAAGATCTAAAACTTTTTTATTTACACTTTTTTCACATAACCTCAAAATTTATGTGAAAAATTCAAAAAACCAAGTTTTTGGTTTTTTATTTTTATCTTTTACAAAAAAAATTATGTTTTAACGAAATTTGGTGAAAACATACCTTTTTATGTCCCAAATACGCTGTAATTTATTTGATTAAAAATATTTATTTTTTCACCTTATTTTGAATTAATATCGAAAAAGCACCCAAATTTTCAATCGAAAATTCACCCGTCAAAATATCAGATTTTTTCTAAAAGGTGGTATGTTTTCTGTTCGTTGAAATCTCTACTTTCCGATGCTGAAAAAAATATATATGTTACTATAGTAAATCTTCTGAGAAAAAGCAAAAAACAAAAAACCTTTTTTATTTCATACACTTGCTTATCATCTGCCTTATTGCAGATGATACAAACAGATTCATCCATACTGATAATCTGAAAAGACAAAATCGAATTATTAATGCCTTCACTATTTTATCGTGAGTAAACCCCCATGAAAAAAAATTATTAAAGAAATTAATGTCAAAATGTATAAAAAATATATTATAAATATATTAAAATAAAAATCTATACTATACATATTTTTTATGTATAAATATATAAAAAACTAACTTTTGGCCGATTTTCATGTATATGTCATATATTTTATTATAGATTTTTGATGATTTGATGATTTTAAAGCGATGAGTCGATACTCGATAGAGTGAGTAACTCGCTAGTGGCATAATATCGTGATTCGTGATCTTATAACTAATATCAAATATTACCCAATATTCAATAATCAATTCTATATGAGCCCGCTTCTATGAATAAATCTTCTATGAACAAATCGACATTTGACGACACGTTTGGCTCAGTTTGTAGTGAACTAGTGACCCTAATTGCTGTGCCTGCGTTCGCGGGTTCGAGTCCCGCTGGGGGCAATAATTTGTGTGATGGGCACCAATGTTTGTACTCCAGTGATGGAGTCATGTGTTTATATTTATAATAAAAAAAATGTTTTTCATTACCAAATGAATAATACAATTAGCTAATAGATAGGTACCTACTCATCTCACTGATTATTCCCAGCCATATAATAAATCATGTCTCAAATGTAATTACCATGAACTAGAAATAACTTGTTATTTTAATTCTACTTGAAGAATATTAATTAATCTAATACTATTTATTTTAACGAAAAATGTTATATTTATTGAATGTTATTAATGAACGTCTTTAGTTTCAGTTCGATTCCGTTCATTTGAACATGTATATAAAAATAAAGAAGAATGTGGTATTTATATTTTACTAGCGGCTCACACTCGCTTCGCTCGGGTTCGTCGCTAGGTGTGTTTTAAATAGATATAAATAGTTATTAGCCAGCGTTAGCCATATACATTCAAATTTTTTTTTCGTTAATTTTTAATTTTTTTCTTTTATAAGAACCTTCTCCTGACAATAACAAACACAACAAAAAAATAGTTAAATCGGTCCAGCCGTTCACGCGTGATGGCGTGACCAAGGGAAATAGGGATCCATTTTTATATATATATATATAGATATCTTTATATTTTCCGCAAGAAACAGTGAAACAAAAGCAGGTAATCTAATTATTATAATGTCTTAGTATTTTCATAAATCATAGATTAGGTCTAGAAATGTTAGATGATGCACTTATGTCGATGACACTACGTACATAATATGTGAGCCATACTGTAACCGTGTATTAAAAACATAACCAATTTTATTTCAATTGAATAAATAGTATAAAAATGCTCATGTCACAAACATACAAGCACTTTTATTGTCTTATAAATGTAGGTTACCCTACAAAATGACAAAGGGAATGTTAGAGTAAATATATTTAATTGTTATATTTAACTAGTTTGCCCTCGACTCTGCTCGGGTGTTTATTATCTATATACGTAATATCTATACGTAAATAGGCAAAAACAAAACAGCTAATTGTTATCCTGTTTGTCTACCCATTTTCTTTTTTTTTGTTTTTTCTCTTTAGTTGCTATTGACGAGCTTTAGAAATCTCAATAAAAAATTATTACGGTCAAATTTCCACCACTGGACAAAAACATGTATGTATCTATATAAAAACTAACATCTTATATTATATAGTAGCGGCTCACTCTCGCTTTGCTCGGGTTCGCCTCTAGAAAAACAAAAACAAATCTATCCCTCGGGAACCGTATATTTTGCCGGGATAAAGAATAGCCTATGTTTTATTCCAGACTACACCCTATCTTTATGCCATTTCATCCAGATCCGTTCAGCCGTTCTGGTGTGAAAGAGTAACAAACATCCACACTCACAAACACATTTATATGTAATATTAAAATAATACGGAAAAATACGGATTAGTTACTTAGTACATGTTTTCAAAACAAAATTATTATTCATTTTGCCTCAACATACGACCATGTACATGTACAACCCACCCGTCAGCAATACCTAGAAAGTGATGTTGTAGCCAATATTTAACATAAATTGCCATAGTTAAAGTTAACAAGACTGGTCAAAATAATAGTTAACTCATTATACACTTGAATGTCGAGTATTGAGGAAGCAGTAAAACCTATAATGAGTACTTGTGGGATCCTAGAAGACTAAACTGTAGTTCGAAATACTAGAACACCTACTAGATAATTTATATAGAGTGTTTTCGTACAGGTTGTTTTATTTTACGCTATTTATCTTAAATGCATATGAAAGAAAGCTTATAAAATATGTAAACCAGGACGGTATATGTACATTTTATGAAGGCACTAAAAATAACTGGAAATTCTAGATTAGAATGGATCATTTATTGTGAAATAATAATCTCGATTTAAAGCATTGCTAAAGTTCATGATGCTGTTTTGTAGATCCTTTTTAGGTCCCACAGCTGGGCGTGGGCCTTTAGGCTTAATGAACGTGTAGAGGACGAGAATATAGTCCACCACGCAGGCTGAATGGATTGGCGGCCTTCGTACGCTAGGTGAAAACTAATAAGGTTATAAATATTTTGTGTAGTCATATTTAAATTGATTCGCACATCCAAATCTGAGGTACGATTTACGAAACCCGGGTTTGAACCCGCTTCACCTTGCTAGTGAGCAAGGTGAAGCGGGTTCAAACCCTTTGAATAGGTACTACAATATTGCAGACTAGACATTTTAAAAATCATATCGAAATGACAGATTTAATAGTTTTTTCATGGAATCGTAATATTTCATTCACACAATTTTTTTCAGATTTGTTTAAATGATTGTAGCTTGACAATTTTGGCTAAGCCCCTTTATTATTCTTTTTAAATTGATATTGTTTTTATAATATACTAGCGGCTCACCCTCGCTTCGCTCGTGTTCGTCGTTGGTAAGTTTTAAATATATATAAATAGTTATTAGATAGCGTTAGCCGTATAAATTTTAATTATTTTTTTCGTTAGTTTTTCAATTTTTTCTTTCATAAGAACCTTCTCCTGACAATAACAAACACAACAAAAAAAATTTGGTGAAATCGGATTCATTTTTATATATTTAGTTTTTTATTTCATTTAACATATTATTATTTATGTACTTTAATTCTAGGGAGTTAGCTCCCTGTTCTACATTTTAAAAACAGATATAAATTATTGTTATTAATTAAATGTTTTATAGCTCGCAAAAAAATCTCTATTAATTTTATTTTTAAATATGACGTGTACAAATTATACTTTTGCTTTGTGTATTCAATAGCTCACTAATCAATCTACAGAATGGTGGACGTGTAAAAAATTTAAGAATCATTCAAAAAAAATAGCGACTGATTCGTAATGTTGACCGAGACACATTTACCTTGAAACAAATCATTTATCACTATATAGTTTAATTTGACGACACGTTTGGCTCAGTTTGTAGTGACCCTACTTGCTGTGCCAGCGGTCGCGGGTTCGAGTCCCGCTGGGGCATTCATTTGTGTGATGAGCACGAATGTTTGTACTCTAGTCATGGGTGTTTATATTTATAATATGTATGTATTTAGAGTTTATATGTATATGTGTAGTGTATCAACTATCTGGTATCCATAACACAGGCCTCGAAGCTTACCATGGAAGTAGATGGTGCTGTGTGGTAATGTCCCAACATATTATTTATTTATTTATTTATAGTATAAAACAAACTCGCTTCCCGCTGTCTGTATGTATCTATGTATGCTTAGATCTTTAAAACTACGCAACGGATTTTGATGTGGTTTTTTTTTATAGATAGTGATTCAAGAGGAAGGTTTATATGTATAATACATGCATATTATAGTACAGAAAAGCCAAAAAATTCAAAGATTTGTATTTCATACTAACCGTTAAAATGTACCTAGGGATGAACCCGAGCGAAGCCAGGGTGACTCGCTATTTATTAATAATATGATTGATAAATCAAACAAAACGAATAACAATCACAAAAAATATTGCGCTTTCTAGATTAATCTAAGAATAACATTTTATTCTAATTTTCATAATTATCTTGGCAGAAATTTGAAATGTTATATTGTCGAACCTTATATCATTTTGAAGGTTTCTATTCACTTACGGCACATATACATCGTATTAGATGAAAATTTACTTATAAATAGTTAAATATGCTTTTAATAACTATTAAGAACTAACTCGCAAGAATTCATCAGCGAGTTTTACGTGGTAACGTAAGGGTGTGAAGGTTATGGAGAGTAAATATTGATAGATCACTTTATTTTGTGGTAGATTTGCGAGATTGTCGCTTTGCGAGGTTAGGACGGCCAGGCAGGTAGCCGGCCGCAGGTCCAAGGGCCGACACTTTCGTAATGCGAGGAAACGTGGGCTCGAATGCCTCGAGCTGGCAACGCCGCATCGGCCACGACACGCCACCCGCAGTGACACGAGTCAAAGGTCACAGCGCCACTTCACTAATGTCTTCGCCATCTAAACAATCGTTTTCACATGGATCCCATAAACTCACCGTGATAAAACCATGCAGCGTGATCAAACGTGGCTCGCGGCCCGCGCCCGAGCGGCCGAGCCCGCAGCCCGCGCTGCGTGGCGCCGTCTCGCTCGCACCCCCGCTCCCCGCCCCGCCCGTCTCGCTCGCACCCGCCGCCCCCTCCTCGCCCCCCCCCCCCCCCCCCGCCCCGCCCCCGCCGCGCCGCCGACGCCGCCTGGCGGCCGCGCGCGGAACGTACACGACGTCTATGTACACCGATGCCACTTCATACTTATAATTTCGCTGGACGTAAATTTCAACCGAAACGGTTCAATGGACTTTTCGAAAACATTAATCGTGTCAGTTAACGTGAAAAGTCTCGTGCACTAAAAGAATATTGAAGAAAGTTGTGTTGCGCAATTCGTTCTGTAAATATTGTGTTCGAAGTGCCAATTCGTGTCCGTGCGTGTGAGTACGGTGTCGAATCCCGTTTGGAGGCTTTTTTGGACGGATTTATGCTTAAAGGTGAGTGCAAATGAGTTGTAATACCCAACCATAGTATGGAACATGAGTTAAAGTGAGTTTGAAAAGTTTAATGTTTTCTTACGGTAACTTTCCCTAGCACGTTCATACTGAGTGACTTAACTGCGTAAAAGATTGCCCTCGTTAAAGTAGGCAGCTCGTTAGACAAAACCGTGGGTCGGTGACAGCTGCACGTGCAGAAACTCGTGTTATATAAGGCGATAAGCTTATCATGACGGCACACAAGTTATTTTAGTTTGGTTCTCGGCCAGGTTAAACAGCATTCAATTCATTCAAATTGCAGTGAAATAGCTCGAGCCGTTCACGTTTAGGCCTACAGCCATAGAACTGGCAAGGCCACGACGCCTCTCACTGCCTTTCAATAGTTTCATCAAAACATTTTAGATTCTTGTTAAAATACCTTTTTGAATACTTTGTCTTTATGTAAATAATAAATAATGCATTAATGTAATTATAATTATATAGAGAAGACAATGCGTACATAAAAATGTAAAACATGATAAAAGCTGAATTAAATTACATCAATGCCAAAGTAAATGAAATACAATTTCCATTAAGTATATATAAAATCATATTTTTAAACACGAGGTGGGCGAGCGTTACGAAACTTAACATTTATTTATAAAAAAGTTACTTTTTTAATTGACATGATCGTAAATTTTACTGAAATTAAAAAAAAGAAAATTATATTAATCTAATCAAAATATTGTAAAATTCTAAATTAAAACGAAACAAAATCCGATATTTAAAAATTTCAAAATTGCAACAATTTAACTACTTATATTAAAAAAAAAACATATATTTAAAAAAAAAAAAACTTTACAAATTTATTATTTACATTTACATAAAGTGAAAATATTTTTATATTCTCGTATTTTTATTTTTATATAAATACTATAAATGCGAAAATGTGTTTATTAGTTTTTTCTTCTTATATTTAAAACACATACTAACAGCCTTTAAATATCTAATACGAATAAATATATATCTCACTAAATAGGTAATATTATATGTAAAACAGTATATAAATAAGTGAAATGTGCTAGAAATGACTTGCAAATAGAACATTTTATCTAAAGTACCCAAAATACATACATACATACGTATAAGAAGTACAACAATTTCGTAATCGGTAATAGCATTACAGTATAAACCCCTCCATACACAGCGGCTGGCTTGATTCCAAATTCAATAAATCGTTATCAATGAAAAAGAGGCTAGGAAATGCGAAATCACGTTAAATGTTAAGTACAAAGTATTTTATAGCGCTACCGTCGTAATAAAATAAGAGAACTAGCTTAGATTTTATCTCTTTGAAACATGTATACGTAATCAGTTAGTGCGATTTGAAAAACCTTTCAGGTTGGTAATATCATTGATTTTTAGCTAGCGATAATGTATTTATTTTACCGTCCCACTGCTGGGGGTGGGCCTCCCTTTAGTATGAGGAGGATCAGGCCGAATGCTGGTTGGCGGACTGAGAACTTGTCTCGAAAAGTTACTAGGTTATCTCAGACATGCAGGTTTCCTCACGACGTTTTCCTTCACCGTAAGACAAGTGGTAATCATGTTGGAAATGGTTCGCACATGAAAATATCAGAGGTGCGAGACCCGGGATTTGAACTCGTTTTACTCCGTTTCTCAAGCGAGCGCGTTACCACTGAGCTACCACTGCCTTCAGCGATTATACTAATAACTAATTTTTAAATAAAAAATTGTTTAAACAATTTTAGTTCCACCCTTATAGTAAACCTTTTCCTGGTAATAACATATGTACAAAATATGAATAAATAGCTAAATGCTTCTATAGTAAACACAGCTTTTTTGAAGTAGGTGTAAAACTGATTTATAGAATAGATATCTCTATTCAGCATTGACCGAACTATTTGACATAGTTATTTGTATGACTAGCATTTTGCCCGCGGCTCCGCCCGCGTTCAGATGACCGAATACCAAATTCTTAGGTTTTACATATTAGTATACTCTTACATTGCAGTTTTTGTATTTTTTCCCAGAAATGAGACATTTTCCCGCGGTAAGAAGTATCTTATATGACCCGGATAACCAGCTATCAAAATACCAAATTTCATCAAAATCATCCCTCCAGTGGTTTTTCTGTGATGCAGTAACAGACAGACAGACAAAAATTCTAAAAACTATAGATTCGGCCTCGATAATCGATCTCGATAATAATGTCTATTTCAAAAAGATTTTCCAAAAAATAAATAATGTACAAATTCGGCTTATTTACAATTTTATTATATGTATACATAAAAAAAATTGTATTCAGACCAAAATGATGCCAAGAATTGTAACTTTGTTGACGTAAAAAATAGTAAAATCTCAAATAGAGCCAAGTTTAGCTTATGTCGCGAGCTCTGGTTTTATTTCAACGTTTGGACTTGGCACATTCCTCTACTTAACTGTTTTATGGAATGATACTAATACCTACTTCATATATCTATACTATTAGATAATATTATAAATGTGAAAGTGTGTTTGTTTGTTTGTCCTTCTTTCCACTTTTCCTCACTATTTCGTATTTCTTCTCTTAGCTCCGCAATTTAACTCTTATATGCATTAAACAAAAAACATTCTAAATTTATAAATCCGTTCTGGATAATGTTTTGTCCCTTTCTTACTTGCGGCAATTTGCAATTAACTATTCTTGTCATTAATTGTCATAATATGTTGACTGTCTTAGGATGTATATAGCATGTTTTAGACACGCCATTACAAATTATTATTTTTGGTGTAAAGTTGTTACACACTACGCGACAATAACTATGGTATCACATAGATTTTCCTACAAATATGAACAT
Organism: Brenthis daphne; assembly: GCA_947093115.1. NCBI lineage: Eukaryota > Metazoa > Arthropoda > Insecta > Lepidoptera > Nymphalidae > Brenthis > Brenthis daphne. Next base: position 27,825,017 of record OX352471.1, on the reverse strand, counting down.
ATTACTATATAAACATAGATTCGAGACCCGGGATTGGAACCCGCTTCACTCGGTTTCCCAAGCTAGTGCGTTACCACTAGGCTACCACTGCTTATCCATACACGATAAGTAAAACATATATTATATGTATACATATTAAAAATCAAACGAAGACTAAAATATATATTTATTAATATTTCATAATGTAAAACAATCTTATTTATTGCTCGTTTAGTCTAAAAACTATACTGTTTTATAGTTAAAAAACTTTATGTTTATGTCTAGAAAGTTTGCAACTTTAAATTTTCACCGTCTATATTAAATTAAATAGAATAAAATTTCAAGCGTTCATTTAAATTAGCAATCCCTAGATAGTAGATACCAAACGCTAGATAACTTCAATATAACAAATAGGTAAAATGTTATATTTAGCCTTTTTTTAATGTCCCACTGCTGGGCACGTGTTTTCTTTCAACGTGAACGGAATTAGGACATATGAACACGCTGTTCAAGTACGGGATATCTATCAAAAATTTGCTAAATTCACTCCGACATGCAGATTTGCTCACGATGTTTTCCTTCACCGTAAAACAATAATGTTGGAAATGATTCGCACATGAAAATATCAGAAGTTCGAGACCTGGGATTTGAACCCGCGTCATTTGGTTTCCCAGGCGAGCGCAATACCACTGGGCTACACTGCTTCCAAGGTAAAAAAGTTAATGCTGATATTTCCCAACCATCTGACGAGTAATCGATTAACTAATTTCATTACAACATAACCGACTTAACAGGTTTCTTATAGATTACATAGTTTTTATGTTTACTTGAGTAGCCTCTTATAATTTAATGTTTGAGAGTAAAATATATGGCGAGTAATACTTAATAACCAATGTATGTAACTAACAGTACTTTGGAGATTTTAAACAAGTTTTATTCTCCTATTTTGTACGAGGAAGAGAAGAAGAAAAAATACTTATAGAAAGAACGCTTAAAATCGAAATGACGACTTTCGATGAGTAGAGAAAGGCTAAAAACGCCAAAACTACGCCAGATGGTTGCTTTCAATTTTTATCTATGTATCAGCTACAAGTACTTATTGGGAAAGCTAGTGTAAATATTTGTTCATAGCCTAATAGCGGTATAGCATACACAGTTTGTTTTAATCTATATTAGTCTCCTTATCTCTAGATTTGTTAGTCGGTACAGTGGTGAGTGAACTAGCATTTGCACGAGTAATCGCTGGTTTGATTCCTGCAAAAGCACACACATTTGCAAATTTAATATTGAATGTCAGACAATAACAACGGTTACCATGGCAACATGGCAATGTATTCTATCTCATTCTCTCGCCGGCTTAATCCTATATATTTATGTGTTTGTCTCTTTTTAGTGTCGCATTTCCGTTTCATCGAGTTTCAAATTACGACGATTCTAAAGAAGTTTCACTTCAAAAATATTTGTATAGCAAGATTTTATACTGTGTAAAAATAGCCTAAGCTCTAGATCTCGTGCTGATCCACTACTACATTTACAAGGGAATGACACCTCAATATATTATCGCATTTATAATATATAATTAGTATGGAAATTCTAAGAAAATATAGTTTCCTCTTGCGTAGGTTTTAGACACAGGATGTCGACTAATTGAAACCGTCGGGCGTCGAGGCATTAAACGATTTTATTGTCTTGCGATGCGTTACGATATAATCATTCGTTTATAAGATAATGGCTTTTACCTGTGACTTTGCTTGCGTAATTTATTTTTGCTTTTAATTATCGTAGCGTTATGAACATAGATAGCGTTCTCTATGCATATTGCATAATCTACACTAATATTATAAAGAGGAAAGATTTGTATTTTTATATGTAACAAATAAACTCAAAAGCTACTGGACCGATTTAGATGGAATTTGGTAAGAAGGTCGTTTGAGACCCTGGGAAGGATATAGGATATTTTTTATTCCGGAAATCATGCCTTAAGGGGCTAAAAATGGGGATGAACGATGGGGAATCAACGTAATATATAAATGTAACAAGAATTTTTCAAATTTGACTTATTATTGTTCCAGAGTTTACACGTTTAAACATACATACAGAAAACATACATTTATCGTGAAAAGTTCCTTGTATTAGAGAGTAAATGGAGTTTATAAAAATATATATTAATTTATTTAAATATTTAAAAATTACTCGCTCTATTTTGTTCAAGCGCATCAAGCGCATAGGTAAATGTTCAAAAAAAACTAACTCTGGTATCTATTTGTATACCAAGTCACAACAAAATCAGTGTACCGGTTTTCGACGACACGTTTGGCTCAGTGTGTAGTGACCCTACTTGCAGTGCCAGCGGTCGCGGGTTCGAGTCCCGCTGGGAGCATTCATTGTGTGATGAGCACGAATGTTTGTACTACAGTCATGGGTGTTTATATTTATAATATGTATGTAATTAAAGCTATATATGTGTAGTGTATCAACTATCTGGTATCCATGACACAGGCCTCGTAGCTTACCATGGAACTAGATGGTGACGTGTATTAATGTCCCAACATATTTATTTAAGCACGATTGCAACAAACCTTCTTGCTATGTGGAAATAAACTTATTATTATTCACAATTCATGTTTATTCCTATTACATATCTTTGAGACAACTGTGACAGGTAAAAAAAGATAGAAAAGTTTGTCCATCGTAAAGTGCTTATATTTGAATTTAATATATAATATGTCGCAGGTAAATTGTAAAAACCATGAAATTATGATTACCCGAAATGTTGTAAATCGTCTCCTTTTCTTATAATATCACTGAACAATGTTAGGTATATTAGAATTTCACTAAGCACATTCAGTGACATTGTAATTACTCTAGTTAAATTGTCAGTAGTAGCAATACTAGGACATAGGAAGCCTCGATCCTTTTTGAATGGTAGATTCACTGATCGAACATTTTTAAAAACGAAAACGTAAAAATTTAACGGTTTTTACGATTTCTCTACGACATATATATTATATACCAACATTGGTATATAATAATAATATTGTTTACATGATTATTTCTATGACTTAACTAATAATTTACAATTGTATACAGGTTATCGGTGGTGGTGCAGTGTGGTGGTGTGTGTAGTGTAGTGGCATGGCGAGCTAGCGCGTCCGGCATGCGCACGCGCCGCTAGCCATGCTGGCTGGCACATGGCGCAGTACACGCAGAGGTCACAGCCCATGCACAGGTATATAGTGGATAGTATTATACGTATAAAAGGACAATTCTATTTATTACACAAATCTAACAATTAATTATTTATTATTAATATTGTATTATTTCTGGTTTACTAATAATACTCTACAAAATACTTTCTCAGTGACCCACTGAATCGTATTTCACGTTACCTCCAGAAAAAGTCAACTTGACAAAGACACTTGACAGCTTGATGTAATGACAGATTATATATGTATTATCAAATGTCAAAATAGTGAATGTGACCATAGAGTATTTATTATATTTGAAAGTACCTGTATTGTGCACCAATTATGTATCTAGTTGTTAATAATGTTGGAAATTATAAAATTGCAATAATGTATGCATTTGTATGATAATTTAGTCTTCCTATCGTCCCACTGCTGGGCATGAACTTCTTCTAAATGTCAAGGGCTTACGTCATAGTCTACTAGGCTGGACAAATTCGGATTGGAAGACTTATGTTTCGAGAATCGTCCATCATCACAAAGCATCTTAAAAATGGTTCACACGTAACAGTACCAAAAGTACGAGGTATTCGCGTGGTTTTTCAATCGAGCGCGTTACCGCTAGGCTACCACTTGCGCTTATATACACGACCGGTAATTGATTAATTAATAATTTACTTTATGTGATATAGGTAATGAAAGTCTCGCTATAAACGTAATTATATTTAACGATTTACTACATTATATAGAGATTGAAATAATAATTTTCTCATACCGGCTTTGATGTTTGTTTATAGTCTACTTCATTTAACAATCTGATACTCATTAAAATACGAATAATAATAATAAATTAAATATATAATGTATATATTTATTTATCTATACATATAATAAATAAAATAATGCTAGTACATTATATATTTAAAAATGACTCTAAAATATTAGTCAATTTGGATATTATTCATATTATGTAGAGAATGATCGGTAGGTACTTATATATTACTAGCACTGCCCGCGGCTCCGCCCGCGTTCAGATGACCAAAAACCAAATTCGTAGGTTTTACATATTAATATACGCTTACATTGCAGTTTTTGCATTTTTTCTCAGAAATTAGACATTTTCCCGCGGTAAAAATATCCTTTATGTTGACCCGGATAACCAGCTATCATCATACCAAATTTCATCAAAATCTGTCCAGTGGTTTTCTCGTGATGCGGTAACGGACAGACAGACAGACAGACAAAAATTCTAAAAACTATAGATTCGGCCTCTGTATCGATAATAATGTTAATAAGATTTTCCAAAAAATATTTAATGTACAGATTCGACTTAGTTACAATTTTCTTATATGTATAGATTATATCGATGGGTGCCTGGAACAAGACCGCAATAGCCATAGTAGCTGTTTTCCGATTAAGCCATTTTCGTAATCTACGGACCCTATTACACCTTGTGGATTTTTTTCATAAATAAATAATGAAAACTGCCTGAGATAGCATAAGCAGTATGGATATTCTCTCGTTATTCCCCGTTCATCGTTCGAATTTTGTTTGCCGGAATAATCGTGCTATGTGCAATGATAAAAGTTTTTTTCAACCTTCTACAACTAACGGCCATTGCGGCTTTGTTCCCGGAAATAAACTTAGTATACCGATTCACAATAAACATTGCTGTACAAATATTTTAAACTTTCACTAGTAATAGTAATTATGGTTTTCTTACATGAAATAAAAATATGTCGATTGATTTTCAATAAACAGTGCCATATGTATGTAATCTATGTACTGTTTTTCTCACATTAGTTTTTAAATACCAAAAGTGTGTTTATCAATATGCCTGCCTAAATGCCTGCCAGATAATATTGAATAAGTAGTTATTATATTATTATTGTTGTGACACATCACATAGGTGCATCTTAAAGTAATAAAATATTATATTATTATTATTTTTGTATGTTTAGTAAATGAAAACTACCAATCAGTATTTTTTTTACTTTTTAGTGTTTTTTTTAAAGTCGGTTTTTATTTTTTTGTTAAAAAGTTTTTATTTTTTCCTTCTTAGTGTAGACATAGTAGTAGCAAAGTGAGAAGAAAGTATTTTAATAAAATATTTTTGCTTAAACCGTTTAAGTTACTTTGATGCTAATTTTAATATGAAGACTGACGAACTAAAATTCACTTTTATTATTAACACTAAAAATTCTGGCTCTATAATCCGATTCTAACGAGTTAGGCTTGTCAAATCAAACAAAATAAGCCGAAACTTAAAGTACTATTAGCCGTTACTTTACTATTAGCCGTTGAAGAGTTCCACCTATGCACCTTCTGGCCTTACCCGATCTACGGCCTTACTTATCAGATCAGGTCAACGATACCGAACCACTGCACTATCAACAGAAATAGAAGCACTTGCAAAGTTTCAAGTCAATATGATAATTAGAAGTAGGTTAAATTCATCATTAGGTATTTTTCCACCCTTAGTGGTGTTATATTTTTTGAAATATAAAAGGGACCAATCTGGAAGTATACACTTTCAAACAAAACAAAAATTGTCCAAATCGGTTAATAAATGACGGAGTTCTGAGGTAACAAACTTAAAAAAAAACATACAGCCGAATTGAGAACTTCCTCCTTTTTGAGGAAGTCAGTTGATAAAAATATCTCCATCAGAAATATTAAAAGTAGATAACCATACTATTAGTTTAAGCACATCCAAAACACAAAAATAAAATTAGAAATAACGAAGAAATTGGGTATTTTGTGGGTATAGAATTAAAATCCCCTCGAGAACATAACTTTCAGATTAATTATAGCTCTGACACCACAAGTTAAACGTTGAGTGTAAATAACCAGGAGAACAACGAGGGGTTACTGTATCAATAGAAGATATAGTACTTGCCGAAGATACACATTCTAGATTTAATGTCTCTTGTCTATGTCAAGGTAGTGGTAGCACCATAGATTTGAAGATCTCGGAATTAGATACTACTTTAAAACCAGAGAATATTACAGTTTCCGACTCAAGTCAAACATTGTTATGCAATTTAGGTAGGATTTCAGAAGATAATGATTCTTGTTCTATCTTGAACCCCGTGGTTCATAACATCTCATCACTAATTCTGCCCTCTGCAAATGAACTACGAAATAGCACAATAAGCTATTTACAAAATATTGAGACTTATAATAATATTATTATTATGCCATTATTTGTCAGACGCACTTGCAATGAATGGCATAGTTAGTGGCGAGAAATATAAAGTGATAGAGATGGATCAATCTGACTTTGTCGATATAAAAATACTTATTGAAGGCCGAAATTGGACGCATGACTCTGAGGAAAATAAAATATTGTGGTCCAATATTATGGAAGTTGTTGCGGGTACTCATGAGGGTATGCTGAACTTAAAATACAGTTTTGAAGATGATTATATTATGGAGTTCCACACGCGTACGGAGTTACACATACAGGGAGCTACAATGGACCACAATTGGTCGACGTAGTTATGGCCGACCTCGGCACCACTTCCAATAAAATGTAATAAATAATAATACACACTCGTGATCTACCAGCCAGATTTCCTACTCGAGACGCCCGGGTACGGTGGACGCACACGAAGTGGACGTTCACGAGGTGCACAAATACTCCGTGATGCTGCTACTCCTACTGCTGAAATTCCAATCGAATCCAAGCTGCAAAGGGCTTACAATGAACCATTTCCTGTGTCTCAGACTTATTAAGTCATTGTAAAAATTATGACACACCACGTCCCTACCATGATTTTTATGAGGTTTTGGCATGCGAAACTGTTGAGGATGAAGTACTCGTAGCAGAACATTATTCCAAAGAAGACACACCATTTCTTTATGGATAATTTTGTTATTTCTTTTTGATACCTACCAAGATTGTAATACTTTAATACATTTTAGATCGTAGAAATGTAAATAACCTGAAGACTATGTTATTGTTCTGGTAAATAGGTATATTGGTATTTTTTCTTATGACTTAATTATGCTGTGTCCAAAACTTTAATTAAAAATAATAAATACATAATAATAAATAATTACGTTATATTCTAGATTGATTGTAGTCATTCCAAAACAACCAACAATTCATATAATGTACACAGCATTCACAAGTACATTTTCCAAGTCGATAATTAAATTCATGTAACATCACTGCAAAACGCTATTACTGTATTCGCCATACATCCTCCAGATCAGCGTACAACGTTGCAATAGACTATTGCTGTCTGATTGATTTTGCACTTTTTACCGGAATAAAACCACAATGGATTCTTACGGAAACGACATTCAATGTATGAAGCGGCAATATGATTTTTTACTTGTTTTTAGGTATTTCCTTAGAATTATAAGCTTATGTACATTATATATCCGTCCAGAAAAAAATAACGCATCTTTTGATATATAAACCGTTTTGATGAGCCTCGTAGTTTAGTAATTATTCATGATTTTCACTAAATCTTTTTTCCTGTAAAATTGTATTTTGTCGATTGCGGCTTTGTTCCAATAACCCATCGATATGTAACAACTAGCAACTTACCCTTGCTTCGCTCGGGTGCGTCTCTTAAGTGATTAACAAGTAATCTATGTGTTATATCAGGCCATAATCTTTCTAGCTCATTAGCGTCCGGCAATCTAGCCGGGCGCGAAGCCAAGAAACGCATAGAAAGGTAGCCAACTTAGGTGGGCGGTTTGCCATGCGGGTTGCTCCAAGTACTTCTCTCATAGCAGCGTGAACCCTGGAAGCAACCCCATGCTTGTGATGATGTGTTCTGTTGCGGTAGTCCTGCCGTCGGGGTTTTAGTGGGGTAGTACTTACTGGCTTTGCCGGTGAGTCCTATATAACCACCTGTATATATTGCAGATGATATGCGTAAATGAATTTTCCAATATTAAAGAAAAGGCCATAATGTAACTATATTTCATCCAAATCCGTCTAACCGTTTCGGCATTAACTAGGAACAAACATATATATCTACACACACACGCATTTGTATTATAGCAGTCCGATAATTGCACCTTCTCTGACCTGTTACCATATAAGTGACTAGACTTAGAGGGATCTAAACTAATTGAATAAATGAATGATAAACAAACACTACCTGAAAAAAAATTATACGTGTTAGATAGCACAAGTAACATTTGAAAAGGTTATTTATTCCAATATCACAAACATACTTCAGTTTTTTGCATGTATATAATACTCGTAACTAGCATATATTTTAATGACGGCTAACGGCTGCTTTAAGTATTTATAAGCCATTGCCATACAGTTATCAGTTATAGTAAGAAATTATGATAAAAAATATTTCTTGAAATACGTTTATCGTTTAAGAGTTAGGTAAATATTATATTACATTTGAGATATATATATATATATATATATATATATTTATATATATACACACACAAGAATAGCTCGTTTAAATATATAAGATATATAATTTTTATTTAATAAAAATAGCTTACGGATGTTATAATAATAAAAAAATAATTAAATAAGTTAATATTATGTTATTTCTTTCAAGAAAAGAGAATTAATGCTTGAAAATACAAAATAATATATTTTATTGTTATTGTATCTATTTTCTACTCATAAATTGACAATTAACGACATATTGTAGATTAAAACCTATAAAATTTCCATTAAATGAAATTAAATGATATGTATGACAAAATCGAGAGTAAAAGCATAAACAGCAAAAACACGCTACTATTTTTGACATTGACATTTTATTGGCGGGTTCCGTCTATACATATATTTCTTTAGAGTATTAATGTTATTAAATTGTATTTAATTTACACGTACAGTTAGTACCTGTTCGTGTATATCCGTATTATAATATGTATTATATATGTGGAAGTTTGTGAGTATGGATGTTTGTAACTCTTTCACGCCAGAACGGCTAAACGGATCTGGATGAAATTTGACACAGAGATAGATTATAGTCTGGAATAACACATAGGCTACATTTTATCCCGGAAAAATGTACGGTTCCCGTGGGATAGGTTTGTTGTCGTTTTCTTACAGGCGAACCCGAGTTAGTTGAGCGTGAGCCGCTAGTTATATTATATAGGCAGAGATATGAGGCTATGTAGAGTGCGCTTCAGATGTCATACTTAAATGAAAGCATTATGCTGCGATATATGAACAACGTACCATGTTATAGTATAATGGAACTTTGTTTAATGGATATTCGCAGTTCTGTACCTAAACGTATCATTTTACTTTTAAATAAATAACTAATTATTAAGTGTGTTTTATAAAAAATACTAGCATTGCCCGCGGCTCCGCCCGCGTTCTGATGACCCGAAAATATCTCATTTCTAAGAAAAAATACGAAAACACAAAAACTCCATTGTAAGAGTATAATAATATGTAAAAACCTAAGAATTTGCTTTTTGGTCATCTGAACGCGGGCGGAGCCGCGGGCAATGCTAGTTATTAAGAGAAGAAGTATCAATTCGAAATGGCTAAAACTAAAACTTATCTATCAAAATCAAACTTGGCGCGAGCGAAGCCGCGGTCAAAAGCTAGTTTTTGTTATATTTGAGTTGAGTATCGAGTGGTTCACAGCTTCTATAAACAACACAAAATATTACAAATATTAGTCTACGGTAGATGAAATCATGCGTTCGGTAATTGTACAAGCACACGGACAGTCGAGTGTACACAAACTAAACAATTTCTCTCTATATACCTATGCTTATACTCGTAGATACGATCTCCATATTTTAGTTATATATTTAATATATTTAATTTAATAAGAAATGTTTGAAATATGTATAATCGTGGCAGTGGTAGTGGTAGCCCAGTGGTAACGCGCTCGCTTGGGAAACCGAGTGAAGCAAGTTCAAATCCCGGGTCTCGCACCTCTGATATTTTCATGTGGGAATCATTTCCAACATGATTATCACTTGCTTTACGGTGAAAGAAAACATCGTGAGGAAACCTGCATGTTCGAGAGAACCGAGCAAGTTTTCGAAAGACATGTGAAGTCCGCCAACCCGCACTTGGCCTGCGTGGTGGACTATGGCCTGATCCCCCTCACATTGAAGGGAAGGCCCACCCCCAGCAGTGGGACGTTAAAAAGAGCTGAATACATACATACAATACATGTATAATCAATATTGTTTGTAATTTTTGAGTTAACCTTAGAGACTGCTAGTGACTCACCCTCGCTATTCTGAGGTTCGTCCCTAGTTACGTTTTAACGTTAGTATAGATTTCTCAGAGATGAGATATTTTCCCGTAGTAAAAAGTATCATATATGTTGACCCGGATAACCCGCTATCATCATACTGAATTTAATACAAATCTGTCCAGTGGTTTCCTCACACAGACAAACCAAAATTCTAACTTTCGGCCTCTGTATCAATAATAATTACTATTTTAATAGGATTTTCCAAAAAATATTTAATGTATAGATTCGACTCAGTAAGAATTTTATTATTTGTATAGATGTAGTTAGTGAGAGACGAGTCAATAGTTTTATATTTTAGTTTTTAGTTTTAGTCCACACATCTATTCATAAGTCCGTAAGTCTAAACTCAAAAAAAAACCAAGCTTTTCATTCCACACACACGCTTACGTACAAAAGTGTTATTTTTATAGGCGTGAAACTAAATAAAATTCACACGCTTGCAAATTAGCAAGCAATTATCAGTTTTATAAAACCTTGAGCCGTAAATTAACTAATAAAATATTTACAATAAACAAACATAGAGAAGAACAAGAAATGGATCTCTTCAGTAACTACCTATCTCCACTAACGTGTTCATTTTGACAATATTTATCAACGACGTCAATCTCGAATTAGTCTTTACTTGTACGGATATACATTTTTTTTTGCTATTTTTTCATATTACCACAGATTATAATATATATTTTCATTACATAGATTAAATCTTAGTTATCTGTCATGTTAAAAACCCAGATTGTTTTTTGCAATAGTAAGATTGTTTATTTTTATTATTATAGGTACACTAGATCTATGCGAAATCGCATGGTATTTATAAATATTATCTAATGTGATGTGCAACCAAGAATTACATATTCTAACTAGCACTGCCCGCGGCTCCGCCTGCGTTCAGATGACCAAAAACCAAATTCTTAGGTTTTACATATTAGTATACTCTTACATTGCAGTTTTTGTATTTTTTCTGAGAAATGAGATATTTTACCGCGGTAAAAAGTATCCTATATGTTGGTTGACCTGGATAATCAGCTATCATCACACCAAATTTTATGAAAATCTGTCCAGTGGTTTTCTCGTAATGCGGTAACAGACAGATTAAATTCTAAAAACTATTGATTCGGCCTCTGTATCGATACTAAAGTCTATTTAAATAAGATTTTACAAAAAATATTTAATGTACAGATTCGACTTAGTTACAATTTTGTTATAAGTATAGAAGTATTATACTATTTATATATAACTCATAACTTTAGAAAAATGATATTTTAATCAAACATAGTAAAACGGAGATAGGAATTTATAAAATTTAAATTGTTTACAACATAAACAATTATAAGTCAGCTGTCAGCGTTTTGCATCCCACAGCTTCAGAGGGCATTTATTAACAGATATCTAAATATACGCGTGTGGGCGCGGCGCGACGAGACGTGTTGGCGTCACTAGTGTTACATACTAGCGAATTATCCCGACCTCGCTCGGGTGCGAAGGTGTTGTGTTATACATTTAATTGCTTTATTTCAAACTAGCATTTCCCGCGGCTCCGCCCGCGTTCAGATGACCAAAAACCAAATTCTTAGGTTTTACATATTAGTATACTCTTACATTGCAGTTTTTGTATTTTTCTCAGAAATGAGACATTTTCCCGCTGTAAAAAGTATCCTATATGTTGACCCGGACAACCAGCTACGATCATACCAAATTTCATGAAAGTCGCTCCAGTGGTTTTTCTCGTGATTCGGTAACAGACAGACAGACAAAAAATCTAAAAACTATAGATTCGGACTCTGTATCGATAATAATGTCTATTTCAATAAGATTTTCCAAAAAATATTTAATGTACAGATTCGACTTGGTTACACTTTTATTATATGTATAGATTGTTTAGGCAGCACACGCTTATAAATCAACTCAACGGTCATTTTTCTCAACTTCAAATAAAATTATAATTTCTGACGATACTTTCTTAGATTTACGCGAATACTTGATATTTTAAAATAAAATTAACTTTTTGAATTTTTATTTTTGTATACCCTACGACTTTGGTGCCATTTTTGTATTTTTTGTATATTGAAACCTTATTGTTTAATTTTGTGGGTAAGTGCTGTCTGTAACGAATATATAATGTATCATCTTTGAGACGTCTAAAACCTTAGTCTCTCCCGTGAATAGTCACGGATCATAGGATTGCTATGAAGCATTAGAAACGATGGGAATCACAAATTAAAATAAATCCGCAAAAAAATCCGAAAAGATAATTTTATTTAAAAATGGTTACAGATTAAAAAAAACCTATAGCAAAGCTTCCTATAGTTTAGGATTTAGTGAAAGAATCAAAATAAAGTCAGTAATTTCAAAGATCATCTCCTGCATCCAAACTTACAAACTTTACCTCTTTATAATATTAGTCTATACATATAATAAAATTCCAATTAAGTCGACTCTGTACATTAAATATTTTTTGGAAAATCTAATTCAAAAAGACATTATTGTCGATACAGAGTCCGAATCTATAGTTTTTAGAATTTTTGTCTGTCTGTCTGTTACCGCATCACGAGAAAACCACTGGATAGAGTTTGATGAAATTTGGTATGATGATAGCTGGTTAACCAGGTCAACATATAGGAAAATATCTCATTTCTGAGAAAAAATACAAAAACTGCATTGTAAGTGTATACTTATATGTAATACCTAAGAGTTTGGTTTTTGGTCATCTGAACACGGGCGGAGCCGCGGGCAATGCTAGTGTGTAATAAAACGGTGTTATTTGAGCAAGCCTGGCCATTCCACAGATCTGTCATTGTGGGTCGTTCGGAACTTTCTCCATTCGAAAGTATTTTATTATTTGCTAGTGTCTGTCAACGGCTTTACACGCGCGTTTTATTTAGTTAGTAACATGAAATCCACTCAATGTGGGTGGTCTTGATATGAAACCGTAAGTGTATTTCAGAAATTGATTGAAATGAAAGCAGTAAGTACGTTATCATTATTTAACCTGCTTTTACCCGCAACTTCGCACGCGCGAGTTTTATAATTTATGTTTATTTAGTTTTGATACAATATCCGCGGAATCGTTATCATTTACCACACGTTTTAAGACACAACAGTTGTTTTTTTAATATTACATTTCAATATTTCTTTAAAGTTTATTTATGGGATATAAATATTATAAATGCGAAAGTTTGGATGGATGTTTGTTACTCAATCACGTCAGAACAGCTAAACGGATCTGGATGAAATTTACGAAGAGATATATTGTAGTCTGGAATAGCACACAAGCTATTTTTTTATTCTGCGAAAAATGCACTATTCTCGTGGGATGAGATTTGTTTTTGTTTTGCACTAGTGACGACGTAGTTGCTAGTGTTCTACATATAGGTAAATATTACGAAACCTAATTAACTTTTGCAACTGTGTATGTATATATATATAACAATTTAGTTACTCGCTGACCCAAAAAAATTCAATGCAAACAGGATGCCATCATATTGCTGCATTACAAATATATCAATACACTTTCTCATATTAAAATATTAGAAAATAGTCAAACAAGCATAAGCCCATGAAAAATTGGCAACGCATAGGAGAGCATCAAAAAAAACTGTATCTATCTTTAAATCAAAGAAATGATAAATATTATCTTTAAAGATAACCCTCCAAAGATCAATGATTTAAGTTTGGCTTCCAGCGGAAACGAAGCGCCATAAATTATGTCTACGTATCGCTTTCGTTTATCGCCGTTTATTATAGTTTAATCGCTCGTCTTATTGGACGTGCTTCCGGTGCTGGTAAAGGAAGCTGGTAATTCATCAGAAGGCACAGAGATGCTGTGAAAGACTGGTTGTGAAATTCTCTTATGTCCTAGATCTAATTGTTTTGATAAAACCAAAAAAGGCACTGAAATTTTAAAAAAAAAAAATCTTCTTTTGATGTGGAATATAAACTGTTTATTATAAAATCATTACCATAATAAGAAAAAAATAATAATCATAATAATGGTTTTGAATGTGCAAAGGTCTTGCTTAATATACATAAAAACATACTTTTCGTTTTTGAAGTTGATTAAAAATTCCGACTTGTCATCATGCCCAAAGTTCGCGGGTTTGATGTTCGCTTGCTGCTAATCTTTATTAATTAGTTACGCTGTATAATACAAAAATGTATTTGTCTGCAACATTTTTTAAATCTATTTGTATTTACATCAATGACCTACTTTCAACAGGTATTGTTGCTTATGCAGATGACAGCACAGTCATAGAGAGCTATGTGCCCGGTGCAAGGGACGGAGGTGTATTAATAAGTACTTTGAGAGAGGCCATGGTAGATCGTACAAATGCGACCTTAAGTCTTGTCACACAATGGGGTGATGACAATCTGGTCGATTTCAACGCCGCCAAAACGCAAGCCTGTCTATTTTCCGCAAAAAGGAGTCCGTTCAGCTTGACTCCTACTTTTCGTGGTACACCTGTAGAGATTTTCGACAGTCTAGAGCTTCTCGGCATAAGGTTAAGTGCAAATCTTAACTTTGGCGACAACATCGAGTCGAAGGCACAGACTGCGGTCAAGAAACTGGGCATCCTTAACAAGGTTAAGCGATACTTCACGCCTGGACAGCTTCTAACATTATATAAAGCTCAAGTCCGATCATGCATGGAGTATTGCAGTCACCTTTGGGATGGCTCTGCAAAATACCAACTAGCCGCTCTTGACTCGGTGGAACGCAGAGCTAAAAAGCTAATCGGCGACGAAAAGCTTGTGAAAACTAAGCTTCACAGCTTAGCACACCGTCGCCAAGTTGCTTGTATGTCGGTTTTCTACAGACTGTACTTCGGGGAGTGTGCCCACGAGCTCCACAGTCTCATACCGCCATCGCCATTCTTCTATCGAAACACCAGACGTACTGCAAGATACCATCCTTTCTTGGTTGACATTCCGACCACTCGCACTAAGCGCTATTCGTCATCTTTTATAATGCGCACAGCCAAGATGTGGAATGCGCTGCCTGCGTCTGTTTTTCCGAGTGCGTATAACCTGAACATATTTAAGGTGCGTGTTAACAGGCTTCTACTGGGCAAACTCGCTAGATCGTAGACCTTATCTGTGCCTTCGAGCTAAGATAAAGGTCAAGAGTGAGCCCATTTCTAATAAAAAAAAAAATTGTATACTTCTATACTAATATTATAAAGAGGTAAAGTTTGTGAGTTTCTGACGTTGTAGGGGGTAATCTCTGGATCTACTGGACCGATTTAGATGACATTTGGTAAAGAGATAGTTTGAAACCCCGGGAAAGACATAGGATATTTTTTATCCCGGAAATCATCCCTTAAGGGGGTAAAAATGGGGATGTAAGTTTGTATGGGGAATTAAGCGAAGTCGCTAGTTATTTATATACTAATAAGTAATAACCAAAGATTTGCATGCAGATAAATATTTTTTTCCCCGATATAAGAAGAAATATGTACATATGTGTACGTTTGTAAAAAAATGTTTCATCTATAAAATAAACATATTATAGCAATCAAAGTCACGGGTATTTTTAACCTTCAATTCAATCCTTTCATTATATTGTTCCAATAACCTTGAAACGAGCTAACTAATGTGATAATAATGGCGTCAAAATAAAGGTCACTGACCCCATATTATCTACTGTAAACAATTGCGTGGTGATGTCAGTTTATTATTGTAGGTACTGGTAATGGAAATGAGTTAATATTTAATCTTACAATTCAAAACGTAAAACTTAAATATCTTATCGTGTTGTAAAATAACATCTATACTATATATCAGCCATACTCAACCTTTTTTTTATTGGAGCCACAAACACGTTTCAGTCATGGTGTCGAGGGCCGCAAGCAAAAATTATTTACGTCTTAATGAAAACGTAATTCCAAGTTAACGATCTAGTTATTTTTTTAACAAAGATATGCTATAATGCGATTTTTGATGCTGCCGCATGCGACCCGCGGGCCGCAGGTTGAGTATAGCTGCTCTATAGCAATCATTTTCTTATGACACACTAGCGATTTAACCTCGCTTCGTTCGAGTGCATTCCTTGGTACGCTGATTTTGTTAACAATTTTATGGGTTTTTTACCCTGTAACCCTAAATTTTTCTAAAATAAAAGTAGCCCAATTTACTCCTTATTACATCAGCTATCTGCCAGTCAAACTGTTGTCAAAATCGGTCCATCCGTTTCGAAGATTAGCCGGAAGAAACAGGCACAGACAAAAAAAACTTCTTGTTATTAATATCCTACTTTCATATGCGTTATGTAAAGTGCTGTTGTTTTGATTTTATTTATCTGCATGGATTGAGATGTAAAAGAAATGCAGATCATGTTATCTTTTTAGCTTGTACTAGCTTAATCGTTTTGTTTTCTATACATATAATAAAATTGTAACTACGCCGAATCTATACATCAGATATTTTTTGGAAAATCTTATTGAAATAAACATTACTATCGATACAGAGGCCGAATCTATAGTTTTTAGAATTTTTGTCGGTCTGTTACCGCATCACAGAAAAACCATTGCCTCCAGTGGTTATTTGGATGAAATTTGGTATGGCGATAGCTAGTCAACCGGGTCAACAATATGATACTTTTTACTGCGGGAAAATATCTCATTTCTGACAAAAAATACAAAAACTGCAATGTAAGAGTATACTAATATTTAAAACCTAAGAATTTTTTTTTGGTCATTAGAACGCGGGCGGAGCCGCGGGCAATGCTAGTATACTTCATACACTTTTTAAGCTGAAGTAACTCTAATAAAAAATTTAAAGATCAAGAAATATATCGCTTAACAGAATTTATTAGACTCAATATTACTACGACTTTAATTTATTTTCCTTCATTTCATTTTCCCTAGACACCTGCAAGACAGTAATAATGAATGTTAAATTTAATTTACCACGAGCGCTTAAAGCAGTGGAAGTATCAAAATTGATATAAAATGAGCTCCGATATAACATAAAAAAATCTAAAACTGCAATTTTTCATTAAAAATTGCACGTAATTATTTTTTGAAAGACATGACGTAAGCTTCGGAGTTGGAGTAATCCGTGGTAATTGTTGTAATCTTTGCATATTCTCTCTACCATGAACCTTTCATAGATATATCGGTTTTTGTTATCACGTACATACATACATTACTAGCGACTTCGCTCAGGTTATAAAATTTTATCGTACCGGATCTTTTTAGATTATTCGCGGGTATATTTTGATTTTTGGTTTACGATGTTTCGAATGCTTTACAGCAATTTTTGGAGGTTTAAAGTACTTAATATATAACTCTTATCCCTAATCTAATTAAGTACATATAAAAACTTTATCAGATAATATTTTAAATCACTCAGAAGTGCTTCTACCCATACATAGGGTTACTAGTAAAATATAAGATAACGCGTAACATACAGCTCTCCCTTTTTGAAGTCGGTAAAAAAGTAAACGAAAATCTGATCTATAATTCAGAATGTATTGATAGAGTATTTAATAAATTTAATAATGCCTTGCCAAGGTTTTGAATTCGATTCTGAGACATGAAAGATTACAAATATATAAGCTAACATCGCCAAATGAGTTGTATACATAGGGAACTAGCATTGCCCGCGGCTCCGCCCGCGTTCAGATGACCAAAAACCAATTTCTTAGGTTTTACATATTAGTTTAATCTTACATTGCAGTTTTTGTATTTTTTTTCAGATATGAGATATTTTCTCGCGGTAAAAAGTATCCTATATGTTGACCCGAATAACCAGCTATCATCATACCAAATTTTATCAAAATCTGTCTAGTGGTTTTCTCGTGATGCGGTAACAGACAGACAGACAAACAAAAATTCTAAAAACTATAGATTCGGACTCTGTATCGATAATAATGTATATTTCAATTAGATTTTCTAAAAAATATTTAATGTACAGATTCGACTTAGTTACAATTTTATTATATGTATAGAAGAATATTTTTGATTTATAAAAAATATTAGTAATTTTAAACACACAGTTCGTTAAGGCATTGAAATATGAATAAATGATTGATTGAACGTGAACCTGACGCAACCGTTTTCTACTCCGCATCGGCGCGGCCGTGACTTCGACTATCAAGGCTCCCGCTTTCAATGAGATGTAGTGTAAGAGACGACCTTTAAATTAATTGAAGTTATTTGTTATTTTGTAACCTCTTATTCTATAACGTGAGTTTTACATTAATTTTTCAGTAAAGTTTGTTCAAAATTTAGTTACAAATGAAATGAAATGAAATGAAATTTATTTATTTAGTATCAGATTCCTATAAGTATACAGTAAACAACAATGGCTACGATGATACTGCAAAAGTATAAACTGCGTTGCAGATATCAACGCCCGCCTCCGTACAATATTTAAACTATTTTATAAAAACTAAAAAACAATAGATGATGATGTATGTGTGAGTGTGTGTGTGTGAATGTGTGTGTATGTGTATGTGTGTGTATATGTGTGTGTGAATGCAAATTCTTTAATAAACAATGGTCAAAAGTTCTTCAGTCTCGTCATACGTAATGGATTTAAGCCATGCTTAACATACAGATTTGCAACGATAAGATGTGAGTGGATATATATTCAATAATTTATTGATTTTATTGTAGAGTATACAGCTTAGATATGGGTAATGACGTTTTGCAACCGCGGTTCTTGCAGAATTAATTTGACATATAGCGTGGGATCTGCGTTTAGTACAAAATATACTAGGGTTATAAGGAAGCTCAGAGTGTTTTCGAAGAACAGTTTGTAAAACAAAAATTTTCCTTACGGATAATACATTACTAAGAGCGTATAAATCCGACGTGGGGAAATAGATTGGCTTATTGAACATAACTTTTAAAACTGCTCTCTGGGCCCTTTCCAGTCTCAACATTAACGTTTTAGCAGATCCACCCCAACACGTAATGCAGTATGAAATAACGGATTGACACAGAGCATAATATACTGTTTTTTGACATTGAAAATCTACCACATTCCTTAATTTCCTGAAAATAAATATGAGCTTTCTTAGTCGCAACGCTACTGAATGGATTTGCTGTCTCCATGTCATATTGCTATCAATTATGACGCCAAGATATTTAACACTGGAACTTTTTTCTAACACGGGACAGTTACACTCTTTAATAGTCAGTGAACAGACGTGTGCACGAATTGTCAAACAAGGCCGAGCCTGTACTAGAGTAGAGGGAGCTAAGGTAAGGTATTTTGTCTTATCCACATTAAGAGTGAGCAGATTGCAACTAAGCCAACTTATAATAGCTCTTAGCGATAATTCTGTGGAAGCCTGAGCTTCTGCCCATGTTTTACCGCTAGTAAGAAGTACAGTGTCATCTGCGTAGACTAAAAGTTTACTATTAGGTAGGCGCAGCATGCAGAGCTCATTTATGTAAATAAGAAAGAGGGTAGGACCAAGAACACTTCCCTGAGGGACACCGAAACTAACAGATTCTTCCCCACTTCTAAAGTTATCAATGCATACATACTGCTGACGTTCCTCAAGATAGTTTTTGAAAATTTAAATGCAAGGCCTCTAATTCCAACACCTTCCAGCTTATTCAACAAAAGAGGTATGGAGACAGTATCAAAAGCCTTAGCAAGATCCAGAAAAACAGCAATCGATTTAACTTTATTATCAAAATTTTTAGTTATTTGAGCTGAAAGATTAAGAACTGCATCTTCTGTTGATTTACCACTACGGAAACCGAACTGATTTTCTGCTAAGATGTTTTTTTTATTCAAGTACATAAGTAGCCTTTTGTTGAGAATTTTTTCAAAAATTTTAGAAAAAGTGGTAAGTAAAGATATTGGCCTATAATTAAAGATACTGCTCCTGTCACCATTCTTGTAAATAGGTCGTACAACTGCTTTTTTAAAAGAACGTGGAAAGATTCCTTTTGAGATGCAAAGATTGAATAATCTGGTAAGGATCGGAACAAGAATATGCGCAGTGGCTTTAACAATAGATGTGGGTATACCATCACAACCAGAGGCAGTTTTGTCTTTAAGACTGATGATAGCTGTTTTTACTT
This sequence comes from Brenthis daphne, assembly GCA_947093115.1. NCBI lineage: Eukaryota > Metazoa > Arthropoda > Insecta > Lepidoptera > Nymphalidae > Brenthis > Brenthis daphne. The sequence continues at coordinate 27,804,587 of OX352471.1, read as the reverse complement.
CTTTTTCTGTCACTGTATATAGGCTCATTGTATCTAGATAGTTAAGTCTAGGAAAGTCAATATCATACGAGGTCTCTTGTTTACGTGTTATATTGTCTGCTAAGTTTTTACCTACGTTTGCAAAATACTGATTAACAGAATTTACTGATTCCAATGGATGATTACATATATCCAACAGTTCCAAACAGCTTCTTTCTTTTTGGCCCATATTAACAATTTTTTTAATTAGACTCCAAGTTTTACCTGGACTGTTTTTGACTTTATTGAACTCGTTCTTTTCATTTTCTCGTTTTACTTTTTTGAGTAGGTTATTACAAAAGTTACGGTAACGCAAAAATATAGTTTTTAAGTTTAAGTTGTCTGGATGCTTTTTATATTTCCTATATAAGTTATCCCTATGGCGAATGCATCTTAAGAGACCAGGAGTTATCCAGGGCTTAATAATTCGTAGTTTGTTAGATAAGCACTGTATTTTAGTATTCGCTTTGATAGCGCTAGAGACTGTGCCAATTAATATATCAGCAACAACATTGGGATCAGTAGATGTGAAGTAAAGAAAGTAAGTAAAGAATATTTACTATAAAAACCAAAACTTTCATTATTTAGTTTAACAGTTTGTTTGGATGTTCTGCTATCACAAGAGTTGCAAATCGACATGATTTTTCCACAGAAATCATGTATTAAGGAGTGTTATAGGCTAATTTTTATTATTATTAGATAATTAAAGAGACTTGTGAAAGCATGTGAATTAGATAAGGACAGGTAAGTAGTTAAATTATAAATGCGAAAATTTGTGTGTGTGTTTGTACCTCTTTAAAAGGCTCGACAGATTTGGATGTATTACACAGAGAGACTATGATGATCTTTTAAGTTAAATATTACTGTTCTGTAGTTTGCACCAAGGGACGCATTCAAGGGAAGCGAGTCACGCATTCAAGAAAAGCTAGAATTATTCTAAAAGTTTTACTTTTATAATATCAATATCATCATGGTGTTAAACGGGATATTTCCATAGATTTTTACATACTTTTCAGAGTTCCCGTTTGGGGTTTCTATTTAATTCAAAAGTAAGTGAAAAACATGGTAAATATCCCGTTTTTACATCATAATAATATTGTCAGTTACCATAAAAGTTTAAAGACTTTTATAATATTGACTGTAATACTGTAGGCATATTTCAAAACATCTTTATTTAAAAAAATCTCTTGTCCTACTCAGAACAGTCAAAAGATGTTAAATCCATCTTATATTACATAAAAGAGATTACTCTCAGAATATTTGGGATTAGAATTTTTACTTCGAAACTCCTTGTAAGTTTAAAGCCGCAAGCATTGTGACCGTTACAAACGTTTTAAGATAATAAAAAAAAGTTACTTTTCATCATTTTTTTGCTGCCTTCTTTTCTTATATATTTTTTTTTAAATTGTAGTGCTAGTTCATCGACTTTAAAAAAATAACTTGGAAAAAATAAATTTAAATGACAGTAGCAAATAGACTGTCGTTTCCTGAACTATTTAGTATATTATTAGGATATGCGTTAGGTAAAAAGTATCCTCTCCAGCCCTCCAACTATATCCACACAAAAAATTACGCCATAGAGTCACTCTATTTCAACGAAGAAGGACAGACAAACAAACAAACACACTTTAACATTTATAATATTAAGTATATAGTCATTAACCAACCAAATCACCGATTATTGCATCCAAAAATATTATAACCAATCCAAACTGGGACATTCAATATATTTAAATGTATTCAATCGATAGCCACTTACAAATCTAAATGAAATATTAATCCATACCCAAAACCTGCACCGTATTTAGGTCATGTTAAAGGCAAATCAAAATAAATATAGTTTAGTCTAGACCAGATAGGTCACAGTATTTCTGGAGCGGCATCGATTTGCTTAGAATTATAGCTACTGTCGTCATCTTCGGTTAAATAGATGTTATATGGCCTTAAATTAATAAAAAAAAACTATTAGTTACATGTTTTAAATTTTAGTACTGACATGTTATTATTTTTAGATTTAGATTCTTTTACCAGATTGCGGCGAAGCTTAAAATAATGGTAATGCGTTTAATCTGTATGTAAGTCTGACCATACTTTTCCTCGTTACTCCTAAGCGGCTGAACCGTAATAATCTATACATATAATAAAATTGTAACTAAGCCGAATCTGTACATAAAATATTTTTTGGAAAATCTTATTGAAATAGACTTTATTATCGATACAGAGGCCGAATCTATAGTTTTTAGAATTTTTGTCTGTCTGTCTGTCTGTTACCGCATCACGGGAAAACCACTGGATAGATTTTGACGAAATTTGGTATGGTGATAGCTGGTTATCCGGGTCAACATATAGGATTCATTCGGGAAAATATGTATCTCATTTTTGAGAAAAAATACAAAAACTGCATTGTAAGAGTATACTAATATGTAAAACCTAAGAATTTAGTTTTTGTTGGTCATCTAAACGCGGGCGGAGCCGCGGGCAATGCTAGTAGTTAATAAATGTCTCCGACTACATAATACTATGTCTCACGTAGTTGGTATTTTCTTATTTCTGTATTTTTTATTAATTATTTAAAGGTACTTATTTTAAAATAGATACAAGATACTAAAAATCAAATGAGGAAAATTAATTCGCAAAATCGTTTTAAAAGGAGTACCTATATGACGATTATCAGTACTTATATAAGTAGGGACAATAACAATTTCAACAGCTTCCTTTTATAGCATGTCATACCTACTAATATAAACGTGAAAGTTTATGTGTGTTTGTTGCTCTATCGACAAAAGCAAAAAAAAAAATAATGAACGGATTTTGATGAAACTTTACAGTAGTGTAGCTAATAGAATAGAATATCACATAGGTTATAATTTATAAAGATATAATTGAACTAAGCGGAGAGCGGTCAAGTCGCGGGAAAAGGCTAGTATATGGATATTATAGAAAACACATTTATTCAGCTGTCTCCTTCAAAGGATACTCGCAATAGCCGACGTGCAATAGACATGCCTGTAGGGAGAGAAACATTGTTATTCAATATTATAACTAGACTAGCATTGCCCGCGGCTCCGCCCGCGTTTAGATGACCAAAAACCAAATTCTTAGGTTTTACATATTAGTATACTCTTACATTACAGTTTTTGTATTTTTTCGCAGAAATTAAATATTTTCTCGCGGTAAAAAGTATCCTATATGTTGACCCGGATAACCAGTTATCATCATACCAAATTTTATGAAAATCCCTCCAATGGTTTTTCCGTTCCGTTAATAACATTTTCCAAAAAAATATTTAATGTACAGATTCGGCTTAGTTACAATTTTATTATATGTATAGATTATGTAATGGTAGGGCTGGTGTCTGAGTCTCTATGTAAAGCTGCATTTATTATTGGAAATGTGTTATTTGCAGACTTTTCTCGCGACAGCCAATTGACGCTACTCGAGTCTCGAGGCTTTGTGAAATTAGATTTTAGCTAAAGGTGGTATTACTGTTAATACTCGTATATTTTCTAGTATAAAAGGTTACACAAAAATCTCTTTGCTTATTGGTCAGCCACCAATTTAATACTTTCTTGTTCTTTACATAATTTAAGCGTCGCTACTCGCTATGTACATAAATTAAAAGAATAATGTTAGAAAATATTTATACGATAGAACTAGTTTAATATCTAGCCAAATAGAACCACTCTAGGTTCTATTTTACTAAGAGTTGATACTAAGATGTAAATTATGTATGCTTAATATTATAAAAAGGCAGAGTTTGTTTGAACGCGTTAATCTCAGGAACTACTAACTCGATTTGAAATATTCTTTTTGCATTAGGTTTGCGTTTATTGAGGAAGACTATATGTAGACTATATCATCATTCTACTACCAAAGGGAGCGGGGTAGTAATATAATATATAGTAGGTACATATGGGTGATTCTACAAAAAATGGGTAACTCGATGTCACCAGTCAATAAAATGATGTATTATTACATTTTGTTTATAATTTATAATTAATTCTAAAACAATTAAAAGTCATTTATTTGGTCACCCAATTTCAGCCATGCATTATAAATACAAATTTGTGAAACTTCACAATATATCCTCAAAACGTCAGTACTTTGGCGTGTCACAACGTCAAAAGCGCGCAATCAAATAGCTGTGTATTAAATATTACCTTTAATATAATAAAATTTATTATTTCACTATAATCTGTGATGTATTTAATAATATATCATCACAACTTTATATTATAATATCTTCGACTTTGTTGTAAAAATAATAAGAAACTTTGTGTTCAGTTTTATTCGTCAGTCCGTTGTGTGTTGTTCGAATTTGAATATCTCGCTAAATACCGACGACTTAAATCCAAATCCGCGTTAAACTTTAAGGTTGGTAATAAAGTTAGCTGCAGACCGCGCCATTGTTCGGCCGTCATTTCTGTGCCGGTGCTAGAGTTGTGTTTGTCGTGTGAACACGTGCCGACCCAGACAAAATGTCAGTCCTATGGTGAGTCGCTATTTTTTTGTAAATTTGTGTTATATTTTAATTTAAACATACTTAACTTTGATTTGTTAAAATGTAACTTATTGATATTCGAAAATATCAAAATAAACGTTGGTTCTAAAGATAATCTCAAATTCATGTTTGTTTCGTCAGTCCGTTGGCGTCAGTCCGTTGTCTGATATTGCGCCAAAGGACAGACGTGTCTCCAGGATACTGACTTGTTGGGCGTGTTTAATCATTTTTTTAATTATTTCAGTTTATAACATCATGGCTCCATAAAAACAAACAAAATATGTCTAAGGATAGAGATGAAATATTGAAACAGAAAATAAAGAAGAGAATTAAATTAGCTGAATACAAAAAGAAAAAAAAGGTTGCAATGCTTGAAAAAGAAAAGAAAGGGACAAAGAAAAATATTAAGGACATGACGCCTCGGGAGTAACGATTGACAAGAAAAGAATGGCAAAAATATTCATTAAAGTACAGGCAAAAAAAAAACAACTCTACTACAGATAATTTGATTTTGATTTTGTTGACAAAAAGATCTGATTTTTATTACTAGCCTATATGGCATAGATTGTTATTTGTAAGCAACATAACGATATTATACAAGTCAGAACGTTGTTTTGAAGACTGATATAATATTACTTAATAACTGTTATTATGTTAATGGGTACCTTTAAGGCAGAGAGAGTTATATTTTTATTTCAATTGTTTGTTGATTACTTAGAAAATGTACCTATATTGTTAAGCTAAACTATCTATAAGTAGTAAAGTTCATAAAAAGCTGCTTCAAAGGTGGAGAAAGTTGTTCCTCAGAGTATTACGTAAAAAATATTTTTTTAATTGTTACTTAAGTGAATTAAGATTAAAAGTGAGACTCAAAATATGTGCCATTATTAGTTCCTAAGAGATTTCTTCTAAATTTTAATAAATTTCTTGCATATCTTATGAAATTGTGTATTTCATCAGTACTTTGTCACTCACGTCAGTCCCCTGGTTTCGGAATTCGGAATAATAGAAATATCTCCGCATCTACTTTAAAAAGTGACTGGCCCTATCATGAGCAATGTTTTCATTAGATTAGCTGTCTTATAATCAGAATTCGTAGGAATTTGATTTAAAAACTATCATAAGCAAAATATCCTGAAAAGTTACCCAACTTTTGTATATCCGCCCATATATCTATTCCATATTAACCGTCAACACCTCCAGGTAAACTAATAAATTAATTAAAATTCTAAGAAACCTGTTGTTAACTGACACGCCGGCGAGTCCGCGGTCGTGGAGGTTTTAAAACGTACCTAGGGACGAACCTGAGCGAAACGAGGGTAAGCTGCTAGTAAAATACATACATACATACATACTCGTGTATGCAATAATTTCTAGCTATTTGCACGAACTCCATACGATTGTTATCTACATTCCCTGCAACAAAGCCTAGTTAGGTGGCACACCAGAACCTTTTTTTTTTTAACGTTGGGAAATGCATTTACGCACGAGGTGTGGGACTCACCGGCGTAATACAGCCAGTACTACCCACTAAAACCCAACAAAACCTTCCCCCGTCTTAATGGGGCGTCGCAGGATCGCTTACGCATTCAACTACGACGCCCCGACGGCAGGTCTGCCGAAGCAGACCACAACAACCAGGGGGTTGCTCCACAGTCCACTCTGCTATCAGAGAAGTACCAGGAGCAACCCGCATGGTACACTGCCCTCCGAAAAGGGCCACCTCCCACCGCCCACCGAAGTGGGCCACCTCCCTGTGCGTTTCTTGGCTTCGCGCCCGGTTGGGTTGCCGGGCACTACTCAGCCCCCCCACCACGACAAGGTGAACGCACGTTGGGGGGGTAGCACACCAGAACCTGCATTGAGCCTTTACAAGCGTATTTCATTCGAAAAGCAATTGATCAATTGGGTTGGATATCTGTTTTAGAGCCTACTAGCACTGCCCGCGGCTCCGCCCGCGTTCAGATGACCAAAAACCAAATTCTTAGATTTTACGTATTAGTATACTCTTACATTGCAGTTTTTATATTTTTTCTGAAAAATAAGATATTTTACCGCGGTAAAAAGTATCCTATATGCTGACCCGGATAGTCAGCTATGACCATACCAAATTTCATCAAAATCCGTCCTGTAATTTTTCTGTGATGCGGTTGACAGACAGACAGACAGACAAAAATTCTAAAAACTATAGATTCGGCCTCTGTATCAATAATAATGTCTATTTCAATAAGATTTTCCAAAAAATATTTAATGTACAGATTCGACTTAGTTACAATTTTATTATATGTATAGATAAAGTTTAATAATAAATATTAAAACTGCTGTAATCTATATAACATTTCCAGCACTAACTAGACCGTTTTATAACGGCCCGTATATAAGTAGGTCAAAAATATAATTTGGACATCCATTGCAGAAATATGAATGGATTGCTCAGTAATTGCCATTAAAATTGCACCCAGCCCTTACATAATGACTTATAGCTGCGTAATTATGGCTAAATTAAAGCAAATAGGAAGAAAAATTTAAAACCAAACTGCGCTGCGTACAAATTGACCGAATAAGAATTAATATTCGCCCAATGATAAAAAGTATCCTACCTATTTGAACCGTATAACCAACTATCATCATACCAAATTTTATTAAAGGCTATCCAGTGGTTTTGTCGTGATGCGGTCACAGATAGACAGACAGACAAAAATTCTACAAACTATAGATTCGGCCTCTATATCGATAATTATGTCTATTTCAATAAGATTTTCCAAAAAATATTTAATGTACAGATTCGACTTAGTTACAATTTTATTATATGTATCTATATATAAATGTAGACAAACAAAAGACCCAACCGTAAATCACGTTGGTTCTATTATAATAACAACTGTCTAGATATCATTTATTGTTGTACTCTATGTAGTTTTCGCTCTTCATGCTTCATCTGACCTTACTTAGGTGAATATTAATTTCTCTTATTAAAATATTTATTCTCTGAAATAATACATTTTTAACCGATTTCCAAAAAGGAGGAGGTTCTCAATTCGTCGGAATCTTTTTTTTATGTATGTTCACCGATTACTCGAAAAGGCCTGAACCGCTTTAGAATTTTTTTTTTTTTCAAACGGTATACTTCCCAGGTGGTCCCATATAAATTTTATCGAAATCGGTCTAGCGGTTTTTTTTAAAAAATCAACAATAAATATTTTTGTAAGTAAGTAAATTGTTTAATCGACCGACCGACTTTGAAAATATCTGATTAGGTACCTATTCTAAATGAAAACCTCCGATTAGTTATTTTTTTCATTTTAGTGCCCGGAAATCGTTTTTTTTTAAGTTTTCAGTTTATATTTTTAACATTCTAACTTACTTAATTTTTCGTACATTTTGCACGTCTGGTTGCTATGCAGCCTTATGTAATTTATTACAGCAGGTGATATTATTCAATTTCCATAAAAACGATAAAGGTACCTTTTTATATCAAGAAGTAAAAAGATGAGATTAAAATTCTGAATCAAGTTTTTGAAGGTTCGATTAAGGAAATAACAACGTGAATACCTTAAATAAGAGTTGGCGTAGCAACTCGATACATATTTATTAACTAGCATTGCCCGCGGCTCCGCCCGCGTTCAGATGACAAAAAACCAAATTCTTAGGTTTTACATATTATACACTCTTACAATGCAGTTTTAGTATTTTTTCTCAGAAATGAGATATTTTCCCGCGGTAAAAAGTATCCTATATGTTGACCCGGACGACCAGCTATCACCATACCAAATTTCATCAAAATCTGTGCAGTGGTTTTCTCGTGATGCGGTAACAGACAGACAGACAAAAATTCTAAAAACTATAGATTCGAACTCTGTATCAATAATAATGTCTATTTCAATTAGATTTTCCAAAAAATATTTAATGTACAGATTTGGTTTACTTAGTTACAATTTTATTATATGTATAGATGTGGATTTTAAATAATGACTAATAATAGTTACAGTAATTTATCAATGTACTTATGTTTTAGTTAAAAGTCGTCGTCTCTCATAATTTTGCCCAGTTTTTATTAGAATATTCCGATTTCTGACGTTGATGAAAATAAAAATAGCAAAAAAACCGAGTACTAAACGGTTGATTTATATTTTGGCACGTCTTGTTGCGGATTCGGGCTAGGCGTATAGGCGTAGGTTTAAATTAATTAATATAAATAATTAATAATTTAAAACCATGTAATTAGTCATTTCTGCTATTCCTGCTACACGTGTCTTGTAAACGGACTGACATGTGCTTATTTTAAAAACAGATATTGGGTGTTATGCAAAATTATATTCAAAATTTTCAAGACCTGCCTCCCCGAAAAAACCCGAAAAGATTGTTTTGTCAATTAAAATGTCAAATATTCGTGTAAATCTAAGAAAATTATAGCTTAGATTATACAATCTGAGCTGTAATTTAGCTATATACGACGATAATTTATCTTTCTATAAGTGATAATGATACATATTTAAAAAAATTCATTTTACTTTCATTATTATAATTATTAATATAAGTATTATGTTTCTTTCAATGTCTCGTAAGTGCAGTAAGTAAATAAATATAGACAAATAAATATGTTGTGACATCAACACACAGCACCATCTAGTTCCATGGTAAGCTACTAGGCTTCTGTTATGGATACCAGATAGTTGATACACTACACATATATAACTTTAAATACATATTACAAAATATAAACATTCGTGCTCATCACACAAATGAATACCCCCTACGGGACTCGAACCCGCGACCGCTAACACAGCAAGGTCCCTACAAACTGAGCCAAACATGTATTCAGTAAATTCAAAGATTTTTAAAAATATGACATATTTTATGTCTTCGGCAATCTATACATATAATAAAATTGTAACTAAGCTGAATCTGTATATTAAATATTTTTTGGAAAATCTTATTAAAATAAACATTATTATCAATACAGAGGCCGAATCTAAAGTTTTTAGGTTTTTATGTCTGTCTGTCTGTGTGTTACCGCATCATAGAAAAACCACTCGAGGGTTAATATATAGGATACTTTTTACCGCGAGAAAATATCTCATTTCTGAGAATAAATACAAAAACTGCAATGTAAGAGTATACTAATATGTAAAACCTAAGAATTAGATTTTTGGTCAACTGAACGCGGGCGGAGCCGCGGGCAATGCTAGTTAATAATAAAAGGAAAGGAACAAGGATAATGTTAGTACCTTTGAAGCAGGATGTTTTGTTATTGACAAAAACAGGACATTCAAGGGAAAATTTATCGAAGTATTTAAAATATTTGAAATACATATATTATTTTGTTATTGTGGTTGTTATTTAGCTTTTGTCTTTAAATAATTAGTATAAGACTAGGAATAAATAAATATTTAACATTGCTTCTCACACAACATTAAAAAAATGTTTTTTTTATATAATTAATTATACGAAACATAAACACAAACTGTGTTTTTGCAGCGTTTTCTCAGTCAAAACAGAATAGAATAATTTTAGAAACCTGTTTAAACATGGCAAATCCCATACAATTTATCTTGCAACATTACCCGTCCATGATAACCCCACCCCGTCCTGTCCCGTCCAGCTGATCGTGAAACTGTAACAGACTCGATTAGGGTGCGGCGTTGCCGTCCCGCGTACCCCGCGTCCCCCGCGCTCCCTCACGTTGCCACCCCGCACTATTCGACGTGAATTGGATGAATTCGCGTGAGGATACTTTCTCTACAGCTATGTTTTGTACTACAAGGACTACTATAGTTGTTTGTTTATGTTTTTTTTATTTACATACTTATTTTTAGGTAACTTATTGAAGTTATCGAGAAATAAATAAATTCAATACACATTCTACTAATATTACATACTTACCTTGTTGATTGTTAATTTTATGCAATCTTCTTCAGTGATTTTGAAATTCAATCCACCACTTACTCGATTATAAATATTAAACAAGGAAAGTTTAGTCACGATATTTGAGAACAGACAACCAAGTTACAATGTCGTTATATATATGGATATACTCGTAAGATCGCCAGCTGATCGTGAAACTGTATCGCTCGGGAGAAATGCGAGGTTGCCGCGCCGCGTCGCAGTGGCGTTGCCGCTATGTATACGATGCCAATGGGATAAGTTCGCGTGAATCGCTTGAACTTCTATAACGTAATAAATACATACGTATGTATAGTAAAGGACGAGTTCGCTCGTACTTTTGCCTTTTTATGTTTTTTTTTTCAAGATATTTTTATTTTTTCCAAAGTTTTTATTTATATTTTGTTGTTTCTTTTTAATGTATTTGGTATTTTTATTCTATGCGTGTGATAATGTAGATTAAAAAACTTAAAAGTATAAATAGGTATTAAACATTTTAATTTTTTACGCTCAAAATCACATAACGTCATATGAAAATAAACTTTAAAAGTATGGCAAAAAATATAAAACGAACAAAAAGGTCATCATTAAAAATACCTTCAAAAGCTTTTAAACACAAAAATACGAACGAACCACTTCACCGCTCAATAGTGGAAAATATTCGCTGTTTCGTTAAAATGCGGTATCTTATAACGGTTTCGGCCAATTAAATATGGCGAAACTGGTTTATAATTTGGATTTCGCATTTAATTGGCCGTGGCAGCATTGGACGTGAATTTACACTGTTTTTGTATTCATACGGACAAGCGAACTTGCATTATGTAGATGTTAATGCCACATACTTTTTAAAGTAGCTGTTAATATTACTGAAATTACTTATTTCGTGTATCGAATTATTGATATAATTGGTTTATACTTTACACGAAACCTTTTCATAAGTATTAAAAATACTGTATATTGAAAATGCTGCATCTTGTTATATAAGAATTACTAAAAATTCATGTAATTATATGGTTTACTCATTTAATAATATGGTATTATTACTATGTTAAATACATAACACTTACTAAAGTATGTAACTTATTTGTAAATCGTTTTTATGACTGCAATATAGAACACTATGTAACCGCATATGACATTTAAAAAACGTATTTTCAAGTTTCCATAATGGTTTTTGTCTTCAAACGGTAACTTGTTATTAGCTCTCGTTTATTACATATAAATTGTGCCCTTTTGTTTTTTTATATTGTAATTTGTAAATATAAATATTTTAGATGTATTGATCTGTTTTTTTTTTATTTTTCACGCATTTTAAACGTTGAAATTTTTATTTTATTTACAACTTAAAAGATGTACCCCGGAATAATTAGGTACTAATTTATTGGTGAATTTGTTAGTTAATATGTGTGAGAACTCGATATCCTTCTAAATATTATTCCTACGTGCTAACACTAATTCCATAGAAGTAAAGCATGGTTAGGTTACAAATATAAAAAGAATTCATCACATGACACTATTCACGTAGTATTTTATAGGTCACAAAAGAGCTTCCCGCTTTTTGCACGTAACTGGTAACATCAAATTGATTTAGCCCGCATCGATTTTCGCGTTGCCGCTCTTAGCCCCGGCGCGGCGTGTTACGATACCGCGGTGTTGCCGGCCCGCGCGCTATTATTGTGGCCATGTTGCAATGCTTGCGTCACCCGAGCATTGCCCGATGCGTATTGTTTGAAAGGATTCCGAATTTTTTATCGATTTATCTGATTAATGTTGCCCTATTTTATTTATTTGTTCACTCGCGTGTCGCGATGCATCGATGCTTATGTCATTCGATTATTTGGTTAGTTGTTGATTAAGGATTTAAGTTACTTTGTTATGTTAAAATTAAAAATATATATTGTGTGTTTGATTGTCAGTTTTTTGGACTAACAAATAAAATAATATTTTGAACATTCATATTATTAAAGCGTTATGTTGATTACATATTAAAAGTTTGAAATAATATAATTAACTTCTGTGAATCAGTATAGTTAGTTTTAAAATATAAAAAGTCTATAATTATTAACATAATAAATGTTAAATGCTAATTCAGTTCACTGAAATTATTATTTTTTCTAAGTTCTTTTGAAATGAGTAGGCGGATACAAACATCGCTTGAAAACTACATCTTATCTCTTCAATCAGTGCACCGTATTTATGTATAATAAATAATACAGCTTTGAAATATGATATAATACATGTGGTCGCTTATATAAAAAATATATATATTTAAAAGCATTTTTAATTAAAATATAATTACTAGGTGAGTATTAACTTTTATATATTAACAATTTTATTCGCACATGAAAATAAATATCAGAAGTGTAAGACTCAGGATTTGAATCTGCTTCACTCGGGTTTCCTATGAAACCACTGGGTTATCACTGCCATTTATGCCACTGCCATGTCAGGTTACTAGTAAATATGCATCTCAATATGTGCACACAGTTATATAATTCTAGGCTGCAACTGACCGTTCTTTATCTAATCAAAGTTCGAGATAAAAAAAAGATACACGTCTAGAGAGTAGCGTTTCTACATCTTATCGACTCTATTTCTACATGCCGTAGCGTTTTATCGCTCCAACTCGGACAATTTTTCAAGGAATGCTGTTTCGTGACTGACTTTGGCTCACCCAATGCGATTCGTGTGTTACTCGCCTCGGTATGTTGAAATCAAAATGAAATTGTGTGTGAACTAGTTTTTGTTTTGTTTGTTTTATAATATGTTAAATTTTATTCATGGAATATATTTTTATTAAATTTCATGCGAAAGTTTGGATGGATGGATGTTTGTTACTTAATCACGCCAGAACAGCTGAACGAATCTGGATGAAATTTAGCAAACAGATAGATTATAGTCTGGAATAGACTAGATAGACTTTTTTCCCAATTTGGAAATGTAGGGTTCTAGTGAGATTTGTTTTGGGTTTCACTACAAACGAACCCGAGCAAGGCGAGGTAGAGTCGCTAGTTCAAACATAAATAATGCTACGAAACTGAAATTTGCTTATCTTTACCTAAAAAGTTATCTTTTTGTAGTTTAGTAATCAATCAATTGAATTATCTGGATTTCCCTACAAAGTTTTTAATCGATAAGACAAATCGATGTTGATTAAGATTATAGATTTGCAATACATAATTGATTAAAAATTTATTTACGAATGGTAATAAAAGCGTGTTAAAAAATCAGGTCCTCGATAAAAGCAAATTCCAAGAAGGATTTAAACTCTTTACTTTGTATAGATATTATTAATATATAATAAACAAAAAAAATATTAAACCGTTTTGGTTTTTCTCTTAATTATATTCCTTCTTTCTACGAAATGTTACACAATGTTTTTCATATTTAAGTCGTAAACAATTAGTAACGGCTGGTGTGGATCGTGAGCGCGGGGAGTCTCCTCTACATATTGAGATTTATGATCGTCTGTTAAGAGCTTTATTTAACGTCCACTCCCATTGTAAAACGTTCAATTTATAGATCTTCACTAGCTAACAGAAATAGGTCAAAGACATTTATAAGCATGCTAATAATTAACTTTATTAATATCACACAAATGGATGCTTACCCATACAAACTTTCATCCCTATTTTTACCCCTTTAAGGGATGATTTCCTAGATAAAAACTAACCTTTCCAGGGTCTCAAACTATATATCTTCATACCAAATTTCATCTAAATCGGTTTAGTAGTTTCGGAGCCTATTCGGTACAAACAAACAAACAAATCTTTCCTCTTTATAATATTAATATAGATAGTATAGATGACAATAATATATTAATGTTATTATCAACTAGCGACTCACCCTCGCTTCTAAATGCTCTTACATAGCTTATATGTTAAATTTCATCCAAATACGTCCAGCCGTTTCTGAAAGTAGGTACTCGTTACGTATATTGATTGCTACCAACATACACACACCCATACAATTAAGGTGAATTTCTTGGTGTCACGTAAACATAATCAATCACGTTATTTCCTTGCACAGTTTTTAAAGATAAAAAGTAAGTAAAAGTAATTATAAAGTTGTAATTTCAAAAAAATATGTAGAGAGATTAAGGTATAGTAGGATAAAGAATTTACATAACTATCTGATAATTTACATATGTCGCAGTAATAGTGAAAGTGCGTTTGTGTTATTGATACGAGTATATTGTTTTGTATTATTGATTGATATGTATGTCCAAGTCTAGATATAGATAAAATCATTTCTAGACGCAACCTAATAATATATTATCTAATATCTATCTATTCTTGTTATTATATTTAGAACTAGCGGACAAACAAAAATCTAACCCACGGGAACCGTACATTTTTCCGGGGTAAAAAGTAGCCTATTTGTTATTCTGATGTATGGAGTATGGACTATATTATTGTAGTTTCATTAAAACCCAATCAGTAGTTTTTGTGTACTAAGTTGTATAAGTTACTATAGTTTTTTAATTATCCCACGGGAACTATTTAATTTTCCGGGATGAAAAGTATCTAAAATATTGACCGGGTATATAAGGTACCATACAAAATTTCATTTAAATCGGCCCATCAGTTTCGAAGATTAGCCCGAACAAACAGACTAATTTGTCCTTTTTTTTTATTGTAACTCTCAATAAGATATTCTCATTTTCGGTGAATATTGTCTGATTGGTAAAAACCGCAAAGTATAAATACGGGTTTTGTTTAAATATTATAATTGAAAAATGAAAAATGGTTTATTAACAAAAAAAGTTTTTAAATACATTAAGTCCGGTGTTGGGACATCCTTTTAAGTAAATATATACCTGTGCCAGGATGTCCCGCTCTTCCTTAGAAAAATTCTTAAAATTTTACAACTCAATAATCTATCTTATATTAACAAAAACTTATAAATAATAGCAAAACATAAAAATAATAGCAAAAATAGTGTGTCTGTATATACCTATGTGTAATTGTACACTTAGATAAAGAAAAAACGTATATCATATGCTACATACTGCACATTATCAAATATCGTATTTAAATTCACTAATTAGTTAATTATAGTATTTAAATGAGCCGTCATAAGATACGCAATAACCAGTAATGGAGTGCTTCAACGTGCGAACCGACCGCAGCGTGAAATGAAAGACAGCTGGCGTGTCGCTGTATCCAATTGAATATTTTACGATATAAATTACCAATGCCTTTATACATATATCTTTTTATTAAAAACTAGCAGTACCAGCGGCTTCGCACGCGTTAAAAATAAAAAGACTGGCTTTATAATATAACTAGCATCGCCCGCGGCTCCGCCCGGGTTCAGATGACCAAAAACCAAATTCTTAGGTTTTACATATTAGTATACTCTTACATTGCAGTATTTGTATTTTTTCTTAGAAAAGAGACATTTTTCCGCGATAAAAAGTATTCTATATGTTGACCCGGATAACCAGCTATCACCATACCAAATTTCATCAAAATCCATCCAGTGGTTTTTCCCTGATACGGTAACAGACAGACAGACAAAAATTCTAAAAAACTATAGTTTCGGCCTCTGTATCGATTAATAAGATCGAATAATGTCTATTTCAATAAGTTTTTCAAAAAAAAATTAATGTACAGATTCGGCTTAGTTACAATTTTATTATAATATAATAATATAGATAGCATAATACTTTCTTAGATTTACGCGAATATTTGACATTTTAAATAAAACTATCTTTTCGGATTTTGTCGCGGATTTATTTGGATTTTTGTTTCCCGACGTTTCGAATGCTTTACAGCATCCATGGTCACGGGAGAGACTGAGGTGTTACATGTCTTGAATGTATAGTTGTTACAGACAGCCTACCCACAATTAACAATATTTTTTAAATTTAAACATTTTTATAATTTTAATTATAATTGAATATGGAAAATTATTTATTTAATTTTTGCTATTATTTTTATAATTATTACAATTTTAAATATTCATTAGTAATCTATATTTAGTGTTGCCATTATTATATTTATAACCATAAAAAAAAAATATAAAATATAGTATTAATTATTTAAGCCATATAATTGTTCTATGTGTAATTTAAAAAGTCAAAATTAATTAAGGATAATAATTTTAATTTAGTTTGCTATTATTTAAAAACAACTTACTAAGCAACACTATTAATATATACTTTTACAAATGAAAAATGAAAAATATTAATCTGATAAGCTGTCATTTTGACCTACACAGTATGAACTTACTACATCTGTCTGTCTGTTATGTTTATATTTATTATTTGATTTTATTATATTAATAACAGGATCCCATGACGATGGTAGTACCCAGCCATCTTCCCTATTGAAATTAGGATGTTTTTTAATTTCTATGGCTTCTCGAATCATTCTAGGGCGATATCGGTTTTCTTTCGCCAGGATTTGAGGTCTATCAAAGCGAATATAATGGCTTGGGCGGTCCTGACTATGTTTGCAGACAGCAGATGTTGTATTGCGACGGTGCTTCACATCAGCTATGTGTTCTTTGACCCGGGTTCTAATGGATCTCTTTGTTTGTCCAATGTAAGAGAGCCCACAATCACAATCAAGCTTGTAAACTCCTGCATCTTGTAGAGGGATGTGGCACTTGACAGGTGGTAGAAACTGACTAATTTTCTTTGGCGGCTTGAAGTAAGTTTTAATTGAAGCTCGCTTTAGAATGTAGCCAATCTTGTCAGTGACGCCTCTCATGTAAGGTAGGACTGCAGGGACGCGCTCGACTGTGGCTGGTTTCACTCGGTCCCTGTGACGTAGGCGCGGCACTTGCAGCTTGTTGTTGTAAATTGGCCCAACTAGTAGCGAAAGTACTCTCAACACTCAGAGGACAAACATCAGCGTTCACAAGGGACTCGTACCATTTTGTCAATGAGATAAAACACCTACAACTCATGGACAATGAAACTATGGTCAGTTTTGATGTACAGTCTCTATTCACCAGCCTACCAGTAGAGGACTGTGTCAAAATAGTATCAAGAAAGCTACGGGATAATAGTATGCAAGAAGAATACACTGAACTTTTGAAACACTGCCTTACATCTGGCTATCTATTGTGGAATGATGAATTCTACAAGCAAGTGGATGGAGTGGCCATGGGTTCGCCGGTCTCTCCCGTTGTAGCTGACATCTTCATGGAGGCCTTCGAGGAGACCGCCCTAAACACATCACCTGTGACCCCTCGTTTCTACAAGCGGTATGTAGATGACACTTTCACAATATTACCATCTGATAAAATATCTGTATTCTTAGAACATCTTAACTCCATAAACCCTAAAATACAATTTACAATGGAATTGGAGTCTAATAATTCTTTAGCTTTCTTAGATGTATTAGTTATACGTAACCCAGATAACACCTTGAGTCATACTGTGTATCGAAAGAAGACCCATACTGATAGGTACTTGAATGGTGAATCTCACCACCACCCTTCACAGTTAGCTACCGTGGGAAAATCTTTGTTTCAGAGGGCACGCGGGATCTATGACGAGCAACACCTGGCCGGAGAGCTGCAACATGTCAAGCAAGTTCTGCGAGACAACAAGCTGCAAGTGCCGCGCCTACGTCACAGGGACCGAGTGAAACCAGCCACAGTCGAGCGCGTCCCTGCAGTCCTACCTTACATGAGAGGCGTCACTGACAAGATTGGCTACATTCTAAAGCGAGCTTCAATTAAAACTTACTTCAAGCCGCCAAAGAAAATTAGTCAGTTTCTACCACCTGTCAAGTGCCACATCCCTCTACAAGATGCAGGAGTTTACAAGCTTGATTGTGATTGTGGGCTCTCTTACATTGGACAAACAAAGAGATCCATTAGAACCCGGGTCAAAGAACACATAGCTGATGTGAAGCACCGTCGCAATACAACATCTGCTGTCTGCAAACATAGTCAGGACCGCCCAAGCCATTATATTCGCTTTGATAGACCTCAAATCCTGGCGAAAGAAAACCGATATCGCCCTAGAATGATTCGAGAAGCCATAGAAATTAAAAAACATCCTAATTTCAATAGGGAAGATGGCTGGGTACTACCATCGTCATGGGATCCTGTTATTAATATAATAAAATCAAATAATAAATATAAACATAACAGACAGACAGATGTAGTAAGTTCATACTGTGTAGATCAAAATGACAGCTTATCAGATTAATATTTTTCATTTTTCATTTGTAAAAGTATATATTAATAGTGTTGCTTAGTAAGTTGTTTTTAAATAATAGCAAACTAAATTAAAATTATTATCCTTAATTAATTTTGACTTTTTAAATTACACATAGAACAATTATATGGCTTAAATAATTAATACTATATTTTATATTTTTTTTATGGTTATAAATATAATAATGGCAACACTAAATATAGATTACTAATTAATATTTAAAATTGTAATAATTATAAAAATAATAGCAAAAATTAAATAAATAATTTTCCATATTCAATTATAATTAAAATTATAAAAATGTTTAAATTTAAAAAATATTGTAATGTAATTAGTGCAATTTTCATTTTGTTAATTGTGGGTAGGCTGTCTGTAACAACTATACATTCAAGACATGTAACACCTCAGTCTCTCCCGTGACCATGGATGCTGTAAAGCATTCGAAACGTCGGGAAACAAAAATCCAAATAAATCCGCGACAAAATCCGAAAAGATAGTTTTATTTAAAATATAGATAGCAGTTATAATATAAAGTTCAATTCTGTCAATATTTTTGAAGATCTCTCTACTATCTTCTGTCTCCCTCACTCACTTACTTTTTTATATAGAGAGATTTTTTAACCCAACTTTTTCACTTTTCAGTACATTTTTTTAACATTTTCTTTCATACAAACCTTGTCCTTACAATTACAAACACAAAAAAAAAAGAATTAGCCAAATAGTTGCAGTCATTTTGAAGGGATACGCTTACATACATTCGGCAATTGATTATATTTATATAGAAGTTTCCAAATTCATTTGTAAATAACTCTCAAATAAAAATATGAAGAAGTTACAGTTAAATATGATTAAAGCAGTTAATTATTAACCAAATGCCAGTTAAATCGTTGGTACAATACTTTGTACCAACACGACACGTTTGGCTCAGTTTGTAGTGACTAGTGACGCTACTTGCTTTGCCAGCGGTCGCGGGTTCGAGTCCCGCTGGAGGCCTTCATTGCTTCGTAGCTTATCATGGAACTAGATGGTCCTGTATGTTAATGTCCCAACATATTTATTTATTTATTTATTTGTGCTCGCCAGTTTAAAATATATAGCGACTCAGAGAGTGTTATTTATCAAGTCGTCGCCACCCCACTTCTGTCGTACGATTGCGAAAAACCGGAGGTCGTAGTTGACATTCTTAGTCTACATTTTAAAGCGGCTGTGTATCGACCGCACTCGTCTGCTGGGGTCATTCAAGGTCGCGGGTTTCAATGCCCTGGATTATATATTATGGGATTTATACGCGTTAAAAATAAACTTTAAAGTTGTAGCTCTTTATGTCGTTATTTATAAAATATTGACCGTTATGGAATAATCTTTATGCATGCTTACATAATATTTTACTTTAGATAGAAAGATATCATGTAGAAGGTAATATCCCATGGGAACTACTTGGTGTACCGGAATTAAATATATGTAGCCTATATCTGGGATAACGTATATTTCTTTAGTAAAAGAATTTTCAGAATCAAATCAGTGCTCCCACAGATTACCTTATACATACGTACATAGATACAGCTCTTCATAATATTCATGTAGATATTATGGGTAAGGGATATTTCATCTGCAGTAATATACCAAAGAATATAAACTTACTAGCATTGCCCGCAGCTCTGCCCGCGTTCAGATGACCAAAAAGCAATTTTTTAGGTTTTACATACATATTATTATACTCTTACATTGCAATTTTTGTATTTTTTTCTCAGAAATGATATATTTTCCCGCGGTAAAAAGAATCCTATATGTTGACCCGGATAACAAACTATCATAATACCAAATTTCATCAAAATCCCTCCAGTGGTTTTTCTGTGATGTGGTAACAGACAGACAGACAGACAGACAGACAAAAATTCTAAAAACTATAGATTCTGCCTCTGTATCGATAATAATGTCTATTTCAATAAGATTTTCCAAAAAATATTTAATGTACAGATTCGACTTAGTTACAAATTTATTATATGTATAGATGTAACGTAATTTCAAAGGATATTTCAGCATAATCCGCATTTTTACTGATGTGCGTAGACGCCCGACTTATTTACGGCTTAATTACACTTCCAAGTAAAGACTTACGAGATAAAAGTTGTAACTATTTATAATGAACTAGTGAACCACCCCCGCTTCTCTCGGGCACGCCACACGGAGGCCATAATTAACTTTTGTATGAAACGTAGTATGTTGTACTGCAATTATTATTTATTACGGTAATCATCATTATAACAACACAAAACCAGAGATAAACAGGCAAGCCTTTTAGGAACCTCAAATCTAAGATTCCTACTGGAATCTTTGGATGTAGAAGCCTAAAATTTTCGTATAAGTATACCCAACTAGCGACTTACCCTCGCTCCGCTCGGGTTAGTCCCCGTAAAAAATATCCTATTATTATGTTGACCCGGTTAACCAGCTATCGTCGTACCAAATTTCATCAAAATCTGTCCAGTGGTTTTCTCGTGATGCGGTAACAGACAGACAGACAGACAGACAAAAGGTCTAAAAACTATAGATCCAGCCTCTGTATCAATAATAATGACTATTTCAATAAAAAATCCACAAAATGTTTAATGTACAGACAATTCGACTCAGAATTTTATTATAATATTATGTCCTTTACAAAAACTATCTTATGTCACTTTAAAGTATATTTTATCTCTAAGCAAAAAACGTGATTCTTGTCGCTAGATCATGAAGCTAACTTTGTTATTTACAATATTAGTATTTACTATCTTCGTACTATAATATAAGTAACCAGTAATCTATACATATAATAAAATTGCAACTAAGCGGAATCTGTACATTAAATATTTTTTGGAAAATCTTATTGAAATAGACATTATTATAGATGCAGAGGCCGAATATATTATAGTTTTTAGAATTTTTGTCTGTCTGTCTGTTACCGCATCACGGAAAAACCACTGGACGGATTTTGGTATAATTTGGTATGATGATAGCTGGTTTTCCGGGTCAACATATAGGATACTTTTTACCGCGGGAAAATATCTCATTTCTAAGAAAAAATACAAAAACTTCATTGTAAGAGTATACTAATATATAAAACCTAAGAATTTGGTTTTGTAAGTAACCAGTAACCAGAATTAACTTTTAACTTAATTGTGTTATAGCTGTACTATGTAATTTGAAATGCCACCGAGGTGAATATGGTCACGAAGTACCGCTGACTTTATTGGTCCTATGATTTAATACAGGTTTTATGGCTTTGAATATACCCGGTCTATGAGAATGTTCAATGTTACCTAAATTCAATATTTTGCTCATTCAAAGTTATATTTTTTTTCAAGACGTTGTTAGTTCGTGTATTATTTTATGGTAAATATTTTTTTTTTATTTTTTTTTTAGTTTGCTATGTAAATATTGGCACTTTGACACATATATATATATATATATATATATATATATATATATATACTAGCGGACCCGACAGACGTTGTCCTGTCTACACGTCTTTAATTAGAAAATTTCAAACTTTTTTTAATAAGCTAAAACATTCTGGACCATTTTGATGAAAATTATTATTCAAATTGTGAATCTAAACCATTCCCAGATCCCCTTGAACACACACAAAAAATTTCATCAAAATCGGTCCAGTCGTTTGAGAGAAGTACAGTGACATACACACTCACAGAAGAATTATATATATAAAGATATATAAAAATGAAAAGTTTGTACCATACGTACGTATGTAGAAGTGATATCAGCGGCCCTGAACAACCTTTACTAGAAGCTAAAAATAGAATAACTGTTTTGAAATCACAGACAGATACTTCAATTTTATTATTATATATAATAACTTAACCATTCATAATTTACAGTTAAATTATGAATAGTTATGTATTTTGCATAAGTTAAAGGTTAAGACTATTAGTTATTGAGTTATGTTATTTACCTAATATTTCGTCCACTAATCTATAATAATCTATACATACTCGTATAATAAAATTGTAGCTGAGCCGAATCTGTACATTAAATATTTTTTGGATAATCTTATTGAAATAGTCATTATTATCGATACAGAGGCCGAATCTATAGTTTGTAGAATTTTTGTCCGTCTGTTACCGCATCACGAAAAAACCACTGGACAGATTTTGATTAAATTTGGTATGATGATAGCTGGTTATCCGGGTCAACATATAGGATACTTTTTACCGCGAGAAAATGTCCCATTTCTGAGAAAAAACACAAAACTGCATTGTAAGAGTATACTAATATGTAAAACCTAAGAATTCGGTTTTTTGCCATCTGAACGCGGGCGGGGCCGCGGGCAATGCTAGTTATTATTATATATATATAAGTATATATATATATATATATATATATATATATATATATATATATATATATATATGTATGTATGTATATATATAATATATATACAGATAAAGACAAAACAGTTCAGTATTATAATATATATTTATAAATGTTCAATAATTGTGGGTGAATTTAGACCGCCGCTCGGCGAACCCTTGTTATTTATTACCATTAGCACTTGTACGTCTGTTTCTAACACTATATTGGGATCATTTCAAAGTTTAAATTTTATAAATTTATATATGAAAGACCATTTGCAGCTGTAATTATTAAATGTAATTAGTAACTAGACGCGTTGTGGTTTAGCTTGCAACAAAGTTATAACTAGATTTTCTACTACCAGTACGTGTAATGAGCATATAGGAGCTTGATTATATGTAATGTCATACACAGTTTATTATATTTTCTATACATATTTAAATTTTAGTAAGGATCTTTAAAAAGTTGTCTATCACCCTAAGCGAGAGGTCACGGGTTCTATGCTAGTCTGAAGTAATTTTGAAGACGACATGCGATATCTCCGTTTTAGCAGAGTATTGATAAAGCGTTGCGTTAAATTCTATTATTAGATCTGTTGGATAGTTGAAAATGAATAAAGTTATAGATAAAGGAGATTTCTAAATGAAATCGTAACTTTTTGATCAATTTTATGGTTATCGAGCATTATTTCTCAATGTTTGCAATTAGCATGCTAGTTTAGTATGTATAAACTATAAACCGAACGGCATCGAAGGTAAGTCCCACGGTAGAGAACTGGTTTACTCAGGGTTGCTGGCAGACAGACTTTCGATTCAATACATGCAAACAACTACTGTTCTACGCAGTACATTTACGTCTCGCACGTTGAAAACTTTGTTAATCGTATTATAACTAAGTCAATTACTTTGAATTTCGAAAATAATAATTTATAACCTTTTGATTCCCCATACAAACTTTCATCCGCATTTTCACTTCCTTAAAGGATGATTTCCGGGATAAAAAGTATCCTATGTCCTTCCCAGGGTCTCCAACTATCTTTTTACCAAATTTCATCTAAATCGGTTCAGTAGAGCCAGAGATTACCCCCTACAACGTTACAAACTCACAATTCACAAACTTAACCTCTTTATAATATTAGTATAGATTGACCACCTAGTTTGGTAATAATCAAAAATTGTTACTTTGGCAATTTTAAATAAAACCATCTCTTTGGATTTTTTCGCAGATTTATTTTGCTTTTTGGTTCCTGACGTTTCGAGTGCTTTACAGTAATTATGGTTACGAATGAGACTAAGGTTTTAGATGTAAATCCGAAAAGAATTTTATTTCAAATGTCAAATATTTATATCGAAGAAAGTATAACGCCGAGCCATAGTTGCACGTAGTGACTGCTCCATTTACTTTTTAAATATAAAACGTAAGCGAAGGAAGATTTTTGCGTAACGTCTATAAAAAAATCGGTATTAAAATGTACATACATTTGAAATAGATTGCTAATATTGTACCTTAGTGCGCAAATATCTAGCACTTGTATAATATATATATATATATATATATATATATATATATATATATATATATATATATATATATATATATATATATAATCCCACTTTACGTATCTCACGGGGGACGGGAAATGAAATGCGAGTGTGAGCGAGCTACGATCCAGACACCTACCGCTTATATACCAGTATATAAATAAACATGTACATACATCAACGTTGAACGTTGACTCGTTTGGCTTAGTTTGTAGTGACCCTACTTGCTGTGCCAGTGGTCGCGGAATCGAGTCCCGCTGGGGGCATTCATTTGTGTGACGAGCACGAATGTTTGTACTACAGTCATGGGAGTTTACATTTATAATATGTATGTATTTAAAGTTATATATGTGTAGTGTATGAACTATCCATAACACAAGCCACGTAGCTTACCATGGAACTAGATGGTGCTGTGTGTGAATGTCCCAACATATTTATTATTTAACATTAGATTCCAGCATCTTTAAATTAAAAACATAATTTAGAAGTATTAATAGTTTTCGACTGCGACTCCACTTGCGTGGTACATCGTTATATAGATTATTCCCTATATACATACATACATACAAACAATTTCACCTCTTTATAATAAGATATGAAATACGTAAATGTATTGAACAGAATTAAAACATTGCATAACTCCGGCTGGAGTGGTATCAATAAACAAAAGACACGTGTTCATTGTAGTACCTATCTATTATACTTATAACGTATGAAAATCAAGTCGCAACGAGTCGGCCGTCGGGTCAGCTCGGGCGTATCGACCGTGCGACGTTGCCGCTCCGCTCGCACCACTTTCCCCGCGACGTTGCCGCGCCGCGCAGACTGATCGTTCGTGTTGTTATGACTTGTTGCTGTCTGTGTCTATGAGGAATGAGGAATACTTACTCTGGGCTTTCTTTTTTTTTTTTTGATTTGAAGTGTTGGGCTAAAGTCGATACTTTTAGGTATTCGTATTTTTAAAATAAATATTTAATTTTTATATATTTGGAGATTAAATTTACAGATATGTTTATAATTAATGTATCTGGGCGTTTTTTTCGGATAAAATATAAAAACTGCGCTTTTTCATAAAAGATTGTATATATGTATACTGTATACAAAGATAAACATAAAAAACAAAATTTATCTATATACAAAATTTGATCCAAATCGTTAGAGCTTTCCGAGATACACGAAATAAATTTATAATTTATATATATTACAAGAATTACTTATAAATCTTAATAAAAGATAAGATTTTTATTGTAACTTTAAAGTGAGCTTGTAGCAAAATGTTTCATACTCAGTACATAAATATATCGTGACTAGTGAGATGTATTTTTTTTATTCTTATTTTTAAATATTAACAGTTAAAAGTTTTTTTTTAAGAAATAATTAAAAAACAAAACAAAAAGTTTAAAGACAGCGTGAGAAAAGACCATGATAGAGCAGTTGTTGGGATTTAAAACGCTACATTAATCATTGTAATTAAGTAGCGCGCGCATTTATGGTAAATGTTTTAAACTTTCAAAATGCAAATTACATCCAAGGAATAGAAATGAACATTCATTTTTTCCGTTTGTTAGTTTAAAAAAAATAATAGATTATTACATTAAGGTTTTACCTTAATTAACATTCTTTTTTTTAATAAAAATATTTTTTTTCCTCAAAAAATATATACTTGTAGATAAAATAACAATAAAATTGCTTTATTAACTTAATAAAAATAAATCACAGGCAATTAACATATTTCCTATTGCGTTATTCTATGAATCATAGCCATCAGTTTGTCGTTCGGTCTTCAGTCTACTCCTCCCCGAGCGTATATATTTAATTAATTTTATTACTTCACATCGGAATTCTAACTTTTGGTCTAGATCAAACTCTCTCACAGCTGGCAATAAAGAGTCGAAGAAGGACCTATCCTCGTCTTCCCCATAATGATTAAAATCAACACTTGATAAAACGCTAGGAGTGTCTACGAATTCTATATTCGTTGTTTTTTCCACTCTCTGCCTTTTAAGATTGACTATAGTAGATGGTTCTTCATCGCTTTGACACGGAATTAAATCAATGCTTTTAGACTTGGCACTGTCAGTCGTCTTGTCTTCGTCTGAGGAGTCATCGTCGCTGTTCCCGTGTGTTTGGGTGCCGGCGTACCTGCTGTTCAGAAATGTGAGATGTTTAGCGTACATGTACTCTCGCTTGCCGTCCTTACGCTTTAGGTTCCTGACGTACGCGTCACGAATATTGCGCCATTTACCGTGTAGCTTGCGAACTGTAACAATAATAACTTATTGTTAAATCTAATTAGTAATTAAGTAGAAATGCCTTAATCTTGCCTGTTCATAAAGTGGATAAAGTATTGGTTTTTACAAACATTCTAATAATATATGATACATATTATCTAGCTATTCGCCTCATATTTGACATTTCATATCTAACCTATATATATCGTGTTCACCTAAATCGTCTATCCGAGAGTGAGTTTCTTTAACACCTGTTTAGTCGTTTAGTATAAACAGAAAATATATTTTTTACGTGTTTATATTTCATTTTTTTATAAGAAAAAAAAAAGATTATTTTATTGAAGAGATGACGGTATAAACTATTTCGAAATGTCCCATTTCGCACGTGCTTCGCCTTTCTCGTAGTAGCGGAACGTACATAAAATACCGCCGTATAATGTGAAACACGTTTATATTACTCATAATAATTTTACGACGTAACCGTTTCTTGAATTTCTTGCAATATTAATAAATGTATTTACACCGACATTGTTAAATAACTCAGAAAACTGTGTTTTGATACAAGTTTTATACTAGCTCATATAGTCTAATTTAACTTTCAAGTCAAATAAAAACTTACACACATCTAGTTTTTCCAAATCTTTCATATTGTCAAAATCAGGTATGAACACCCGCGCTACTTTGCTCCATGCGCATTGCTTCACGATACTCTTGTATCTGTTGCCATCACTGCTCAAGTCCCAAAGTTCTCGATGTTTCTTTATTTCATTTATAAAAGTTTCGGCATCTAACGAATACGTCGTCATTTCGAACAACTATGTTGTTGTATAAAAAAAAATTATTTCCTTATTTATTTACTCTTATCGATACTATAATTAAATTCTTTCATTTAGTTATTTTCCAAGTTTTATTTTAAAATATTTACATGAAGGAAGCTGTCAAAATTCCGCAATGTATACAAGTTCCACATGCAACCGCGACTTGGCAACACGTGGCGGTGTCGAGTTGGCAACGCCGCTATAATCGGTGCCGGTCGCGTTACTCACTATCATATGTTTTTTGTAAACACTCGCAATCGAACTCGTTGTTAAAGTTAAAACGTGCGTTTTAACTATATACGCGTCGCACTGAAACGAGCAATCCGCGCGGAGTGACGCAGTCGCAGCGACGTTGCCGTTGATGTGTAACGACATCACTGGGATTTTATCGCGTATTCCCTTGTAATAAAAGCTAAGTGAAACGCTATCGCGGTGCGGTCGAATCGCTGCAATGCGAAGCGGCAACGCCGCTAACCGCAATGCTCGAACCGCTCCACCGCTGTATTCTGCACTTTCCTTTTGATATCGTATTTTTAAAGTTGTTGAAACATGTTAGCTTATAATAACAATTATTATTATTTTAATTAATTAATATAAATATAAAAAGATTCTACCACCTACGTATGGGATCCCTAGCTTAAAAATTCCCCTAAATTAAATTTCGTTTTACGATCGTCTTTAAGCCCATATATCGAGCACCTAAATTTAGGGGGCCTTTTAATATTTAGATGACCCCTAACTGTCGGTGAAACAGAAACTGTCCCCTAACAGCCCCCTAACCATGCTTAGGGGATCCATTAAACTTAGGTGACGTTGGTGAAATCGGGCATAAGTATGTTTAAACTTCTTATCTATCTTAATTATAGAGGATTCATTGTAAATATTTCGCGTGAATCTGCACGTATGATTTTCCTTATCAATTTGTTTATGAACGTTGGACATATCTATGTAATATGTAAATAACACGTAAAACAAGGATTTTTTTCATATTGAACTTCTAAAGTGGTAGTTTGAATGGGAAAAGTTTACCGGTAAAGTTTTCATAGTCAGGAAATAGTATCTATCACAGATAACATAATACTATACGTATATTTATATAAAATTCTAGTGCGTGTTTGTTTGTAATTTTTTTCCTCCTAAACGGCTGGACAATGGATATTGATGGTTTTTTTTACTTATGTCGTCACATGGATGGTTCTTACTGCTTAGCTGCTATCAATATCAAGCAAATATTCTTTTAATTTTCTGATCAAACCAGATCTGTGACAGCACGACTGCTTATTGGGTCCTCTGGTATAATAATATTTTTAACTCAATGGCAACTATTTAAACAAATCCCAATGTCGCATATTTACATAATATAATATTTTAAATGTAAATAAACCAAAACCGTTTCAAGACATTTAGAATTATAAGTTGATCTTTATATTAAACTAGCGACTCATCCTCGCTTCGCTCGGGTTCGCCCCTAGGTTGATTCCCCATAAAATCTCTCATCCCCATTTTCACCCCCTTAAGGGTTGATTTCTGGGATAAAAATTAAAAAGTATCCTATGTCCTTCCCAGGGTCTTAAACTATTTTCTTACCAAATTTCATCTAAATCGGTTCAGTAGATCCAGAGCATGAACGAATTAACCACAATTCGTTCATGATCCAGAGATTACCCCATACAACGTCACAAACTGACAAATTTTACCTCTATAATATTAAGTATAGATTTAGTCAATAAAAATTACCGACAACATCGATCGAGTCAAGCTTTCAAGGACGATCGTTTAAACGCTCGCTAGTGCAAAGTTCCTTCTGGCTGAGAAGTTCTATTGTTTTTACAACAATAGCTCGGAATCTTAGTAAATAATCATTAGTATGATATCTATCGGTATTTTTTAATCTGTTGGCAAATTATAAGATTGAAGTTTTTGATATAGCAATGCAATAGTGTTTAAATGATAAAATTATGTACATTTTACATAAGATTATTTTTAACCAGCAAGCTGACCTTTGCTTCGATTAGGCACGTCCCTAAGGCCTAACAGTAGCCTATGTGCTATTCCAGACTATAATCTATCTCTGTGCCAAATTTCATCCAGATCTGTGCAGCCGTTCTGGCGTGAAAGAGTAACAAACATCCATATATCCATACTTACAAATTTTCACATTTGTAATATTAGTATAGATTAAATGGTTCTTCAATAAATTTAACACATTTAATGATGATAGATATATTATCAACACTTTGTTAAAACATGTATGTATGTATGTATGTAACTGCGTATTCACAGACGGCGCTGTGAGATTTTCCATTTAGATTTATTTAGATAAAAATTTGTTCGTTTATTTATGTTTATTTGACACATCCCAGGCGACAGCTTTCTTCCATATATTTATTTTATATTGTAATCCATATAAAGTTAAATATATAATAAAAGTAGCATCGCCCGCGGCTCCGCCCGCGTTCAGATGACTAAAAACTAAATTCTTAGGTTTTACATATTAGTATACTCTTACATTGCAGTTTTTGTATTTTCTCAGAAATGAGACATTTTCCTGCGATAAAAAGTATCCTATATGTTGACCCGGATAACCAGCGATCATCATACCAAACATTAAAATCCCTCCAGTGGTTTTTCTGTGATGCGGTAACAGACAGACAAAAATTCTAAAAACTATAGATTTGACCTTTGTATCGATAATGTTTATTTCAATAAGATTTTCCAAAAAAAATATTTAATGTACAGATTCGGCTTAGTTACAATTTTATTATATATATGGTGTAGATATAGGATGTATGCAGGTAGATACATAGGTGCACTAGGTACTTAGTTATTCAAGAAGTTGTTTTTACTCAAATTTTTTCAATGCAGGATTTGATTTTAGATTATATGATTTGTTGAACCCGAGTAAAGAGAGGGTGAGTCGCTAGTTTTTCATAAAGAAGATGTAACTCGATCTCTTAACATTTTTCTAGATTATATATCTATAATATAAAAATGAATCGCTGAATGTGTTGGTAAGCGCAAATCTCGAGAGCAGCTGAACCGATTTCGCTAATTCTTTTTTTAGAATATTCCTTGAAGTACGAGGATGGTTTTTACGGAAAAAATAATTTTATCGAAAGTATTAAATTATAATTTTATTGCGCCATCAACTGGTATAAATATTTATTTATAAATAATCAAAGCAAATATTTTATTAATAGAAAACTTGTATATTATCCTTCATTAATTTTGAATGAGATCTAGTTTATCTATACATTTAATAAAATTGTAACTTAGCCGAATCTGTACATCAATTATCTTATGGAAAATCTTATTGAAATAAATGTTATTATCGATACAGAGCCCGAATCTATAGTTTTTAAAAATTTTGTCTGTCTGTCTGTCTGTTACCACGTCACAGAAAAACCACTGGAGGGATTTTGATTAAATTTGGTATGGTAATAGCTGGTTATTCGGGTCAACATATAGGATACTTTCTACCGCGGCAAAATATCTCATTTCTGAGAAAAAATACAAAAACTGCAATATACTAATATGTAAAACCTAAGAATTTCGTTTTTGGTCAACTAAACGCGGGCGAAGCCGCGGGCAATGCTAGTCATATTATAATATAATAATCTTTTCTAATGGCTTTGAGGTTACCAAATTCTGTTCTGCCTGCAAGATACGCATGGCATCCGCATGCAGGATGTCGAATCCTCAAAGTACACACAGATTTATGGGAAATGCATAACCACGGTTGGCTTCGGGCCGCGGAACTTTGAAATTATAGCGCAAGTTAACCCAACTTTGGTATTTGCAAAAATTGAAATTTGCACAGAAGTTTTCTCCCCAGGACTATTATGTTCCGAACCAGAACTTCCCGCTTTGATGATATACGACAGCTTTTGCGTCCATTCGCTGCTGTTATCATCCAAAACGTTGTGTGGTTTTATAAAATATTAAAAAAATATTATTTTTGTTTCAGGTATAACATTATTTCTTCAAGAGGTAAAGGGTGTATATATTGTATAGATATTAGATATATAAAACTTGATAGTATATATAGAATTTTAGGAAGAAATTCTGAATTATAAATTGTAACGTGGCAGTGGCCAAGTTGAAGATGAAATTATGGCGACCAAATCGCTTGGTGACTCACTGTATAGTTTCAGAGTAAAACTACTAAAAAGATTATTGTTACGGTTCGATTTGTATGATTTATAAAAATAAAATTAATACTTGTTGATACTCTTCATATTAATTCTTAATTTGCTTTTAAATTAAGTTAAAGAAAGATGAATTAATTTATATTTTACTGATCATTATTACGAATTTTATGTTTATAAGATTTTATATTTAATACTGTTCCATCAAAAGTTAAAGCCTATCAAATGAAACGAAACTATATAACAATAGTTACGTACATATATCATTATGTAATATTATTATCTATATATTATTATATTATTTATCAAGATATCACGATCATAAACACTAAGTTACCGATTCTTTTATTTTAAAAAAAAAAAATTTTTTTTAACTTAATTCATTTGTACATATTCTATACCAATATCTATACATATAATAAAATTGTAACTAAACCGAATCTGTACATCAAATATTTTTTTTAAATCTTATTGAAATAAACATTATTATCGATACAGACATCGAATCTATAGTTTTTAGAATTTTTGTCTGTCTGTCTGTTACCGCGTCACAGAAAAACCACTGGAGGAATTTTGATGAAATTTGGTATGATGATAGTTGGTTATCCGGGTGAATATATAGGATACTTTTAAGCGCGGGAAAATATCTCTTTCTGAGAGAAATGCAAAAACGCAATGTAAGAGTATACTAATATGTAAAACCTAAGAATTTGGTTTTTGGTCATCTGAACGCGGGCGGAGCCGCGGGAAATGCTAGTACAACACATAAAAAGAGAAATGAAAAACGCGATGTAAGTACAAAATATGTTTATTCATAAACCAAGTATTAATAAAGTAGGTACCTACTAATTAAATTACAACTATTTCAACAAGTTATCGTTATATTATAAAAAGCTTGCTGTAAAAATCGCTCTTTTGAAGAAATGTGAAGTGCTTATATAAATATATATATATATATATATATATATATATATATATATATATATATGAATTTAAAATATTGTTGTTGATGTCCTCCTGACCGATTTCGGCCACGGCGGCCAATCTTATTGAGACTAGCCAACTGCGCAGGAGATATTATAGTGCACAAGTGTACGCGCAGACACAGGTGCACTCTCTATTCCTGTCACTCTCATACTCCGGTGGGACGACTGCTCGACACGACCAGTGAGAGTTAAGGCGCAGGACCGACGGCTTTACGTGCTCTTCGAGGCACGGGGGTTAAACACCGCCAACTTCCCAACTCCGGGCTGTTACTGAGACTTACTATACAGAAAAACTCAATAACTAAACTTGGCCCGACCCGGGACTCGAACCCAGGACCTCCGCGTGTGCAGCCGTACATGCTAGCCACTACACCACCGAGGCAGTTGAAATATTGTTGTATTTATAGTATTAATCACTTTTTATATTTATTTGACATATAAACTAACTTCTGTCTACAGTTTCGACATTATTGATTTCACAACCAATAAATATATAATATAATAATCATGGCTCCAAATAAAGTGTCACACGAAATAATTTTTCAATCATAGGAGTTAAAAGGAAATTATAGTTAAAAAAATCACAAACATAATAAAAAAATTGGCCTTTACACTTTACATTTGATTTAATCAAAAAACTGATTGACACAAAACTTTGAGTCGTATTATTTAAACTTAATTATTATTTATCGGACACTGGACATATTGTTGGCTCACTATTACAAGGTTCTATGTTAATTTTAATGAAGTTTAGTAATTTTTACATAGAACTTCATTATTTTGTTATCGTAAAAAAAACAACATAGAACTATGTAAAATTGAATATTTTGTAGTTATAGTGCCGCTATCTAGTGGTTTGTTTTTGTAAAACTGTAGCTAATGACACATAGCACCTTGTAGCATTAATAACTAAATAAGTACTTAATTGTAACATAGAACCTTGTAATAGTGAGCCAACGAATTATGTACGTTCTTATGTATAAGTACAAACCTTTAATTGCATAACTTTTAAGAAAAAAAGAATGCCATAACAAATAACATCAAAATGAGGGTAGAATAAAAATCTATCATATAATCAAGTAAGTTTTATAGCTAATTTAATATATTTTTATGATACAAAACAGTATATTTACCATGTTTAAGCACTTACTATTGAGAGTTTCTGCTACAAGCGCCATGGTCACGGGTATACTTAGGTATACTCAAGCACACCCGTGATCATGGCGTTTATAACAGTACCAAAATAACGGAACTCTTAAAAGTAAGTGATAGACATGGTAAATGCCCGTTTTACATCATAATAATATTGTCAGTGACCGTAAATTTTTACAGATTTATTATAGTTAAATATAATTGTATTTCTCACTATCAAATAACGGTTAGAAAAAAGCCATGATTTTTCTCTATGCACTAAAATACACCACAATTAGCACTTATATCCTATAATTCGTTTATATTGAATAAGAAAATCGAATATTTTTAAGGTTTTCATCAAGGCATTTAATTTTATATTAACGGAAAAATCTTATTCACTATTAATTCAAAAGCTAGCTGATACTACTTAATAGTAAAGCTTATTTATTTAAACTAATATATAAACATTTAATATACAAGCATAATTTGCAATTTCATTGCACAAAATCTTGTCAATTTAAAAAAAAACGTACATACTTTAAAAAAGCATTTTAATATTTTTCTCAATTCCACCCAACTTTTTATTTCTTTAACGGTATAAATCACCTACCCAATATTACTAGACTAAAACATACTGGACTTTAATTCATTCAAATCTAATAATATTTACTAGTTAGTGATTTTCATAAATCATCCTCTCTAGTGCTTATTTGTCCAAACGACCAATTTACCGACAGTTTTTAATATAGAATTATTGACCTTCTAAATGTCAATTTTATTGGTATTAAATGCACATTTTACTTCAAAAAAGCCGAAAAGATGTATTTTATCTATATATGGTACATATAAACCTTAGAAATAAAGCTTCGTTTTTAAAATAGAGAAAAAAAAACTTAAAATACAACATTATGGCCGATTTCACCAACGTCATCTAAGTTTAAGGGATCCCCTAAGAATGGTTAGGGGGCTGTTAGGGGACAGTTTCTGTTTCACCGGCAGTTAGGGGTCACCTAATTGTTAAAATGCCACCTAAATATAGGTACTAGAAATACGCGCTCTGACGATGGTAAAACGAAATTTTACTTAGGGGCTAGTTTAGGGGCACTTTTAAGCTAGTGATCCCATACGTAGGTGGTAGCTTATGGGATGTTGGTGAAATCAGGCATTAGTGTTTTAAACAAATAAGCACTGAGGCGACTATCTATAACCTAGTAAGCACAACAGCAACCAAGATTTATGTCAGACTTTTGCTTTTACTAAAACCCTATTGTACTATTGAACACGAAACAACTGTGGCCATCCCTTTCAATCTGGAACATAATAAATGTGAGGTTCCATCATCAAGACTTACAAACTCTCAATCATCAGAAACATGAATTCAGCCATTTTTTAACGTCCCACTGCTGGGGGTGGGCCTCCCTTCAATACGAGGATGATCAGGCCATAGTCCACCACGCTGGCCGAGTTCGGGTTGGCGGACTTCACATGTCTTTCGAAAACTTGCTATGTTGTCAGACATGCAGGTTTCCTAACGATGTTTTCCTTCACCGTAAGACAAGTGGTAATCATGTTGGAAATGATTCGCACATAAAAATATCAGAGGTGCGAGACCCGGGATTTGAACCGCTTCACTCAGATTCCCAAGCGAGCGCGTTACCACTGGGCTACCACTGTCTTTTCATTACACACATTCAAAAACATAACTCTAACAAATTCAAAATTACATTTCTATGAATAACATAATCTAGTAACGTCACTTTTATATTCAGCCAAACTATAATTTATTGGGAAATTAGTTACCCACTTAGTGTCTCTAGATCCCTATAATACTCGTAGTATGGAAGTTCTCGGAAAGAATTCTTGTTCTACCAACTTAATACAAAAATATTTTCATACCAGTAGATTATTTTGCACAGCGCTCATAAATTATAGCTTCCCTTCATACATAAACCCTCTTTTATTGATAAAACCATAAGAAATTCCTATATATTCGTTTCTAAGATTATCATGGTGAGGCATTTTAAATCTATACATATAATAAAATTGTAACTAAGCCGAATCTGTACATTAAATATTTTTTGGAAAATCTTATTGAAATAGACATTGCTATCGATACAGAGGGATCACTGGAGGGATTTTGACGAAATTTGGTATGATGGTAGCTGGTGATCCGGGTCAACATATAGGATACTTTTTACCGCGGGAAAATGTGTCATTCTGAGGAAAAAAATACAAAAACTTCAATGTAAGAGTATACTAATATGTAAAACCTAAGAATTTGGTTTTTGGTTATCTGAACGCGGGCGGAGCCGCGGGCAATGCTAGTAATAAATATTGTGTTAGATGATTGAAAAATCAGTATTTTGATGACTTTGCACCTCAAATGCATAGTTCATTCAGAGCTATCCCGTCTGTACTTTACCATACTGTTCCTATCGTTGGGTACAGAGTTATTGTAGTGAGAGCTGACAGCCTCCTGCATCACGTTGGCAATTTGTGCTCTCGCCCACATCTTAATATTTGATGGTAATTGCTTCATTTCTGGTAGAAATGATAGCAGGAACAGCTTGTCACTATCACTATCATCAGACACGTCTACTGGGAAGACCGGCATCTCCAACTCTTCAGGAGGATTGTCACTCTCAGAGCTGGACTTCTTCCGCCTTTTCTTCTTTGGTTTGTGCGTGGTGGTGCTGAACAGAGGATCCTCTGGTTGATTGGTGTATATTATTTCATTTCCGTCCTGATTATCACTTGAAAAGAAATTTAGATTTAGACATGTGTAAAAGATTTTATTGGCTGACATTTACTTAGTGAGGGCAAAGAGAAATAGAGAAGTTTATTGATCATTTAAAATCTATTATAACTGTTATATTAATTAATGTTAAATGGTAATTGGAATTAAATTAATTATACTTTCTGTCTAAATTACTTCAGTAATGGTAATTGGAAAATAATTAAACTTGTGTTAACGAGTAAATAAATATACCTAAATACACTATTATTATAATTATGAAATTTTATAAGTGTGTATGTTTGTTACTTCTTTATTATGAAGCGACTGAACAGATTTTAATGAATTTTAGTACACAAATAGTGCAAAATGACCTGGAGTAAAACATAGTCTATGGTTAGTTAGTTGTTAATAAAATTTGCGAAATATGGCTCTGTCTATATATAATCTATACAAATATTATAAAGACGTAAAGTTTGTGAGTTAAGTTGTAGGCGGTAACCTCAGGATCTACTGAACCGATTTAGATGAAATTTGCTAAGAATATAGTTTGAGACCCTGGGAAGGTAAAAGGATACTTTATATCACGGAAGTCATCCCTTAAGGGTGATAAGGTAAAGGATGAAAGTCTGTATGGGGAAGCAAGCTACGGACGAACCCGAGCGAAGCGAGGTTGAGTCGCTAGTATTATAAATACAAAAAGTATCTTTCTACACAAATGTGAAATATTCACTTTCTTCGTAAAAGCAACCAACAATATTATGATATTAAATTAATTAAGTTTATCACCGTGTTATTGCGTAGAGAATTTTTATTATCTGCCTCTATAAAGTTGATATGAAAATATCTGAACGATGCCATAAAATTAGTATTTCCAACCAAACAAGATGGCTTCTCATACACCTGTCTTCGTTTAAACAATTCACGGAACTATGCGTTCTCGTTCCACTCAACTCGTCCCAACAAGCTTCAGAAAAAGCACACTCTATATAAAACTGTGTTACCATTATCAGAAGCGTAGATTGAGATAAGATATGATTGCTGTAATAATTTAATTCAATATGTTTTATGTTCATATTTCATAACTGAGAAAGTTTATAAAACACTCAAGATGTTTGAGACATGATGAAGTATGTTTTTTAATTATAAATTCTTAATTTTCGTTTTGACGACACGGTTGGCTCAGTTTGTAGTGACCCTACTTGCTGTGCCAGCGGTCGCGGGTTCGAGTCCCGCTGGGGGCATTCATTTGTGTGATGAGCACGAATGTTTCTGATGAGAACTATCTGGTATCCATAACACAAGTCTCGTAGCTTACCATGGAACTAGATGGTGCTGTGTGTTAATGTCCCAATATATTTATTTATTTTACCAAAAGCATTAATTGAACTTTTACGTACATACATACTTACGAAATTTCGTCCTAATATAGGTTATATGGTAATGTCTATATATATAGTACATATGTATAAGTATTCACGCGTAGTCCCAACTACCCCTAAGTTTAATCTCGTACCCTTTTAGACCCTTCCTTCCCAACCCTTGAGGATGTTACGGTCAGGTTTCCGCACTTGTCCCTTGATTGGACGATTGTCTCCCTCGGGATAGTCTCCGTATTACGCTTCATGTTGTTATTATATATATACATACATATATCAATGCTTTCACGCTGTTAAATTAATTAAATGATTTAACAATGTCCATACAAACGTATAATATATTTATTTCGCACTAGTTTTTGGTTACGTCTCCCATTTGCGATAAGAAAGTTTGCTTAAGTAGAAGCCATTGTATGGAAAGAAGTAACAAACACTCACTTTATAGTGCGATATTAGCGTATATAATTCCTAATACAAAATTAGCTTTACTAAGTACCACATATAAACTCACTCATCACTGACACTGCCCTCGAAACCGCCCAAAAAGCTCATCCGTTTGAAGTATATATACACACGTCGGTTGCCCCGCGGCGTCGCTCGGCGCGCGCGCAGCTCCCTGTTGTACGCGTCGCGTAGAGACCGCCACTTCCTTTGCAATTGTAACACTGATCGAACACACGACTTAGAATATAATACAATTTTAATGTCGCTAGGTGCCTACAGTAGCCTATATGTTACTCCAAGGTCGTAGTATGTTAGTGTAATTTTCATTCAAATCCGTCCAGCCGCCTCAGCGTGAAGGAGCAACAAACATACCTCCACATTAACATATATACTAACTTTTGCATGTAGGTATATTAGTAGTTTAATGCTATCGCGAATATAATGAAAAATTGAAAATATCTTATATTTCACAGTTCACAATTTCATTGAGTTTATATATAATAACATACAAAACATGTCCCCAGAATGCATCTATGTCGAAAATAAAATTTGCAATGATCATAAATTATTCAAAGGAACAGGTGCAAATTGAACTATCGCATCGGTATGCGAGAGAAAGTATTTCTTATGCAGCTTTTTAACTTCTTTTCTTATCAGCGTGACTTGAAAAGTAGGTAAAAGTTTTATTGTTAATTTTTTTTAAGTAGTTATCTAGATTTTATATAGATACGTTTTAACGGTTAGTATAAAATACAAATCGAATTTTTTGGCTTTTCTGTACTATAATATGCATGTATTATACATACAAACCTTTCTCTTGAATCACTCTATCTATTGCTGAAAACTGCATTAAAATCCGTTTAGTAGTTTAAAAGATCTAAGCAAACAGACATCGAAAGCGACTTCATTTTATACTATGTAAAGATTTAACTAGATATGTTGTTTAGTAGTTATACCTCTATCGTATGCTGTAGCCTTATTAAAGGTATCCCAGTCGCTGTATATAGCCGCTCCCACTTCCTTCCAAAGCTGTAGTTTCTCCTCTCTGTCGGCCGGTTGCTCTGTACGGTACAGTCCCGGACGCTTTTTGATCTCTTCGATTAGACACACCGGGTTCAATTGGTACAATGTTTTTCGTATCATCACTTCTGTGTTAGGGAAAGATGAGAAATTAGTATTTATATGGCTATGTTATTTATTTTTAATAGCAATGTCAAGGATTCTAGAAAGTTCCTCGTAGACTAGAAGAAAATGGCTGCAGTTTAGTATTAGGGACGGGGCCCCTGGCGGAGTGGGTGGTATTTTTGGATAGGGCAGCTAATAGGGAGTCCAAATATATAAAAATTATTTTGAGGAAACAAAAGAGTCAAAAGTTATTGAGACTTAAAGTTACAACATTTCCATACATTATTTTGACATTACTACCATTTAGACACTTGGAAATGTCAAAACGTCACTTTCAATTGTCAAAATGATCTCCAGATGATTATGTCTTTATTTGTACTTTGCGTGAAATTCAAATTTTCTAGTTTTCTAGTCATTTATGGCACTCGCCGGCCGCTACCGCGGCACGCTCGCTTCGCTCGCTCGGCTCGTGCGTTGTGGTAACTGTTCTAACCTTTTTTTTTTTTTAACGTTGGGAAATGCATTTACGCACGACGTGTGGGACTCACCGGCGTAATACAGCCAGTACTACCCACTAAAACCCAACAAAACCTTCCCCCGTCTTAATGGGGCGTCGCAGGATCGCTTACGCATTCAACTACGACGCCCCGACGGCAGGTCTGCCAAAGCAGACCACCACAACCATGGGGTTGCTCCAAGGTCCACTCTGCAATCAGAGAAGTACCAGGAGCAACCCGCAAGGTACACCGCCCCCCGAAGAGGGCCACCTCCCACCGCCCACCGAAGTGGGCAACCTCCCTGTGCGTTTCTTAGCTTCGCTACTACTACTGAGCCCCCCCACCACGACAAGGTGAACGCACGTTGGGGGGGTAACTGTTCTAACCTAACCTAACCAAGATATGACGAATAATAAATAAATAATATTTTTCTATTTATTTATTTATTATATTTTTCTATTTATTTATTTATTATATTTTTCTATTTATTTATTTATGAAAATAAAATTTTTCTATTTATTTATTTATTAATATTACCAACAGAAATGGCAAAAATAATCAAATA
This sequence comes from Brenthis daphne, assembly GCA_947093115.1. Taxonomy (NCBI): domain Eukaryota; kingdom Metazoa; phylum Arthropoda; class Insecta; order Lepidoptera; family Nymphalidae; genus Brenthis; species Brenthis daphne. Next base: position 27,764,051 of record OX352471.1, on the reverse strand, counting down.
TAATCTGTTGTCATTTAAGCGGTAATGTAAAACAAAGTGACAGTTTTGCTTTTGTCAAAATGTAAGATCATTTTGTTTGTGTTGTTGTGAAAATACTAAATACAATAAAGCATTAATTATTGTGAAAATATGTATTGTACATAAAAAAGGATGCGTACTATTCGTTAAAGGTATGTTTATCTGTTGTAATCACTTATTTAGGTAAAGAAATGTATGGAAATGTGTTAGATATGTTGTAACTTTAAGTTTCAATAACTTTTGACTCTTTTGTTTCCTTAAAATAATTTTTATATATTTGGACTCCCTATCACGTCTCCTATCCAGAAATACCACCCACTCCGCCAGGGGCCGCGTCCCTAATACTAAACTTGTGCCAAGAAAATTACGTCGTTTTGAATTTATATTATTTAGGTTTTTTATATATGAAACGGCTAATTATACCGGCAAAACTCACAAGTTTCGGTAGTTAGTTCTCGTTAGTTAGATGTTTTCAAGATGGACGTCGAACACAGCGCTAAAATTATTGTAATATCTGAATATATTTTCCTACTATATGTGCACAAACCTATCATTGATCTACTAGCAATATCGGTAGAACTATTACTAAACTGTCATCAAAAATTAGAAATGTCAAAACATATCCAAAGACCTTTAAATATTTTTTTCCTAGAAGCCACGAAATTAAAGAATTGAATTGAATATTTTTTGTACTAAAACCTGTTTCATATATTGTACACTTACCTTGTATATAATAACGATGTACTATAAAATGTTCACAAATTGAAAGGAGTCGACGTAAATATTGCGACAAAAGTGACGCACGCTCTGTCCGAGTCGTGGCTTGCGACTGCCGCGGCGCGACGCGGCGGGCGCGGGGTGCGACTGTCGGCCCGCCCCCTGCGACTCGCCAGTCGCATGTCCGCGGTACGTTGGGGCACGCGCTTTACACTGTTATACTAGTGCTCCACCCTTTCTTCCCTCGAGTGCGACCCTACGTGCCCTTCGCTTTAATTTTTCCTGACTTAATTCACCAATTTTTATAATTTATAGCCTATGACCTTCCTAGATAATGCCTCATTCTATTGGTGAAAACCGTATGAAAATAATCCGTACAGAAGTTTTTGAGATTAGCACCAACAAACTTATTTTTAAGTTATGATAATATGTTTGTAGTGATGAAATAATTTCTTATTATGTATCATAGAATTTTAGATGTTATTTGCTTATGGACTTATTTCACATTTTCCACAGAATATAAAATGTTGTTTATGGAAATTTTATTTATTTTTAATCAATACTGTAGAATTAGTTTATATACTGTGGTATTAATCTGACAATATAACACTTTTAGATTAATATATTTTTTTGTATCAAGATAAAAATATCTATAGGACTTCCAAAGTATAAATTTTAGACATCTTATAGATATTTTTAGACTCTAAATGAAACAAACCGGCACTTAACTGGAGGCTAAGTATTAATGCTTAGCCCACGCAGGCCGGGACGTAGGTGAGGCGGGTAATTACTGCATTATTTATGTTTCGTTTTAAATGGAAATCAACTACCATTTAACTAAGTTTACGTTTTAGCCTTTACAACTCACATGTGCCCTATATATTTTAATAATAATTTTTTATATTATGCTAACTAGACCTAGCTTAAACTGCGTGACCTAGGGACTTGAAATAAGTTTGATTTTTTTTGGGTATAGCCAAAAAGTAATTCCTGTAAATATTTCTCTTCTGTAAGTTAAGTTATGAATTTTAGAAAGATTTCTTAATTTTAGGTTTATATATTTTATATGTTTAGATTGTTTCTTAAAATATTTTATCTTCAAAACCATTCTTATATACCAATCGAATATGTTCAGATTATTATTTAATATTAATTTTATTATTCTCCGTTGTGTTGCCGCAGTTGGTATGTATGAATGCGATGATTTCTATATATACGGATGTTATTGGTTTAATATTTGTGTATACCAAAGATTATTTACATTTATTTATTAGATGCATATATGTACATTTGATGCGCAATAATATTTATAACTTAAATATTCTAGTCTATTGTACATCATAAAGGCCATACCTGAGTGCGATGAAATACTAGCGTGTAAAGCCTCGCATGTAGGTATATTCACACGGAACCGACATTTCTAAGCCCGCCTTTTTTATTTTTGACGCAATGCTGCAAAACTTTTTAAAATAAAGAATCCACAGATAAATTTAATGCATCCAGTATATTATTCAAACGTCATTTAAAATTTAAAAATATGGAAGTGCCACGGTGGCGTTGCTGAAATATTTTTTTATTCAATAAAATGCGGCGTTGCCAACTCGTGGCTGTTTTGCACATAACAAGATTCTATTTCTATTTTGTAATACTTTTATGTTACTAACAAAATTTCTTTATATTATAAATAAATACGTTGGGATATTAACACACAGCACCATCTAGTTCCATGGTTAGCTACGAGGCTTGTGTTATGGATACCAGATAGTTGATACTCTACACATATATAACTTTTAAATACATATATATATATATTATAAATATGACCCATTACTGGAGTACAAACATTCGTGCTCATCATACAAATGAATGCCTCCAGCGAGCTCGAACCCGCGACCGCTGGCACAAAAAGTAGGGTCACTACAAAACTGAGCCAAACGTGTCGTCAAATAAATATAATAATATTATATAATAACTATTAACTAGGTACACTCGTTTCGCTTGGGTACGTCCCTAGCTTAGTTTTAAATAGTTATTGCGATTTGCGAGTGTACCTTAGGAGAAAGACTTCTCCATAAAAGATTTTTCTGTAGGCCTTATTAAAAGCTACAATTTTGTAGTACATTGTTTTGATGTATCTGTTAAGGTTTAGCCAGCGTTAGCCATATAAATTTCTAAGACTCGATAGAATCAGTTATCGTGTTTTTCCGTGGGCATTAAGACGGGGGAAGGTTTTGTTGGGTTTTAGTGGGTAGTACTGGCTGTATTACGCCGGTGAGTCCCACACGTCGTGCGTAAATGCATTTCCCAACGTTAAAAAAAAAAAAAGGTATGTACAACTATATTGACAGAATGACGCGACAAAATTTCCAAATGTTTCTATGATTAAGAAACTTTTGTAACTATAATATATTATTTCGATATGTATCTACTGTTAAATACTCTATTCTATGGCTTTTAGAATTTAACAATTGCGTGAATTACCACTTGCTTCTACTTTGAACTGTACTCATTCAATAGGTTTGTAGGCGTCAACTTCGTTAGACCTTGTATATTATGTAATGCCAAGTGTCTCCGCCTATTGTGTGCGATATTTATCAAATATGACAGGTAAATTCGAAGCATCAGCGGGAACAACATCATTAATATTAGACAATCACAAAAGAGACAGATTAAACCAGTTTTTTGTGAGCGGCTTACATTTGGATTTGTTGCGTGGGCGTGTTCAAGTCTAATTCTAACGTAGAAAAAAGTTATTCGCGTCTAGACAACATCGCCATAGCCATAATATTACTCGATTAATCTAATACACGCACTGATATTTTTTATTGTATCATTCGCGGGGTCTGTGTGCGGCATAATAATAGAAGTTAATTAAAGGCGCTTCTTGGCACAAAATGTTCAAAATCGATCATCTGTGGAATAAGGGCTCAAGTGGAAGTCCACTGCAATTTGCAAATTAAAACGCCGACATTGAAAATTCATTTAAAAATAACTCTAAAAACAGATAACGAAATGAATCGTAACAATATTGTGTACGAGTTTCAAATTCCGATTCCGAACGCGTCGGCTCCAGTCGGCTACAGTCGGCGCTCGGTCGGAGCACGCGGTATTGATGTAGGTGGGGAAGTGTGGCAACGCGCCACGTTGTCGCGACGTTGCCGCCCCGCGCCGGTACCGCTAGCGGCGTTGCCGTCTCGACCCACTTCCAAACGACGACGGAGGCCGACGCGCGGGTTTTTTTTTTACATTGCTAAATTATCTCAAGTTTGTTTACAGCTTAATTATAAACGATTTTTAGATACCGGTATAACTACGCTTCCTGGATGCGAGAAATGGAGTCGCCATTCTCGCTTATCAATTAATTTGTTTGTTTTGCTACAAACACCCCACCGTGCTACAATTCTGTGCTCCAGACAGACGCAGGACGCCTTCGTCTGATGTTCTATACTTATCTCGCCATATTTACCTTTATATAAACGAGTTACTCGAGTTGAAACTTATTATTTCATATCGAATACGTCGTGCGTGCGCTAATTAAACACGCCGAATAGTATATGTCGAGTTCATTTTTACTTACGTTATATTTCATTTTAATTATGAGTTTCGTAATAGGTTTGGTATAATTTATTTATTATAAAGCATATTACGACACGATATACATAAAAGTACAAGAACAGTAGTAGGTATGTTGCAGACGAAAATGTAACATTTATCGTTATCAAAGAGCTTAGTGATTATTATCACAAATTCATTAGTCAGTTCCATTTATCAACTTTTTAATCGTGATGTTATTGAGTCGTCCTTTGAGGTGGCAGAGGTCAAAAGCCTTTCTGTTCCACTAACTTGTATGTACATAAATTTACGTTATATAGATATGATTGCCTTCGGGCTATATCAATATATGTATCATGTATCAGACAGTACTGCAAGTTACTTTGAGAGACCTGACAGATAACGTATAGCTATATATACAATACTAGCGACTCACCCTCGCTCCGCTCGGGTTCGTCCCTACATACGTTTAGTATATATTTCTCAGAGATGAGATATTTTTCCGCAGTAAAAAGTATCCTATATGTTGACCCGGATAACCAGCTGTCGCCATACCAAATTTCATCAAAATCCCTCTAGTAGTTTTTCTGTGGTGGGGTAACAGACAGACAGACAAAAATTTTAAAAACTAGATACGGCCTCTGTATCGATAATAATGTCTATTACAATTAGATTTTCCAAAAAATATTTATTGTACAGATTCGGCTTAGTTACAATTTTATTATATAGAGATGTAATACCGCTGCGGAATCCACGATTATACTTCAGACAACTACATATTATGTGAATTATCTTGGCGGATTCAGCTGTCGAGTTGATTATAAGTTTTGACAGAATAGACCTACTGCAAGGAAAAACTTTTCAATTCAATTTTGTAGCAATTTTGAATTTGGTCTTAAAATATATGAGAAATTAAAAAATCCAAAATAAATAAACTATTTCGTTGTTCGCGTTGTTATTATTATAGTATTGTTTTTTAGCTGCTATCGAAATATTTGACTCTACTTTTAAGATTACATACATTTTGTAGAAGTTTTTAAAATTCCATCTCAAAGGGTAGCGAAGTTTATATGAAAAATGTAAGTAAAGTTGTAGGTAATAAGTATATATGTATGTATATATATACATTATATACACGTTTGTTTAGATATAGAGCACCGAACAAAATAATTTGTCGGGAATAATGCCAACAAAGCTTGCGGCCTAGGCCCAAGCAAGTATAGATAGTTAGTGTTAAATAAAATTTTATCGTGCAATGCTGTATTAAATATATAGAATAAATCAATAAATATTTTTATTTATATAAACATTTAATATTACGCGCTCGCTTGAGAAACCGAGTGTAGCAAGTTCAAATCCCAACTCGGGGTCTCGCACCTCTAATATTGTCATGTGCGAGTCATTTCCAACATGATTACCACTTGTCTTAACGGTGAAGGAAAACATCGTGACGAAACCTGCATGTCTGAGAGAACCTAGCAAGTTTTCAAAAGACGTGTGAAGTCCGCCAACCCGCACTTGCCCAGCGTGGTGGTCTATGGCCTGATTCCCCTCGTACTGAAGGGAGGCCCGTGCCCAGCAGTGGGACGGTTAAAAAGGGCTGAATACACACATACGTACATACAAACACTTAATAATTATTATGTCACAGATAATTAAAACTATGTAAAAGTGACTTAAGAAAGTTTTTATTTTGACACCGTCGCTTTATATTTGATGGTTCTAAGCATTCATTTTTAAGTTTAAAATTGGAACTTATTCAGTTCAAGTCTAGTTATGCGATAGTAAAGAATACTTACGGCACCATGCTTCTAAGAATCCCCATTAAAACCTCATGAAGCATGGTGTATTAACATAATTAGAAGTAATACTTAACAATAATTATTGTCTACATATTTTACTGATCACGTCATTAAAAATCTTGCGGAATAAATTCCACATAAATTATTTGCCATTTTTAGTATTATATAAAAAACTTTTGACACCAAACTAGTAAGTTACGTAAATAAAACAAGATTAGCTCGTCTGTTTTCAAACAGCGAGTCTTTGGATTTAGATCGCTTTTGAAGAATTTGCATCGAATTTAAGTAAGAGGTTTTTTATTATTTCAAAGAAAGCTAAACGTAAATATGCAATAAATAATCAGAAAGCATTGTAATAGTGCCAATAGCGTGCAGCAACAGAATCACAAAAATATGTTAAATACTAAATACTAGCAAACATCGCCAACCTTACTCGTAACTCCACTCAGCGCTTCCATCATTTTTTCTTGGCAGATGTTCTATATGTTATTATTTTTAACCGACTTAAAAAATGAGGAGATTCTATTTTCGTCTGTATTCGGTCTGGGTTCGAATCCCGGTCGGATACAAAGGTATAAATTTTTTTGTTTTTTTTTTTTGTATTTATTCAAGGTTTTAGTTTTTTAAAGAAAATTGTACTTTTGACCAAAAACTCCGAGCGAAGCTCGGTGGCCCAGGTACTGAACATTTAATTAAAAAACTACCATAAATTTTTAGCTAAAATAAACTACCTTAGCTACGAGTATGATGATATTTGTGACTTAAGCCGGTAAAAAATCATTGCTTCTAAGAGCTTCTGTAATATATAAATACGAAGGTCATCTACAGGTCTCTAATTTATTATATAGATAAGAATCTCTGCTATGTACAAAGTATATAGGTATGTTTGGCAAACAATACAGAAGTGGTGTGCAACAGCTAATGGTAGTGCAGGTTCATTTGCATATAATACAAGCAAAGGTTGCGGTAGAGCAGCGAATGTAGGTTAATTACATGTATCGATTTATATATATATATATATATATATATATATATATATATATATATATATATTATATAAAACATTTTCGAGACATCTGTTTAAAAAAACTTTAAATATAAAATAACTCAAACATTTTCAAGTTGAGCCAAGTTAAAGACAAAATACTTTTCTAGCTAAAACCTACGTCATTTCATTACACGACTCTCGACCGACCTCAGACCTGGCTCTACATTCAACTCACGTATCGTGACTCATACTCATTTATAAATAGACTAGCATTGACCGCGGCTCCGCCCGCGTTCAGATGACCAAAAACCAAATTCTTAGGTTTTACATATTATTATTATAATCTTACAATGCAGTTTTTGTATATTTTCTCAGAAATGAGATATTTTCCCGCGGTAAAAAGTATCCTATATGTTGACCCGGATAACTAGCTATCATCATACCAAATTTCATCAAAATCTGTCCAGTGGTTTTCTCGTGATGCGGTAAATGACAGACAGACAGACAAAAATTTTAAAAACTATAGATTCGGACTCTATATTGATAATAATGTCTATTTCAATAAGATTTTCCAAAAAATATTTAATGTACAGATTCGACTTAGTTACAATTTTATTATTGTATAGAAATAGGTATCTTCTACAAAACAGTAAAATATGTTACATAAAACATCGATTTATGGAAGATTGTTTTTATTTTTTAACCCCCTTCACTTCATCGTATAAGGGGTTAAAATAGGGGATGAAAGTTTGTATGAAACTTAAGTATTTTATATATTTAAAGTTTTTTTGTAGTTTTAGCGCGAGTGAAGCCGCGGGTTCTGCTTGTTGTGTTACTAATTCGTGAAATATTTGAATGTCCCATACAAATTAAACAAAGCTGTAAGCGCACTGCCGCAGTATTAGATTCTATATTGCATTAGATTCTATTCGCATGATTCCTATCCCATTGTAAGAGTAACAATGTAAACACCTGCTGTACTCGGTACAGCACAATACCCATGGTGCATCTCGTTCCTTTATGGGATATGTATCGTGTTCTAACAGATGACTATATTGTTCTTTCATATCTTACTTGTGAATAAAAATATGCGAACATAATATGTAAAATCTTTCTAATGCTTTGGAATGCTAATTATATGCATTATACAAGTATGTCTGCTGTTTTATTAGTTTTATTTAGCTTAGAAAATGATTAGGAAGTTTTATGGCCGATTTCACCAACGTCACCTAAGTTTAAGGGATCCCCTAAGCATGGTTAGGGGGTTGTTAGGGGATGTTTCACCGACAGTTGGGGTCACCTAAAAATTATAAAATGCCACCTAAATATAGGTACTATAAATACGGCCTCTGACGATGGTAAAACGAAATTTAATTTAGGGGCTAGTTTAGGGGAACTTTTAAGCTAGGGATCCCAGGCATTAGATTTGTTATAAAGTGTTTCTTCAATACTTACTAATACATAAGTAATTGTCTAGTCAATATAATATATATATATATATATATATATATATATATATATATATATATATATATATATATATATATATATATATATATTTAACTTGTGACCTAGACACGTATATGTAACTTATAAGTAAGTTTTTTATAACTGCTTTTACTGGTAATAATTAAAAAGATAATTATAGAGTAATGCAATTGTATATAAAAACTAGCGATACCCTCGTATAAACGAAACAGCAACCTTCTAGTTACATGCATAGACAGACAAACATACACTATTTTTATATAAAGATATGCGTATACATAACCATACAAGGCCCATCCCTATTCCATACTGTTTTTGCGCCACCAGTTGCGGGCACAATGCACATCCGGTGTATTGTCGAGATGTGCATCTTCATGCTCCCTCGCCTACCTGCACGTATAAAATGACGCACGTTAATCTAAACCCTACTTTACCCCTATTACAATACCGTCTAATTTACCATGAAATCTTCACACGTTTATAAAACAACATAATTCATCAGTTGATGTAAAATATTCTCTATTGTTATGAGAATAAGGTAGAAAATACAGTTTATATGTATACTTTCTGCATATCTTAACAATGCTTCAGTACAATGACCATGTGTAGTGGAAAAATATAACTAAATCATGTTCTGGTCGATCCTCAGAGGTGGTGAATGCCGATCAAATTGGCAGGTACAAATGATATTTGCTGAGGTCTTCTTGGAAATATTTCGTTGTTACATATATTTTGTTGATTTTCACACAACTGTGCCAAAATTTAACTTTTCAGTGCGTTTGTTTGTTTAGGACCTTTAGTTTGGTATGTTGTTTGACCGACTTCAAAAAAAGTGTTCCTTCATATGTATTACATTATGGTTATGTAATATATCACTGGCAGGCAGTGGTAGGCTAGTGGTAACGCGCTGGCTTGGGAAACCCAGTGGAGCGGGTTCATATCCCGGGTCTCGCACCTCTGATATTTACATGTGCGAATCATTTCCAACATAATTACCACTAGTCTTATACTATGTATGTTTATGCCTATGTATGTTTTATATATATATATATATATATATATATATATATATATATATATATATATATATATATATATAACATCGTGAGGAAATCTCCATGTCTGAGAGAACCTAACCAGTTTTCAAAGACATGTGAAGTCCGCCACCCCGCATTTAGCCAGCGTTGTGGACTGTAGCCTGATCCCCCACGTATTGAAGGGAGGCCCACCCCCAGCAGTGGGTCGTTAAAAAGGGCTGAACACATATCACTAAAAAAACTTTAGATTACAAGATGTTCTACATAGATATGCAAAATGAAATCTAATTATACATAATGGCTTATTATGTAAACAAATAGAAAACCATTGTATAAACAAAAGAATGATGTAATCTATAGAAATAAAGAGAACACCATACTTGATGGGAGAAAATACTGTAAAAATGACTTGTTATATCTTTAAAATATAATCAGTGTAAGAGTACAAGAAATTATAAAAATATATGAACCCATGAATATTCAAATTACGTATAATTAAATCGGACGAGGACGTCGACCCCGGTTGTTATGACAAATTTCAAAGTTTTCAATTTGAGATAAGAAATAGATTGCGATGTGAACACAGAATATATAATGCAGTTTGTTATAAGAGGGTTTTGATAACATAAGAATAGAATTTTCTAGATTTAAAGCTCTGGGTTGATAATATGTAGCGGTAAAAATACTATTATACGGTAAAAATAACTATTATTCGCAGACTGTAAATTTTAAAGTTATGTGAATCTGATTTTATGCATAAAGTCATATATCTATACATATAATAAAATTGTAACTAAGCCGAACCTGTACATTAGATATTTTTTGGAAAATCTTATTAAAATAAACATTATTATCGATACAGAGGCTGAATCTATAGTTTTTAGAATTTTTGTCTGTCTATCTTTCTGTCTGTCTGTTACCGCATCACAGAAAAACCACTAGAGGGATTTTGATGAAATATTGTATTTTAGCTCGTTATCCGGCTCAACATATAGGTGGCTTTTTACCACGGGAAAATATCTCATTTCTGAGAAAAAATACAAAAACTGCAACGTAGAGTATACTAACATGTAAAACCTAAGAATTTGCTGTTTGGTCATCTGAACGCGGGCGGATTCGCGGGCAATGCTAGTATTAGAATAAAATCGGACAAGTGCGATCTTACGAGTCACGCCGAGGGTTCTGTAGTATGAATTTTTTTGTTAACTAAAAATTAACCGTTTTCGGATTTTTCCCTTTATTTATGTCTTGAAGGGCCTTGACAGACAGACAGACGGGCAACGAAGTGATCCTTATAGGTTCTGTTTTTCCGTTTGAGGCAAAAAAAAAGAATCCTATTATTATTAGAAGAAGAATTTTTCGTTTCCTGATAGTTTTGCAGTTTATTTACTTCAACAAGCCTACAAACTGCTTCTCTATATGATGAGTATAGACAAAAATATACTTTTACTTTCTAAGCTATATTTATTATTCGTCTCGCTAAATACATTGGCATCGTCCCAACTTTAGTTGTTTACGTAAAAACGATACATTATCTCGTACATCGATTTTAGCAATGGCGCCATGTTTCAGCCCTTTCTTGTCAGTTGGTAAATATTCACTGTTCTATTTCTTATTATGTTTTGTTTATGTGAAAGCATTATATGTTTATTTTAGGGTAGATAAATCATGAAACGTACGTTAATTAAATTGATAAGTAATTATGTCACGTTAGACTGATGATGTTCTCCTAGCCGATCCCGGCCACGGCGGCCAATCTCATTGAGACTAGCCAACTGCGCGGGAGATATTATAGTGCACAAGTGTACGTGCAGACACAACGTGCACTCTTTATTCCTGTCACTCTCATACTCCGGTGGGACGAGTACCAGACACGACCGGTGAGAGTTAAGGCGCAGGACCGACGGCTTTACGTGCTCTCCGAGGCACGGGGGTTAAACACCGCCAACTTCCCAACTCCGGGCTGTTACTGAGACTTACTATACAGAAAGACTCGATAACTATACGTGGCCCGACCCAGGACTCGAACCCACGACCTCAGGGTGTGCAGCCGAACATGCTAGCCACTACACCACAGAGGCAGTATATTATTATATTATTTATGTCACGTTATACTACTAACTACATAGCAATAGTTATTTCTTTATTTTTGGGTGGTATCAAGTTATCTTCTTGAATATGTCATGTAATTATGAAGTTTTCTAATATAAAGGTGTTTTGGTATGGCAGTGTTTCTTTCTTTCAGCATAGTACGAGCGCAGAGCTAAGGAGTGGCACTTTGTAGATTAAAATAACGTAGCCCGTAGATTATTTTTCATCTTAAGAAATCAAGTGAAGTTCTGTATATACATCAGATAAATAAAATTGAAGTGTCTGTCTGTAATGACAAAATAACAGCTTTTTACTAAATGAATGTGGAATTATATACCTACGGTACTTAGTATAAGAAGAACACTAATTTTAAATTCCTATCTGTCACTGACCAAAGAAGTTTTGTCAGATTGTCTGTCTGTCTGTTTGTTCCGGATAATCTCCAAAACTGCTGAACCGATTTTGACGGGATTTTCACTGGCAGATACATAATGTTATAAGCAATAACTAAGGCTACTTTTTTTAAGAAAAATAATTAGGGTTCCGCTCTAAAAAATACGGGACGCACCCAAGCAAGGCGAGGGTAATTCGCTAGTATACTATAAAGGTACATTACAAAAAATATCTCGAACGCACAAGGCATACCTATTGGGTCTCAACAGAGTGTGAGCGGTTAAAAGATACTATAATATCTAATGCAAATAAAAACACCAGTAAGAATAGAACCGATGACCTTTGATTATATAAAACATACTCTATCGCAGGTGTGTTTTATCTATACTACATGTAACTTTCTGATATAACTCGCGTAAATCACTAGCTTGCTTTAACATAACAACTCGAGTTAATTTGAATGCTACACACAAAATATTTCTTATGAAAAAAAATGCCATAAATACTAAACTTCATGTTCCTCAAAGTTCTTAAGAAGTTAGTATCCTTAATTAATGTTGTAAATTAAAAGTTCCCTTCAATCTTTACGAAGTACACGGTTTCGTTAAGATAGTTAATAGCTAATTGTTTTTATTAGCACACTAGCGACTCACCCTCGTTTCGCTCGGGTTCGTCCTTAGCTTGGTTCCCCATACAAACTTTCGTCTCCATTTTCACTCCCTTAAGGGATGATTTCCGGGATAAAATGTATCCTACGTCCTTCCCATGTATCAAATTTCGTCTAAATCGGTTCAGTATATGCAGAGATTACCCTCTACGACGTCACAAACTCACAAACTTTACCTCTTTATAATATAAGTGTAGACTAACGACTTACCCCCAGTTCAGGTGCCTTTCTAAGCTTGAATGGCTTAAATATATAGTATAAAATACAGAGTTCAAAGAAAATTCTACTTTTTTTTGCGCCAGGAACCTACGCATGCGTATACAGAATACACCACCAGAGTTTCATCACGATCGGATCAGTGGTTTAGAAACGCAGAGACAAACATACGAACATTCATTTTTATTTATATAGATAAGAGAGGAATGAGTTCTTTATGTTTGTACGTTATAATATTAATAATATAATTATCTAAAATTTACTATAATATAATATTAATTTAAACTACAGTTAACTCTAATTTAATCGCGCGTTTTTCCTGCTAATTCCAAATTCGTTTTGAAATATAAAAATATGAAATTATCATAACGTTCATATTTACTGTATGTACATATTTTCGCGGGCAGTCGCTGGAAAAATTTAAATTTAACGTAGGCAAATTAAAATTTCGATTTGGCTCCGGTGGTATTTGAGGATTTTTATGAAATATTTTGCGAGCCTTCCACCAAGTAGAAGTATTCGAGGCGTGCAGGCGACCGCCGTGGCGCGGCGTAACGATCCGGTGACCCGTGAAACTGTCACATATTTCAACAACTTTTCAAGGAATCTGTGTCGTGATGCGACGTGTTTGCTTATTCGTCTATTATGTTTGATATATCTATGCATATAATAAAATTGTAACTAAGCCGAATTTTTTGGAAAATCTTATTGAAATATACATTATTATCGATACAGAGGCCGAAAATATAGATTTTAAAATTTTTGTCTGTCTGTTACCGCATCACAGAAAAACCACTGGAGGGATTTTGATGCAATTTGGTATGGTGATAGCTGGTTATCCGGGTCAACATATAGGATACTTTTTATCGCGGGAAAATATCTCATTTCTGAGGCAAATACAAAAACTGCAATGTAAGAGTATACTAATATGTAAAACCTAAGAATTTGGTTTTTGGTCATCTGAACGCAGGCGGAGCTGCGGGCAATGCTAGTAAGTTATCTAATATGAAATGGTCTCATTTTGTGGTCCCTCGACAAATCCTTACCAATAAATGAAGTTGAAGTGTCTGTTTGCAATGTCAAAATAACAGATTTTTACTACAAACATATTATGAAAGTATATAAAGTACTTATAAGAAAAAAAACATTTTTTTTGTCTGTTTGACTGTTCCGGCTAAATTAAAAACCCATGAGATTGTGAACAAAATTCACGTACCTAGCACCCGGACGTAAATGTTGTAACGTGACCCGGTTGTAAGTCGCTACTATATTATATTTTTATTATTACTACATCAAATTCAAATTAAATTCTATTAAAGTTAACGGCAAATATAAAACTTATTATCTAAATTTCTCAATATTACAGTCACTATTACATTAAAATAGGTACTTAACAAGCAGATTATATTATGGCTTTTCCTCTCTAGTCGTAACTGCGAGGCGACAGTAGCACGGGGCAATTGACGCCATGACTCCCATGGCGTGAGTCACTGTGCGCTATGACTTGGCAGCTGGCACCATAAACTAAACCTACTGACATCGTTTCATGCCAAACAATTAAAGTGATACACTCGTTGCTTATAGGATGGCAGAGTAAAATGGCATTGTTGTTCTTTGTTTAAAAAGTTAATGATTAGATATAAGTCATATAATTATGTAGTAAAGTTTTAGAAAAAAGTATTCTAATACTATACTCATATAGGTATTTTATTTTATACTTTGTACCGTTTTTCTGTATGTTTTGGGTAATTTTTAATAGGATTTAGTACGAGTAACTGTCGCTCTGCTTGGTTACGAACAGATATGTTGATTATAATAAAATGTAACGAGATTAGTTATACTTGTACCTTAACTTAAAACCTAAAACTTTATATTTACCAATTTTTACACATTTGAAAAGTGTTGCTATTTATGTATTCTCAGACCTCAGTCCTGCAACAGACATAGCGCTATAAATATAATCTATAGTTAAAGTATAGCAATAAACATTATCATACTAATAAGTTATGTTGAATATTAAAAACCTGGTTTAAAATGCAAAGTTTTCGCTCCCCAGACCCGCTTCATTATAACGTGAAATAAAAATTTTATGTCCACAGCTTCTAAAGTAAAATTTTATTTTAGAAATATGTTTAAATATAAACTTTAGAAGATTTTTATTATTATGATATGAGAATAAAAGTTAATATAACGAGTTTCAAGTTAATGTTTTTGTTTAAATTGTGGGAGCTAAATACTTGTTAATACAAAAATTGCTATTCACTTATTACATAGATGTCATACTTTCTCTACAATACAATTTACAACGTAAAGAAGAAGATACTTGCTCGGGAATCGAATTTGAAACTTACATATATTTCACATAATTCTGTTACAAGCTTCCACAATCTGCTTGTTTAATTAAATCTTATCTCTCACGTAACTATATAATAACAGTTCTTTATATTAAAATATCCAAACGCCATTGATTTTCGCATGTAAACAAAAATAACCCCGTTCTATTATAATAAAGTAGTACACAGGATATATCTACATAACACAAGTATAACGAAAATACGTAAATTCTACGTTGAATGCGACGATGTGCTGAATCAGTGCGCGACGTTGCCGCTCCGTGCGCCGCGCTCGCTCGGGCGCCATGTTGCCGCCCCGCGCGGCGCCGCGTTGCCGCTCCGACCGATACCATTCATACAATTAATAGTTTAAACCCGCGATCGTGAATCTTTTGACTTTTCACAAATACAGATTATATAATGGGAGATGTTTTGTTTTTTTTTTTTTTAATTTTCGTTAAGAAACCTCTTTTGGTTATTAGTTGTCATGTTAGATTTTTTTATTAATGTTATATTTGTCTAGAATTTGGACTAGACTCAGAGTTTTGAAGTTATAAAATTAAATTCATAATTACCGCCCAATCTCATCCGTGTCTTCCTCACAAAACGTCAACCAGTGTCAACTGGCAGAATGAATTGCGTGTGTTAAAGCAGCTCTAAGCCATAAAGAAAAAAAATTTGATAGAGTATAACAATATAGATATATAATTTAAAATAGTGTTGTGGTTAGTCTTGATATTTAAAAATTACAAATAAAACTACTTCAGTAAATAACTGTGCCATTGTTGATATTTTCACTTATTGTTTTGTTAGCTTTGTATAATGAAATGAAAATGCGGGTTTAGTGTTACATTTTAGCGTTAGACCAACTGTCGTCCAATTAAATTTTATTTATGAGGAATAATAATTAAATCTGAGAAAGTTAATTACAAAGCATGTAGCAATAACTGCTGTAATCTCTCGTCCAATTATCCAATTAAGATGTGATTAAGCAAGGAAATATCTTAGCCGTAGGTATTTCTTTTCCACGGCGCCTAATAACGGGGCAATTCTCTGGAATAAAAGTAATATAACCCTCTGATGGGCCAATTTCCGCAGCCGAAGGGTTAATTTTTGTTCATTTTGTAATCCCATGGATAGCTACACCATTTCTATATTCGATATCCTTTATATTTTCAAATTTTTCGAAATTAGACTAGAAGACTACGAATTTGTATAGAGTTTCAGTATTCGCGCTCTGAGAAAGATAATTATATGTAAAAGGAAAATGATAATTTGATCATACACTATAACACCACTCGCCTCCATAAATTCTTAGAAATATATAACGACGAAATTCATGCAGCGTGACAATCTCACCGGATTTATAAAGCTATAAATTGCTTCAATGTTTCTTATTAAGATTTTACGCCGACATATTTGCGCCGTGTATCAACCATCCTAATGAAATATGTATGTATGCCGTAGTACTGTAATGAAAAAAAAACCACTTTTCTCAGAAATCACAATAGAGTCACATTGTTATCTGCGTTATTGTATTCGTAAACATCTAGAAGTTTCTTTTACAACTTAACAAGAATAGTTATCGACCTTCGCGTTTCTACGGCTTTCTGTACAGGTTTTGGCATTATGCAAACGAGCTGGTATTGTCGAAATTGCCTGTTGTTTGGTAGATTTTTTTTTAATTCTTTTAGGTATAAGGAATGGAGAATGTAATCTTGTGAAGGTATAAAAGATTTCAGCACCTGGATTTAAAGTTTCCGCTGATGATGTGTTAAAAAGTTTAAAGTTTAAAAATAAAATTGTAAAAGAAAAAGTAGTGTATTCTAAGTTATAAAATTTGATCATGCCTTCGATAGAACGCAATAAACTCCAATAATAAAAATAAATGAGTTTTAAAATTGCACTTTCGAATGCCAATAATAGGTAGACATGGACCAAGTTCGTATTGGGATTGTCTATAAAAGCAAAATGAAACGCTTACATCGTATAAACTGCTCTGATTTTAATTCGATGGTGAAAGTATGTTCTCTTGAAATATCTTAGAAAATTTCAAGATTTAAGTTATTATTTGAAAATATTTGCTATATAGCAGTACCCGCGGCTTACCCCGCGTTCAAACTTACGATCGCTACCAAAGTTCATATGATCACCCGCTGGGCTAAAAGATTGCTTGAGGATTTCATCAAAATCGTTCCAGCCGTATTCTAGTCCATAGGGATCAACTTACACATCGACTTTTAATATAATATTATGTATTTTATTTATTTGTTTTAAAGAATAAATAGTTGCAAGACAGCAAGAATTGTACTTGACTGTGCCTAGTAGTCGTATGTAAATTAGGAACCTTACTTTCGATCTTTAAAGTAATAGAATTTATATCAGTCGAAATGTAATAAATGCTACAAAAACATCATGCAATAATTCTAACATGTTCCCCGCTCGGTTAACGTATACCCACGTTTTTCTTATATTTGTTTCGATTTTGCATATTGGAACATCTTTAGTGGTTGTAGAGAAATATAGATAACATGAAATTATAAATAGATAATATATATGACTTTACGTGTCTTTTAACTAAAAGATATGTACAGTGTCTCATTTCTAACCGTCTAATTATCGCTTGAAATATACAAAAATTAATGAAATATTTAAAATAATACGCTAGTCTAGTTTCAACTTATATATTCATAACTTGATGTCGATCAAATTTACTTTCATAGTAAAGTGCTACTTTATTTTACGTCTAGGAAGACGTCGTTATCAGTGTGGGTATTTTTTTTGTTTTTAATACTCTCTGTATTAGTTAGATTTTGGTACGTTTGTCATCTTCATTTCTTCATTTTTCATTTTCGGCAAATAATTAAAAATAATATTATCTAAATATAACATTGTTCTTTGTCAAAAGGTTTATGGTGATATTTACATACGAGAATCAAACGCGCTACAACAGTCACACGTAACACAGCGACAGTGGTAGTTTTTTTATAACTTTTGGTATTTTCTATAAATTAAGAGTAGAATATTTTTCATATCGATACCTTAATTGGCAAACCAGCCAGCTCCATATGAGCAAATTTTTCAGGAGGCACTTTAAACTACAATATTTTTGATATACTTACTAAAAAAATCTAAAACCGTTAGTAGAGAACATCGTAAACTGTTATTTTTGATACAGTAAAATCCTACTAAAATAATCCTATTGAATTACTCTTCCGTACAATCTAAATCAAAAAATATTTTTTGACGAAATGTGTTGGCTGGTTTGCCAATTAAGGTATGTATCGGACATGTACATATGTACAAATATGGTATCGATATGTATATATATACATATATATTATATTATATACAGGACTTGAATATACGTTCCGGTGCGGATAAGGTTGCTAGCATCGTGAAAGTCAATACCGGCGATAGTAACTCGAGTCGATCACACGGCGCAGTAGCTATGCTACATGCCCGGCTGTGTGGAAAAATATTTGTACACCTGTCCTAAACAAACTGAATATTAACAGCGTTTTCATATTATTTTTATGTCATCAAATCATTGAACAGAAAATATAAAATGTAATAAAATTATTAATTCTGTTTGGAAATTTCTAAATGAGAATGTAGGTGCTTGTTATTTATTTTATTATATAAATTAACAATAAAGAATAAATTCAATCAAAATAAATAACATAATATTCGTAAAGGTGTGTTCGAGAGAACGATGACGTTAGAAAATCGTAAAATATATGATTGATATGAAACTATTCGGTTTTCATTCACGCAAAAAGGCCCCACTCGTCGAGTATGTCAATTATGTTAAAATTTGACATTCAATATTAAAAAAAAAATCAAATCAAATTTTATGCATATTTATATTAAATTTTACCTAAATATTAAATTATAGTAAATTATTAATACCTAAGTTGTGTATGATAAGCCGTTTGAATACTATATTACAAAAATAACAATAAAAACATTGAAATGTCATAGCCAATTGCGATTGAAGTCAAGTTATGAACGTTTGCCAAACATGCAAATATTTTTTTAAATATTTAATGTTATAATAATATTTAATATGTTGTATATATATCTTACACGTTTACCAGAATATACAATTATGTCAAACAAATATAATACTGTTCTTGCGCAAAAACAATATTATATTCTTTATTGCACTTAAAATATGATACAAAAAAAAATAACAAAGTAAACATAGTTCACAAAGGTGGACTTATCTCTAAAAGAGATCTCTTCCAGTCAACCCTGGTAGTGGAAGATGTCAGCGGGCAATATAGTGTAAAAAAAATATTACAATTGATTAAAAGAAACATTTACATCCCTTCATTTATCTTGACAGAATGTTTATTTAAATTTCCAAGCTCAGCTTCAAGCAAAACTTCATTTATTGCTTTCTCAGCAAAAATTCTCTGAGTGTTGCTCAACCTTTCTAGCTTCTCTGTCCAGTAGATGGCAGTCGCGTTGGATCTTGTTGGCTGAGATGTTGAAAACATGCAAGGTTCGTGTAGCATTTCATTGCTTCTGTCTTCACTTTCTCGATGTTTGATAGACGTCAACTCGATTGGGTCAGGAATATCACAATCAGACGACGAATAGGCCCTTGGCCGTAAGTAGATGGGAGATTCCGCTGTTACATTCGGTTTTCTTTCTACGCAATCAGAATTGATTGATGTGTCTTGAGTTTGATTTAACTGTAAAAATGTACAAGGTATAAATAACTAAACAATATATATATATATATATATATATATATATATATATATATATATATATATATATTAAGTTTTATAAGTATCAAGTACATACCTCTGATACTATTTCGTTGTCTTTATTCAAAAAATGTAAATACTTGAAGGCCCACCCCTTCGGTACGTGAACGTTTCCTGCTTTTTGATAAGCGATTATCTTCCTAAGTTCACGGCGATAATTCGTTCTAATAGTGTTAATTTTTCTCTTAACTTCAAACACGGTCGCTTCAGGGGTTCGTCTCTTTAAAATTTCAAGTAGCTGTTTCAGAGCTTCCATTCTTTTGTATTTGTTGGTGTAATGCGGGTGTTTTTTATCCCATAGTATCGGTAATTTTTCGAATTCTAGTATGAAAGCTTTTTCTATGGTGAGATTGGGTGTGGCGGGGCGCGGGGATGTGGGGGGTGACGGGGTGCGGGCGGCGGTCGACGACGGTGTGCGAGCGTCCGACGCCATCGCACTGCGAGCGCCGAGCGCTGACTGAAGCGAGATTGACGGTCTTGTGGACAAAGCGTCAATCATTCTAACTTTTTATTTATCGTTATATTGGAAAACCACGTATACCGGCATATTCCGGCATATATATATAATTTTAACATTTACTATACAAAATATACATACTTTTTTTTAATAAATGGTTGTATGAAGTGCATGGAGATAATAGTAAAATGCTATAAGCAATTAAATTATAATGTGTATAACAATATATTTACAATGTTTGAAAAGACTGTCAATCTAAAATAAAAATATTAATTATTTTAGATTGACAGTCGTTTCAAACATTATTATTAATCAATCTATCAATCAATCCGAATAAAATAGGTAACTACAGATGTGGTAACTCTTATCTTTTTGCTTTAATGTTTTATTTATACTACTATTTATGAATTGTATTATAAGAAAAATAATTTCTCGTTATACATTTAAATAACACGGTTGGTGATCAGTAGTTTGTTTCTATAATAATATTACAATCATGTGAACTGTGTGTAATTTGTTATTTTTTCAGTTTTACGATATTATCGGAGGTTTTTAAAATGAATATAATTAGGTAATTAAGAGTCACTCTTCGTCTGCAAAACCCAATGATGCTTTTTTTGATGTACGAATGCGTACTTACCGCTATTGTAGACAGTGTCGAATAGATATTCATTTTACTATTGTAAGGTTGCATTTTTATATATTGAGTGTTTTAATAGAAAATAATATATTTGATTAATTTGTAATGAGGCATTTACTTATGTGACCTTGGCCGATTGCAATGTGTTTAAAAAAAAAAAGGGCGCGAATATTCATTTGTTTTCCCGCAATTTTTGGACAGAGATGTCGGTACCACCCAGTAGATCACTACGAATTCTTTGGAATAGAGAAAATTATGATTATAAATTATATAACTCACTGACGTTTATAAAACTACTGATTATAAGAATATAAGCAAGGAATATCCTGGAGTTTTATAAGGGATCCAACACTATTATATATATGTGTTAAAAAACTGACTCTATAAAAATAATGCTAATGGAGATTGATTATTAAATTTATGTGCACAAACTTACTATTTAAAATACATTACATAATTTATTATAAATATGTAGTGACATCGACGTTTTTTTTGAGATTGAAACCATTTCAGAGTATTTTTAAAATGAAATTATTAAAATGTAAAAAACCGATCCTTAAACAGCCTAAACCCCTAGCAACAGCTTATAAATAATTATATAATACAAAATAGAATTTTATTACAACTAAGAACAGTGACAACGTGCCGGGCATCTCAAATATTTCACAGTTTTTCGAATCGCCGTCGGTCCGTTCGTGACTCAATCCGTTGAAAGTTAGAGCCCATAAAAATTTAGAAATAGAAATGCATGAAGCGTGTGTGAATGTTAAAACTATTATAATAAATATTCAGTTACATAGAAGTCATGGAGATGTTTTCAAAATGTTTTAGCCAATAAATTCTGTAAAGTTATCACTTATTGTTTTTTTCTAGAAACTTCTGGTAAGTTAAAGAAAACTTAAAATTAAATTAATACAAATAAAAATTGCTAAAGCTATGCCTTTGTTCAAATTTTCTTTTACTAAACTTTGCTAAACTCAATTGTTCGTAATGAAATGAAAATGTTATGAATTTAGTTGGCATATAAAATTCAAGCCTTTCTCCAAAGTCCTCTGTTTCGATTTGTTTACCTCCATTGTGGTAAGTTTATCACGTGACCATGTTATGTTACAAACGTTAATAATTTTTTAAAATAGGTCAAATGTTAACTTCTCTTAGTTTGTTTTCCTCTGTTTCGTGTCACGCACAAACATATTTCATTTATAAATAAGTTGAGTGGAACAAATTTTATTACCAACACATAACTAACGCATTGTTTTTATTTTGAGATTGGTGTGGCGTAATTCACCCATCCGAGTTGCAAATGGCGGCGCTGAGGAGCGGCAACGTCGCACTATTTATATTCTACACTGCAATACCAAAAATAAACCTTACCACTCTAACGTAAGACTTACAATTGATTGAAAGCCGTTCCCGTTAGCGAAACGACAACGCACTCGTAATTTTATCAACGGTTCCGAGCTATCTCTTATCAAATGTAAAATTTCTTACAAATGCGATTGTGAGATCGTCAAAACAACGAAAAGGCGGGCGCGATAAACCATTTCAACCGTTAAACTCAGTTTTGTGGAAAATTTACTCTGTGCCTTACCTTTGGCTATTTTATTCTAAATGACAAAACTTTTGTGTTTATTTATTTATTACTAGCAACTCACTGTCGCTTCGCTCGGGTTCGTCCCTTGATTGCTTCCCAATACAATTTTTCATCCCCATTTTCACCCCCTTAAGGGATGATTTGCCGGACAAAAAGTATCCTATGTCCTTCCCAGGGTCTCAAACTATCTTAGTACCAAATTTTATCTAAATCGGTTCAGTAGATCCAGAGATTACCCCCTACAACCTCACAAACTCACAAACTTTACCTCTTTATAATATTAGTATAGATTATAATAAATTATAATAAAAGTTGTATTTAAGTATAAGTGGGCAGCCTTTACTGCTGTAATTTTATTGTGACGTAGTTCGTATTTCCGCCTTTGCCACTCATACTAAAGTCCCATACCATAAGAAAGTCCCGTTAAGATCGGCTCAGGTGTTTTGGAGATAGACGAGTACAAAAAGATAGACATATTTCTTAATGGCTGTAAAAGCTTTTATGTATATATTATGCAAAGAAGTACATATATGATAAGCTGAGTAAAGACTACCTACATATTTTTAGAAAGAGACTTTAATTTTATTTATAAAATGTATAAATTGAAATCCATACTAATATAATAAATGTGAAAGTGTATTTGTTTGTCCTTCTTTCACGTGGAAACGGGTTGACGGATTGGCGTGATTTTTTATGTGGAGTTAGTTGGAGGGCTGGAGAGTGACATAGGCTACTTTTTACCGCAAGGGATTATCTCATTCCCACGGGAAAACACGTTATAATACAATAAAAAAAATAGGATCAGAATAACTTGAAACTTGGTATTAATGCTCTTCAATAAAATTAAATAAATATGTGTTTTAGCATTTTTCGAAACTTATCCTATAAGGGGGTAAAATATTGGATGAAAGTTTGTATGAAACTACCTTTTTTAGAGATTTTTTTGTAGTTTTAGCACGAGCGAAGCTGCGGGTTCTGCTAGCTATATTTTTATACATATACATAGGTATAACATATTATATACACAATAGGATATTGTGACTTATAACATGCGCATTTCTAGTCTAAAAATATTTGATTAATATAACAGATACCTACTTGTGATCGTACATTTTTCCAGAATAAAAAGTAACCTATGCTATTCCAGACTATAATCTATCTCTGTGCCAAATTTCATCCAGATCCGTCCAGCCGTTCTGGCGTGATTGAATACCAAACATCCAAACATACGCACAAACTATCACATTTATAATATTAATATAGATTAGTAGGAGGATAGGATAAAATAGGTTAATTACTTAATCTTAAAAAAAATATTTTCATTCATAAATTATACTAAGCGAAAGTCTAACGACATGTTGCTATTTAGTTATTTTTCCTCTTTGAACGTTGTTGAAGTAACAAATTTCGCAATACAGTTTCATGCAAGAATTCCGCAGCGAATATCGAACGGGCTGATTGGCACTTACGAAGCATTTCCCATGGGAGAGCGAAATCCCTATTCATTTTCGTACACCATTTTCGACACGAATTTTGCTTGTAAAATCCTTTAGAAGTTTATATTTTTAATTATGTTTCACACTAGTTTGTGTTGATGACTCCGTTCGTGCAATAAGTGTAGCCTGTAGAGTGTAGACCAGCCATACTCATCCTTTTTTTTTTATAGGGGCCACAAATACGTTTCAGTCATGGTCTGTTTTCCCTTTTTTCTTTAAACAGAACTTCTAGATTGGTATCGTTTTCAAAATCGATGAACTCATCAAACAACTCTGAGTAATTACAATTTAAAACGGAAGCCAACTCTGAGATGCAACTTCAGATGGGCCAATAACAAAGGCCTGGCGGGCCGCAGGTTGAGTATAGCTGGTGTAGTGGCTAGCATGTACGGCTGCACACTCGGAGGTCCTGGGTTCGAGTCCCGGGTCGGGCCAAGTTTAGTTATTGAGTCTTTCTGTATAGTAAGTCTCAGTAACAGCCCGGAGTTAGGAAGTTGGCGGTTTCACCCCCGTGCCTCGGAGAGCACGTAAAGCCGTCGGTCCTGCGCCTTAACTCTCACTGGTCGTCGAGCAGCAGCGTCGAGTACCGGAGTAATGAGAGTGACAGGAATAGAGAGTGCACTTGTGTCTGCGCGTACACTTGTGCACTATAATATCTCCTGCGCAGTTGGCTAGTCTCAATGAGATTAGATAGCTACTAATATAATAGAATTATTACATAATTTGTATCGTTTTCTATATTATCGATATTAAATTAGTCTAGGCAGGTGAAGCTTTGAGCAATAGCTTATAACTAATGCAGGTGAATTTAACCTTTGTTCGTTTAAAACAAACAACATATTTATGTTTATTAGACATTTTTAAATTGTATACACCATATAATAAGTGCTGCCAACCCTGCGTTGCGTTTTGCAACAATTATTGTGGGAGTCCAGTGAGTGGGCTTAAATGCTGTATTGTCATTAAAACCAGCGTTGCGATATAAAACGACCTTGTCCTGAAAAAAGGTTACTAGAACTTTGTGAAGTGTTGGTACCTTCTCTAGCACTACATTGTTACTTTGTCTCAGTTATATAGTATTTATTATATTGTATAAGCAGATACTTTTTTAATTATTGTTAAAGCTTTTGTGTGATCGTGTCGAAGGCGCGACTGTAATGACAATTTAAAATTGTATATAATCTATGACACTTATAATATTGCTAAATTTTTTATCTGTTGAACATATATAAAGTGACAGTTTTGACAGCTTAAAATATATTGAATGTTCAATAATTATATAATGTTAACGAAAAATATAGGTGTACAAATATCCACTAATACGGATATAGCTGTTTTTATGATGAAAAATTGTAGATACAAGGTCAGATAATGAGATAAAGATAGATTTTTTAATTACTTACCAAGTTAGACATTCGACTTGAATATTAGAGAAATGTGCTGAAATTTTCATTTCTCAAATCTCGCTAAAAGGTATTGGAGCGTAAATCACTGCCAACATTCATCTTAAGGACTTTTTAACTTACTTTTATTTCTTTTATTTCTAAACCAACCCTCCACGCTGTATTTACTCCAATGCGTATACTGCAGCTTTTATATTATCTAGTACTCGTTCCACACGTTGCATTTTAATGTGCCTTTTTGATCTATGCTTATTAATGCTAATTATTTTAATAAATTATACGTGGATGTCACCTTCATGGAACAATATTTTCGTCTATATTAAATTACTTAAAATAAAAAAATCTGTATTTGCTTTCATCTAGTCATCAAAGGCTATGGCGGCGTATGCCCTATGCGTTTTACGTTAGTTTTGCTTAATTTCTCGTCTTTTTTCGCTTTTAATCAAAATATATTGAATTTTCGCTCCCGCCCTAACGTAGGGGTGGCAAATGGCGAGTATTCACCTCTCAACCCTCGCGGGCGGCGGAGGGTGGCAACCTCGGCCTAGGGGACCTTGAGCCCGGATGAGCGAATCAGCTGTTCCCATTGTCGACTGTTCTAGACGTTTCTGTGGAAAAATAACTTTAGTGCCAGTTATATATATAGGCGCAAAGACATAATTCAAGCCAAATTTCCATTTATTTCGTTTTGCATTGGAGTCATGATTCCTGAACGTATGAATCGTTTAAAACATAGGTATCAAAAGTGATAATAAGAATGAAATTGGTCTACAATTAACTAGTTGCCCTTAAATAAAACCTGATTCCTAAATCAATAAAGGTCAAGTGTAACATCATATACGAGGGTCTCGGCACTCTGTCGGGAGGACCCTCGTTGCTAGGCAACGACCTCAGGCCAGCCCGAGAGGCAATTAATTAAGATTACCAGAAATATGAGCGGCCGCTTGGAATCCCGCACTTCTCCCCGGGGCTATGTGAAATTATATATATTGGTATACTCGTAATAAAAGTTTAATTTATTATGGTTTTGCAAAAGGCAGGTGATGTTTACTTGTTAGTTGTTAGATATATAAGCAGTTATTATCTACTAGCGGCTCACCCTTGCTTCGCTCGGGTTCGTCCCTAGCTTGTTTCCCAACACAAACTTTCATCCCCATTTACACCCCCCTTAAGGGATGAAATTCGAGATAAAAAGTATCCTATGTCCTACTCAGGGTCTCAAACTATCATCATACCAAATTTCATCAAAATCTGTCCAGTGGTTTTCTCGTGATGCGGTAACAGACAGACAGACAGACAGACAGACAAAAAATCTAAAAACTATATATTCGGACTCTTTATCGATAATAATGTCTATTTCAATTAGATTTTCCAAAAAATATTTAATGTACAGATTCGACTTAGTTACAATTTTATTATATGTATAGACTAGTATGTACGTTTTGACGCTTAGTATGGAATAATTAGACTATATATACATAGTATGATGAGTTAATTTGTATACCCCTTACTTTGAGAAATCATTCCCCCATACAAACTTCCCCCCTTAACGGATTATTTCCGGGATAAAAACTGTCCTATGTCCTTCCCATGGCCTCAAACTATATATTCATCTAAATCGGTTCAGCGGTTAAGAGTGAAAAGGTAAAACAGACAGACAGAATTACTTTTGCAGTCATAATATTACTATAGGTTTTAAATACGTATTGATTTCTCTACAATAGTAATTGGCTTTCTTATCCTCTTAAGGTAATATAAAAAGATATATAATAAAATCAATAAATAAATAATAAATAAATAGATTCGTTTTTTTTATACTACAATTAGGTCCATAATAAAATATTGAAATGGACTAAATCACGATATAATGCGTTTCATTGTTTAATTAGCATCAAGTTATCTCTGCTTTGTATTATTTTAATTAATTAATGATCGACTATAACAAGACCTAATGACTGGACCGTGTAATGACTGATTCTTTTGTTGTATTGTTAATTATATTGTTTATTGTATTCATAGAATATGGATCTAAGAAATTCTAGTAATCTAGACATATATAAATATGGAGTGTCTGTTTGTTATGTCAAAATAATAGGTTTTTACTAAATGCCTATGAAATTATATATATATATATATATATATATATACAATGCAATTTTTCAATTTTTTGTGTCTGTTTGTTCCGGCTAATCTACGAAACGCTGGTAGATAACTGATGTTATAAGGAGTAACTTATATGGCTGTCGTAATTCCACATTTGTGATAATTATATCGAATGTGATTTATCAAGTTTTTGTGATAATTCGACAGACAAATATTTTTTCCTGTTTGTTTTGTATGATATTGTAGTAGTTTGTTGTTTTTTTACAATAAATATGCACATATTTATGCTCAATTCATTATTTACTTTTTGTAGAGTTCATTAGAAAACAATCTGAAAGATTTTTAGTTGTAGTATTGCAGAGTCGCGAAAATTTTATTTTAATACTCATGTAGAGTATTAAAATAAAAGAAAGTAGAAAATCATAATTTTGGCATTATCTTCTTAAAATTCTTTTCTTCGTCTACGAAACGTTACCAAGGGCTGCTTATACTATGTAAATATCATGTTCTTATTTCAATTATAAATATGTCCGTTTCATCGTATCATATATTTTTTCTTACTTACCAAGTTACTTGCTTCTAATCTTATTAAGAAGTTCTTCTATGTGTACCGATGTAGATTAGTGTTTTAATTTATACAACTTATTAAATATGTATGATATTTTTATATGAGCATCTAAAATATTTATTTTGTTTGATTCAAAATAAGTTTTTTTTTAATTGTACGAATCTTCAAAATAAATATCAGATTTTAGCCACTTTAAAACGTTAGGGTAGTTTAGAAGTAAAAAAAAAACCATATACATATATTTGATATGGGACTATAACATCATTAGAAATAGAGTTTTATTAATATATGTAGACACTTGTTAATAATATAGTATAAATTATATATATATATATATATATATATATATATATATATATATATATATATATATATATAGTATGTATAGTTCTTCACTACGTGAATTCCTACAGAAATGTGTCCACGTGTTTGTAAACGTCATGCGTGAGCGCACCTCGATTCTGTCGCATTCCTCAGAATCGTACCACACGCCTACACAAGTGTTTTTTCTTCTAAATGTAGATTTCCGCCCGCACTGTACTTTGAATATCTTGTAGATAATGGCATACTACAGATATATCATTTCGACGTAATTTATGTGGCATATCTAGCTAACGCTGTCGTTAGTGTCCCGATAATAATTCTAGTTCGTAGTGGATTTAGTTGGTGGAAGTATAATATTGTATAATATATATTGTATATAGCCCTACAGGCTTATGTTATAAAATTTCTTATTATATAATAAGTTATATATGTAAAATGTAATTATTATGTTATAAAATAAATGTTTACTATATAAATACTCAGCCACAAGTCACTTTTACTTGTTTTATAAAACTATAAAAAACCTTATTCATTTCTCGTCAACACTATGTTAATTTCATAAAACCATGAAAGCATATTTTAAGAAAAAAAAATGTGAAGGAAAATTGATTAAAGGAAATTTTATTTTAAATTTTATTCACTTAATTTTTAATAATAATATTCTTATTATTAGTAAATTCCTTAAAACATCATATACTAATGATTATCTTTTTTCTTTTCAGGTAACGAACCTCTCAGAACCTCTGAGATGTCGAAAAATATTGAAGATTGTACGTTCGAAAGTAGTGATTGTTCATTTGTTATCTTAGTTAATTTGTTTATTATTATCGACTAAACTGTATTTCGGTCTATCGTCATGCACATTTCCAGAAACCCTTACCGGTTTGTTCACTTGTTGATTGATAGATTTAGTCGTAAACACTTAATTGTTAAAATGCTTTTTTCATATACTTATTATTCTTGCATGAAGTAGCTGTAGACCCTAAACATACGTGCACTGGTTGGTAGATTCATATCATCTTATCGGTGTCAGTAGAGCACAAACACTCGACATGTGACATGTTCCGGGGCGTGTGACTCGTGCGGCGTCCCGAGCGCGACTGCCGCGGCGCCTATTCAACAGGGCGCCAGGATGTGGGCGGGGCGAGCGGGACGAGGCGCGATTGGACGAGCGCGTGGCGCGCCGCGATGGCCGCCGCCTCACTCGGCCAATGAGAGCCGCGCGGACTGAACGCGCGTCCGTCCGGCCACCGGCGCGGCGTTGCCAACTCTCAACAAAAAAATACCACGACCTTCTTAGGACCCCCGTTTTTTTTTGTTTGGCCGCGTTATCATTCGGGAACGTATATGTGTGATGGTGTTCTATAGGTGGATTCATAGTGCAGTGTTCTAGTGTAGTATGGTGTGGTCGGCGCCATCGGGGGAAGTCTTGATAGACGTTGTTTCAAGGTATATTTGGATTTGATATACTGTCATGTGACGTGGCGTTGCCCGCCTCGTGCTAGCGCGGCGCGGTGACACCACGCTGCAGGATACCATAACTAGATATACTTATTTAGTGATCAATGTCGCTGTTGTACGTAGAGTTTGAACGAAACTCCTTGTTCTCTCACTCGGTTCTTCGGTAAGTCTAGAATAAGTGCAACTGTTACATGTAACTGTGGGAGAGTTGGAGAGTAACTAGGACGCGATACAATGTCTCTATGATCTCTACAATGCGCTATAATTGTAAACCTATATAAGGAAAACGTTAGCAGATGTCCAATACTATCGTATAAACACGACAGAGCTACATCGTAAATGGCTTGTGCATCCATTTTAAGCACCTTAACATGGTTTTAACTTATGGTTTAACAAACCTCCTCTGGTGATGGCTGTATTTAGAACGGCGCTATTGGAACGACTGTTGATTGTATACATTTGCGTGAAATGAGGACAGCGGGGTCATAGAGCTAGTAACTAACAGAAGTACGTGGGCAGTTATTATAATCTATAGGGGTCTAGAAACTTAAACCAGAATCAAAACAACAACGAGTTTCGATTGGTGGAAAGTTCCAGATATCACCACACAAGTTTTAATTGATGCTAGCTCCATTTACACTTATATTAAATTATCAAATTTTAGTATATTATTATATAATTTAAAATATAATTAAATATGGATGCGACTTACCTTTGTACTATGATTAACAACAATGTATAGATGTAGAGTCTAATTACGATATATTTGTTCTATCATATATCCATTATAATTATATAATTTCAGTTAAAGTCAGTTAACTTTCTTTTGTACTCAATATACTTTATAAATCGACTTTATAGTAATTTTTCCAATAAATTTTAATGGCTTTTACATAATTAGATGATTGTAAATAAAATTGATTTATAGAGTTCTAGAAACTATCCATACGTGGCTTTATAACCAACGTAGTTCAGAAACCTGTTTACAAGTTTTTTATGCTATAGGTATCAAAATGAGCTAATGGAATAGGCGTCTCGTTGTAAAAAACTTAAGATTTTCATAACATGTATAATATAATAAATGGTTAGTATAGAATAGTTGGACTATACATATATATATATATATATATATATATATATATGTATGTATGTATATACATACATATATTTATATATATATTATATGATATATAACCTATAGTCTTCCTAAGGTAATATTACATATTACATTACCGTGGTCTTCCTCAATAAACGGGCTATCTAATGCAAAAAAAAATTTTCAAATTATTTCCTGAGTCATCAAACTAGTTCCTGAGATTAGCGTGTTCAATCAAACAAACAAACTCTACTAGCTCTTTATAATATAAGTATAGATTTATTGACAGATTTACATGTTGTCTCTACATTGATACTATAGTGCAGATTGGAATGAGAGCATTTTATACTCTGATAGTCAAATATAATGACCTATCTGTCTATGTTTGGTCCAAAACAGATAAAAACTTTGATAAAAGCATCGTAGTAGTCAAATATTATTCGTCATACTTCAAAATAATCAAAAGGTTATATTTATTATATTGGCCGTTACCAAGTTCTTCTCAGGTCTGAGGCTTCTTCTTTCCGAACTGGTAGTAGACTCATGACGTTCAGTAAACAATTGTAATAATTTAACCTATATAAAAGCGCAAAACTCGAGAATTCTCGACCAATTCAGCTAACCATTTTTAACTCGAGAACGGCTAAACCAATTTTGATGATTTTCATTTTTTAGATTTGTCTTGATTTTAATTTTTTAGATTTGTCTTAGTCCGGAATAGGATAATAAGTACTAAAACATCAAAAAATTAATGAAAAAAAATATGGCCAACGCTGGCTAGTAACTATTTAATATTTATATCTATTCTATCTTCTATCTATAAAAATATTTCGTTTTTTTTAATTTCGTTCAATAAAAAAAGTAAGGTAATATGTTCATAGTAACAGGAATTAAATTGTTTTTTTTTCTAGTCAGATTGTGGTGGATGTGATAACATAATACTTGAAGGTCACCTCAGATAAACGAATTACGATATCGATCGACCTTGACCGTCACAAACGCAGGATTGTCTCGAATAAATAAACTACATAAATATACAACGCAAATAGTATACACAGATCTATGACTATACTTGTTCGAACAGGTTGTTATGTGCAACCAACGTATCGTGAACTAAGATTTGTACGACGGAGTAAAACGATGAGAGGTCAAGCGATATTGGTTTAATTTGCCCTCTTAATAACTACAGTGAATAGTTTTATCAATAATTATAAATTAAAAAATTTAAAAACCCTCTACGCAAATTAATTGTCATTTAACGATTACACTGGCACGCGTGAAGCACTTAATCGAGTAATCATACGCCAAAATGCCTTAAATCGTTTTGGAAAAGAGCTGATACTCTTACACCGCTGGACCGATATTAACCAAACATAGCTAAGAACCACCGCAAGGAAACTGACTTTCAAATGAAAAAAAACCCATCGAAATCGGTCCATCCGTTTGGGAGCTACGATGCCACAGACAGACAGACAGACACACACACACACACACACGCACACACGCGCACACGCACACACACACACACACACATTGACGTTAAACTTATAACATCCCTCTATTTGCGTCGGGGGTTAATAAAATATTCAATAGTTCAAGTATTTTACATATTTTGTATTTTCATTTTATTAAATGTATTTATAATTATATATTTTTTGTCTCAAATTTTTATATAACAGTTTTAGACACATCTAAAATAAAGTTTAAATTTTATTACACATATATCCTTTCACGCTATATTCCTTGCGGGGCAGCCAGAAGGGACCGAACACTCGTCGAGGGGTCCTCAAACCTACGACTTCGTAAGCTGACCATCTTTCTTATACTTACATCTTTATATAATACTAGTCCCTCCACGACCGCAGACACGCCGGCGTTACAGTTAACAATAGATTTCTTAGAAATTTACCTGGAGGTGCTAGCGACTCTCGCTTCGCTGGGTTCGTCCCTAGCTTGATTTCCAATACAAAATTTCATCCCTATTTTCACCCTCTTAAGGCATGATTTCTGGGATAAAGAGTCGGTTCAGTAGATCCAGAGATTACCCCGTACAACGTCACAAACTCACAATCTCATAAACTTTACCTCTTTATAATATTAGTATAGAAATGCATGGATTCCAAACTGTATTACAGGCTTCCTACTAATTCTTCCAGCAACTTCCATATAACTGCATATGTATTATATTTTAAAATTCACTCGTACACTTACAGTACCAGAAAACCATTTAAAATTAGCATTTTCCACCTTAACATAGTTTTTAGTTTGTCGTTAGTTCAAATATAATTATCCTCTACCATACTTACGTGCCTCTTCCACGTTCGGCCTCATGTAGAGTCAATAGCAAACTCGAGTATTATTTACAGATGACTCGTAATAATTATAGAGATTTAAGTTATTACTGTTTGTTATCTTGGACTTTGGAGTTTTAATACTTGGTTATATATAACTTGTTCAACTGAAACGTTTAGATATAATTTGTGCAAATACACTATAGCACCTTTCTGGCAATGTGCGTATATCATGTAGATTACATGTATGTGTAAATTACTCAGCAATTTGTTACCTATAAAAAAATCTGAGTCGAATCTGTACATTAAATATTTTTTGGAAAATCTTATTGAAATAGTCATTATTATCGTTACAAAGGTCTATGGTTTTTAGAAGTTTTGTCTGTCTGTCTGTCTGTCTGTCTGTCTGTCTGTCTGTCTGTCTGTCTGTCTGTCTGTCTGTCTGTCTGTCTGTCTGTCTGGGAACGCATCACGAGTAAAACCACTGGACAGATTTTGATAAAATTTGTTATGACGATAGCTGGTTATCCGAGTCTTTTTACTTTTTACTGCGGGAAAATATCTAATCTATGAGAGATCTATACGAGTCAGTCGCTAGTTTTTTAATAAATTCTAACCACTTAGACTAAGAAAAGATAACAAAGAATATGTATATGAAAAAATAATTTTATAAGCGTAATACAGGTTGTAAGTAAAATCGTTCTCATATAGGTACCTACTTGTCGTTGGTTTTCATTATCAAAGGAAATGTGCAAAAACATTAGTCCTTACAAAATATTTCGGTAGACACTTAAGCTTATTGATAGATCATTTGTGATGAAACTAACATAGAAATATAAGTTCATAAAAAATTATAATACTTTTATATATATATATATATATATATATATATATATATATATATATATATATATATATATATATATATGATCTGCTATATGGCAGCTAGATTAAATATAAATATATTGACGTTAACAAATTAGTAGGGCGAGCTTATCAATACAATGAGTAATCGGTACGAAGTGCGGGTTCGATGACTCTCCAACGCTATTCGATATCCGCGTGTCTTGCTTCGTTGCAGTACCTACTTATGTTTTATTTTCAATAGGCGTAATATAATATTGTTTTTGCTTCAAACGTATGCCATTTGCATCGATAACAATTTGTCTATCTTATCGTTTTTTGTTATTTGATACTCTATTGTTCAAAGTTAGAAGTGATGATACAAAAATATTACCTAGTTATCCGCCCTCGTTTTGCTTAAATTCTTGTGTCATTGATTTATTTATTATTTTATATATAATATTATATATAAACTTTTCCGAAGAATTTAATCTTAATCTATAATTAAAGACAGACAGACATACATACAGATATATTTTATATTGTTTATGGATTAAATACTTATTATATTCTTAAAAATATCGTCTCGTTTTGAATACATTTATCATATATATTTTATCAATCATTTAAGTAATAAAATAATGATCAGATTATCTTGTATTACCAAAAAGTATTTAATATTTTATTTGATAAAGTATTGTACTTTTAAAATGTAATATTATTCAGGCAATTACAGACGATATCTAATATATTCAAACGAGCAATCCTAGTTTATTTATTTATACCGGCGATCTCGGAAACGGCTCCAACGATTTCGCTGAAATTTGGTATGTGCAGGTTTTCGGGGGCGAAAAATCGATCTTGATCAGTCTTATGTCTGAGAAAACGCGTGTTTTCGAGTTTTCATGCGGTTTGCTTTCGCAATATTCCACGCAAAATATGGTCGCTGATTTCGCACGCTCGGGCATAAGTATCGTGGTCTAGCGACCTATGCGCAAGATTGATACTACTTTTGTTTTTTTTTAGATTTATTCAAGTTTTTTGTTTTTTTTTTTGTTTTTAAGCCAAATTAAAAAGAAAATTGTACGTTTTGTTCAAAAACTCCGAGCGAAAGTCGTTCGCTCAGGTACTTGAGAGTTTTATGTGAACTAGTATTCGTGCAGTAGTCAAAATTCAACTATATATTATACTCGTAGTCATTATTGAAAATTAGAGGAAAACATGTATATGAATAGAATATTCCTATGTATCTATAAAAAAGAAGTTTCTGGTTTTTTTTTGTTGATAACACTTAAAAGTCAGTAACTACTAAATTAAAAAAAAATAGGTTGATAAACAGAGGAGGAAAAAATACTCAACTGTTTTGTCTTTGCTTATTCATTTGTATGTACGTATGTATGTATATAGATTATCATAATCTCAAAGTTTTTCTATCTAAGGTACTATCACAATACCACATAGATAAGAGGGGGGGGGGGGGGGGTACTTAAATGGGGTAAAATATATATTGTCATACATTTTATTTGCTACAGTATATTTATTGCTAACTAGTAACACATCTTTTCTTCAGCTAAGCGGATCATGTCTTGAACAACTTCGAACAAGTGATGTCTCAGGATAAAAATTACATCTTTTTACATGCATCTCTTTGTGATAAATCGTGTCAAACGTTGCTATGTTGCTGTGTAAAATGAGGATAAACAAACAAACAATTTTGTATTTATGATATTAGGATTTAGGAAAAATACTTTGAAATATGAAACATTTAAGTATGAATTCACATTTTGGTAAATACATATTAAAATCAGCTTCTTAGGTAACTTAGGCAAAGCAAGAAGCATTAGTTTATCAGATTCTGTACCAAATTCCATATAAATAAATTTATATATCCTTCACAAAGGTTTTTTTTAATATAGTCAAAAGATAAACACGATTCCCTCAAAAATATTTTCTTTATATAATATGTGGCAAAGAATATTTAGGATCCCACTAGATCCCTTACTACAGGTCTTTTAGATCCGGACAATCTTGGGTTTGCTTTTGTTGAGAGATTAAGGTGTACCTAATTTCTTCAGTATATATATTCTTTGAAATTATATAACGACTAGCGGCTCACCCCCGTTCCGCTCGGGTTTATCCCTACTTACGTTTTAACGTTTAGTATAGATTTCTCACAGATCAGATATTTTCCCGCACTAAAAAGTATCCTATATTTTGCCCCGGATAACCAGCTATCATCATACCAAATTTCATCAAAATCTGTCCAGTGAATTTCTCGTAATGCGTTTCCAGATAGACAGACAAAACACAAATTCCAAAAACGATAGATTTGGCCTCTGTATCAATAATAATGACTATTTCAATGAGATTTAAAAAAAAATATATAATATACAGACTGAACTCGGTTAGAATTTTATTATATGTATAGATAGAAACGAAGTATCACTCATTGGTCTATAAAATGAGTGGTAGAAAGCATAAATGCTGCATAGTTAAATTTCGCAGATAGGTTTCCTCATTTTTTAGATATTTCGTTCCTTTCATTCCTCATAGGGATTATCAGATACTCGCTAAGATAGCTTGGAAATTCAATTTCCTAAACGAGTACAAAAGAGGATTGGTAGTTTGTATGAAATTCTGTTCATAAACTACACGGGCAAAGCCGCGGGAATATTTTTAGTAAACTTATGTTATTTAAATACTTATATATACTTTATAAAGTTCAAAACAGGTTAGTCTAACGTATTTACAATTTTTTTGGTAATCAAAAATACTTTTTAGTTTTTGAAGTTATACTTCTTTTGGCATGTTAGGGAAAAATATGAGAGTAAAATTTTTACGATACGCGCGCAGATCGACAGCCAAAAAGCGACATGTTGAAGTTAGCTGCATTCCTTGTACAAACAGAGTTGGGGCATACGGGATGAGATCTTTAGCTATTTTTGTCCTGTTACACCAAAGAAGTACCTATAACTTCTTACGTGCGTACATACGTACATACACACTCGTTTGTTTTCATTATAGCTGTAACGCTGTAAAATAAAAAAAATATAAAAAAACGCTCTAGTATATTGCATAATATTACTATGCCAGTTAGCTATCTTTTATCTAGCTACGATAGTAATGTGAATTATCGGGATCCATTGGCGACGGCCCAAAGCGAAGAGAACAGGTTTATGACTCTTATCCCTCGCCGTGCCCCCCACGACCTACTTCTCCTATATGTACACTCACTGCCAAACTGCTCTCTTTTAATAAACTAGCATTGCCCGCCCGCGTTCAGATCACCAAGAACCAAATTCTTAGGTTTTACTTATTAGTTTACTCTTACATTGCAGTTTTTGTATTTTTTCTCAAAAATGAGATATTTTCCCGCGGTAAAAAGTATCCTATATGTTGACCCGGATAGCCAGCTATCATCGTACCAAATTTCATCAAAATCTGTTCAGTGGTTTTCTCGTGATGCGGTAACAAACAGGCAGACAGACAGACAGACAGACAGACAAACAAACAAAAATTCTTAAAAACTATAGGTTCGGACTCTGTATCGATAATAATGTCTATTTCAATTAGATTTTCGAAAAAATATTTAATGTACAGATTCGACTTAGTTACAATTTTATTATATGTATAGATAGATTATGTATTCTGAATACGCATGAGTTATTTTAATAATGATTCAGCAATATGCATGAATTTGAATTAATCATGTTTTTCTCGTTTAATTATACTTATAGAGTGAGATTGATTTTTTATGGTAAATAATAGGTAATGTCGCGTTAAAAGTGCTAACTTACAGTCTTTTGTTAGGATTTATTTATAGCCATAAGCCGACCGAATATATGCGTTCTACATAACATACTCGTAGATAAAAGGATTGGGTGATTGAAAAATATTTCTATAGGGCCGGATACTATTATTGTTGGAAAGGTCTGTGAAAGTTTTTTACACAAAATTATTTCTTCAGGAAATTGTAAAATAATGTTGTTAATATAATATGTTAAGACATTACCACACAGATAGTTGATACACTACACATATATAACTTTAAATACATACATATTATAAATATAAACACCCATGACTAGAGTACAAACATTCGTGTCCATCACACAAATGAATGCTCCCAGCGGGATTCGAACCCGCGACCGCTGGCACAGCAAGTAGAGTACTACATACTGAGGCAAACGTCTCGTCAAAATAACCTATTATTCAATGTTAACTTAAGATTACTCGTATGAATGATCATTCGTAACCTGGCTAATTAAAATTGGTGTATGTAGTGTGTTTTTTACCTTCCAGTTGTCTAAATCTCGATTATCAAAACGCTACTCGACGTACATCCGTTTGCAAATAGCTTGTAATATTTGAATTGGCATATTTCTTATGTAAACTTCTAAAAATAGTAGATAATTAAAATAATGCAAAACACTAAAAGATTTTTACTCATTTATATGTTATTTTTACATGAACTCTGGATTTTTTACAATAAATACGATTTATTTCTTTTAATGGCTATATTTTATCATTCACAAGGAAAAAGGGTAGGAAAAAAAACGGTACATAATATCAAATATATGGGATCTCATAAAAAGTCTTAGAAACTGTCGTTAGCCAAAACAAATGGCTTTTATGTTGCTCATTTGGACTTCATACATCGTTATTTGTTAAGCCAATGTATATTTAGATACTCGACAGAGGAACGCGGAAACTTAGATTAAAATAACGCGACAGTATTCGTTATATTTATTGACTAGCATTGCCCGCGGCTCCGCCCGTATTCAGATGACCAAAAACCAAATTCTTAGGTTTTACATATTAGTATACTTTTACATTGCAAGTTTCGTATTTCTTCTCAGAAATGAGATATTTTCCCGCGGTAAAAAGTATCTTATATGTTGACTCGGATAACCAGCTATCACCATACCAAATTTTATCAAAATCCTTCCAGTGGTTTTCCGTGATCCGGCAAGAGACAGATAGACAAAAATTCTAAAAACTATAGATTCGGCTCTGTATCGATAATAATGTTTATTTCAACAAGATTTTCCAAAAAATATTTAATGTACAGATTCGGCTTAATTACAATTTTATTATATGTATAGTTATTGATATCGGTGATGGCTGCACAATTTATACGTGGGTAGCTAGTTACGTCCATACACTGTTTACATACTTCGTCAATAATGTGCTATAATACGACGTTTTTAAAATATATTTAAACGTCTAAAAGGTAAAAAGTTTGTTATTAAAATGAAATTCTGATTAAAACCATTCAAAATGAGATTTTCCTAACATTTAACTTCGATACTTAATTATATGGGCACGAGATTATATGAGACTTTTGAGCCAACATATAAAATTTAAAAACATATATATATATATATATATATATATATATGTATATATATACACCTTATAATAGTTTATGCTTTAATATATTTCATTCCGAGGTTTGTCTTTCATACCTAAACTAGCTTGGGTATTCTGGCATTTAAGCAGTCTCTACTACTAAAGCAAATGTCTTTCCCCTAGAGATACACTAATGCCCGATTTCACCAACAACCCATAAGCAACCACCTACGTATGGGATCCCTACCTTAAAAGTTACCTTAAACTAGCCCCTAAATTAAATTTCGTTTTACGATCGTCTTTAAGCCCATATTTCGAGCACCTGGGGGCCTTTTAATATTTAGGTGACCCCTAACTGTCGGTGAAACAGAAACTGTCCCCTAACAGCCCCCTAACCATGCTTAGGGGATCCCTTAAACTTAGGTGACGTTGGTGAAATCGGGCATAACACTAGTGAAAAATCACTTAGTGATAGTGTCACTTTGTAAGACACAAAAGGATTTTTAAAATCCGTTCAGTGCTCAAAAGATTACATACATTAGTTTGGAGAAACTCCAGAAATGTTTTTCTGTAACATTGCATTCAGCCCTTTTTAACGTCCCACTGCTGGGCACGGGCCTCCCTTCTGTACGAAAGGGATCAGGCCATAGTCCACTACGCTGGCCAAGTGCGGGTTGGCGGACTTCATATCTCTTTCGAAAACTTGCTAAGTTCTCTAAGACATGCAGGTTTCCTCACGATGTTTTCCTTCACCGTTAAGACAAGTGGTATTCATGTTGGAAATGATTCGCACATGAAAACTGTTTTTTGTAACATTAGTGTAGATATATATTCCGTTACTTTAAACTATTTTTGTATCAAATTAAACTGCGGTAATCACGCGAAACCTCAAACGTTTAAGAGAATTAAACTCGCATCAGAACAATGAGAGCGAGCGTCACGTAAGCCACGTGACCTAAGACCTAGATCCCAGTAATTGCACAGCTAGATGTTTAGACTTTCGATCTGGCGATGGGAAATGTCGTGTTGAACTTTGTTTATTATTATTTGCTATACTAGTTGTAACTTATAGATCTTTTTAACCGACTTTCAAAATGGTTTTCAATTCGTCGGATTTTTTTATGGGTGGAGTTTGTGGTTGTATTTTAAATGGGATTTAATATTATTCTAAATCAGATGTGGAGATATTTAAAAAAAAAATAGAAATACTTAAAACAAACAACTACTTGTAGCAAAATCGATTTTTATTTAAAGGACACCTAATCACAGTTCCTCCAACAATATACATAATAATTAGCTACTTTTGCTTCGCTCGTATCCCTAGAAGCCTAATAGTAGATTATGTGTAAGTGTAATACAAGTTATATTCTATCTGTGTACTGAATTTCATCTAAATCTGTCCAGCCGTTACAGCGTAAAGGCGCAACAAATATACACGAAATTTCGCATTTATTGTAGTTGTTCCCAGATATCTCACTGAATTTTCTTCTTTAAATGCTATTGACGCCTTCACTTTACTCAGGCCTTCGTTCAGTCCCATGCGTCCCTTCTTACTCTATCTTTTAAATATCTAGGTTATATATAACCTTTAAAATTGACTGATACAAGGAGCTTTGAATAAACAGGTAATAAACATTCAAACAATCGTCAAATACGTTTTGTTTTGATGATCTCATATTTTATCGGTGTTTTCATAATTATCATCATTAATTACGTCATGAGTCAATGTAGATCATCAACTTTGGCGAAGACTTTAATGCTTACGATTTGTAATAGAATATCGTAATCCATACTAATATTATAAATGTGAAAGTGTGTGTGTGTTTGTTTGTTTGTTTGTTTGTTTGTTTGTTTGTTTGTTTGTTTGTTTGTTTGTTTGTTTGTCCTTCTTTCACGTCGAAACGAAGTGACAGATTGGCGTGATTTTTTGTGAGGAGATAGTTGGAGGGCTGAAGAGTGACATAGGCTATTGATTATCTAATTCCTACGGGAAAACACCTTATATTACAATCTAAAAAAATATTTATGATCAGAATTACTTGAATCTTGGTATTAAACTTTCGAAATTCATCCTATAAGACAATAAAATAGGGAATGAAAGTTTGTATGAAACTACATTTTTAGTATAATTTAGAAATTTTGTAGTTTTAGCGTGAGCGAAGCCGCGGGTTCTGCTAGTAAATAATAATGTCAAAATGATAACGATACTTGACCTAAATCGTTTAAAATATCTTGACAATATGAAACATATAACATTCACGGAATAGAAGGACAATGCGGATGAATTGGATATTAATTTAAAACGAATTTCTCGCTCGATCGAATTTAATCGTGACTAAAAATCATAAAAAATCCGCAAACTAACAGCTTCCTAAATGAGAAACGCAAAAAATATTCTTAGTGTAGCATCTGAAAGGAAGTCCGGTGAGTCACACAGTGTATGTCTGAAATGAGACCGTTCCAATGCACGCGGCCACACCTGCGCTTGCGCACGTATGTCGTATGTATTGAGATAATTTACATTGTACAATGCCTGTTATGTGATGGTTTCATAAATTATTATTTAGTACCTGGGCAAGTGAGCTTCGCTCAACATTTTTCGGAAAAAATATTAAATTTGCGATTATATGTAGGTAAACTTAAAAGCAAAACCTTATTTAAATACAAAATTTGATCCAAATCGTTAGAGTCGTTTCCAAGATACACGAAATAAATTTATGTGTATACAAGAATTGGTCGATTAATAGCCATAAAATTGTTTTCTTATAAAGTGTATCTCACTACTAATTTTTAAAAACAATTAATGCAATAGCTCTACATTAATATTAAAACAATATTTTAGACAAAATTCATATAATAAAAGAATTATCATCTTTATGTCGGTAAAAAATTGCATTTAACGTCAAATAGTATTTAAAAATAGACGGATAGGTCCGGCAGGAGTCCGCGTCGAAAATAAACCAAGCGACGACAAACGCGATGCGCGCGCGTAGTCAAGGACGAGTGTGGGCGGCACGTGTGTAGCGTGCTTTACGGGTTTAATGGTACCATGGGGAATTGTGTGTTAGTGCTATAAAAAGTGTTAACTTTTTTTTTATAATAGTTAGTTTTTTTTTTAATTTTCAATGTCAGATGATTTTAGTTGTGTTGCCTCATGCTGGTTTCTTTTTTGGGTAAAAAAATTATTTAGGTAGATTATATGATTTGATTATATAATGTATATATGATCATGTATATATGATATGTAAGTATATATGTTTTTGTTATAGCTGTAAAGTTGAGAGATTTTTTCTTATCGGCGTTACGGTGCCCGTTATTCTCATTACACCATGTGTTTGTCCACTATCATTCACGTTCTATGCAACATATAATGAAAGAAGGTATAAAAGTCGGTGTAACTGTTTCGTATCTGTTTAATTAATCTTTTTAAATCAATGTTAATTTTAATTAGTTTTTGGGTTTTATATGAAGGGCTCTTCTCGTCTACACCTACGTTTATGTTTTAACTTTTTGATAGCAGCTCATCTGGCATAGTTCTTGTGTTGATAAAATTGGATAGCTTCATCTCTATTCCGATAAAGAAATGATAAACTGACTTAATCATAACGTAAAAAAGCTAAATAATTGCCAATTTGGGCGGATCTTAATGACCTATCTACGTTTCACATATTAAGCCACATACTAATTATGTCAAATTCCTAACTCTATACAATAATTACACTACGGGACTTAATGCGTGAATCCGAGCGATGTCTGCCCGTGACTACAAAAAACCCAAATTCTTAGGTTTTGCATGTTAGTATACTCTTACTTTGCAATTTTCGCGTTTTTTCTCAGAAATGAGATATTTTTCCGCGGTAAAAAGTATCCTATATGTTGACCCGGATAACCAGCTATCATCGTACCAAATTTCATCAAAATCCCTCCAGTGGTTTTTCTGTGATGCGGTAACAGACAGACTGACAGACAAAAGTTCTAAAAACTATAGATTTGGCCTCTGTATCGATAATAATATTTATTTCAATAAGATTTTCCAATCCGAAAAATATTGAATACAACAATACAGATTCGGCTTAGTTACAATTTTAATATATGTATAGGTTTAATAATTATATTTTTGTGACCTCACAGACAGTTAAGGTTGGGTAATAAAATATTTCAGCGGTTGCTAACCACTTAATATAAAACTGTTCTGAATCATCTTACTCTGTGATGTATCCAGCATCCGATGTAGTAATGCCAATTTAGTAGTTACAGTGCACTTGTCCCAATTGGCAAAATATGACTGCTCCATTTGTATATAAGGCATGTCCGAATTTTAATGTTGCAAAGTATGTTTATTGTATTGACGACACGTCTGGCTCAGCTTGTAGTGACCGTACTTGTTATGCCAGCAGTTGCGGGTTCGAGTCCCGCTGAGGACATTCATTTGTGTGATGAGCACGAATGTTTGTACTCCAGTCATTGGTGTTTATATTTATAATATGTATGTATTTTAAGTTATATATGTGTAGTGTATCAACTATCTGGTATCCATAACACAAGCCTCGTAGCTTACCATGGAATTAGATGGTGCTGTGTGTTAATGTCCCAACATATATATTTATATTTATTTATGTTTTAAATATTGATCCTGCTAGTAATGTCTAGATCTGTGACCTGTACTATATATTTGACCGACTCCCAAAAAGAAGGGTGTTCGCGATATCTTCGTCACCAATCGATTTTCATATTTTTTTTTCAATTAATAGATTTAATATATGAGACCACTAGATTGTAAACTTTAAGAAAAAACCTTGCGCTAGTAGTGGAATTGTTGCTTTTGCTTTTTTTTGGGCTGGAAATGGACGTTGATTACTTTATATCACAATATGAGTGGGATATTAAAATTTATATTATAATAAGACGTTTAAAGATTATTGTAATTATATACATATTAGTTTTAAACTTTCATCATTCTTTCGCTGGAACCGCACAGGAAAATCTTATCAAATACGAACAT
The DNA here is from genome assembly GCA_947093115.1 of Brenthis daphne. NCBI lineage: Eukaryota > Metazoa > Arthropoda > Insecta > Lepidoptera > Nymphalidae > Brenthis > Brenthis daphne. The sequence goes on along the minus strand of OX352471.1, from coordinate 27,719,338 downwards.
ACACATACATACATACAGCTTGGACGAAGTCCAACAACCAGTGATCGTCATGAACAACTTTTGTTGTTTATACTAAGATATCATGTTTTCTTATTTTGCGTAAACAAGCTTAATGCGTTACACAAGAAAACAAAACCTGGGCAAGAAATTGAAAAGTTAATTAGTACATATTCAAGGCAGAGTATGTTACATATATATACATATAAGTATTTTTGCGTAACAAAATACGTAATACTAGCATTGCCCGCGGCTCCGCCAGCGTTCAGACGATTAAAAATCAAATTATTAGATTTTACATATTAGTATACTCTTACAATGCAGTTTTTGTATTTTTTCTCAGAAATGAGAAATTTTCCCGCGGTAAAAAGTATCCTATATGTTGACCCGGAAAACCAGCTATCATCATACCAAATTTCATCAAAATCTGTCCAGTGGTTTCTCGTGATGCGGTAACAGACCAGACAGACAGACAGACAAAAATTCTAAAAACTATAGATTCGGCCTCTGTATCAATAATAATGTTTATTTCAATAAGATTTTCCAAAAAATATTTAATGTACAGATTCGGCTTAGTTACAATTTTATTATATGTATAGATAACAACAGAATATTTAACTGTTAAATATGAGCCGCGGTTTTTTGGTTAACCGATGCTTGATGTAACTGGCTTTTGCTAAAATATGTTGGAATTGTTGCTACCATTTAAATATTATGTTAATTATTTTTGGCTAATTATAACTGTACAAATTGTATACGATGCCTTTCGAGATAGAGGTAGTGAGTTCGATTCCTGTAACGTAAGTTTTTTTTTTACATGTATATTACTATTATGTAATTGGCGAATCGGTGATATAACTATACGCTTTACTTAGTATATTGCTATAATTTTTAACCGACTTTAAAAAGAAGGAGTTATTATATAGGATTGTATTTTTATTTTTTAAATAACTTACTCTTCCTCTGCATAAGTTATGACATTTTTCGGCCGAGGACGAAATTTTTAATCAATAAGTCATTATATTATACTACATACATACATCGTGTATTGATTACGTTTAATCGATAATGTGATATCGTACAAATACACGAATCCCCCGACACAATCGGTGCACTATTTCTACCAGATCTCTTAATTAGTTTGTGTTGCTCCTACGAGACTGCGGGCGAGATGAAATTGGAAATGTCGCTCGTCTTAGCATTACCACATATAGTAGATACTTCTAGATTCTTCTATTTTCTTGTACCTAAAATATGGCAACCTGAAAAACTTTTGTGGCGACTTCACTATGAAACTAAAAATGGAGGTACTAATAAATAGTGATGATGATGTTCTCCTAGCCGATTCCGGCCACGGCGGCCAATCTCAATGAGATTAGCCAACTGCGCAGGAGATATTATAGTGCTCAAGTGTACGCGCAGACACAAGTGCACTCTCTATTCCTATCACTCTCATACTCCGGTGGGACGACCACTCGACACGACCGGTGAGAGTTAAGGCGCAGGACCGACGGCTTTACGTGCTCTCCGAGGCACGGGGGTGAAACACCGCCAACTTCCCAACTCCGGGCTGTTACTGAGACTTACTATACAGGAAGACTCAATAACTAAACTTGGCCCGACCCGGGACTCGAACCCAGGACCTCCGGGTGTGCAGCCGTACATGCTAGCCACTACACCACCGAGGCAGTTAATAAATAGTAATGGACAGACGAAATGATAATTTGTCAAATAACAGTTTGTAAAGTTTTGGAGGAGTTTTGGTCAAAAATATAATAAGATATACCTATTTATGTAGATATATCTTGAGTAATATTGCTTTTTGTAGGGAAAAAATATTTTGAATCGAACCTCAGTAGTTTCGGAGATTGTCCGCTACATACAATAACATGTGTATATAAATAAAAATGAATGTTGTTAAGCGCATAACTCAGGAATTACTGGACCAATTCGGCTAATTTTTTTCGTATGTTCCTTAAGGTTTTAATAAAGAGAAAAATTAACGAATAAAAATATATATGGCTAACGCTGGCTAATAACTATTTATATCTATTTGAAACGTACCTAGCGACGAACACGAGCGAAGCGCGGGTGAGTCGCTAGTACATTAATAAACATAGCTAAAAAAAAAATGATAGTAGTGTATTATAACAGTTATAATAATACTAGCGACTCACCCTCGCTCCGCTCGGTTTCGTCCCTGGGGTGGGGTCTGGGAGGACCACCCTTATCCTGATCACTTAGGGGTATGGAAAATAGATAGTAGCCGATTCTCAGACCTACTGAATACGCATATAAAATTTGGTAAAAATCGGTAAAGCCGTTTCGGAGAAGTACGGTAACTAACATTGTGACATGGAAATTTTATATATTAGATTATATTTGTATATTGTATATTATGTAATATAATCGTATTGTTACTATTACAATTATTGTGAAATTTCTACCCTATATATAGCATATTTTACGCAGTTCTTATTTGAGACACAGCTGCATCTTCTTGAATTACTTATAGCTGGCACGGTCATATGTAATTTGTAATAAATCTTTGCGATGTGGTGTCTAAATTTAAAAAATATTCTCTACTGTTTGTCTACTGGTTTATTTTTTTTTAATTCAATATTATATTCTTTAATTATATATCGAAGCAGCATTAATTTTCACTATTATTTTCCATTATTTTATCATGAATTATACAGTGGGCGTTATATGGGGAGTGTTGGTTCAAATGAAAGTCGATGCAATCACAGTTGTATTTCAAATTAACAATAATCACTTTGTACATAGTTAAACAGCACTTCACTACACAACCATATACCACTTCACTATTACCACGTATAGACAATACGGAACGCAAGACAGTTCCTAGTGGAGCGGTCCTAAGCTTGGCTCGGCTCGAAGGCAAGTGTCTAGCCCTCTTAACACCCCTCCCTTAGCTAGGCTCCGTCGTAGCACGAAGCTCGCCGAGTGTTGGCGATAATACCGAAGGTGCTGCCATCACTCAGGCGTCGTGCCGCGCTTCGTTTAGCGACCGTATTGATGACCGTCTCCGACACGGCCATCCTGCGTGCACACGCCCTCGTGTGTTAGCCGTGTGTTAGCCTGCAACCAAATAATCAACGAAAATACTTGCTCGACTCGGTCAATCCTGACCAGATAAAACTTAACTTTGAATCTGAATCATCTTTAATCTAACGAAAAGCTTTAACGCTAACACCTTTGTTTTTTTTTTTTAACTCCAAGTCACTGTAACTATCTCTAATCTAACTAAAATCATTAGTCATCCAGAGCCATGTACCAACATCATTCAACACTTTAGCAATCAAAACTAATTTTCAAATTTACTAGCACCTCTGTAAACCACTCTTAGGCCACGGCTTTACAAGCCAACCAGCAATCACAATTGCTCCACAATCCAGGTGCATCCACTACGGGATCACCGTATGTATCATCCTCTCGATTTCTACACACTATGGTCATAACAGACCCCGACCTCCGCCAGAACTAAACGCACATCACACACCCACGGTCTATTTAGTTTGAGCTTCCTCAAAAGACCGACTTTTACCAGGCTATGACTACGTAATAGTTACTAGTACGGTCGACACTACTACGGCCGTCAGAATGCTTACATCGGTTTCCATCGACTTCATTAAAACATTTGCTTGGCATGATGATCATTATTTACATCAACCTCTATTGGTACATGACCTACTAGAATTTTTGTGTAAAGAATTTATAGCCGTCATGTTAATAGGAAACCTTCCAATATCTCATGTTCTATCATGATACTAGTTTGTAACGAATAATTAGGCAAACATAAAATTTCAAAAGATTTCAAGAGAATGACCGTTAATCGTTACAAAACAAATTTTACTCTGTGCAGAATATTCTGTTTTGATCAATACTAGAAATTGCAAGGACAAAATCGTTAACCACACAATTTGACTGCCAAATTGTTATCTTACTAACGAATATTCAGCACCATGATTATAACAAAAGCAATACAGATACCTCTATGCCATTGAGCATTCGAAGATGGTTGTACAACGCATACATCCACGCGTCGTTCCGTTCGTGTTGCACCCATATTGCTGCCGTCCACTTGACTGGCACTACTTATGCACCGGAGCGTGATGTGACCAGGCTTGCCACATTTGAAGCACACCAGAGACTTCACTGCAGGCTGCAATGCCGTTGCTGTCATCGAAGGTCGTTCCACACTGTCATTTACCTTGCTTCTACACTCTGACCGCTTATGACTCACTTTTTTTGCGTTTCAAATGTGAGAATGCGTGCAATCCCTGCTGCAGTTGATCTCGCGAAGCAATTTTCGTAGTAAAGGCCAATCGTTGTAATTTCGAATTAAACTGACATAAGTGAGCAAGGACAGTCGCAATTTCTATCCGATTCTAGCTAGCGTCTTTCCAACGATTGGTCAGTGACGTCATCAGGCGATTTGCGTACGTAACGAGTTTCTTTTTTCATTTGGTTTGTCACTGTTAAAATTAATTAGCGTAGCAGCCAATGTCTCGGTGGAAATAAATCTCGCCTTGAAAATCACCTTGAACTCTTCCTATGTTATTCTCTGGTATACAAATTGTGACAGCCACGTCGACCCTTATCCTTTTAATTCCTTACTAACTGTTAAAATAAGTTAGCCGCCGTATGGAGGGTATTCAGCAAAACACAAATCTACAGTCGCAAATCAAGATCTTGCATCCGTATCCATATTGTCAGGGTCAAACTCGCGTAACTTGATGTTCTTCTTCATCCGAGGCATTTGCATGGCCTCGATAAGAGATCACATAATGACATTTTGTTGTTCAAACATTGCACGTTATTGTTCACTCAGAGATAGTTCTTTTTGCAATTGAACCAACACTGATCCCGCTTCTGATATCGAAGCAGCATTAATTTTCACTATTATTTTCCATTATTTTATCATGAATTATACAGTGGGCGTTATATGGGGAGTGTTGGTTCAAATGAAAGTCGATGCAATCACAGTTGTATTTCAAATTAACAATAATCACTTTGTACATAGTTAAACAGCACTTCACTACACAACCATATACCACTTCACTATTACCACGTATAGACAATACGGAACGCAAGACAGTTCCTAGTGGAGCGGTCCTAAGCTTGGCTCGGCTCGAAGGCAAGTGTCTAGCCCTCTTAACACCCCTCCCTTAGCTAGGCTCCGCCGTAGCACGAAGCTCGCCGAGTGTTGGCGATAATACCGAAGGTGCTGCCATCACTCAGGCGTCGTGCCGCGCTTCGTTTAGCGACCGTATTGATGACCGTCTCCGACATATATATATTACTAACGACTCGACCACGCTTCGCTCTTGTGTAACTCTAGGTGCCTTTTGTTAATAAAATATTATTCTTTATTGAGCTTAAATTAAATACAGTAATTATTATATTATTATTATATATTTATAAAATTATTATATTATTAACTATTTATTATTTAATTATTGTAGTATTAATTGTATTTACAATTAAAATTGTTCGCAAAAATGGACTTCTTTCAAGAAGATATCCCTTCCACCTAACCTATGGTAGTAAGAAATAGTGTTATGAAGCAGGATAAAATCGTGCAGTTATAATGAATACAAATGAATAGTTATTAAGATAAAAAATATATATATAGACAGCGTCGACTTTTGATAAATTTTATACCTAATAGTAGCTAGCCTATGTGTAACTTCAGGTCTTATTTTATCTATAATATGTGAGTAATCCACACAAACATATAAACTTTCGCATTTATAAGACTAATGTGATGTGAGTTGTTTGATCCATTTTGATTCCATTATATATATATAAATGACCCCTATTTCTCCTGGTCATGCTATAACTTGAGAACGGCTTTCTTCTTCTTTTTTTTAATATTTTCAATTTTTAATACTTCGTAGAAAGTTCTTACATTAAAAAAAATTAAGAAAATTGCGCAGAAACTTAGAAAATGGGGATGTAAGTTTGTATTGGGACTCAAGCTAGGGACGAACCCGAAAGAAGTGAGGGTGAGTCGTTAGTAAGTACATAATATTATTAAATAATTCGTATTCTAAATTAATATCAAAATTTTGCTAAGGGGCGTTGTTTTTTAAAGTTAATTTACAGCAAACGTGGAAAGTAGGAAATAGCATTGATTATTATCTGTAATGCAATTGTTGGGCTTCGCGTTGAATTGGATTATTTGTATAATGCCAACTGTTTGTAATCAGGTTTCGCCCGCAACATGGCCGCCACAAATCTAGTGTTACGCTGAGTTATGTACGTAGTTGTAGACGTGACTTCTATATCTGTTTAGCTGTGAATAGTTTTTTTTAAACTTTAAATCTTAACTAGCAGACTTTCCCTGCTTCGCTCACCTTCATGTTATTTCTATTCACTTTCTGACAAGACAGTTGGTGGAAAAATGTATGTAGGAATCATGTACATATCTTTTTCCACCAATTTTAAAACAATCTTTTTTTATTCTTACATGTCATTAGAGGCAAATGCTGTCAAAATTTCAACCCGAAATTGCTTTAGTTTTTTATACGTATGTTATTGAAGTGAAATTGAAAATTTCTAAGATAAATATAACTACTTTTGAGGCGTCAAAAACCTTAGTCTCTCTCGTGACAAGGAAATTTGAAACGTTTTTTTTTAAATATATATGTGTATATAGGACGAAAATTTAGCTTATCTCGCTGTTTGTTTAATAAGTATCATTATATAAAAATATTAATATGTTGTATTTATAATATTACTAGGGCAAGTATGGAAGGTAGTAAAACTCCAATTTGTATGAGTCAATAGTGTGTCGATCTGTGACGTAATCTTTAATCGACTAATCGTTATGTAAATAAGATGATAAAGCCTTTTAACGTTCGTTTACAAAAACATACTAATTTTTCTTTTATTTCTTTATAAATTATATACCTACGTATGTAAATATATGTATGTATTAATTCAAATGTCTAAAAAGTTCTCTTGGAAATTTATTTCCTAATTCTATTACTTCATAAATAATTTATAGACCTAGATTTTTTGAACATGCTATATACCTATATATATATAAAAAGTCTAGATTTTAGCAAATTGTTAGTTGTACTGTCTTTACTGATTACACGAGGTCAAGATATTGTAGTGTAAAGCTATTTCGAGTTGCTTTCTACTGATTAGGAGTAAATTTAAAAGTATGTAGGTATACTCTTATCTATGGTTAAATAGAAGTACACATAACAGATTAAGCAAAATTTTCGTTAAATCATATTCTGCGTGTATGTAAATTATACCAAATATAAAGCAGTAACCTACTTAGTAGTAGCAGTATTCGTCTGTTTGTACAGTTTCGATGTGATTGGAGAAAAAAGTGGCTTTTGTGCGGTCGCGATGTTTTCTACTAACATATCAACTTTCAAATACTAGATTATTTTATGTACATATATTTATGTTTTATGTCTAAGAAAAGCCAAGAGTGACGTTAATTAGGACTTTTTTATTACTCGATGTTAAGTCGAATATAGGAGGTAGCGACCTCACTTGTACACTTTGTTTTTCAATAATAAGTGTTGGCAAGTCATTTTTAGATGGAAATATTTACTGTTATTGCACGAGAATCGAACTTGTGATAGCGCTGCGCTATTAATGATTCTTAACCCCACGATTAAATAATTTTCAATATAGAATTGTTATATAATAACATATTTTATATAACATATAATTATTTATTAATTTATTAATATATTATATAATTAATTAAAATTAATTATGTTATTAATTATTTTCAATATGCTTTTGTTAATGGTACAAAACTTTGAACGTACTAATTATAATTTATTGGAGAGAACTCGTTAAAATTATTTATCATTTATGCCAGTATTATTTATATTTAATATATGTCTTAATTAAAAGAGGTTTCTTTTATATCTCGCTTTCGTCTGCTTGTAATTTCTAAGTAACTAACATCTCGTCGAGTCGTTTTGCGTTTTGCATTAATTTAAAGATTTATTAAAAAGCTTTACAATATAGAAAGACGGTCGGTCTTCTTTCTATACATATAATAAAATTGTAACTAAGTCGAATCTGTACATTATATATTTTTTGGAAAATCTAATCAATTAGATTTTTATTTCAAAATAGACATTATTATCGATACAGAGGCCGAATCTATAGTTTTATAATTTTTGTCTGTCTGTTTGTCTGTCTGTTACCGCATCACGAGAAAACCACTGGACAGATTTTGATGAAATTTGGTTATGATGATAGCTGGTTATCCGGGTCAACATATACGATACTTTTTACCGCGGGAAAATATCTCATTTCTAAGAAAAAATACAAAAACTGCAATGTAAGAGTATACTAATATGTAAAACCTAAGAATTTGGTTTTTGGTCATCTGAACGCGGGCGGAGCCGCGGGCAATACTAGTCTTATATAAAGCACTCTTTATGAAGAGATTCATTCTTTTAACCCTGACAGCTATTTTGCTTTATAAAAGCAAAAAAATTTTCAGGATAGAAAAAATACTAAACATAAAATAGAATGTATAGAGATAACGTTGTTGTAATGTATATTTTAATTATTATTATCTAATATATATAAAAATGAATCCCTATTTCCCTTGGTCACGCCATCACGCGTGAACGGCTGCACCGATTTAACTATATTTTTTTTTGTTGTGTTTCTCATTGTCAGGAGAAGGTTCTTATGAAAGAAAAAATTTAAAAAATTGCACGGAAAATTATAAAATTTAAGAATACTTATTTAAGAATACTTAACAACCATATTAAAATGTATATGGCTAACGCTGGTTAATAACTATTTATATATATTTAAACGTACCTAGCGACGAAACCAAGCGAAGTAAGGGTGAGCCGCTAGTTTCTAATAGTTTTAAATACGTATGTCTGTTTTGGTGGTGAAGCATAGCATTGGAAAAATAAAGGTATTAACACCACAACACAACATTAAAACTTATTTACCTATATAGTTATTAGTTAACTGTTAGTATGAAATATATAGACGATAATATATTAGTATATACATAGGTGCGATGATTTTTACATGCCTTAATTCAGAAATGATTGATTCCCCATAAAAACTTTCATCCCCCTTTTTATCCCCTTAGAGGAATATTTCCAGGATCAAAACTATCCTATGTCCTTCCCATCCCAGAGTCTCAAACTATCTTCATACCAAAAATCACCTAAGTCAGTTCAGCGGATTTTTAATTGAATTTATCCATCGCTAACAAACTCACAAACTTACAAACTTTATAATACTAGTATAAATTCGCACTGCATTGGTACATAATAGGTCTAATTTAATTTTTTAACTAAAATACGTGCTAAGAAAGCACTTTAACATAGTATTATTTAGAGACGCGAGATGCGAAGTTATAAATAACATCCACAGACAAAATAGATGTTATTATTGCTTCTATATTGCTCGCGTCATTCAACTCTAGATAGAAAGCGTGCAATAGATAAAAGTTAAGTAAAAACTATAAAAGTTTTACTCGTTTTGACATCACTTTTAAAGTAACAGCTAACGAGTTTTTGTTACAATTTTTATTCGTTTTTTATATTCAAGTGCCACTCAATTTTTAGTTTTTAGTATTTACTAGCATTGCCCGCGGCTCCGCCCGCGTTCAGATGACCAAAAACCAAATTCTTAGGTTTTACATGTTAGTATACTCTTACAATGCAGTTTTTGTATTTTTTCTCAGGAATGAGCTATTTTTCCGCTGAAAAAGTATCCTATATGTTAACCCGGATAACTAGCTACCATCATACTAAATTTCATCAAAATCTGTGCAGTGGTTTTCTCGTGATACGGTAGCAGACAGACAAAAATTCTAAAAACTATACATTCGGCCTCTGTATCGATAATAATGTTTATTTCAATAAGATTTTCCAAAAAATAATTAATGTACAGATTCGACTTAGTTACAATTTTATTATATGTATAGATTTTTTATCGAATCAATTTGACAGTGTCATTTACTTTAATTATGTCATGGTCAATGATGAAATGTGTAGTTTTTTTTATACTAGCGACTCACCCTAGCTTTACTCGGGTTCGTCCCTAATTGATTCTTTAAATTGACATAACTTTTTTATTTATGAACCGATTGAAATAAAACACATATTATATGTTAAGTGAAGCTTAATGCAATACATAAGTGAAAAACCGCACCCAAATCGGTTAAGCCGTTTCTACGATTTGCGCACACAAACGCACAGACAAACAAAAATTCTAAAAATCATGGTTTTGGGTCCTATTACGTTAATAAAAACCCCAATAATAGTTTTCCTCAAATATCTTCCATGCACAGACAGCGACCAGTTACAATTTTTTTATATACAGTATAGATAAAGTTCTTTATAGTTGCTACATTCCATCTATACTAATATCATAAAGAGGTAGAGTTTGTGAACTGTGAGATTGTGACGTTGTAGGGGGTAATCTCTGGATCTACTGAACCGATTTAGATGAAATTTGGTAAGAAGATAGTTTGAGACCCTGGGAAGGACAAAGGATACTTATTATCCCGGAAATCATTCCTTAAGGGGGTGAAAATGGGGATGAAAATTTGTATGGGGAATCAACCTAGGGACGCTAGCTTAGAATAAAAAGGAAAAATAAATATATACATATGTGTACTTCTGTCATTGTAATCACGACCGATCCTCTTATTTATACTTTTCTCTATATTAGATCCTATTTATCATACTCCAATATCAATTTAATTAATCAAGTAAGCACTAAGTTGTTACAATATTTCTAAGTAAATCTACAAATGTAAAGCAGAGCCGCATGGAACGTACAACAAATAAGCGAACGCCACAAAAACGAAACTCGCTAACGTATAGTATATAATATACACGTAGCGTATAGATGTATATATCTGCTGCGCGTAGAGTGAGTGACCTTCGAGCGACTGGCAACCGAGTACACTCACAACGTATACTATACACTATCAACAAAGTTATACGGCTAGCACGATGACCTGTTCAGCCATATTGTGACGCATCGTACGCGACGCTAACGCCGCAACCACCGGAAATAATACTTTAAACTCTACCCATCTAGCTATAGAGTCCAGTTTCAAACATCCGGCACGGTTAAATGGGAAAGTGTGTTTATTTTTGTGCAGCCATAACGCAAGTGCAATTCCAAGAAGTATAGAACAGACGGTGCGTTTTGCGATTGTTTATTCATAGGTTTGATGCGGTTCTGAGTTTTCTGGTTGTGTGGAAGATTTTTTTAGCTTTGCTAAAAGGTTTTTTTGGAAAAACACTTTCTCTGTGAACACTTTATTCTAAGCTCTTAACCTTCCTAGTTTTAAGTGGCTTTATAGTGAACTAGCATTGCCCGCGGCTCCGCCCGCGTTCTAATGACCAAAAACCAAATTCTTAGTTTTTACATATTAGTATACTCTTACATTGCAGTTTTTTTATTTTTTCTCAGAAATGAGATATTTTTCTGCGGTAAAAAGTATCCTATATGTTGACCCGGGTAATCAGCTATCATCATACCAAATTTCATCTATATTCTTCCAGTGGTTTTTCCGTGATGCGGTAACAGACAGACAGACAAAAATTCTAAAAACTGTAGATTCAGCCTCTGTATCGATAATAATATCTATTTCAATAAGATTTTCCAAAAAATATTTAATGTACAGATTTGGCTTAGTTACAATTTTATTATATAGATAATTGAGCAAAAAGTTTATTATTACATTATATAAAATATTTAAACGGTATATACTCATATAGGTACCGTATATAATATTTATAATAAATTATGTATAATAACAAGCATGCATTATATATAGAGAAGCGTGTGTTTTATTAAAATAGCACTTAGCGAGACTTCATAGTGTCTTATTACAAAATGTCCAAAAGTTTATCTAGTAATACATTTTGAATTTCATAACTAACATAGAGTTTAGGCAAGCTGAGTAATAAGTTACGTTTTAGAGCTTAAAGCTTTGTTATGCATCTTTCTCTTCATATACTTAGTACATATCACACTACTATACTAATATTATAAAGAGGTAAAGTTTGTGAGTTTGTAGGGGGTAATCTTTGGATCTACTGGATCGATTTAGATTTAAATTTAGTAAGAAGACAGTTTGAAACTCTGGGAAGAACATAGGATAGTTTTTATCCTGGAAATCATCCTTTAAGGGGGTGAATATGTGGATGAAAGTTTATATGGAGAATCAACCTAGGGACTCGAGCGAAGCAAGGGTGAGTCGCTAGTTGTTATATAACTTTTTATTCTCAGTTTGTTTTAAAAAAAAACAACACTCAACAAAGACCTAGCGAAATTCTCAACTAAACATACCGTAATCATGTTAATTTTGTTAGTATGATTTGAAAGTTTCACAAGCATACGTTTTCTAATAACATTGGAAAGTTTAGTCTATAATGAAACGGAAAAGACAAACGGTATATTCTAAGAAACATCGAGTAGTATTTTGTTCCATTTTGGTCCTCACGTTCTTTGATGTCAGCGAGATACACCTAAGTTGGTGAAGGAAGTTAGAGTAGATCAAGATTGACGACGCATGTGGCTCAGTTGGTAGTAACCGTACTTGTTGTGTCAGTGGTTGCGGGTTCGAGTCCCGCTGGGGGTATTCATTTGTGTGATGAGCACGAATGTTTGTACTCCAGTCATGGGTGTTTATATTTATTATATGTATATATTTAAAGTTATATATGTGTAGTGTATCAACTATCTGGTATCTATGACACAAGCCTGGTAGCTTACCATGGAACTAGATGGTGCTGTGTCTTAATGTCCCACCATATTTATCAAGTATGGTTGAAATTAACGGTCAACAATTCTTCATAGGGACGATTGAATGGCATCTTAAAGTATAGTGTCTATTGTGTTATAATGTACACTAATATACACTTCAAGCTCCTTTTTTAGGGTTCCGTACCCAAAGGGTAAAACGTGACCCTATTACTAAGACTCCGCTGTCCGTCCGTCTGTCTGTCTATGCATCTGTCACTAGGCTTTATCTCATGAACAGTTGAAATTTTCACAGATAATGTATTTATTTCTGTTGCCGCTATAACAACAAATACTAAAAAACTGAATAAAATAAATATTTAAGGGGCTCCCATACAACACACGTGATTTTTTTGCTCGATATTGATAACGGCAACAGGAAGCCGCTAGAAATATTCACAAAATAATTAGTTATATGTATATTCACTTTAAAAATAAATATTTAAATTATAAGATAATGGTACGGAACCCTTCGTGCGAGAATCCAACTCGCACTTGGCCGGTTTTTTTATACATAAAGTACCTGAGCGACCGAGCTTAGCTAGGCGTTTTTTCTTGTTTTTTTTTCGGAGAAGATATAAATATCGCGTTTTTTTTCATAAAAGACACTTAAATAGATAAACATAAAGAAAAACCTTATCTGTATACAAAAATTGATCCAAATCGTTAAAGCCGTTTCCGAGATACACCAAATAAATTTATATACATATATTACAAAAATTGCTCATTTAATAAATTAAAACATATATTTTCTTCAACCAACATTTATTTTCTTATGATTTTTAAGTATTTCGTCATAAAATTGGTATATAGAAATGGTTTATAATATCAAAGCCCTGTTAGTTAAAGTTAAATAAAATATAGCGAACGAGTCTCTAAAGTATTTGATTTCAATAAGAAGCGATGAGTAATTCATTCTACAGTTAAATTTGTTCCAGTTTTAAAGTCAACAAGTGAACCTCTCAAACACTATTGAATATATTTAAATAAGAAACGGTTATTTCATAATATTCTTTCTGGAATAATTGTAGAATCTATACATATAATAAAATTGTAACTAAACCGAATCTGTACATTAAATATTTATTGGGAAATCTTATTGAAATAGACATTATTATTGATACAGAGGATAAATCTATAGGTTTTAGAATTTTTGTCTGTCTATCTGTCTGTCTGTCTGTTACCGCATCACAGAAAAACCATTGAAGGGATTTTGATGAAATTTGGTATGGTGATAGCTAGTTATCCGGGTCAACATATAGGATACTTTTTACCGCAGGAAAATGTCTCATTTCTGAGAAAAAATACATAAATTGCAATGTAAGAGTATACTAATATGTAAAACCTAAGAATTTGGTTTTTGGTCATCTAAACGCGTGCGGAGCCGCGGGCAATGCTAGTAGTATTTAAATAAGAAACAGTTATGCCATAATATTCTTTCTGGAATCATTGAAGAATGTTCGATAAAAGTTTAAAAACCAATGCATATTTTATGAGCGAATTTAGAGCACGAACGGTATTAGTAGAAATTGTTATGTATCGCCGTCCTGAAAGCGGGTGAGATTTAAAATTCAATGCTTTGTACTTCGTCGATTTTTTTTTGGGTCGCTAGCGGTACGTGGATGCATGCTCAATACATTTTATTTGCACCGTTTAAAACTACACGCTCAGTCGATGGACGAATACTTTTACGATTTTTCCAGTCATGTCTCAAAGGCTTTCACGTTTTTCGCTTCCCGTTTACTTTTGCCACAACTTTTGTTTCAAGCAATGTCGGTTTTAATGGATTTTATCCATTCGTTAATGTAAATAAATATGTATATTTTGTATGTATGTTTGTTTATACAGATACTAGCATTGCCCGCGGCTTCGTCCGCGTTCAGACGACCAAAACCAAATTCTTAGGTTTTACATATTAGTATATATAGTACTCTTACATTGCAGTTTTTGTATTTTTTCTCAGAAATGAAACATTTTCAATAAATATTTTTTGGAAAATCTTATTGAAATAAACATTATTATCGATACAGAGGCCGAATCTATAGTTTTTAGAATTTTTGTCTGTCTGTTACTGCATCACAGAAAAACCACTGGAGGGATTTTGATGAAATTTGGTATGGTCATAGTTGGTTATCCGGGTCAACATATAATAATATGTCATTTCTGAAAAAATACAAATAAGTGGGCGGAGCTGCGGGTAATGCTAGTGTGTATCATATGAGTAGAATACTGCAGTCGCTTTGTTTGCGTCAGTCCCGCATGGTATTAGCATCTGCGGCTTTTCAATGTTAGCATGTGTTCAACTGTCAACTGCCTTTCATATTAAATTAGTTTATATTTTATGTGCCTAACAAAAATACTTCTTTTTTCTAGACTTGGTACCTATTTCCATTTATCTATTAGTCCAGAAAAAAGAGGCAATTTATATAATAGGTACTAGCATTGCCCGCGGCTCCGCCCGCGTACAGACAGACAGACAAAAATTCTAAAAACTATGGATTCGGCCTCAGTATCGATAATAATATCTATTTCAATAAGATTTTCCAAAAAATATTTAATGTGCAGATTCGGCTTAGTTACAATTTTATTACGTGTATAGATATCTAATATCTATATATAGTATTTTATTATTATAAATTATAATTATACTTTATAAAACTTCCTGAAAAAGCTCTTGAAATATCTAAGAGACAAGACATAATAGCTTATGATATTGACCCACAATATTTTACAACTTTGAAGGCTAACTCTTACTTATGTAGTTCATATCATCCAATACTTTGTTCTTTGTGCCATCATGATGGTTTATTTTTCAAAGGAAATAACTAAAAGTAGAGTTTCAAATAAAATCTATATATATAAAAGAAAGTCGTGTTAGTTACTTCGCTTATAACTCAAGAACGGCTGAACCGATTTAGCTGAAAATTGGCAGGGAGGTAGTTTAGAGCCAGGAGAAGGACATAGGATACTTTTTATCCCGTTCGACCGCGTTCCAATTTTTATGATATTTTAATTTTTGGATTTCTCTTAGTCCGGAATAGGTAAGTATTAAAACATATAATTAAAATGTGAGAAAGAAAGATTTTTTCTTTTTATATCTATTTAAAACGTACCTAGCGACGAACCCGAGCGAAGCGAGGGTGAGCCGCTAGTATTGACTAATATTAATATCCATACGAATATTATAAATGTGAAAGGAACGCTGTCTATGGTCTATTTGTGCTTTGCAACCGCTAAACAGATTTTGATAAAATTTGATAAGTTCGCATCCTTTTTTTGAATTAGCTTTTATTTTGATTTTTGATTCCCGATTTTTCTTATTATTCACGTAAAACTAATTAAGTATTACTGCTTATTTATGATAATTGTACTAGCGACTCACCCTAGCTCCGCTCGGAATCACCCCTAGTTACGTTTTAACGCTTAGTATAGATCTCTCAGACATGGGATATTTTTTCGCAGTAAAAAGTATCCTGTATAATGCTTTCTTAGACTAACGTGAATACTTGACATTTTAAATAATTCTATCTTTTCGGATTTTTTCGCGAATTTATTTTGATTTTTGGTTCCCATAACCAAAAATCAAATTATATTCACCATTCATTTTGGGAACCAAAAATCAAAATAAATTCGCGAAAACATCCGAAAAGATAGTTTTATTTAAAAATTATCCTATATGTTGATCCGGATAATCAGCTATCATGATACCAAATTTCATAAAAATCTGTTCCCAGACAGATACAGACAGATAAAAATGATTATTTCAATAAGATTTTCCAAAAAATATTTAATTTAAGTACAGATTCGACTCAATTATAATTTTATTATATGTATAGATTTATCTAAAGTGCCTCTTTTAAGTTTGGGCGAACGTCTCTGCCATTTTCCGGTCACATTTCCCGTTACTATATTAATTCCAATGCGAGCATAATCCCGTGTGCGCACTTAAAATGTATGATGGGCGGTCGTCGACCGTCTTTATGTATGTAAATGGTATTCAGTTGGCATTTTGTTAAGACATTATGTGTCGATTTGAAAATTAAATAGTCATATAGCAGTATATTGATGTAGAACACACTTTACTTGAATATTTGGTTCTTAAACCTTAAATTTTTGTTGTGTTTTGTTATTCTTTTTGTTATAACTCTAGGTAGAGCTGAAAAAAAATCCTTTAAGATTTATAGGTAATATTTCCAAGATAATGCTTTTTTTTAAGAATTATGAATTAAAATGAAAATTTTAGATTTACATTATCTGTCCATATTTAAGAATTCTGATATTTTGACTCTACGTAATTGGGTGTGTTGTTCTTGCATCTCAAAGTGACCGCCGTCCGACCGAGGGTGTAGAGCACATCGAAGGTCGCATGACTCACGCAGTTTCGATAAACGATAACTTCAATGTCAAATGTGTTAACTGGCAAATTTAGTTATTACTAGCCTATTGATCAACTTTATTTTTTTTAAACTTAAATAATTATACTATATTATTGTCAAATTCCTCTCAAAATTGTCTGGAAATACTTTCTTAGATTTACGCGAATATTTGACATTTTACTATCTATCTATCTTTTCGGATTTTTTCGCAATTTTATTTTGATTTTTGGTTGCCGACGCTTCGAATGATTTACAGCAATCATGGTCACGGGAGATACTCTCAGTCAGTCAGTCAGTCAAAATAAATTCGCGAAAAATCCGAAAAGATAGTTTTATTTAAAATAGCTTATCCGATACTATGGTGTCCTATGGACATTCTCTTTATATGTATAAAATTTACTTTTTCCTATTATTGAAACTTATATAACTGTAGAGATTTTTATATGAATATTATCACTTAAATTGACATGTTAAGGCAGTTCGTGTGTATTTTGTCGTCCATTACCAAGAAGTCGACAACAAGCTATCTATAGAACTTTTAAAGTTCTAATTAAGTAAACAATTTCAGTTAAAATTAACTTTTCCATCTGCGGAAGGAAGTTCTTGAAATTGTGTGAAAGCTTCATGAAGTTAGGCATTGGGGAGCGAAATTTTAGCATGTCTCGAGTACTAAGTACCTAAGTATAGAATAACATGCGAAGCTTTGATGGCTTTTGTATGGAAATGGGTTGATTTAGGCAACTATCAAAAGTTGGAATTGAAATTATTTCTACGGTTATATTTTACTTTAACTTAACTTATGAGAACTGGTTACGTAATTTTCTTTCAGTCTTATGGTATTATCGCACACGTATCGTCTACTTTGTAGGAATTGTTATAGGAATATACTATTATTGTATCTAGTTTTGCTTTCCTTAAAAAGCAAAAGAGATTGGCCCGATTTTAATGAAACTTTTTATTACTGATATGTTTATTAGGTACAAGTGACTTTCCCTGACTTAGCTCGGGTGCGTCCCTAGGTACGTGCACATAGCGTTGTTACAATCTAATAAGAAGATGTTTTTGAGAGGAATAATTCTGTAATACATTGTTTTCATATAACTTGATTAGTTTACGCGGCGCACGCCAATAAAGCTCCCAATCGGTATGATATTTTCCGACATTTAATAATGATCGTCATATTTCATCCTATTTATACAAAACCTTAATAATTATACACCTAAACGACGACACGTTTGGATCAGTGTGTACTATGTAGTGACCTTACTTGCTATGCCAGCGGTCGCGGGTTCGAGTCCCGCTGGGGGCCTTCATTTGTGTGATGAGCACGAAAGTTTGTACTCCAGCCATGGATGTTTATATTTATAATATGTATGTTTTTAAAGTTATATTGTGTAATGTATCAACTATCTGGTATCCATAACACAAGCCTCGTAGCTTACCATGGAACTAGATTGTAATGTGTGTTAATGTCCCGACATATAAAAAAAAACGTTCCTCATGAATCACTCCATCTATTGGTGAAAACCGTATGAAAATCCGTTCAGTAATTTTTGAGTTTATCGCACTCAGACAGACAGACGCGGTGGGGGACTTTATAATATAAATTTATATAATAGGTCGACATATACGTATATACATTTAATTAAGTAGAAGAATTTCAATACACTTATAATAAAATTTTATAAGATAGTTGTGTTATTAAAAATTAGAAGAATTTGTAGAAACGTCGATCCAGTTATCTCGCTTTCACCAGCAAATATCCTATTTGATTCCTTTATAATGCCGATAAATATGTTTAACACACAGGTTATCGTCGGTGACTTTGAACGACCGTACTCGCGTTATAGCATAACGAACATTTCAAGTTTAAATGTATCGTAATTTATAAATATGTACATATACGCTCGACAGCTTGGTAATTGTTTTGCTTCAAATATGATTTTCGGGGCTAATTTTAATTATTTCGTTTTTGTAATTTGTTTTTCGTACGTAAATCTGATATAATATTCTACACTATGGCTAATAGAGAACAATATATATATATACGAGTATATAGAATATAAGCGTTTTTTTTTAGTTTTCTATAAACGATATCGATTGTAGAAATTTAACTTGTCTAAGCCTGGAGTGATATTGAACGATTGAGAAATAAAAAAAGAGTACGGTAATAAAAACATTCAAAGGTAAGCTATTATCGATTAAAAAATATTTACTAGCAATTAAATCATAGCTACGTATTCTATCGTAACATATTACGGTAATCGGTTCTCAGAGGGAATTCCATCGGCGGCTAATGATGGAGCATCGCATTGTTTTACGTTTTGTAGAACACGAGAGACTCGTGTCTACAATATGGCATCGACTACACGTTCTTACTTGACGTGATATTTTTTCGCTTTTTCTTTGATAGTCTATATATAGATAAATAAAATCGAAGTGTCTGTTTGTAATGACAAAATAACAGCGTTTTACTAAATGCATATGAAGTTATATATGGTACTTATAAGAAAAACGCATTTTTAATTTTTTTTTGTCTGTCTATCTGTTTGTTCCGGCTAAACGGTTGAACTGTTTTTGACGGGACTTTCACTGGCAGATAGCTGATATTATAAACAGTAACATAGGCTACTTTTCTTTTAGAAAAAAATATAGGATTCCGCTCAAAAAAAAATTAAAACGTACCGAGCGAATCAAGGGTAAGTTGCTAGTGATATATAAGTTTACCACAAGTAGGTTACATTATTATCTGTGTAATCTAAACATATAATAAAATTGTAACTAAGCCGAATCTGTACATTAAATATTTTTTGAGAAATCTTATTGAAATAAACATAATTAATTATTATCTATACAGAAACCAAATCTATACTTTTTAAATTTTTTATCTGTCTGTCTGTCTGTGTGTCTGTCTGTACATACAGCAGTTTTTGTATATTTTCTCAGAATTGAGACATTTTCCCGCGGTAAAAAGTATCCTATATGTTGACCCAGATAACCAGCTATCATCATACCAAATTTCATCAAATCTATCCAGTGGTTTTCCCATGATGCGGTAACAGACAGATAGACAAAAATTCTAAAAACTATAGATTCCGCCTCTGTGTCGACAATATTGTTTATTTCAATAAGATTTTCCAAAAAATATTAATGTACAGATTCGGCTTAGTTACAATTTTATTATAGGTATAGATTTACTTATTACGTAGAGACCACCTGCGATGAGTTTTTTAAATCTCTATTCTTGTGTTAAATGCGTCTGTATTTTTGCGCCACTGGCAGCGCCTGTTCGCTGTTATTTTTCGTTATCCAAACATTGTTTTATTATTATATATTTCGCAATACGAGAATTCTTCCCGGATATTAGTTTGGACGTTTGTTGTTGTTTAGCTTTATATATATATATATAAAATGTTGGCTTGCATGTCTTTCTATTCGTAAATATTTAATAATTTATTTATTTATTCAATCATAAGCACTCTAACAATACATATATAATAATTCAATACAATTAAAGCCAACAAAAAAAAAACAGACATGCATATCAATTACAAGTGTACTAAGCATTCATAATAACAATATTAATTACATAATATTACAGTAAGGAATTATTATAATAGTTGATAAGAAATACAAAATTAACAAGATTTAAAAACAACAATGTTAAATAAAATAAAGTAAAAATAAAATAATAAATAATTTGATCATTTTACTCAAAATCGTCACTGTATCATGTCTAACCAATCAATATTACTAAGGTAATATTTACAACTTCCATGCAATATAACACGGCCCTAACGTCCAATTGTTGTTCACGGGTGTTCCCTCAATGCGATGGGGATGAGGCTACAATCCACCACGCTGGCCAAATGTGGGGTGGTGGACTTTAAACGTCTCTTATGCCCGATTTCACCAACGTCACCTAAGTTTAAGGGATCCCCTAAGCATAGTTAGGGGGCTGTTAGGGGACAGTTTCTGTTTCACCGACAGTTCTCCTAAATGTTAAAAGGCCCCCTAAATTTAGGTGCTCGAAATATGGGCGTAAAGACGATAGTAAAACGAAATTTAATTTAGGGGCTAGTTTAAGGTAACTTTTAAGCTAGGGATCCTATACGTACGTGGTAGCTTATGGGTTGTTGGTGAAATCGGGCATTAAGAACTTATTCGCTCTCAGACATTTATACGACACGTTTGGCTCAGTTTGTACCCTACTTGCTATGTCAGCGGTTGCGGGTTCGAATCTCGGTGGGGGAATTCATTTGTGTGATGAAAACGCATGTTTGTACTCCAGTCAGAGTTTATATTTATAATATGTATGTATTTAAAGTTATATATATACTAAATGGTGCTGTGTGTTAATGTTCCAACATATTTATTTTATTTATTATTCAAGTCTTCCAATGATGTTTTCCTGCGACCCGACGTACTAATTTGAGAGTACGACGTTCGTGCTATACCGTCTCGTCACAATAAAGAAGTATCTCGCATATACCGTGTGACCGTGAAAACTGAAACGACCGAGTTATATATAGATAATCGGTCGTCCGGTTATTCACTCCGCGCTTACAATTAATTTGTTTGACGTCCTATATATTAATCTCGCCCGTGTTTATTTCGAATGTTTATTTATTGCTTGGAATTGATGTGCCGAAGCTTGTATAACAAAGCTTTGATTTTTCTGCACTAGTGCCAGTGTGTGGCTTTGCCTGTGAATATACGAACTTTTAAGGTTTTCTAAAACAATTCGCTCGGCTTCGTCCCTAGGGTATGTATACAACTTCCGACTATTTGAATCCGGATATTACTAAATTTTTCATTGGTTTTTTTTTCGTGGGACCCTATTTTTTTTTAAATAAAAGTTGCCTAAGTTACTCCTTATTACATCAGCTATCTGCCAGTGAAAGTACCGTCAAAATCGGTCCAGCCATATCAGAGATTAGCCAGAACAAACAGACGAACAAAAATTGTAAAAATGTTGTTTTGGTATAAGTACCATGTATGTATATACATCCATATGCATTAAGTAAAAAGCTGTTATTTTGATATTACAAACAGGCACTTCTATTTTATTTATCTGTATAGATGTAAATGTTCGTATGTTGGTTTGCCTATTTTGATTAGTGAACGTAAGTGATTTTAAGTGTAGATGTCGTTTGTAGTGTAGGAAAGAGAGTGACATAAGCTACTTTTATCATCGTACAACTGTTAACTGCCTCGGTGGTGTAGCGGCTAGCAAGTACGGCTGCATCTGGTCCTGGGTTCGAGTCCCGGGTCGGGCCAGGTGTAGTTATTGAGTCTTTCTGTAAATTAAGCCTCAGTAACAGCCCGGAGTTGGGAAGTTGGCGGTGTTTCACCCTCGTGTCGAGCAGAGCACGTAAAGCCGTCGGTCCTGCGCCTTAACTCTCACTGGTCGCGTCTCGCGTCGTCCCACCGGAGTATGAGAGTGACAGGAATAGAGAGTGCACGTTGTGTCTGCGCGTACACTTGTGCACTATAATATGTCCCGCGCAGTTGGCTAGTCTCAATGAGATTGGCCGCCGTGGCCGGAATCGATCAGGAGTATATGCTTTCTATTCATAAACTTGTTATAATATGCAACTATAAGGTATGCAAGGTTGCGTTAGAGACTGTGCTAGGGCGAGTTAAATAATACATATTACATATATTATGTAGGTACTTATGAAATAAAATGTTCATATTTTGAATATTGAATGTTGTAACGTTCAGAATCGATTTTAAATTTAGTCAAGGAAATAAAATTCTTTAAATATATATATATATATATCCAATAAAGAATTTTATAATATATATTAATATTATAAAGAGGCAGAGTTTGAGTACGCGCTAATCTCAGGTAAGTACTAGTAATCTAATTTGAAAAATTCTTTTTTCATCAGAATTGTTGAGAGAGGCTATATGCTATTACATATATATATATATAAGTATATATATATATATATATATATATATATATATATATCATGCTACATCCAAGGGAGCGGAGCAGTGTTGATTAACGCGGGTAAAACCACGAGGCAAAGCTAGTGTATGTATAAATGTACATAGGTACATATACATATGTGTCACATTATAGTTTGTTTGTGATAGTTTGACGCAAAGAGAAAATGAGTTTTATGCCAACCTAAATAAACGTCCATCAGCCCACTTTTCATATAGTAAGTCGATCTGTTTGTTTGTTCACTAATTATGCAATAACCACTTACTTAGGCGACGGTAGCTTGTGTAAACATTTGTGTTGTATAATGTAATTTTTTTATGTAATGCTCATATATTTTTGTGATTATAAATATGTAATATCACACAGTGGTAGCCTAGTGGTAACGCGCTCGCTTGAGAAACCGTGTGAAGCTTGTTCAAATCCCGGGTCTCGCATCTATGATATTTTCATATGCGAATTATTTTTCAACGTAATTACCACTCCGTCTTACGGTGAAGGAAAACATCGTGAGAAAATCTGCATGTCAAACATTGCAAGTTTTCGAAAGACATGTGAAGTTCACCGACCCGCACTTGGCGATGTTAAAAATGGAATATGTATGATACATACAAATATCACATTATAAATAGCATATTTAAAATTAACGGGTACTGTTTAAGCTATCGATTTATTTAGTTGGTTAGTAGGTTTGATTCCCATATTGTATAGTGGTTCTCAAATTGATGTTTGTACTGATTGAGCTTACGTTGCAAAGAACCAAGTCAAAAAAAATTCTTAGGCGATCCCATACCTATCGTAATAATATAGTGAATTCATGTAAACCTAATATGTTAAGTATTTTAACGGAAATAAGTCATGTTGTATGTATGTATTCAGCCCTTTTAACGTCCCACTGCTGGGCACGGGCCTCCCTTCAGCACGAGGTCATATTATATTTTAATAGTTGCGCCAGCACTAATTTGATAAAAGCTTTCAACTATAATTAATTTCACTTTCATAGGTGTAAGTCTGAATAATATCGGTAATGCCTATTGTTGCGTCACGCTTTCGTTCGAAAATGGTTGGTTTTGTTAATTGAATATTTTGTTTACTCACTAACTGGTGCCTGTGGCTCTGCTTGCATTAATTTGTTTGATTTCAAAATAAAGATAACATAATATACTCAATTCGAGTATATTTGACGATGTTTTCGAATACATATTGGGAATTGACTTTCATGGGTTTTTTTATATTACCTAATAGGTTTTATATCAAGAGTTCTCTGTTATAATATTCATCAGAAATGAACGTTATGGATACAATTGAATTTAGGTTATTTAAAAACAGTCAGTTTTTTTTGTAGCAAGTAAGTAGAAGAGAGAGAGAACCGTTTTAAAAATTCAATAGATGAAAAATCAATCCTCCCTTATTTTCTACACTTACGGGTGGATTTTTTTTTTGGGACCAAACTTTGAGGTATACCCTATCCAATAAAAAAAGTACCATCAAAATCGGACTACACTGTAAAAAGTTATGCCGTGGTCAAACATAAAAAAATATACGTATCGAATTGAGGACCTACATTTTTTTTCGTCGGTTAATAATTATTGTTAAAGTGATTTGAGTTTATATGCTTGATAAGATAAAAGTAATTAATTCTATGTTAATTATAACCAAAATCGTCATTAGCGATTACCTACGCATATAATTTCCATACAAACTACATCCATACTAATATTATAAATGTGAAAGTGTGTTTGTTTGTTTGTTTGTTTGTTTGTTTGTTTGTTTGTTTGTTTGTTTGTTTGTTTGTCCTTCATTCACGTCGAAACGGAGTGGCGGATTGGCATGATTTTTTGTCTGGTGATAGTTGGAGGGCTGGAGAGTGACATAGGCTACTTTTTACCGCGGGAGACTATCTCATTCATGCAAGAAAACACGTTGTAATACAACCCAAAAAATATTTATTATCAGAATTACTTGAAACTTGGTATTAATGCTCTTCAATACAATTAAATAAATACGTGTTAAAGCATTTTTCGAAATTCATCCCATAAGGGGGTAAAATAGGGGATGAAAGTTTGTATTAAAACTACCTTTTTAGAGTTTTTTTGTAGTTTTAGCGCGAGCAAAGCCGCGGGTTCTGCTAGTACAAAATAAATAAAGTTTAATCGTTATGTTTTTATACTGTTGTATATAATTATTTTGCTTCATGATCATTTGTAGAACTGACCAAAATATAATAATACCTTTGATGATTTTGAATTGACATTGCCGTTTACAAAAGCGCTGATTGCCGATGGTTTCGTTACCTCCGCACTGACACATCGAGCTTAACAGCTGATTAACGGCTAGTGAAGTGAAGGGTTGTCAATTTATAATACACTAGCATTGCCCGCGGCTCCGCCCACGTTCAGATGACCAAAAACCAAATTCTTAGGTTATACATATTAGTATACTTTAACATTGCAGTTTTTGTATTTTTTTTCAAAAGTGAGATATTTTCCCGCGGTAAAAAGTATTCTATATGTTGACCCGGATAACCAGGTATCACCATATGAAATTTTATCAAAATCCCTCCAGTGGTTTTTCTGTGATGCGGTAACAGACAGACAAAAATTCTAAAAACTATGGATTCAAACTCTGTATCGATAATTATGTCTATTTGAATAAGATTTTCCAAAAAATATTTAATGTACAGATTCGACTTAGTTACAATTTTATTATATGTATAGATAATACAAGTTGTCAGTAATTTTTATCGGACTTTAGACACATATTATAAATTCAGAATCGTTGTGATTTGAAACTCGATGAAACGAAAATGCGACACGAGAAAGAGGCAGACACATACAGGATTAAGCCAGCGAGAGAATGAGATAGAATACGTTACGCAGTAAGTGAAAAATAATACTGAATAATATGTTATCTATACATAGTATAAAATAAAGTCGCTCGATGTTGATGTGTTCGATCTTATAAACTACTCAACAGATTTTAATGCAGTTTTCAGCAATAGATACAGTGATTCAAGAGGAAGGTTTATATGTATAAAACGTGCATATTATAGTACAGAAAAGCCGAGAAATTAAAAAAAATGTATTTCATACTAACCGTCAAAACGTACCTAAGGACGAACCCGAGCGAAGCGAGGGTGAGTCGCTAGTGTCATATATTATGTTAAAAAAAGGTAAAATAAAAACTAAACCTTACAATTATCCTACTCCTGACACTCTACATATATATATTCATCTCATTCTCTCGTAGGTTACTTTTCTGAAGTTTCACTTCTACCGTGTGTGAATTGCACATACACGTACACACTTTTTTTTATGTGTGTATGTTTGTAATTCCTAGCCATAATATAGTCATAGCGATAATGGCTGGACTGATTCGAATGAAATTTAGTGCATAGATATTATGCCCTAGAGTACCTACCATATAGGCCACGTTTGATGCCCAGAGACATACCATAGACCATAATGAAACGAGGCGGCTATTTGTTTTACAAAACCAAAGATAACGAGTCTAAACATTACACTTTTTAATTTTTATGCGGTGACGCATTTAAAACCATTTGTCATTTACATGTGCCATCACACAGTAGCTACTTAAAGCCAAATGTTTATTTATGATTGGTCGAATGATCAACAGATAGATTATTTTTGGCTTTTAGTCATACGAGTATTTTTATTACAAATCGTAATGCTTATAACGAAAGATGAACCTATACAAATGTTGAATTGATAAAAAACGTGGTTGGTAAAAAACGTCTATTCCTCTACTAAATTACCGTAATATACTAGATGAACGTAATAAATTCTATCATTTATATATAAAACGTAAAGTAAATAAAAAAATATATTTAGGCAACCCTAAACTAATTAAAATAAGTTAAAAATGTTATACTTACTGTGTTTTTACCCGAATGCGAGACGCAAAGGAGGTCTATGTGTTTTAAGGAACGTTTAAACGTGATAATAAATTAACTATAATAGCGAAGTCACCATTTTTCTCAGCAGAACTGCTTCCCTAGCCGGTGGTAGCTTCCTCACAGACTGACGAGATTAACGCTCTTTAAATTATATTGACAATTCAAAAGTGCTCGTACAAAATCTATTTGAATAAAGTTTAATTTTATTTCATTTCAAGGCTTGAGTGATGTGAGAGTTTATCGCTAGAACATATTTTATTAAACACTAGCGACTCACCCTTGTTCGGCTTGGGTTCGGCCCTACGTTTCCGCGGTTAGTGTAGATTTCCCAGAGATGAGATATTTTCCCGCAGTAAAAAGTATCTTATATGTTCACCCAGGATAAACAGCTATCATCATACCAAATTTCATCAAAATCTGTCCAGTGGTTTTCTTGTGATGCCTTCCCAGACAGAGAGACATACAGACAGATAAAAATTCTAGAAACTATATATTCGGCCTCTGTATTGTTAATAATGACTATTTCAATAACTTCCCAAAAATTATTTAATGTACAGATTCGACTCAGAATTTTATTATATGTTTAGATAAGATAAAACTAATGGGCTTTACAAATTATAGAAGTTTAAATGCTGTAGAAAACTTTATCTCATTTCATATTAAATAAAAGATAGAAAATAATTTACTATTTTCCAGAGTGACTCTATGTAATACAAATGAAAGTTTCATTGAAAAATATGAATGGAACGTCAAGATCGTTAGATCGGTCGTACGCGATTAAAGGCCAAGGTCGCCTCCAGACCTACTTATTCTATAAATAACAAACTGTTTTTAAAATACGTTGCGTACTTTTAAGTCAATTATAATATAAATATGTTGGGACATTAACACACAGCGCCATCTAGTTCCATGGTAAGCTACGAGGCCTGAGTTATTGATACCAGATAATTGATACACTACACATATATAACTTTAAATATATACATATTATAAATATAAATACCCATGACTGAAGTACAAACATTCGTGCTCGTTACACCAATGAATGCCCCCAGCGGGACTCGAACCCGCGGCCGCTGGCACAGCAAGTAGGGTTACTACAAACTGAGCCAAACGTGTCGTCAGTATAATATATATATATATATATATATAAATATATATAGTCATAATATCATAATGATAAAAATAACTTTGTAATTATTGATTATTTCTCAGATAAAAAGTAATCGGTTTTATGTCGTTATAAGAAACGGTCATCTGCCAACTTATCAGTCAACCGACGCATGGCCTCGTGTTTATTGTAATTATGTATTTATGCACAATAATAAGGATATAACTTTGTTTTAAAGTTCATGTAATATTTACTATTGTTGTTTCCCTCTGGGTTATTCCCGTAAATTGCAGTTTAAACTTACCTATGGTTTAATACTGCGTCGTAGTTTGTGAGACTGTTGGCCGATTTCAGTAACGTCACCTAAGTTTTAGGGATCCCCTAAGCATGGTTAGGGGGCTGTTTTAGGGGATAGTTTCTGTTTCTCCGACAGTTAGAGGTCACCTCAATGTTAAAATGCCATCTAAATGTAGGTACTAGAAATACGGGCTCTGACGATGGTAAAACGTAATTTAATTTAGGGGCTAGTTCAGGGGAAGCTTTAAGCTAGGGATCCCATACGTAGGTGGTAGCTTATGGGATGTTGATGAAATCGGGCATGTAAGTCTTTACGAAGAGCAGATTCGATTTCCGCTTGAATTAAGTCATTACGGTTCTGTACTAACGTCATAAATGCAAATGTGTTTGTTGGTTTGTTCACGAATCATTGCAGAAACAGAGCAATAAGAAATATTACATATATAAGTATATTTTTGTAATCCTTAGTATACATATACATGGCATTCTCTCTGGTAAAATAAATGGTGGTATATAATTATGCGTATTTCAAAAGTTATCAAAGGACATGCGATTAATATTAAGTGTTAGAGCAAAGCAAGGACGCGGGACTAAATTATATTTTGATATTGTTATAATTTTTTTTATAGAAAAATTTTTCTTAATGGCAGTGGTAGCCCAGTGGTGATGCGCTCGCTTGGGTAACCGAGTGAAGCGGGTTCAAATCTCGGGTCTCGCACCTCTGATATTTTCATGTGCGAATCATTTTCAACATGATTACCACTTGCCTTACGGTGAAGGAAAACATCGTGAGGAAACCTCCATGTCTGAGAGAATCTTGAAAGTTTTCGAAACACATGTGAAGTCTGCCAACCCGCACTTGGCCAGCGTGGTGGACTATGGCCTGATCCCCCTCATATTTAAAAGAGGCCCGTGCTCAGCAGTGGGACGTTAAGAAGGGCTGAATACATACATACATAATTTTCTTTATGTTTTTAATATTCGACTCAGGAGACTAGTGGGGTGGAAACTCTATATTTGTAGAAGAGTAAAACTAATAAATGTTATACAAATACCCGACGCAGTAATCGAATTCGTGACTTCCATAACAACAAGGAAAGCAATTAACACTATTAACATTCTATATAATTAGTTGACATTACTATTGCCTATATAATTTTAGTTTCGCGTTCCAACCATGGCATGACATACGGTGTACCGTGATAAGGAAAACTCTACCGCGTATACTTACGGTGACTCACAATGTTAGTCAGGTACCACACAAATGGTAGTTAGTCATCTTAGTCAATAACTTAACATGTGTTTTGTGCTACAGGGATGTATTAAATTAACTACCTTCAAATGAATAAAATATATGTTTGTACACAATAGGTATGTAAATAATTTTACTATTTTTGATAGTTATTTATGATGCTAATAGAATATATATATGTAAATATGTAGGAACAGTCTATTTAATAAGTTATAGTTTGGCTCAGTTTGTAGTGACCCTATTTGCTGTGCCAGTGGTCGCGGGTTCTAGTTCCGCTGGGGACATTCATTTGTGTGATGAGCGCGAATGCTTGTAATCCAGTCATGGGTGTTTATATTTATAATATGTATCTATTTAAAGTTATATATGTGTAGTGTATCAACAGTCTGGTATCCATAACACATGCCTCGAGCTCACCATGGAACTAGATGGTGCTGTGCGTTAATGTCCCAACATAAAAAAATATTAAACAAAACAAACAATGGAAAATAATATTTTTTCTTTAACGTACTCGAAGTAGTTTATTTTATGTACGTTAAAATATAATTTTGCGACATAATTTTTGATATTAGATAATAACATGGGCAATGAAACGTATAGCTTATATACAGTCTATAGGTAATATGGACAGTTGAACTCTGACGGCCGATCATCCCAGCCTCCGGAGCTCCTAATGGACCGCTTGATCTTATTATTACATTTGATAACACTGTCGACTTGAGATAAGCCGTAATAAAACCGACGATTAGGGTTGCCATGGTGTTTTAAATTTAAAACTAATTGTATTATCACTTTATCGGGCTAACTAAATAATCTGTTGACCGCTAATTTTATGATATAGAAGAAAATTCCATAGTTTAAAAAGTTTTATAGCTGCTTTCGCCCGCGACTCTGCTTACCATAGCTTATATAGGTATAACAGAATCTATTTTCTCTACACACTAATAATTTTTTTTTTATTTATGTCCAGTCCTGAAATAAAGTAGACATATTAAGTACTAGCATTGCCCGCGGCTCCGCCCGCGTTCAGATGATCAAAAACCAAATTCTTAGGTTTTGCATATTAGTATACTCTTACATTGCAGTTTTTGTATTTTTCCTCAGAAATGAGATATTTTCCCGCGGTAAAAAGTATGCTATATGTTGACCCGATAACCAGCTATCATCATACCAAATTTTATCAAAATACCTCAAGTGGTTTTTCTGTAATGCGGTAACAGACAGACAGACAAAAATTCTAAGAACTATAGATTCGGCTTCTGTATCGATAATAATGTTTATTTCAATAAGATTTTCCAAAAAATATTAAATGTATAGATTCGGCTAAGTTACAATTTTATTATATGTATAGATAATAAATATTTATATGTATTTATTATGTGCGTTATGTCATAAACGTATGCACTCAGTAAACCTAGTGCTTATCGCGGCGAGTGTATTTTTGGCATGAATTATTGGTCCATTAGCTTCGTAATAGACGATTAGTTTACGATCTTGACCTCGAATAGTTTGACACTTAATTAACAATCGTTAATTATGGACCCAGTTATGCAAAAAACAGCCATGTGCGTAAAAGTACCAACAGAGTTATTTTTCTGTCGATAGTTGCACTTGGGTTATGTTTTGTTTTTCTGGTTATTTTAAAATTGAACAATATTTATATAAGTATTGTTTATTTTTTATAATTATTTTATTTTTTATAATAAAATGCTTATAACTCTGTTGGTACTTTAACGCATATGGCTGTTTTTTGCATAACTGGGTCCAATTATGGGGCTATATTGAGTTCGTTGCAGCTAAAATTGTTATTCTAACTAGTAAGGTTTTACTTTTAACGCATTGTGTTGAAATAACAGTTGTATCCTAGTGGAAAAGCGCACGCTTGGGTAACCGAGTGAAGCGGGTTCTATTCCCGGTCTCGTACCTCTGATATTCTCTTGATTACCCCACGTCTTGTCTATGGCCTGATCCACCTCGCATTGAAGGGAGGCCCATGCCCAGCAGTGGGACGTTAAAAAGGGTTGAGTACAATTGAATTACAGGTACACGTTGTTACTTTGTTTGGATGGTTTTTGTATATATGTAGGTATAGAATGATAGGGAAGTGCGAAATGGCGTGGGCGTGTTTTTAGAATTTGATGAATAATGGATTTTATGATCAAGCTCGAGGAAATCCCAGAGGTTTTGGTTTTATTATAATGTGTTCAATTTTATTTTCGCTCAAATTGTATTTGTATTAGTCGTTATTAGGCAATGTGGGTGTGTGACTTGGCATTGTCGTATTGGAGGTCGGCAATTCGATTCCTATTGATGTAAATGGTTTCTTTGGACTATCGTTTATTAATGAAAGTGATAATTATTGCGATTGGTATCAATAATAAGCTATGGATCTGGTGCATTTATATCGGCTAACATCTCAAATGATGTCAGAAGTCGAATTACTTATGGTATTTAGAAATGACACATCTTTCGAGATCATTAGTCACAATATCAAATGTGCAATTTCGATGTACACCAAAGTTTATAATTTATATCCTCTAAAATAAGCACTTTCAACGATTACAACGTATAATAAGTTTTCCTTGATAACAGGACTTCGGTGGTTTTTCGTTTAAATAAAGCCTTAAAAATTTCTTTCATAAATAACATGTGTGTCTTTTTGTCATCAGGCCCGGGCAAACGGAACACGGGCACGGGGCGCTGGCGTACGGCGGCAAGCAGGCGGGCGTGGCGCCGGCGAGACCCGCCGCGCCCTACGCCGCGCCCTACTCGCCCGCGCTGCGCTTGCAGCCCGGGTATGGCTCGGCCGCCTTGTCTTACAGGTTTGTTCTAATTATAAATATTTTATTCACCATTAAATTGTGCTGTGACAACTAAATAATTACTTTTGAGACGTCTAAAACATTAGTCTCTCCCGTAACCATGTGCGCTGTAAAGCATTTGAAACTTCGGGAACTAAAAATCAAAATAAATCCGCGAAAAAAAGCCGAGACGAAGTTTTATTCAAAATTATTACACCTTTTTTAATGAAAATAATGTACGTAATACCAGTTTGTAACGATAATGCCTCAATCCTTAGAGGAATTGGCGAAAGAAACTCAGCGGGACTATCTAAAATTATAAATTACAATAATTCTACAATATTGAAGTGACCCGAAGGCGATACCATTTCTAATGCGCGCTATCTTATGATCTTCTACATTAATTCTATGAAATCAATAATTATTGTATAACTAGCATTGCCGGCGGCTCCGCCCGCGTTCAGATGACCAAAAACCAAATTCTTAGGTTTTACATATTAGTATACTCTTATATTGCAGTTTTTGTATTTTTTCTCAGAAATTAGACATTTTCCTGCGGTAAAAAGTATCCTATATGTTGACCCGGACAATCAGCTATCTCCATACCTAATTTCAATCAAAATCCCTTCAGTGGTTTTTCTGTAATGTGGTAACAGACAGACAGACAAAAATTCTAAAGACTATAGATTGGGCCTCTGTATCGATAATAATGTTTATTTCAATAAGATTTTCCAACTAATATTTAATGTACAGATTCGGCTTAGTAGACCAGGGTCGATAATTTTTAAAACAAAAAAAAAATAGTAGGATGAAACCCATTAGAAAAGGAGGGGAATATTATAAAAATGAAAGGAAAAATAATTTACGGGCGATCTGAGGTCGGGAAGGGGATGGGGGTGAGGTTTTAAGGGTAAAAAACGGTTTTTCTCGATTTCCGGCAAAACTAAAAGTCCTATCGAAAAAAGTCATATGGCAAAGTTGTAGGTAATAAAAAGATCTAAAACTTTTGTATTTACACTTTTTTCACATAACCTCAAAATTTATGTGAAAAATTCAAAAAACCAAATTTTTGGTTTTTTATTTTTATCTTTTACAAAAATGTTTTTGTTTTAACGAAATTTGGTGAAAACTTACCTTTCTATGTCCCAAATACGCTGTAATTTATTTGATTAAAAATATTTATTTTTTCACCTTATTTTGAATTAATATCGAAAAAGCACCCTAATTTTCAATCGAAAATTCACCCGTCAAAATATCAGCTTTTTTCAAAAAGTTGGTATGTTTTCTGTTCGTTGAAATCTCTACTTTCCGATGGTGAAAAAAAAAATATGTTACTATAGTAAATCTTCTGAGAAAATGCAATAAACAAAAAACCTTTTTTATTTCATACACTTGCTTATCATCTGCCTTATTGCAGATGATACAAACAGATTCATCCATACTGATAATCTAAAAGACAGAATCGAATTAATAATGCCTTCACTATTTTATCGTGAGTATACCCCCATGAAAAAAAAAATATTAAAGAAATAGATGTCAAAATGTATAAAAAATATATTATAAATATATTAAAAATCTATACTATACATATTTTTATATATTTATACATATATAACGTTTAGCTCACAAACGTACTTTATTTAAGTTTTTTTTTTAATTTAGCAATTCACAGCATGTTATAAAGTAAGACAAAGAGTATAAGGTCGTCTTGTGTACACAAAATTCCTTGAAACTTTCTACTTTGTATAAATAGGTAGATAAATAAATAAAATGAATTAAGGTCGACCGCTGACGCGATTTGAGTTTGTGTATTTTTTGTGCTAATCTTAGTAACTAGGTACTGTTTGGTTTTTTATAAGGCTTCTAACAATCGAACGAGGGATTATGTCAGAAGGTTTTTTGCTATAACGAGTATTTTTAAGCATTTTGCGAAATATCTATCGTAATAATATTTAATACATAGTAGCGACTCACCCTTGCTTCATTGGGTTCGTTCCTACGTTGCTTTCCCATGCAAACTTTCGTCTCCATTTTTATCACCTTAAGGGATGATTTCCGAGATGAAAACTATCCTATGTCCTTCCCAGGGTTTCAAACTATCTTCTTACCAAATTTCATCTAAATCGGTTCAGTAGATCCAGATATTACCCCTTACAAAACTCACAAACTTTACCTCTTTATAATATTAGTATAGATAGATAATGGTATATTATTTAGTATTATTGCAAAGGGCATCTAGGGACGATAGATTACTTATAAACTAAAGTTTATTTGACATCTGCTCTAAGTTTGATTTTACATACAGAGTTTCAACCAATATTTAACCCCTTTAGGGTACGAATCAATGCTAACTAGTTACGTAATTGTAGGTATGAATTTCACGTTTCAGCGCCAGATATAAAAGCAGGTTTAGATAGACTGTTCGTTGACTCACACAGAGTGGATGAAAATTAGGATGTTGTAAAGGTAGCTACATCTATACATATAATAAAATTGTAACTAAGCTGAATCTGTGCATTAAATATTTTTTGGTAAATCTTATTGAAATAGACATTATTATCGATGCACAGGACGAATATATAGTTTTTTTGAGTTTTTGTCTGTCTGTCTATCTGTCTGTGTGTTACCGCATCACGGAAAAACCACTGGAGGGATTTTGATGAAATTTGGTATGATGATAGCTGGTTATCCGGGTCAACATATAGGATACTTTTTATTGCGGGGAAAATATCTCATCTGTGAGAAATCTATACTAAACGTTAAAACGTAAGTAGGGACGAACCCGAACGGAGCGAGGGTGAGTCACTAGTTATGTTTTAGATAGTTAGATTAGTTATTAAGATTACTTAGGTGATAATAATACCTTACTTAGTATTTCAAGCAGAATCAACTTTGCTTTAGTTTAACTTTATCAAATGAGAGGGTAAAGAATAACTTATGAAAATTCGAGTAGCATTCTTTAAAAGCTTGTTTTTACATTAATTACTAGCGACACACTCTCGTTTCGCTCGGGTTCGTTCCTAGGTGATTTTTTAAATTTACATATTTTTTTGATTTATGAACCTATTGAAATAAAACAAATACTAATTGTTAAGTGAAGCTTACTACAATACATTAGTGAAAACCGCACCCAAATCGGTTCAGCCGTTTCTGAGATTAGCGCGTACAAACACACAGACAAACAGACTAAATTAAAAATCATTGTTTTGGGTTCTATTGCGTTAATAAAGACCCCCAATAATAGTTTCTCTCAAAGATCTTCCATGTACAGACAGCAAACAGTTACAATTTTATTATATGTATAGATCATATAATAACAGTTTTAAAATTATCTTATTTTATAAAATAATATCTAATGTTAGATTTTATATACCTACCATATAATTTCATGTTAACATATATGTACATGTTTAATATAAGCAATAGAAAAGGTTTAATATATCTAAACATTTATAAGGCACTTAATGAATCATTAATCATTACAAATCACTGTACTGTTGAGACCCTTCATACAAATAGCTGTAAATAACTTGTGCAGTAGTTGTTATGTCGCTTGGCCTGTCGTTCGTTTATTATTTTTTCTTTACAATGCCGTATAGTATTTTCCTTAGTGTCTGATGAGAACACATACCCTACATATGTATATGAATACTAAAATGAATTAAAAAAAAAATAGTTAAAAAAAAATACCGTTACGGATTTTTTAAACGCTCGCCATTTCGCGCTTGGCGTGACGTCACAGTATGATATATCTACACAGACAAAATGTTGATTCTCTGTTATAATATACTCTGACGTCATATTCGGTCTGACCAATGACGTGCATTTCAAATAGTTTGAATTTTCCACCTGTATTGCACTTTTTAATAATTATTTTCTTAATTAAAAAGAAATTATATTAAAAATATTAATATAGACATTTCAATAGATTATAAAAATCTATTGAAAACCTCTTTCGTTTTTAGATATGTCTAGTTATGTACCTATAAACTAAAGAAATATGACAAATATATAATTTTGTTCCGATTACACCATTGCAATTGTTATAGCTCGAATTAAAAAAAATCTAGACGTATTATACACCTAAGTGATACTTCAGCCTACATAGATAAATTTCAATTGTGCACGTGAGAATATCAGATAAACAGAATGAATGCTGCGAACTTGTTTACGTCGCCGTTTACCCACGCCGGTCGCATTGTCCCGGATAATAAGTATTACGATTAGTGCATTTTAACATTTATCATGTCATATTCTTGGGTTTTGTCTGAGAACTTCATTTTTCCTTTATAGTTTAAGTGTGTAACGAAGATATCAACTAATTTTAAATTAGCGACTCACCCTCGCTTCGCCCGGGTTCGTCCCTAGCTTGATTCCCCTTACAAACTTTTCTCCCCATTTTCAACCCCTTAAGGGATAATTTCCGGGATAAAAAGTATCCTATGTCCTTCACAGGGTCTGAGACTATCTTCTTACCAAATTTCATCTAAATCGGTTTAGTAGATCCAGAGATTACCCCCTACAACGTTACAAACTCACAAAGTTTACCTCTTTATAATATTAGAGTATAAATAATAAATGTAAGTATAAAAATTGTTGTGAAGATAGTCGTCGTGAGGAAATGTGCAATCTTAGAGAAATTAGTTAATTTTCGAAAGACATGTGAAAAATACCAACCCGCATTTGACCAACGTGGTTATGACATGCAGTGTGACTATGGTTTGATACCCTGGTACTGAAGGGACGTTGAAAAGGGCTGAATACAAACATATATACATAAAGTATAAAGATATATGTAGGTACCTATTTTAATAACTATTAATATATAATTATTTTTGAAATGTACCGAGAAAATATATATATATATATATATATATATATATATATATATAGTATTATATAATAAGTATATAATACTATACCAAAAGTCTACTACAAAATATGTTTGTGTTATATGATTGCCTAGTATGTCCCCGCGGCTACTCCCGCGTAGTTTATTTATGTATATTTGATCTGCTCCTAAATTTCACATTATTCTATTTTTTACATCTTCTGTCTAAAACCTTAAAAAGTATTTTTTTTAAGCAGAAAGGTTATTTCCAAATTTGGTCACTAATAAAAAGAAATGAACTTTTAGGAGTTGAATTTAATATATTTTTTTTAATTAGATATACTTAATATGTATTACATAATGCCCGAGTTTGTAGCGTTTATTCTTTCTGAGATTTCGTATTAATCAGTGATTAGTATTTTACTTTCATATAAACGTATCACTTTTATATGTATATTACTAGCATTGCCCGCGGCTCCGCCCGCGTTCAGATGACCAAAAACCAAATTCCTTAGGTTTTACATATTAGTATACTCTTACATTGCAGTTTTTGTATTTTTTCTCAGAAATGAGATATTTTCTCGTTGTAAAAAGTATCCTATATGTTGACCCGGATAACCAGCTATCATCATACCAAATTTCATCAAAATCTGTCCAGTGGTTTTCTCGTGATGCGGTAACAAAGAGACAGACAGACAAAAATTCTAAAAACTATAGATAATAATGTCTATTTCAATAAGATTTTCCAAAAAATATTTAATGTACAGATTCGGCTTAGTTACAATTTTATTATATGTGTAGACATCTCAGTAATGGCCGCTGACATCTTCATTTGTTGTTAAGTAATTAAACCATTCCTTTACTAATGAATACTCAAAGGACGTCTCCCCTTTCCTTTGGAATGAAATCGATTGATGTTTTTTGTTCTTCTCATCGAAGTTGAAATTTGATTTTGGCTCAAGGTCTAAACTCTAAAGTATGGTATAACTGATTGTTTTATTTTTTTAGATGTTTTTTTTTTAATTAAAAATATCAACTAATTTCTATACTTATTTTAGACTAGCGACTCACCCTCGCTTCGCTCGGGTTCGTACCTAGCTTGCTTCCCAATACAGACTTTCATCCCCATTTTCACCCCGTTAAGGAGTGATTTCCGGGATACAAAGCATCCTATGTCCTTCACAGGGTCTCAAACTATCTTCTTACCAAATTTCATCTATATCGGTTCAGTAGATCCAGTAATTACCGCCTACAACGTCACAAACTCATAATCTTACAAAGTCACAAACTTTACCTCTAAATATTAGTATAGAGTATAGATATGGCCAAGTCTGTATGGATTTTTTGTAAAACAAAATGAACCAATATTCGCCAAATTTGACACAAAAGCCAAGTAGGTATTAAGAGAAAATCCTCGCTTTATCTGACTCCAAAGCAGTCGTTTGTTGTTGGCTGATAAGAAAATCGCTCCCAACTCACTTATACTTAATAGCTAGGTACTTGTCATTTTACCCTTCTTTTTCCTTTACCGTATTAAAAGTTTTACAAATATTTTTCAAACGTATAATATTAAATCCACTGAGGTTTATGTAATGCAATATTGTAAGTTGGTACTCGGGTAGATAGGTACTAAATATATTACTAGAGTATAACTTTAGTAGGTATTGTCTATATAGTATATAATATGTATTTCTATATTTTAAATAAAAATAGCTTACGGATTTTATTATAAAAAATCGGTCAAGTGCGAGTCGAATTCGCGCATGAAGGTTTCCGTACCACTGTAATTAACCCTTTATTAATATGACTTTTATTGTATGTATGTATGTATTATAATATTAACTTCGATGATCTATTACGTACGTTAAAAAAAGTTTCTTGCATATTATTTGTTTTATTTTTAATATTTGTTGTATGAAAGAGATGAGATACAGCCCTCTGACAGAGAGCGGAGGCTTAGTTATAGAGTTCCGTTGGTACCCTTCGGGTGGAAATCTAATAAATAACCCTAAAGGAAAAAAACAGTTATATTATAGTATTTCTCTTACAAGAGGATCAGAAGTAATGGTTAAGTACGAAAGAATATAATAATTCTATATTAATTTAACTAATACAATCAAGATTTTCCTTATTCTTTCAAGGAAGTAAACAATATGTATGGCAAAATCGAGAATAGTAGCATAAACAGCAAAACAGGCTACTATTTCTGGCTTTGACATTTATTTTAGTGGACTCTATATAATTCTTTAGTTTGGTATCTTACCTTATTTTTGTAAAACTTGATAGCGGTTCTCCAATGAATTACTTATAAGTATAACATGATATAAAGAGGCAGTGGTAGGCCAGTGGTAACGCGCTTGCTTAGGAAACCGAGTGAAGCGGGTTCAAATCCCGGGTCTCGCACCTCTGATATTTTCATGTGCGAATCATTTCCAACATGATTACCATTTGTCTTAACGGTGAAGGAAAACATCGTGAGGAAACTTGCATGTCTGAGAGAACCTAGCAAGTTTTCAAAAGACATGTAAAGTCCACCAACCCGCACTTGGCCAGCGTGGTGTACTATGGCCTGATCTCCCTCGTACTGAAGGGAGGCCCGTGCCCAGCAGTGGGACGTTAAAAAGGGCTGAATACATACACACACATAACATGATATGATCAAGAAATTATAAAAAAAATTATAAAGCTTCATAGCGCATTGCATCCGGCTAACGAGCGCCGTCTGTGAACGGCTACGGTTTCGTAAGATAAAACGGATTTTCCTGCATGCGAATCGAGCTTCTAGATAGTTACCAGATACTGTGCTTTTTCTCTTCATTCACGTTCAACGGCGAATTTTTGTTGAAAAAAACAACAACGGGATGTTTCATAATTTATGACCCGTACTAACTGGTTTTTGTTACCTTTTTGTTTCGCTATTTTGTAGTCGGCAACGAGATTTTATCAGATTTTGTTTTGTTTTACCAGTTTTGTTTGGGCTAATGAGTTTGATTTGATATTGTTATTTGTTATGTATACAATAAAAAGTACTTATTCATATACTTTTGTTTAACGTTTTATTTTACTACTAGCATTGCTCGCGGCTCCGCACGCGTTCAGATGGCCAAAAACCAAATTCTTAGGTTTCACATATTAGTATACTCTTACAATGCAGTTTTTGTATATTTTCTCGGAAATGAAATATTTTCCCGTGGTAAAAAGTATCCTATATGTTAACCCGGATAATCAGCTATCATCATACCAAATTTCATCAAAATCCCTCCAGTAGTTTTTCTGTGATGCAGTAACAGGCAGACAGACAGACAGACAAAAATTCTAAAATCTATAGATTGGGCCTCTGTATCGATAATAATGACTATTTCAATAAGATTTTCCAAAAAATATTTAATGTACAGATTCGACTTAGTTAGAATTTTATTATATGTAGGTATGGATAACCTAGTTATATAAGCAACAGTGTATTAGGTATTATAAATCGATAATTGAGAATTCATCTAAGTCCCTAGGCTCACCATTACATATTTATTTATTTTTTTATTTTTTTTATAGAACCTACACGTACATATGTACATTTATACGTATTATAATGAAATTCTAAGTCGAATCTGTACATTAATATATTTTGGAAAATCTTAATGAAATAGTTATTGTTATCGATACAGAGGTCGAATCTATAGTTTTTCGAGTTTTTGTCTGCCTATCTGGGAACGCATCACGAGAAAACCACTGGACAGATTTTGATGAAATTTTCATATGATGATAGCTGGTTATCCCGGTCCACATATAGGATACTTTTTACTGCGGAAAAATATCTCATCTTTGAGAAATCTATACTAAACGTTAAAACGTAACTAGGGACCAACCCGAACGGAGTGCGGGTGAGTCGCTATTATTTATATATTTTTGAGAGAAAATAGTAAATGATATTTTGGAATACGCAATGTTTCTATTTGCATCTTCTTTCATAACTGCTCCGGTTGGCGACGGGCCAGCACTTGTTTTTATTTTCATTGTCTTCTCTACTCTACAAGACTATTTGTGCTTTGGCAACGCCTCGACCCTTTAGTACTTCGTTTCAGTGACTA
Organism: Brenthis daphne; assembly: GCA_947093115.1. Classification (NCBI taxonomy): domain Eukaryota; kingdom Metazoa; phylum Arthropoda; class Insecta; order Lepidoptera; family Nymphalidae; genus Brenthis; species Brenthis daphne. Next base: position 27,677,906 of record OX352471.1, on the reverse strand, counting down.
CGGGCCTACAACATTTATATGGAGCTATCTATCTTATGAGGCTATATATATATATATATATATATTACATATGTATATGAGAGGTAGAGGAGATTTTGGCCTATTTTGCTTATTTCATTTTGTTACCTTCCTTATGTTTGTGGCTTTCCATCGTCCAAATGACTACAATATTTTATTTTATTACATAAGTAAATACAGATTTATTTTTAAATTGATACATTCAACTGTTATATTTTATATGCTTTCTGTTATTAAGAATAAAAAATAATCAATATGTAACATACAAAAAAATTTTCAATAATTTTGTACAAGGACATTGTGTTATATACTGAATTTCAAAGTAAATCATTGTTTACGCCTCAAATTGATGATCTGCCGTCTGCGGCGAGTCCTGTGTTCCACATTTTCGAACACGTGCTCGGGACGAGCTCGGAATAACAATAAAAAATAAACCGCGCGCCGCTACAGTGATAACCTCCCCCCCTCGCAACCTTGGCCTTCCTCCCCCCACTCCTCACCCCCAGCCCTCCCCTCTATCTAACCTCCTCTACCCCCCGCTACGTCAACGCGTCGTCTCGAGATGAAATGTGAAATCACGTGTGATGCTCCTAATTTAGATATGTATTTCTCCAATTGTTTGTGCTTTTTAGATTCCTCAACTTCGTAGAGGTATTTTTTGCTATGTTTAGTTTACTGGTTTCGTTGGGGTGTTCGTGTATTATGTTGGGGATTTTGAATTAAAGTATCTTCTTATAAATATTTTGATGTTTATGATGTAAGTGTATAAGAATTTAATATTTTATACATTACTAGCGACTCACCCTCGCTCCGCTCGATTTCGTCCCTACTTACGTTTTAACGTTTAGTATAGATTTCTCAGAGATAAGATATTTTCTCGCAATAAAAAGTATCCTATATGTTGACCCGGATAACCGGCTATCATTATACCAAATAACATCAAAATCCGTCCAGTGGTTTTCCGTGATGTGGTAACAGACAGACAGACAGACAAAAGTTCTAAAAACTATAGATTCGCCTCTGTATCGATATTATGTCTATTGCAATAAGATTTTCTCAAAAATATTTTATGTACAGATTCGGCTCAGTTAGAATTTTATTGTATGTATGAATAGAAGGAAAATAAAATTATTTTACGTACTTTTAGCGCTATTTAACCTTGTAATAGAAGAGGCACAGAAAACAACACTGCGTTGTCTTAATGAGTTGATGTGGATGTCGAACCCGCTTCATCCATCGTAATTATAAGGCATCATCAATCAGAAATATAACGGTGGTATGCCAATATTGATAGCAATAATAAATGGAAAGCAATGACACAATCTATGCCTATAATTATTGTTCTATACTAATATAGGTTTGAAAATGCTTCATTTTTATTCTTTCACAACTATATTTCTCCAAAACGTATGACGATTTGTACAAAATTTTCAATTAATTTCATATATGGCTTAGGACCAAAAGTAGTAAAATTTTCTTTAATAATTGAAGAGATTTTAAAGCTGTTTGTTATACATTAAAAATTAAAAGTAATAAATGAACTATAAAAGAACAAAAACACTCATAAAATGATGATATAAATAAAATATGAAATAAGGTGAATGTCAACAAGCGTCAAGCAGACCATCGACAGTCATTATCGTGTGCAATCCCACTCCACTGCAACGATAAGATGACCTAAATACGATAATGCATTTGAAATGGATATATCTACAAAATTTTACTTGCACTATATCTCACTAGTTATTCAAGATAGACGCTATCTCTATTCGAAATTTAACCCAAATCTGTTCAGTCGTTACAGTAAGTATGAAGCAAAAACATTCCCTGATTCAATTCAATCCATTAATTATAGTGGTTTTATTATGGTGTTTCGTCAGTCAGTCTGGTGTTTAAAGATACGGCTGCATATTCTGAGGTACTGGGTTCTATTCGGTTACTTAAAAAGTGACATATTTGACTTTTCTGTCTCTAATGCCCGATTTCACTAACATCCCACAAGCTACCACCTACATATGGGATCCCTAGCTTAAAAGTTCCCATAAACTAGCCCCTAAATTAAATTTCGTTTTATCATCGTCAGAGCCCGATTTCTAGTACCTATATTTAGATGGCATTTTAACATTTGGGTGACCTCTAACAGAAACTGAACCGGTGAAACAGAAACTGTCCCCTAACAGCCCCCTAACTATGCTTAGGGGATCTCTTAAACTTAGATGACGTTGGTGAAATCGGCCAGTAGAAATTTCATTAATTTCTTAGAAATTTACATGGAGGTGTTAAAGTACATATGGGTGTCTCATAAGTGTGTATAATGACCTGAGAATTTTTGTTTTAGTAGTTGATCTATGTTCTATTAGCAACTCAGAGTGAGTTCGCTTCGCTCGGGTTCGTCTCTAGTGAATAACAAAAATAATTCTATCCCACACGAAACGTACAGTTTCCCGGGATAAAAAATAACCTAATCAAACATCCATCCATCATCCAAACTTTCGCATTTATAATATTTATGGGATTACATAATAATTAATTGTTTCAAAATCATTTATTTAATTTAAGCTAGTGTGGCAGTGGTAGCCCAGTGGTAACGCGCTCGCTTGGGATACCGAGTGAAGCGAGTTCAAATCCCGGGTCTCGCACCTCTGATATTTTCATGCGCGAATCATTTCCAACATGATTATCACTTGCTTTACGGTGAAGGAAAACATCGTGAGGAAACCTGCATGTCTGAGAGAACCTAGCAAGTTTTCAAAAGACATGTGAAGTCCGCCAACCCGCACTTGCCCAGCGTGGTGGACTATGGTCTGATCCCCCTCGTACTGAAGGGAGGCCCGTGCCCAGTAGTGGGACTTTAAAAAGGGCTGAATACAATTTAAGCTAGTACATAAAAGAATAATTTAGAATCTAGTTAATATATATTGTTGACGTCGTCGGGTCATCGGTCGGTTTGAGCGGTGAAGCGTAATGGCTTGTCACTGGACAGACTTTTGGATTTAATTTGTTTGTGATTATTATTGTTGTTGTGTATTTTTCAAAGATAAGAAATAAAGTGAAACTAAATCTTTATTTAAATATATCTACGAAAAATATTAATATACTGTAAATAATTCATACACAATATATTTATTAGCTTGGTCATTATGTACATACTTATTAAAAATTTGACTGTCTTAATAATGAGAGGCTTTCAATTGTTTTATTTTTTTGGTTTTTCAATTTTATGAATTGTTTTTTTCTAATGAATAAGGCATAAACACCGCGAGACTTAGCTTACATTTTAGTTTAATTAAATTATATATTCATTGACAAATCAAATTCAAAGCTAGTTTATTTGTTACCTAGTAAAAAAAAACAAGTCTATCCCACGGGAGCAGTGCATTTTTACGGGATAAAAAGTAACCTATATGCTATTCCAGACTATAATCTATCTCTGTGCCAAATTTCATCCAGATCCGTTCAGCCGTTCTGGCGTGATTGAGTAACAAACATCCATCCAAACTTTCGCATTCATAATATTAAATGGAATTCGCCATAGAAATACTAGATAGTTCTCCAGAAAAGTATTATTTTCAGAAAGTACTATGTCGTAATTCTACAGTTACCAAAGCGATTTACAACGGTTTTTGTATCATGTCTCAGATGAGTCGGTCCGATACATGCCCATAAGATCGTATCGCTTTGACATGAGCCGTAATTAAAATGGTCATTAAAATACCTTGCTTATTGTTTGTTAGACGAGCCTCTGCTTGTATCGAGTTGAAAGGGATAGAGTATAAAGAATTTTTTTATAGCAAAGTTAATATGAATTTGTACAGTTATATTTATATATGTACTTATAAAACATTAATAAAGTATGTTCATTGTATACTAGCTTGCTTTGCAATACAAACTTACATCCCCATTTTCATCCATTTAAGGGATAATTTCCGGGATAAAAAGTATCCTATATTCTTCCTTGGGTCTCAAACTATCTTGTTACCAAATTTCATCTAAATCGGCTCAGTAGATCCAAAGATTACCCCCTACAACGTCACAATCTCACAAAATCACAAACTTTACCTCTTTATAATATTAGTATAGATAATGTAACTTTTGTTGGTTTTGTTTTCGATTGTGTATTAAATCGAGTTATAGTTTTTAAATTCTAAGTTTTTTTCGCCAGTTCTTCTCATGTCTGAGGCTTCTTCTTTCCGAACTGGTAGTAGACTCATGACGTTCAGTAAAAAATTGTAATAATTTAATGTGTGTGAAATGTGAATAGGGGATCGGACAGTAATCACATAAAAATCTAAAATATACTTAGATAAAATAAGTACACTGTTTATCGATTATTTATCGAATAATAGTTAAATATAATTCATTTAAATATTTTTAAATGAAGAAATAAATTTTTGTTATTTACAATATTTTAAGTCTGTAATGAAACACCAAAACACAGTGCGTGACGTCATTTGTTGAATTTTGACATTTGACAGCACGTCACAGTATATATTATATATCATCGTCACATTATACGGTATCGCATGTAATTTTCCATATCATTCGGCAGCTGAAACAAGTAAAAATGAATAAAATCTCGTAAATATAACCTCTAACATTAAACAATGTACATTTACTACAAATTAATATTTTTCATTTGTAGTAAGTAACTACTGTACACTTTAAACGTCAAAATGATCTTCACAAAAGTAAACTGGTGAATTAACAGACATTCCGTCGCACTTTTTTCTTGCTAAGACCAACCATTTTTTTCGTATATCTGCTTTTCTTGGCACATCAATCAATAATTTATTTGGAGTAGTTTTTGATGTGTTCGTACATTGAGGTACTACACACCAACGATATGTTTTTCGTTCCATAACAACAAATAAAGAATATTTTCCACGAAACAAAACTTCTTGCGAACTTATGTTCATACAGTCGTTTTGTTTATGTTATGAATGACCACAGAACAATAATATTGATGACATTTACAAGTGACGTCACGCGTATAACGTGTCGTTTTGGCGGTATTTTTAAACAAACAATATTAAAACATGATTTTGAGTACCTAAAAGGCTATAAATAAATTAAATTTATTTTTTTATGTGAATAAGTATCCATGAAGATTAATTTAAAACACTTTCTGAAAAATTGACCGATCCCCTATTGAATTTGAATTGAATAAGTTGTAAGGAATTACTACTGTATTGTCCAATGTCGTATATATATATATATATATATATATATATACATATATATACATACATATATATAATTATATATATGTATATATATATATGTATATATATGTATATATATATATATTCGGAAACAACTCCAACGATTTTCATGAAATTTAGTATACAGGGGGTTTCGGGGGCGATAAATCAATCTTGATTAGTTTTACGTCTGAGAAAACGCGTGTTTGCGAGTTTTCTTGCGGTTTGGTTTCGCATTATTCCACGCAAAATATGGTCGCTAATACGCACGCTAGGACATAATCATCGTGGTCAAGCGGCCAAAGCGCAAGTCTGACAATCACAGGTGTCCAGGTTCGAATCGTAGTCGGATACAAAGTTATTAGTTTTGTTTTTTCTTTGTTTTTATTATATTTATTCGAGTTTTTATTAAAAAAAAATGTACTTTAGGCCAAAAACTCGATAGCCCAGGTACTTAATTATAATGTAAATAGACGAAGGAAAGTTAAAAGAGTTATTATAGATATTTGAAGTAATTAATGTTTATTAAATATAGTGAACTATCTCTATTATCTAACATTTATACAAATGTAAAATACATATTTATCGCGGTCCACGTATTTTATATATGGTCCATGATATGCAGTTGTTCGTGTAGATGTGATAGGCACATAACAGCGGATCATATAGTGGGGAAATTAAGTCAGAAACTAAAAAATTAATACATTATAAAATATATAATAAATACATTATAAATATACGTGTTTTTAACGATACTCAACCGCTAGTTTTTTCCGACTTCAAATTAAATTATTATGATATCTGACAATAAACAATAATAATTTATATCTTCTTATTATTAGTGAAAGGATATTTAGAAACAGATCAGCAATTTCAGACTTTACCCTCTAGATTCAAACTTACAAACTTTATCTATTTTTAATATTAGTGTATGTGTGTGTTATGTACATTTATGTAATTTGAATGTTTCTATTTTCCAGTAGAGACAGTTACTCGCGCGGTGGCGGTGGCGGCGCGGTGGGCGAGTATCGCTCCGGCACGCGAATGTCGCTGCTGGGGTCCTACTTGCCGCCCCCCGCGCCCCCCGTGCACCACCCGCCCCCCGCAGACCCCCCGCCCTTCAAGAAGATCCGCCTCACAGCTGAACGTCCGGCGCCTCCTCCTCATCAGCAGCTCAGGGTTGATACGAGGGTGAGTTCGTGGTGAATAGTTCTATGTTAGTTTTAATTGCGATGAATGAATGTGGTGTTAAGTACTGAAAGGTATCTTAGCTCGAAGATTAATTTAGGTCCTTTACGTGTGGTCTTAGGAAAATCTTTAAAAAAATAAGTAGATCCTTGTATACCATAAACACAGTGATGATGATACTTAAAACATCAAACTTGCTTATTGTTGCAACTTCCTCTAATATTTATACAAATTTTATAATATACTTAACTCATACTCTCAAACTAAAGAATTATAATAATTATGTACATATTAATAGTTGGAGCCATAGAAAAAATGTCAAAAAATAGCAGCGTGATGTTGCTGTTTATGGTACTATTTCCGTGTTTGCCGTACAGATCGTTCATTTTATTTAAAGTTCTCATTAGTTCTCTTGTCCTTGAATGGGAGATAGCCTAATTTCTTTTTTTCGTTATAATAAAATTCGTTAGCTATTTTTATTTATTAACATTTTTTTAGTTATCATTTATCACAATAATGAGTTTTCTATTAATACTTGTACTACATATTATACTGTTTGAAAATATTATTCTTTGGCTTCATGTTTAGCTTTATGACGATCTCTCTATATCTTAGTCTGAGTCTTCATATTAGAACATTTGTTACTAGCGATTGTGGACGTCCCTAGGGCGGAACCGTAGTTCTTTTTCTAAAATAGAAGTGGCCTAAGTTATTCCTCATAACATAAGCTACCTACCAGTGAAGATCCCGTCAAAATCAGTCCAACAGTTTCGGAGATTAGCCGGCACAAACAGACAGTTTTTTTTTTAGGTTGTGCATTCTTACAAGTACCGTATATAATTTCATATGCATTTAGTAAAAAGCTGCTTGTTTTAACTGTGTAGATGAGAATAAAAATATTGCTTATTAAATTTATAGGAGCCGGTTATGAATTCACATACCGTGGAGGTACTGTCTCCACACACGCCTTCCGAGCCCACAATCGATGAACAGAGCTTCCGCACCACAAAAGATGATCTTCTACAGCAAATATCTAAGGTAAATAAATACTTTTTCCTACAAATATAATTTTAAATATTACTGTACTTATCAAATCAATGATTCAAGTCTCTGGTGGAATCTACATGTTTGTAAAGTTTTATTTTAAAGTTCTTTCACATAACTACAGGTACATCTATTAACATTTAATAAAAATATGGCATAGTTTTTTTGACTTTCTTAACAGCTAAAAATATTCGTGCATTAGTAAGAACTTCTAAATCGAATTTAAAAAATATTATATATATATATATATATATATATATATATATATATATATATATATATATATATTAACTTTTATTCAAGTCAAATTAATAAAAATATAACAACTCTTAAGTTCTCTTCATCTATGTATATATAAATAGGCAAAGACAAAATAGAAAGTGCATTTTTCTTATCTGTTTGTCAACTGTTATTTTGTTTAGTAGCTACGAGCTTTAGTGTTGTATTCGGCCCTTTTTAACGTCCTGCTGCTGGGCATGGGTTTTCCTTCAATGCGAGGAGGATCAGGCCATAGTCCATGTAAATTAAAACTTTTCATTCTAATTTCCAGGTGGATAGAGAGATGGCGCTGTCGGAGACCACGCTCCACAAACTTAAGAAGAAGCAAGAGGAGCTGGAGCAGACAGCGTCAAAGCCAGCAAGAGCTGAAGAACCTGAGGAGGCGCCTCCACGGCATCGAAGCCTGGCGCAGTGTATATATGCTGATAATAGGAAACGGGTATGTTTTAGTCTAGCGATATATTAGACTGTCACGTTGGTATACGGTTACAGATCCAGGTTCGAATCCCAGGTCGGTTTGTGTACCAGTTTTTTTTATTTCTTTATGGCGGCTATAAAGTATCCTCCTAACCCACTAAATCCTGCCACTATAATAAACTGAAAGATAGGCTATGAAATAATTTCATCTGGGCCTAGAAACTGTTTCTCAAGATGAAAACTTCTCTTGTGTAAATAAGAAGGTCCTCACTCCCCCAGAAGCTGGAGAGGCGTTTCATCTGTCTCCGTACGTCTTCTGTAGGTTTGTGTGTTATTCAACCCTAGGTTGAACATGATCGAACCCTTACTAATAAGCGTAAGGTTTTCCTATTCAGCGCTAGGAACAGGTTGTTGTAGCTTACCAGGTAATGAAATAATCAGTAAATTCTCGTATTTGAGATGTTAGCGTCTTGTCGAGGCAGAGCTCTTGTCGCGTCAATCCTGCACGAGTGTCGAGTTATCGTTCCATTGGTGTATGAGAGTGAGGCACATACTTGTGCACTAATATTATCTCCTATGCACATGACCGAAATCTATTAGTTCTGTTTATTAAATTATTAGTATTAGTTTGTATTTATGTTAACAATGTGTATTTTTAAATATCATACGTTTGTGCTCAGGCGGCAGCGGCCCACGCCCTGCTCGCACACCTCGGGCCCACAGTGCTGTACCCGCTCTACAACCAGCCGCAGGACACACTGGTCTACCACGAGAACATCCGGAGGCACCGCGCCTTCCGGAAGCGCCTCGCGGACCATCTGCGCCGCATCCGGCTAGAGGCTGAGAAGGTAATGTCACGTCACGTCTTGTTTCATCTGTGTCAATGTCATGCGATGTTGTGTTGTCATTGTGCTCTGAGAAATGTCATGCCGTGTTGCATTCGCGTCATTGTCATGCGATGTCGCTGTCATTGTTCTGTGTCGTCATAGCTGTCGTTCGGTCAAAAATATGACTAACAATCGCTTTATCCTAAGTTGTTGTACGGTTGACATTTGTATCGTGAAATTAAAAGCGTTTAAATTAATATTGTAAAAGAAAAAAATTGTAAAACAAAGAAGCTTGAGTTTTATATTAATAGACGTTTTATAGAAATTACTTTAATTATTTTTTTTGTTTTACTAATGTAATTTTTTTCCCAAATAGCAAAATATTGTAATTTCTTATATATTTTTTTATTTTTTTCTTATGTCGCATTTTTATGATTATTTAAGTTTTTAACTAAATATCCAAGTAATATTATAACACGTGATTACTCGTTTCCAGCGTGAAGACGCACTGACGGAGGAGTACAGCCGGCGCGCGGCGGAGTGGATGCGCCGCGTGGAGCGGATAGAGCAGGGGCAGAAGCGGAAGGCTAAGGACGCCAGGAACAGGGAGTTCTTTGAGAAGGTATGCGGGTTCGATATTGTAGATGATTCTAGTAATGGTATAAAGTACAATACGTCCGTTTGAACAAATAATCATTAGCAACGACATTATACATATATCTATATATTGTGACTTTCAAAATTATTATGTGCTATTTCAGACTATAATCTATCTCTGTGCCAAATTACATTACAGATCCGTTCAGCCGTTCTAGCGTGATTGAGTTACAAACATCCAACCAATATTTCGCATTTATAATATTAATGGGATTTTAAACGGGGAAATTTTTGGGATTCTAAACCGTATTTGTAATTTAGAGTGATAATAAAAAAAATCAATTATTAATACATTAAAAAACAGCGTTATACATTGCGAATAGTTAATATTCTATTCGTAGCTTATATTTAATACTGATTCTTGGAAGAAAACGTATTTTAGTCGTTTAGTATTCTTGCACACATTGTATATATAATATTCAGGCATATTTGTGGTCAGCTTCAACGGCTAACCGCAAACTCACGGTAAGGTTTACTGCTAACTTACATTGTTTGTAACATTTTCTCATATCGTATAGTATTACTATGTAGGGTCAGGTCTTTTTATTCTATATTAGTATCAGTATAATATTATAAATGTGAAAGTTTAGATACATGTTTGGATGTTTGTTACTTAATTACGCAAGAACGGCTGAACGAATCTAGTTGAAATTAGGCACAGATATAGATTATAGTCTAGAATAGCACATAGGTTACTTTTTTATCCCGGAAAAATGTACAGTTCCCGTGGGATAGATTGGTTTCTGTTTTTCTAGAAGCGAACCCAAGCGAAGCAAGGGAGAGCCGCTAATTTAAAAATATATTCACTTTTGGCTAATCGCCTCAGTGCTTATTTATTCAAACTACCATTTTTTTTATTTTTAGAAAAATTTTTTCGTTTATTTTTAACCCCCGACGCAAAAAGATGGATGTTATAAGTTTGACGTCGATATGTCTGTTTGTCTGTCTGTGGAATCGTAGCTCTCAAGCAGATGGACCGAATTCGATGCGGCTTTTTCCATTTGAAAGCCAGTTTCCTTGCGGGGGTCGTAACTATGTTTGGTTAATATCGGTCCAGCAGTGTAAGAGTATCAGCTCTTTTCCAAAATGATGAAAGGCATTTTGCCGTATGAATACTCGATTAAGTTCTTCACGCGTGCCAGTATAATCGTTAAATGACAATTTATTTTTAACTAGCCACTTACCCTTATCATACATCACTTCTAAATAAAGTAAGTATTAGTTTTAGAAAAAGCATTTTTGCCGTCTTCTAAAACATACATCCTCTACACAGGTATTCCCAGAACTGAGAAAGCAGCGTGAAGAGCGGGAGAGATTCAACCGGCTCGGAGCCAGGGTGAAGTCTGAGGCGGAGCTGGAGGAGATAGCTGACGGTCTACACGAGCAGGAGCACGAGGATAAGAAGATGAGGTCTCTGACAGTGGTGCCTCCTCTGCTCCGGGACCCTAGGGAACCTAGGCCACTGCATTTAGATACTAACAGTGAGTATAGGTTATATAGGACATTTGGAGGATGATTTTGAGTGAAAATAGTTATAATGAATAACATGTTATAATACAGATATAATGATATCTTCAGTTTAATTTGCTTTTGAATGAAACCTTTTATTGAAAATCGTGCACATATTTTTCCAGAATAGTGTGATCTGATTGTAGAAATTCATCAAGTTCTATAGCATTTTTGAAATATAAAGATTGGAGTATATTATATAAAGAAATAGCTTTAAAATCTTTACTATATCTTAAATGTCATAATTATCAACTTCTTTATCGTATTTATAAACGTAAAACTAAATCTATTTTAAGTGCTCCTGCGACGACCCGTTGAGACTAAGAAGTTTCAAATGAATTTGGATAGCATAGACTTTTTTAGTCGATGAGACACGTATCCACCTGTTGTACAGGTCGTAGGCGTAATTACATTTTCCAACGTTTAAAAAAAGATGTACACTACCACATTTCCAAATTTAACTTAAATCCATTGAGTAGTCGATTCACCCATTTTTAACGTCACACTGCTATACACTGGCCTCCCAATACACCAGGGATCAGGCCAAGTGCGGCCAAGTGTGGCTTGACGGACTACACATATCTTTTGAAAACTTGCTAGGTTCTATCAGACATTGCGGTTTCCTCACGATGTTTTCCTTCATCGTAACACAAGTGGTAAACATGTTAGAAATGATTCGCATATGAAAATATCAGAGGTGCGAGACCCGGGATTTGAACCCGCTTCACTCGGTACACAAGCGAGCGATTTGAGTAGTCACTCATCAAAATATTCGTGTGTTTTGATTGGTACTCGGATTTTTAACTACCTAACAAACATATTTTCTTTCCCAGAGCGGTGTATGGACATGGAGTTCGAGCACAAGGGCCTTCAACTGCGTAATGTGTGGTCTTCGGGTGAAAGGGAAGTCTTCAGGGATAAGTACCTGCAGCATCCCAAGAACTTTGGCACCATAGCTTCTTTCCTGCCGAGAAAGAGTGTTCGGGACTGTGTTAGGTATGGTCTTTTTTGTTTTAGACCTTCTTAGGGTTCCCTAGTGAAAAGAAAAAGAAAATATGGGATATAATTAAGCATTTTGTCTGTCTGACGTCTGTCTGTTTTATTTTGGGTTATATTAATGAAATTTGGTATGTAATATGTTTGACGTGAACCGCTATACAATTTTATAGTTAAATATCGAAAAATTAAAAGATAGGGGTGGCATTCTATACGTGTAACGAAGGGTTGAAATGTTTTTTTTTTAAATCCACAATTGTGTAGGGTATTTCTGGAAAGGTTTGGTGCTCCTAATATCGCACGCGGAACAAACTTGCACTTGCCCCTATTAAAATTTTTTTATGAATAATATTGTAGGCTATTATTATTATTACTAAGTTGTTGAATGACGATATTTTATAATTAAAAAAACTACCAAAAGATCTTGCAATTAAGTCACTAAATTTAAGTTTTTTATTGTAATTGCACATAAAGAACAACAAAAGCCAAAAGTAAATCATTTTCTTTCATCATTCATTCATCACCAATTCTTTAACTAAAAATGCATGGAAATATTATTTAAGTTTTTTAAAACCTTATGCTTTAACTGTTCACGTTTTTCTTATTTATTATTCTTAATCAAGTAATGTATATACTAATGAATTTTTATTTACTCCACTTTACATAAACAATTTTATAATAATATACATGCACTGTAACAAAAAATGTCTTAATTAGAATAAATATCGGTCAAGTGCGAGTCAAATTCGCACACGTAGGGTTCCGTACCATCGTACATGTACTTTTTATTAATATGACTTTTACTCTATGTATGTAGTATATTAACATCGATGGTCGATTACGAACGTTAAAAAATTGTTTCTTGTATTTTTATTTTTATTTATTATTATTATTTGTTGTTATAGCGGCAATAGAAATACATACTCTGAAAATTTCAACTCTCTAGTCTCTACCTATTACGGTTCATGAGATATAGCCCTCTGATAGACAGACGGACAGCGGAGGCATAGTAATAGGGTTCCGTTCGCACCCTTCGGGTACGGAACCCTAAAAACGAATAAATATTTAAATATATTCATGAGCATTACATTAAAGCCATCATATTTCATAATGATTAATGTGTGCATACAAGTTTTTTTCATTAAATATAAAAACTTTATATCAATTAAACCGCTGTAAATGGCAGAACTAATTTGTTATATTCTTTCCCATAAGAGGTAACGAATTCTGACTACAAATAATTTTTAACAATGCTTTGTTAAGTTGTATTTTACTTGTCAGATTCTGAGTAATGACTGTGCGTACATACTTTTGGTTGTCAGAGCAAAAGTGGTGTAACCTCTAAATAATTGTTTGTAAAAAATATATTTTTTATATGAAATGTATGTGTGTATGCGTGTGTGTGTGTATGTATGTGTGTGTAATTATATATAAATAAAGAATATCAAATAGCAATATGTGTGGCACCAAATTACGTTACAATATTTGTTAATTTTAAGTATTTTAATGATTTAAAAAATATATAATATAATTGAATATTAAAGTTTTGGTTGTTGTTATAATTCTTCCATTTAAATATAATATTAATATTTAATCTTATTTAGTGTTGCTATTACTATAGTTATAAATTTGAACTTTTTTTATTTGCCCATTGCCATTTGTTTCTTTCTTGCAAATTATTGGATCGTTTTGTGAATAGACGCTATAACCATAATTATGTTTGCTGTAAAGCATTCGAAACGTCGGGAACCAAAATAAATAATAAAACCGCGACAAAATTCGAAAAGGTACTTTCTTTTTTAAAATAATAACACTTTCTTGTTTAAATGACTGACGGTTTAAAAATTATTTGTGTTCAAATTTCACTGCTAGTCGAAGAAGGCAGAGAACGACTCAAAATATCTACCCGGTTATAGGAATTCTGTGCAACGTAAAATAGGCATAAACCAAAAAAAAAACATATGAGTGATATTCATCCATGTTCATATAAGTGACATTTATATATATGACTTTAAAGCGACCCCTCGAAGGAGGCGGAGAACTAAAAAATAAACGCGTTCACGCTTATACTAATTCGCTGCAATGCAATATAGGCATAAACCAAAAAAAACTTTACAGCAATTTTCTTTTTAATGGCTTTAAAGAGTGCCTGCCGGTTGTGCACAGATTATTTCGCCAATGTAATATATAATGGAAAAGATACACCTTTACATTTATACGAGTGACAATTTAAAACTATCCCACATATACCCAGAACCCAGGGTCGAAGAAAGCGGAAAACTGAAAAAGAAAACACTCACGTTTATAGGAATTTGCTGCAATGTAATAAAGGCACGAACCAAAAAAAGACACATTTATATTTTACGAGTAACAGTTTATAACTATCTGCCTGTATCCAGGTTCTATTACCTGTCGAAGAAGGCGGAGAACTACAAGCAGCTCCTCCGGAAGCCGCGGCCGAGACGGCACGCGCGGCCGCGGCCCGCGCCGGAGCCCGAGCTGCCGGCCGGCGTCACCACGCGCCTGCAGCGGTCACAAGGTATTGTTGCTGTTTTATATATGTACATATGTATGTATGTACTTTGTATCAAATAGGTAGGCCGTGGTAGCCCAGTGGTATCGCGCTCGTGTGTGAAACCGAGTAAAGCGGGTTCAAATCCCCGGTCTCAACATGTAAAGAAAATCATCGTGAATATTAATACCTTTATATTTAAGAATGAATTAGTTTCTAATTTTTATTTGAGAAAGTCCATAGCATTTGACGATAATTTGGATCAATTCTTCAAGCTAAATTAAATCTAATGTGTCGATCTTGTCGAAATATTATTATAAAAGTGAAAGTTTGTATGTATGTGTGTATGCTTCCTTTACGCTGAAACGTCTGGATGGATTTTGATAAAGTTTCATATACAGATAGACTATAACTTGGAGTAACACATAGCTTTTAGGCATCTATGGAAGCACTCGAGTGAAGTGGGAGTAAGTCACTCTTCACTAATCAGTACCTACTTCTATCTATATATATAAAAGAAAGTCGTGTTAGTTACTTCGCTTATAACTCAAGAACGGCTGAACCGATTTAGCTGAAAATTGGCAGGGAGGTAGTTTAGAGCCAGGAGAAGGACATAGGATACTTTTTATCCCGTTCGACCGCGTTCCAATTTTTATGATATTTTAATTTTTGGATTTCTCTTAGTCCGGAATAGGTAAGTATTAAAACATATAATTAAAATGTGAGAAAGAAAGATTTTTTCTTTTTATATCTATTTAAAACGTACCTAGCGACGAACCCGAGCGAAGCGAGGGTGAGCCGCTAGTATATATATAAAAGAAAGTCGTGTTAGTTACACTATTTATAATTCAAGAACGGCTGAACCGATTTGGCTGAAACTTGGTGGGGAGGTAGCTTAGAACTAGGAGACGGACATAGGATACTTTTTAGCCCGTTAGAACGGCTGGACCAATTTTTATGATATTTGAATTTTTGGATTTCTCTCATTCCGGAATAGGTTAATACCTAAGTATTAAAACGTCAGAAAAATTAACGAAAAAAAATATTTATATGGCTAATAACACTGGCTAATAACTATTTATATCTATTTAAAACGTACCTAGCGACGAACCCGAGCGAAGCGAGGGTGAGCCGCTAGTAATAATATAAACAGACAGAGTTCGTTTGTTGTTTAAACGCGCTAAACTCAGGAACTACTAATCCGATTTGAAAAATCTGTTTGCATTAGATAGCCCGTTTATTGAGGAAGGCCATAGACTAGATATCATCACGCTACTATCCAAGGGAGAGGAGCAGTAATCATAAATGTCAATAAATCGGGCAGATTTCCATACATTATTATAAAACTGATGTTTATATCGGAAGTTTGAATGGTGGCGAAGCCGCGGGTACTTCTGGTGACCTATATATTAACAATTCTTCAATCCACAGGCTCAGCCCGAACTACAGATAAGGAGACGAATCTAGAGGAGATGCCTCAAGAGTCCACGCCCGTCAACTGCATACCCGTGCCGCCCGCCGCCCCCGCGCATCCTGCCAGGTTGGTCTCGATAACCACGACCGACCACTACGCGACCAAGTCGTGACCATAGCCGTGACCATAACCGTAAATATAACCGCGCTAGAGTCGCAGGGACCAATTCGCGTGTTAGTCGCGTAGTGCTTGGTCTTAAATTATTTTGTAGTATGCTTGATGTTTATTCACGCTGTTATTTCACGCTTATCGGGTTTAATACATAGGGTATCTCTATCGATATTATCTTATTATTTGTCTCTCAAACGGAATCGCGTGCAGACGCTAGTACTTTAGACTCCCACCTACATGAGATTAAGTGAGATTTGGTTCAGCCCTCAGTTAAAATGAGATTTGATGAGATTTTATTGGGCTCACATAATAATGGATGTCCCCTAATGTTAATTAGGTATTAGTCGGATTCACTCGATGCTCAATGATATAAACGAAGTGAATTTTACTTCTTTCTATTCTATTATTATTTTTATACTATTATTCTTATGTTAATGTTAAAACATGTAGTTTCAATATTGCCTAAGTTTTAGTGGAGAGTATTTTTTATTTAATTTAAGGTTGACTAGAACTTGTTGTTGACTCAATTATACTTTTTAGGGTTCGATACCCGGAGGGTGCCAACGGAACCCTACTACTAAGCCTACGCTGTCCTTCACGTCTGTCTGTCAGAAGGCTTTACATAAACTGTAATAGGTAGAGAGTTGAAATTTTCACAGAGTATGTATTTCTATTGCCGCTATAACAAAAATTAATAAAAATCAAAGATAGCGAATTTCAAAAAGGCTGCTAGGCAAAGTTAAAAAAAAACGATTCTGGTATTTTTTAATTATTTCATTTTGTAATAATTTAGTGCATAGATGCATGATTTAATATACATTCTATTCTTTTTGGGCAAGTTATGCCTATTTTATTTACAAGTGTTAACCTCTTTTACACTGAAAGTATATAATACTTTTAAATTGTGTTATATTGACAACATAACACTCATAAAGGTTGTGTTTTCCCATAACTAGAACTCTTGAAGTTCGAAATAAATATATTTAAATACCTTAATTCATTTTTTTTTAAACAACGCCATCTATTGAAAAAATTTATCTACACTACGATAACGCCATCTGTTATCGTGCAATTGAATGAAATTAAATGAATATCCAGTAAAGGGTTTAATTTAACTATCTCAAACAATGCGAATCGCTAATTGAATGATTCGAATTTTATATATAGATGGCGGCCCTGTTACCAACTTTTGTAATTATTATAAGTTTGAATTTCTTTTTAGACTTAAACTGTAGTCGGAAAGGCTACACAAAAATGGTTTAGACAGGATTTTAGGGCTTGGTTTCAAAGTAGGAGTAGGGCTAGTAGTGTATTCAAACAAACAAACACTTCAACATTATACATGAATATAGACCATTGTGTGATATTTTTTGACGACACGTTTGGCTCAGTTTGTAATGACCCTACTTACTGTGCCAGCGGTCGCGGGTTCGAGTTCCGCTGGGGGCATTCATTTGTGTGATAAGCACGAATGGTTGTACTCCAGTCATGGGTGTTTATATTTATAATATGTATGTTTTTAAAGTTATTATATATGTGTAGTGTATCGACTATCTGGTATCCATAACACAAGCCTCGTAGCTTACCATGGAACTATATGGTGCTGTGTGTTATATATGTATGTCCTAACATATTTATTATATTTTATTTATTATTATACGGCTCAAAATTTCAACTCAAAAGAGCTCCATTCATATTAGAAAGTATAAATAAAGGAGCATATCATATCAGAGTATCAGCAAAAATATCAATCCAATAACAATAGTATATTTTGGTCAAACACGCTCTATCAATAGCAGTGCAGGGCTTTTTAATTACGCCGTGTCAACACTCCGCTATGTATTATTCAGGATGAGATGAGACAGCGTAGGGTCCCGTCGACGTTGTATTGGGACGATTGAGATATCTGCGATTAGCTTTTGTATGGGATTGTTCTAGTTATTTCTATAGAATGACTTATTTTTAAGCTTTATAAGTTTTGCCAGACGTTGTTCTGTCGAAAGGTTTTTTGTTTGTCTTTGTGCTCATACAATAAATGTTATAGGGCTTTCGATTTATTACCAGAGATTTACAACTTTTTCTAACAATCACCTATACGATTTATACGGATTATTCGTTTTAAATCGATAGCGAAATCGGTCAAACTGTTCTATAGTGATGCGCTTAATTATTTAATATCAACAAAAAAACTTTTGTTTTTTATTCTTATACAAGAGTGTTAATTCGACTTAGAAATTATATATAAAATATAATTATGCCATTTTATGCTTTGTTTACGACATTTTTAGCTATATTTAAAAAAAAATGAAATACGGATATGAAAAATATACACGAAACTTTAATTTAGGTCGAACCTGTGACCTATCACATTCACAAGGTATTTCTAAGAACAGTACTAATACGCTATATTATTTTAAAAAAACAATAGCATTATTTGCATAAAAAGGGAAGTGGCTGAACTTACATATTATAGGTACCTACATACATACCTGTACGAAAATGAAACAATTTAAATTTCAACGTCGAAGCAGCGGTCTCAATCGTCCGATGAAAATCTAATCTTTATAAAATGTTAAAAAGGCAACACTGAAAGGGGTTTCTGTGAACTCTCCATGTTTGCACTCCACTCTCCGTTATGAAGTTCGTATACTTTTCTTTATTTCTTACGTTAATCGTTTAAAATTCATATTCTTGTCCAATCACTTAAGATCTCAGATAAACGCTTGTATCTCTATGTAGACTTTTTAATTTCAATTTGAGAAGTCTTTCGTTGTAATGGTAAGTTATCGTTTATCTTCTTCAAAGATCATCTTTTATGATTGTTTTAGTTAAATTATATTATTAAACCAGCGGCTCACCCTTGCTTCGCTCGTGTTCGTCCTTAGGTACGTTTTAACGGTTAGTATGTAATAGATAGATTATATATTATACTAGCATTGCCCGCGGCTTCGCCCGCGTTCAGATAACTAAAAACCAAATTCTGAGGTTTTACATATTAGTATACTCTTACAATGCAGTTTTTGTATTTTTTCTCAGAAATGAGATATTTTCTCGCGGTAAAAAGTATCCTATATGTTGACCCGGACAACCAGCTATCACCATACTCAAATTTCATCAAAATCTTTCCAGTGGTTTTTCTGTGATGCGGTAACAGACAGACATATAGACAGACAAAAATTCTAAAAATTATAGATTCGGCCTCTGTATCGATAATAATGTTTATTTCTATAAGATTTTGAAAAAAAATAATTAATGTACAGATTCGTCTTAGTTACAATTTTATTATATGTACCTATAGATTATTTCACGGTATTTTAATACAGAGATATTTCACAATATTTTGAAGAAATTCTCAATAAAAATTGTTAATATTTTAATTATTTTCCAACGTACCATACAAAGTAAATATTTTCTTTTATATTGAAATTAAATGTTCTGAGTTTAATATAAAAATTGAATCGTATAAAAATGAGTTGTTTTTTTGAATCGTAAATGCTTTATATTTTAACTCAATCGCGTATTTCATCAATAAAATCAAATAAAATAGCCAATTTGGTGTCTCCCAAAGGAGTGGAGGCCCGAGGCGCTTGTCAATAGAGATAGGAATAATAATGGCGAATATTCGTGCGTGTGTTGACAATCACTCCCGCTGTTATTTGTACACGATCCCGCGGGATATGGGATGTTACCGCGATTTTATCGATGTGGATTGATAATTTGTTTTTTTTTAATTTATATTTTTATAAAATGCAAGTTACTAACGTTATTTTACAATGTTTTTCGGAGTTTCGGTTTTTTTAAAGATACTAGCGATCTTTTCTTGTTTCACTTAGATACGTCCCTAGGTGCCACGTAATAAGTAGCCTACGTATGACGTGTCACTCCAGGTCATGGTGTTTCAGTGCACTAAACAAATCAAATCAGTAAACAAGTTTCAGCGTGACGAACATACACACGTACACACACTCGCATTCGTAATATTAGTTGGATTATCTTCTTTTGTACTAAAATATTCAAAATATTATTTTGCGGCATAGATAAAAACTGTCAAAGCGGCTTTCGTCGATAATCCGAAAGTAGGAGTTTGAAAAAAAAAATTCGTTACCATTTACTTAACTAATTTTGAACGGACTAAGATACAAGTTTATTTTATAATTATTACCAAAAACCTATATGTGTATAAAGTTGTATAAAAAGCAATGATGTTCAACTTATTAGATATGAACGAAGTCGATACTTACCGACATCGATACGAAGCCGTCCCTACCCGTCTCCCGGTGGTTGTTTAGATTTTTACGCAAACACAGCGCCCATCTTTCTAATTGCCTTAATTAAAAGCGCCCGCCAATCGAGAAAACGAAACACAAGGCAATGGAAAAAGTAGATTTTTTTGCGATTTCGTTCATATTATGATGTATTTAATAAATATTATTATTATGTTTGAATAAACTTTGTTTATAGTATACTGGCGACTCACCCTCCTAGCCACTAGGTACGTTTTGACGGCTAGTATGGAATAGATAGACTATATATTATATAATATATATATATATACATAGGTATGATTAGTTGTTGTGGGTTGTATCATATCGTATTATCCCGTGGGAATGAGATAATCTCCCGCGATAAAAAGTAGCCTATGTCACTTTCCAGTCTACCAACTTTCTCCACACAAAAAGTCATGCCAATCCGTCACTCTATTTCGATGTGAAAGAAGGACAAACAAACACACTTTCACATTTATCTATACTAATATAATAAAGAGGTAAAGTTTGTGAGCTTATGACGTTGTAGAGGTAATCTCTGGATCTAGAGAACCGATTTAGATGAAATTTGTGATGATGATGATGATAGTGTGACTTTGGCAGAGAATGATTTGAACACAGTAAATTGCTAGACCCACTTTCATCAATCTCTTGAGGAATCTAGCATGAACTTATTATAATCATTAAGTGAAAGAACGCTTATAGTATCTACAATCTACATACATCTTATACAGAATAGCAAATATACTTATCATAATCACTAACCAGAATTACTATTATAAATAAAAAAGATTCCATGTGTGTATATTTGTTATGTATGTACGTGAGTATGTTTGTTACTCATTCACGCTGAAGCAGCTGTGCGGCACAAGTACTGTGACCTGCAGAAACTCATATATAGGCTACTTTTAGGCCCCTAGGAATGCATTCGAGCAAAGCAAGGGTTAGTAGTTAGTGATAATATGATGTTTTTGCTCTAAAAAAACTGTTCCATTAAAAAATATTATCTTCCAAAGTAGGAAGTACATACGTTATGGATGGACGGATGGACAAAAATTAAGATCAAATAAGTAAATGTACATATAAATATAATTTTAAACTACTTTCGTTTTAAATTTAAGTGTTTAGTGTATATTATTTCTTGCCATAAAGACAAATCGCAGTGTAAAGCGGGTGTAATCCGATGCAGGTAGCCGCTGTTTGCACAACTGTTAATTACGAGCGCGTATAATTGCCCGAATTTTAAATAGGGACCATGCGGATGTGTTATCGTTCTTATTTAAGGAAAAATTGCTATAGATATTTTTGTTATTAAATTGAAATGTAGATAATTTTTTTGACTAGCGACTTTCCCCCGCTTCGTTCGGGTGCGTCCCGAAGCTTAAATGGTTTAGAAATGCATAAAACACAAAATTCCAAAGAAAAAACTTTTTTTTGAAAGAAAAATCCTTCGCAGCGTATATAGAATAACCCACCAGAGTTTCATCACAATCGGTCTAATGGTTTAGGATCGCATAGAGGACAAACATACGACCAATCTTTTTTTATTTATGAATATAAAAAGTTAGTTTAAAAAAAATCATAAATATCACTTAGAATCAGTATTTTTTATAATAGGTAAAGCTTTTGGAATATGAAACCGGTAAACCGTTTTTTTTATATGAATGTTTTTACTGGTTAGGTTTCTTTTTTACTTTTAAAACACAAAAATTTACATGAATGTGTGACTGAAACAATACTTTTTGATTTTATTTTTGTCTTCATTACGGTAATAAATAATTATGGGAATTCGTATTTTATTACCGTGTAATGTGTATAGCATTATTTTGTTGTAGCATTTTTATAAAACGAGTAGTTATTTTTCGAAAAATATGAAAATCAAACATACCTACATTTGAGCTGATTAATGCGATATTACACAAACGCAAACAGTGAGAGCGAGTGAGGAGGGAGGGGTGCGGGGCGAGGGCCACAGTAAACATAATTAGCGCAATTCGCCACTCTTTATATTAACCATTTTCCCCGCGGCTCCCCCGGCCCGGCATTAATAAACTGTGCGGTCGAAGTACAATTAAATCTTAGTCTATACATATAATAAAATTCTAACTGAGCCGAATCTGTACATTAAATATTTTTTGGAAAATCTTATTGAAATAGACATTATTATCGATACAGAGGCCGAATCTATAGTTTTTAAAATTTTTGTCTGTCTGTCTGTCTGTCTGTCTGTCTGTCTGTCTGTTACCGCATCACAGGAAAACCACTGGAGGGATTTTGATGAAATTTGGTATGATGGTAGCTGGTTATCCGGGTCAACATATAGGATACTTTTTACCGCGGGAAAATGTCTCATTTCTGAGAAAAAATACAAAAACTGCAATATAAGAGTATACTAATATGTAAAACCTAAAAATTTGGTTTTTGGTCATCTGAACGCGGGCAGAGCCGCGGGCAATGCTAGTATGTATTATGGTTTTAATTATGTAACTGTTATGCGTTAAATGCTATTATAATGGATTTAAGTCATCGACTCTATTTTTTTTTGTTTTGGGAAATTTAATACGTATGAAAAATTGCTATAAAAAGGGTGTCAACGGAACCCTACTGCTAAGCCGCTGTCCGTCCGTTCGGCCGACCGTCTGTCAGAGGGCTGTATCTCCGGAACCGTAATAGGTAGAGAGTTGAAATTTTCACACAGTATGTATTCCTATTGCCGCTATAACAATAAATAATAATAAATAAAAAAAACAATATACAAAACAAAACATTTTTTTAACGTTCGTAATCGATCATCGATTTTAATATACTACATACATAGAGTAAAAGTCATATTAATAAAAAGTACATATACGATGGTACGGAACCCTTCGTGTGCGAATTCGACTCGCACTTGAGCGTTTTTTTTTTAATTTCTTCGCACCTTAGACTAAAGACAAATATTATCCTATACTTAGTGTATAAGTTCCGTAGTGTAATGAAATTAACTTAAACAAAACTGAGATTTAAAAAAATATATAAATTGAAGTAGGTATTTAGATAAGCACATACCGTAATTATTATTGGGTTTAACTTGGGCTGTTTAGAATTGTTTCTATTAAGAAGAATATTATTTTAAATAAAACTATCTTTTCGGATTTTGTCGCGGATTTATTTGCATTTTTGTTTAGGGAAACAAAAATGCAAATAAATCCGCGACAAAATCCGAAAAGATAGTTTTATTTAAAATGTCAAATATTCGCGTAAATCTAAGAAAGAATATTATTATAATTTATAATGTGTTTGTTAGTCATATTGGAGCACGACCGTTGTGATGTCATGTGTGTGGCACTGCTTACTTTGTCAGATTTTCTTGTCTTTTTAGGCTGTTTAAATTTTTATATCAATTTTTTTAGATAATTTTTTGTGTTAAATCTGTACAAATGAAGTACGTGTAATGTTGAGTTTTGTTTTTAAAAAAATATTCTTATTACGTAGTAAGATCACTGTTTCTTATCTTCAAAGAAAATTCTATAATTATCAACCATGTAAATTATTTTTAATATAATTTTAGCTTTTTCAGCTCTTTTTAATCATTTTCTTGATTGTCTAAACAGGTCGGAGTTGAACCGAACACCTCCCCTACCTCCATCACCGCCACCCGCCTCGTCAGCGCCACCGGTGGCCATAACAAGCACCAACTTGAGCGTGCCAAGCCCAAGCTCCATGAGCTGTTCCAGCGGTTCCACCGGCATCAGTACCGGATCAAATGTGCCCAGTGTATTGACAAGTACTAGTGTGAATGGTGTAAGTGTTCTAAGTGTACCGACTGTACCGAGTGTCCCGGTGGGGAGCCCTGCCCCGCCGGCGCTCACGCCCCCCGTCTCGGAGACTCCGCTGCCGCCCCTACCGGACCTACCGGCAACGGCTACCACGAGTACGCCCACTGTGATTACTGTAAGTTACATTTTTTTTGTTTATTCTTGCGTAGAATTTGATTACTTGGGTAATAACTTTAAAAACTTTAAATGTTAATAGTGTTATAATAGTATAAAAAATATTTATGGTATCTTTTTAAAGTGTTTGTCTGTCTATTTGTTATGGATTTTCAAAAATGTTAAGAAGTGGGCTAGGCGTGTTTTTTTTTATATTATGAAACAATTATAATGAATATGAATTTAAGAACAATTGTTTATTTAATTATACATATCTCTAAAAGTATCTGTAGTTACTGTTTTAAAAAATTTACATTTACATAAATTATAAGAAATCTACCTTAAAACTGTACGTCTTAAATTTTTTTTAATAAAATTTTTGAGGATACACAATATTATCATCCATTTGGGTTTCTTTTAATTTAAAAGAAGTCTAAATAAATATATGTTAAATCAGACAACATCGGTGTCAAGTGGTGGTGGCGCGGTGTCTACATCGTCATCAGGCAGCGCGCCGCCCACGCCCCAGCCGGCACATCCGCCCACGCCCACACAGCCTCCGCCCACGCCTGAGCCAGGTGAGCTGGGATTAGCCTATCTTCATTCTATATATCTTGTGGGCTTTAAGGCTTTTAGAGATTTCTCGCAACATCTAAGAGATTCACTTGTTTGTAAAGTTGTTTGTGATGCACTGTAAAATTTTAGTTTTAAAGAACTAGGTGTCCACTTATTTTGTTATTAACTTTAAACGTTACATTTAAAGGTTTTTACGGATTTCTCTCAACAGCTAGGAATAAAAAGATTTATTTGTTTACAAAGTTGGTTGTAAAACACTGCAAGGGAATTCATTACTATATTATTAACATATTTACAAAATATACTTAAGATCCTCATATATTTAGAGGACGTAAAATTTTATGTTATTTGTATGAGCAAAAAGCCAATTCTTTCGTAATTAACTATTTCTTTTGAATTTTAACTAGAAACTTTCAAAAACTGATTATAGTTGAGTTTAAATGAAACGCTAGTTATTAGTTCATAAACATTTATTTCAACAACCATAACTAATCACATTAACCTACGGCGCGTAAGATCGCTCGATCACTCCCAATACTGATATGTTTAGCACTAAACAAGCTGTTCACGCACTCGACGTGGACGGCTCCGGCGAGCTATGGCCGGTCGTGGTCTCTTCAGCATGACAACGCTTTCTGTGTTTGTGGACGAAGTAATATGACGGGAACTTTGATCCACAAGTCTTGCACGGGTAGTAGTGTAATGTGGCGCGCGCTTGGGTTTTCCGATGACGACACGGCCACTCGCGCTCGGGTGTAGGTTCTTGCCAAGCGACGTTCAGAACGCGGCTGAAACGGACCGGCCCATCGCAGGAAGCGATGTCCAAAACAGTGTTGTTGGGATGTTTCGGTGGGTCGTTGGGCTCGATGCGCTCGACATCGAGCTCGCTGGATGTGGTCGATGATGGTGATGGCGGCGGTGGTGATGAGGGGGGTGATGGAACACGCGCCCGCCGCGGGACAGGCCTGTGAGCCCCGGGCGGCGGCGCGGGGCGCGCCACGCACGGACTCGGCCCGAGCCAGGCACGATACAAGGACAACATCCTCACGCCGCCGCTCAAAGCAGACTGAGCGCGATGCCGCCCAAGCCCGTTTTATATATCCCGCCTCCCGAAAGTTTGCATCGAAAATGTTAAACGTCTTATGAATTTTAAAACGCGATCAGAAATTAACGAGCTAGTTACGACCGTAATAGGGTTCACTATCTCATCACAAAAGTGGTCTATTCAATAACATACAAAAACCGCAGCCCCGATATTTTAATTTGTCAGATTCGTTGGCGTATTTTAAAAAATGTAAATACGAGGTCTCGACAAAGCACTTGACATTTTTTTGTGGATCTCAATCTACAATGGCGTATAAAATATTCCTCTCAGCATAATAACCGGCGAGTGTCTGTGAGTCGGCAAACACTTAATTCACTTAAAGGTCCCCGGGGCCGGCGGACCTTGTTCAACACCGCCCCATTGAGAGTTAAACACCGAATCTAACTAGTATTCATAACTGTCTTTTGTTAGACCACTTGAGATTTTAGGGAAATTAGGCTCACGTACAATTTTTATGATCTTTCTTTGTCGAGATGATTTTTGAAATTTTAGTTCGGTATACGTTAACATTTAGTTAGTTTTTCATTTGCTATTATGAATAAAAAATATTTATCACGATACTAATATACAGCGTTTCTATAAAGAAAATGCTACACGATCTCTTTAAGGGATAGTTACAATAATAATTATGTATGTCATAATCAATTTAAAAAGATTGAATTGTCAGTTTGTCAACAAAAGGAACGAACAATCGTCGTTTAAATTCCAAGAGTTTTTCTCTACAATGACTACTTTATTATTCAAAGCTATTATTTCCCTAAGGTAGAGATCTTCTTTCATTTTTTATATTCAATTAATGTGTAAAACATGTCAAGGAGATTTTTTCTGTACAGGATTTGCGAATGTAAAATTACTATTTAGATTTACGAGTAAAAATATTTCTCTTAATAAAAGTTCAACTGTTCACACAATAATCAAGGGATTTGCTCTCCAAATGGATTTTCTTTTCACGATTTTTGGACAATTCCATCATGAAATTAACATGTCCGCTGTACGAGGCTTATGCTCGTCACGCGTAATCCTGGCTCCGCTGACGTCCACGTTCACACGGAATACCAAATCAACCATGTCGCACTTTAAAAGGGATGTTTGCTTTGCTTTGTCCCGTATTACAGCTTTTAAATGTGATTACAATTCAGATAACTTCATTTGCTTACGTTAATTGAATTGTTGACATTATATACATACATACATACATACATACGTCAATTTTTATATTTATTAAATATATATTTTATAAAATAGTTATGATAATAAGAAAAAGTCTAAACAATCGCTTTTCATATCATTTATTGTACAAAATATTGAATTTTTATATAAAATCTTTAAATGTAAAATTAAAAACAATAAAACTTTCGTGTAATTTGTTAACTTTATAACATGTTATCGCAATCCAAATCAATTTATACACTATGGCATCCCGCCCGTGCTCGTTTAATCTGCAAGATGTCTCCCTTATGTTTGCTGACCAAATACGGTTGTCAGCTCGTTAAAATGTCACGCTTGGTATCACGGCAAACACGCGACACGCAATACCCAAATCGTTTCTGACGTGATATTGCAGGGTACCAGAGTGATTGCTTGTAATTTTGATTTTGTTTATTTATCTTTGTATGTTTAATGTTCAAACAGTCGAAGCTAAAAGCTGTATATTCTGACGATTTTTGTTAATTTTTACGTTAGGTTTTATTAACTTTCCTAGTTATTTCATAAAGGCCTAAAGCTTTTTGTTTTTTTTTGTTTTTTTATTTATTTATTTATTTAGGTAAAAACAGTCGTATACAAAAAATCTAAAACAGTAAGAATACAATTAGACCCATATTACCCTAAATTATTACAAATGAACTGATTTGTCATCAAAAGTGACGGAGTAAAGACAGAGTAAAGTTGTAATATATTCGTTGTAATGTGTTGAGATTTTATGAGATTATATTCTCTAGAGCACAAGACGCAATTTTAACAAAATCAATAGGTTATTTTTAATTTTAGAAAATTTTGTTATTTATGAAATAACATAGATCGAGTCCCACGCTGGGCGCCACTCCTTCCACCGCTAATGAACGCCGAATTATGCTGAATTTGATTACACAGAATAAATCGTGGAGTCGGATCCAATTAGTTCTTGTGCAAATATCAGTAATTGGTGGATTAATCGACAGAGCTCGGATTTAGCTGGAACGGCCTTTTACGTATATTTGTTGTACAAAATTTGGTTTTACGTTTTCATCTATTTTAACTGCTGTATTTTAAAAGATTATATCAAATTTTGTATACTTATTCATTTCTGCCTTCTTCCTCGTTCTTTTTCTGTGATTAGAGACTATTTATTTTAATTAACTTCTTTCTAATTCTCTTTTTCTATATCTAAATAATGGCGTTAAACTTACGTATTTAAATATTTATAATCTCATAACTAAAGAATATTTTGTAATATATTATTTATTATTTAAAATAAATTCATTTTGTGTAGAAGGTTGCAAGAATTTTTTGGGATAGCAAAATCTTTATTTTAATGGTAATTTTAAAGTTCGCAGAAATAACAAATAGCAGGAGTTTTCCACGAACGTTTTTAAACGCTAATTTATTTTTACTCTGTTTTCTAAGAATTATCTCTTAAATCCTTAAGGTTTTTTAATTTCATAAATACTTATGCTTAGTCTATATCTTTTGACAATTTTCCATTAGTCATACACGATGCTACTCTAAATTTTATGTTTACAACAGCTAACTGTCTCATCGATGTTGGAAATATGAGTAATGTTCTTCTATTAAATACCTCTGATAATAATCAAAGCAAATCGTGCAGTTTGAAAGTGCAATCCGAACGCTATACTATCTGAAGGAAATACATTTAACAGTTTGTAAGTTCTAAAACTCTTCGTTAGCTGTCTAACGGAGCAGTAATATCCACGCAGAGGAATTATAACGGTGTTTGGTAACTGTTTGTTTTCTCTTGCAGTTAATTTGTTATGAGAGAAGATAATATTTTTTTTACATTTTCGCGAGTATTTGACATTTAAAATAAAACCGATTTTTTCGGATTTTTGCGCTGGTTCATTTTGATTTTTGATTTCCGACGTTGTTTAACAGCAATTGTTGCCAAGGGACTTAAAAATCAAAAATGGGATTCAATATGGAAGAAATAATTATTTGACTCGCTTTTTGTATTTTGTGTATTTGAAACTAGTAATGAAGCAATCTATCTCTTACGTGTTTTGTCTTATATGTATGTTTCGTAGTTAAATAACGTGGAAACTAATAGCTGTTGTCATTAAAAATGCAAACTCGTATGATTTGTTTGGCCCAAATAAACTTGAAGTGATACTAAGTGATAATAGTTAACAGTTGAACAGAGCGTTAAATAATGTATGACGGATTATGAGACCCCGCCCCTAATCTGCTACGCTTTGCAAATTGGCGCCCATCGTGGGCCTGAATATTGCATCCGCCTGATGCGCTCTGATACAGGAATTACTGTTCTGATTTAAGGTTGAATGTTTAATTGTTTAGCGCGATAGGGATTTGATAGCGGCTTAATTGTGTTGCGAATGAATTTATTTGTGGTCATTTGGATTATATTTTTGCGAATTATTTAATTTGATTAATTGACATGAAATATTGATTAGAGATGAAATAGAGTCGGATATTATTATAAAATTAGTCAAGCTCTGTATTTTATGGGCTTGTTAAATGAAAACTATTTTTTCGACATGATGAAATAAATATATAATCATATAAATATACATATATCTAATAATAATCCGCAGTCTCCAGAACAAAGTATTGTGACAATTCATTAATTGTAAGATCCTACAACATGTATAATAAGCAATATCGTAATATCGACTTATTCAATGTTGGGTTGAAAAAATTCACTCACCTATTTAAAAAAAAACATAAATTGTGTTAACGTTTAGTATTCTTGCTTTTTGTTCGATTTGTTGCTGCTAATTTTAAGTTTATGTCGTTTATGTTTTTAGTGGAAACTTTATTGGCTTAAGATTTTGTTTAGAAGTGTTTAACTAAATTTTATTAATTATAAGCTGTATGTTTCCCAATGATAAATAAATGACATCGGCCAAAAAAGGTTATTTAATACTGGAATGTACTTAAATATCAGTTAAAACATTAACAATTTAGCGTTACTGAAGTTATATGGAAAGTTTATTTTCAATATTACAGCGGTAACAGAAAGAACGAGTACCCCATCGACAATCGTTCCACCTTCAACGCCAACCAATATCACGACGAGTACGTGCGCTGTGTGCTCAGCAACGGGAGCAACTCGAGCGGTAGCTCCTTCAAGGGCTGTCCAATATGGCTTGGACCCTTCAATAACCGGTGCGAGGGTCTGCGAAGCCTGTCACTGTAGGTGTGTCAGAGCGAGAAGGAGTAGATGTACGGTGCCTTCGTGCGCTGGGCCCAGAGCAAAGAGATTGAGGCATCTACCGCCACGCTGGCACGATCTGCCACAAGAGTTGAAGAGGCCTTTAATGGATGAGTTCCGTGAGTTAAAATATTTTTTTTTTACAATTTTTATACGGAGTGTCTATTCGTCCTAAAATAGGACGAATAAAAATAATTATTCGTCATAGCTAAAATATATAAATTGTAAGGAAGGACGAATAGACTAATAAATAAGTAATTAGAATAAATAGCTCGTTTCAGCTCGGTAGGTTAAGGTTTTTTTACTCCTGCACCAAAAAATATTTTTTTAACATTAAAAACTTTTGAACTTAAAAATCATTAGGATTTAAAAGAATAAGATTCCAGCTCGGT
Organism: Brenthis daphne; assembly: GCA_947093115.1. NCBI lineage: Eukaryota > Metazoa > Arthropoda > Insecta > Lepidoptera > Nymphalidae > Brenthis > Brenthis daphne. Next base: position 27,647,037 of record OX352471.1, on the reverse strand, counting down.
ACTTCTAACTCCTACACCTAAAAATCACTTATTTTAGATTAAAAAACAAAAAAAGTGATAAATATTCATACAAACCGACAATAGCCAGACGAATAATATATTTTTTATTCATCCAATTATGGGACGAATAGCAACAGCCTCCTTTATTTATTATCGTCCTATTAAAGTATGAAAAGCCATTATTATATTCTCTCTTTATATTGTCATCTAGATAATTTACTTACAATCTATAGAATATCCTACTTATTAATATATTTTATTGCCGATAAGAAAAACATTTCTAAAAGTTGTCTTTCACAATTTATCTCTCAACAGAAATCCCAAGTGACCTCAGTAAGTGTTGCTTAACGTGTTTCAAACGGATAACTCGACGGTTAGACACGATAGGGGAGGGGGGTTCCGCCCCCGAGCCTACCGAGGACGAGGCCGTGAGGTTCCGTACACTATTGCGGGAACATGGAACCGCTTGGGAACGTATGTCGACCGCGAGTGGAAGAACCCCTGCTAGCCTCAAAGCATTCTACTTTACGTACAGGAAAAAACTGCAATTAGACACATTGTTGAGTGAACAACAGCCTACGAGAGGTAGTGATACGGATGATAGTATACTCAGTTCAGGGGACACGGATACGGCTAGTGCGGAATCGCCCAGGCCTCCGCCCTTGCCCGGGCCGAGAACGGACGCCGTGGCCCCCCGGAGGCACAGGCGGGATGAGTACGACTCGTCTGCAACGGAAACGGCGGATGAAGAGAATGATGCGCCCAGTGCGAAGGTATGTTTTTATATCGTTGGTTTTTAATTTCTTTTTTTATTATTACTGTATAGATTTATGGGATAGATTTAGTTTATATTTTTATATAATTATTATTGAAATGTAATTTTGAATATCTGTTTGTGATAATATATGATCAAACATACATTTTTTTTAATCGGGTATCAGATTAGTTAATAGCTAGTGAGATTAGTGCTTTCAAACAAAGAAAATATTATCTTCAACCTCATAATATGTATTAATGTAAATTATATACTACATATTAAAATTATCTTTACAGACGGTAGCTCCAACTCCAATCCCAGTACCGAGTTCGACTCCTAGCGCGCCCAGTATAAACCTGGGGTCGATGGGGTCGGGTTCCGGGTCGGCGCCGGGGTCTGGCCAGGGGTCGGGGTCGGGGCTGGGGTCGGGGCCGGGGCCGGGGTCGGGGCCCGTGTCCGGGTCGGGCCCGGGGGCGCAGCTGACGGTGCGGGACGTGGTCCTTAACATGATAGAAGTGAGCTTAATGAAGAACTCACGACCTCCGCCCTTACCGCAGATGCACCATCAGCCACCTAAGGTTAGTTTAGTTAGTTTTATACACAACATTGTTTTATTAATTAATAATATCTTAGATTTATATATAACTATCACCTTAAACTCTTTACTCTTGGATGTGACCTGAGGTGTTATTTCGCCATACATTTTATTGTTTTCTTTAATAACTTTTACAAAGCGCACGCCGATAAAGCAATACAACGTCCAGTTTTTTCGACTATAATTAAAGCAATTATGCAATTTTAAGTCATTATGAAAAAAGCTACTATTATTTCTGACGTAAACACTTTAGAAGTTTCAGAATTGGAACAATAGTTTCAGAGATTACTCTTCTACAAACTCAAACTTACAAACTTTAACTCCCTACTATTATAAAGTACATATTATATGTAGATTTGTATAATTAATATTAACAAATATTATAATTATTGTTATAAAGGTATCAACACACGAGTCCCTAGCAACTCTAACAGTCGTGAGTGGGGCGGGGCACGCCAACTCTCCCCACTCTCCTCGCTCTCCGCACCGAGGGGCAACCATCACGCCAATCCCGCCGGACAAGGACGTGATGTTACTGCACATCGAACCCCGACCCCCCAACCCCCACTCCACCCCCCACTCCACCCACTCGGGCCACCACTCCGCCCACACAGCGGAGCCGCTGCTAGACTTGAGCGTGAAAAGGCCCAGACATGACGTGCCTAAGCCCGTAAGTTTTAATATTCTCTAATTTTATAGGAATTGTTTTTGTAGTTAATTATCAAAATATAGTGTTATGACCATTGTAATTTATAATCAATGACATGTTTTGTGTTAAATAATAATAAAAAAATGGATAAAAGTTCTGGCACATCTTAATACTGTAGAATTCTTGTGTTTGATACCCGCTTAAAGAGAATTTAATCTAAAACTGCCAGTAAAATGAATATTTTTACTTACCTATTCTTCTAAAGCTACATATATCAATGACTATATTTCAAAACTAACAGACGATTTTATCAACAGCAACACCGTAACGCGGAATATGCGTTCTACCGCACACAGCAGGAGCGGGAATCCCCGACCAACAGCAAACCGAAACCTGTCGCGTCCCCCCGACCGGCCATCAAACTGTCCAATCCTAAGGGATCCATAACCCTCGGGACTCCAGTCGAGTCCAGATTTGAACGGATCCCGTCAGATACGAAGACCGGGTCTATCACAGCGGGAACCCCCGTACATGGACCTCACCATCTCCCGGAGAAGAGAAACATGGACTATCACAGGCGAAGAAGTCCAGGTGGCGCGTATTATGGTACGAGTAATCAGCCAAGACCACAGTCTCCTTCGTATTCGACGGTAAGATATTTGTTCATTTAAGTTTGTTTATTTAGTTTATCTGTGGCGTAAGAATTCTTAATAAAAAAATTTGTTCTTGTGAGATATTGCTATATTTATAGATTTCTTAATATAATGTAACTAACGACTTATTCTAGCTTTGTCCGAGTGCATCCCTAAGGGCCTATTTGTTTGTAGTATACTACAGAGTCTAGATCATAATTAATGTAATTCAAAGCTGTACACATACAAATACTAACAGTATATACAAATACAAGCATTTTTATATATGTAAATAAAAAAAAAAATATTTCTTACAGGCAACAGCAGCAGTATCCCGCGGTCCCTACACCGGTCTGGAACGCAGGCAGATAATGCTGACGGACTTCATCACGTCGCAGCAAATGCACGGCGGCACCCGCCGCGACCGCGAGCCGCACCCGCAGCACCCTCACCCGCAGCACCCGCATCCGCAGCACCAGCACCCGTCGCAGCATCAGCACCCGTCGCAGCACCAGATCAGGAGGGACAGGGATGCGGTGTCAGTTATACAGCGACACAATACGCACGCGTACTCGCATCAACACCCGCCGCCGGGTGAGTGGTTTTTTTTTAAATTATATTTACGTCGTTTTTTTTATTGAATTGAATTTTAATTTGATTAATATAAATAGTAATTTCAGATCATATAATACTATACTAGTATTAATATTTAAATATGTGTAAAAATCTGACCTACATATTTTATCATCGTTTTAAGATTAAATAACGGAAAACACGAACTATTTTTACACAAAGGAGTGCAGGATATGACGTATAGCTATTTATTTTATTATTACTCATTATTAAATTAATATTGTGTTTATGATAATTATCAAAAAATTGTTGAAAATCATCTTCATTATTATCTTAATCGAAGAAGGTCTACTGCTGATACTTCCGATATTCAATATTAAGTCATCCGCATTCAGTGGGTTTCTGGTAACTTTAACCAAGTCATTGTTACATCTTGTTGAAAATATTCGTATTAAATTATAAAACAAACTTTTATCACCCGCAGGCCACGAAGCATTCACATCGCTAGTGAACGCGGCGTCGGCGGCGCCCGCGCTGCCGGTACCGCGCGCGCGCGACCCCGAGCCCTCGCCCGACCACCACCAGCACCCGTCGCACCCGTCGCACCCGCAGCACCCGCAGCACCCGTCGCATCCGCAGCACCCGTCGCACCAGCAACACCAGCAGCACCACGGGCATGGGCAGATGCATGATATCAAGTATGTATATTTTTGTATGGTAATGTATAGGTGTAGTCAGGGCTGCCAGAGATAACTGCTGCCAGTAGAGCTAACTCATTTTATACCGTTGGGTCACTGACATTATACCAAATCAAATTTTATTATACAAATAAACAAAACTTAAGTTTTTTTCGTTAAAATTATTATAATAATTGTTTTAAATAAAACTATCTTTTCGGATTATTTCGCGGATTTATTTTGATTTTTGGTTCCCGACGTTTCGAACGCTTTACAGCAATCATGGTCACGGGACAGCCTCTCCCGAAATAATCCGAAAAGATAGTTTTATTTAATATTCGCGTAAATCTAAGAAAGTATATAATAATTGTTGTTAATATATATATATTTTTTGAATTTAAGGGGTTCCCGGGAGTTTGCAATGTCGCAAAAGTACGCGCAATATGCGAGCAACGACACACGTGCGCCACCGCAGCAACCGAGAGATGGGTAATTTCAATAATTCAGTATTAATATATTTAACATTGGTAGCCCAGTGGTAACGCGCTCACTTGGAAAACCGAGGGAAGCGGTATCAAATCCCGGGTCTGATATTTTGTGTGCGAATCATTTTCAACATGATTACCACTTGTCTTACGGTGGAGGAAAACATCGTTAAACCTGCATGTCTGAGAGAACCTAGCAAGTTTTCGTAAGACATGCTCAGTCCGCTCGCACTCGGCCAGCGTGCTGGACTATAGCCTGATCTTCCTCGTATAATTGGAGGACGGCCCACTTCAATCAGTTGAATGTTGAAAAGAGGTACATTTAATAGTAATTACATGATATTTAATAGTTAAAACTCAAAGTTGACAATTTCTTTTACAGTATCTAGGTTTAACACATTTACAAAAAACGAAACGAAATAAATTATGGAGTAAACATTTAATGTTATATATTTTTACCACTTTAAAATCAGACCGATTTGGTCTTATTTAAATGTATTTTTTTTCTAACAATATAATATTTTTTTCCAGTATGCACAGTCGGGAGCGGTTTACAGTGCCGATACCAGAACGCCACTTCGTTATAGAGCCGCGTCCGCTTCTCATGCAGCATCAGCAGCACCAGCAGCACCCGCAGCACCCGCAGCACCAGCACCAGCAGCTCCCTCAGCACCCTCACCCGCAGCACTCGCAGCACCCGACGCACCCGCACGGGATGATCGAGCGGCATAACATACAGCATGCGCAGGTGAGTTGCGGTGATATTTGAAAATAAAATTTTGGTTAAAAATTACTTAAATTTAAGTGTGAAAGAAGACAGATTTAATTCGTTTTAATGTAATAAATTAGAAAAAAAAGGGGTTAAGGGTTCCGTGAGAAAATTCAAATGGAACCCTTACTGGATACAAATTAGTATTACTGTAGTGATTAGGGTTCCGTGAAACAATTATAAACCCTTATAAAGGTTACTCGCACATTTATCCGTTTACGACAGCTTCTTTTAATTTTTTTTTAAAGCATTTATTATGAAAAATTACAGCAAAACGAAGAACGTAGATCAGCAGGTAGCGTGGGCAGCGTGGGCAGTGTGGGCAGCGTGGGCAGCGTGGGCGCCTCCGCCTACAGCCCGGCCGGCAAGCGGGTGCACACTATTGAAAGGAAAGATGGGTATGTTTGCTTTTTAAATTTGTTTATAATGATGTTAGCCATGTAATTCAGTTTTTGGGTTAATCTTGGAAAGGTTTGTGAAAATGTGTTTGGCTTTCGGACTATATTGTTAAAAAGATCGTATCGATTTGTTGATCTAGGGATTTTTATATATTATTAATGCCAATACATACCCTGGTGTAATTTTGAAAAAAAAAAATCAAAGTCCTTTAACCGCCTCTTATTAAATTCGGTTATTAATAAAATAATTATCATATTACTATTATAAATGCGTAAGTTTGTATGTTTGTTACTCCTTCACGCTAAAACAGCTAGACCGTTAATGTATATAATTATGAACGAAACCAAAATAAGTCGCTAGTCATTAATAATTAAATGTATGTACATAGAAGAACACCAGTAAGCAGTGTCGCGGCGACCGTCGCCGGGTCTATATCGACGGTGAGCGCGGGGGCGGGCGGCGGCGCGGGGGCGGGCGGCGCAGGGGCGGGCGGCGCCGAGCGGCGGGCGGGCGACAGCAGCAAGCTCACCGCCGCCTCATTGATCAACGCGATCATCACACACCAGATCAATCAGACGTGTGATCAGACTCAGAGATTTCCGCCGGTGAGTGATTGTTTTATAATTAGTGATTAATTGTTTCATTATTGATTGATAGTTTTTTTATTATTATTTTTTTTATTAATTAAATTAAAAGAAGTAATCGAATTTTAAATTTAGTGTTTTTTTATATATTTTTTTTTCATCTCTTTTTTTAGTAATTCACTAATATCTTTTTTTTTATTCAAGATGATAGTATATATTATAGATTAGTTTAAAAATGTAGTATAGATTAGTTTACAAAATATAATAATAATAATGTTGACTGGCAGTTGACAATTTACTAATACGATTTTACGGTTGGTCCTAGAAGATAATACGCGAAGGCGAACCCGTCCAGCAACAGCCTGACCGCGTGATATCGATCGAGATCTCGCGTGAACGTGAGCGTGAGCGTGAACGGGAACGTGACCGCGAGCGTGAAGCCGAACGTGACCGTGACCGCGAGCGTGACCGTGAACGAGAACGTGACCGTGACCGCGATCGCGACGACAACATCACGCATAAGACGAGCATCAAACTTGGGGAACTCGCGTCCAAGATTATTGTTCGGGACTTCAACAGTCCGAACACTAACTCGCTCATGCATCATAAGTAAGTGTAAAAAAAAAATAGTTATTTTTTTAAATTTATTAGGGATTATATTATACTAGCATTGCCCGCGGCTCCGCCCGCGTTCAGATGACCAAAAACCAAATTCTTAGGTTTTACATATTAGTATACTCTTACAATGCAGTTTTTGTAAAAGAAATTCCAGAAATGAGATATTTTACCACGGTAAAAAGTATCCTATATGTTGACTCGGATAATCAGCTATCACCATACCAAATCTCATTAAAATCCCTCCAGTGGTTTTTCTGTGATGCGGTAACAGACAGACAGACAGACAGACAAAAATTCTAAAAACTATAGATTCAGCCTCTGTATCAATAATATTTATTTCAACAAGATTTTCTAAAAAATATTTTATGTACAGATTCAGCTTAGTTACAATTTTATTATATGTACTCGTATAGATATTGACATGTATAATTTAAGCATATGTTATTGCATACAACTACCGTATATGATAAATTCCATGATACCGAAAGTCAACAGAATAATAAAAAAAAAATTGTCTTTATATAAAAGGAATAAAATGTTTTGTTTGATGGAACAAATACATACGATTTTAAATCCTCGGTTATACGTAAAAAAATTTTTTGTTTTAAAATTCAGCCCTTTAAAACATAAATATTATAATTGGACCCAGTTATGCAAAAAACAGCCATGTGCGTAAAAGTACCAACAGAGTTATAAGCATTTTATTATAAAAAATAAAATAATTATAAAAAATAAACAATACTTATATAAACATTGTTCAATTTTAAAATAACCAGAAAAACAAAACATAACCCAAGTGCAACTATCGACAGAAAAATGCTTATAACTCTGTTGGTACTTTTACGCACATGGCTGTTTTTTGCATAACTGGGTCCAATTATTAATAAAGATACATTTATATAAGACTGTAAAAAAATATTCTTTGGTTATATAATATTAAATATTCGCACAAATGTATGAGAGTATTAATTAATTATTATGTGTCACCTTCCCCAGCAACCGCTTCGCGGTGTCCACACCTGACTCGTACCCCGCCGGCGGCGGCGCGGGCGGCGCGGGCGCGGGCGCGGGCGGCGACGGCGACGAGTGGCGCCGGGACCCGCCCAAACACGCGCCCTACCTCGAGCCCGTGTCGCCGCCCGACAACCACTGTACTGGGTGAGTGTTTGGTGGGAATGTAGTAGGCGATCCGATGTGAGATGGCGGTGAAATTTGCCGATTAATAATTTCCAAATAAAACTTATGTAAGACCATTTTTGTATACTACCATGATCTTTTTAGCACTAAAACTAATATATAATAACAGTTATGTATGTAATTATTGCAATTACTGTAAGTTATAATTTAATTTTTGAAAACAAAAATAAACCTTTCCCTCGGCAACCGTACATAATCTATCTCTGTGCCAAATTTCATCCAGATCCGTTCAGCCGTTCTGGCGTAATTGAGTAACAAACATCCATACTCACAAACTTTCACATTTATAATATTAATACAGATAGCTTATTAATAAGTGCATTCAATTAATTATTTATTAACATTATTTAGTAGTGGAATATCTATATGATAACATAATTGTAATCCCACAGCCGCAGTTCGAGCGCGAGCGGGTCGAGCGTGGGCGTGGGCGGCGCGGGGGCGGGCGGGCGGCGCTACAGCGCGGTGGGCGGCGTGCTCACCGCCTACGACTACGTGACCACGCGCATCGTGGAGGTGATGCGCAACGACGCGGACGAGCGCGCCAAGCCCCTGCCCTTCCCCACCTCCTACGCGTACCCGTACTCGGCGCTCAACGTGGCCACGCCCGCCTCGGACGGTCAGTTTGTTCATAATAATGATATTTATTGAACAATAAAACAATGAAAAATATTACATAAAAAACAAGCATACATATATTATTATACAGAATAATCTTAATTTTTAAGCTCACTTTAAATTAGGCTGTGTCTGTGTTGCCTGTTGGTCAGTTTGGTTGTTTGTTTTTGGTGTTGTTGTTTTACTGTTTGTTGGAGCTCAGATTCAGATTTTAGAATCAAGTTTGATTGTTCTATTAACAAAACAACTATAATAGTACAGTTTAATTACATTATTTTTAGAAGACCGTACGAAATTTCTGAAATCTTTTTTTTTTCTTGTTAATTTTAAAATCTTGAATGTGTGAGTGCAATGATGTTATTTTTATATATTTAATAAGACGTTATTTAGATAAAGTACTTTAGAGTACTTATTTTCTATATATCAAATAATAAACCGTTTGTAGGCTCAACAGCGGTGAGCGGCAGCAGTTCAGTAGTGGGCGTGGGCGTGGGCGTGAGCACGGGCGCGGGCGCGGGCAGCACGCCGCTGCCGCCCGCCCAGCCCGAGCCCGCGCCGCTCATGTCCGCGCAGTACGAGCCGCTGTCCGACGAGGACTGACGCCGCACCCCGCCGCCCCCCGCCGGCGCGCCGGCGCGCCCCTAGCGAGCGCCGCGGCGGAGCGTCATACGCCGCACCACGCCGAGATAGTGACGTGACGCGGCGTGACGCGACCGCAACGTGACCGCGACATGACGTGACGTGACACAACGAATGTACCACATAAGCGAGCGATACCGATACATGTTCAATTTAATGACTAAGTGAGTGAGTGTGTGTGAACCCTCGGATTTACGGAATCCGGATGAACGGACTCGCCGGACACGAGTCGCCCGATGGACGGGACAGGGATATTATTTCTGTTAGCTTTAAAACGGACTCCGATAATGTGATCATGGTTTTGTAACTGACAATGCCCGATATTTTTTTTATGAAAGCGAATCATGCATATTTTTTATTATGTAAATGTATATAATGTAATTAGGCGCGAGTGGGGGAGTGCGGGGCGTTGTGGGGGAGTGCGGGGTGGGGGGAGGTGGGGGTGCTTGGGGGAGGGGTGCGGGCCGAGTGAGATGTGAATATTGTTATTTATTTGTTGTACCCCCCTTTCCCCCGCCGTCCCGCGCGTCCCCCCGCGATGTGTATACATACTGTGCATTTGTAACTATACAGGTTAGTGTAACGTACGATAGAGATTTTCATTTTATAGTTAGGTCGGTATGAAGTGAGAAGTGTGAGGCCCGAGGTCGCGCCGCCGCCGCCCTCACCCCACTCTCCTCCCTCCCCACTCTCCTCCCTCCCCACTCTCCTCCCTCCCCACTCTCCCTCCCGCCAACGTCGGTCCAGACGCCTCATACGTACAATGGTTCCGGCTGTCCTTATGCCGATTTTATATGAGAATTGTATGTATAATATTGTATGGTGTGTCCGTGTGTTGTGATGCTGTGCGGAGATCAGTGTGGGAGCGCGAGAGTGCATTTGATTATGGGATTTTTGTGTAAAAACGACTGATTAAATTAATTCCCGGCCGGCGGCGGCGCCTCACATTGTGATTTCTTTATAAAATGTAACGTATTAAGTAGTTGAAAGAAGATAATCCTGTAAGTCCGATCATAAGCAGAAACAAAGTTTTGGGAGGACAGATCAATAAATAAGATGCAAATCTGTCTCGTGTTTTATTTATGTTTTATACTTTACAGCTTTCGTATATAGGATAGTATGGTCAGTAGTTACTTTGTAGTTTTACTTTCACAGGATTTTTTTTAAACTATGATTATACATTTTTAGAATCTATTTTATAACTTTTGGTAATTTTACACAATCTTCACTAGCGAATGGATACATATAATGCCATCTATTGACATTTATATGAACTAACATTTCTTTATTCGTGATGAGATTCCATGCACATACTATCCTCTTATTATATACGATGGATAGATAGCGTTGTCCTGAAAACTATCAAACTATTTTATTTTATAAATACGAGTTGCCTTATAACAAATAAAACAATCAATTACTAGCCGTTTTTAGCAAAATTTTGTGGACAACTCACAAAATGTAAACAGCGCCATCTATATGCAGTACAATATTACTAACCCAGGGTAGATTTTTCAATCATCAGCAAAATTACGGAATTTTAATTTAAGAATGCATTATTTCATTTTCCGCAGATTATTTTTCAAAACCAAAGCATTTTACATTATGATATACAGTGAAAAAAGGATCCCAACCTTATTTTATGTTATATAAATACCAACTCGATATAAATAACGCCATCTATTGGCATTTGTTTGAGCTGAATTTAAAGGTTCGTGTTGAGACCCAATGGTATAAACTTCAGGCGGTAATAGATGTTTACTGAAACGGAAGTCGCGGATACCATTACTACACTTGGATAACATTGGTTACTAGCGACTCACCCTCGCTCCGCTCGGGTACGTCCCAAGTTGCGTTTTAATGTTTAGTATAGATTTCTTAGAGATGAGATATTTATATTTGAGAAAAAGTTTTCTATATGTTGACCCGGATAACTAGCTATTATCGCACCAAATTTCATCAAAATGTCTCCAGTGGTTTTCTCGAGATGCGTTCTCAGACAGACAAACGGACAAAATTTTTAAAAACTATAGATTAGGCCCCTGTATCGATAATAATGACAATTAACAATAAGATTTTCAGTTAATGTATTAGTGTATATTATAATAAAACAGAATGTTACAAAGAGTTAAAAATACATTTGAATAAGCGCCAACTTGTAAAAATGACGGAAAGTACGGAGTAAGCTTTTCAAACCCTAAAAACCGCTCCTGGACCGGAGTTACAGTGTTCTCAGCTTATTTAGTGCTTCTTATGATGGAAATATATATTGAGTTCTACGAAAATGAATCTCACTTACGTGTGTATAGAAAGTTATGTGAATTCTTGCAATCTTTGAATTCGTATCAGAAATAGTGAGTCTAGAAATGTGATGCGCATTTCAGAAGATATGGATATAAACAAATTGTGTAGACACTGGTGTCTATTTGTGCGTATCTTATATTGTGCTGTAGAAAGATATTATATTGTAACAATACATTAATGTTACTGTAATATATACCTTTAGTAAGTTGCCACTATAAAAACTAACATATTAATGATTAGTTATTTTTAATCTATAATTACCAAACTTCAAAAAGCAATTTCTTCGTTTTTAATTCGCGAAAAATTCCACATTAAGTTTCGATGTTTCTTTAAGAGTGATGCAAATATGAGATGTATTTAGTTCATATTCTTAAAACCAACCTCAAAAAAGAAAGTATGAAGTCTGTTTAATAATGTTTTTTTATATTCCTTCACTCAGTTTGAGGGGCTGTGACCATGAAACAAGTAAAGAAACAGACATTTTAGAAATGATATTGGACATAATGTATATTGTGACATATCTTTTTAATATATGTATTAAGGTTTTGTTTAAGCAAATGCATCTCTCCAATTTTATCTCTTACGTTTATTCTCTAACCCTTACAGTTCAGTTCCTGGAAAAGATCGCTCCCCTAACGATGAGGAAGGTCGCCTAGTCCATATTGTACCAGATCTCTTCGGACTAATTTCTTTAAAAAATAATTTTACTAGAAACATCTATAGAAGATGAAAGTGCAATGCCTAAACATTAACTATAATAAAATAGTAACATATGTATATTTTTTCCTCGAGATTTCACTTAGTTAATGAGAACCTCCTCGTTTTTGGAAGTCGGTTAATATAAAAGAACAATTAAAAACTGATTCTAATTGAAATTACCTCGTAACATACGAACAAAAATCTTTTGAATCTGCTTGAACAAAACTTAAAAATTGAAGACTTTTCATATATTACCGGTCATTGTACTCGTTTATATAACGTCGACTCCATTCGACGCGATATGGCGGAGTAATTTATATCCAAACGGTACTCAAAGCCACTGGACAAATGATTTAAATTGACAAAATTATAGATTTTACCACAAACATTACTACAATCTCTTATCGTTTATACAATCACTCTTGTCTTTTTGATGACACGTTTGGCTCAGTTTGTAGTGACTCTACTTGCTGTACTAGCAGTTGCGGGTTCGAGTCCCGCTGGGGACACTTTGAATTATAAGCACGAATGTTTGTACTCTACTCCAGTCATGGGTGTTTATATTTATGATATATATTATGTATTTAAAGTTATATATGTGTAGAATCAAATATCTGGTATTCATAACACAGGCCTCGTAGCTTACCATGGAACTAGATGGCGCTGTGTGTTAATGTCCCAACATATTTATTTTGGATTTAGGAGAAATAAAACAAAACATTAAAATCATTTAAAAATCTATTAACATGGTGTCGCACAGCTGTCACGTGCCTCGCTCGTATCACAAATTGACATAATAAATTACCAACAAAAAATGCAATAAAATAAAATTTCCTTTGCCACATTCACACTTACTCTTAAGAGTATTTTATTGATTCTTAAATTTAATTTTATGATTCAGATTCACACAAATTATTACATAATAACACAATCGTTCGTGTATCGGTTGAAATTGTCTACATGGGCTTGGCCCTATTGGATCTAGTTTTCCCTATTTAGGATTTCTTGGTGAATTCTTCACCAGTCTTGATGTTCTTCTGCAGTTCAGGGATAGCTGCTTTGAGAAGCTTCTTCTCATAATCGTTGAGGGTTCCAAAGCCAAGGTTCTTCTCCACTCCATTCTTGCCGAGGACAACCGGGTTTGCAAAGTATGAGGCCTCGGTGAGGTCTGACTTGATGTACGCACATTCTACTACATTGGATTCACCCTGGAAAGAAACATCGTTGGTTAATAACTTGTTGCTTACATTTTTGAGTTATTCAGGCTTAAATGATTGTTTTTCATTTGAATAATTTAATTATTTTTATATTTTTTAAATGGAACTTCATTGTTTTTCCTTTATCAAATGTTTATTAAATCTATTGTTATGTAAATATTTCTTTCAAAAAAAATGTCTGCAGAAACATTATACATAATGAACGACTAACCGTAGCCTACTTGTTACTCCTAAGTCATTATCTATCTGTGTACTCAACATCCAAAGCCCTCCCAGCCATACCAGCATGAAGGTACTCCTTCCAAACACATAGAACCTTTCGCATTTATAATAGATTATTTATAAAAAAGTATATTTTAACAAAAATAATATATGTTATTTTAACAATAATAATTTCTTATTTTCCAAAAAGTACAACCAGATATTTGCTTAACACTTATTAAAGTAGTACATATATTTGAAACAGTATCTTCAGCGGAACCATAGAAAAAAATAACCGTGGTTAAAAATAACCATTGATTAATAAAAACCATAGGTTGAATATAACCATAGATTAAAAATAAATTTATTTTAAAAATAATTAATCATAAGAGAGTAAGTACAAGCTCACATTAAGTCCCTTAAGCACGGAGCCCACGAGGCGCGCGCCCGCGTACGCCATGGACAGCGTGGCGGAGCCGCCGCCCGCCTTCGCCTTCACCACCTGCAGTACATAAATACTGTATAGTAATAAATATTGTATGTATGTACTAGCGATTCACCTTCGCTTCGCTCGGGTTCGTTCCTAAGTAAGTTTTAACGGTTAGTATGAAATACAAATCTTTGAATTTCTCGGCTTTTCTGTACTATAAAATGCATGTATTATACAAATAAACCTTCCTCTTGAATCACTCTATCTATTAAAAAACCGCATCAAAATCCGTTGCGTAGTTTTAAAGATCTAAGCATACATAGGGACAGACAGACAGCGGGAAGCGACTTTGTTTTATACTATGTAGTGAAGTTCCCTAGCGAGCGTCAAAGCGGCTGTATCTTGTGATTGCGTTGAATTTTTTTTTCACAGATCCTAGGGTTTATTAAGGATCCAACTTGATACTTCTATGGATTTCTGGCAGACAAACAGACAAACAACGAAGTGACTCTATACGGTTTTTTTTTCTCTTGATGTACAGAACTCTACGAATTATGTCATATGGTAAAAGAAAACATCGTGAGGAAACCTGTGTCTGAGAGAACCATGTGTGGACTATGGCCTGATCCTCTTCGCACTAAAGGGAGGCTCGTGTCCAGCAATGGGACATTGAAAAGGGTTGAATACATATATTAAAGGGCAACACAATTATTTTCATCAAACCTACAAATCAAAAAAAAAAAAAATTAAACCACCAAACAAACAACCATACCTCAGTACCAGCCTCTTGAATCCTCTGAGTCAAAGCATCAATCTTGGCCTGGTCAGTCAGCTTCACAGCGGGCTTGCTCTGGCTCAGCACGGGGATGATGGTCACCCCGGAGTGTCCACCGATGACGGGGATGGTGACAGACTGGGGGTCCACACCGTTGATCTCTCCGATGAAGGCCGCTGCGCGGACCACGTCCAGGGTGGTCACTCCGAGGACTCGGTTGGCGTCGTATACTCCGGCCTGGTTTCGAGAAATATTGAGTAATAAAAAAATAACTTACTGTGTTTAAAATGGAGATTTGTATTGTCAAAATAATATTTTTTAACAAAATGCATACAAAAGTATATTCTTCTTCTTCTTCTTCTCCCTGCCCATTTCCCAAATCACTTGGGGTCGGCGCAGTACATCTTCAGTGTACTACTGATAGGATTCGGCAAAAGTTTTACGACCGGCCGCCTGCCTGACGTCAACCCTCCTTGGGAATGCTATTGTCTTTCTTTGTCTGAATGGTGTTAAATATTATGCATACAAAAGTATATACGGTAGATATAAGAAAAAAAATAAAAAAAAGCTGTCGATTCCGGCTAATCTCCGAAACTGCTGGACCGATTTTGACGGGACTTTCATTGGTAGATAGCTGATGTTATAAGGAGTAACTTATGCTACTTTTATTTTAGTAATAGAATTTGGATTGTGCGCAAAAAAAAAACTCATGAAATCGTGAACAAAGTCCGCTCACCGAGGGACGCATCACGCAGCCGAGCGTTTTATACATTTATAATTACATAGTTCCAATAGTGAGAATCCAATTCAAAGAATTCAAATTAAATTATGGACATATGATATCAGACATTTTTTCCGCAATAAAAACAATAAGTAGTAAGTAGCTCAAACATCAATGCACTTACAAGAATACACTTTAAAAAATATAATATGTACAAGTGTTTTTTAAACTTTGTTTTTATTATTTACTAGCATTGGCCGCGGCTCCGCCCGCGTTCAGATGACCAAAAACCAAATTCGTAGGTTTTACATATTAGTACTCTTACATTGTAGTTTTTATACTTTTTTCTCAGAAATGACATTTCCCCGCGATAAAAAGTATCCTCTATGTTGACCCGGATAACCAGCTATAACCATACCAAATTTCATCAAAATCCCTCCAGTGGTTTTTCTGTGATACGGTAACAGACGGACAAACAGAGAAAAATTCTAAATACTATAGATTCGGTCTCTGTATCGATAATAATGTTAATTTCAATCAAATTTTCCAAAAAATATTGAATGTACAGATTCAGCTAGGTTACAATTTTATTTTATGTATAGAT
The DNA here is from genome assembly GCA_947093115.1 of Brenthis daphne. NCBI lineage: Eukaryota > Metazoa > Arthropoda > Insecta > Lepidoptera > Nymphalidae > Brenthis > Brenthis daphne. The sequence continues at coordinate 27,630,894 of OX352471.1, read as the reverse complement.
AAGTTTACTATGTACACATACTATTTTATAATATTCTCATAATATGCGTAGCTGTAACGTAAATATACGACGTCATTAATATAATATAGCACACGCGATGTCCATCAAGACTTAGAGATAGTGCAACAATAACAAGTAATTACTTCAGTAATATATCTATATCTATTAATTATTATATAAATTGGTAATATCACTAAATGTTAGTGTTACACATGATATAGTATCAAATTAGCTTTATTATAACCAGTATTTTATCTTCTATCTATCTATATAAATGAAAATGTTTGTATGTTTGTCCTCTATGCGTTTTTAAACCATTGATCTGATTGTGAGGAAACTCTGATGGGTTAGGATTGTGAAGGTTCTTGGCGTAAACAAAATTTTTCTTTGTATTTTTGTCTTTTATGCGTGTCTATACCATTCAAGCTTAGCACGCACACGAGCGAAGCGGGGGTAAGTCACCAGTAACAAATATTTTATGTTAAAAAAAGTCCATCACAGACATTTAAATACCCACAAATAAGAATGATTTAAAATAATCTATACATAAAATAAAATTCTAACTAAGTCAAATCTGTACATTAAATATTTTTTGGAAAATCTTATTGAAATACACATTATTATCGCTAACAGAGGCCGAACCTTTAAAATTTTTTGTCTGTCTGTCTGTGACCGCATCACAGAAAAATCACTGGAGGGATTTTGAAGAAAATTGGTATGGTAATAGCTGGTTATCCGGGTTAACTAATATACTAATACGAGTATACTAATATATAAAACCTAAGAATTTGGTTTTGGTCATATGAACGCGGGCGGAGCCGCGGGCAATGCTAGTTTTAAAATATTATTGTAAATTATTAAGTTATACTCATTAAAATAAGTTATTGTATAAAAAGAAATATTCTGAAAGAGAATCATTTGTCTAAGCTATTTAGAGGTTAGGTGTTATAAAAGAAAAATTAAAACAAAAACATGTCATTTGAGGCACAAAATAATCTTCTCCTTTTTAGAAAACTGTTAAAATTTTATAAACCAATTATATTGAATTTCCCTACGTCTCCTTAATATGCTTATTAAACATCTGTTTACACCCTATCAATAACAGAGATGAGTGAATAAAAGCCACATACATACCTTCTTCAAAACCTCAGAAGCGATGGGCACCATGGAGTTAACAGGGTTGGTGATGATAGCAATGATGGCCTTGGGGGAGTTCTTAGCTATGCTGGCAGCAATGTCACGGACAATTGAGGCATTTGTGTTGAAAAGGTCATCACGGGTCATGCCCGGTTTGCGGGGGACTCCAGCTGGGATTACTACTACATCGGAGCCTGGAAATAATTTTATTATGATACAGAAATATTAGTTTCAGTTTATTGTTTGAAAATTAAGTAAGATTATGATTTTTTTTATTGATCTTCTATGGGCTTTTAAATAATTAAATCGACAATTTTTTTTTTATTATTAGCCAAAAGGCAAAACAAAACCCCTATAATTTTGTCGTAGTCTTCTGTCCGTATATCACAGCTGTTATGCTAATTACATGTAGATGTCCATTAGACAATTTCAAATTACGAAAAATAAAAGATATATATATCACTTGATCATATACAAACATATTATATATAACTAAGCAGTGACAATTTTTTTTAAGTCTATATAAATAAGAGGAGTCTGGATACATCTTATTTGATTAATCCAATAGTTGCAATTATATGCTTATAAAGTCCCAAAATTTAGTTCTGCTCCACACCCAAGTGATTCAAGAGTATGTCACTAGTAACACATGTAATTTAGTTGGAAATATATTTTACTAGCAACTCACCATAGCTTCGCTTCGGTTCGTCGTCGAAAAAACAAATCTACTCTATAAAACTCTCACTATAAAAGTAACCTATTCCAGACTATAATCTATCTTTGTGCCAAATTTCATACAAATCTATTCAGCCGTTCTGGAGTGATTGAGTAACAGACATCCATCCTCCATCTTCACAATCTTTCAAAATGTAGTATGGATATGTATATATATATATCCTTTGTTATTAAACTCCAAAGTTCATAAGAAAAAATTCTCACAAACATAATTGGAAATAACCCAGTATAATTACTGTGCAACAATATATCAATGTGTTTATATTATTTGCATAAATGTATGCATATCTCATTTCTAATAATAAAAAAAAAATATGTACAAAAATAAGAAATAGTTCAGAATTAAAATATTTGGTTCCTAATAATAATGTCTCAATATTTTTTTTTAATTGATTTTTTTTTTTAATTATTCAATTACTTATTCAATTAATTATTCTTTGAAGTTTAATGCTTCCATATTATTTAACAGGCTTTATGTATGTGTTTTATTTTCAAATTCCGATTATTTATATGTAGTGATGTTATTGTAATTTTATTAATATTTTAATTTATCAAAATTTAAAATTGTGAATTAAATTAATGCATGCTGTATCCAATTTAAAAGGTAATGCATTTAGGATTAAGTTAAATTGTGTAATTAATTTAAAATTGTTTCAATGTAATTATCACTAGTGGATCCAAATAAATAAATAAATAATGTTTAAATTATCTTGTCAATGAAGGAAAATTTCATGTAATATGATCATGTATGTGTTATCATTGACCTTGATTGGTTCAATGTGCTATAAGCTTTATGTCATTATTACTTACAGATAGCTATACAAATTCAGGTTTTCTAAGTAAATTTTATGTAAACGGAGTCAAGATAATAACTAATACCATAGTATTTTTTTTGTACATATTTATACTTTCATATACATATTATCAGCTTATACATAATAAATTATGTATAATATATTCCAAAGTGTATAATTAAATTTATCACCACATATCCTTTTATAGCTATTTGTTAGGCTGTATGTATAAAATAATTATTACTCTGTGTTATTACACATATATATTTACTATAATTATAAAACAATCACTATGTGTAACTCAGCTCAGAGCCGGTTCAAATATTCAGTTCACAGTAGCTAGAGCCGTTGAGCTGCGGCTCAGTTGCTAGATAATCGGTTCACAGCTCAATATTACTTAATATGGCTCCGTGCATCACTTCAGCGCCACCTAACGTCAGCTATTTCGATGGACCCGAGCCGTCAGCCGACGGATCTGTACTATAGTCTATATTATTATACTCTTTGCGACGGACGGTATGACATTTCATCGCGACGTAAAGATATAATTGCATGAAATTAGCATTCCCCTATAATTGTGTAAGAACGAAAAAATATGACTATAATAACTTTTTTCGAAATGCTGCTTTATTACATACAAATATAATTTAGGTACATCATACATGTCAATTGTTTGAACAGAGTCATAAATTAGCTGTAAATCTATAGTTATAAGTACCCATATAACATCAATTGAGCTGAACTGTGAGCCGGTTCACAGCTCCGGTTCAAGCATATGACTCATGAGCTGAACTGCAGCTCATAAAAATTCATTGAGTTACCCATGTCTATAAAACAATCAATAAGTAGATGTTATCAATATGAATGAACATAGAAACAGTAGGCATAGATACTACAACTTTATCTCAATCATTCACAAATACTATTCCAGAATTAATTGTACTTGACCTTCAAGATCTGCCTACGTTTATATGTATATAGGTTATACAAAGTGTTATGTAACATGTAATAAACGGTACATAAAGAAAATTTCAACAAATAATATTATCCTACCCTTAATGGCGTCTGCGAGTTGGTCTGGACCCTGGTGTCCTGAGACCTTGGATGCGGTGTCCATGTGCGAGAGGTCCACGGCTACTCCAGGGGTAACCGGAGCAATATCGTATAAAGCCAACCTAGTTACAAGCTTGTTATGTTTCAGTAATAGGGCCAAGGGCTGGCCGATTCCACCAGCGGCTCCCGCCACCACCACTTTGAAGTTTTTCTGTAAAAAATAGTACGATAGATGATTTTTAAAAGAAGTTAACAAAGTAAGATAAATAAATAACTATTGGAACGGAAAACGTGTCCTTCCACAAAATAATTTTCAAGGTTTACCTGTGATGATGTGGAGAAATTTTTAATGCCATTCTGGGCAATTGAAGCAACTGGTTTCACTGCGCGGGAGAACATTTTTGCGTATATTACTGAATGCTTTAACTTAGTTTCTATAAGTACACGATGTACCTCTCAAGTCTGAAGTCTCGACCCGGCCGACCTTTAGATAACTAGCTAGTGATGTAACTCACGTCATACACGAATCACGTCACAACTCGGATGTTATCGTTATCTTTTTGACAGCGAATTCCTGAAGCTTGGTTAGAGTTGAATCGAAAAATCGGAACTAAAATTTAAATAAGATAAAAAATTACTAAGTTGAAATTTCTTTTTGTACATTATTTAAAGCATATTAATTCTTAATATGGTCTTGATAAAAATATTACAAATACGTATCAGTCAAGCAAGCAATTTGTAGTTTAATGGTTTTTAGGTAAATATAGTTCACTTTCTCAATATCGCGTAAGATAAAGAAGACCCGATCGAGATTGATAGTACAGGTAAATCCTTTATTACCTATATTTCAAATGTAATTAAGGCCATGGAAACATGTGAATCGGAACGTATATGACTTACGAGCTATCAATATTCAGGCTGTCAATGTCATTTGTCATTACATTGAGAAAAACAATATTTGTTGATTTTACGATTTAATAAATACAATACAATATTTTTTATTCAATCAGTGGCGTATTATACATTAATATATTGCATTATTATATAGAATATTTTTTATTTATAATATTGTGCCCTGTGTAAATTTGTCTTTGGGAAGTTTAGTATACACCCTTTTTTCTGTCAGGTTTAATTTAATAAAATATTGAAGATAGAAAGTTAGTTTAACATAATTCCCAGCTATTACATAAAAATTTAATCAGATTTTTATTAAAGACAAACATAAATTAGAAAAATGAATGTCATACAAGCTGTTAAAATGTATATAACAAAAATGACTGAAGAGAGTGGCCCAGGCATGAAAGTGATTTTAATGGATAAAGAAACGGTAAGGTCCATTTCATAAACTACAAGATTAGTAAATATAATAATACTGTATCTTTAAAAAAATAAGTTTCTCTAAAATGATATTAACTTAAAGAGAGTGAGATACTTCGTCTTTTTCTAATATAAATATGTCATTTCTAATTTATTATTAATATATCTAGACAAGCATTGTCAGCATGGTCTTCAGTCACTCAGAAATCTTACAAAAGGAAGTATATCTATTTGAGAGAATTGACAGTCACACCAAATGGGATAACTTGAAGCATATGAAGTGCATTGTATTCTTGAGACCAACATCAGAAAATATTGCTCTATTATCCCGAGAGCTAAAATGTCCTAAATATGGAGTATATTTTATCTGTAAGTATCTTGTAAGATTAATTAAAATTGTTTAATGCTATAATTGGTAAACAAGACAATTTAACATGAGTATGTAGATTATTAAGATATTGTTTTGCACACTCAAGTACTTCATTTGGGCTTTCTGCCATCAAATAGTGTAGAATCTGGCTAATTACATAATATATTAATGATTAGATTTCAGTAATGTAGTATCGAAAGCTGATATCAAAACATTGGCTGAATGTGATGAGCAGGAGACAGTGAGGGAGGTTCAAGAAGTCTTTGCAGATTATCTGGCTGTGGACCGGCATTTATTCTCCTTCAACATAGTGGGAAGCTTGCATGGTAAGTTGTAAATTGAATATTTAAAATTAATGAAATATAGTTGGATACTGGAGAAAAAACAAAATTATAAAAAATAATTTCGTTTTAAATTCTTATGAATAAATACAATTTTGATAAAAGATATCATTTACATTGTCCCAGAAAAGAAAAGAGGAAATAGGTAATAGTATTATGTGTGTATGTGAGTATGTGATAGATTTGATGCAAATTATATTAACATAGTCAAAATTATCACATTATGAAGCTTTTTATGAAAACTGGATACATTGGAGTTCTTTTTTTATTAGAAAAGAAAATGTCACAGTTGTTAATCACAAACTCGTATTAGTGATATGGATAATTTCAACTGTCATGCTATGAAGCCATTAACAAGAAAATTGAATCGAATTGAGATGGATAATTATTTTTTTATTTATCCAATTATAGTCACTTCTCATACTATAATTAGATAAATATTGTATTATCCTTTATATTTTTATAATACAAAGCAGGTCTGAAGTAAAGCCAGGGCATGAATCAACCTCTTGATAGCTACTAATTAGTAGTGAACCTTTGAGTTTGGGCTTGTTCAATTTGATGAGTCCCATATATTAATTCAGTTTGTCAAAAGGGTGTTATTTTTACTGTTTTCAACTGTTGATTTTCTCGCTGGGTCTTCTCAGCAGAACTGCCTTCCGAGCCGGTAGTAGATTCCTCACGGATTTACATACTGATATTTAATTTAAATTTTGATAATGTAAAAATTGAAGATTCAAAAGTGCTTGTAAAAGTTCTATTTGAATAAAGTATATTTTGATTGCTTTTTTGATTTTGTTATTTCTAGTTTCTTAAAACTGTAATACCTTTCACTGATAAATGCGATTATTCTAAGTAACAAAATGAAAATTTTAAATAGCTTTTTATATTATGTTTTCCATAATAAATAACTTTACTAAAAATCTTTTTTCATCTTTTTTTTTATACTGATAACTTTTCTATATATTTTTAGGTAAATATTGGAATCAACAACACTTGCAACGCTGTACTCAAGGTCTACTAGCTTTCCTCCTGTCCCTCAAACGTCGACCCATCATCAGATACCAAGGCGGTTCAGAAGCGAGTGCTCGTCTGGCAGAGAAGCTTCGAGAGCTGGTTAGAAAGGAGGCTGTGTTGATTGATAATAATATACCGTTCAACGGTGATGTGCCGCAGCCACAGTTATTGATTTTGGATCGACGTGATGATCCAGTTACCCCATTGTTGAGTCAGGTGGGTTTTGGTTTTAGGTTCTTGGTCATTGGTGAAATTAGATTTTGGTGTTTCATATTAACCAACCCATTGTCAGCTGAATTCGGTCATTGAGTTATGGTTTAAGACATTAATTTATTTCATTTAGTCTTGATAAATAGACGACACGTTTGGCTCAGTTTGTAGTGACTCAACTTCCTGTGCCAGCAGTCGCTAGTTTGAGTCCAGCTGGCGGCATTCATTTGTGTGATAAGCATGAACGATTGTACTCCAGTCATGGGTGTTATATTTGTAATATTTATGCATTTAAAGTTATATATGTGTAGAGTATCAACTATCTGGTATCCATAACATAGGCCTCGTAGCTTACCATGGAACTAGATGGTGCTGTGTGTTAATGTGCCTACATATTTTTTTATAGACACCACACAAGCGCATACGTATATGCACACATGCAAACGGACACAAATATTGTAAATTCAAACCTTTGCATTTACAATAGTATTCATATTATTATTTTTCCCAGTGGACATACCAAGCGATGGTGCACGAGATACTGACCATCAACAACAATAGAGTGAGTCTTGCGCACTTGCCCAATGTGCCTAAAGACTTCAAAGAAGTGGTCCTAGCCCCGGAACAGGATGAGTTTTATGCTAAAGTAAGAGAATAAATTATTTTATAAAAATGTTATAATTAAAAGTAACTGCTTGCTTGTTTTTTTTTGTAGAGATGAGAAGTTGAGAACTTTATTCATAATGTGATTTAAAAAAATATATATTTCTTAAAAGAATAGCTATTTTATTGTCTGTAATACAAAACATTAAGATATTTTTTATAATTTTTTTAAAGGAAATTAACTTATAATATTAGCTTTAAAATCAAAGTAGTTCTAGAGATTAGCATGTTAATACAAAAATTGAAATAAACAAAAAATAAAATAAACTCTAACTTTTTAATTTCAGTACAGGTATATATTTATAAATTATAATATTTTACAGAATCTGTATTCAAACTTTGGTGAAATCGGTCAAACGATGAAGTCACTGATGGACGAGTTCCAGAAGAAAGCGAAAAGTCACCAGAAAGTGGAGAGTATAGCTGACATGAAGAACTTTGTTGAGACATACCCACTGTTTAAGGTTTTTATTATTAATCATAATTGATTTATATAAATAAAAAAATGAAGTATTTGTAATGTCAAAATAACAGCTGTTTGTTCCGGCTAATCTCAGAAACGGTCGCTCAGATATTGGCGGATTTTGACGGGATAAAGGACAGAAAAAAAAATTAGGGTTCCGTGCAAAAAAATAATAACCTACGAAATTGTGAACAAAATTGGCGTAAAGAAATAGAACGCACCCGAGCAAAGCGATGGAAAGTCGTTCGTTCATCTTAATACTAGCGACTTAACCTCGTGTTGCTCTACGTGCCTAAAAGTAGCCTATGTGTTACTCTAGGAGTCTAGGTCATAGTCTATCTGTGTACACAGATTATAAATTTCATCTGATTTCATCCAGACGTTTTACTGTTATGAAGTACAAACACATATTTATATTAATAATAATAGTAGTCCAATCATTGATAAACAAAAAATCAGTATACACAATTAACGTTTCAAAGCTGTCCTCAAAAAGAAGTGCACAATTCGAAATTGTGCGTTTTTTTTTCAAATCTGAAACAAAATGAAAACGCACGTTGTTTCGTTTAAAAAAGTACTGTATGTGGTTTGCGTAAGTTCGAGCTTGTATTTAGAAAATTAGAAATTCTTTGGTTTGAATTAACGTCGCATGTCGAGTCCATTTTTTTGAAGAGTTATTTATTTGTTACGAAATGTGTATCTATATTTTTATACATTAATGAGTCCGATTTTGTATTCAAAATTTCGTCTCACAGTTTATTTCCGTTTTTTGTATTTTTATTGTTTTATATAAACGCTTATAGAAATCACTGTCTTACCGATAGGGCTACCTTTTGAACATTTTTATTATTTCTACAACATGATTGCAGAAAATGTCGGGCACAGTGACGAAGCACATCACGGTGGTGGGCGAGCTGTCGGCGGCGGTGGCGCGCCGCTCGCTGCTGGCCGTGTCGGAGCTGGAGCAGGAGCTGGTCTGCCACTCCGACCACAACAAACATTTGCAGGTACTTACCGGTTGAATGGTCATGGTGATAGGTTTATTTTATTTATTTATTTAATTTAATAAGTTACAGAAACAGAAAACAAATGAAAGAAAATTACATCTACATATTAAAAACTAAAAATATTATTTTAATTTTTTTGTCCAATTATATCTGTACGCAACATTCAAATAAAAACATAATAATTATATAAACGAACTTAATCAACAAGTGAATATTACCGTACGAATATGTGAATTTACAGTTACAAAAAAATATTAAAAAACAAATAGTATATTTTTCCAGGATAAAAACTAACCTTAAATGCATTTACGCACGACGTGTGGGACTCACCGGCGTAATACAACCAGTACTACCCACTAAAACCCAACAAAACCTTCCCCCGTCTTAATGGGGCGTCGCAGGATCGCTTACGCATTCAACTACGACGCCCCGACGGCAGGTCTGCCAAAGCAGACCACCACAACCATGGGGTTGCTCCAAGGTCCACTCTGCTATCAGAGAAGTACCAGGAGCAACCCGCAAGGTACACCGCCCCCCGAAGAGAGCCACCTCCCACCGCCCACCGAAGTGGGCAACCTCCCTGTGCGTTTCTTAGCTTCGCTACTACTACTGACCCCCCCCACCACGACAAGGTGAACGCATGTTGGGGGGGAGGATAAAAACTAACCTAATCTAACTATCTATCTCTGCGCTAAGTTTCATCCAGATCCGTGATTGAGTAACAAACAAACATTCGTCCAAACTTTCGAATTTATGTAGCAGATAGATAAATAATATAATAACGTGATGAACTTCCAGCGTCTAAAAGCTCTGATCGCAAACGAGTCGATCCTTCCCGAGGACCTGGTGAGGCTGGTGACGCTGTACGGGCTGCGCTACGAGAAGCACGCGGGCAACACGCTGCCGGCGCTGGTGGAGGCGCTGCGCGCGCGCGCCGGCGCCGCGGCCGCCGCGCTGCCCGTGCTGGCGCTGGAGCACGGCGGCGTGCACGCGCGCCAGAGCGACCTGTTCGGTCTGCAGGATGCCGCCAAGATCACTAAGAGGCTGTTCAAGGTACGTGGAGTTTTTCAACAGTTTAAAGATATGTAGGGGATTTTTTTTATGCTCGTTTTTCTGTGTGATTAAAAAAAATATTAATTTATCGATAGTTAGCGTACTAAAATTATTTAAATTTTAACTCGTTTTTTAAGAACGCTTTTAATGTTTTCTTTTGATGTGATCAATTTGCTATTGGTTGAAAATTGTAGATGTCGCATGAATAGATACTTATGCAATAATTAATTGAAAAGATCGTTAATATACGTTTAGTAATTAGTTTAACAGCATAATGCTAAATATACACTGTTATAAAGAGATAAAGAATGTATGTTTGGATGTAAGAGGTAATCTCTTAAAACTACTCATCTGATTTTAAAAAATTTTTCACTATTATTTACAATAGTCCTTCAGAGCTGACACTCGTTGTATTTTATTCCATCAATATAAAAGGCCTTTTGGTGGAGACCAATTTTTCAGCGTAAAAGATAAAAAGAATTCATCATCAAAAATATAATTAAAAAAAAATTAACTGTCAAAAATATATATATTTCAATTTCAGGGCTTAAGCGGTGTAGAGAACATCTACACGCAACACACACCATTACTAAAAGATACCTTGGAAGACCTGATGAAGGGCAAGTTGCAGGAAAACCAGTACCCCATCATCGGTGGTGATGACTTATCATCAGGGAGACGGCCCCAGGACATCATAGTCTTCATAGTTGGTGGTACCACATACGAAGAAGCTCTCTGTGTTCACCAGCTGAATCTGGCAAATCCTGGAGTCAGGATAGTACTCGGAGGTACAACTGTTCATAATTCAACTTCATTTTTAGAGGAAGTGAAACATGCCATGCAAGGTGTTCACAGAACGCATACACGGCATATTCGTAATATATAAGTACATATATGGTGATTTCTAGCAAAATTCTAATCAAAATCGGTTTATTTGTATAAAATGTCATAAAGCATTGATATATAAAAACACAGATACATATTTCCTAACAAATATCTCTTGAAAAAGTGGCGTCGACATGTGACGTTAAGTCAAACCAAAAAATAATATTCAAATATCGAAAGTTCTAGTTGTCTAAACACAAATTCGAACTTACGCACACCACATAAAGTACTTTTTTAAACGAAACAACGTCCGTTTTCATTTTGTTATATTCTGAAAAACAATGAAAAAAGCGCAATTCAATTTCGAATTGTGCACTTCTTTTTAAAGACACTTTTGAGACGTTAATTATGTCTTGAGTTTTTATATAACAATGTCAGTAACAGACATTAAAGTTTGTTATGTGTATTTTTTCTATATTTTTGGGGTATTGTGTTTGTCTGAGCTTAGAAAATTATTTAAATAACAGACATGTGAGATTTATTTGTAATATTTAAAGTTTAGTTATATTTAGGACTATATATCTGCTTTGATGAATTATTAAAAATATGATTTTTCAACTTGGAAGTTTTTCTAGGATAAATTTCAATCAGAATTTATTATAAAATAATGATGTAAACTTAATGTATTTATTTATTGTGTATATATTTATATAGATAAATAACATTGAAGTGTCTGTTTGTAATATCGAAATAAAAGCTTTTTAATGAAATTTTATATGATATTATAAAAAGACAATTTAAAAAAAATGTTGTTTTGGTTAATCATCGAAACGGCTGGACTGATTTTGACGGGACTTTCACTGGCAGATAGCTAATGTTATATAGAAAAACTTAGCATACTTCAATTTTATATAAAGACATCTATGAAATATGTCACATTCCATACAATCATGATGTTTCGATTGTTTTACGGTTTCACATTTTAAAATGACTAATTGTTAATATATATTTCATATTATTTAAAAAAAAAAACTTCTTTACTGTAATTCAAAGATACGATTATTAATTTATTTACATTAGTTATTAAGATGTATGATAATTTATTTGCCTATATAACATGTATTTTAGTTGTAATTTCCATAATAAAATATAAATAAAATATTAATTCATATTAATTATTCATATAATGTCTTTCAATTTTAAAATAATCAATATGAAGGGTAGAATAGAAAATAAAACACTCAAGTGTTGTGTTTAAAACACGTTTTTTTATCATTTTTTTATTGAAAAATATCCATCGACACAGCTGTACGCGTCTTTCAAATGTACGTGCCTAGGCACATTTCCATACAAGCATATTCACATCAGTCTTTACGCCGTTGCCGATGGAACCCTGTCGCACACCCCCTCCCCCCCATTCCCACTGTACACACAGTATGCAGCTATTGCGTGTGTTCGGTGCGACCAGAGTTCCATTTGCACACGACCGGTCTCACCTTCGCTTTGCTTTATAAGGCATATAACACTACGCTCATCGCGCAATCGTTGCCGCACGAATATTTACATACGCAAATAAGTGCCATATTTCAGGTACAAAACATAAAAAGCTGTATTCACCGGACGACCGGTGCCATTCAAACGTAAATTGTGATTCATTTCCGAGCTCCGCGAGTTTCGCAGTTCACTCGTTTATATATTGCGATCGATAAAGGCACAGATAAGTAATTTATCGACTGTTATTTGGGGGGGGGGGAAATATCGCAAATTTTCAGCAGCCATTTCGAAATAATGCCATTACATTATATAATTTAATACATAACTTCAATATTCATGAGTTATGTCACTCAATAGTAAAATAAACGTTCTGTTCATCTTAAATAATCTATTACATTTTTATTTAGCGCCTTCTCATTTATATATAATATATATATTTCGAAATGAGATATCAACGGAGTCCACTACATATATATGTATAGTAAACATTGGTGTAACGTCTTTGCTTGTAACTTTTAAAAATTAAACACGTTTGAAAAATTATAGTAAAAACGGCATAATATATATACAAGTGTTCTATGATAAACCTAGGTACTGCAAGGCGTCAGTCTGTTCGAATCATAGTACGAGTTACAATTGAGACGTTGCTAAATCGTTGTATTCCGGCGGGCCCATAAAATATCTTATCAAATTTATCATCCAAATAGACTTAACGACATATATATATATACTTTTATTTGTGAGGAAAAATTTGTGACACACCCGTCATGGGCCCGCTTTTGGTAAATTTACAAAAAAATTGTTACAAAGTTAGCACAACCGTGTAACGTAACGGTGAAAACACCTCCGACGTTCAGAATATAATCGATTTTCCAAAAAAGAAAATATTCCACATAAATCCTCACACTTTCACGTACGGTACTTATATCTACAAAGAAACTTCGCAAAGTAGTGTTGCGAAATCATATCGATATATCATTTACTTATGGCGCACAACAATCAACAGACGCACTTAGAATTTTCTCTCACTCACGTCACTAGCAACAAACATACGCGGTGACACGCACGTAATAAAATTTATAAAAAAAAACAAAAGTGGAAAAAAAACATAATAACATACGATCCATACCACGTTTTCGAGTAAATGGTACTTATAACTAACACGTCAACGCCGTGGTACGGGTCCAGTAGGCCCTTTGAAATATTAATTTTTTTGTGATTTTTTTTTGAATCTTTAATGTATACATCACAAATCAAAATCAAGGCTATGTCGGGAAAGGACTCAATCTCGGTCTAACTATAAATCTTATATACAATATGTACAATCGTCTTAATTTACCTATGGACTTAGGAAAAAGTTTTTATACATACATATCTCGACACGCGATTTTCATTATTTATATATAATATAATAATTGTATATACCCCTATTATATTATATGTATATCTAATTTAATTTTACGGTTTTCATTTATTATAAAATGCCTAAGTAATACACAGTCCGAAACCAACGAGCGAGTTGTGAATGTCAAGTTCATGTTCAATGAGTATTTAACTATTAGTGATGTGATTCCTCATAGAACGACTGCCACATCGTATAAAAAAAATTCAATAATTCTCAACACCGTAGGGCGAAGCGGCCCTAGAGTCGTCGACTCTTAATCTAGAAACATTAACATGTTATCAAATTCGCAGAAAAGACAAAACAAAAAGCGGATGCTCCCATTAATTATGATTTACAACAAAACAAACGAATAAAAAAAAACCATTTTAAAAATTCATCAATTTGAATCGATTTCAGACAAAAGTGGACAAGAAAAATCGCGCTCATCCACAATTGACAAATCTTTTCCCCGATTCTAATAACAGTTAGTTTCTAGCGCGACATAGTAAGTATTGGCGCGTGGATATCATATCAATGTGAATGTGTCCACATTTGGCGCGACCCAGGGAGCACCGCGCGGAGGTCATGGACTAGCCCCCCTTAATACAAACAAACAAACAAACATGCACAGACAGTTCAGCGACCGTGCCCTGCATAGTGCACACTCCCTCTCGGACGCGGTCCGTCAGGCACCCCGTATATTAGAGGGTTATCGCTCGACCTAAAAAATTACAAATCCTTACAAATTTCACCGTTCTTCCATATTGGTCGTACGCCTATCCCGTATTAACTTTCACAGATCATAAGGTGGTAAAAAACAATGCACTAGATATCGTATTTATAATCTATCTATCATACTTTAACGTCTAACAGCGAAATTGTGCAAAATAAATTTAAAAAAAAAACCGTTTACATCAGCGTTGGGAGGAATAAAGGAGTTCAAATATTGACATTTATCAAGCGAGCGTTATTAGATATTAAATTGGAAATCCTATATGTACAAATATTGTAGTTGCCACGTTCTACTTATTATGAGCCGTATACCTATGACGATACGATTCAAAACGCCGCGAGATGAGCCTATATCTATCAATTTCTTTTTATTGTCAATTCTACTTGCGCTCCTCAAGATTAATTTTAAAACGCGAGCACAACTTTAAAGGCAGTAACAGTACAAATAAATATTTATAATATACTATCATATTTCATACCGCTATAAGAGGATACGATGACCTACTTCTCATGGAAACAAGAGATCATTGGGTTCAACAGTGTTGCCAGTTGCAAAAATACCATTTTTTTTAGACAATCGACATTTTAACTCACACTTAACATCGATCAATCATTATTTTTCATTATGTCTATCATTCATATTAAAATGTTCATCATTAAAAAATCGTCCTCGTAGCGTAAGACAATATAATCAAGAGAATCGCCAAAAAAAAGTTAAAAATAAAATATTTTTTTGAACTGGCAACACAAAATCGAACCCTGGCACAGTTAAAAAAGGAAAGTCCAACCAGTCCACAGATAACGCGAAAACACCGCGCGTAATTGACATTCGCGTAAATGTTTCCAGTTCATAATAACACTAAAAAATATAACTAAATAAATATAACGCGACCCCGCCCGAAGGGACGACGCTGGGCAACGATACTACTGATGGGATTTGTATTGTATTTACTTGCTTATCGAGTACGAACAGACAGATTAATATAACATATTTTCGATTGAAGATTTCTTAGATACTTTTACGTGTGTTTACTATTGAGACGCCCTGCGTTTCGTTTTGTTATTTGATATACATAATCTGCAATAGATCAAAATGAGCAAATCTATGGGGGGTAGAGGTAAGGAGAACTATCTCGGTGATGAAAAAGTGTCTGTCGAAAAGCGTTAAATTAGCGTGGCAAATGGCTAAATAAAAAAAAAGTGCCAGTTATTAGAGCATGGTTACATAATCTCACAGCGTTTAAGACTTAGTAAATAGATGAGGTTTTGGATACTGCACTTTGAATAACTACTCAAGTCACCAAAAATTGACAATAATAATTTTTCCAACTCGACACACTTCACTCCGTATACAAATGCTAACTAAATTCAGATCATACACCTTACGCTAACGCCATTCTGATGGATTTTTGAACTGTTATTTACCACTTACAGGCGTACACTTTATCATCTTGCCCCCCATATAAAATAGTTCTCCTTATCTCTAACCTTCATAAGCAAATCCCATCAGTCCGAGGAGAGGATTATCTACCTATAATACACCTGAGCGCGGCACACCCTCGCTAACCTACCTACCTACATATAATACACTGGGTAAACTGGCAACACTGAATTCAAGTTTAAGGGCGAAGTCACACTATCATATTTATATTACAAAATGACAACATATAAACACACAAATTGTCATTTCTTGACAGTGACAATTTAAATTGTATGAGATTCAATTTATAACATTTTTTTTTGTTTACAAAATAAAAAAAATATTGGTTATAAAACCAAAAAAACAAATATTAATCTATATTGTTTATATTATTTTTTTATATCAAAACGCTTTCTTAATATTTACCGCTTAACTATTAGAGAGTTAAAAAAACACAAAATATTGCCATACTCATGTGATATAAATATAATAATGTAACCTGCCTTTTACACGTATTACGCAAAACAGTGTTGCCAGTCGGATATAACAAGTCTCATTAACTTCTATATAATTGCGTTACACGTTTAACTACGGTAAGGCATTTTATTACTTTTCGTTTTACAAAGCTAATACTTCCAAAGCAATTATACATTTCATAGAAAACAAGTATCATTTAATAACTTTTTCTAGATATTTTATCTATGCACGTATCATAGAGTAAGATGTTTTTTTTTATAAATGTAAGTGAATATATTAGCTCTATATTTACATTTCACATATGTTTTAAATTACACTAGTTTGTCTGTCTGTTTTTTATGTCATCATTGTGGTACAATCACCTCAACAATTCATAATTATATTCTTAATTTTACTTTTATTTAGAATATAGAACCGGATAAAAAAAATCAATAAAGCCAATTCAAATTTAAAACTGACACTATGTATGTATCACTTTCATAAAAAAAAGTATAAAACAGTGTTCTATATAACTTGTCATTTACAATATAAAAACAAAAGAAATAGTGAAAAATATGCGCATTTTGAATGTACTAATATATTACTAGGTTAACACAACTACATATTTCATTAGTTTGAAACATACAGAATGCCAATCTGAGGTCAAATTTACGTTATATAAATAATATATAATTGCAATTACTATTTTAAAATCTCAAAAAACAAAGAATTAATAACATAAAAAAAAGAACTTTCAGTACCTTCTTAGACTAAAACAATAAGATAGATGGAGATGACAATTTGTGAATGAAGTCTAAGATAGTAAGTAGCTGTATATATAGCATCACTAGCGAGTCACCTTTGCTCCGCTCTGGTTTGTCTCTAGGTACGTTTTAAAGGTTAGTATGGGTATTTCACGACAACTGTACATTTTTCTGGTATAAAAAGTGGCCTATGATATTCCAGACTATAATCTATCTCTGTGGCAAATTTCATCCAGATCCGTTCTGGCGTAATTGAGTAACAAACATCCAATCATCCAAACTTTCGCATTTATAATATTTATATGGGATTCCCCAACTTGCTGTGCTTAGATTATAAGAGCTATCTCGCTGACTGTACTGACCGTTTTCTTAACCACGCTGTTAATAATTTCACTTATAATTAATTATATAAACAAATTTTGGAAGTCGATTTCAACCTACTTCTAATTGTTTTATCGATTTAAAACTGCATATAAAATTCTGAATTACCATACATTATTTGACATAATCGATCTGATCAAATGATGGAGCACATAAGATGTATACTGGAATTCTTTAATAGATACGAAAAAGTCTTCAAAACCAGGCTCAATTGTTCCATTTTGACAAGTCTCATCTATGACAGTTTGTTGATTGGTTAAAAGTTTTAAATATTTCATAGCACTCTCCATATATCATATTACTTTATTCTAAGAGCACAGACAACATATTGTTAAATAGCACTTCAATTATTAAAAAAAATGTCTAAGCAAGATGTGGTACCATATACATATATCTAATTGTAAGACAGAACAAATGGTCACTTTAAACTAATCGAAAAAAAAAACATTTTCTCCGTAGAGACATAGTGATGTACCATATCATATACCATTATATATGTAACCCAGTATAGGCCCCCAGTTGTATAGCTGGCGACGCGTCACCGGCGGGGCGCGTAAGGCGGGCGGGGCGGCCAGGGCGGGCGGGGCGCGGGCTGGGCGGGCGGGGCGCGCGCGCGCAGGCGCAGGCGCAGCACGCACAGGCGCTAGCGCGGGCGTTAGGGGTGCGCGTGCACGCCCGGCGTGCTCGACCCGCCCGACGACTGGTGAGAGGGCGGCAGCAGCACTTGCTGCAAACGTCACATTCGAATTTAATATACTAGCTATTATTATATCATTAGTTATCTATACATATAATAAAATTGTAACTAAGTCGAATCTGTACATTAAATATTTTTTGGAAAATATTATTACCAGCGATTTAACCACGCTTTGCTCGGGCACATCCCTAGATAAAGGAAACAGCTAAACAAAAGCATATAAGTACATGGCATCAAGTACATGGAGTACATCACTATATTATATTTATGCTAAACTTCAACCAAATCCATTTAACCATCGTGAAGGAGTAACAAAGGTACAAAGTAGTATGTGAAACCAATAACAGTCTTTGAGTACTTACCTTTGCGAAACTTAATGATTCTATTTAACTATTAAGAACCTGTGTCCTATGCTATTCAGAAATTTGGTGAATCGTGTATATGCACGGTGGTGGGGTGTATGAATTCTTCAAGTCTTGATACTAAACTTTGAGAACCTCTGTCTTATACCATACAGAGACTTTGAGAAACTAACAATAACATAGAACACTTGTTTAGAGACATGATGAAACGTGTTACCTGCACTTGGTGGGGATGATGGGGCGGGCTGGCGGTGGGCGGCGCGTGGTTGAGGTACGCCACGTGCGGGTGGTGGTGGTGGTGGTGCGAGCCCGTCGGGCCCATCAGGGGACACAGCACCTGTACAGACAACAGATAGTAAAATCATAAATATAGTATATATTTTTTTTAAATATGGCGACATCGATAGTTATTTAAATTAATTATAATTCTGTTTACAATGTGTATTATTGTAAACAGCTGTCAGTTGTCATGTTGTTCATTAAAAATGGATGGCAAGCATTTAGTTCTATTCAATAATGATAAAAAAAATTACATTCATTACAACAAAATTCTTTTAATTTTGATGACAAATTATTGTTCTTCTTATGGCTTAACTTTATGATGTTATAATATATATGCATTATGACTTTCTGATATGTTATTAATACTCTATGAATTAGCAATATTTTTTTAAGCTATTGCATAGCTTCTATCACGGGCCTTGAGCGTGGGGACCGAATCCAGAAATTCCGTAACGAAAAAAACCTAACACCCCCCACTCCGACCGGCACAGCGGTGATACTTTTTTCCATCTATCGATAAATACCAGAACTTTTAATGACTTTTTGAAATATCACGCTTGTCTCTTTAGTTCAGCAACACGCCTTTAGGTGGCATTGGTTGTATTGGAAAACTACCGTAATCAGCTGTTTGTGAGAAAGTATATAGGTGTATAGGTATTTATCATCTATGTACAACAGTGAATGCCTGTACTCGTATAATTTGTGTACAAAGTGTTTTAAATATGAATAAACAAAGTGCATTTATTAATGAAGAAAGTCACGAAAAAATAGTGAAAGAAAATGAGTTAGTACTCTATATACATTCATTTTATTATTATTATCACAAATGCAGTATTATTTTTTGTTTTGTTAATTTATATATAATACTGCTATAAAGATAACCAAAATTTTTGATATTAAAATAAGCTTGCATAAGTTGATAAAAAATGCTATGCAATAGCTTTACCGCGGCAGTCTCCGAGTGCCACATTTAATTTTTTTTTTTGACACATTTTTTCCATTTCTTTTCTGAGTTTTCAAGTAAATATTTTATTTTCTAAAATGGAAGTATTTTTAGTTTAACATTTTTATTTAATAACAATTATATAACGCTTATATTATTAAAATTATGTGTTATTTAAAAAAAATAATTGCTTCTCATTTAACAAGACCAGACAAACACATTATATAATATGTATAAGTAATATTACTCTCACAAATAAATACTTACAATCCCTTACAAAAAACAAACCATAAAACATTACCTGGAAAGGTGGCTGCTGATAGTGGTGATGAGGGTGTGGGTGTTGGTGAGGGTGAGGGTGGGGCGTGTGCGCGGGCGAGGGCGGCGGGTACAGCTGCGAGGGCGCCACGGGCGACTGCGCGGGCGGCGCGTACTCGCCCACGCCCACGCCGCCCACGCCCACGCCACCCACGCCCACGCCGCCGACACCGCCGCCGCCGCTGTGGTGGTACATTCGCACCTGGAATTTACAAAATTAAATCTGTCATCTATACAATATAAACACGAAATTATGATTATTAGTTTGTGCTCCATTCACAAATATGTATATATATCCGACCTAAGGCACACATTTAGCCTGCGAATGTATGGAGGCAGAAAAAATAATAAAAAGTATGTTGGGAATATGACTGGAGAACAAACATTTGTGCTCATAACACAAATGAATGCTCCCAGCGAGCCTCGAACCCGCGATCGCTAGCACAGCAAGAAGGGTCACTACAAACTGAGCTAAGCGTGTCATCAACAAAAGAAAAAACACCCCTTCATCTCTTCTACTTACGTATGGATCATTTATGCACAATAATTTACTTTAATTCAATTTTCGGCGATCACAAGAGACCAGGCATGGCCATAGTACCATACAGCCGCAACTAAAAAAACGTGTGTATGTGTACTTATGTACGCACGTAAGAAGTTATACTTCTTTGGCGTAACAGCACAAAAAAAGCTAAAGATCTCATCCCGTATGTCACAACTCTCTATTTGTAAAAGGATATCAGCTAACTTCATGTCGCTTTATGTCTGCGTGCGCGAGCATCGTAAAAATTTTACTCTCATAATATTTTTTTCAAACGTGCCAAACGAAGTATAACTTCAAAAAACGAAGTGGTCAAATGAACAAGACTTTATAAAAAAGATCCACCCACCATATGCTGGTACTGTATGGCGGGCTGCGCGGGGTGCGGGTGTCCGGGGTGCGGGTGCGGGTAGGGCACGAAGGGCTGCATGGGCGCCGGCGCCAGCAGCGGCTGCCCCGTCGCCGCCGCCACTTGCACTCCGGATCCTGCTGGGAAACGAAATATATTACATATTACTTACATTCTACCTTTTTTATGTCCCAGGCAGGGGACTCTGGTGAGATAAATTATAGCCTACTAGTGACTCACCCTCGCATCGCTCGGGTTCGTCCCTAACTTGAATCCCCATACAAACTTTCATCCCCATTTTCACCCCATTGAGCGATGATTTCTGGGATAAAAAGTATCCTATGTCCTTCCCAGGGTCTCACGCTATCTTCTTACCAAATTTCATCTAAATCGGTTCAGTAGATCCAGAGATTACCCCTACAACGTCACAAAATCACAAACTTTACCCTAATATTAGTATAGATGTGTAATAAACTATATAACAGTAAAGTTTGATCAAAATCATTTCAGTAGTTTTTGTTTAGAAGAGTAAAAAACGTACATCTATACATGCATCACAAGCTTTCGCTTTATATTATAATATATTAGTAGGATTCAACCCGTTTCCTTAACGCTACGTACAGGCATCCTATCAGCACCAGGAAAATCAGGAGATAGTCCACCAAGTGCGAGTTGGTCTATGACATGTCTTTCAAAAACAAAGTAGGTTCTCTTGTATATATATGCAGGTTTCCTCACGATGTTTTCCTTTACCGTAAGGCACGTTATATCCATTAGACTACTATTATAAAAGTTCCTTTACCACAAAAGTAATACAAAGATAAGAACTCTGAAGTAACACTTGGAGCCAAGCGTAGTTAAGTCACTAGTATACTAAACATATTACGTTATATCTAGGTGCCTGATGCTAAATCACCAATTTTACAATAATTTTTAGTCTGTTTGTTTACTTATTTATTTATTAGAGTACCATGCAGCTACTACTGACCCAATTTTGATCAAACTCAATAATAAAACTACACATTTCACATGGTTGAAGCTACCCTGATGCCATTTTACTATAAATAATTTAAAACATTTAATCTACTGTACTATTCCAATGCTAGCAAATAAATGAAAATAATTAGTAGTACATCAGTAATGTTGTCACGTAATGGAGAGTGTGTAACGTCATTAGACCAAAAATAATAATTACAAAGGCACGTCTGAAGCATGCTTTATACATCCTGACAGTCGTCAACATAATATGACGATTAACTGTTAATTTCGAATCTTTTGTTCCTCTCTCACTCTTACACACGGCAATTTACGATTAACTGTTCTTATCTGAATTTCGAAATGTCTTGTAATTTCGATGCTTTTCTGGAAATGTTTTGTTTCTCTCTTACACACGGCAATTTACGAATATCTATCCTTGTCTGTTATTCGTCATGTGTTGACAAACTGTCTTTGCCTCTTTAATTATTATTTTTGGTGTAATGACGTTACACACTCTCCACTAAGCGACAATATTGACTCTCGACTACAATCAATTACATATTTTCCTCAATTACCAATACACTAAATTGTCTTAAAACAATAAAAATAACCCATAAAGAAAGATAATAGAACAATATACCATAGCGTAGGCAAATATTTCTATTATATACTTACCTTTTCTAAAGTTTCTTTGAGATTGAGATTGTAAAGGTGCATGTTGACCGCCGCCTCCGACGCCCCCGCCACCGCCCATAGTGTACAACTGCTGAAATATAACACATTCAACATATTTATAAGTAAAATAAGTAATTATGGCCGAAAGTGCTTTCTATAACATCGATCAAAAAATCGATCAAAAAAAGTGTACATACACAATCAGTGACAAAAAATGTCCTCACTGAATGGGCGCTCATTTGAACACTTGAGCGCGCTTTTAATTAAAAAATATATTTGTGAAAACAACTTTAACCATTGTATTTAAGGTTCAATTTACATTGTTGTATATGTATATATTTCAACTAGAATAATTACCCAAACACAATTGGTGAGTTTTAAGAGAACTTTTGCTTAGAATTGTGTGCTTAGAACTTTTTTGATCGATGTTCTATAGTTATTAGCATAAGGGATCAAATTAAAGACACAACAGGAGATAAAATGTTATGTAAATTCTAATTGAAATTATTGAAATCTAGCAACAATACTTTTATTATAATGTTTTTTATAAATAAGCAACCTCTATTGATTTTTGCACAATTGGGACGAGGTGATCGGGTTTTGTACAAGGATATATTAGTCAAAATCAAACAAAAAATCCACAATACATGTAATGTTACATGAAAATATGCATTTATAAATACTATGTATATTTTTTAATGTAATCAGAAACAAATCATTGCGTTCAAATGTTAAAGTCATTATTATTTACAGTGTTACAGAGATTTCTTATGTATGTCTCATTTTAGAGATGATCTCAAGCTCTAAACTATATAATGATCAAAATCAAAATTTCGTATGCGTATGCGATCCGGAAAAACTCGTTTTACTATTTCGACCTTTTAGATTTCAGCAACTAGGGGATTTTAAATAAAACTGTCTTTTCAAATTTGTTCGGCCAAGAATATTCAGAGCCAGTCTCTCCCGTGACCATGTTTGCTGTAAAGCATCCGAAACATCGATAACGGCAAAAATATAATAAATCCACGATAAAATCAAATAAAGTTTCATAAAAAATATGACTATATAAGCATGAATCTAATATACTCGTATTATAATGTGAATTATGTGTATGTTTATTAGTTTACGCAAGGACCCGTAAAATAATGCTTCGTGTATCTTCTCGTCATCATCTATACAGACAAATAAAACTGAAGTGTCTGTTTGTAATGTCAAAATAACAGCTTTTTACTAAATGCATTTAGAATTATATAAACGGTATTTATAAGAAAAACATAATTTTTAAAATTTTTGTCTGTCCGTCTGTTTGTTCCGGTTAATCTACGAAACGGCTGAGCCGATTTTGTGGGGACTTTCACAGGCAGGTAGTTATGTTATAAGGAGTAACTTTAGGCTACTTTTATTTCAGTAAAAGAATTAGCGTTCCGCTTAAAAAAATTAAAATGTACCTAGGGAAAAATCCGAGCGAGGATCAGTCGCTAGTCTTATAATATAGTAGTTAGCATTAAAACATTTTTGTATTTATTCTTCAAAGGATAAAATTATTCGAGCCTATATTATAATCGACAACGTTAATAAGATTGATGCATAATGACATAATCATATGATAGCGTTCAGGTCCGGATAGTTGCGACCACTAAGTACCTGTTTACATTTAGATAGCAATAATTGGAATATATATTAATCATTAATGAAAGAGAGGTTTGGTCTGTTCGTCTAAACGTTTAGATATATATGTATGTATATTTTATTTCAACTTCTATCGAATTTCATAATAAATATTTATCTAAGTGTAGAAAACATGTATAGATGCTGGTATAATGTCGCCGGAGCAATAAAATATTTATAAAAATGAAGCAAATTATTTAAATTTTCTTTTAAGTCAACAAACGTTCAACATTTCATTCAGATCTCTAAAACGATGATTTAAATAATACCCTGTTAGATTTATGCGAATATTTGACATTTTAAATAAAACCATCTTGTCGGATTTTTTGCGGACTTATTATGATTTTTGGTTCTCGACAGCAATCATGGTCACGGGAGTCTCTCAACGAGTCAACGACGGAAAACTAAAAATCAAAATTAATCAGCGAAAATATCCGAATGGATAGTTTAATTTAAAACGACAATTTAAATTCTATCACGGAATATATATTGATAATTTATAACCAGCACGTAAAGCCAGACACATGGCAAGTTACATAAGCGTTTTTTATTCGGCCGCCAGTCGAATGAAGCACTCGGTTGTAAAGAAACGTCTCGTGGTGTACTACTTTTTCTTTTAATTTATTCAAAGTTACGAGAGTGGAACAATTTGCTTCTAACTTAAGATCCGAGTTGATCCGATAAATTTGTGTGGAATAATTGACATTATAATAAATGTATGTATATATACAATAAATTATGACTACGAAAGTTTTATAATAAATATAATATAATATATCAAAAGATAGTGAAAGTTTCAAAATTATGATTTTTTTGTTTATCTTATCTGTTTGTAAGAAGTAAT
The DNA here is from genome assembly GCA_947093115.1 of Brenthis daphne. NCBI lineage: Eukaryota > Metazoa > Arthropoda > Insecta > Lepidoptera > Nymphalidae > Brenthis > Brenthis daphne. The sequence goes on along the minus strand of OX352471.1, from coordinate 27,605,621 downwards.
CTTTATTATCGGAAGTATTGAAACGATTTAAATGAATTTTGGTATGAAGATGGTTTGGGACCCTAGGAAGGACATAGGGTAGTTTTTATCCCGGAAATCATCCCTTAAGGGGTTGAAAAGGGGGATGAAATTTTATATGGGGATTTAATCATTTCTCAAGTAACAAATATAAAATTCATCATAGCTATGTATATGTACTCTAATAATATATAGTCTACCTATCCCATACTAATCGTTAAAACGTACCTAGTGACAAACCTTGCTTAGTATTATGTATATAGTATATCTTTTAAAATTATCACCATAATTTAATCTTATCTTCCCTCATTAGTGTTTGGGACTGATTTTAATTCATTGATTTTTTTTTATTTCAGATCACATCTGGTTATTAAATAGGAAGCTTTATCGTGATAACATGTTGTTTCTGTGTTTTATATGGATCGTAGTATTACTTATATCAATAAAAATCTTTAATAAACTATCCACGGGACGATGTTACGCTGACACTGTGATGAGTGGCAAAGTGGTTGTTGTGACCGGCGCGAGTGGGGGTATTGGATTCGAAACCGCCCTCGAGTTAGCGAGGAGGGGGGCAAAAGTGATCATTGCATGTAGAAACATCCAAAAAGGCGAAAAGGCTGTGCGAAAAATTATAAGCAAGACGAGAAACAAACGAGTACGTTTCATACATCTGGACCTCACATCTTTAGCGTCTGTTAGGAAATTCGTTGAGAAATTGAAAGAATCAGAGGTTAAATTGGACGTCCTCATAAATAATGCTGGAGCGATATGCACTAGCAGAGATAGAACTAAGGATGGCATCCTTAAAGACTTGCAAATTAATTATTTTGCACCATTCCTACTGACTATTCTCTTACTACCCATGCTGAGACACGCAGCACCAAGTAGGATTGTCGTAGTATCATCATCATGGCACAGATTCGGCACAACCGAAGACATAAACAGTGGAACACATAATTACATTCAATCGTACGCAAATAGCAAATTGTGCAACATATTATTTAGTAAAGAGCTGGCTAGAAAGCTCGAAGGAACTGGTATCGATGTCAACAGCTTGAATCCGGGTCAAGTGAACACGGCATTGTATAGAAGTTCTAATATTTTGGAGAAAATCAGGAGTTTGATGCTATACGCGTTCTTCAAATCGCCATCAGACGGTGCACAGACGTCTGTATACTTAGCGGTATCGCACGACTGTGACCAAGTCAGTGGCAAATACTTTGAGGACTGTAGGGAAGCCAAGCCGTCTTATAAGGCTGAAGATAAGATGGCAGCCGCCAAGTTATGGTCCATATCTCAAGATCTCGTCAAGTTGACACAGGAGGAAACGAATCAATGTTTTGGTGATACGCAATCATAGTTAAATGTTGTTTTTTTTTAATAAAATATTACACATTTTCGATTGTAATAAAAATTTTAAAAAAGAAACTGCAATAAATTACTTTGAGATATTAGCTTCACACTTAGCATATTGTTAGAGCACCGTCTCAGTCATAATCTAGACACTAATGTAACACGACTTAGCAAAAAAAAAGTCACTCAAATATTAGTAACAAAAAAACCTTGTTATAAACACGCCCTATGATCTAATAATGGGAATCCATGTTCTTTTCTTATATATAACATTTTTTAATGTAAATAAAAAAGTATACCTATACCTTATTATTATGATGTAAAAATATTTACCATGTTTAGCACTAACTTTTGAGAGTTTCTGTTACAAGCGCCATGGTCACGGGCTTACTCATATGCGTGACCATGGCGCGTGCAACAATGGCGAAATATCAGTAACTCTAAAAAGTAAGTGCTAAACTTGATAAATATTCCGTTTTACATCATAATTAGATAATATTGTCAGTGACCATGAAAATTTAGAGTTAAGAGATTTATTTATTTTTAATTTATATAAGGACATATGATAATGACGTCACGAGCTTATCTCTGGTTAAAGGAAGTCCACCCACACGCAAAAGCCTGCATTGACAAAAAACACACATTCGAATGTGGTAGTGTACGGATTTGATTTTGCGAGTTCTCATTTGTATACAAAAAGTATTTTATTATAGGTTGGTATTCTTGAATGATATCCTATTTTAAATAAAACTATATTTTTGGCACCCGACGTTTCGAATGCTTTACAGCAATCATGGTCACGGGAGAGACTAAGGTTTTAGATGTCTCAAAGGTTATTAAATAGTTGTTACAGACAACACCGCACAGTGTAGATCTCTCCAGTGAACACGATTGCTGTAATGCATTGAAAATGTCGTGAAGCAAAAATCAAAATGAATCCGAAAACGAATACGCGAAAAGCCGAAAAGATAGTTTTATTTAAAATATCAAATATTCGCGTAAATCTAAGAAAGTGATATCCTGTTAGTAATTATATAATATAAATTATCTATATTTTAATTAACTTTAGATCTTTGACCTTATATATATGTTATATAATTTAATTTCTGCTTAGTAATGTAATTAACTAATTTGAATAAGATAATTAGTTAAAATTTCTTAGAAAAAAGTCATGAATAAAGAAAAAAAAATACTATTAACCCATTAAAAAAAAATCAATAAAAAATATTAAAGATATGTGTCCCCTTATTATGCTGCTGGTTTTTTTTTTGATTACGAAACAAAGTGAAAAACCACTTGGACGAGTCCTTTAAATACCGTAAACCTGTAACTACCCCATTTATAATCAAGAATCGTTAAGAATCATCAAGAATAACCAAGAACAATCAAGAACAACAAAACAAAGTGCACACAACCAGAACCGCATCAAACCCGGCACGCTCACCGCGTCGCGCTCGCGCTTGTCCAGCACGAGGATGGGCGCGTACTGCCGACACTCGCACCCCATCTCCATCTATTCATATATACCACACTATAAAAATCCATATAACAGACGATAAATTGACCATTGATTTTCAACACAAATGCTGTCAAATGCAAGAATTGATCGAAATTCGAAATACAATATGGAATATGCGTGTTTTTTTGACTGTTTATACAATAGCTTATATAGTTGTAAAAAAAATAATCAGCTCAAAAAAAACTAAATAATTTTTTTTTAAATATCATACTAATACGGATACTTCAAGCTCCCGCCATTTCGCGCGCTTGGCGTGACGTCACAGTACATACACGGAAAAATGACGACTCAATTGGTAGCGACAAAATCTCTGATCGCTCTGTCATGATATACTCTGACGTCACATTAGGTCTGACCAATGGCGTTTCAACTACTTTGAATTACCCACTTATACATTTTGTACTTTTTAATAATTATTTTTTTAATAAAAAAGAAATAACATTAAAAAATATTGATATACGCTTAATTCAAAAGCAATAAAGATTATAAAAAAATAATATTTGCCCTTTATTTAAATCACATGCATATTCCCTATTAGTATTTCTATTATCATGGTGGTTTCGATGTTAAGAGGATTGTGAAGTGCCGATACGCGGCGAGAGTAGGTATTTTAAAAAATGCTATCTGTTTCATACCGCTTTGCATCCCCTCGGCAGTGAACAACACAAATACAACATACGCAAATTCTCACACACACTATGATAGCAGCAGCCGGTGACGCGCGGGCGCTCGCGGGGGGCGGGGGCGGCGCGACTCGGCGCAAGAGCAATTTCAAAGTTTATCTAATATCTACGGTTTGCGTACAATATACATTCCCTACAAGTTACATCGCACCTTTATTCATAAACTGAAATAACTCTAAATTACAATTCTGTGGCGAATATCATTTAAAATTTGACTTGTTTAGATTGATGACTTCAAAAAATCATAAAAAAATAAATAGGTGGTTTAGATCAATTACAAAAATCTCGTTCCAAAAGTTGAAAGTTTTAGAATTTTTTGTTGTATAAACAAGTACATAAGTACTAATAGACCCATTGGAATCCTTTTATTTTTAAAATATTTTTTTTATTGAAAGCCTGAAGTTTTATGATTTTATAATGTTAGCAGGTATATAAGGAATAGAAATTCATAAAATGACCTGATCATGAATGATGATGATTTACGATTTTTTAACAAATCTATGACTAAATTTTATAAAATATATCAACTTAATTTTTTAAAATATATTTTTAACTAATGAATAAACAAGATTAGATTACGAATGAATTTCATTTCTTTCTGTGATTGCCCTAAAATCATTTTTTTCAGAAAAATGAATAAAATTAACTCCAAAAACTAATAAAATATCGATAAATTCGAAAAAATTATAACGAATAGTATATATATATATATATAATTATACACATACTATTCGTAATAATTTTCATAAAATTATAACGAATATAGAATTAAAAATATAAATTTTACAAAAATAAAAGTATTTTTATTGCTCCTTCTAAACGGTAATAGTCCAGCAATTAGCAAAAGAAAGCGCGTGACCGGTGGAGGGCGAGGGGTGGAGGGGTGTAGGAAGTGGCCCTTACTCATTTAAACTTGGCCAGATATAATGATGATGATGATATAGAAAATATTTTTATTTTTGTATGAAAATGAAAATTTAAGAAATATATTTTTTTCTTGTTACAGAGGTGTTGTTATGATGTAAATAGTATATTGCCAAAAGATCTTCAGTAAATTACAGTTTTGTATTTTTTCTCAGAAATGAGATATTTTCCCGCGGTAATCCTATAATATGTTGATCCGGATAACCAGCTACCACCATACCAAATTTCATCAAAATCCCCCAAGTGGTTTTTCTGTGACGTGGTAACAGACAGACAGACATACAGACAGACAGACAAAAATTCAAAAAACCTATAGATTCGGCCTCTGTATCGATAATAATGTTTATTTCAATAATATTTTCCAAAAAATATTTAATGTACAGATACGGCTTAGTTACAATCTATACATACGAGTATAATAAAATTCTAAACTTTGGATTGAATCCTTTCAGTATCGATCGATATATCGATATTACCTTCTCCTCCCTAGGAGATAATAATATCGATAGCACCTTCAACATCACTACAGTCTATATATATGCCCCTGCCCCCGACCCGTATGGTGCGATAGAGAGAGTTGCAAGTCTTAGACTCAATTACCTACATTTCCTTTTTGAAATATTGTTTCGGGCGATAACGTTTTCACCCCCCTAAACATTAACGAAATGAGACGATTTTGGTCTCATTATATTCAGTACACCTTAATCTAGGTCTGTACGTTTTCGTTTTTTTGTAATTCAGTTTAGTTTAATTAAAAAAAATAAAAACGCTGGAGGAAGTTTTTAGGTCAAAAATATAGATATTTAGATGCTAATAACTTCTATCGTACGCAATATTTCTAAAAAATAAAAACGTACGGACCTAGATTTTGATTATATCTACAACATTTCCAAAAATTATGAAAATTAGACTATGTTTAAGGGGGGAAAAACGTTATCGCTTTTTGTATGAAAATTTACAGCTTCACAATCCTCTTAAAACACCGTAGTGCCATCTCGTGGCATATTACAGTTATACGTGTCAACCCTAAAGACGTTTCCCGACTGGTATACAAAAGTATGTATGATAGTCGGGTGTGCCTCACCCACGTGTCCACCCACACAATTGCATCTACACTTTATAAGACGACTGTAATTATTTTATATTTATAGTTATTACTATTGTATGAGAGAAACAGATCTGATTTATGTTTCAATCGTTTTTTTGAAAAATCTTATTGGAATAATAAATATATCTATAAAAAATAAGCTTATCTAATTGATTCGAGAGCAAATAAAATTTTAATTATAAAACACTTCAGGACTAAACAGCTCTCATTAAAACAGGTCCAGGAAACTCAAACAAGACATTCTAAAAACACTTATAAATAAAAGATTTGAATATAATTAACTATTAAAATAACAATAAAAAATAAAAAATAACAGGTTTAAAAAACATTTACTCGGTTTTTTTTAATTTATATTTTTCAAGGATCGTAGAACGCCATCTCGCCTTAGACCCAGTACATAATAATATTAATAGCTGTTTTTTCTGATTTTTTTTGCATATCCTTTACACAGTGCTATTCCAGTTGAAAAAAATGTTCACATATTATATTTAATATAATACACAAGACGTTATACCATTACTGTAGACGTCAATAACTGTACCTAATGTCATTTATGTTATTTAAAGAAATTTTAGAATAAGTTCAATACTTTATGAGATCATTATCACTTATCAAAAAATGAAAAAAAGAATCTCCAATCCAACTAAGTACATATATAAATATAGAAAACTTATATTTATATAAAATCAATGTGTGTATATATGTTGCCTATGGACTTCAAAACTGGAGCGATTTTGATGAAATCTTCAGCCAATCTTTAGATTAGCCCAGCGGCTCCTGTGTAGTTTGGTAGCGATCGGAAGTTTAAACGCGAGTGAAACCGCGGGTGCTGCTAGTACATTATATAGATAATAAATATATAAACTTATTACATATATGTTATTTACCGGATGCGGATGTGGCAAATAGGTGGGGGGCTGCTGCGCCGCCGCCGCCGCCACCATGTACGTGTGCGGGGACACTGCCACCTGAGACACGAGAGACATTACATACATTCATATTATCTTATACAAAATATGGGTGAGAAAGAAATAAAGTAAAAAAATAATAATTTATTAAACACAGCCCATTCATTGAGGTATAAAAATTAAATATGCACTTACAGATGAATGAAGTCAAAATCATTATAATTTTTTATTCAAATTACATGTCCGATAATAAAATCTATTCTTTTTTTAATATTTATATAAAAAAATCTAACCCACCCTCTTTAGATACGATGGTTTAGCCATAAACAAATCAGACAATCAAATACATTCCCACAATTTATATTCTATAATAATTCTATAATACCTCATATTATTTTTAACAAAAAAAAAAACAAAAAAGCCGGTACATACCATAGTGGGCGGCGGCGGGGCGGGCACGTAGCTGACGCCGGCGCCCACCACGCCCACGCCGCCGAGCCCCACGCCCACGCCGCCCATGCCCATGCCCGCGCCCATGCCCACCGGCGTGCCGGGCGTGTGTGGCCTGCACACGATAGATTTTATTTTAATTATATGTTACATAAATAACACAATACAAGTTGTATTTCTAGAAATTAAAAATACAATATAATTTCAATAGGAAATTTAAGTAAAACTGACACAAGCTTTTTGTACATTTATTTTAATTCTATTATATTCATGAAAAGAATTAAAATGTAAATTACATATAACATTTTCATTTAGTCTACGTAGGTAAAATCCTTTCCCGCGAAAACTTTTCAAACTTCTAAAAAACAAATGTCAAGTGAAGGATTACAACTTCTAAAAACTAAAGATATGAAATCGTTGATCTAAGCAACTGGGCATCTCATTTAGCAAAAACATTTTGAACAAAACTTTCTTTTCGGATTTTTGCACGGATTTTTGGTTCCCCAAGTTTCAAATATTTTAAAGCAATCATGGTCACGGAGTTAGGATTAAAGAATTACAATAACAATTTAATGAGATTACAATAACAATGTAATATGTTAGGTACAATAACATGCAATAGGGACCAAAAAACATACAAACAAATAAATTAGCAATAAACAGCTTCTAAATAGAAGTTTTTCTATAAATCCGCGAAAAAATCCGAGGAAATACTTTTACTTACTGAATGTTGCCAACCGACAAAATCGTCACATATGTCTAACGATTTAAAAAAACCCCCTGACCTGCTATGACTGGGCGTGGTGGGACTTCTCGGGGTGAAGGGCTTGGCGCTGGGGTTGAACTCCTTCGCGTTGGGGTTGAGGGTGGACTTCTTGAGGGCGGCGGCCACCCTCTCCACCCTCTCGGCTCCTGGCGATGCGGAGGATGCTGAGGATGGCGGAGATGAGGAAGCTGGTGACCGTTCTTCTTGTTGCTGCTCTTCTTGTTTTGGCACTGGTGGAGGCTGGAAGAGATGGAGGTTAGGTTAGCGTTAGATTATAAAATCTGAGCTTAAATTGCACAAATTGTCTGATCTACGTAAAAAAAATCCTATTTATCCTAAGATTGTTCGAATCTAGTTAAATGATCAATAACTAGTAATAATAATAAATATACACACGCAAAATAGGCGCATAGTCGTCGAGTTGCGGAAAACAGCCCGAACATATCGTACCATACCATAATAATAAATATAAGAAAAAATATTTAAAGATATATTTTTTCATGTACTTTGAAATAACTGTGATCTTTTTTTTTTAATTTTTAAATTAAATATAGTATAAATAATTTAAATTTCATAAATTAATCTGGTTCGTTTTGGCCCTACCAAGAACCACTAAACGCGACTAAAGAAGATTTCACTTGAAAAAAAAAAGTTTTGAATATACTGTCTTACAAAATTCATTTCGAGTCATATCTCATATATACATAATACATAGTAATGTACATACATATCATTCGAGGTATATATAAGCTTACCTTATGGTGCGTGACGGGCGGCGGGTGCGACGGGTGCGCCTCGTGCTTGTGCGCGCGCTCGCGCTTGGGCGGCGACGACGGCGCGCCCGCGTTGGCCGACACCTCGGGCGGGCTGGCCGGGCCCGGCGGCGGCGCCGGCTGCGCGGCCGGCGCCGCCGCGGTCGGCGGCGCGGCTGGCTGCTGTTGCTGAGCGGGTACAATCGATCATTTTATTATCAATTACTTTTTTACAAGCATTTATTTTTAACCAATGTATGTACGTTTGTCCGGGTGGAATCTTGCAACTCAATTTTGAAGCAGATACCTTCAACCGATTGAGCTGGAATTTTGTATACACGTTTAGTTTAGATGACAATGCATGGCAAGCTGTATGACGGCATTCGAAATCCAACATGGCGGAGCACCCAAGATGGCGGACTAGTTATTATATACTAGCGAGTCAATCGTCCGTAGGTGCCTCACTTACATGCGTACTAACTTCATTCAAATCCAGCCAACCATTTTAGTGTGAAGAGTAACAAACAATCACATACAAACTAAATTTAAAGGTGTACAAAAACCAATTAAATTGACTTACTTTTGCCTTGTTTTTTTTTTCAATATTTACTTTCGAATTTTTGTTATAACTTTATGAATTAAAGTTTATTTTTCATCAACCATAAAACGCTCAACCACAGACAAAATATATCTCATACCGGTGGCGGCACGCTGACGACGGTCGGCTGCGGCTGCGGTTGCGGCGGCTGCTGCGGCTGCGGTGGCTGCTGCGGCTGCGCGGGCGGCTGCGCGGGCGGCGGCGCGCTCGGCGCCGGGGACGTCACCAGCTTGAACTCCTGCCCGAACTTGCGCAGCTCCTGGTGGCGTTTGTTTTGTTATGTATTTGATACTCAATAATATATATTTTCACAATTTATATAATTCTATCAGATATGCTATATTCTCTACATTTAATTGTAGACTCTACAAATCCTACCGCGTATTATAAAAAAAAACAACTAAACTTAAACACCTTAAACTTAGCGTTGTCTAACAAAAGGCTTTAAAAAGGCAAGCATAAACCACTTATTTCAAATAAAAAAGATATTAATTTGACTAAAAAAAATACGTAAATAATGCATTATAATCGTCTTGAATTTGTTTTACCAGAAATCGTCACTAATTTAACAAATATAACACATATATAACAGTAAATAGAACCAACCTGGACTTCGTCCTGACGACGCGGCTCGGGCGGCGGCGCGTGGTGCCGCGGCGGCCGCGTGTGTCCCTCCGCACCCGGGGGCGGGTTCTGTTATATTTAACATATTATATTAGGACATTGATATCTTGAATGATAGCTTGTCTAGTTTTAAAAAAAAAAGGTGTACTCATACGTCATATTCATGAACGAATTAACCACTGGACTAGACATATAAGCGGACGTACCTTTATCGGTCTTCTCAGTAACCAGGAGATTTTAGGCTTGGTCGTTTGTTTTTTGCGTCAGTCTCAAGCACTTATTTGTCAACAAAACATCTCCCAAAAATGACTAAATGTTCTGTTAAATGATGTAAAAACTATAACGACGGAAGCAGCAGTATTTCTTTTCACTTGTAAATACATTATTTTATTACATTTATTGTTATTTATCACACAATTTAATTAAATGTAAAATAAAATGTCATATTATCCAACTATGTTAAATATAGTCGATATTTCTATGTATTGTTGACATCTGACAACCATCATAAAATCCCTGGATTATACCATTCAGAACAAATGACTAAACTGTCGAGTGAGTCCATTTGACATCGACTAGTGCTTGACAATGTCGAAAAATATATCGATATTTGACGAAATTACTAAACGAATTGTGTTATTTGTACAGTACAATAACATAAAATACTTTTACCACAATATCCTACAATCTGATGACAATAAATTTATAAAAATGTTTTCTAAATCAAATAAAAATATAAATGCAAAAATTATAATTAGTATGTGTACTTAATTTTTTATTTTATTCCACATTTATATACTTTGGAATATTATTCCATTGTAATAATAATAAAGATCATTTTAATTCAACACATAAATTACACAAAATCAAACAATAATGTTTTAGCACTAAACTTCTGGGTTGGCGATTTGTAATAAAACACTTTACCACTTGCACTAATTATTTTACTTTCACGATCTAACACTCGCTTTAATTTGCAATCTCTTTTTCTTTTTCCTAATTTCACAAATGTTTATTAAGAACTGAGCAATAGTAGGACAGTGTCACATTTTTATAACTACCCGAGACAATCAATTGCCAATTAAAATAGTTCAATAACAGAATCAACAAAATCACTTTATTTAATTAAATTAGCTTAATATTTTTTTTAATGTTTACAAAATAATATTTATTATATATTAATGGAATATATACCCGATATTCATTTGTTCATTAACATTATTATAGGCCAACAGAATGTTGCCATCAATGCCATCGTATTTATATAAATCAAATTAAAAAATAATTATTATTTGACAAATTATTATTGAATCTTTAATTCATTTATTTTAATTTATTAAAATTAAAAGAAAAAGAATAAATTAAAAGATGTAAAATGTGATGACTATGCTAACCAATGTCTAAAATGTCATTCATTGGTTCATCGATATATGTATTTTATCGATTACGTTCAAGCGCTAGAAATATTGTATTGTGTATCAGTGTTTATAATAATGTAATAAAATCTTTGTGTGCGTTATGCGTCACTTGGTTGAACTAGTTTTCATACATTTGTATTTTATGTCAGGTCCAGTCTCTAATTCGTTCATGGTCATATTATATTAAATAATTCACTGCCTGGGTGGTGTAGTGGCTAGCATGTACGGCTGCACACACGGAGGTCCTGGGTTCGAGTCCCGGGTCGGGCCAAGTTTAGTTATAGAGTCTTTCTGTGTAGTAAGCCTCAGTAACAGCCCGGAGTTGGGAAGTTGGCGGTGTTTCACCCCCGTGCCTCGGAGAGCACGTAAAGCCGTCGGTCCTGCGCCTTAACTCTCACCGGTCGTGTCTCGTGTCGTCCCACCAGAGTAAGAGAGTGTCAGGAATAGAGAGTGCACGTTGTGTCTGCGCGTACACTTGAGCACTATAATATCTCCTGCGCAGTTGGCTAGTCTCAATGAGATTGGCCGCCGTGGCCGGAATCGGCCAGGAGAACATCATCATCATCATTCATCATTACAATACTATTTATTACACACATTGATATATGAAAGCACACATATACATTTTCTAATATAATATGGGAGCGAATACGCAAATAAACACGAATATGAATACAATACAACAATAGAATATAAAATAAAAAAATAACTTACGTGGTGGTGGTGTGGCGGGAAGCCCTGGCGAGGCAGGGGCGCAGCCCGGGGCTCACCGTTCATTTTACCGCTTGCTTGCCTGAAATTACATAATAAATTACACATCTTGTGCAGAGATCGATAAATAATATGGATATTAACACAACAGGATCCCAGAAAATGTTGAAAAGGCTTCTATCGCCAAATTCAAAAAAAATGTTAAAGAACGTTTGTGTGCTAAAGGCTATTTATACAATAAATGATTTTATAGAAGATGACACACCTTGAGAATGAAATGATCGCCTCCAGGCTACTTCAACTTGATAGAAATATTGTAAATTATAATTTTACTTTAAAAAAAAAAAGGTTATACTTTAAGAAAAGATATTGGTCCCGCCGAGTTTCTTTCGCCAGTTCTTCTCAGGTCTGAGGCTTCTTCTTTCCGAACTGGTAGTAGACTCATGACGTTCAGTAAACAATTGTAATAATTTAATGCTGAATAAAAAATTTTGAATTTTGAATTTTTTTTTGAATACAAAGTGACTACTCGCCCGATCTACGAGACTACGGAACTTTCACGTAGCTGAACCGTGTACCGATTGGATTAAATTTAGTTCCAGTTTCCACGCGAATTTCTACATTTGCTTATAAATAAGTTTTCAAAAACAAATTATGTGACGGTTGCTAAATATGTTACGGACCAAACTAGATTTCAGACCAAATCGTTTCATCCAAAGCTTGGCCTTTAATTAGTTTGACCTAAACCGAACTGACTTTTGAGGTTATTCTTGGCTGTTAGGTAAAGGTAAGGCACTCGGGATCTGAAGCCATACATGCTAGCCACTAGACCACAGAGGCAGTTGGTAATCGTCAAGTAAACATGAACACAAGTGGTACACTGACTGCTGGTGCTGGTGCTGCTGGTGGTGGTGGTGCGGGAAGGGCGGCGGCGCGTGGTAGGCGCCAGCCTGCTGCGCGTAGCTCTTGTTGGCCGCCGCGCCTGCGCTCGCGGCGGGGCCGGCCGCCTGCGGGCAAACGTTATATAATTAAAACATATAATATTCATACATATCTATCTATACTAATATTATAAAGAGATAAGTATGTAAGTCTGTGATGTTGTGGGGGGTAATTTCTGGATCTACTAAAGCGTTTTAGATGAAATTTGGTAAGAAGATAGTTTGAGACCCTGAGAAGGATGTAGGATACTTTTTATCCCGGAAATCATCCCTTAAGTGGGTGAAAGTTTGTATTGGGAAGCAAGCTAGGGACGAACCCGAAACGAGGGTGAGTCGCTAGTATACAATATAGATACAAATAAATAAAACAATCTTTTCAGATTTTTTCGCGGATTTATATTGATTTTCGGTTCCTGACGTTTCGAATGCTTTACAACAACCGTAATCCGCGAAAAAACCCGAAAAGATAGGTTTATTTAAAACTAGCGGCTCACCCTCGCTTCGCTCGGGTTCGTCGCTAGGTACGTTTTAAATAGATATAAAAAGAAAAAATCTTTCTTTCTCACATTTTAATTATATGTTTTAATACTTACCTATTCCGAACTAAGAGAAATCCAAAAATTAAAATATCATAAAAATTGGAACGCGGTCGAACGGGATAAAAAGTATCCTATGTCCTTCTCCTGGCTCTAAACTACCTCCCTGCCAATTTTCAGCTAAATCGGTTCAGCCGTTCTTGAGTTATAAGCGAAGTAACTAACACGACTTTCTTTTATATATATAGATGTCAAATATTCGCGTGAATCTAAGAAAGTATTACACACAAATAAAATTTGAAGTGTCTACTTGTAATGTCAAAATACCAGCTTTTGACTAAATACATATGAAAGTATATACGGTATTTATAAGAAAAAAACTATTTTTTTTTGTATTTCTGTCCGTTTGCTCCGATTAATCTCTGAAGTGGATGGACCGATTTTGACGGAACTTTTACTGGCAGACAGCTGGCAGATAAGATTATAAGGAGTAATTTAGGCTGCCTTTATTTTAAAAAAAAAATTACGGTCCCGCGCAAAAAAATTAAAACCCATGAAAATGTGAACAAAATTCGCATACTGATACCGAGTGAAGCGAGGGTATTTCGCTAGTATACATATTATATAAAATATCGAATATGGAATAAATCTGCTTTAGTTCTGCAAACTATCTATCTAACGTAGCGGCTACCATCGGGCAAATGCATACATACATACAAAATATATAAAATATTGATAACACTTTAGCACAGAGAGGAACTGCTGTAAGAAACTATGCGATAATTTAATAATTTTGTTTTAAAACTTTAAGATTTATAAATGTTATCTAACATTAAAATATACTGGGGACGATCACATCAATCCTAAGATGTGTTATATTTTATCTAAAAATCATTTACTATATGATAAGTTCTGTAACATTTTTTTGAAATATACAATATACTATAGGAGAAATCTTTTGGAAAACTGAATGCATCCTAAAAAAAACAACATTAAAAAAAATCGTCGATTTACACAAGAAAAGTTTTCAGATTTTAATCTGCAATTTTTTTTAACAAAAAAAAAAATTATTTTAAACCTAACCTTCTATTTGCTAAAACATTTTGGTATATAATAAAATTAAAAAAAAATCTTACATGTCATTTCTTTATATTATGTATTTTAAAGTTATATAGTATAATCTGTGACAAAAACCATAGAGATTTATTAAAATGGCCATGAAAATGGAAATAAAAATAAAAAAGACTGGTAACAATTATTTATAATATAATTACCGATGGATGATCAGACCGCCTATCAGGCGTGAGGTTGTGGCGCGGCGGACGATGTTTCTTCTCCTTAAAACACGCGAGTGGGAATGTATTTACACTTTTGATTATATATTTTCTTTCTTTTTTTTTGAGAATATCTCCGTGAAGATTAAAACAAAAAAAAACGATTCACGCCCAAAGTCAGTGTGTGTAAGGTTTAGTTGTAAACCAAAAGACAGAAGTGATTGTGACAAGATGAATGACATGAGGATAAAATTCCACACCGTTCAGCCAGCGGCTTACATGTTATCATGGTTTATTTACAAACATAAATAATTGGAGAAAATATTTTTTTATATATATTTCAGCATTTACTTAGAAGATTAAAATAACATATACTATGCCTTCGGTGTCTGTACATGTACAATCATATATGTACATAAGTCTGTCTTTCTGGTCTAATAGTTAGCAGCATTCATGGCAGCATGTGACGGGCCATACATAATTATTGGTTTTTGACGTCAAGAAATGCATGAGACTAGAGTTCTAGAAATGCATAGAGAGAACAAGGCATAGTAATTGTGTACAAAACACATGACCTGTCTCAGTAAATAGACCGCCGTGATCGAAATGGGTCGGACGGACTGTATAATGTACCAAAGTGTGTATATGTATATATCTCTCTCCCTCTATCTTTGTGTGTATTACAGATCATCGGTCTACGCTCGGAGGGCAGCATGAGGTGGTATCGGGACATGTGTAAGTACATTGTACACTACATAACCTTTGTTCACTATATATAATATATACCGCGTGACCGTTATCGATTAGGAGGGTAAATATTTGGAGTATGGGAGAAATTAAAACCAACTCCAATAGAGATATTTACATCAGTTTAATAATGACTCCAAAAATGTAATATATAATTTTACATGACAAATGTCAACTTAACTTTTTCTTCTTTTTTAAACGGGCGAAACGAAATAACATATAAAAACTATTTTAGTGTTTCGCCACAAATAAATGTATACATATACATAGATGTGTGTGTGTTTGAATGTGTGTGCGTGGATTACCGGTGGCTCATCAGGTCGTCGCTCCACCCGTTCGGCCGGACGCTCCGCTGGGCGGTCCATGGGGCGGTCCATAGGGCGGTCCATGGGGCGGTCCAGGGGGCGGTCCACCCTCTCGGAGGGCGGCGTGAGGTGGTGCCGGGACGGGCGGTGCTCCTTGTCCTTGGGCGGCGCGTGCGCGAAGGCGGGCTTGTTGGCTGCGGGGGCGGGCGGCGCGCCGTTGTTGTTGTTGTTTGGTTTCACCAGCTTTCCCGTCTGGAATTGTATTTATTTGCTATACATGTACATGCATATACATAGGTGTGTGTGTTACACAGTAACTTTGTCAATATGTATACATATATATAAAACGAAGTTGGGTTTGTTACAACACTTATATATAACTCGAGAACGGCTGGACCGATTCTTATGATATTTGTTTTGGTGGATTTGTCTTCATCCCGAATAGCAGAATAACTTTTAAAACATCGGAAAATTCACGAAAAAAAAATTGAAAAAAAAAGACTATTACTATACTAAGCGTCAAAGCTTACCTAGGACGAACTGAGCAAAGCGAGGGTGAGTCGCTAGTATATAATAGATATAGCTGATATTAAATCGATATCATAATAATTCTTTCTTTAATGAACCCGGAGGTCCTGGGTTCGTCCCGGGTCGGGCCAAGTTTAGTTATTGAGTCTTCCTGTATAGTAAGTCTCAGTAACAGCCCGGAGTTGGGAAGTTGGCGGTGTTTCACCCCCGTGCCTCGGAGAGCACGTAAAGCCGTCGGTCCTGCGCCTTAACTCTCACCGGTCGTGTCGAGTGGTCGTCCCACCGGAGTATGAGAGTGATAGGAATAGAGAGTGCACTTGTGTCTGCGCGTACACTTGAGCACTATAATATCTCCTGCGCAGTTGGCTAATCTCATTGAGATTGGCCGCCGTGGCCGGAATCGGCTAGGAGAACATCATCATCATCATCATCATCACATCTCAAAGCCCAATAACTAAAAAAATTAAACCTATAGCATTTTATAGTCTATTTTTTGAAGAACCTAACCCTAATAACGTTCAAACTTAACGAATTACAGTAAAAAAAAACATCGTTACACCATGACCCAAAGACAGGGCTCGGAAAAGTTACTTAAAATATCGTTTTTTAAATGTTCCTAACAGTTTTTTGAACTATTATGTACATCTTTTTGTTCGGAACGAAAACGAAACGAGAACGTTTTCTAAAACCGGTTTAATCCGCAGGACGCGACCGCGCTCAACGTGCAACAACTAAACTAAGCCACGCTCACCTATGAATGAAACTATTCGTAAGTTTGTACTGGATATCCCAGAAAAATAAGAAAAATAACGGTTAAAAACGTTTTATTATACCGAAAACGATTTAAATTTTGTTCCTGCTCAAAAACGTTTTATATCTAGCGTTCTGTTCAAACGAAACCAATACAAATCGTTTTTTAGGTATTTAAGACGAAACCGTTTCGAAAAATATACCGGTATCCGAGTCCTGCCCAAAGAACCTACTCCCACTCCCACCTGCAGGTTCTTCCTCTTGTTGGGTATGACGTATTTGCCGGAGTCCGGCGGACGCACGACGGCCGCGAAGCGCTCCTCCTCATCGCCGTTCTCGAGCTCTATCCGCGCCTTGTACGACGGCGTGTTCTCTATTTCCGCTGCAATCTCTTCGGCTTTCGCTTCTGCGTCCCTGTTGGAACATCATAATTAATTATAATTTACTACCACACCACAACGTCCACAGTTAATTTTCTTCGTAAACTTTTACAGTTCTCAGGGCTGAGGATCTTCCAGAAATCCTCAAAACTCTATAAGTAATAAGAACTTTTTTTGTTAAATAACAAGCCTGTTTCTAAAATACAAGTATATATTAAACTAGCATTGCCCGCGGCTCCGCACGCGTTCAGATGACCATAAACCAAATTATTAGGTTTTACATATATACTCTTACAATGCAGTTTTTGTATTTTTTCTCAGAAATGAGATATTTTCCCGCGGTAAAAAGTTTCCTATATGTTGACCCGGATAACCAGCTATCATGATACCAAATTTCTTCAAAATCCCTTCAGTGGTTTTTCCGGGATGCGGTAACAGACAGACAGATAGACAAAAATTCTAAAAACTATAGATTTGGCCTCTGTATCGATAATAATAACTATTTCAATAAGATTTTCCAAAAAATATTTAATGTACAGATTCCACTTAGAATTTTATTATATGTATAGATAATGTTTTCTTAGATTAACGCGATTATTTGACATTTTATAAAAATAATTGTCTGTTTTGCATTCGAAACGTCGCAAAACAAAATAATTTAAAAAATAATAAATAAATTAAAAAAATATATAGTTATATTTGAAAATAAATTTCAATTACTTGATGTAACAATATATCTTATAAAGTATGCATGATTAATTATAATAAACTAACTCATTACATAAGAGAAATCCCCAGGGTTACTACTAACATAATAATATGGTTAGCCAAGCAAGCGCTTTATCACTGCCTTTTAAAAAAAAACAGATAGCGTCAACAGAGAATTAGATCCAATGGCAATCCATTAAAAATGATAAAAATATCTAGCATCACTCACCTATAATCCTGAGTATCCTTCCTTTGCAACGGCAACGTATATCCCGCTAGGGAGTGATCGTATGTGCTGTGAACACCATACACCTCCTCGTTCTTACGGAACATATCGTTCGCGTCCCAGCCGTTGGCGCGGTGGTCGAGCTCTAAGTCCTCGAGACGAGCGTCCCCGTTCAGTGAGGGGGAGTCCCCGACCTCCACCTCGCAGCCGTCCCACGGCTCTAAGTGTCGCTCTTCTGCTGATCTACCATTACCTGGAAAAGATAAATAATATATATGTATGATAAATTTTCAAGTCGAACTTTCATAATAATTTCTTAGAATTACGCAAATATTTTACATATTAAATGAAATAAAACAATCTTTTCGAACGTTTCGAAAGCTTTACAGCGCACATGGTGACGACGGGACAGACTAAGGTTTTAGATGTCTCAAAGGTCATATAGATTTATTTTGTTTAAAATGGAACTTTTATCCCTAGGTATCAGTTAAAATATGTATTTGCCATATTGTAGAACAGGAAAGGTAGTATTTTTAATTTTGCTCGTTTATTTCTTGTTCAAATGTGGTTGATTTGTACACTAAAATCGTGTCTAATCTATACATATAATAAAATTGTAACTAAGCCAAATCTGTACATAAAATATATGTTGGAAAATCTTATTGAAATAACATTATTATCGATACAGAGGCCGAATCTATAGTTTTAAGAATTTTTGTCTGTCTGTCTGTTACCGCATCACAGAAAAACCACTAGAGGGATTTTGATGAAATTTAGTATGGTGATAGCTGGTTATCCGGATCAATATATAGGATACTTTTTACCACGGGAAAATGTCTCATTTCTGAGAAAAAATACAAATACTGCATTGTAAGAGTATACTAATATGTAAAACCTAAGATTTTGGTTTTTGGTCATCTGAACGCGGTGGAGCCGCGGGCAATGCTAGTATTAATAATATTTGCATACACTTTTTATACAACTCTATAAAAAAAAGTAAAAAAAATAACTGATTGGTCGTTTTCAATTACTATACAACGTAATACATACCCTCTTCCTTTTGTTAAAAAAGGAAAGATTTAATGTTCGTGTATATTATATATTCGTTTTATATATCATTTCGCCCATTTTTCAAAGACGGCTTGACCGATTTTCTAGTTTTTAACATAAACTATCTAAGCTAAGCCACTTATAGGCTGAGTTCGAGGTTGATAAATTATTCCTATTATAAAAGACACCTTCAAAACTCTTTTCAATTTCTTTACGCATGCAATTTGTTTTCAATAATAATTAATTAACGTATCAATTGTTCATTAATAAACATTCAAACAGACTTACCATTAAACTTATTAGATATAGCGCTATCAGTCTGAAACACGTCGTGGGTCGCGTACTCCAGATCCGAGTCCTTCGCCCGGATGGACACTACATCCTGCGGCTTGAAAATCAACTTCTCAACCACTGAGTCAACGGCCACAACACCCTCTTGGTCCACTCTATGCGCGACTTCTAATACCACCTGATGAACAATATACAAACAAATTATTTACAATATAAAAACGACAGCTATCGATTTTCATTTTAATAAGCAACAATACATTTGATATGTGTACGATAAGGCTGACTGACGTAAGTTACATGGCGGCCATTAGAAACTAAAATTTATTAACTTTGTGAAGTCCTGTGTGGATCGATTGAAAAAGATGGATATAGACGTAATTTGTTTCAGAAATAAGAGACGTCTATATTATAAGTATGTATATACGAGGCAGTGGTAGCCCAGTGGTAACACGCTCGCTTGGGAAATAGAGTGAAGCAGGTTCAAATCCCGAGTCTCGCACCTCTGATATTTTCATGTGCGAATCATTTCCAACATGATTACCATTTGTCTTACGGCGAAGGAAAACATCGTTCACGTCCGCGCGCACTCGGCCGGCGTGGTGGACTATGGCCTGATCCCCCTCATATTGAAGGGAGATCAGCATCAGTTAAAAAGGGCATACACATATTATAAATAAGTGGAGGAGTAAATAAGAAAATCACGGTCACGATATATCTATTTTCGATCAAACTTACCGAGACTAGTGATTTACTCGCGAAATATTCTAGTACAGAAGCGCTAAAACACACATCTGGGCTAATAGAAAATTTATAAATAGAAAAACCCAGTTAAAATTCCGCCTCGATCCGGGACTCGAACTCAGAACTTTTACAATTTGCAGCCATATACCTAAGCCAAAACCAACGAGTTTTAAAAAGAGGCAAGTGTCGAGTCTTGATGCTGTCAGTTTTCCAATTGTTTAAATAACAAATTCAAAATTATAAGCCTTTGACCCGTTGAACTCTATTGGTCTATGGCACAATGCGATAGTCACTCACGTTTATGAAATAAAAACGTCGATAAATAAATTCATTTTTGTTAAGTAATTCATTTCGTAATCCCAATTATAAATAACATTTAATTATGTATAAATCGAAAGAAGGTTTATTTAAAATATTATTTTTTTATTTATTAATAAGATATATTAATTTATTTTAAACAACTACGTAGAAATCCGATTGTTCATAAATCATAATTTATTGATCTTGACAAATCGATTCCAACATCTAATTTTATTTGGAATTGGAAGTTACGTTGATTTTTTTTTTAATACGATGGTAGCTAAATGTGCGTTTCATCGCAGACCAAGACAGGCCTAAATCGGTTGGGATTTAACTAAAATATTCAGATACAGAATCACGTTTAATATCATGAATGTATGTATGACGTTTCATATTACCTAGAATTGTACCAAGAGTAGATCCTAATCAGACAACTAGGTATTATAATTATATAAATGCGAAAGTTTGTATGTATATGTATGTATGTTTATTTTATAACCTCATGTTGAAATCGCTGAACTGATTTAGATGAAATTATATACTGATAGATTATGATTAGAAGCAGTGGTTAGAGCCTTTTTGGGCCCCACTAAAAAAAATTGACTTGCCCACCTTTGCCTATTTTGAAAACAAACGTGGTCCACAGGCAGAGGCAGTTTTCGAACTTCTCACTCTTTTCAAACCGCCGCGCTCTCACGAAAGAACGGGTAGAGTAAAATTTAGTAAAATAGCTGAGCTTAAAGGACGATTTATCGTTTTATAGAACACTAGCTAGCGACTTCGTCCATAGCTTGTTTCCCAATACTTATTTTTATCCTCATTTTCACCCACTTAAGGCATGATTTCCGGGATAAAAAGTATACTATGTCCTTTCCAGAGTCTCAAACTATCTTCTTACCAAATTTTATCTAAATCGGTTCAGTAGATCCAGAGATTACCCCCTACAACGTCACAAACTCACAAACATTACCTCTTTATAATATTAGTATAGATAGGTACGATTACATTCCTCGTGGTCCTAATAAAAAATAACATGCGGAGGACACTTTTCTAGCGGTTTTTTAAGCTTCAATGAGGGCCGTCCTCAAAAAAATGTTCTGAAATAAAATAATCGACTGCAGTCTGCTGAGGCCCCCTTAAATTGGGGGCCCCATGCGACCACATTGATTACATTGTCATAGCTACGCCACTGATTAGAAGTAAACACTTAGGAAGGTGTGAGGCACCCAGGCCACCAAGTAAAGCGAAGATAAATCGCCATTAATTTATATATCTTTTATATACTAATCATAAGTTTCGTACTAGCGATAGAATTATGTTTTTTTCCTTTAATCTTCCGAAGTACACAAGCGAAAAAATCTCTCAGGCGTTAGTTATCTTTGAAATAAAGTTATTAATGAATTTAATTAATAAAGTTTATAATGCTTTCCTTTAAATCGTACAAAAAATACAATCGACAATGTATCAAAAGGACAGACATATTAAAAGTAACACTATATTATTGACTAAAAAAGACTGCGATAAAACTGAAAATGACGGGAATTCCTTGTGCAATCCGATCTCCATTGCGACCTTTCTTGATTATCATTAATTACAACATCAACGTATTTGCTGTCGTTACAGCTAAATTAGAGGGTCGTTAAATAATACGGTATGGAAATACAAACAAGTCTCATAATAATAAACTTTATACGGTAAAGGCGATTCGAAATATCATTGGTTAGAATGAAATAAATATTCCAATCAATGGATATTATCATTAATAATTTTAATAAAATTGTATTAAGCCATTTTATTTGCAAAATATTAGCAATAATTCGTAAGGAAAGGGGGAGGGGGAAGGAGGGAGGAGAGAGGGGGAGGGGCAAGGAGAGAGGAGGAGGGATCGGGGTCAAAATATTCTAAATGCCGCATAAGCATATAACCAAGTTTATCACAAATTTCATTCATATTAATATGTTATGTTATGAATAAAAAACTGTTAATTCATTGTTCCGCGTTAGGAAATATACATTGATAAGAACATTACTAACTTATTCATACACACGCTTGATAGATAGCCGGCCAAGCGCGAATATACTTATTATTAATTAATATGATAATTTTAAATTATAATATATTTTTTTAATTAAATCTTTAAAAAAAGTATACGTTTTAAACTAACTTATTGTAACATACGCTTAAAACGCTGAACACATTTCGATGAAATATGTCAAGGGCATAGATTCTGGGATCGGAAAGTCTACTTTTATATCCGCCACGCTTACGATGCGTGCGGAGTCGCGGCAAAACACTAATAAGCGATAAATTTGAAGTTCGGGGGTATAATTTTCCATAGAGCTCCATTACATTCATCCATAAAAAATGAAAAAGAGAAATACTTAGGAACAACGCCAATGAACAAAACAATTAAATTGCATACCGATCAACGAAATACATACATATTTATATCGGACCTGTTAAAAGTATATCATTAGGCACCACATTCCAATTATATATACATACTGGCATTGCCTGCGGCTCCGCCCGCGTTCAGATGACCAATAAAAACTTTTTAACAAAAAAATAAAACTGACTTCAAACAAAAGCACTAAAAAGTAAAAAAATACTGATTGGTAGTTTTCATTTACTATACATACTTAATCAAATATTTTCGAAGTCGGTGTGCTTTGCTTTGTATGGGCTGGCACCGATTTCGAAAATATTTGATTAGGTATGTATTTAATAGGTAGGCTTTAATTACTTAACCAAAGCACACCGACCTCGAAAATATTTGATTAGGTATGTATAGTAAATGAAAACTACCAATCAGTAATTTTTTACTTTTTAGTGCTTTTGTTTGAAGTCGGTTTTTATTTTTTTGTTAAAAAGTTTTTATTTTTCCCTTTTTAGTGTAGACAGTAGTAGCAAAGTAAGGATCCTAACGTGTTAGGCTTGTCAAATCAAACAAAATAAGCCCAAACTCAAAGTATCTACTATTAGCCGTTGAAGAGTTCCACCTATCCACCTTCTGGTCTTGCCATCAGATCAGGTCAACAACACCGAACCACTGTACTATCAACGGAAATAAAAATACTTGCAAAGTTTCAAGTCAATATGACAATTAGAAGTAGGTGAAATTCATCATTAGTTGTTTTTCCACCCTTAGGGGTGGTATTTTTTTTTTGAAATTTTAATGGGACCAATCTGGAAGTATACCCTTTCAAACAAAACAAAAATTGTCCAAATCGGTTAATAAATGACGGAGTTCTGAGGTAACAAACATAAAAAAAAAATACATACAGTCGAATTGAGAACCTCCTCCTTTTTGAAGTCGGTTGAAAACCAAATTCTTAGGTTTTACATATTAGTATACTCTTACATTGCAGTTTTTGTATTTTTTCTCAGAAATGAGATATTTTCCCGCAGTAAAAAGTATCCTATTTGTTGACCCGAATAACCAGCTATCACCATACCAAATTTCATCAAAATCCCTCCAGTGGTTTTTCTGTGATGCGGTAACAGACAGATAGAGAGACGAAAATTCTAAAAACTATAGATTCGGCCTCTGTATCGATAATAATGTCTATTTCAATAAGATTTTCCAAAAAATATTTAATGTACAGATTCGGCTTAGTTACAATTTTACTATACGAGTATGTATAGATTTATACAACATATTATACATATACCTCTTTCACCACCATTTATATAATAGGTAAAGGCAGAACAGTTTAGTACCATTTTCCCCTGTTTGTCGACCGATTTTCTATATTTTTATGTTTAGTAGCTATTGACGAGCTTTAGTATTATCTATACATATAATAAAATTGTAACTGAGCCGAATCTGTACATTAAATATTTTTTGGAAAATCTTATTGAAATAGACATTATTATTGATACAGAGTCCGAATCTATAGTTTTTAGAATTTTTGTCTGTCTGTCTGTTACCGCATCACAGAAAAACCACTGGAGGGATTTTGATGAAATTTGGTATGGTGATAGCTGGTTATCCGGGTCAACAAAAACGATACTTTTATCCCGGGAAAATATCTCATTTCTGAGAAAAACTGCATTGTCAGAGTATATTAATATGTAAAACCTATTAATTTGCTTTTTGGTCATCTGAACGCGGGCGGAGCCGCGGGCAAGGCTAGTCAATCATACAATTTCGGAAACAGTTATCATTTTTTTAAATAGGTAAATTCTATTCATATGTTTTCCTCAACATTTCAATAATGATTATGGTCCGTCAATGGGGCGAACACCAGTCTTATTAATTGCGTAAGCAGATTTATATGTAAAGTACAAACTATAAGATAAATTATGACGGCCGAATGATGACGAAGATGTGAAATGTCTACAAAACAAAGGGCGATAAACTTAAACGACACCGTCCAGAGTGAATAACACCAAAATTGGTCTGGCGCTTGTCACGCTCATCAGCTTCAGGATTTAGAACTAGACCGCGTGTATTTATTGAACAATTCAATGCTTGCTAGATTTCTAGTCCCTTTCTTTAACATGTAAGTTACGTTAAAAAAAAACATAATTTTCAAAAACTATACTATAGCATTTTTGTGACAACTAATTCATAAAAAAAAATATATCGAAGAACACAAAAAAAAAACAAACAAATAATTAATAACCTACGTTTTTGAAGCTGGTTAAGAACAGATAAAAATTTATGATCTAAACCCTTAAACTCAGGTTACCTTTACTTCATTGCTTGTTTTTAAATTTCAAGGTGAGAATTCAATCGCGAGTTTTTTACTTTTATTATATTTCACGAAACGAAAACATATTGTTTAGCACAAAAGGTGGGCAATGTTCTATACCGGCCGAGCGTGCGTCTCTCATAACATACATACATACATATATAATATGTATACATACATAATATGTAGTTATTTCCGAACAAAGAGACCTACAAATTTTTGACTATTTAAAAAAGAATAGGTTTTAAATTAATGTATACTTCTTGTATTTATTCTACTTTCAGGATATTTTTAGAAATAGGCATTTATCTAAGTCTATTTATAATACAGTGACAGGTAGTGGTAGCCCAGTGGTACGCATTTGCTTGGGAAACCAAGTAAAGCAAGTTCAAATCCCGGGTCACGCACCTCTGATATTTTACCAATCCGATCCCCCTCGTATTGAAGGGAGGCCCGTGCCCAGCACTGAATGTTTAAAAAGAGCTAAACACTGATTTATAACATACAAGTAATGTAAATTTCTGATTCATACCAAACATCTCTTACATGGCGTTAAGGGGACTGTTATCATGAGAACGGAGCCGGAGGTAGTGGCTAGTAATATATTTAAATAAAACCTTGTTGTAATTTCAGTGTTCAGTTTTAGTTAGTACGTTAGTATATTGAAAAAAATTGAGGACACGCATAGCTAGAATCTGGACAAAGCCAGGGCGAAATGCTAGTTTAAAATATTAGTAAACAATTTTATTTGTAGATAACTTTATGCATTTGTACAAGTATGAAGTATATAATGTAATAGTACGACACGCCAGACGTATAACGATTTCGAAAAGAAAAAAAAACTCGTATGTAAAGAGTGCATTGCTCTTGTAGGACGTCACCCGACCTAAAGGCTAGATGTCATTTTTAGCAAATGTAAAATTCTTTAACAATCATATCCATAGTATACATTATCCTTACTAATATTATTATTATGGATGTCTGTCTGTTAGTTTGTCCAATGAATTGATTATTTCTCGGCATATTAACACCTCCAGGTAAACTAAGAAATTAATTTAAATTCTAAGAAATCTATTGTTAAATGACACCTCGGGATGTCCGCGGTCGTGGAGGGATTAAACGGTTTTCGATTGATATTGAGGTTGTGTCTTTCCCAATTATGTATTTACTAGCGACTCACCCTCACTTCGCTCGGGTACGCCTCTAGGTCGATTCCGAATATAAATTTTCATCCTCATTTTCAACCCCTTAAGGGATGATTCCGGGATAAAGACTATCCTATATCCTTTCCAGGGTCTCAAACTATATTCTTACCAAATTTCATCTAAATCGGTTCAGTAGTTCCAGAGATTTGTTCCTACAAACAAACCGACTTTGTTTTTCTATTATTTAGTAGCAATTGACTAGTTTTAATATGTAGTATCAATAAAAAAATTTTTTTTACATACGATGTAGATACGTGAATGAGCATTGTCTTTCGACCACTGGACCAACACTAGCATTAATATATAGATGTCTGTTATTATATAAAATTTATTTAGCCGGGTAATGAGAGAAGAATAGAGTCAAAAACAAAACTCCACATACTAAATGATACTTTTACTATCGCTAAACGCGACAAAGTTGCGGAAGAAACGTTGTTTATAAGAAAATTGCTTTGTGATTTCGTATATTAATGAGACACAGTATACATTAAAGTTCATTATTTATAACCTTATTAGTATAATTATTGGTTTTCTACAGTTTTATTAGGTACTTACTATATATAATCTATGAGTTATGAGAAATAAACATATTCTATGTACCGTTATCACCAGACGAATTCTCATTAAATATTCAAAGTATTCCTCCATCAAATTCCACTTTTACTTTATGAATGCACCAATCTATATGTATTCTATACATATAATAAAATTCTAACTAAGTCGAATCTGTACATTAAATATTTTTTTGGAAATCTAATTGAAATAGATATTATTATCGATACAGAGTCCGAATCTATAGTTTTTAGAATTTTTGTCTGTATGTCTATCTGTTACCGCATCACGAGTAAACCACTGGACAGATTTTGATGAAATTTGGTATGATGATAGCTGGTTATCCGAGTCAACATATAGGATACTTTTACCGCGGAAAAATATCTCATTTCTGAGAAAAAATACAAAAACTGCATTGTAAGAGTATACTAATATGTAAAACCTAAGAATTTAGTTTTTGGTCATCTGAACGCGGGCGGAGCCGCGGGCAATGCTAGTATATATATATATATATATATATATATATATATATATATATGTGTGTGTGTGTGTATATATATAAAAACGCAATAACACTCACTGCTTAATCACGAATCTTAGAAAGTACGAATGCTGCTAGCTTGGACATTTGGTAGGTAGATTCCTCATACGGATTAGGTATTCGTTAAGGTAGCTTTTTTTTTAAATTCAACCCCTAAAAGAGTAAAAGGGAGAGGGGGGGAGGGGTTGTTAGTGAGTTAGAGATTTGAATGTAATTTCCATATTTTTAAACTAGGCAGGCAGGGTCGCGGGCAAATGCTACTTGTATATTAAACGTTAAGTACAAACACTATATCGACTTCTATTTATGTATACTTATTTGTGTAATAAAAAAAGCAATTCAGGCCGAAGTCAAAAGTGGTCCTTGTAATTAGTAAAGCTTTAAATCACTCATAGAGGTCTTTGTTCACGTTGTTATAAAAAATACTGAGAACCCTTGTAGTAAAATCTAAGCACTCGACAACTGTTAGAATGAAAAGTGAAGTGTAAAGGTGGCCATACAGGCTAAGGTATGCACAGTTTTGATTGTACAGTTAAACGTCACATTTATACTAAAGACTTGGTAGTTTTGACGTTTTTTTTAACTGGTCACTTCAGTTTAACTTCGCAGGATAAACTTTCGTGTATGGCGTCCTTTATAGGAGTTTTAATGACTTTACGTCAAACACTTGTAAATAGTCCATAAATATTAAACATTATGACATTTTAAGTATTGCCATGTTGTAAAATATATGGCTATAGTTTTTTCTATACATTAAAATACACAATTCCTAAGAAAGCTCTTATAATACTCGGAGTATAAAACAAATTTCGTGGTGTTTTTTGGGCTAAATAAACAAATTTTGTATTGGTATTGGCTATTTCTTACAAGGTTTTTTAGAACATTTATAGCTATAAATAACTAGCATTGCCCGCGGCTCCGCTCGCGTTCAGATGACCAAAAACCAAATTCTTAGGGTTTACATATTAGTATACTCTTACATTGCAGTTTTTGCATTTTTTCTCAGAAATTCGATATTTTCCTGCGATAAAAAGTATCCTATATGTTGACCAGGATAACCAGCTATCACCATACCAAAATTCATCAAAATCCCTCCAGTGGTTTTTCCATGATGCGGTAACAGACAGACAGACAAAAATTCTAAAAACTATAGATTCGGCCTCTGTATCGATAATAATGTTAATTTCAATAAGATTTTCCAAAAAATATTTAATGTACAGATTCGGCTTAGTTACAATTTTATTATATGCATAGATATAATTTTATTGACATTACCTTGCAGTAACATCTATATTATACACTCGATCAAAATCAATTTTGCAAAACGTCTCTCAAAGGTTACCTTAATGCGTAGTTATAGGTACAAGTACCCAAAGTACACAGTTTATTAACCTGCGATACGACCTCCGTAACCTGCCAATGACTAACCAGTATCTGACGAACTATCAAGATATATGAACATTTACAACCAATCATACATTCTTTATGTTATAACAATTTGAAATTCACAGAAAACTAATCAAAAATATTCAACAAAAAAAATTAGTAGGTTCTTTGTTTTTTTCTTAATTACACCAATTATAGTATCGTTCCGATATTGATATCCGTGTTTGATATGGTTCCGTTGGGTTTTAGAGGATAGAACTGCCTTTTCTAGCCGACGAGTCCCACATAACCATGGTATGTTTACAGGTGGCATAGCTGAAAAGCTAAAAGAAAGCCGAATGCGCTGGTACGGCCATATCCTCCGACGAAATGACGACCGTGCGATACACAAAGTTCTAAATATCCCTGACCGCCCGCGAGGAAGAGGACGACCACGTGCCACCTGGTGGTCAAATATGTAGAGAGAGATCCAGAGAGACAACTTGAGTGAACAAACAAGCCAGAGTAGAATTCTCTGGCGCAATTATACAAGGAGACCCGACTCCAGCTAAACTGGGAATAGGGGTGGAGAAAGAAGAGAAGAGTTTGCAGGTGGCATTCATTTTTGTTTGACATTAACACACAGCGCCATCTAGTTCCATGGTAAGCTACGAGGCTTGTGTTATGGATACCAGATAGTTGATACACTACACATATATAACTTTAAATACATACTTACATATTATAAATATAAACACCCATAACTGGAGTACAAACATTCGTGCTCATCACACAAACGAATGCCCCCAGCGGGACTCGAACCCGCGACCGCTGGCACAGCAAGTAAGGTCACTCACTACCAACTGAGCCAAACGTGTCGTCATAATTCATTTCCTAACGTTAAAAAAAGGTACACGATTAGTATATTTTTTGTGTAGACATCTTAATGCAAAATCATAGATTTATGTATAGTGATTCTTTCCACTTACTGCTAGAAACTCTTTTTACTTTATCGGATCCGAACCTGCGACATTGTCCAATATAAATAAATAGCAATTAATTAAACAATTCAAATTAGAATATCCAAGGAATACACATTCAACTAAATCTCTCAACACAATATCGTTAACCCATTCATCTCATATGTGAAGCGAAACCATTGTTATGATCTTAGTTCAATAATTGTACGTACAGAGTTGATAATACCACTATTCGAGTTCCTAGAACAGCCATACTGTTCAAGGCAAATGGACCACCGCGCTTTGAAATTGTTTTACGGAGAAATAATTTATAAAGTTATTTTCTATACTCTTAATAGTGATAAATGATTTATTGTATACGAGCGGCTCACTCTCGCTTCGCTCGAGGACGTTTCAGACAAAAACAAATCTATCCCACGGGGTCCGTACATTTTAAACCTGGATAAAAAGTAGCTTATGCGTTATTCTGATGTATGAGCTATATTATTGTAAAGTTACATTAAAATCCATTCAGTAGTTTTGGCGTTAAAGAGTAAGAAACATCCATACATCTAAACAAACTTATGCATTATAATATTAGTAAGACTGTTGTGCTTACTGATATTATAAATGGAAAAGTATGTTTGTTCATGTTATGACTTGCTTACACATAGCAAATATACATTACAGATCGACAAGTGTTTTTGCATATCGTAATATATATATAATATTGAATACTCTTCTGTACGTGTTTTTGTTAACCTACTCTTCCTAAAGGACTGGACGGACCGATTTGGATGAAATTTTGGACCCGGTAGGTGGCGCTGCTGTCGGTGTGTCAAAGAGTTTGTTTTTTTAGTATGTAGTTTGAACGCGGGCGAAGCTGCGGGTACTGCTAGTTAAATATACTTAGTTTATAGGTGGGAATATGATATCCCATTTTTGACCACCTTTACACATGACGATGTACTAAATTCGATGTTTTTTTAAAGTGATTTTATCGACTATAAAATGTACTTTTTTAGTTAAAAAAAAATTGTCTTAACTTATTAAGTAGTTCCCATGAGACAATCTAGTCTGTTGTAAAAATTAAAGAAGATATCAAAAAAAACTTTGCATGCAAAAAAAATACAAAAAAATATATGAAACTTAACGTAGGTATGCAAAAATTAAAATTCTACAATTAGACCTAGATTATATTTTTATATTATTATATTAATAACGTTCTTTTAAGCGGAATTGAGCAAACATTTACAAGAGTTTTGAGAACTTTCATGTAACGTGACAGCTGACTCTGCAAACTCGACTGCCGCCACAGTCTACGGACACGTCCTTATAACTAGATTAGTATTTCCGCCAAATTACTTTTAATCCAATTGCCAGTATTAATGTTATTAAACTATAGACACATATAAAACACCATGTAGTTTCCTGAATATGCTACTATAGAATTGATAACATGAGCGAGGAAGTTGAAATTTGTTATCTCAATTTTTTTATGTATGTACTTACTCGTATGTATGCAGGCATAGGTTGAAAGATCACGCGATAGCTTATTTAAGCTGAAAGCGTTGTTCAATTCATATATTGACACGTGTATATATAAAAAAAAAATATTAGGTTTCAAGTTCGCAATTCGAGTTTGAAATAACATGCCACTTTAATTATAATATATGTACTAACTATACTATAACTGCCTCGGTGGTGTAGTGGCTAGCATGTACCGCTGCATACCCGGAGGTCCTGGGTTCGAGTCCCGGGTCGGGCCAAGTTTAGTTATTGAGTCTTCCTGTATAGTAAGTCTCAGTAACAGCCCGGAGTTGGGAAGTTGGCGGTGTTTCACACTCGTGCCTCGGAGAGCACGTAAAGCCGTCGGTCCTGCGCCTTAACTCTCACCGGCCGTGTCGAGTGGTCGTCCCACCGGAGTATGAGAGTGATAGGAATAGAGAGTGCACTTGTGTCTGCGCGTACACTTGAGCACTATAATATCTCCTGCGCAGTTAGCTAATCTCATTGAGATTGGCCGCCGTGGCCGGAATCGGCTAGGAGAACATCATCATCATCATTAATATTATAAGGAGACACGAGTTTGTTTGAACGCGCTAATCTCAGAAACTACTAATTCGATTTGAAAACTTCTTTTTGAATTGGACAGCCCGTTTATTGAGGAAGACTGTAGAGCATAGGCTATATATCATATATACTAATATTATAAAGAGGTAAAGTTTGTGAGTTTGTGACGTTTTAGAGGATAATCTCTGGATCTACTAAACCGATTTAGATGAAATTTGTTAAAAGATAGTTTGAGACCCTGGAAAGAACATAGAATACTTTTTACCCCGGAAATCACCCCTGAAGGAGGTGAAAATGGGCATGAAAGTTTGTATGTGGGAGCAAGCTAGGGGCGAACCCGAGCGAAGTGAGGGTGAGTTGCTAGTATAATTTATAGTCTTATCTATTCCATACTAACCGTCAAAACGTACCTAGGGACGAAACCGAGCGGAGCAAGAATGAGTTGCTAATTTTTAATATTATTAATGTGAAAGTGTCTGTTTGTTCTTCTTTCAAGAACATATGGAGCGGTCGATTGACATGAATTTTTGTACAGAGACAAGTGGAAGGGCTGGGAAGTCATA
Organism: Brenthis daphne; assembly: GCA_947093115.1. Classification (NCBI taxonomy): domain Eukaryota; kingdom Metazoa; phylum Arthropoda; class Insecta; order Lepidoptera; family Nymphalidae; genus Brenthis; species Brenthis daphne. Next base: position 27,573,054 of record OX352471.1, on the reverse strand, counting down.
TAGACTAATAGTTTTTACCACGGGAAAATATCTCATTCATTTGTAAAAACATGTCTTTCTATATTGGAATTATCTTAAACTTTCAAAATTAGAATTTTTAAAGGGAAAGGACGTGACGCCAATTATAAATAAACGGACAAAAGTAAATAGAAGTAGCGCCAACACCATAACATATTCCCATCCCTCGCTAATGATTAAGTTAAATATTTTTTTATATAACACGAGAGAAGTAAAGCTCTCGCTGAACGTCAATATGGTAATCCAAAACCTAACTAAATATTTGCATTAAATTAGGTGACAGTTCACCTTAAGCTACGAATTAACGAGCCCGCAATCCAACGCTGTTTCTCTGTTGTTTGTTACCTATTTATGCCCAAATTGTTAAATTTCTCTAGCAATATTTCGCATAGCGATAGATTACTTTGTGGAGTTTATGATAAAATATTTATGTCTCAAAAATTATAGCTGTTTTCATACATCTTCTATACTAATATTATGAAGCGGCAGTTTGTTTGTTTGCTTGTTTGAACGCCCTAATCTCAGGAACTACTAATCCGATTTGAAAAATCCTTTTTGCATTAGATAGCCTGTTTATTGAGGAAGGCTACAGGCTAAATATCATCATGCTACAGGCTAAATATCATCATGCTACTCCCCAAGGAAGTGAAGCAATAATCATAAATGTCAACAAATCAGGCAGACTTCCATACATTATTGTAAAGGGAAGGGGTCTAGAGACGAACACGAGCGAATAAAGTGTGAGTCGCTAGTAAGTAATATATAAGTACCTATATGTTCATCAATACATTACAGAGAGTAGAGTAAACTTATAACCCAAATACTATAACATGATACGAATCAATATTGTTCAGAATGCAAGATTCGCCCTACCGCCATTGCATCATTCCGCGAACGAAACTACGGGCACCATACATTTTGAATGTCCCATTTCACAAATGTGTACATACTTTAAATGAGTTTAAATATTAAAAAATCAATTTAAGATAAGCGATAAACCATTTTTTTTTTATTTTACTATCCAATCTGCCTTTAAATCAAGAAATCGGGTAATAAGATCTACGAAGATGCACATTCACGCCAAGTACCACATGTAATAAGCAAATAACGGTGCATGAAATATGTGAAACAAAGTAAATTACCTATTCCAAAGTACATTAGATATTCATAACATAAATAGACTATGCAATGTGTAACAATAGTATTCACCTCTACGTACTAATTGCTATCAGACACACCATATGACCGCTACCATAAACTTGCGGTCGTAATATGTAAAGAAATGTGTACAAAGAGAAAGTTCCACCCTAACATTGCTGCTTCAATTCCATGAATAAGATAATTTAATTGGTACATATCTATCATTGAAGCGAAAAATGAGACAATCCTGGGAAAACACAAAAGAATTGCACATCCTAGTTTAAAGAAGGTTTTATATAAACTTTTAATAGATACCTCCTTGGAGTTGTGAAGTTTTAGTTGTTTACTTCTATTTCTGTAAGCATTTTATTGATTTCAATAGCAATTTAATATGAGTTTGCATTGGCGTATGGACATAATTAATGTAAGAGGCTTTACGTGCCTTATAAAGTTCCTACGCATGAATAGCAAACCTTGAATATTAAATTAATAAAGCCGTAATATTCGTTTTCTATACACGTGTAAATTTTTTTTTCTTGTTTTACAAAACAAACATTAAAAAAAACTTATACAGGTTAGTTTGTGTGTTAAAACGAAAGAGCTATATAAGTGCAACTGCGTGTCAAAAACAGTGTCAGTGGAAATACATAAGACGGTGTAGATGCAGCGTGAATAGCTTATCTGTCGACCAAACCGAACTAGGGCAGATCGATACACGCAGCGAATCCTGCGTTTTTATTCTGTCATAAGGCAAAGACCGCGCTATAATGACTGATAGGTACCTGTGTATAATTATATAATTATAATCATTGGCTCGTCTGATAATTCATTATCTGCTAACTTCCTATATATGTGAAAAGCTAATGAATAGGTTATATATTAAAAATAACGATAAGTCTTTTATTAGCTTCACTTGTGACTTACAATTGTCGTATTAATTTAAAAATTCGTAAAAATGTCAAATCTGGGTAACAAAATAATATCTATATATATAAAAGAAAGTCGTGTTAGTTACTTCGCTTATAACTCAAGAACGGCTGAACCGATTTAGCTGAAAATTGGCAGGGAGGTAGTTTAGAGCCAGGAGAAGGACATAGGATACTTTTTATCCCGTTCGACCGCGTTCCAATTTTTATGATATTTTAATTTTTGGATTTCTCTTAGTCCGGAATAGGTAAGTATTAAAACATATAATTAAAATGTGAGAAAGAAAGATTTTTTCTTTTTATATCTATTTAAAACGTACCTAGCGACGAACCCGAGCGAAGCGAGGGTGAGCCGCTAGTGTATTATTATAATAAAATAGTTAATTTAAATATTTTTATTCAATTAATTATGGATTTTACTCTAAAATATTAATTGTTCCTATAATAGGCAATGAGTCATTGATTCGTCACATGTCATCTCTATTCGTCACATTTATCTAGTAGTAGCGACTAACTCTCCCTCCGCTTGGGTTCCTCCCTTGTATACGTTTTAACGTTTAGTATAGATTTCTCAGGGATGAGATATTTTTCAGCAGTAAAAAGTATCTTATATGTTGACCCGAATAACCAGCTATCATCATACCAATTTCATCGAAATCTGTCCTGTGGTTTTTTCGTGATGTGTTCCTAGACAGAGAGACAGACAAAAATTCTAAGAACTATATATTCGGCCTCTGTATCCATAATAATGACTATTACAATAAGATTTTCCAAAAAATATTTATGTACAGATTCAACTCAGAATTTTATTATATGTATAGAATAAATAAATATGTCAACATTGCATTGATGTACCTACCTACTAACAGGGATTCCCGTAAAACGTAAATATATCACAAGTCCATAAACTATCACATATTATTTCATTTTAACTTATATGGTTAAAATTATAAAGTACGCAACATTTGTTTCAACAATATTTCTGAAATACTTAGGATAGAATGAAAGATAAGATAAATTAAATATGCATTTCTAAGAAATGCAAGCATCAAATTCCAGTCATTAGCAATCTATATCTAAATAGGCAAAGTCAAAACAGTTCAGTACTTTTTTCTTAGCTTAGCTTTAGTGTTGTCATCAATAAAAAATAAATTAAAAACAAAAAATATCATTGAATACAGTTGTAGTTAGTTATCTATAATAATCTATGCTAATATTATAGAGGTAAAGTTTGTGAGTTTATAACGTTGTAGGGAGTAATCTCTGGATCTACAGAACCGAAGATAGTTTAAGACCCCAGGAAGGACATAGGATACTTTTTATCCCGGAAATCATCCCTTAGGGGGGCGAAAATGGGGATTTAAAGTTTGTAGTGGGAAGCGAGCTAGGGACGAACCCGAGCGAATCGAGGGTGAGTCGCTAGTAATATATATACACAGGTAAATTCTATTTGTATATGTTTTCCACAAATTTTCAATAATGATTACGATCGAATATCGATCACTTGGCGAACACCAGTAATATTAAAAACTAATATTTCTATACGACAGATGCATTCGATATTTTGAATTTGGTTATCGTGTCAAGTTGAGAAGGACGATAAGGTGCACGCAGTTGCCTGGCTGTTCATGCTATATCACTTAGCCGGATGACCCACGTATAATTCGAGTGACACTGAATTGCCCGCTACCGGTGTTGTTGATACGTTTAACGTGGCCGATTAAGGAATTTCACGATGAAGGTCGATGGGTGTAAAGGACACGTATCGTTGGTAGGGAAATACCAAGAATTTATTTTATATTAATTTTTAATTAAATCGATACTAATATCATAAATGTGAACGTAATTATGTATTTTTTACGCTTAAAGAGTTGAACAGATTTCGATAAAATTTGGCCAGGACATAAATTGCATCCTGGGGACCTCTTACCCCATTCCGCGCCGACGAAGCCGCGGGAAAATATAATTTATTATAAGCAGGTGATTTTTAAGTTTTTGATGATAACAGATAATATATAAGGGCGTATGGTATTGAATGGAAGTAATATATCAATGTATTTGTTGTAATAAAATATCTATCTATACATATTTGTTGCGATGGGGGTAACGAAATTGTGTATTATCTATATGTACATATAATAAAACTGTAACTAAGCCGAATCTGTACATTAAATATTTTTTGGAAAATCTAATTGAAATAGACATTATTATCGATACAGAGGCCGAATCTATAGTTTTTAGAATTTTTGTCTGTCTGTCTGTTACAGCATCACAGAATAACCACTGGAGGGATTTTGATGAAATTTGGCATGGTGATAGCTGGTTATCCGAGTCAACATATAGGATACTTTTTACCGCGGGAAAATATCGCATTTCTGAGAAAAAAAATGCAAAAACTGCAGTGTAAGAGTATACTAATATGTAAAACCTAAGAATTTGGTTTTTGGTCATCTGAACGCGGGCGGAGCCGCGGGCAATGCTAGTAAGCTTATATATTTATAATTAGTTGTACATTTAAATTAAGATTAATTTAGTAGTTCAAACGAGTTAACTTACTTTCTACCGCATGGGAACGAATATTTATGAAAACAGATCTTATAAAGTGAAATTTCATTAAAATCATTGTAGTAAAGCATAAAAAAATAAATAACAAATACATATTTGCTCTTATAACATTAATACAAATATTGATCGATATCGCTGGAAATCTAGATATCAATCGGAAACTCACCTCAAACTGAGCACTGAAGGTCTTGAAAACGCCCTCCCAGAGGCTACCAGACTGCGTGAGAACTTGGACGATATCACCAACGTGTGATGTCGCCGCGTGCATGAAGTGCGCGTTATTGTACACACCCTCTGCCACCACTCGGCCTCGAGGCGATCTGGGAAAACGTTGATTATTTAAAAAGAAAATCTATGTTATATAAAAAAAATCCAACAAGAGTCAAGTTGAAAATATTACCTACTAGCGACTTTCCCTAGCTTCTTGCGTGCTTTTTATATTTATAATCCATACTAATATTGTAAATGTGAAAGTGTGTTTGTTTGTTTGTCCTTCTTTCACGTCGAAATAGTGACAGATTAGCCTGATTTTTTGTGTGGAGTTGGTGGGCTGGAGAGTGACATAGACTACTTTATACCGTGGGAGATTATCTCATTCCGACGGGAAACACGTTATAATACAATGAAAAAAAAATATTTATGATCAGATTTATTTAAAACTTGGTATTAAAATTAATGCTCATACAATTAAATAAAAACGTGTATTAGCATTTTTCGAAATTCATCCCATAAATGGGTAAAATAGGTTTGTATGAAACCTACCTTTTTGGGGTTTTTTTGTAGTTTTATAGCGAACGAAGCGGCGGGATATTATATAAAGGTAGCGCAATGTCATTTTTTTAATATTAACATCAGCCTATATGCTACTCCAGGTCATATCTATCTGTATACTAAATTTTATCAAAATTAGTCCACCCACTTCAGCGTAAAGGAGTAACAAATATACAAACTTATGCATTTACAACAGTAGTGTGCTAATGAACTGTTAAGAGTAATCTCAAGAAGCTGTTGAGATTGCTTTAGCTCAAGTAATTTCTATATTGCAAGTTTGATTGTCAAAGTTATTTATCCTTAAAGATATTAAATCAAATCATATCTTCCGCAATAGTAAAATGTACATGTCATATGATCAAAGTTTGATGTTACATAAATTCACAAATAAAACAGTGTTTATACGAAAATATATGAAAAATTGCTAACATTTCCATTTATTGGACCGTTCAACGTTTAGTATAGATTTATCAGAGATGAGATATTTTCCCGCAGTAAAAAGTATCCTATATGTTGACCCGGACAACCAGATATTATCATACCAAATTTCATCAAAATCAGTCGTGGTTTTCGTGACGCACAGACAAACAGACAGATAAAAATTCTAAAAGCTAAACAATAGATTCGGCCACTATATCGATAATAATGACTATATCAATAAGATTTTCCCAACAATATTCAATGTACAGATTCGGCTCAGTTACAGTTTTATTATATGTATAGATTACTTATACATAACACATTTAATTGTAATAAAAAAAATCATCCTAATATAAGTAAATTCAAATCGCATATAAACTCCAATGTCAACGATTACAACTACAAGAGCAGGTCATTAACCCAGCATTTGATAAAATACTAACACTTGTTGTATAATAATGAAAAAAAAAACTTAGTTCCAGACAGTCAATGTCAATCATTACATCAAATTAAAATTGTTTTTTACACATTTTATTTATAATTCACATTATCATTTGCTTTTTCACTAGAAGTCGTTAGCCTTTTAAGGCGTGTAATAAAATATTTCAAATAATTGAACAAGAATGAGGATGGTAATAATCATCAGAGCAAAAACCTATCAGTCATTCAGTATTCTCGTCTTTTCAACTTTCCGCTGCACTATTTAACGGCGGTATCTAGGTGATTTGTGGGGATTTTTTCTTAATATTATACTCCAGACAGAAATCGTAGCTGTACTCGAATCATTGAATCTGATTAAGTCATAACATTTAAAGCCAAACAAATATTTATGCTAGGCGAGATTTAAATCTCTGGCATCTTGGAATATTTGGTATAGAGGCCTCTCTGACTGACCACTGTGTAAGATGGCCATCCATTGTTAAGGGTGCGTTCAAGTATAACGCAACGCCAACGCAATTTTTAAAGATTTTTTATATTTTCCAAATTTCGTTGGCATTTTTTCGACACCGTTGTGTTGGCAAGTTAGCGAGGAGTCTTTTAAAGGAAAAGAACAGCTGATGATGCAAATCACCTTCTTTTGAGGACATTACAGTATGAACTCACTTTAACAACACTGAGTACAGCAATGTGCTTCTGCGTAAACACTAACGAATACTGACAACGAACACAAAATAAAAATGAAATACAATACAGTCGAGGGATTCCCCGTAAAACGTAAACGAAAAGGGTTGCCAACTTAGGAGAACAAAATAAAAATGACGTACAATACAATAGAAGGATTCCTCGTAAACGATTTTAATTCCCTAGTTTTTTTATTTAAATTAAAAAAAATAACGTAACGCGTTATTCGAAGCCCCCTCCCGCCCCTGTAACGCAACGTTACAGACACCCCCACCCCCCCCTCAAACTGCGTTACATAATACTTGAACGCGCCCTAAGTTAGAGAGAATAATAAACAGATAAATGACCACTAATTTATTGTCTATACAGAATATATCGATTATTTTTGAAACATAGAATCAAATCTGAGACTTTCTTCTCAACACATAAAAATTGCTATGCGCATCATCTGAGAACGACTGGACCGATTTGGTTAAATTTTTAATAAAAATGTATTGAATTCTTTTATTTCGTGGCTTCTAAATAAAAATGTTTATCATTGCCCCATGAACGAATTAGAGACTGGACCTGACATAAAATACAAATGTATGAAAACTAGTTCAACCAAGTGACGCATAACGCAACAAAGATTTTATTACATTATTATAAACACTAATACACAATACAATATTTCTAGTGCTTGAACGTAATCGATAAAATACATATATCGATGAACCAATGAATGACATTTTAGACATTGGTTAGCAATAGTCATCATATTTTACATCTTTTAATTTATTCTTCTTCTTTTAATTTTAATAAATTAAAATAAATGAATTAAAGAGGCAATAATAATGTGTCAAATAATAATTATTTTTTAATTTGATTTATATAAATACGATGGCATTGATGGCAACATTCTGCTGGCCTGTAATAATGATAATGAACAAATGAATATCGGGTATATATTCCATTAATATATAATAAATATTATTTTGTAAAGATTAAAAAATATATTAAGCTAATTTAATTAAATAAAGTGATTTTGTTGATTCTGTTATTGAACTATTTTAATTGGCAATTGATTGTCTCGGGTAGTTATAAAAATGTGACACTGTCCTACTATTGCTCAGTTCTTAATAAACATTTGTGAAATTAGGAAAAAGAAAAAGAGATTGCAAATTAAAGTGAGTGTTGGATCGTGAAAGTAAAATAATTAGTGCAAGTGGTAAAGTGTTTTATTACAAATCGCCAACCTAGAAGTTTAGTGCTAAAACATTATTATTTGATTTTGTGTAATTTATGTGTTGAATTAAAATGATCTTTATTATTATTACAATGGAATAATATTCCAAAGTATATAAATGTGGAATAAAATAAAATAAAAAATTAAGTACACATACTAATTATAATTTTTGCATTTATATTTTTATTTGATTTAGAAAATATTTTTATAAATTTATTGTCATCAGATTGTAGGATACTGTGGTAAAAGTATTTTATGTTATTGTACTGTACAAATAACACAATTCGTTTAGTAATTTCGTCAAATATCGATATATTTTTCGACATTGTCAAGCACCAGTCGATGTCAAATGGACTCACTCGACAGTTTAGTCATTTGTTCTGAATGGTATAATCCAGGGATTTTATGATGGTTGTCAGATGTCAACAATACATAGAAATATCGACTATATTTAACATAGTTGGATAATATGACATTTTATTTTACATTTAATTAAATTGTGTGATAAATAACAATAAATGTAATAAAATAATGTATTTACAAGTGAAAAGAAATACTGCTGCTTCCGCCGTTATAGTTTTTACATCATTTAATAGAACATTTAGTCATTTTTGGGAGATGTTTTGTTGACAAATAAGTGCTTGAGACTGACGCAAAAAACAAACGACCAAGCCTAAAATCTCCTGGTTACTGAGAAGACCGATAAAGGTACGTCCGCTTTTATGTCTAGTCCAGTGGTTAATTCGTTCATGCTGGTTAGTTATAGTCAGTGATCTATAAACTTATTCGACATAACATCTATACCATCTATTAGCTACAACTGTCCATAATTTTCTTAGAGAAATAATTCAGGAGTCTTATCAAAACGAACGAACGATGTACGTCTACGAAAGTTTCTTATATAGTGCGTATCAAAGTACAATAGCTGGCGCGTGAGCAGTGAGTTATATCTGATAATTTGAGATTTATTAATCTGAATGCGAGCGAAGCCGGCATAGGTCGCCATATTCAATAAATTACGATGTAGATGATATAAATAACGTACAAATGAAAGGTACAATACTTCCTTCCTGCTTTGTGAAGAAAGTTTCATTAGACCTATATAAATACATATAAAATATGTAACATACATTTAATATAGAATTTAAATATTTCATATCTTTTCGACTGCTTGCATTTGAAATCTATACATACATATAATAAAAATGTAATCAAACCGAATCTGTACATTAAATATTTTTTGGAAAATCTTATTGAAAAAAACACTACTCTATATATTGGTAAAATCTAGTTTTTTAAATTTTTGTTTGTCTGTCTGTCTGTTACCATATCACAGAACAACCACTGGAGGGATTTTGATGAAATTTCGTATGGTGATAGCTGGTCATCCGGGTCATCATACTTTTTACCGCGGGAAAATATCTCATTTCTGAGAAAAAATACAAAAACTGTAATGTAGTATATATAAGTAAACCCTAAGAATTTGGTTTTTGGTCATCTGAACCCGGGCGGAGCCGCGGGAAATGCTAGTACTATAATAAAATTCTGAGTCGAATCTACTCTGTAAATATATATTTTTGGAAAATCTTATTTAAATAGTCATTATTATCGATACAGAGACAGAAACTACAGTTTTTAACATTTTTGTCTGTCTGGTTACACATCACGAGAAAACCATTGGACAGAATTTGATTAAATTTGGTATGATCATAGGTGGTTATCTGGGTTAACAAAATATAGGATACTCTTTCTGCGGGAAAATATCTCATCCCTGAGAAATCTATACTAACCGTCAAAACGTACCGAAGGACGAAACCGAGCGGACGGAGGGCGAGTCTCTAGTATAGTATATAAATATTATATAAACAGTTATTATACTCTCATTAAAATGTACTTATATACGGTAAATGAGTAACTAAACACTCAACAGTCTCTCATTAATTTGTGAACTCTTTTTTAGACCTTTTCTGGATGGATTTGGCAAATATTTGCCTAGAGGAGGACTCAAACTTGTTCCCCCCCAACGTGCGTTCACCTTGTCGTGGTGGGGGGGCTCAGTAGTAGTAGCGAAGCTAAGAAACGCACAGGGAGGTTGCCCACTTCGGTGGGCGGTGGGAGGTGGCCCTCTTCGGGGGGCGGTGTACCTTGCGGGTTGCTCCTGGTACTTCTCTGATAGCAGAGTGGACCTTGGAGCAACCCCATGGTTGTGGTGGTCTGCTTTGGCAGACCTGCAGTCGGGGCGTCGTAGTTGAATGCGTAAGCGATCCTGCGACGCCCCATTAAGACGGGGGAAGGTTTTGTTGGGTTTTAGTGAGCAGTACTGGCTGTATTACGCCGGTGAGTCCCACACGTCGTGCGTAAATGCATTTCCCAACGTTAAAAAAAAAAAAAGGACTCGAACTTGTTGGCTTCGAAGCTATAGATATTCAGGCCACTCCACTAGGTATACTGCACTCATTAAATATAATATGATAATACATTACTTAATTTTTCACAAATTAACAAAAACAAATTAAATTTTAATGAATAGTAGAAATAAGATCCAAGAATTTAGTAAGATGCTGTTACCTGTAATGAGATTTTTTATAAGCACGCACCAACTTTCCACTATGTTGATTATATTTACATAGCTTAATTAAGGAAAAAGTTAATATTTTTCACTAATAAATATATTTTTCTTTTTAGTATTCTGAATTAGTGCCACCTATTCACTCTTGCCTTGAAGACACCCATGTTATTATTATGTGCTAATCACACAAATGAATGCCCACAGCGGGATTCGAATCCGCGAACGCTGGCGCAGCAAGTAGGGTCACTAAAAACTGAGCCAAACGTGTCGTCAAAACTCATAAGTCATAAGTATACACAATACTATGGTACATAATTGGGTCAATAAATGTAAAAGACACTGTTAAGATAACCTTCATTGATTTAAAATTATAATTCTTATGAAAAAAACCCGATTCTGATCTTCCAAGTATAATAAATACCCATGTCTTGTTACAGATAATTGTTATTAGATAAAGGAGTATATTTGTATTTTGTATCCATTTTGTTATTAGGAATTAAATAAATAAAAATAATAATAAAATATAAATGCATTTGTCTGTTTGTCCAGTTTCAAGCAGATACTACATAGCAACTAGCAACATAATGACTTTAAATCCAAATTTTCAGCCATTATGAAGTTTCCCATGGATGGAGACAACTAGAGACTTAATAAAAATAAATTAAATTATAGTTATTACTTATTACAATATACACACTAACATTAGATATGATCAAACAATAACTATGATATAATAGATAATAAAATAATTATTATGACCAGATATTTTATACAAGATAAGTAATAAAGATGTAGTTAGGCTTAAAATTACAGATATTAAAATTGAAAAACTTGTTTCTGAATGTGAAAAAAATCTTTCCGAGATATTTTGTCATCTACACTAATATTATAGAGGTAGTTTGTAAGTTTGTGAGTTTGTTTGTAGGAAGCAATCTCTGGAACTACTAAACTGATTTAGATAAATTATGGTAAGAAGTTAGTTTGAGACCCTGGGACAGGATAAAGGTTTTAGTTAGAGGGACATAGTTTTTGTTCCGGAAATCAGCCCTTAAGGATGAAAAGGGGGATGAAAGTTTATATGGGGAATCAATCATTTCTCATATCTTCATATATACTAATATATTTTTATAGTCTATATATTCCTTACTAACTGTTAAAACTGTACTTAGGAATGTACCCGAGCGAAGCGAAGGTGAGTAGCTAGTTATACAAAGATACACACATATATAATTTATTCCACAAGTGACAACACAATGAAATTTAGGTATATATTTTTGCATTGAAATGATTAAAAACCATCAAACTTATCCGACTAATTAGTTAATAAACAGGACATCTAACTATTAATCATCTAAAGTCATCCTAACAAAAAAGGTCTTGACAGTTACATGTCAGCAAACGTATTAAAACAATTCAATTTAAATTAGCAAATTGGATCATAAAAAAAAAACAATGGGTAATAATTTTTTAAGTTGAATAAATCCACTATAATAGATTTATCTTAATGTCATAGCTCTGAAAGGATTATAATAGAAGATTAAGTTTTTTTTTTTGTAAATGGAAATTTAGGCAAACCAGCCGTCAGGTAAGATAATAATCAATTTATATAAAAAAAATAATTATGTATTAATAGTAACGAACTAAAGTTGGAGTCTTTGTCTGTCTGTATATTAAAAACATAAAAACATGTACTAATAGTGATGTTACTGTACAGTTTCAATTTCAAACAGAATTTAGTTATATTTTCTCATCTCTCTTTACCATTACTCATATATTGTGTTCATGTTTTATAGTATGTTTGTATCAAATAGAAATAGAATATAAACATGGACAAAACCTCAGACAGTCTGTAGTCATTAACATTATATTTATATCATATAAAATTTTGTTTGAACAAGTGTGAATCTATGTAGGAAACTTAGAGGACAAGTTGTATCAGAAAAGGCACTAAAAAGAATTATCAAAATTTTCTGCAATTAAAAAAAAAAAGACCACAGTTTATAAACTATGTAAGCAAATAATTAAAATAAAATGGAAATATGGATTCTGCATAAATTATGAATATTCAAACACATATTCATGTTAAATTGTTAATTTGCTTATTACTTATATAACCTATTAAAAAAAACTCCTATACATCTTCATCATGCAGGATTTATATTTTTTTTACAACATTGCCGAGTTTAAAGCAAAATATTTTATATGGTTCATTGTCTTACTTTGAATGCATCACTGGAAGGATCAAATTAGTTATAGAGTGAAGAAAATTATAAAGGTATTAAAAGTTTACCAACTATGCATAGAATAAAAAAAATCTAGTGAATCCCAAAAATTTTGCCTAACTATAATGTCTATACATTCCATCGTAAAGAAATTTTATGGCAAAATAAGATGACAAGATAACACTCTATTGGTTTCCATGGATATTATTACAGGCTGTAAATGGCTAAGCACTTAGTAACAGTTACTGGACTAATCAAATAAAAAACAGATTAAGGAAACACATTCACATGATCTAAGATGATTGGAATAAGTTTGATGAAATTGACGAAACTGACTATTAATCCAGTTAGTGTAAGACAAATATATAGACTTTATTTTAAACTAGCAACTCACCCTGGCTTCGCTTGGCTTCATCCCTACGTTGATTCCCTATATAAAATTTCATCCCCATTGTCACCCCTTAAGGGATGATTTCCGGAATAAAAAATATCCTATATCCTTCGCAGCATCGCAAACTATCTTATTATCAAATTTCATCTAAATCAGTCCAGTAGTTTGTGAGTTTATTTATTACAAACATAATATAAAAATACACATTTTTTCTCTTTATAATATTATATAGTATAGATTTAGAGCAACTGGATAAAAGATCATTTATTTGTAAGTTTTCATTTTCGATTATCCGACCAACCCGACTTGGTTAACATAGGTTGCAAAGTTAGGTTTTTTTTATTTCAAACAAAGGACCCCCAATATCATAATTGCTTTATTTTATTTAAGATTAAATATATAAAAAGATATTTTTTTAATAAGCAATAGCCGAAGTAATAAAAATAATATTAGTTATACAGCTAATAGTAATAGACAGTTCCTGTGTCAATAGGGTCAGCCGAAATTGTCTTTTTCTTTCTAAATTTTTTTTGTACAATAATTAATAAATAGCATTTAAATTATTAAGTGGTTAGTAAGTATTATAACTTATTTTTAGTTAAAAACATAGTAATTGAATCTTTTAATAAATATTTACAACTACAAAGTGCCCAATACAATGCAAAATGTTAAAAGTTTGACGTTTGCTTCACATTCAGAGTGAGTCCTTCTTTTAAATAAAACAAAATTTAATCATTCTAACAAAAGCAATATTCTAGTGTTTTCATGAGGTATGTTTATTTTGAGACAATTTTTTTTTAAATAGTACTAATTCATGTTTTGTTATAATTACAATTTTAAATGGCAACCACAGCAAGTTAGAAAACACAACTAGCATCACACAATCGTCAGCAGATGCATGACAAGCCTAATTACAAAGCTGTAATGTTGTGTTAATTAACATGCTTGTTAGTACCACTCTGAAATATTTACCTTTAAAAGAAGATCATGTGTGTGTGTGTCCATAAATCTTGAAATATGCCATTAAGTTATGACAACCATCAAATCAAAGGTTATAAATGTCATTGCATGTATAAATAATTTAAAAACTGACATGATATAACATACTCTGATCATATAAACAATTGAGTTACCTTGTTCTTTCCATAGTTAGGAATATTTTGTAATTTAGATCAAAATTATGTATTATATAATAATACATACAATGAGATGAGACATAATAAAATTTAGTATATTTTTATTCTTTTTTGAATGTATTTACAATGTGATTATAATATTATCACAATTGTATTGTATTTTCTTTTGTTTACAATTTCTTTAATCTACACCAGAACAACCGACGGTGAGTCAGAACGTAATCGCAGTCAAGCATTTTTATACCTGACAATTGTTTGTAATTAACAAAGTGTTTAGTATTTTTTTTCAATCTTAGTCTATAGGAATGTTTAATGAAGAAAAAAAGGCTAATTAAGAAATTGGATATTTGCCAATAACTATAATTTAAGTACTCTGTGGTTAAAATGATAGTTAATGTATTTGAACACATTTGAAACCATTAATATTTTCAATTTTGTTACTTCATACCTACACTTCTAAATCTATTGGCAACCTCACTTGAACACCACAAAATTGATGAAGAGGCACTCACGAAATGGTAGGGGTTAAAGGACTAATGAAAATGAGCTAGTATTAGCTGCTATTATTCCAAGCACGGGGATCAGCTGTTCGCACGCGGCTATATTAATCGTCATGAGTACACGACAAAAGTAGGCCAAACATCTCGATTAGAGCGTACGCGGCGGACGGCCGCCGCACCGAACCTTGCGCCGCACGAATTCGCATTACGAATCTAAACGTTTGTTTACACGTCCTTTGTGATCACGCTTGTGAAAAAGTTGTCAATGTGACAATATTATTATTTTATGTTCACTAAACGAAGGACATTTGCCTAAATAACAAAGACATGTCATCTGAACGCTGAAAGTTGATGAACATAAACTGGCATTACCTCGGTGGCCCTTGGCGATTTTTTCGTTTGTTGTTCATATCTCCTTCACCCGACTGCCCTGGCGGGTAGGCACCTTCTCGTCTGCGCGTAGGGACCGGAATTTTGGCTAATTATCACTTCTTTCTTTTACAACACAGTCCTTTCAACTTTCGCGGATGCACAAAACTGCAGTTGAAATTAGGAGTTAGCACTCGAAATGCGACAACAGAGATGCATCAATTTCACTAAAGTTGTTTGACATTTGCCAACAAATATAAATTAAAATATATTTGAGTACAAAATCGCAGTTCGATTTATTCTCGGGGTTTAATCCCAAAAAATAAACGGGTTGGCAGATTTCTCGTGCCTGCAATCAGCGCAGGAATACAACATGGCGCTGTGACGTATTCATCAAAAGTATTGCAAAAATTTGATTTTATCTTAAATTAATCAGTTTACACACTATCAAAACATCAAAAATATTAATTGATTATTTAAATGACTTTTCTTATGTTTATCACTTGTTTGCACGAAATGATAATAATTAAGATCAATGATTGACCAACTTCCACTTGCGATATTTCAATATGGCGAGAACCTTAAGTGTTGCTAACATTAAAAAAGAATACAATTAATTCATAGAAATTTAACGATTATCTGTGAAAAGTAATAGAACTTTTTTTCTTATCCAGTCTTTATTTAAAAATACATGATTTAGATTATAATTTACAATGTTACTAAAATGATGTATAATTTTACTTTTACAATATCTTACATCAAATGTCTAACTTTAATTAGATGAATATACCCATTTGCAGATTGTTATACATTATATTTCTGGCCGCATAAATATAAATTAATTAGTCAGTAAATTTTTTGAAATATATACAATATACTAAAGCATTAAGCAATAATAAATACAATACACAAATTTATGAATGAAAAATCATAAAAAAAAAACAGAATAGTTCTATTCCGAAAAAGATTGTCTATGGAGGCTTTCACGCGCGCGCGCGCGCGCGAATTTTGTATGTGTATACTGTATTGATAAGCCACGACTATCCAACGTTAATATTGATCGTTTGGCCCACGTAAATTTATAGGTCACACCAAAAATGAGTGTTAAATCCGCGCCAAAAATGTCTCAGCGTGAGAAATTCGAATTAATTAATTCGGAAGTGCGATCTTTTTACGAGTATTGTAAAGAGGCTGGGATGAGTGATGAAGAGATGGATATTATATGTCGCCCCTTGACGAATGCTGTACGCAAGGCATCTATTAAAAGATGGACAAGAGTATTTTTAATCCTGGTTATGATATTGGCTATCGGTTACACCGTTAGTCAAACCGATACTTTTCAATGGCATGCTACGGCTATTGCTAGAATAACATTGATCAAGCTGCTACCAATATGGGACTGGACGCCTTTGTATTATAATAAGTGCCTAATCGAGAGATCTCAGCCGCAAAATCTTGAAAATGATATCGTATCTCCAACTGATTGTATTACATGTGAAGCTGTCAGTAAGTGTGTAGAGAAGAAATAATTTTCTAAATTTAAATTTGTTTCTCAAAAACAAACAAGTAAATGAAATATTTTATACTAATGTAGTATCAATAATTCTTGTGTACAATGAAGTAAACTTACAAAAAGTGTATAGTTGAAACGTTTTAGATTTGATGTCAATTTCTTTTCTTTTTTCTTTCAGAATATATAGCTCGTATATCTGATACCAAGTATAATGAGGTTTTCAACCATCATCTGCTTCGTGGCGCGCCTGTGATCGTAACAGATGCATACTACGACTGGTCTGTGTCCGAATTGAACCTCACTACCCTTATTAGCAATGATGACAGGCTCCGAGACTCTGTACCATGCAGGATCCTCACAAATATAAGGATTGGTAAACAACCCATGGATTTAGAGGAAATAGTTTCTAGAATAACCAATACTGACATACCGAGTTGGTTCGTGCACTTTCAAAATTGCGATATACGAGCAGTTAAATCGTTCCGAATCTTAGCTCCTAGACCTTACTTTCTGTCCCCCCACATCCCCCCATCCCATTTTAACTGGTTGCTACTGTCCAAAAACTATGACACACATAGATACAAGTATTTAGAACTAGATATAGGTTTAATTATCATGTCTCAACTTAAAGGGAATACGTATATCCAGTTGAAACCTAGAGCGCCCTGTGAAGACGTGTGTTATATGTTGAATGTACAATTGAATGAGGGGGAAACCCTAGTATTGAGCAATTCTCTATGGGAAATGAATTATTTGCCAGGGAAAGGAGAAAATATAGCTATGATAACTGAAACCGATTGGTTCGAATCATAATATCTTACTGGAACGTTTAACGGACTATCCGTATAGATCAATCACGTTTTCAAAATGCACTCTCTTCGTAGATAATTACAATTTACGGCACATAGCTATTTCCGAATTGCGTCGGTCTTATTGTACGAACAAACATACAATTATAATAAATTATTGCTTAAATTAAAAAGTTACATCAACTTAAAATTTGATACTACCTGACAGATATCGTCCTGTCTTCATTTCATTAATTTTATTTGTAATCTCTTAAGTTCATACAAAAACCCAATAGAAAAAAACACCTTCATTTTTTCCCGAAAATCCCACTTTTTTTGGAAAAACTTTCCTTCTTTTCCCTCTATAAGAATTATTCAGTCTATTATTATATTATTAAATTTTGAAAGGAAAATTTCCAAACCGAACTAGCTGTTCTTAAGTGATGCTTTTGATTGTGGCCCACCCTTGACGTAAAACCTTTTTTATCAAAAAAGTGTCATAAATATCGGTTTACAATTGGTAAAGATATCGGGAAATAGAGAAATAAATACAGGAATTAATCGAATGAGAGTAGATTTCCCCAAGGCCTGTTTCGGAACTAACATCGTTCGTGTATCAATTACTTTATCATCTGTACACTTTTATCTATCTTAAGAAAGAGGTTTCATAATATTTTTAGACAGCACCAAGTGTAGTCACGTAAGGTAGGAAAATAAAAAAAAGATATATACACACGAACATAGAATCTCTTTCTTTTTGGATGTCGGTTAATTGGACAGTATCCACAGACTAAATAAATATTCCGAGCCTTGTCGGTAGAAAATCTTGTAATTGCCAGAATAATCCCCAATAAACCAATTTTATTTCATAACGTACACTGAAAATTAAAAGAAATTCTACACTCTCTATCTATGGACGAACGGACAGCTCTGAGACCGACGACGCATATATTATATACATAGGTATTAATTAATTCATTAACTATAGAGTTAAACAACGAATAATACCGATGCATAAACAGAATTTATATTTACGTATATAGGTAGAAACAGGCTAAATTTAATATATTATACTGCACTATATAAGTATTATAGGGTAAGCTGTGTGACCTGACTTTGTCCGTATTATACATACATATATAAGCATGTAAAAAATTTTTAATGTTGATAAACTTGTGCATAAATTAAACACGCTGTATAATTTCCTTTCTATAGTCTATACTGTGCGGGCTTATGTTCACAATTGTACAATGCAAGAAATCAGGTATGTATAAACAATATGATTTTTGTATTTTTGTACGTCATTATTTTAGCTTTGCGATTTTAAATCATAATATTAATTATGAAACGAATGGATGATCCATTAAATTTTATATTTATTAATATTAAAGTTATATTTGATTTTTCAAGAAATACATAATCTAACTAAAGTATATGAGACTGATGTATGTTAACATATCAACATCGCATCATCCATACAGTTTCAACAAAGTAAAATAATATATATTATATGCTAAGTATTTAACTTAAATTTATTTATTGCTTATGGATTTGGGAACACCATGTATAATAATGTATGTATTATACTAAATATTTAAAATTATTTTACAAGTTCAATGTGATGTTAAATTTCGCTAATATATATTTATTGTACACCTCAAACAATCAAACCCAAAGCGATTTGAACATTTATTATACTATAGAATCCATTGAACATTTATATGTAGTATGTGGTCAAATTAAAATTATCCTATGGGATTATTTCCCTATGATTTCCAAAAAAGAACCCTATGAATATAGTCCCATAAAGTGGTATTCAAGTTATATAAACGCACAAACGGACAGACAAAAAAAGACGTCGTGTTTATATAAAGATAAAATTAATTCCTTTTAATTTATCATAATTAAACTCAATTATGAATTATCATTGAGTTTCTTTAACCGACTTCCAAGAAGGTGGAGTTGATGTGTTTGACCTATATTTTTATGCTAAAAATTGTACGAATAGCGATTTTTGTTCAGGTTTTGTATACAGTAAAAGTTTTTATTAACCTTTTAAGGAATTGCCGTGGAATTGATTTTTATGAAAACTATACATGGTGTTGCCAAGTTGGCAAATTTTGTAAATATACAAAATATTATATCATTATAAATTATAATATATGCATTATTGTGAAAGAGTACCTCAATATGAATATAGTAATGTGAAGCACTTGCGAGTTTAATTTATACTACCTTGACGACCGAGTTTGGTTCGGCGTTTTTTTTACAAAATCATTAGCAGAACCCGCGGCTACGCCCGCGTTCAATCTACAAAAAAAACTCTTTGGCTTTATGTCATACAGCGACTCACCCTCGTTTTGCTCGTGTTCATCGCTATGTATTTATATAATATTGTTAATACAAAACACTAATAATAATTATCTAAACAGAAAAATAAAATTGAAGTGTCTGTTTGTAATGTCAAAATAACAGCTTTTTACTAAATGCATATAAAATTATATACGGTACTTAAAAGAAAAATACAATTTTAAATTTTTTTTGTTTGTGTTTGTCAGTCTGTTTGTTCCGGCTAATCTCCGGAAACGGCTGAACTGATTTTGACGAGACTTTCACTGGAAGATAGCTGATGTTATAAGGAGTAACTTAGGCTACTTTTATTTTATAAAAATAATTAGGATTCCACAAAAAAAAAATTAAAACGTACCTACCTAGGGACGCACCCGAGTGAAACGAGGTCAGTCGCTAATAAATATCATAAATCATAGTCTGAAAACGTTAGAATCGTATGACATTAGACTAATATTACACCACTGTCGAATCAGTTGAAAAAAAATAAACGCGATATTGCCGAAGTAAATTATGCCCAAGTGGCACTCCAAAAGAGTTACTGAACAAAATAATTGAATTGAAAATAAAACAGCAGCATTCAAATAAATACTTTATTGCAAGTCTATTCAGTCTTCTCCTTATGCACGGGCTTCCCGCGCAGCCACAGCGCCAGGTTCTTCAGGGACAGCACGACCGGGAACATGATGGGCAGGAACAGGGGGATGTAGATTGCATATCTGGAAATGGAAAATGTGTTGTAGTAGATAGTACATATTTGCAAATTTTTGCAAAAGTTTGGCTCAGTTTGTAGTGACCCAACTACTGCCAGCGGTCGCGGGTTCAAGTCCCACTGGGGACATTTATATGTGTGATGAGCACGAATGTTTGTACTAACAGTCATGGGTATGGGTATATTTATAATATGTATGTATTTAAAGTTATATACGAGTATGTGTAGTGTATCAACTATCTGGTATCCATAACACAAGCCTCGTAGCTTACCATGGAACTAGATGGTGCGGTGTGTTAATGTCACAACAACATTTATTTATTTATCTCTGGAAACATGCTATTTGAGGATTAAGATTCAGAGTCATGCTATTTGCGCATGCGCACTGAGGTTTTATTTCAAATAAAACAATATTATAGTTTTTATATTATTTTTTTTTCTTTTGATTGAAAAAAAAATAGGTTTTAAAAATGTAAGGATCACAACAATAGGAACACTAATATTATTATTTTATCTTTTCTTCCAAATTATTTATAATTTTCTGCGTATACACTACACAACCATGATTAATAATTACGACTTTCGGGAATGTTAAAAACCTTAGTTTCTCCCGTGA
Source organism: Brenthis daphne (assembly GCA_947093115.1). Classification (NCBI taxonomy): domain Eukaryota; kingdom Metazoa; phylum Arthropoda; class Insecta; order Lepidoptera; family Nymphalidae; genus Brenthis; species Brenthis daphne. The sequence goes on along the minus strand of OX352471.1, from coordinate 27,551,702 downwards.
CCAAATAAAGGCGTGAAGTCTGAGAAAAGTCAAAACGTTGGCAACAAAATTTAATACTATCTTAGATTTACCCGAATATTTGACATTTTAAATAAAACTATCTTTTAGGGGTTTTTTTGTGAATTTATTGCAAGGGCTGCCTGTGACAACCTTTGAAACGTCTAAAACTTTAGTCTCTCCCATGTCCATGATTGCTGTACAGCATTCAAAACGTCGGTGACCAAAAATCAAAGTAAATCCGCGAAAATTTCCAAATAAATTATTTAAAAATCACTTGAATTAACCAACACAATGTCTAAACTCTGAAGCCGTGAATGAAATATCAAGTATTCTATATATATATATATATATATATATATATATATATATATATATATATATATATATATATATATATATATATATATATCATACTTCTGATCATCCGGGAAGTACAGCAAGGCGAGCAGGCTGGGCTCCATGAAGGCGATCTCCGCCGCCAGGAAGGCTTCCCGCGCAGTGGCGTGTGCGGTCCGCAGCCGCCCGCCCTGCATCAGCTGCGTGCCGCGCTCGATGCCGTGCACTGCTTGCGTGATGGACGCTCCCACTTCGTCGTTTATCACTATGTTTGATATTTCACCTAGGGACATCCATTATAGTATAGTATAGTATTATATGTTCTGTGATTATATGTCTATACACTTTAGTAAATTTTAGAATCACTTTTTCTCAGAAATGGCGAATCTTAGGAAAAAAAGTGTAAGGACAATTTTTGTAGGCAATTGCATGATCTATAATTATTTTTGTCTGAGCTATTTTTATCATAAAACTAACAGTTTCGCTAAAAATCCAAAAAATCCATTTTGGCGAATTTTGAATTTGTATAAAAAAAATTTCACGCATGGGATCGATGGGGACTTTTCACAATTTCATTATTATCCTTAACGGTCATATAAATTTTCAGCTTCTTGCAAATTTATGCAAGGTACCTCTATTTTTCGGGCTAACTTGATCGGACTATTATACATAAGCAAACAATAACCGATAAAGCAATTCTATTTCTTTTCCCGACCAGGCCAAGTCTTTTCCGACTTCAATTAAAGTTATTTATGTTATCTAACAATAATAAAAACTTTTTAACAAAAAAAAATAAAACTGACTTCAAACAAAAGCACTAAAAAGTAAAAAATAACTGATTGGTAGTTTTCATTTACTATACATACCTAATCAAATGTTTTCGAAGTCTCTCTATTAATAAATGAATATTCGAAATCGAATGAGTAGTTTTAGAGATACAATCTTCATATTATGTATAAACTTTATAATATTAGTGCAGATGTGTAATTTTAGGTTGATTGCATAGTAATATTAATCAGTTCTTTAACGTTCTAAATGCTAGACATGAATATCATAGCGATACGAGGGGAATCAGGCAATAGTGTAATATTACCTTCTTATTTAAAATCAGACCAAAAAACAGAATGCATGCGCAAAATCAACACTTTCTGACATGAACAATCCTCCCAGTTCCTGTACATATACATACCAAGCAACTTGGCCAGCGACTTCAAGCTCCTCTCAGCCGAGGACACCTGCTCCAGTGTCCTGATGCGGAGCAGCGCATCCAGCTCCCAGGCGCGCGGCGACACCGAACACAGCGGTTCCAAGTAGGCGCCATTGATATGCTCCTGCAGACATAACATTTTTAGTGCACACACAAAATAGAAAAAAAAAGCATACAGTGGTAGGAAAATGCACAAGAGGCGGCCTGAGCCATGTGAAATGGAAGGGTGTGAACAAATAACAGAGTTAAGAAAAACCAAAATGATAAATACATATATACATACATATGATATTTTATATACGTATATAACACCAGCGTCTCACCCACGCTGTGCTCGGGTTCGCCTCTAGAAAAACACTAATAGAGATCTATTCGTTCCCACGGGAACCGTTCATTTTTCCGGGATGAAAAGTAACCTGTTGTTTGACTGGCAATATAAGGTATCAGAATGTTCAATTTTACTAAATTACTTGCATAAATTGTTGTGTACTAAGCTGTATAAGTTATTATAGTTTTTTAACTATCCTACGGGAACTATTTAATTTTCCGGGATAAAAAGTATTTAAGATGTTGCCCGGGGATATAAGGTACCACCATGCAAAATTTCATTTAAATCAGTCTAATAGATTCGGAGATTAGCCCGTACAAACAGACAAACAGACAGAGAAAAAAAAATTGAAAAAAATCTGAATTTGTTCTATTTGTCTTCTTACATCCCCCTGACTCGGTTTTAGCATTTTTTTGCTATGTACAGACATTCGACCTCTATTGTTTTATTATAGTATAGATACATATATAAATTAGGTACACCTACATAACATACCTTATCAGTAATCCCCAACAGCTTCCTGAGCTGTGATATGAAAGTGCCCATTACTAAGTTAATATTAGGTTTGTAAGTCTTCTGCTCACAATCCTCTTTAGTGGGATTTCCAAACACGACGCCTCCCCATTTAGGCGACATGAAGGCTTGGACGGGGGATTCTATTTTATTATCTGTGGACAAATATTTTATAAAATAATTTCTTAGATTTACGCGAATATTTGACAATTTGAACAAAACGATCTCTTCGGATTTTTTCGCGGATTTATTTTGATTTACATCCTGGTATGCAATCTTACTGAGATTAGTCAACTGCGCTCGTATAATGCATGCAGTGCACTGTCTATTATTTTACTCTCATGCATTTTTTTCACTTTTTTTCATTTGTAAATGTATGTAGTAATGTGTTGCTTAATAATTTGTTTTTTTTTTTTAAATAATAGCAAATTTAAATTAAAATTATTATTTTTAATTAATCTTAACTTTTTCAAATTACACATAGATTTAAGACATCTATATCTTTCGCTTATACGTAGCAGACTGGATTATGCAAGCTTCCTCTTTGACAATAGTTGTACAAGTAATTTAGCAAAATTAGATAAAATTCAAAATATATTTTTACGATTAATAGGCAGTTTTGTTAAAAGCACACCTATCCATATAATGGAGTCAGAATTAAATTTGTGCCCCTTGTCTATCCGCAGACGCTATTTAGCAGGTAAATTTTTATTAAAAGTTATGTCAATTAGTAATAGCCCAATGCTAAGTATCCTTGAGACCTTATCCAACTTTACAAATGTTTTATTCTGGAGACGTAAGAAACAACCACTTTTGGTATCAGTATACAATTTTTTAAAGTGTAATGAAATTTATAAAAGTAGTCTTAATGAAATATTCTCTTTAGATATATGGCTCTCCAATTTAAATGTAGATAAGGCAGTGAAACCTAATTTAGATATTGTTAATAAGCCTAAACATTGTTACGAACGCGATATATTGAAAATGATTTGTATTAAGACATTAAGTGTAGCATATCCAAATTATTATGAAATTTATACTGATGGGTCTAAAGAAGAAGCAGGTTGTGGAGCAGCCTTTCTAGATTTAAAAACAGGGACATGTTGTAAATTTAGTATCAGTGCTCAAATATCTATAATGTTTGTTGAACTTATAGCAATTGCCGAAGCCATTTCGTACATCCAAACTATTGATTATCAAAATTTTGTGGTTTACACTGACTCTAAAAGTGCTCTCTTTTACCTTTTAAAGTGTACAATGAATTTTAGAGGACATCCTATTGCCTTTACGATTTTAAATAATTTAAATGAACTCAACACTTCAAATAAAAATGTAATCTTACAATGGATTCCATCGCATATTGGGCTAGCTGGCAATGAAAAAGTTGACCGTCTGGCCAAGGAAGCAATTTCTGAGGGAAGTCATTACGAATATGTACCTTGGTTTACTGACTATATAGGGGATTTACGGAAAAACTGCCTAAATTTGTGGTCAGAATATTTTGATGAGCGTTCACTTACTAAAGGAATCTGGTACAAAACTATTCAGCCTAAACTTATGGGTTCACTATGGTTTGAATTAGAAAAGATAAGTAGACAAGAGGTTATCATTGCATTTCGCATTCGGTCTGGTCACATCCCTTTAAATAGTTTTGGTTACATGATGGGCAAAGTAAGTTCTCCCAATTGTGCCCTGTGTGGTACAGTAGAAGATGTCTATCATGTATTAGAAGAATGTGATCGAGGTAAAGCTCAAAGATCATTGATATTACCTCAACGTGGAAACAATGTTGGATACTGTAATAGTATTTTAGCTAATCCTTTGTCTACTAATGCTAAGATGCTTTATAAATTAGTTAAATTAGTGATTAAACTTAGAAGTAAGTGAATTTGTTATTTATATTATATGTATTTGTAAGCAATGATGAGGGTGACATTTTCGCTTTGTGAAAAAACCCTCTATTAAAATAAAGATAAAAAAAAAAAAAAAATTACACATAGATCAATTGTGGCTTAAATAATTAATACTATATTTTATATTTTTCTTATGGTTATAAATATAATAATGGCAACACTAAATATAGATTACTAATTAATATTTTTTAAATAGTAATAATTATAAAAATAATAGCAAAAATTAAATAAATAATTTTCCATATTCAATTATAATTAAAATTATAAAAATGTTTAAAGTTAAAATATTGTAATGTAATTGGTGCAATTTTCATTTTGTTAATTGTGGGTAGGCTGTCTGTAACAACTATATCTTTAAGACATGTAACACCTCAGTCTCTCCCGTGACCATGGATGCTGTAAAGCATTCGAAACGTCGGGAAACAAAAATACAAATAAATCCGCGACAAAATCCGAAAAGACAGTTTTATTTAAAACACTGGATAGATTTGATGAAATTTGGTATGATGATAGCTGGTTATCCGGGTCAACATATAGGATACTTTTTACCGCGGGAAAATATCTTATTTCTGAGAAAATATAGAAAAACTGCAATGTAAGAGTATACTAATATGTAAAACCTAAGAATTTGGTTTTTGGTCATCTCAACGCGGGCGGAACCACGGGTAATGCTAGTTAACACCATAAATCAGGCATAGAACCGACGCCATACGTGTTTTAACTCAGCACTGAGACTTTTTTAACAGAAATAATCAATAATTAATTATAATCAAAGCCAGGAGCTCCTAGTCCTACTAAACTAGCCAAAAAAATCACATTACCATCGTGTATAACGAGCGGCGAGACGGCGCAGGGCGCGACGTACAGCGCCAGGTTAATGGTGGCGCGCTCCGACACGTGCGTGGCGGCGCGCGCCTCCAGCCGCGTCAGCAGCAGTGGCAGGCGGTCCGCCTGCACCCACCACACACCATTCTTCTGTGAGCAGGGGTTACGTCAACCATTACCATATCATTGACTTATTAATAACCAAATAATGATAAACCATCGAAAACCAATGAATGATATACCATCGATAACCAATTAATGATATGCCATCGATAACAAATGAACGATATGGCATCGATAACAAATGAACGATATAGCATCGATAACCAATAACAATATGGCATCAATAACCAAACAATGTATGCATCGAATTTCATCAAAAGGAAATTTTAGTTACTACAGTCTACAGAGAAGTATCAACAAATGACATTAATATGATGATGGGTAAAATTAAATTGATTTTACGGTTTTTCCATCTTTTCTTTTTCATCACGTTTCATCTTTATTTTTAGTTTACAGCAAACATGGACCTTTATACTAAATATCGTGAAACTTTTCAAACACAAAATGGCTTTTACACATTTATAGTTAGGTAATGTAAAAAAAAGTGTCGAGATAAAAAAAATTGTAATAACATTGAAATAACGTACATTAAAATATTAGCTTTTGCATTTTACATTCGGGTTAAAAATCTACAATTCATATTTAGTAGTTTATCGAAAACTCTCTACAAGTTAAACATATAACCTCAATCGTGACTCATGCAACCTCATATAAACTTTTGAACAAAATATTTGTATAGATTTTAAAGAAGTTTCCTTGAAGCGTATTAAAATTTAAAAAAAAACTTACTTCTTTGGCTTCAAAATTAAAATCTAGAAGATGCAGCCATTGAGACTTGAGGGTGAAGTTGTGAAGCTCGGAGATTTCGTCTACAAAAGATCCGATGTAATCTGTAAAAATATCGAGATGTTAATAGCTGCTTAGACTATCTATATATTTATATGTGGGATACACCCCCCTTTTTAAAAGCGAGTCAAAAATTAATTTACAATAAAGTATTAAATAATAGACCAGCAAATGACATGAAAATTGAGGAAGCTTGAATTTTGGGAAATTATATATCTTGCGGAATAAACAATGAGTTTTTATACGACAAATCTTACATTTTTGAGAATCTATTCTACATATTTTTAGGAGATTTAATTAGAAAAACAACATGACAAACTCACATACATATTTCCCGTATATAATAATAAGGAAGTATTCTCACCCTCCACCGCCTCCCGAGCATCAAAGTCCACCTTCATCAAGTGAGGAGTGGGATGCACCACCGAGAGCACCACATGGAAAGTGGGCTCCGTTGGAAACCTGATCTGTCTCGCAGCATCCGCTATCTCAGACCTGGACCCGGCCAATACTGACGGCTGATATATCCATTCTTTTAGAGCGTGGATTAATGTGGGTACCGCTGTAGAAGTAATGTTTACAACATGAAAGAAAATTTTGTACCCACTGAAAATATATTTAAGTGTACTTTATCCATACACATCGATTTCATGGAACACTGCTATTTGAAAAAAAGCTAAAGTAGCTAATGCTAGCTTCCATAAAAAATACCTTTCTATGTAGTAAAGCAAACCATTGATAGATAATTGGGATCGAACATTTTCAGCCCTGACTTCTGAGCGAAAAAAGGACGGATGATGGGTCTCTAGTAATAGATACATTTATTATTTACTAGCGGCTCACCCTCGCTTCGCTCGGGTTCGTCGCTAGGTACGTTTTAACTAGATATAAATAGTTATTAGCCAGCGTTAGCCATATAATTTTTTTTTGTTAATAATATTGACAAATATTGATATTAATATTAATACGATACTAACATCACTCAATTGTTTTGCCTTCCCAAAACCTCTCCACTAACACTTAAACTTTATGGTTTGGTATTAAAGTTCAAATTGACTTTTAAGTATTACTAGCGACTCACCCTCGCTCCGCTCGGGTTCGTCCCTAACGTGGGCCACCCTAATCACTTAGGGATATGGAAAATAGATAGTAGCCGATTCTCAGACATACTGAATACGCATATAAAATTTGGTAAAAATCGGTAAAGCCGTTTCGGAGGAGTACGGTAACTAACATTGTGACATGGAAATTTTAAACATAAGATTTCGTATCTTTTGTATGGGAGTACAGAAAAATGTTGTTTTTAGACTTTTTCAGGCAATTTTTTAAATCTTTCTCTCCGTAAGAACCATCCTCGTACTTCAAGGAATATTCTAAGAAAAGAATTAGCGAAATAGGTTCAGCTGCTCTCGAGATTTGCGCTTACCAACACATTCAGCGCTTCATTTTTATATTATAAGATTAGATACAAAAATTCTAACCTTTAGCATCCCTAAAGAAAGCAACCCTTTCACCGCCAACCCAGACATCTTGAAACAATGGCTTCCGTTGAACCACATAGAACGTGTTATGTTTCTTCATATCGAACCCATTACTCACTTCTTCGAGTGCCTCTTGTTCTTCTGCCACTGAGTCGAGGGCATTTTGGAGTTTAGCTGATATCACTTGACGAGTGATTTTGAGTTTTATTACATCTAGAATAAGATTGAAAATTGTTGTAATGGTAACTTCCTTAATAAATTAATTTGAAGATTTATGTATAACATATCTTATCCATACTAATATTATAAAGAGGCAGAGTTTGTTTGTCTGTTTGATTATTAGTTTGTTTGAACGCACTAATCTCAGGAACTACTCCGATTTAAAAAAATATTTTAACATTAGATAGCCCGTTTATTGAGGAAGGCTACATAGGCTATATATTATCATGCTACTTATCTCCCAATACTACTTTACAGGGTCTAAAACTTGGAAATATTTTCATATTTGGTTTTTACGTGTATTTAATTTTAATTTATAAATAACTGCTGCTGAATGGCTAAGCAGATTTTAATGTGAATTTAAAATGTTATATAGGGAATTTATATCCAGGGAACAGGAATAGCCTTTCGCAGGATACAAGTATTATGAGTTTTGGTACAGGGTTCAATCCTGAAGAGTTGCTAATATGTTTATAGAGTTACATATTTGTAAAAATTTTGTGCTTTCTTCTTTTTACCATATTGTTTAAATTCTTTCTCAATTTGTTCGGCCACGTCCGCTGCAGTCTTCTCATCATTGACGAGCACCGTCAGCTCAGTTGTTATATAGTGGGATTCTGTGTTGAATGCGTTGATTCTATCGTACGGCAACGCGACTCTGGAATTGTACATATTATGTTAAAGAATTAGTTATCATACGAGAATATAATCAATTTATCTTTCAAATTCATTATTTTACTTCAACATGTTTAAACTTAATCTATATCCGACATATTTTTATGTAAATAGTTTTCGGAAATATATTTTGTTCACTACTATAATAGATATGAAAGTTTGTATGTATGTATGTTTGTTAACCTTTCACACTGAAACGGCTGTACTGATTTGATGAAATTCATTAAACAGATAGCCTAAGACCTGGTGTAATTCATGAGCTAATATGAATAATAAAAATTGCCAAAAGATGGCGCTACGCTTATATAATAATGTAGGATAGTTCGCTAATATTCTAAAAAAACATAAGAAATTTTTCAAATAGACAGATATTTACAGAGTAAAAACTGAAAATCAATCAATGAAAAGTATCCTTAAAGGTAATTAATAGTGGCTGCAGTTGAATCATATTCTCAGTCAATAACAGAACAACATGTTATTGCAAAAACAACACAACAATTTCAATTACGTATATTTCGATTGTAGACTTCCGCAATCCTTGTAAATACATAATCTTGTCGAATGTCCTATAACATACATACAAATCGTGTGTTTTCGGAAAAGATATAAAAATTGTCATTTTTTTTTGAAAAAACACCTATGTATATTGTATATAGATAGATAAACTTTAAAGGAAAACCTTAACTAAATACAAAATTTGATCCAAATCGTTAGAGTTATTTTCGAGATTTATATCGAGATAGAAATTTATATACATACACGTATACCTATTACAAGAATTGCTCATTTAATATTATAAGATATAGAAAGATAATTTTAATTTTTAATATGACAAATATTGTTTTTGTGCGATTTATTCGCGTACTGAGCTGAAATACTAACTTATATCTATAATAGTTATGTCTGAAAGGAGTAAAACATCGGTCAAGTACGAGTCGGACTTATTCCATCATTCATCATCCAAACATCCGTACATTACATACATGATAGCTTTCACACTTTAAACAAACAAACCTCTAAACTCTTTATTTTGGGGCTTTTCCTTTATAATTTTTCCATTTAATTTAATTTATTTCAATTTCTTAAAATTTGGTTTTTCACCTGAGAAAAAAAAGCTGTGAAAGATCCCAAAGTGTTATTTAAAACGCTAGTTACATATTGTTTATTAAAAGAATTATTGATTCGATATTACAAAGCCTTGACATTATAAGTTTGTATTTGTGCAAATAAAAATTTTGAACCTCACGTTCTACGCATTCCTATAGAAGACAGATCATATTTAGTGGGTACAGTCAGGGCTCGGAACCGGTTTAAAAGAACAACACTTTATTTCGGTAATGTAACGGTTAAATCATCGCTTATTCATTACCCGGTTAATAAAAATAAACGGTTTAATAAACCGAAATAATAATAGTTACCGGTTATTCTTAGGGAAAGGTTAGACATAGGTTTTGATATCGAAATAAACCGGTTAATTCATTCATAAATAAGAAACGTACATGTGTCTTTAGCAAGCAATTCACCATTAGCAAAACTCATTTTAACAGGTTTATTTCGTTCATGGAGCTTAAATTCAACAAAAACCATTTCCTGGGGTTTAACAGGTTAAACAACGTAACCGAAACCTTAAACCGAAAAGCTGAAGATAACCGGTTTAAAAATTGAACGAGTTTCCGAGCCCTGGTTATACTAAAACTAGCAGAACCCGCGACATCGCTCCCGCTAAAAATACAAATAAAATCTCTAAAAAGGTAGCTTTCATACAAACTTTCATTCCCTATTTTACTCTCTTAGGGATTGAATTTCGAAAAACTCTGAGATACGTAACTCATTTTTTTTGCCGTTCTCAATTCATACGATATTTCACGCAAATATGTCCAAGGAATAAAAAGTTTCATACAATTTTTCATCCTTTATTCCACCCCTTTGGGGGTTGAATTTTGAAAAATTCTTCCTTAGTATACGTGTAAGAAATTTCAATTTTATAGCCTTAAGGGTTTAAGCCTGTGCGTTGATACATCAGTCAATCACTTTTGCCTTTTATATAGGTATATAGATGGATTAAAAGGAGCAAAATCATATACAGTTGCTAGTATATAATTACTTACGCTTTTATCTATATCTAGTAATACCGACTATCATGAGAACACCTTTTCTTCCTAAAGCATGGCTCATGACCAAGATAACCTGATGACACCAATTTTATTACGTTCAATTATCTCGCGAGGTCAAAAGTCACTGCGTGTTATTCATTTGGTTGCATTACTGACATTGATAGTAAGAATGAAGGTAAAATGTATCAAAAAATAATATTTTTATCAAACAATAAAGTAACAGGTATAAACTGGTCTGGTCTATCTGTATAAATAAAGCCTTTCGTGTTTGTTTGTTTGTGCGTGTGGTATACAAAATCTTATATATATATATATATATATATATATATATATATATATATATACATATATATATATATATATTTATACTGAATCTAAATTATTTAAAATATAATTAACTAGCATTGCCCGCGTTCAGATTACCGAAAACCAAATTCTTAGATTTTACATATTAGTACACTCTTACATTGCAGTTTTTGTATTTTTTCTCAGAAATGAGACATTTTCCCGCGGTAAAAAGTATCCTATATGTTGACCCGGATAACCAGCTATCACCATACCAAATTTCATCAAAATCCCCCCAGTGGTTTTTCTGTGATGCGGTAACAGACAGACAGACAAAAATTCTAAAAACTATAGATTCGGGATCTGTATCGATAATAATGTCTATTTCAATAAGATTATACAAAAAATATTTAATGTACAGATTCGGCATAGTTATAATTTTATTATATGTATAGATTAATTATGTAATATTAATTATCTATACACTATTCACATTTTTAACCGTCCCACAGCTGGGCACAAGTTGGTAGACCCCTCAAGTCTTTTGAAAACTTCTTAGGTTCTCTCGCAAGTTTCTTCACGATGTTTCCTTTACCTTACTGAAGCTCATATAATAAGGTGTAATCATATTGAAAATGAATTGTACATGAAAATTTCAAAGATGCAAGAACCGGATTTTTATCGTTTTACATGGATTTTCAGGCGAACGCGTTTTCCTCAACGTGTTTTCTCCATTCTACGCGACATTGGTGAATTAAATTGTGCTCAACTGGCACTCATGGAAGCTACTAAACAGAGGAATCGAATTGAATTCCTCAACGGAAATAGCTGAATTGTCTCGAAGAAATTTCTATATAAAAAATAATATAGGTAGATGACGACGCGGGCGAAAGCTACTAGTAGTTAAACTTGAATTTATTTGTTTTATTAAATATAGGGAAAATGTATTGATGAATAATAAATAAATATGTTATAAATATGTTGGGACATTAACACACATCGCCATCTAGTTCCATGGTAAGCTACGAGGCTTGTGTTATGGATACCAGATAGTTGATACACTACATATATATAACTTTAAATACATACATATTATAAATATAAACACCCATGACTAGAGTACACACATTCATGCCCATCACACAAATGAATGCCCCCAGCGGGACTCAAACCCGCGACCGCTGGCACAGCAAGTAGGGTCACTACAAACTGAGCCAAACGTGTCGTCTATTGACGACATTATTAATGAATGAATAACTTATTTATATTTTTTTTTTAATTGGTCATCAGATTAAATTTTCCTTAGTTATTTTATTTTATAAGTAGCATTATATAACGCCAAGCTGCATGTTTGAGAGAACTTAGCAAGTTTTCAAAAGACATGGCCAGTGTGATGGATCATGGCCCGATCCCCCTCGTATAAGCCGTAAAGGGAAGCCGGTGCCCAGCAAAGGGACGTTAAAAATGGACAGAATACAACATATTACCTGTAAACTTCTGTAGTTTTCCACCACAGCGGTAGACCTATGATGATGAGGACACCAACAAAAGAGGCACTCGCCCACATACGATTTGCCTCTGAAATAAGATGAAATGAATTTTGTTATTACTTACACATAGGCTAATATTAGGTACCTATACCATCGATCAAAAAAGTACTAGATACACAATCCCATGTAAAAGCTCTCTTAAAACTGTCACCAATTGTGTTTAGGTAATTATTCTAGTTGAAATAAGTATACAATGTAAATTGAACTTTAAATGCAATGCTTAAAGTTGTTTTCTCCAAAACAAATCAAATTAAAAGCGCGCTCAAATGTTCAAATAAGCGCTCATCGGTGAGGACATTTTTTTGCGCTGACTGTGTATCTAACACTTTTTTGATCGATGGTACCTAGTGATGCACCCGAGCTGAGTAAGAGTAAGTCATTTTTATATTTATATTATATACAATTTCGCTCCCTGAAAGATTAACATGCAACTGTGACCATTATAAGAATACCCGATGCTCCAACAGTAAAATACTTTCTTAGTTTAAGGAGAATATTTAATATTTGAAATAAAATTATCTTTTTATTTTTGGTTCCCGAAGTTTCGAATGCTTTACAGCATACACGGTTACGGGAGAGAGTCTCTGCGGACAATCGAAAGAAAGCTCTAACTATGGTCACGGTCGCGGTCTCTTAGTTCGTGTTCACTGAACGTTCTTACAAAGAAAGCTATCTATACCTCTTTGATCGATAAACAATTTCTTATCGACATACTAACGTAACGTAAAAAGTTACAAAGATCTAAATAGATGAGTCATAATTTAGTGTTTTTAAATAAATCAATATAATATACATACTCTAGTTCAAGTCAAAAACAGGAAAATAATATAACTTTATTACTTTAGCATTATTAAATTTAACACAAGCCAACAAATGCGTGGACGACGAATATGCTTAATTGAGATACACGTGTAATTCACATGGAAATGATAAAGTTTTTTGATCTAGGTTATATACCGCAATAAAAATTGCTGTTATCAGTGATCGATATTTGGCAAAATTGATTGATTGATTTTCATTGTCCAAGAGACAAAGTTACGAGTGTAAATAATAAATATCGTCGTCGTCGACTCAGCCCAAGCACGTTCACTGCTGGACATAGGTCTCCCCCAAAGATTTCCATGACAACCGGTCTTGCGTCATCCGCATCCAGTGGACTCCAGCGACTTTGACTTCGTCGGTCTACCTTGTGGGAGGCCTGCCCACGCTTCGCCTTCCAGTACGTGGCCGCCACTCCAGAACTTTGCGTCCCCAACGACCGTCCGTTCTACGAGCGATGTGCCCCGCTATCATTATATATATCATAATAAATACCTATCGGTCAAAAATATTTTAAAGTTTTTAGATCAAAATTTCAATGTAGTAGGTATTTGATGATAGAAAAAATAAAAAATTAAAAAAAAGTCACCATTACTAGCGGTCGACATATAGTAGATGAAGGAAGCTCGACTTGTCTTGCTAAACACTTTTATTTGACGAATCGTTTATTTGATGAAACCTTTATTTGGCATATATTCTACTTATGTATATTATAAACTTATATGAAACTTGTATATAACTGAAAATTTTGTCATATTTTTGCAAACGGGCAAAATTGACAATTTTAGGAGTGTCGACGTTTAGGTCTATCGTCTACACTACTACACGTTAAAAATTGTCCCGGTATTTGACCCATAAGACTTTTAATCGGCCAGCTCTCTGATTATCACATATATCATGGAATGACATTTATGATTTTTTAATAATACCTATCATTATACAAATAATTGTATAATTTGTGAGTAGATACTGTCTATAACAGCTATAATATTTTTTGAGACGTCTACAACCTTACTCTTCCCCGTGACCATGATTGCTGTAAAGCATTCAATGTCGAGAGCTTAAAATCAAAATAAATCCGCGAAAAAATCCGATATAAAATATCTTTTAGTAGATGATTCCCATTTGCATGATAATTTAGTCCCAATACGCAAATATTTGAAAACTAGCGGCTCACCCTCGCTTCGCTCGGGTTCGTCGCTAGGTACGTTTTAAATAGATATAAAAAGAAAAAATCTTTCTTTCTCACATTTTAATTATATGTTTTAATACTTACCTATTCCGGACTAAGAGAAATCCAAAAATTAAAATATCATAAAAATTGGAACGCGGTCGAACGGGATAAAAAGTATCCTATGTCCTTCTCCTGGCTCTAAACTACCTCCCTGCCAATTTTCAGCTAAATCGGTTCAGCCGTTCTTGAGTTATAAGCGAAGTAACTAACACGACTTTCTTTTATATATATAGAAATGCAGTTACCTATATATACTCTTTTGTAATTCGTTTGGATAATTCACACCAAAAATACCTGCTTATAGTTCAAAGAACTTATTGCAGATACCACACTTTAAAAAAAAACCGCGAAATAATCCGAAAAGACAGTTTTATTTAAAATACATCATTTAAGTTAGGCATAAACCATGTAACTACTTTGTTTTAGAAGCCGGTTATGATAAGAAGTCGTGAATATTTTTCTACTGAGTAGACGAAAACCACCCCATGGGATATCCTTCAGTCATAATTACCACGAGTATTTGAAACAAGGCGAGTCGTCACAGGTTGATATTACAGAGCCCGTGTTTAATAAACATACTCGTAGGTCATTGTCAATTCGTTTAAAACGGTATGTAAGCAAATATCGTAAGTAGGGTTGCCATCTCTTTTTTGATAAAAATAACCAATGAAATTATTTGAATAGAAAAAAAAATATTTGGGAGAAAAATAGTACTTTTCAGTTTTTATTTTTCTTAAAAAAAAAATAATTTTGGGTGCTTTTAGCACATGCTAATAATTTTTAGTTATCTTTGAAAGTTTCAAAGCTAGTTTAACAATTGAAACTTAGATTGAAATAAACAAAAAAACTCGTTTTTTATTACATTTATCGATGATCTGTTTCTCTCTTCTCGTCACTTCAGATTCATTAACGAAAAATCTGTCTCAAGAAAGATAAAGTGGCGGGAACAGTACATACCCATATGAGTGTTTCGTTTTACACATCACACTCACAGTAAAGATTTGAAATAAAGTATTTTCGCATACTTTATTTTTATAGAAAAGTATGAGTTTATTTATTAAAAATAAAATAGTATACCTACTTTATTATATAGCTGGCAACCCTAAACACAGGTCATATTTCGTTTGGAATTACGCTATTCTTTTTCATGTTTTTGCGTCGCTGAGAAAGTCAATTTTCTCATACGTTTATTTTTTCCACTGCTTTGTTATCTTTATTTATATTTTTTATATTCGATTTTTTTTATAATTTTTCATTGATCAAGGGTATTGGGTATATCCTCCAGTAAATTAATTAGACTCCCCCGAAAACAACCTCACTAAATAAATTATTAATTATATAATGGACTAGCGACTCATCCTCGCTCCGCTCGGGTTCGTCCCTACTTAGGTTTTAACGTTTAGTACGTATAGATTTTTCAGAGATGAGATATTTTCCAGCAGTAAAAAGTATCCTATATGTTGACCCGGATAACCAGCTACCATCATACCATATTTCATCAAAATTTCTCCAGTGGTTTTACGTGATGCGGTCACAGACAGACAGACAAAAATTCTAAAAATTACAGATTCGGCCTCTGTGTCGATAATAATGTATATTTCAATAAGTTACATTTTTATTATATGTATAGATAAAATATGTATAGATTTATCATTTAGATCTACTGCTAACTATAATATAATTATATATACCTTAATGATATATAATTATATTTCTATCTAGACACATGACGCGTACTTAAAACCAGTAGGTAGTTCAAAACCAGTAGTATAAATCTTTAGACACACTAGGATACCTTTTTTTTTTTTTTCGTCAGGAAACCCTGTTGCCGGGTACCCGCCGCCTGGGGAAGAACGACGGGTTATGTGGGGCTCCCACCGCGCAAAGATGGTAAACGCGCGGCAGCCTACCCACTAAAACCTGACGGTGTCCACCTCTGTCGCCTCCAGGTCGGGGCCACGGGAACCAAAATCATCCGCGAACCCCGACGACACTAGGATACGTAGCTTGACCATGATTAGCACTCAGCAAAGGTAAACCACAAGACTAACTAAATTAATTAAAATAATAAGATACATTGATATTTTTCAATCTTTTTAACAAAAAATTTAACCTTTCCACTCTGAGCCATGCGAGGGCAGATGGCTGCATCTAAATATCTTCTAAGATCACATAAATTGGGATACACGAGTAGTAGATGGCAAGACGTGGCTGATTGGGTGTTGTCACAAGTAATCAATCGTGTCAGTATCCCAGATAGTGTTAGATAACAGCAGGGTCAGGTGTTAATTCATCGAAGCGAGACGTAATTGAGATCAATTTACACTTACGTAGCTTGTGCGTTAAAATATGATATGAAATGACTGTCATCTATACATATAATAAAATTGTAACCAAGCTGAATCTGTACATTAAATTTTTTTTTGGAAAATCTTATTAAAATAGACTTTGTTTAGTTATTAGTCTTTCCCGTGCCTCGGAGAGCACGTAAAGCCGTCGGTCCTGCGCCTTAACTCTCACCGGTCGTGCCGAGTAGTCGTCCCACCGGAGTATGAGAGTGACAGGAATAGAGAGTGCACGTTGTGTCTGCGCGTACACTTGTGCACTATAATATCTCCTGCGCAGTTGGCTAGTCTCAATGAGATTGGCCGCCGTGGCCGGAATCGGCTAGGAGAACATCATCATCATCATCATCATTATCGATACAGAAGCCGAATCTATAGTTTTTAGAATTTTTGTCTGTTTGTCTGTCTGTTACCGCGTTTTTAGAATTTTTGTCTGTCTGTCTGTTATCATAGAAAAACCACTGGAGGGATTTTGATGAAATTTGGTATGATGATAGTCGGTTATCCGGGTCAACATATAGGATACTTTTTACCACGGGAAAATGTCTCATTTCTGTGAAAAAAATACAAAAACTGCAATGTAAGAGTATACTAATATGTAAAATCTAAGAACTTGAAACTTTTTGGTAACGTGAACGCGGGCGGAGCCGCGGGCAATGCTAGTGTAATAATATATTAGGTAGAGGATACGGATATGTTTGGGACAAAGCGGCCATAACATCGCTACTGTGCACAAAACGTCCTGATATCACACGCGGGTAAATGATCTCTTGCAAAAAGCGTGAGGATGGATTTTTTGTACAAAATATTTAACAAAGCTAATATATAATATTTATGTAGGTACGTATTATTTATTAAAGTAAAACATTTCTTACTTCCAACCTTTGCCAAAATGATATATTTAAAAAAAAACTATTTTTATCCGCACTTTTGGCGTGCTTTTGTAGATTCGTAATTAGAAGATTTTTTTAAACTAATACGACTTCGTCATTTACATTTTCATGAGATTAAAAAAATATCATCAAATTAACTTACAGGAAAATTTCTAATATATTCAATCAATCAATTCAAGATGTATGTATGTATTTGTCCACCAACCCGCACTTGGCCAGCATAGTGGACTGTGGCCCGATCCCCCTCGCATTGAACTCCCAGCAGTGGGACGTTAAAAAGGACTGAATACAATGTATGTAATCAGCCCTTATTTAAGTCCCATTGCTTTCAACGGCCACGATGTTTTCCTTCACCGTAAGACAAGTGGTAATCATGTTGGAAATGATTCGCACATGAAAATATCGGAGGTGCGAACCCCGAAATTTGATGCCGCTTCATTCAGTTTCACAAGCGCGCTCGTTTCCACTGGGCTACCACTGCCTCTTATATTATAACTAGCATTGCCCATGGCTCCGCCCGCGTTGAGATGACCAAAAACCAAATTCTAAGGTTTTACATATTAGTATTATCTTACAATGCAGTTTTTGTATTTTTTCTCAGAAATGAGATGTTTTCCCGCGGTAAAAAATATCCTATATGTTGACCTGGATACCCAGCTATCATCGTTCCAAATTTCATCAAAATCTGTCGAGTGGTTTTCTCGTGATGAGTTAACCGACAGACAGACAGACGGACAGACGGACGGACGGACGGACGGACGGACAGAAAGACAGACAGACATTTCAATTAGATTTTCCAAAACATATTTAATGTACAGATTCGTCTCAGTTACAATTTTATTATATGTATAGATAACAATAAATTATTATCGATACGATAAATTATAATAAAAATCAATTATTCATGTTACATTGCAGAACTATTGTTTTAAACAGCTGAGTTCACTTTAGACCTTAGCCTTCTAGCTAGGATATCTAGATCATGTTTATGACCTACATTTTATGCGCTATTATCTTCTAACCTTATTAGTAGATTGTAGGGTCTGGTCTAACGGTCGTATTTAACTAGGAAAATAATATATTTATTTATTTATTGGTAATCTTACAGCGTTACAAAATTATTGAAATACAGTTTGAGCACAAAGTTATTAACAAATATGGCCAAAATTAGATTACTCTATTATGATATCTTGTGCAGGCAATGGACAACAGACTACTCATATATTGAAAAAGGAAAAAGAAAAAAAAGTCTAAATAAATTAAATTGATCATGCTAATGATATGCACATCAAACATAATGTGTTTACATGTATGTGCGAGTGTGTATGTCTGTATGTGTGTGTGTGTCTGATGTGCGTATTTGTAACTATATGTGTGTGTGTTATGTGTAATGGTATATATTGTATCATTATCGTACGATATTGAAAATCTCTACATTACTATATAATTTAAAATTAGTTTTCATTTATGTTTGTCTGTTCGTACACTCAGTTTTTAAAAACGATGTAAGTTTAACGTTTTACTATTCTTCCTTTACGCTTTATTAATTGACAGCTTCGTACTTTACAGTTTACTAAATTACAGCTGAAAATACCTTGGTCTTCTCCATTATTTTATATCTTCTTCATGTGACATTGGCGAAGTAATGTATGCTCAACTGTGACATATTGAAATTATTAATAAGACAATTATATTGAATTGAAAATACCTCGATGTTTTGAAGTTATCGTATGATGTTATGGCCTTAGCCAAGAGACCAAAGCTGGTTTAAATTTGTATACACAAATGTGTAATCAATGACTTTATTTATTGATGTTCTGTGAATCTGGCTTTGCAGGAAACTGACGGAGTTAGGAAGGAACATATATCGACACTTATAATATATACCTATACAGAGCTTTCTGTAATTTAGGCTCAGATTTAAAAAAAAACTATCTTTTTGCATTTTAGTATTTATAATCTATTTATTGAGGAAGGTAACAGATTACTTATGTAACTTTGACAAAAGCTTATTAAATTATTATCTATTACATTTTATGAAATAAATACGGGAATTAAAACGTCAGTAGGAGTTTTATGCAATATAGCAAATTCCACTTTTTCTTCACTTGGCCATTAACAAAAAAATTAAGATTTTACTGGCATAAGCAAAAAAAAAAAATAGGATTTTTTTGACACGTATTTGATAGCTTAATTCAATAGGGCCTTAAATGGATTTCTCCTTTTAAACTTACAGAATTATAATCGATTTCGGAGGATATCTAGTTAAATTCAAACCTCGCTTTTAAATACAAAAAAGAAAGCATTGAACTCAATAATAGTTATTGTTTCATCAACTTAAAATTAAGATCAGGGGTCACATTTATCGTAACATACATACATAATATACCTCATATTTATAAACACGTACACGTGTACAGTACCTAAGAAATGTCCAAAACGGATTTTCTAGAAAAGGAAAAGCGAAATTAATACAATATACTATAATTAAATTCAATATACCAATTTCGCAGTAGGCAGTGGTAACCCAGTGGTAACGCGCTCGCTTGGGAAACCGAGTGAAGCGGGTTCAAATCCCGGGTCTCGCACCTTTGATATTTTCATGTGCGAATCTTTTCTAACATGATAACCACTTGCCTTACGGTGAAGGAAAACATCGTGAGGAAACCTGCATGTCTGAGGGAACTTAGCGAATTTTCGAAAGATATGTGAAGTCCGCCAACCCGCACTTGGCCAGCATGGTGGTCTATGGCCTGATTCCCTTCGTATTGAAAGGAGGTCCACCTCCAGCAGTGGGACGTTAAAAAAAGCTGAATACAATACCAATTTCATTTTAATTCAATTTAATGAGCATTTTTAATTTTGAACTCTTCCACACTATAGTGTCGATTTCGCTTCGTTCCCGGTCCATAATCGATGTGGTAAGTATTTTTATACAAGAAACAACGAATGCATTCACACTATCAGTAAGAGTTAAGTTTCGGTTGAATCACACTCCAGCAAAGTTTCTTGTATAAAAATTTAAAATAAACTTGTCCTATATCGGACCGAGAATGGATTATGATCGGCACTAGTGTGTATCGGCCTTTATAGTTATTAAAATAATAATTACCAGCGATATCTAGTCTTTACTAGATTTTCTCACAAGTGTGAAAAATATAATCTTGACACAAATGTAATAATAATGTTACCTAATATAATTTCGAATCGACTTTTGGCTATATACCATAATTACTTCGTCATACATCATTTTTAGAGTTCCGTACCCAAGGGGTAAAACGGGACCCTATTACTAAGACTCCGCTGTCCGTCCGTCTGTCTGTCTGTCCATCTGTCATCAGGTTGTATCTCATGAACCGTGCCAGTTAGGCAGTTGAAATTTTCACACATGATGTATTTTTGTTGCCGCTTTATAGCGTTGTTATCAACAAATACTAAAAAACAGAATAAAATAAATATTTAAGGGGGCTCCTATACAACAAACGTGATTTTTTTGCTCTTTTTGCTAGATATTGATAACGGCAACAGGTAGACGCTTGAAATATTCACAGAAAATTTAGTTATATATTCACTTTAAAAATAAATAATTAAATTAAAATAAAACAAATATTTAAGGGGTGGTGTAGTGCCTAGCATGTACGGCTGCACACTCGGAGGTCCTGGGTTCGAGTCTCGGGTCTGGCCAAGTTTAGTTATTGAGTCTTTCTGTATAGTAAGTCTCAGTAACAGCCCGGAGTTGGGAAGTTGGCGGTGTTTCACCCTCGTGCCTCGGAGAGCACGTAAAGCCGTCGGTCCTGCGCCTTAACTCTCACTGGTCGTGTCGAGTGTTCGTCCCACCGGAGTATGAGAGTGTCTGCGCGTACACTTGTGCACTATAATATCTCCTGCGCAGTTGGCTAGTCTAAATGAGATTGGCCACCGTGGCCGGAATCGGCTAGGAGAACATCATCATCATCATCATTTAAGGGGGCTCCCATACAACAAACGTGATATTTTTGCCGTTTTTATAGATAATGGTTCGGAACCCTTGTGCGCGAGTCCGACTCACACTTGGCCGGTTTTATTTAGTAATGTATTTGCCTTTTCACTTTTCGTGTTTAGCGTCGAGACGTTAAGGACATGTTTCATACAAGAGAAACTAACTAACAACTAAAACGTGACATTATAATGAAAAAAAAATTAACCTTTAGAAGAAAAAAACATTTTAATACATTTTAAAAACCGTGACTTTGTACATATTAAGTTAACTAAATATGTACAAAGAATATACTTGGAAAATCTATTTAGTTTCCTTGTTAGTCATTTTTAGACTTTAGGGACTATTATAACATACAGGTACTAAATGCATGCTATTTATTGTACATCAATTATTTTCAGCATAAAAAAATCTATAATATGCGTTTTCTTTATTTTGATACCTCTTTAACTTATCATGAGATCCCTATCGGCCGTCAAAGGCCAGAGGACTGTGAGACTTGTGCCCGATTCCACCAACATCCCATAAGCTACCACCTACGTATGGGATCCCTAGCTTAAAAGTCTCCTAAACTAGCCCCTAAATTAAATTTCGTTTTACGATCGTCTTTAAGCCCATATTTCGAGCACCTGAGGGCCTTTTAATATTTAGGTGACCCCTAACTGTCGGTGAAACAGAAACTGTCCCCTAACAGCCCCCTAACCATGCTTAGGGGATCCCTTAAACTTAGGTGACGTTAGTGAAATCGGCCATCAATAAAACTCACAGCGTAATCTCATAGCTTGCGCACGCACTACAATATCTACCCCTACACATAAACCCAAACTAAAGGGTCCACCACGCATTAATTATGATGCGACGCTTGAGTTCACTGTGCATTCTAACCGTCACAATTACACGTAGGAGGGTAAAAAGAGCCCCATCCGCAGTAATTTGGAGGGTGGAGGGAGAAGATGCGCATACTAATGCCTCATTTCTCTCAGAAGACGGCGATTTATCCCTTGCATATTCCAAGGGTAGCTATTACTTTTGAAACCAACTTATTTTCAGAGTTCAGAATGAAAGCTTCAAGAAATAATTCGTGATCGTTCAAAAATAAAGCTATTGCAAACGAGTTGAGCATCAATGCCAACTAGTTTGTCTTCCGCAATTTGATATATAATATAAAATCTATTTTTCACTTTTGAGTTGCGTAGACAGCACAAAAATAATATCGATCAAACAAAATTACTACATTATACGTAATTGCGTATTAGACAAATCTCGTGACACAGTACACCGTCATTTTTTTAAATCTATACATATAATAAAATTGTAACTAAGTCGAATCTGTACATTAAATATTTTTTGGAAAATCTAATTGAAATAGACATTATTATCGATACAGAGTCCGAATCTATAGTTTTTAGAATTTTTGTCTGTCTGTCTGTTACCGCATCACGAGAAAACCACTGGACAGATTTTGATGAAATTTGGTATGATGATAGTTGGTTATCCGGGTCAACATATAGGATACTTTTTACCGCGGGAAAATATCTCATTTCTGAGAAAAAATACAAAAACTGCAATGTAAGAGTATACTAATATGTAAAATCTAAGAATTTGGCTTTTGGTCATCTGAACGCGGGCGGAGCCGCGGGCAATGCTAGTCTATATATAAACAGTTCAGTGAACTGACTTCTTCCACCTCTGTTTGACAATTGATTTTCTTTTTTTTTTTGTTTAGTACAAAGTTATGGTTACACCTCGTCCATCCGGTCTAGATTAAGATTTACAAAGAATAAGGTAAATTAAGAGTCATGGCGCGATGCTAGGTAATCCCTCAAAATTTGCGGGGGGTATATTTAATATACCTCAATATATGGACGACGAAAAACACAGATTATGTCAACACAGACTGGTTATTCCAGAAATAAATGCGTTAAAACAAACAAAAATATCAATCAGCTTTGTACGTTTAATTATACAGGTAAATAAAATTGAAGTGTCTGTGTGTAATGTCAAAATAACAGCTTTATACTAAATGCTTATGAAATTATATACGGTACATAGAAGAAAAAGACAATTTATAAATTTTTTGCCTGTCTGTCTGTTTGTTCCGGATAATCTCCAAAACGGCTGGACTTTCACTTTTTATGGGAATTTCACTGGCAGATAGCTGCTGTTCTAAGGAGTAGCTTAGGCTACTTTTATTTTAGAAAAGAATTAGGTTTCTGCTGAAAATAAACGTACCCAGGGACGCACCCGAGCGAAGTGAGGGTAAATTGCTAGTATAAAATAGTTATATATAACTTATAATTGATCTAAAAATAAAGCAAAAACATTAAAGATAAGGTAAAAAGATTATTTTGTATATTTTTAATTGAGATTTTTGTCAGTCAGACAAAAGGGCATTTATTAATAAATAACTTTAATAACTTATAATTCACTTATTTACGAATCGATATGTAGCAAACTTACAGAACATTCGTAGGTACACCGTCCTTTTTTTGGTACACACATACATATGTATGTATGTATGTATGTTTGTGTGTATAATGTATACGGCTACTATCGTTCGAAAGAATATTTATTCGACATCAACCTATTTCTGCCTTCTAATTGAAATAAATGTATTTCAAGTTTCAACACGAGAAATACTATACCTTACTCCTCATGGATCATTATTGAAAAAAAAAATTTAGTCTATATCGCTCTCTGGCCAAGAAACTATCTTTATAACAAAAAGGTTTTCTTAGCATGTTGTCCTTCATCGTAAGATTTTAAATTTTTTTGCTTAGATATTATTTATGAAATTTACCATTATCATAAATCTCACATTATTTATGTCAGTTAAGTACATAATTTTTTATATTAAAAATTCAAATTTATATTATAAAACAAATTTTTTATCGTTAAAAAAAGTAAACAAAAGTATCTTTGACCGTCTGTATCGTATGAGCGTATCGTATGGTTTTACTATTAATAATAATAAAGAGTTTCGAGTTATTCCAAAATTATTATAGTATCAATGGGATTTCATACAATATGTAGGTACTGGTTCTTAGAAAGTTTTCAAATATATATTTAGTAGGAGGTTAAAAGCGACATCCAAAAATGTGACCACATAGTTAATTACAAGTGAATCTTATAAAAATATTGAGTAATGAAAGTTTTAAATTAGAACGCCGAACCGCGCCGCTCCGATAGCACAGCGACGACTTCCATTTCCATATAAGCCGAATGTTAACAATGACTAAACAAAATCGTCAAATTAACCATTTACCTAACATAGAAGTAACAAAAAAATTAACACCAAAATAGAATGATAAATAAGATTTATAATATAAAAATAATATATTCTAGACACTTTAGTTGTTTGCATGTAAATCTATGATCATGTTCCATCAATTACAGAAATTTTAGCACAAAAAACTTTGTAAAATAATTTAGACCTCATTTTTAATAAATATATTTGAAATAAATTTATATTAACTATATATATAATTTTATAAAAAATCCACCAAAACAAAAAGAATTATAAATATCGAGTAACATACCCATAAAAAATTACAGACAAATTGAATAAAACCTTAAAATTTGATTTAAAAAAACCGGTTTGATTTTATGAAAAATTCTAAACAATATATGGATCCCCATTTTGTGACCCCATGAAACTCCAGGTGCATTAGAAATCATGACGTCACAAACCCTGCACTGCCATTGGTCGAAGCGTATGGTGCTTTGATGGCGTGAATGTAGGGGACTGGTTACATGGGCTTGATGTCGAATTTGTATTACTTTACTTTTACCAAAAGAGTATACTGAATGCAAAATCATTTAAAAGTATTTATTTCACCTTTTGAAGAGAGAAATATCTTTAAGATAATTATATAGGATAACCCTTGAGGTATATCCTGGTACTATTTAAAAAAAAAGATAAATGTGCAATTCACACATCGTAGAAGTGAAACTTCAGAAAATGATATGAATATAGAGTATCAGGAGTAGGATAATCATAAGGATTTTTTTATATTATTTTTACCAAGTTTAAAAGTTATTTTACATTTTATTTGACATAAATATAAACATTACATAATAATCAGTAATGAATTTTATTATTTTTCACTTCCTTTGTAATGTATTCTATCAAATAACAACGCTTACCATGACAACGGTTACCATGGCATCATCGCAATGTATTCAATCTCATTCTATCGCCGGCTTAATCCTATATATTTATATGTTTGTCTCTTTTTACTGTCGCATTTCCGTTCCATCGAGTTTCAAATTACAACGATTCTAAAGAAGTTTCACTTCAAAAAAGAATTACGAATATCGGTTGAATTGTAAACCGATTTTACACTACGCAATATGCACACAATATATATAAATTAAATATACCTACTTGTGTCGGTCAAAAGCCTAGTGTAGATGTTACATATTAGGCATTTTCATCAAATAATGAGCGTCTGATTTTGATTAATTTATTTACAGTACATGGGCTACCAAGTTTCATTCGGAGTTTGTGGCCTACAGTACAATTTTCTTTTTTTTTAAACTAAAAACTTGAATAAATATTTAAAAAAAAACAAAAGTAAAATCTTTGTATGCGACCGAGTTCGAACCTAGACACTTGTGATTGTTGATTTTGCGTGGAATAATGCAAAAGAAAACTGCATGAAAACTCGAAAACACGCGTTTTCTCAGACATAAAACTAATCTAGATTGATTTATCGCCCCCGAAAGCCCCTGTATACTAAATTTCATGAAAATCGTTGGAGCCGTTTCCGAGATTCAGATTATATATATATATACACACACATAATACCTACATATACCTACATATTATATATAAATTCAGGTGACATAAGAACTAGATATTTGCAAAGTATTAGGTACTTTACGATTACTAGACTTTTATGATATACTGAGAATTTTATAATTAATGCAACAAAACTAATACTTCATTCACATAATAGTGATTATATATTATATTTAATATTCATTATTTAAATTTTCATCGAGGGCTACCGGAGCACCTGACGGCCTACTACAGTCGTTGAAGTTGATTTAATTTTTTGCAGTAGATTCATTGTTTTCAATCGGTGTATTTGAATTCTTACTTTAAGTACACACACAATAAAACAGGTAAGTACTTAACTATGAGGTTTACAATTTATATACGTTTTTACACATAAAATACCGTACACATTACAATATAATAGACTAGCGACTTACGCACTTAGGGTAAGCGCTTAGCTTGGTAATTTTTTTTAGCGGAGCCCTAATTATTTTTCTAAAATAAAAGTAGCCTAAGTTACTCCTTACAACATCAGCTATCTGAGAGTGAAAGTCTCGTCAAAATCAGTCCAGCCGTTTCGGAGATTACTCGGAACAAACAGACAAAGAGACAAAATTTTCAAAAAAATATTTTTTTATTGTAACTAACGTATATCTATCTCTATACATATAATAAAATTGTAACTAAGCCGAATCTGTACATTAAATATTTTTTGGAAAATCTTATGGAAATAGCCATTATTATCGATACAGAGGCCGAATCTATAGTTTTTAGAATTTTTGTCTGTCTGTCTGTTACCGCATCACAGGAATACCACTGCAGGGATTATGATAAAATTTGCTATGGTGATAGCTGGTTATCTGGGTCAACATATAGGGTACTTTTTACCGCGGGAAAATATCTCATTTCTGAGAAAAAATACAAAAACTGCAATATAAGTGTATACTAATATGTAAAACCTAAGAATTTGCTTTTTGGTCATCTGAACACGGGTGGAGCCGCGGGCAATGCTAGTAATTTCATATGCATTTAGTAAAAAGCTGTTATTTTGACATTACAAACAGACACTTCAATTATTTATCTGTATAGAATAAAATATTTAAAAAATATATCGTCTCAATTACATACATATATTAATTATTACTAAATACTATTTAATTATACTTTTCTACAAAAGCTCGTTTTGGCGTTATAATATAGATAATACATGTCTTGACTGTCTAGTGTCTAGTCAATGAACAATTTCTTTAACGGTTTTATGCAACCATAAACCCATTAACCTATATTAATCTTTCCATAGCAGGTGCTCGGTTTTACTATAAAATATCTTACGACTACTTCTACTTTGTAGTCAAACATAAGTATCTTACAAAACAATCAGTCGCCATTACACTAATCTTACACATACAAGTATCCCTCAAAGCACTTCTGAGACACTTCATCAATTACGATTTGTTATGTAATATGTAATTGCTACCTAATTAACATTGTAGGAAAAACTAAAATCAATTTGCAATAATTAGGCGTGAACAAACAGACGCTACTCACTCTTTCTAACATAACCTTTCGCAGCTATAAATAAAACGATGAAATAGAAGATCTCAATTCTGAGCATAGATTATGTATATTTATATATACGTTCAAACTACAAACCTCCTTGCATCACGCGGATCTATCGAACAGGTTCACGCACTAAAAAAAATTAAAAACAAAAACGTCAAATACAACGCGTCCCTAGTGGCAGCGCGGGAATACTAAAAAATAAACGCTGCTGCTCATTTCAGTACGCAACCACGCCGCGCGTCGGTCGTACGTGCGGTCGACAGCGAACGAAAGTATTGTGCAATTTATATATATTTATATAAATTATTAAGTTTCTATATTATAGTGAAGTGTGCTATCCTAGAAGGAGCAAAAGGATTATTCTACTGGTTAGTAATCTTTATTTTTACACGTGGTGTTTTGTTTGTTATTCAATCTTTTAACGTGTTACGTTTGAGAAAATTGAAATAAATTTTAAATATAATAAGATTTTATGTAATTTTTTCATATACCATGAACATTGTTAAAATCTATACTCGTTTTTATGGCACTGTTAGTGTTTTATATGAAATTAATTATCTGTGCTATGCCAAAGTATGTTACATTGTTAATTAGTGAAATTAAAGAAATACAAATTAAAATTTACATTTTTTAATTATGTGATAAGGGTGAAAATTAATGGCAGTCAAAGATAACCGTACTACAATCTACAACACGATTTGTAATAAAATAAATTTGTTTTTTTTTTACATTTAGTTTTGTATGATCTCGTAAAAAATTTTGCATTGACGTAATATTTATTTATTCCCTGTACTTACGATTGTTATAACAGCGAATAACTATCTGTTTATTATCATTTCACGGTCAAACCCCTGAATCGATTTAGATGAAATTTGTCACAAAAATACTTACTAGCAGGTTGATTTTTTAAATTGACATAACTATTTTTATTTATATACCGATTGAAATAAAACACATACTAAATGTTAAGTGAAGCTTACCACACTTCATTAGTGAAAACCGCACCCGATTCGGTTAAGCCGTTTCTGAGATTAGCGTGCACAAACGCACAGCTAAACAGACGACAAGTTTAAAAAACATTATTTTGGGTTCTATTGCGTTAGACCCCCAATAATAGTTTACGTCAAATATCTTCTATGTACAGACACCGATCAGTTATACTTTTATTATATACCTATGTACTCGTATAGATAAAGCTATAGAAACATGAATAAGTCCCGGGAAGGCGAAATTGATTCGCGAGATAGAGATGGAAAATTTTATTCAAAAATCTAAGAATAATATGCGTCTTTTTAATAATAGTATTTTGAGACTTAGTATTTTGTACTATATTACGATATATTTAAAAAAAATAACATGATCTTTTCTTTTACTATAAACGAAAAACAATTTCCAACCAAATAGGTTTTAGTTGCAGCAGTACATCAGTATAAACAATATATTAGAGTTCCGAAAGAGGAATAAAACATGGACTATAAAAACATTATCTAAGTAGCTAAAAAAACCTAATTTATTTTTTACTTTTAAACAATTACAATTGCTATTTAAATCAATTGATTATATAAACAATTGTTTACGTCAACTTTGTATTTGCAAATCAGAATCAGGAATGAATTTAAAGTAGTTTAGAAAAAAAAAACCAAGAATCTATAAACTTGACAATTCAAGTTTATTGAATAGCGTAGCGCGATTTTTTGACGTTTTTCCTCTTTTAATAAATGTCAATAATTCCTCTTGGAAGCGGTTGAATCTGTATATATAAGAATTATGTCATTAGGTTAAACAATGCTAAACACAAAATACGTAGGTTAAAACCTAACCACCGCGATATAATAAATAATTAATAAATACATAGGTAAGTCCAATATAAATGTTGTCGCGACATACCATTTTGACGACACGTTTGGCTCAGTTTGTAGTGACCCTACTGGCTGTGCCAGCGGTCGCGGGTTCGAGTCCCGCTGGGGGCATTCATTTGTGTGATGAGCACGAATGTTTGTACTCCAGTCATGGGTTTTTATATTTATAATGTGTATGTATTTAAAGTTATATATATGTAGTGTATCAACCATCTGGTATCCATAACACAGGCCTCGTAGCTTACCATGGAACTAGATGGTGCTGAGTGTTAATGTCCCAACATATTTATTTATATTTATTTATTTATACCCTAAACGATCCAGAAGGTCGTCTAAAAAACTCCATTTTTACCATGTCATAGTTTATCTGTGCTCTAAACTCCATGCAAACCCGTCCAGCGTGAATGACTGTCCAATAATTTTGTATTGAAATGACAATAATGAAGAGGAAATATCCATAAGGCGCAGGTCGCCGTTATAACAGTATAAAATGGATACATTGAAATTTATAAATCTATATAAATAAAAATGATTTTTTTCGTATGTTCCTTAAGGTCCACGGAAGGTTTTAATAAAGAGAAAAAACGAAAAATTAACGAAAAAAAAATTAAAATTTATATGGCTGACGCTGGCTAATAACTATATATATTTAAAACGTACCTAGCGATGAACACGAGCAAAGCGACGGTGAGCCGCTAGTATATAATAAATACATAACATTAGCCGTTATCCTTGACATTGTACTCACTAAAGCAGTGATGTAATAGAACATATCGTAAACGCAGGATATTTCTATCTATATTCTACAATCTACATACATATATTCTAACGCATATTAATTTTAGTAAACAGAGAAATCTTATTTGGACCTTCTTAAATGTTTCTTATTTAATAAATATTGTTAAATTATATACATTTGGTAGCAAAAGTTGTCATTTGTCCTGGTTTATATTATAGTTTATTGGAAATTAATGGAGAAATCATTACACATCTAATTGATATCTACGAGTAATAAACAATTTTAGGAAAAATAAACAAATGTGAAGTATCGTCTTATTTTGCAACTGTATGAATGATATCCACTTACATCTATTTATAAGGAACTAGCGACTCACCCTCGCGTCGCTCGGGTTCGTCCCTAGCTTGATTCCACATACAAATTTTCAACCCCATTTTCACCCCCTTAAGTGATGATTCCCGGGATAAAAAGTATCCTATGTCCTTTCCAGGGTCTCAAACTATCTTCTTACCAAATTTCATCTAAATCGGTTTAGTAGATCCAGAGATTACCCTTTAAAACGTCACAAACTCACAAACTTTACCTCTCTATAATATTAGTATAGATAAACTACGTAACTAACATAAATGTGAGCTATATTAATTATAACATATTATATTGAATTTCCTTCAAGGAATACCCAAGAGGCGATAGATAAATTACGCATTGTCATTCCCCATTGCGAAAACAAAACTAACATAACAATAGACTTTTCCTACATACATAAACAATTGTCTTAATAAGGCGCAAAATTCAAGAGTTGTGTATCATCTGTAAAATATCATATTTAGATATGATAATTTGATTTGATACCTTCTTCTTTTATCTATAATATAAAAATGAATCGCTGAATGTGTTGGTAAGCGCATATTTCGAGAGCAGCTGAACCGATTTCGCTAATCCTTTTTTAGAATATTCTTTGAAGTACGAGGATGGTTCTTACGGAAAGAAAAAATTAAAAAATTGCCTGAAAAAGCCTAAAAACAACACTTTGCTATACTCCCATACAAAAGATTCCTAATAATACTTAAAAGTCAATGTGAACTTTAATACCATACCATAAAGTTTAAGTGTTAGTGGAGAGGTTCTGGGAAGGCAAAACATTGATGGCAATTGAGTGACGTTAGAATCGTATAAATATTAATGTCAATATTTGTCAATATAATTAACAAAAAAAATGTATATGGCTAACGCTGGCTAATAACTATTTATATCTATTCAAAACGTACCTATCGACGAACCCGAGCGAAGCGAGGGTGAGTCGTTATTTTTCAATAATAAAAGAGGTTAAAACATTCTAAAAATTAATTATCCCGCTCCAAAAAGAAGTATTTTTATAACGAAGTTGCTTAATGGCAATTTTCAGTAACCTATCTCTCTGAAGTTTTCTTTACTAGATATAGAAATTTGTCTTAAGCTCTATATCCATCGCTAGTAAGAAAAACCATAACTCCTCCACACTCCAAGCACCATGCAATCAATATGCTGTGGTAGAAAAATTCGTCGTAAATTGTAAACACAAATTCTATAGAGTATATTTTGGCCTATTCAAAGCACAAGTAACTTTACTAAACGTTTCTGTGAATAAAATGTCTAAAGTCTAATCTTAAGCATTTAAGAATTCTCTGAAAAAGCTTTATTGCTTTAGAAAGATGGCAATTGACTCAATAATAATAATTGCAATTAAATTTTACGACTGTCCAGTCGACCAAATAATTACATATCTACTTGCACATAAGTCACAAGTCATTAAAGCTATCAAAAGAAACCTTGGTTTTAAAATTACTGAGTAATCAAACATTTACAAACTGTCTCGAAATTACTATTTATCATAAAATCAAGGGCCATTTCCAGATAAGACCATCTTGTTGGGACAAATATTTTGGGGGTAAACATTGTCTTGTGACGAATAGGCTAACATGGTACAGGCTTGATTTGATCCCTGATATTTGATAACAAACGCCATGTTGAGTCTTGTCAGTTTGTTTTGGGATTTGGGTATTAGCACAGATCATATAATACAATTGGTTTCTGAAGTTTGCCTTTGTACAGGTAAAAATAAGAATAAGCATAGGTTTCCGTAGATACTGTTTTTTAGTATTTTCTATACATATAATAAAATTGTAACTAAGCCGAATCTGTACATTAAATATTTTTTGGAAAATCTTATTGAAATAGACATTATTATCGATACAGAGGGCGAATCTATAGTTTTTAGAATTTTTGTCTGTCTGTCTGTCTGTCTGTTACCGCATCACAGGAATACCTCTGGAGGAATTTTGATGAAATTTGGTATGGTGATAGCTGGTTATCCGGGTCAACATATAAGGTACTTTTTACCACGGGAAAATATCTCATTTCTGAGAAAAAATACAAAAACTGCGTTGTAAGAGTATACTAATATGTAAAATCTAAGAATTTGCTTTTCGGTCATCTGAACGCGGGCGGAGCCGCGGGCAATGCTAGTAAAATATATGTACGAGACCTTGTGGAGTTTTAAGTGTGTATTCGAGGGGAAATTTAGGAGACGGTTCAAACGTTTGTCGTCTGTTTTGTCTTACAATATAGACTTTCTTATATAGTATCCTCCATAGTAGTAGACTTTGGAAGCATTTACAATGAAATAGATATACGCCAACGGTCAACGTATTCTTCACATAATGACTGTTCTAGAACAATGGAAACATTTTCTCTGTTAGAAAATCGTGCCTCATTTATTAAGATAGAGAGAAATGGAGTATACAATTGCTTGAAAATATATCTGTTTAAATATGAACAATTTCTATGTACAACACAAACTCTTTGTCGAATGTACGGCTGACATTTTGCTATCACAATTAATACTGGTGATTGTTTTCTTTTTATTTAATGTTTCCAGTTGTGCTTTAAGGCACAATTTATTATACCAATGTCAAATTAAAAAAAAAACAAAACAATAGTAATATTTTTTTCTATGTATAACAATGTAAAACAGATGACCAAAAACCAAATTCTTAGGTTTTACATATTAGTATACTCTTACAATGCAGTTTTTGTATACATATTTTCTCAGAAATGAGATATTTTCCCGTGGTAAAAAGTATCCTATATGTTGACCCGGATAACCAGCTATCACCATACTAAATTTCATCAAAATCCCTGAAGTGGTTTTTCTGTGATGCGGTAACAGACAGGCAAAAATTCTAAAAACTATAGATTCGGCCTCTGTGTCGATAATAATGTCTATTTCAATAAGATTTTCCAAAAAATATTTAATGTACAGATTCGACTTAGTTAGAATTTTATTATATGTATACTAATTATTGTAGTAGTAGAAGTATTCAGCCCTTTTAACGTCTCACTGCTGGGCACGGGCCTCCCTTCAATACGAGAGGGATCAGACCATAGTCCACCACGCTGGCCAAGTGCGGGTTGGCGGACACTAATTTTTGTACATACAACAAAATATAGGGAACTAAAGATAAATTTTTACATAGCACTGTTCTAGAACCCAAAAGAAAATGATATATAAGAGTATTTATGTACTTATTTAAAATTTAGGTAGGATACTTATAAAATATAAATAAATATGTTGGGACATTAACTCACGATACCTTCTAGTTCCATGTTTAGCTACGAGGCTTATGTTATGGATACCAGATAGTTGAAACACTAGACAATAGACATGTATAGCTTTAAATACATACATATTATAAATATAAACATCCATGATTGGAGTACAAACATTCGTGCTCTTCACACAATTGAATGCCCCCAGCGACTCGAACCCGCGACTGTTGGCACAACAAGTAGGGTCACTACAAGCCAAACGTGTCGTCGTTTAACGTTATAATCATTTTTTGCCAGCTTACTCAACCCCCATGACAGATAAGATAAGAAAGAGCACCTTTCAATTTTATCTATTATGACTTACATTAAGGCCATGCACTCTTACCAAAACTTTTAATATTATTCCAAAATCACTGCAAGTGCACTCAAAACCGAGTACATTTGTTTGCCTCACGCGATATTTGAACCAGTATCCCTGACTTAGTTACACTAAGAACAAAATTTTGAAATTAAATTAAAAATACTCCTCACACTAAATACAGTTTCAGAGAACAGTTATAAACATGGAAACCAACAAAGAAGCCCTTTATAGCACTTTGTAGGTAACATACATGACTCACTTAAATAATGACAGGAGTGGAAATTATCTAAGTCCAATTGTTAGTTTAAGAAATTTAACTAAATGAATGTTAGGAGTTAATAATTGTGGCGAAGCCGCGGGGGCTTCGCCCGTGTTCAATCATTTCTGTCAATATTTTTGAAGATCTTCCTTGTTGTCCCTTTTTTATACAGAGATTTTTGAACCCAATTTTTTCACTTTTTCGTATAATTTTTCAAACACTTTCACACTAACCTTGTCCTGACAATAACAAACACAACAAAATAAGAATTAACCAGATAGGTGCAGCCGTTCTGAAGTGATGCTTACATACATTCGGTAATTGATTTTTAATTATATACTACGGGTTCGCCTCTAGAAAAACAAAAACAAATCTATCCCTCGGGAACAGTATATTTTTCTGGAATAAAAAGTAAACTATATGTTATTCCAGACTATAATCTATCTCTGTACCAAATTCCATATAGATCCGTTCAGTCGTTCTGGCGTAAAGAGTAACAAACATCCATACTCACAAACTTTCACATTTATAATATTTATATACAGATAGAATATAAGTTTTAAACATACTTTTATTAACATATTGAAAACATCAAACGCCATAATTACTGTTTAATAGGTATCAAAGCATATGTGTTTGTTAGCTAGTCAGACCACCATTATAAATTTGAAAGATTTTATATGTTTTTTAATGCTAAATATGCTTTGAAATTTAGGCAGGTTTAGATAGGTATTTAGGTCATAGTTTATTTTTTACAGATAAACTTTGAACTGGCGTAACACATAGGCTAGCTACTGTTAGGCATCTATGATCTAGGTACACGCCCGAGCAAAGCGAGTGTATGTGCCATGTGGCTGGTCGCGTATATGAATTATAGAATAGTATGGTACATAGATTTTTTATTATCAAAAAAAAAAACACACACACACACAGTATGTAAATTTTAAACATATATTTATAGTATGATATAGTCAGCTGTCTTTCCTAGTTCCAATTGAGTAAATAAAGTATCGCGTGTTACGAAGACGTCACTAACCTTATGCACCGCAAGTGAATGATTCTGAGAACGAATGATTCAATGGGTTAAATAAATTACTCCGACCTATTTGTGTATGAAAATAAAAAACTAGTTTTAAATTTTATACATCTAAATATAATCGACAGTATAAACTATATTAATAGACAAAATTGATGCTAGAATTTTTGTCTGTCTGTCTGTCTGTTACCGCATCACAGAAAAACCACTGAAGGGATTTTGATGAAATTCGGTATGGTGATAGCTGGTTATCCGGCTCAACATATAGCATACTTTTTACTGCGAGAAAATGTCTCATTTCTGAGAAAAAATACAAAATTGCTATGTTAGAAAGAGTATACTAATATGTAAAACCTAAGAATGTGGTTTTTGGTCATCTGAACGCGGGCGGACCCGCGGATTCTGCTAGTATTGTTATATGTTTTCCTCAAATTGCCAATAATGATTATGGTCGAATTTCGACCACTGGGCAATCCCTAGTATGATAAAAAAATCATAATTATCTTGTAACTAAAAAAGTACTTGAACATCAAATTACTTTAAAAGTAATTATTTCACACGTAAATTTGCGTCGGTAATTATTTTTTTAAATTGATAACATCCCTTTGACCGGATACTGATTTCTGCATTAGGTATAATTCCCAAGTGCAACACAAGATCAGTTTTGTTGAAGCCTTATTGTATAGATGTGTATAAGGCCTTTTTTACAACTTTTTATACTTTTTCACTTATCACATAAGATTATTTAAAGCAGGTAGATCCTCTAGGTTATAAAGTAATAAATGTTCACTAGACCTAACTGGAAAAGAGCATTAAAAGCTCAAATTTTAAGTATAATAAAAAATAATATGAGAAATTCTAAATTGTCATTAAATCTCTGGCGGTAAGTAACCCTTGATATAGTTAATGCTCTCTGATAACAAAATTTACTTGCATAATTATTGTGGAAGTCGGGTCGAATTCGCCACGTGATCTGTCTAAAGTCGCCTATGATATGTCGCCATTTCGTGATTCGGCAATCTAGCATCTGCCGTATCATTTAACACTAAAGTTAAATTAATCAAGCCAGTTTAAACAACATATTAGTGTTACATTACGATCGGATTTCCTTGACGATCGGTGTATGTGTATTACTTTTTCTCAAAACACAACAGTTTGTTATAAATTACTTGAATTTGTTATTTACTTTAATATTGCTAATTCACGTCGTTTCGGTTCGTACGTTTTAATTTTTTTGAACGGGGCTCCAATTATTTTTCTAAAATAAAAGTAGCCTAAGTTACTCCTTATAACATCAGCTATCTACCAGTGAAAATCCCGTAAAAATCGGTCCAGCCGTTTCGAAGTTTAACATGAATAAGCAGACAGACTGAGACAGACAGACAAAAATGTTTTAAATTGTGTTTTTCTTATAAATACCGTACATAATTTCATATGCATTTAGTAAAAAGCTGTTATTTTGACATTACAAACAGACACTTCAATTTTATTTAAATGTTAATCGATATAATTAATGATGTTACTTCAATTTCTAATGGACAACCTAAACGTTTCTCGTGTTCTCTGCTGAGTAGACAGACTAAATTTATTAAGTTATTTAGTAACTAATTATTAATAAATTAATTAAATTTCTAAGAAATCTATTATTAACTGACACGCCGGCGTGTATGCGGTCGTTGAGGGAATAATAATAATTAATGATTAGTATAGATTTGCGAATTTGACGTTTGGGTGAAAAAAAAATCTATGACACAAAACGAGCAAAGAGGATACAAAGTGGCTCTTATATTAATTGTCTCATTAAGACCCTTCTAAACAGATGTGCTTTATGTTATATAAGTATTTTCAACCGACTTCAAAAAGGAGGAGGTTCTCAATTCGACTGTATGTTTTTTTTTTTTTTTTTTTTTTTTTTTTTTTTTTATGTTTGTTACCTCAGAACTCCGTCATTTATTAACCGATTTGGACAATTTTTGTTTTGTTTGAAAGGGTATACTTCCAGATTGGTCCCATTTAAATTTCAAAAAAAAATACCACCCCTAAGGGTGGAAAAACAACTAATGATGAATTTAACCTACTTCTAATTGTCATATTGACTTGAAACTTTGCAAGTATTTCTATTTCCGTTGATAGTACAGTGGTTCGGTGTTGTTGACCTGATCTGATGGCAAGGCCAGAAGGTGGATAGGTGGAACTCTTCAACGGCTAATAGTAGATACTTTGAGTTTGGGCTTATTTTGTTTGATTTGTGACAAGCCTAACACGTTAGAATTCTTACTTTGCTACTACTGTCTACACTAAAAAGGGAAAAATAAAAACTTTTTAACAAAAAAATAAAAACCGACTTCAAACAAAAGCACTAAAAAGTAAAAAATAACTGATTGGTAGTTTTCATTTACTATACATACCTAATCAAATATTTTCGAAGTCGGTGTGCTTTGGCTAAGTAATTAAAGCCTACCTATTAAATACATACCTAATCAAATATTTTCAAAATCGGTGCCAGCCCATACAAAGCAAAGCACACCGACTTCGAAAATATTTGATTAGGTATGTATAGTAAATGAAAACTACCAATCAGTTATTTTTTACTTTTTAGTGCTTTTGTTTGAAGTCGGTTTTTATTTTTTTGTTAAAAAGTTTTTCATGAATGATAACTGTTATTGGGTCAAAGAGGCATTTGAAGGTTATAACTATGACCTAAGCGACAATGTATGTATTCAGCCCTTTTTAACGTCCCACTGCTGGGCACGGGCCTCCCTACAGCACGAGGGGAATCAGGCCATAGTCCACCACGCTGGCCAAGTGCGGGTTGGCGGACTTCACATGTCTTTTGAAAACTTGCTAGATTCTCTCAGACATGCAGGTTTCCTCACGATGTTTTCCTTCACCGTTAAGACAAGTAGTAATCATGTTGGAAATGATTCGCACATGAAAATATCAGAGGTGCGAGACCCGGGATTTGAACTCACTTCATTCGGTTTCCCAAGCGAGCGCGTTACCACTGGGCTACCACTGCCGATATAAACGACAATAGCTTTTTAAAATATTGTCTAACAATTTTTTTTTGTGTTGGGAAATGCTTTCACGAACACCACCTGTAGACATACGGGTGGGTGGTTTTGTGGGACTCACCGGCTAGAAAAGCCAGCACTTGTACTACCTGCTAAAATCCAACAAAACCTCCTCCGTCTCCGTCTTAATGGAGCGTCGCAGGATCGCTTACGCAATCAACCACTCAACTCAACACATTGTACATGCTGAAAGTCATCGACGAAAGCACTGCACAGAGTGCACACAAATTTGTTATAATATATACTCCTTAACATATATGATCGCCTAGTACTTACGATGACATCACATTATGGGCTGCACAACTCGACGCGACGCCACGTTTGGCTCAGTTGGTAGTGAACTTACTTGCTGTGCCAACGGTCGCGGTTTCAAGTCCCGCTGGGGGCATTCGTTTGTGTGATGAGCACGAATGTTTGTACTCCAGTCATAGGTGTTTATATTTATAATATGTATGTATTTAAAGTTATATATGTGTAGTGTATCAACTATCTGGTATCCATAACACAAGCCTCGTAGCTTACCATGGAACTAGATGGCGCTGTGTGTTAATGTCCCAATATTAAAAAAACTCATAATATATGTTGAAAATGCCACAAACGTTATATAGAAACGGGATAACAAACCTCATCAAGAAATGTATAGGGCTCTGTCATGAGAGTGAATATGAATTACTTTTTACGTACATTACCTACTTAACACTTATGATCGCCTGGTACTTATGATGACGTCACACGGGGTGCTTTTAGTAAGTAATAAAGTGTCGTGACGATCGAAATATAACACCTTTTTTCGGCTAGCTCTCATTCGCCAAGTGTACCGAGGATAACGTATGCGAATATATGCGATAAGAAACTTTCCAATGAAATACATTAATTATCTATACATATAATAAAATTGTAACTAAGTCGAATCTGTACATAGAATATTTTTTGGAAAATCTAATTGAAATAGACATTAGTATCGATACAGAGTCCGAATGTATAGGTTTTAGAATTTTAGTCTGTCTGTCTGTCTGTTATCGCATCACTGAAAAACCACTGAAGGGATTTTGATGAAATTTGCTATGGTGAAAGCTGGTTATCCGGTTCAACATATAGGATACTTTTTACCGCGGGAAAATGTCTCATTTCTGAGAAAAAATACAAAAACTACAATGTACTGTATATTAATATGTAAAACCTAAGAATTTGGTTTTTGATCACCTGAACGCGGGCGGAGCCGCGGACAATGCTAGTATATTATAAGTAAAACATTAAAAATGTCTAAGTTAAAGTAGACCTTGGCTTGTAGATTACGCGAGTTATTCAAATTGAATGCATATCGTTCGAATTTAAATATTAAAAGTATTATTATTACTTAGTGCTACTTTCCCTTATTTTTAAATGTACATAAAATTGAATTAAACAATTAAGACTTCAATTAAAGAAAAAGCGTATTTTTTTGCGATTATGTTTTTTTTCTAGTAGTGACGTTTCTTAAAAAAAATTTAAAATTCAAAATATTTTATTCAGCATTAAATTATTACAATTGTTTACTGAACGTCATGAGTCTACTACCAGTTCGGAAAGAAGAAGCCTCAGACCTGAGAAGAACTGGCGAAAGAAACTCAGCGGGACTAATATTAACTTATTAAAGCAGATGTCCAAATAAATACATTCGAGTGTATCCAAAAGAGACTCTATTCATCATCTCACAAGTTACGTAGATCTGTCTAATATTGATGCAATAAGAACATTTATACATATATACATATATATATATATATATATATATATATATATATATATATATATATATATAAGGTACTATTCCTGTTTACAGTATAAATTTAACTTTTTCGAATGTTTCATTTAGGAACTATAAAGATTAGTCTGAAAAAATAAACAAGTCCATTTTATAAATTAAAAGGAAATGTCAACTATGTATT
This sequence comes from Brenthis daphne, assembly GCA_947093115.1. NCBI lineage: Eukaryota > Metazoa > Arthropoda > Insecta > Lepidoptera > Nymphalidae > Brenthis > Brenthis daphne. The sequence goes on along the minus strand of OX352471.1, from coordinate 27,510,890 downwards.
TGAAATTTATCGCAGGAATGGTACCAACGTGCGTCATATAGCCGGAAACTGTCAAAACAGGGTATATTTATATTTTAACTACGTCTCTAAAGATTACTGTGTTCTTCTAAGCAATGCTATGAAAGAGGAACCGTCTATCTGTATGATACAGGCTTTTATCTCAAGACTATATATATATATATATATATATATATATATATATATATATATATATATTTATTGTTTCATTGCTCCCGCTCAACACCCTAGGGAGCTGGGTGTAACTAAAAATCAGCGCTGCTTGAGATTTAGGTCTTAGCAGCATTAGCTGAGTTACTACCTTTGCCATAAGTTACTTTAAGCCTTGCTGATTCTGTTAACATTTGTTACTGTTTTTATGGCAATAAATACTATTTATTATATATATATATATATATATATATATATATATATATATATATATATATTAAAAAATTTGCAAGGCGTCTAATATGAACCGTCTAATATTATAGTGAAATTACGAAAAAAATTACGTAGATTCTTTGAAAATCGTAAACATTGTACGGTCGATGTAATGAATACTGTCGGATGTCGATACATAAATGTTATGTTTTGCTTTAAGTTTCAATCAAATCAAAAAAAATTGCGTAAATTTTAAACTTAAGAGATTTTTACACTTTCAGTAATTTTTTTATTTAATGAATAACTGTATCTCATAACAATAAAATCAGAAAATATTTACATTAATATTTTTTAGAAGGACGCGAAAAAATATATAACAAACCATTTTTTTGAAATGCGTACAAAAAGAGGATATTCGTTATACGCACCCCTTTTACACATCTGTAGGTAGGTATAGTTAGCATAAAAATCGTACTGGGATTTTTATATTGAATCTATTATTATGCTTTGAGAGACCATAATTCTCTTGCAGTCTCATAATATATTCGCTAATTGTTATCTTCGAAGATTGATGTGAAAGCTCGCATGGTCTACTTCCCAAGTATGCAATCTAGCTTACTGCAAATTATACTAAGTTTCTTCTTAATGCGTTAAGAAGTACAATTTATAGCTCAGCGTATTTTCTAGAAATTTAATAATAGTGATATTTTACATGTACTTTGGACTTTCTGATGATGAAATAATTTATACTAATATTATAAAGAGGTAAAGTTTGTGAGTTTGTGACGTTGTAGGGGGGGGGGGGGGGGGGGTAATCTCTGTATATACTGACCCGATTTAGATGAAATTGGTAAGAAGATAGTTTGAGACCCTGGGAAGGACATATGATCCTTTTTACCCCGGAAATCATCCCTTAAAAGTACTTCACGTTCATCAATGAATACAACACCAAAGCATTCATAAAATTAGGCGTTTTTTAACAAGGATCTATAATGATCAGTTTATAATAAGGAATTAGTATCATTTTCTAGAAGTTTCGAATATATCATAAGTTTTACGAAGAAGATCGAACTTAAAAAAGATTCTCTTCAATTTCGTCTTTCTTCTGTGTCGCATGCTCATTTCTGTATTAACTAAACAAAAATTCATTATCATGTTGACCTTCACAAGCCCTACAAGAAAACGTGTGTCCCAAATTCCAAAGCAAAAGTAAAATTAGTTAACACCAATGTCAAGAATGTTTCAGGGAATGAATTATTGCTTGCAATTTAACTTATATTAAAATATCTGATTTGTTATCCGGAAATAGCCTTATACTTCCGCTAGATAAATTAAATTGACATGTCACTGATAAAATATATTTTACCACTATCAGATACAAAGCAACAGTTAAGGTCAAATCAGCTTTTCGCTTACTAAAACGCATTGCTTTCTCTAAATTACACGTATGTGCAGTATAAAATTGTTTGTTTCATGGTCATTACTAAATAATTTGATTGTTAGTGTTTCTGTCGGGCTGTCTTACTCCTGTTGTTGTCCACATTTTCTGTACATATAATAAAATTCTAACTAAGCCGAATCAGTACCTTAAATATTTTTTGGAAAATCTTATTGTAATAGACTTTATTATCGATACAGAGGCCGAATCTATAGTTTTTAGAATTTTTGTCTGGATGTCTGTCTGTTACCGCATCACGGGATAACCACTGGATATTGATGCAATTTGGTATGATGGTAGCTAGTTATCCGGGTCAATATACAGGATACTTTTTATTGCGGGAAAATATCTCATCTTTGAGAAATCTATACTAAATTTTAAAATGTAAGCAGGGACGAACCCGAGCGAAGCGAGGGTGAGTCGCTAGTACTAAATAAATATACTTAGGTAAATTAAAAAGATTTTGAATATTTGGATCATTAGGGTAATTTAGAATGCACGCTTGTACTCTTATCTACGCTATTTACAATAATTGAGAACAATCAAATAAAGAAATAAGCCTTAAACAAAGGTGACTTCTTTATTTGCGACATCATACATAGGTACCTATCCTATTACAAAGTGTGCCACTTGTAAAAAGCCTTAAGTATTTAGAACTAAGGCAAAGTGAATAAAATGAGGTAATCTTATTGAAATAGACATTATTATCGATACAGAGTCCGAATCTATAGTTTTTAGAATATTTGTCTGTCTGTGTGTCTGTCTGTTACCGCATCACGAGAAAACCACTGGATAGATTTTTATGAAATTTGGTATGATGGTAGCTGGTTATCCGGGTCAACATATAGGATACTTTTTACCGCGAAAAAATATCTCATTTCTAAGAAAAAACACAAAAACTGCATTGTAAGAGTAAACTAATATGTAAAACTTAAAAATTTGGTTTTTGGTCGTCTAAACGCGGGCGGAGCCGCGGGCAATGTTAGTTTATGAATATTTCACATTACTTCCGATAGAAAATTATATTAAATATTACAATTTGATTGCACGATTCAATATAGCTGGCAAAATTTCAAATAGCAGATATTTTTACACTGCCTATATCCTAATTCCTAGCAACAGTTAGAAGGTGGTTTCTATTAAAAAGGTTGTATATTTTTCCACTCTTAAAGTAGTATACATTTCTCAATGTTTCGCAATATTTACGAAAATATATTATTTTGATATCTATTTATATAAAACGAACATAAATAAAAGATGGCGATATCTAACCGTTCTGCTAATTTCAAATTAGGATAGTCGTTATGATTAAAACAATGTAATAATCCTTTTGAAACATTAACGGTCTTCTTATGTTTATCTGATCAGATATTAGTCACATTAGCAACAAAAAAGTATTATCCACTTTTAAAATATTAAAGTGCAAAGTGAATATTCTTATATCTATCTATCATCGGGAAAATTCATTTATATTCTCTACGATAACTTTATCTGTTTTTAGAATACAATATACTATGCCATGTGCCAAATTTCAACGAAATCGTATGACGACGGCGTATGAGCACGTGCAAAAAAAGCAAATTTAAAAAAACATACATTCGGAAATATAAATTTATGATAGAATTTATAAAATTTCCGTATTATTAAACCGTTACGTATATAAAACTTTTTGCATGTTTTATCTCCTTGCATATAGTTTCGTCAAAGTCAAATGTTTTTTTTTCATTTAGAGTACAATTAAAACCTAAGTCACTAACCTTCTTGTTTACATTCTAAATCTAATAATATATGTATGTAGGTACAGGAAGTCCACACGTCGACGAGACATGTGATGTATGAAGGCGTGTTCGATCTTTTAGTTATCAATGAGACGAATTCAGACAGACTGTATGAAAAATTGCCCACGCATTAAGCGTAGTACTAACTCAAACTAGTTGTCGTCGGGATCTTGACATCTATACATATAATAAAATTCTAACTGAGCCAAATCTGTACATTAAATATTTTTTGGAAAATCTTATTTAAATAGACATTATTATCGATACAGAGGCCGAATCTATAGTTTTTAGAATTTTTGTCTGTCTGTCTGTCTGTTACCGCATCACAGAAAAACCACTGGAGAATTATTTTTGATGAAATAGCTGGTTATCCGGGTCAACATACAGGGTACTTTTTATAAAGCATTTTCACGAACTTAGTCTAGTTAATTTTCTTGTCAGAAGTAGCAGATACGTTTTGTTACATTAGGGAATGCTTACTATCTAAATATCCGAATTTATTTATTATGCTATCAATATAATAATTTCGGATAGTTAAGTTAAAATTATACTCATTAGTCTTGCGGTCAAAATTATTCATCATAATCATTTCTGAAAATTTGAGGAAAACATATATGGATAGAATTTATCTGTCTTCATAAAAAAAAAAAATATTTTTTTAATGAAAATTGAGCTTCCAAAAAAAAAATTATTTCCCATATGATATGAAAATTGTGGTCATACTCCTGAAATGTCACGTCTTATTTAAAGGCATGTGTCATATAATAGTAGTTCATTGTCCGTGATGTGATAAACAAGGAACGAATAAATATTTAATAGTACCATTTCCATACAAGCCAAAAGTAAATTATATCAATCTTGAATCAATTTTGTATTTTTACTCCTTATACATTTATAATCAATTTTCTTCCTATATTTGAAGTGAAAATTTCTATAGACAGGTTTGGATGGGGAGTAAATTCATGTAAGTCGTCATCGACATGGTCACGTGACGTGTTAACGCTAACACTCATTGTCAGAGTGCCGATAGATGTCAAAACCAGATCAGTAAACAGTTTTAATTTACAAATTTTAATTTAAGATCATATAATGAATTGGAATATCCAAAAACTATTTGTTTATAGTTTTAAGTTTTCATTTCTGTCGGCAGTCCTCATGACTGCTTTCTATATACTTTTTTAAAATTAATGTAGGAAATCACAGTCCTTGTCTGAAAAGCGAAATGAACGCATTAACCTTGATTTTACGGGTTATTTTGGGTGCGCGAGCGCATGATTCGCCGCCAATGTTGCGATATCAAGACCCTCGGAAGATTTTAAAAAGCTTTTACTTTGAATAATTATATTTATATATATATATATATATATTAGAAAATTTGCCGTTTATGTATATATGATGTTTTATAGATTTAAAAAGTCAAACTGTGTCATGAACATCTATTTATATGGACTATTAGCGCGTTACCGCTTGCTTGGAAAACCAAGTGAAGCTGGTTCGAATCGCAAGTTTCGCACCTGACATCTTTATGTGCGAATCATTTTCAATATGATTATCTATCACTTGTTTTACGGTGAAGGAAAACATCGTGCCTGGAAGAACTTTGCAAGTTTTCAAAAGACATGTATAGTCCAACTAGGTCGGTGTGGTATATTATGGCAGTTGGCTTGATCTCTCTCGCATAGAAGTGATTCCTATGCCAGCAGTGAGACGTTAAAAAGGGCTGAATACATATAATATTTTGCAATACGCATATTTTCCTGAAATCTTCTTTGTAAATTAACTAAGAGTGCAGTAAATTTGAATCATTTTAATGAAAGGGATGTTAATGTATTATTTTTAAATTTGATATGATTGAATACAGTTCATCGTAATGATTTATTCAATGTTTAGATTTCTCAGAGATGAGATACTTTCCCGCAGTAAAATGTATATTGACCCGGATAACCAGCTATCATCATCCCAAATTTCATCCAAATCGGTCAAGTGGTTTTCTCGTGATGCGTTCCCAGATAGACAGACAGACATATATTCTAAAAACTTTAGATTCAGCCTCTGTATCGAAAATAATGATTATTTCAATAAGATTGTCCAAGATATATTTAATGTACAGATTCGACTTACAATTTTATCATATGTATAGATTGATCATAAAACTTAAAGCAATCCAATATTTTAGCTTCGTAATTATAAATATTACCTTATTATTGATTTTTTTAACAAACAATATGTACTATTATTTGACGACATGTTTGGCTCTGTTTGTAGTAGTCCTACTTTCTGTGCCAGCGGTCGCGGGTTCGAGTCCTGCTGAGGGCATTCATTTGTTTGATGACGAAGGTTTGTACTGCAGTCATGGGTGTTTATATTTATAATATGTATGTATTTAAAGTTATATATGTAGTGTATCGACTATCCGGTATCCATAACACAGGCCTCGTAGCTTACCATGGAACTAGATGGTGCTGTGTGTTAATGTCTTGTATAGTAGGTTCTTTAATGCAAAAAGAGAAAAACGAGTCTACCATTTTACATAGTCCCTCTCTATAAGTGCAATGTGTCGCTTATGACAAATTCCTTTAAAGTCAATAAACACAATCCACAGATCGAAAAAATAATCCAAAATGATTACCTTTAAGGAAAAATTCATATGAGTCACAAAAAAATCTTTTTAACAAAAAAATAAAAACCGACTTCAAACAAAAGCACTAAAAAGTAAAGAATAAATGATTGGTAGTTTTCATTTACTATACATACCTAATCAAATATTTTCGAAGTCGGTGTGCTTTGCTTTGTATCGGCTGGCACCGACTTCGAAGTTTTTTTTCCCCTTTTTAGTGTACACAGTAGTAGCAAAGTAAGAATTCTAACGTGTTAGGCTTGTCAAATCAAACAAAATAAGCCCAAACTCAAAGTATCTACTATTAATTAGCCTTGAAGACTTCCACCTATCCACCTTCTGGCCTTACCAGCAGATCAGGTCAACAATACCGAACCACTGTACTATCAACTAAAATAGAAACACTTGCAAGTTTCAAGTCAATATGACAATCAGAAGTAGGTTAAATTCAGCATTAGCTACCCTTAGGGGTGGTATTTTTTTTGCAATTTAAATGGGACCAATCTGGAAGTACACACTTTTAAACAAAACAAAAATTGTCCAAATCGGTTAATAAATGACGGAGTTCTGAGGTAAAAAATATAAAAAACAACATACAACCGAATTGAGAACCTTCTCCTTTTTGAGGAAGTTGGTTGAAAAAAGAAACGACCGTTTCGTCATTTATATGATACACCATTACCATAAATTGTTTTGTCAATGACATCCAATTAGCGCTATCGCTACAAATAGGCATGTCTACATATAATTTAATCAAATCTCTATGACAATTGATTATATGGAGGCTCGATTCACTAATGTATTAAAATAAACTTTGTTGTCCTTTGATGTATGTGTTTTGGCAAAATTTCTTAAAACTTGGGTATTATTGCTATAATCTATACCTACATATAATAAAATTCTAACTAAGCCGAATCTTTATATTAAATATTTTTTGAAAAATCTTATTGAAATAGACATTATTATCGATACAGAGGCCGATTCCATAGTTTTTAGAATTTTTGTCTGTTTGTCTGTCTGTCTGTTACCGAATCGCAGAAAAACCACTGGAGGGATTTTGATCAAACTTGGTATGGTAATAGCTGGTTATCCGGATACTTAGGTAGATATAAGATACTTTTTACCACGGGAAAATATCTCACTTGTGAGAAATAAAGCAAAAACTGCATTATAAGAGTATACAAATATGTAAAACATAAGAATTTGCTTTTTGGTCATCTGAACGCGGGCGGAGCCGCGGGCAATGCTAGTATAGATATAATGGAATATTACCACACTTCAATGTAAAACTAAAAGTTAGGCTCGGTAAGTTTCAAATCAAAAAAGCTATTTATGCCAGCCAAAGCCGGGGCGAATGGTTAGTATTTTCATGTAAACGATAGCACGAAGCGCTTATCAGTAAACTACTGTCACTTGGTAAAAAAGTGATAAGAACATGTGCAGTTAAAACTTTGCACTTTACAGTTAAAAATTAGTTAATACTAGCATTGCCCGCGGCTCCGCCCGTGTTTGATGACCAAAAACCAAACTTTAAGGTTTTACATATTAGTATACTCTTACAATGCAATGTTTTTGTATTTTTTCTCAGAAATGAGATAATTTCCCGAGGTAAAAAGTATCCTATATGTTGACCCGGATAATCAGCTATCATCAAACCAAATTTCACCAAAATCTGTCCAGTGGTTTTCTCGTGATGCGGTAACAGACAGACAGACAAAAATTCTAAAAACTATAGATTCGGCCTCTGTATCGATAATAATGTCTATTTTGATAAGATTTTCAAAAAAATATTTAATGTAGAGATTCGACTTAGTTACAATGTTATTATATGTACCTATAAATTATTTGTTAGAAGTGAAAGACCTTTATAATATTCTTTAGTTTCGATATAAACATTAAGTAATACTGAGGTAAAATTCGAGCTGCAAGTTTGAATGCTTGAGACGTTGGAGTCATTGACTTCCGAAAAGAGAATGTTACACTGTTCCGTGTACTGATATGTTTATGAATTAGGAATATATTTATATTATCATAACTAGCATTGCCCGCGGCTCCACTCGCGTTCAGATGACCAAAAACCAAATTTTTAGGTTCTACATATTAGTTTACTGTTACATTGCAGTTTTCGTATTTTTTCTCAGAAATGAAATATTTTCGCGCGGTAAAAAGTATTATATATATTGACCCAGATAACCAGCTATCATCATACCAAATTTCACCAAAATCTGTCCAGTGGTTTTCTCGTGATGCGGTAACAGACAGACAGACAAAAATTCTAAAAACTATAGATTCGGCCTCTGTATCGATAATAATGTCTATTTCAATAAGATTTTCCAAAAAATATTTAATGTACAGATTCGGCTTACTGACAATTTTATTATACGTATATATTTGAGGTGATTACAGGCAACATTACCTATATCAATCATTAATAGTGAATAAACCGTTGTTAACTTCCCACTGCTGGGCACGGATCTCTCCTCAATGTGAGGAGGACCAGGCTCTAGTCCACTCCGCTAGCCAAATGCGAGTTGGCTGGCTTCATTCTCCTTTCAAGACTAGTAAGTTCTCTCAGACATACAGGACTCAGGATTGCTTGAGACTAGCAGAACCCGCGGCTTCGCTCGCGCTAAAACTACAAAAAAATCCCTAAAAAAGGGTAGTTTCATACAAACCTGTTTTACCCCCTTATAGGATGAATTTCGAAAAATTCTAGACACGTTTTTATTTAATTTGAACTTGAAGAGCAATAATACCAAGTTTCAAATAATACTGATCATAAATATTTTTTTGGATTGTATAATAACGTGTTTTCCCGTGGGAATTCTATACTTTCCCGCGATAAAAAGTAACTCCAAGTATCTCCAAGTATCTCCACACAAAAAATCACGCCAATCGGTCATTCCGTTTTGACGTGAAAGAAGAACAAACAAACAATCTTTCAGATTTATAATATTAGTATGGATTTCACCTTCACCGTATCAGCAAGTGGCTATTACTTGAGATGATGTTATGAATCGTATAGTACTTTGGCAAAAATGTAACAAAAAATATAATCGATTTAAATGTATTATATTGTTATAGGTGTTCTTTTTCTAAATCTTAGGGACATCTTTGCATTTTATCTACACTATTATTATAAAGAGGAAAGATTTGTATTTTTTAACCCCCGACGAAAAAGAGGGGTGTTGACATGGAAATCCGATTGTCAAGTGAGAGTATCAATCACTACATCTCAGTCTTTGCAATTCTGCTAAAGATGATTTGTCATGTGGGTTATTTAATAGTTTTCTTTGGTCGAGCTCACAAATTGCTACACCATCCAAGGTATTTACTAATAAAATCTACATTATAATAAGTATGTACCTATAACAAGTATAAAATAAAAAAATAAATTAAAAATTGAAAAAAAAACCGCTCCAAATTATTATTTATTATCTACGATTTTTTTCGGCCCGAAGCGGTCCCCCAACGCGACGTATTTTTTTTATTATTTATACATACTTAGGGACTTTAAGATGCGTTTTTTTATTATATATATATATATATATATATATATATATATATATATATATATATAGTTAAGATATTAGAAAATTGCAAAAATATATTGAAACTAATGTATGGGTATTAAAGACGAGAGTAATTTGCTAGTGTAAAATAAATACGTCTATACAAATACAAATGTAAAGATGTCAGTTGAGACAAATTAAATAGAGTACCTATTAGCAGATCTCATAATATTCTAAAGGATTTACGAATACCGCAACGAAATAAAATGGACATAGTAATTAAGTATTTTTATGCTTAATAGCTACAGTTTTATTCTTTTGTATAACCATTTTTACGTTCAAGCTATTTTTATTTTCATATTTAAAAAATTGAGCGACTCTTTAATACATTAAATAAATTAATGTTGGGGCATTTAAACACATCACCATCTAGTTCCATGGTAAGCTACGAGTGTTATGGATACCAGATTTTTGATACACTACACATATATAACTTTAAATACATACATATTATAAATATAAACATCCATGACTGGAGTACAAGTATTCGTGCTCACACAAATGAATGCTCCCAGCGGGACTGGAACCCGCGACCGCTGGCACAGCACTTACAAACTGAGCCAAACGTAACATCAAAATATCTCAAAAGCAAAAGTTTCTTTGAGTTTTCTACCTCATCCTGAAACCTGAATTCGTGATCTATCCTACTTTCAGCCTAGACAAATAGAAAGATAAAAAAAACATTAAAAAGCTTATAAAAAATTAGGTAATCATACAGATAATCTAACAAGTACCAACTACAAAATACGTATATTTAAAATAGGAAAATGCAACTATCGGTGTAACTGCTGTACAAAACCATATATGTTGCATAATATTTGCCACACCTTCCGACTTCTAGTTTGAACAACCAGTTTATTTCGAACTATTGATAGTCTGAATGCCTTCCTATTGAGAAATGCGTACATGCCCGCTTATGACGCACGTAGTCACGCCCCCAGCCGTTATTTAACTGACCCCACAATATATACTACACGAGCTCTTTCACCTTGGACTTCGGAACTGTAAAATCAAGACCGAAGTAATTTATATTGGACGTTGTTTACTGATTTATAAGTTTTTCAGCTGACCGAAGATTCTATCTGTTCTGTTTAGTTTTCAGTACCCTTTATTTTTATTTCGTGGTGTGATGAATTTATTTTAGTAGAGCTTTCGTATTTAGTTTAAGAACATATTCAATACTCATCTATTTATATCTATCCATTTCATTTTGTTATATCGAGTTTCTCTCTTAGAATATGGATAGGTACACGTATTATAAAAATGCAAAGATATGCGCACTTTAGTAAGACTAATAATACTTTCTTAGAATTACGCGTATATGACATCTATATTAATATTAAAGAGGTAAAGTTTGTGACGTTGTACGGGGTAATCTCTGGATCTACTAAACCGATTTAGATGAAATTTGGTGAGAAGATAGTTTGAGACCCTGGGAAGGACATAGGATACTTTTTATCTCGGAAATCATCCCTTAAGAGGGTGAAAATGGGAATTGAAATTGGAGAGCGATGGTGAGTCGCTAGTTTTAAATAAAACTATCTTTTCTTATTATCATTAGAGACTAGTGTCTCTTCCATGATCACGATTGCTGTAAAGCATTCGAAACCAAAATCAAAATAAATCTGCGAAAAAAATCGAAAAGGTACTTTTATTTAAAAAAATGACTGGTTAGATAACTATAATAATTATGTTAGAAAATAAAATTTTATGCGTAGTTGGTAGTTAATTTAACTATATGTACGTATATGCGCCCCAGATGGATTTGTAACAATAAACGGCGACGCGCGACCTGCTCCGCATTTTAAATTAACTTGACATTTTACAAGTCTCAATATATTCTCAATTGTTTTTAAGATTTATATCTATTGAAAACTAGCGGCTCACCCTCGCTTTGCTCGGATCGTCTGTTGGATACGTTTTAACGGTTAGTAAGTTAGTAGTGGAAAGAAGGACAAACATACAAACAAACAAACAAAGTTAATAACTGTATATCGTAGAAAGAGAAAGTGCCAAATCGTCAAATGCATTCAAGTAGTTTATATTAATATTAAGGTTGCGTTCATAATTATAAAGTACTTAGTAGTGAGGAAAAAGAAAATGGAAAAAGAAAATGTGAGTTTTTCTCTTTTTCATTTATTTTTTTCAGTTTTTCTCTTCATAAGAACCTTTCTGAGACTTTAACGAATTCGTCCAGCAGTTTTTGAGTCTTGCGCTTAGAAACACATTTAGCGATTCATCTTTAGTCTTTACCTATATAGATGGATAGATATAAGATATATTTTTTCAATATCAACTTCTTGAATACCAGATTAGAAAGTTTGTGCGTGTATGTTTGTTCTTTTCTTGTGTTGTCTCTGGTTTCATTTACGCTGAAACGACTTAAACGGATTTGGATGAAATTTGGTATAAAGATAAATTATGTCCTGGAGTAATAACATAATACATATACTATTATTAGACATCTAGGGTCATAGCGAGTGAAGCAAAGAGTAAAGTCTCTAGTTTTTTACGGATGTTAAAGGTTTTTACTGATGCTAACAATTTACGAAGTTATGTATAGATAATATAAATATGTTTGCTACAATCTGATTCTGTATTAGTCTTATGCCGGGGCCAAAACCGTTAGTTACCTCATCGTTGCTTAGACAGTCCCAAAATCTTACACGTCCTATATTACGTACACCTACAATTTGTATATGCATCGCGTCAGTTTTATTTATCACGAGTTTTATTTATAACTTGCAGAATTTTATATGGAATTTTTGATATTGTGGTTAGCTTGGTTGAGGTAATTTGCTATTGCAAAGGTTACAATTCAATATCTGTGTGCAAATACAATATACTACTACAATATACTATACATATACCGTATACCAGGGTATGAAATTATCAAGATAAATATATCTTTGATAATTATCATGATAAATATGGGTTGATAATTATCTTTGATAAATATAATTGAAAATATTTAATTTGTAACTGTTCAAATTGTCGATCAGCCAACTGAACTCGCTCAATCAGCTCAAAAAACTCCATTAGCAAACTGAGTTAATGCAGTTGAGGAAGATGAGGATGATATTTCCATCATTAAGGAGTCTGCCTACTACACCGTCTCATACCATGACCATACTATGAACGTATCAGGCACGGAAACAAGCGACACGGACTAATAGTAGTCCGTGTCGCCTACTAGAACGTATCATTCGCGTATGAACCGCGTATCATCCGCGTGTCATATCCATACATAGTTCAAGTTTTCTCAGTCATCAATGATAATTATCGTTTCGAACCCTGCCGTATACTGTATTGATTATAATCAAACCTGTTAAATTTTTTGCTATTGAAATATTTGGCAGTCAAATGAATTATATATCGCACTCCATATTATGATATTGCTATTGAGTACATACTAAAACATGTTTTTCATAATTAAATGGTATGTCAATATCAAGTTTTAAAGTAATTAGGTTTACTGCATTCATTTGATTTTACAACTCGCTTCCTACATTGTGACGTCACAGGCCGGAGGTGACCATATTGTATGTTGATGACGCACGTGTCTTGAAACACAAAGGGTTTTTGAACAAAACTTTGTTCAACAAACAGAAGGACTAGATTTATATATACATATGAAGTGACTGTCAGTTTGTACAATTGTTCTATATAATAAGCTAAATTAGTTTTACATATATACACATTTTAAATTAGCTTGCTTCCTAATACAAACTTTCATCCCCATTTTAACCCCCTTAAGGGATGATTTCCGGGATAAAAAGTATCCTACGTCCTTTTCAGGGTCTCAAACTATCTTCTTACCAAATTTCATTTAAATCGGTTCAGTAGATCCAGAGATTACCCCTTACAAAGTCACAAACTCACAAACTTTACCTCTTTATAATATTAGTATAGATAATGGAAGATTACTCAATAATATTTGGATAACTCAGTTGCTCGAAGTCTAATCCTATCCTATCTGTTATAGGCATATTTATTTGGCATTTTAACGTTAATATAAATTTTTCACAAATTCATTACGATTTCTTTAAAATGTCAAGCAAGACAAGGTCGCCATTTTTAAAAATAAAATATAATAATAAAACAGGTAAAATAAATATCGACCACGCCACACACAGCAACAATAAGAAAAACAATAAAAACTTTAATGATTGAAACTTGTTTTCATTATGCAAGTGAAGTCAATATCGACAAAGTAATAAGCGTGATCAGAAATAAAATTCCCATCCCTTATGGTATATTAGCCAAGTGGAAAACACACCCATGCTGTTAGGTACCTAGTGCAAGGTTACTTTAGTACCTAGCTGCAGTTTATTAGATACTAGCGAGAAAGCCAGCTAGAAAACTCTAGAAAAACTCGAAAACACGCGTTTTCCCAGACATAAAACTAATCTAGATTGATGGGGCCGTCCCCGAAAACCCATGTATACTAAATTCCATGAAAATCGTTGGAGCCGTTTCCGAGATTCAGATTATATAATATAATATACAAGAATTGCTCGTTTAAATTTATTAGATATATCCGCGAAAAAAATCGCAAAGACAGATTTACTACGTATTCTATACTTTAATGTTTTAATCATATTTGTACATGTTCTTATTACAAATTACGATGTGCACAAGTCTTTTAGAGTCCTGCATAAAATTTAGATTACAACACCTTTTTTCTTGATAAATCCGGTTTAAATGATATCTAGACTGTGACAAATGCGGCACTTGATGATACTTATTAAAATGGCTTTATCAATTATGACTTTCCGGTCCATAAACTATCTCCATGCAAAACATTATGCCAATTCGTTGCTTTGTTTTATCTAATCTACACTAATATTGTAAAGAGGAAAGATTTGTATTTTGTATGTTTGTAACGAATAAACTCAAAAACTACTGGACCGATTTAGATGAAATTTGATAAGAATATAGTTTGAGACCCTGGAAATGACATAGGATAGTTTTTATCCCGGAAATCATTTATACTAGTAATAGTAGAAGTAGTACTAGCTTTGACGGTGAGTCCCACACCTCGTGTCTAAACGCATTTCCCAACGTTAAAAAAAAAATGGGCTCACTAAAAATCAATACTGAACGTGTACATATTAACATTATTATGTACTTATTCTTTCATTTCAATTCATTCATTCAATTCCAAAAGTCTAAAAAAATATTTGAATAAGTATTATTTCTAGTAAAACGTGACTGCTACACATGAACGATTTGAAATAGTATAAATATCTGTCCTTGTACCTTAACAGTATTATAAATTAGCCGCTAATTTTAGCGTTATATTGCTAGTTGCATGCTTTCTGTTACAGCCGAACTATGGCTTCTGACCCATCTGACGTCCTCGCGCGTCATTTAGAATGTTTCTATAAACCTACATATAAACATTGATTTATTACCCTAGAAATTATATACGTAATTCTAAATTTATCTTGAGTAATAATATTTAAATTATAAATAAAAAAATGCGTGTATTTTTAAAACAGTTCCTTTATAATGGGCTTCAACGGCTTATTAGTTATTACTATTGTCTTTTCTCAATTAAAAAAAATGTGTGTGTGTGTACTTATGTACGCACGTAAGAAGTTATACTTCGTAGGCGTATACAGAACAAAAATTGCAAAAGATTTCATCCCGTATGTCAGAGCTCACCGATTGTAAAATGAATGCAGCTAACTTCATTATATGTTGCTTTCAGCTAACTTCCAGCTAACCTAAAGAAGTATAACTTCAAAAATCTATGTAAATTTCGTTTAGATATGTCCCAAAATAATTTATCTAAGTATATACTATAATAGCTATCCCTATTGTACAATTTACATGCTTGTTACCTACGCGTATTTAGGTTACCAACTAAATTGGATTACTAATACTGTACAACAAAACGCAACAGTCAGTATTATTAAAAAAAAAACAATAATAATCAATAAAGCATATTACGTAAGGATTTCTAGAAATATTATGTTTATATGAAATATTTCTGCATTATTAGCTGTGAAACATGAATAGATATTATGCATAATATTTCAATTATACGCAGATGAATTAGCTTTGTTATTAAACAGGCTTATCTATAAGCAAAGTTACTTAACAATAGATAAAACGTAAGTGGTAGGATTATGTGTAATATTCATCACAAATTATATTACGCACTAGCGATTCACTCCCTACTTACGTTTTAACGTTTAGTATAGATTTCTCTGAGATGAGATATTTTCCCCCAGTAAAAAGAATACTATATGTTGACACGGATAATTTTATATTATATTATATTTTATCTTTCATCAAAATCTCTCCAGTTGTTTTTCTGTGATGATCTGTGACCACAGATAGACACAAAATTCTAAAAACTATAGATTAAACCTCTGTATCAATAATAATGTCTATTTCAATAAGTTTTTCTAAATAAATTATTGTATAGATTTGGCTTAGTTAAAATTATATATATATATATATATATATATATATATATATATATATAGCATTAGGAACTTACTGTTTGATGTACATGTGTAACCATTTCCATAAATGTATATGAATTAATTGAAATTCGTATACATATATTATGTATGTATTTTTAATATTGTTAAAATCAAAAGGAACTTTATGAATTGGGATGCTCTTAAGCACTATATTTAAATAATTTAATTGATAAGAAAAAAAAAATTAAAAACCAGTATGATGCTAGATAATTCAACATCACATTCAGAAATCTTATTTACCATAGTGCATTGTAATCTCTTTATAATTTCTGCTGATAATCTATAGCTTCATGATTCACAAGTTAGGAATCTACTTGTGCACACAATGAAAAGATATGAAATACTTAAGGCATAATTTAACTTTAATTACATTAGTGTATTAAGATATTTTAAATATATTGTGTCATTACTTTGTGTTTAAGAGAGAACATCTAAGATATATGAGTAATAAAGTTTTTATTTTTTACAAATATTTTATGTGAATATAGTGTTTACTATATCCATAAATAAATAAATAAGAATAACAAAGAAAAGGACAAATTTTTTGAATAAAAAATTGTTCATGTATAGTAAAAAGAGTATAATTAATTATTAAACACAATATGTAAAATAAAATATTATTTAACAAACTTCATTCGGCTATGAAAGAGCATCTATACAACTATCTTAATCTAGCACAAATATTCACAACTATTTATTTAAAATATGTGTAAATAAATAAAGACATTAAAAATCAATAAAAATCAATGGTGAATAAGAATCATCTCATATACATAGCATTAGCACTCAATTGTTGAAAATTGACATTCCATAACCTAAATGAATTGAATTTTTAATTCCTAAGGAATTAAAAAAAAAAAGAGTGTGTGTACTTATGTACGCATTTAAGAAGTTATACTTCTGTAGCGTAACTGAACAAAAATAGCTAAAGATTTCGTCCTGTATGTCACAACTCTCTGTTTGTAAAAGAAATGCAGCTAAATTCATCATGTCGCTTTCATGCTGTCAGTGTGCACACACATCGTAAAAATTTTACTCTCATATTTTTTTCAAACATGCAAAAGTAAGTATAACATCAATAAACAAGTGTATTGCAATCTATTAACTCTTAATGTAAACAACAGCTAATTTGCATAAGACTGCGTTTTATAGGTTATGATTTTATGTTTTTGTTTTGTTGTTTATTCAATGTTGTTTACATTTCTTTGTGCGTAAGTAACATGTTTTAAATAAAAGATTAAATATTTTATAGCAGATCGTGTTTTATGCAATACATTGTTGATTTTTTTCAATATTTATAAGTTAATTTTAAACAGTTGGTATTCAGATTCTTGACAAGGTTTTATGTTGTAAAATATAGGGAATACGTAATATAGATCAGATTCAAATAGAATAAACTAAATACATATTAATTAAGGCCTATTGATGAATTTGTCTTCATTTCCAGTAATAAATAGGTCTTACCTTCTGCCCTTGATGTAATATCTTGTTTCTTCATATTAGAGAAATTTACGCTATTACGTTGTCACATAAGTATTTTTAAAAGTAAAGTAACAATATCTAGATTTTCTTAGTAATAATTTATTAGTTGTTGTTGTTATAATTTAATTTGAATTAATTTTAAAACTTGTTTTCATTATTTCCGCTGTCAAAAGTTTATAAAGAAATGACACTGACGTTTCTAGCTACTACAGAATTGTAATAATGTGCGCATCGTTGCGTTCCGTTTTAAGCATAATATGTTATAGATGTTTTTTAAAGAAACACTTAATATTTTATCGATATTCAAAATGGTACAAACCAATAGGATATGGATAAAGTATCTTCAATATTGAAGATATCAAATATCACTTAAAAAAACATTGATTTATTTTTAAAACATTATTCACTGCATTTAAATATTTCTTTGGAAAAACTTACTAGAACCGGTAATCGAACCAGCTAAAAATGTAAAAAAGTACGACACTAATTCATGATAAGAATAAAACCCCTCGAAAAATCATCGGAAAAAGATAAAGGAATGTTTTCTTTGAGAGAATCTTGAAATCTTCAATATTTAAGATTCTTATTTTCCGTTTCCCATTCATTTGTTTCTGTATATTAATATTTTTAATTTCTTTTTATTTTGATGTATATATTTATGGAGTCAACAGATGTCCAACATAAGAAAACTTTTTATTTTAAACTTCAGAATGTTCTTCTTTGTTGAGTACTTAATATTTGTCAAATATGAAAAAAATCTTTTTTTACTAAAATATATTTAAATTTTTTCAGGTACACTTGAGATGAGATATACAAGAAATCCTTAACATTTTCATAATTTAGCAAAAAAAGCCTTGAAAATGTCTACTGGAGCAGAAAACGGGATTACAGAAGATGCTCGGTAATAACTTTTCCTTAGTTTATTTAAGTTTTCTTCGCAGTAGAAACATTAAGAGTCATTAAGAGAGAGAATGTCGTATTTCAAGTTCCTATATCATCTATCTATATTATAATTAGAACTAGTGATAGATAAATATATTTTTTTAGTAAATATATCTTCCCGCCAATATTCAGATAATAAACGCTGCGCTTTAACGATTAAATGTATTTGTATCGGAAATTGAATATGCGACCTAACGACTTAACCAGTGCTAGCTACAGTTGAAACTTTATAAGTACATCTCATCCACACAAATCATTTATAATTACTAAAACCATACATGTATACGGTTTTCAACCGACTTCAAAAAGGAGGAGGTTCTCAATTCGACTGTATTTTTTTTTATGTTTGTTACCTCAGAACTCCGTCATTTATTAACCGATTTGGACAATTTTTGTTTTGTTTGAAAGTGTATAGCTCCAGATTAGTCCCATTTAAATTTAAAAAAAAATACCACCCCTAAGGGTGGAAAAATAGCTAATGATGAATTTAACCTACTTCTAATTGTCATATTGACTTGAAACTTTGCGAGTGTTTCTATTTCCGTTGATAGTACAGTGGTTCGGTATTGTAGACCTGATCTGATGGTAAGGCCAGAAGGTGGATAGGTGGAACTCTTTAACGACTAATAGTAGATACTTTGAGTTTGGGCTTATTTTGTTTGATTTGACAAGCCTAACACGTTAAAATTCTTACTTTGCTACTACTGTCTACACTAAAAAGGGAAAAATAAAAACTTTTTAACAAAAAAATAAAAACTTGGCTAATAAATATAAACTATAAACTACTTTGGCTAAGTAACTAAAGCCTACCTATTAAATACATACCTAATCAAATATTTTCGAAATCGGTGCCAGCCCATACAAAGCAAAGCACACCGACTTCGAAAATATTTGATTAGGTATGTATAGTAAATGAAAACTACCAATCAGTTATTTTTTACTTTTTAGTGCTTTTTTTTGAAGTCGGTTTCTTTATTTTAATAACTAAATATTAAACTAATAAATAAACTTTTCTAAGATAAAATATACTACTTAGTAATTATGTTTCAGTGGTACAACATACTATTTTAACAAAGGAAGATCGAGTGCGACATTATGGCAACGACTAAGTTTATTCTTCTCTATTTACTGGAAAGCAGTTATAGTGGTATTGACACCACTAGTTTTATTGCCGATACCTATATTATATTCTGCTTCAGAAAATGGAAAGGTAGGTTTATTAACAAATTAGTTACTTAAAAATCCGGCTCGAAGGACCATATTATGTAAAAAAAAAGTAATGAATATGTATTAAAGCCCATTTTAAAGTATTTATTTTTATATTTCTAGGCCTACAAATGTATGTACGTGGTATTAATAATGGCTACGTACTGGGTACTTGAGTTATTACCTCTTCCCGTTACCTCAATGTTACCTATTGTTTTATTCCCAACTATGGGCATCTTGGATTCTGATAAAACTTGTGCAGCGTATATGAAAGAAACCAATATGATGTTCATGGGAGGTCTGATGATAGCTGCTGGAGTTCAGCACTCTAGATTGCCTAAGAGAATTGCACTGTGGACCGTGCAAGTTGTTGGATGCTCACATAGACGGTAAGTAAAAAACGGTGTTCGACAAATAATTATTCAACATTACATTTTGTCAGAGTAACTTCTTAGTATAACCTATAGTCTATTAATTTATATAGTTGTCTTATGAAGGTGGGGCATGTGGGGGTGACGGGTGGGAGACCCATCCTATGTGTATGACAGTTCGTAAATACTTTTAAATATGACAATCAGGAAACGGCTTTAGGTTTGATAGGAATAACTGTAACTTGCCACGAGATGGCACTACAGTGCTTAAACTTTGAAATCATGCACCATGCAAATTGGTATTTTTTGGCAACTTTTGCATTTCCCTAAAAATTAACCCACTGTATGGTTTTTTATACTGATTTATAACCACGTGGAAATCGTACAATAGAATCCCTATGATGCCTTTGACCATATTATTTTTTATGGATATATTAAAAATGTTTTTTTTTCTATCTTTCTAGATTAAACTTGGGTTTAACTTTTGTGACCATGTTCATATCCATGTGGGTATCTAACGCAGCGGCCACTACAATGATGGTCCCCATAGTAGATGCAATTTTAGAAGTTTTTGAACAGGTACTTACTTGATATTTAATATTTTTTATTAAAAATTATTTAAAAGCAGTATTTGTTATTCTTGCCTTTATTTTTTGAACTACATATTTTGTATTAACTCATAAATTTTTGGCTCTATTAATTTATAATTTTTTGGGTTGTAGCAAGGACTTAGTGACGTCTATATAAACAAGAAAAAGGCGCTTCCCGAAAATGGCAAAGATTTAAAGCCAGTGCAAGACAAACACGTTGAAGAAGAGTAAGATCTTGTTCTAATAAACTATCAATATAAATTACTACTGTAAATAATTTTACGTACTAAATTATTTAAAATAAAGTAGGTATTCATTAATATTTTTTTCTAAAAACATGCATGGGTCGAAACCATTTTAAAAAAAATTGTTGCACTATAACGGACATCTTGTTTATTTAGAAAATAATCATGAAAATAAGTTCAGAATTTGCGAATATGTCGCGTAAAATACACACAAAACTACAGGACTATATTGTATATCCAACAAAGGTTTACTCCAAGCAAGAATCGAATGCACCACAATCTTCGAAGTACAAGTACAAGTACAGCGTCACAAACTTACAAACTCACAAACTTTATCTCTTTATAATATTAGTATAGATTAATATGTTAATATGTTTTTATTATCCCAAGAGCACCGATGCCAAGCGACATCACGATCTGCTATTACTTGAGCATCGCGTACGCGTCCACGCTGGGCGGCTGCGGCACGCTGGTGGGGACAGCTACCAACTCCGCATTCAAGGGTATCTTTGACTCGTGAGTATTATTTGAAGTAAGGTTACTAAGCAACAAGGCTGTCAAATAAAAACATATATATTGCAATGGATTATTATTTTATTTGGCTTGCGACCACACCCATCTAATCAGATAAATTCTAAATTTTTTTAAATATGTTTAACGTTAAGATTCTAAGGTTTATCATGCAATAATTGCGTGCGACCATGGGCGTCGGCATGGTGGTGCAAAATGTTAAAGAAATAAAATTGTGTTAGTAAAATTCCAGTGTAAATTTAGGTATCTGCGACAAAAAAACATTATAAATAAGCTAAAAATTATAAAGTTAATCATTTAAAGATTAGTTAGTAATTTAATGTTAAGAAACAGATGCACTCCCCGGAAATAATTCTGCCGTCGCCCATGCTTGGGAATTGCCAATTATTTGAGAAAGAAGTTCGGTATTTTTAAAGAAATATACACTTGTCTAATTCGATTTAAAGTCAAGTTTTTGTGCAAACAGGGTAATATTTTGTTTTGTCTAGGGAATTCCCCGAAGTGTCTGGCTCGGTGGACTTCTTCTGGTTCATGGCGTACAGCACTCCGCCAATGTTGTTGATGCAGTTACTCGTGTGGATATCTCTTCAAGTTACTTATATGGGATTGTTTAGGTATGTTGTTATTTTTTTTGTTTATGACTATCATGTCTGTCTGTTCGTTAATTTGAGGCTTATTATTGGATTTTTCTATTTTCTCGAGAGGTATATGGGAATAAGAATACGAGATTTCTTATATTTTTAATGACGTAGGTCACAAAGGCCTACGCCCTACGTAAAGAAAAGCTTATTTTGAAAGTGATGTTTGAAACTTAATATTTTTAGGCCAAACAGTGAAGCAGCTAAGAGAGTGAACCAGGCGTCTTCAGGGTCTCTCAATACCATGAAAGTTATAAAGGAACAGTACAAGGGATTAGGACCAGTTACTTTCCACGAGAAGGTAATATTTATTGGAATTTTGCAATATTTTGTATCATCAGTTTTTGTATAAACATATTTAATAAAGTAAATAAAGCAAAAATGTTGTAGTTTTCATATAAGACTTTCTAAATTATCATTTACACAATTTTTGCCATTTTCTGTACTCGTGCATGGTTTTGATTCGATTTCCGAATATAAAATTAACATGCGTTAGCCTTGACATTCATTTAATGTTACGAATTGTCATCGACAAAACACGTGTTTTTGTAGTCTATACTAATATTATAAAGAGACAGAGTTTGTTTGTTTGAACGTGCAAATCTCAAGAATTACTTATCCGATTTGATTAATTCTTTTTGCTTTAGATAGCCCGTTTATTGGGGAAGGCTATAGACTATATATCATCATGCTACTCCCCAAGGGAGCGGAGCAGTAATCATAAATGTCAATAAATCGGACAAACTTCCATACATTATTGTAAAACTGATGTTTATAATCAAATTTAACGCGAGTGAAACCGCGGGGCACAGCTAGTTTTCTATACTATGAAAACTTCCCTTTAAAGTAAAGAAAAATTGTTTTTAGTATGATTAATTCCATTAATTTTTCAGGCTTCAGGTACGCTGTTCTTATTGGCAGTGTTCCTGTACATCTTCAGAAAGCCTGGATTCATGCCTGGATGGGCCGACGTTGTCACCACCATGTGAGTCTTAACTAAATATTTCGAAACTTCGGGAACGAAAAATCCAAATAAATCGGCGAAAAATCCGAAAAGATAGTTTTATTTAAAATGTCAAATATTCGCGTAAATCTAAGAAAGTATTAACTGACTATTTTTGTGTCTCTAGTTAAGTTTTAACGTTTTGTATAGATTTCTTAGAGAGGAGATATTTTCAGTAAAAAGTGTACCCTATACGTTGACTCGGATAACCAGCTATCATTATACCAAACTTCAAAATCCCTCCAGTGGTTTTTCCGTGATGCGTTTACAGATAGACAAAAAATTTAAGTACTATAGATTCGGCCTCTGTATCGATAATAATATCTATTTCAATAAGATTTTAAAAAAAATATTTAATGTACAGATTCGACTCAGTTAGAATTTTATTATTATAATGTAGGTATAGATTTTTAAAGCAAATTTGTTTATTCAACAGGAAAGTGAAGGACGGTGTGGTGTCCATATTCATAGTGGTGTTGATGTTCGTGCTCCCCATGTCTGTGGACTTTTTGAAGTTCTTCTCGTCTTCTGCGTCATGTGAGTAGACTGCAGTTTACTGTACAGTTGTTATGTTCTATTTCCTGAGGAGTTGGTAAGAATTTATGACAAGTGATATATCAAATTTCATCTTTTGTTTTGGCGAAAAATACACCTTTTATACGGTCTCTTCATCATCGACTTATGTCCGATAATCTCATTCCATTAATATGATAAATGTGCAAGTTTAGATGGATGGATGAATGCTTGTTACTCAGTCACGCCAGAACGGCTGAACAGATCTGGATGAAATTTGGCACAGATATCACATTTTAAAGGTTTTTATTTTTTGAAATTAAAGTGTAACTGAAAGTTTTTGACCATAGAAGTTTTCATATTTGTTTAGATGAGGAACTAGCAGTTTCTAAACCAGCGCCAAGTATCGTGACCTGGAACATCCTGAAGGAAAAGATCCCGTGGGGACTGCTCTTCCTCTTGGGTAAGTTATTTTTTTTATTTGCTCAATCTCTCTTTTGGTCTGGACTTAAACTTCTCCATTAAATTTCTTAAAATACAGATGTTTCTAAAATCTTGAGTACTAAAACTAAAAGTCTTCTGAGATTTTATTGCCTGGCCTTCTGCCTGAATCTTTGGTCGGAGATTCGACTACTTTCAACTTCAAGTAAGGTCTTGAGCGCTTATAGCAACTTTAAAATTTTACAATTCTAAATGGTACTCAGTTTATTATGAGAAGTGTATTTATTTAAAAAATGTATAATTTTACGGTGTAAGCTTATGTAGGTAGTGGTAGTCCAGTAGTAAAGCGCTCGTTTGGGAAACCGAGTAAAGCGAGTTCAGATCTCGGGTCTAACACCTCTGATATTTTCATATGCAAATCATTTCCAACATGATTACCACTTGTCTTACAGTGAAACAAAACACCGTGAAGAAAACTGCATGTCTGAGAGAACCTAGCAAGTTGTCGAAAGACATGCTCAGTCCGCCCGCACTCGGCCAGCGTGGTGGACCATGGCCTGATCCCCCTCGTATTGAAGGGAGGCTCACCCCCAGCAGGGGGACGTTGAAAATGGCTGAATTATACCATCTTAGATTTGTGCGAATATTTCACATTTTAAATAAAACTATCTTTTCGGATTTGACCTTTGAGACGTCTATAACCTCGGTTTCTCCCGTGACCATGATTGCTGTAAAGCATTCGAACCGTCGGGAACCAAAAATAAAAATAAATCCTCGAAAATTTCCGAAATGATAGTTTTATTTAAAAATTAATTTGAATTCTACAGTAATCTAAGTCAGAGTTCTTCAAACATTTGTATTTAATAAACAATTTTCTACTTTTCCTGTTTTTTTTAAATTATAACAATAAATTTTAAATGTGTTTTTGATAGCAGAAACAATGCTACGGACTTTGATTCGCTTATTATTATAGCAATTAACTTTAATTAAAATTCAAATCAATTATGAAGTGGGTTTGATTCGAGGCCTGAGGATGATTGAGATGACGAAAAACGTGACGAATCACGTGTAAATATTTATTTCATAGATAATTTATGTCTATTATTAGACAATATTATTTACTGTGTTTTTTTTATTATTGCACGTTTTTTATAGTATAATTTGAGTCTGTTATGTGACGACACACTAAATTTGATACGGCATCATCTAAAGGACATACAGTTCTATATTAAAAGAAATATTTCTACAGTTCTTATGTTAATTATATTCTTGTTTTCTCTTCAGGTGGTGGCTTCGCGTTAGCAGAAGGCAGCAAAGCGACGGGCCTCTCGGCCATGATCGGGTCCTCCCTGAACGGGCTGCACGGGCTGCCGCCGGCGCTGGTGCTGCTGGTGGTGGTGCTCGTCACACAGTTCATCACAGAGTTCACCTCCAACGTGGCGATTGCCAACTTGATACTGCCCGTGTTGGCTAATATGGTGGGTTTGGGTTTCTTTTTAGGTTAGGTTGATGTGGTTTGTGACTCACCCTCGCTTCAATCGGGTTCGTCCCTAGCTTGCTTCCCAATACAAACTTTCATCCCCATTTTTACTCCCTTAAGGGATAATTACCGAGTTAAATATCCTATATCCTTCCCAGGGTCACAAACTAGTTTCTTACTAAATTCCATCTAAATCGGTTAAGTAGATCCAGAGATTACCCCCTACAACGTCACAAACTCACAAACTTTTCCTCTTTATAATATTACTATAGATTTTTGTATTGCATTTTGTATTTTTGTGCATATTAAATAAAGACTGATCGGACTTCTAAAGAAGTCTTTAAATCAAATGTCATTTTTTCTATCTACCCGACCTCAACTTCAATAGGATGAAATAGACATAATATGTAGAATTTTGGTTACCATCGCTTATTTCAACTAAAGAGACATTTAAAGCTTTATAACATTTCTTTTAAAACACCACCCCATCATATACATATATTATTGTTCAATAACTAATCAACCGTGGGCGTCCCACAGGCGCGCACCCTGGACATGGACCCGCGCTACCTGATGATCCCGGCGACGCTCGCCTGCTCCATGGCCTTCCACATGCCGGTGGGCACGCCGCCCAACGCCATCGTGGCCGGCGTCGCGCACATACCCACCTCCAAGATGGTATGTATCCCACCCTTTTTAACGTCCCACTGCTGGGCATGGGCTGCCAGTAGAGACAACTTATTTTATACCGCTGACACACTCAAATTATACTAAATCAAGTTTTATTATACAAATTAATAAAAGTGTTGAAAAATAGTCTGTGACGAATAAAAAAAATTCAATATAAATACGTAACAACTAAAAATGAAATATACATAAAATAACAATATTTTATAATTTTCGTATCCAATTATACGATCAAGCAGCCCCGCTGCTGAGGGTGATCACTGGTGGGGATCAGGCCATAGTCCACCACGCTGGCCGAGTGCGGGCGGACTGGGCATGTCTTTCGGAAGCTTGCTAGGTTCTCTTAGACATGCAGGTTTCCTCACGATGTTTTGCTTCACAGACAAACAGAGAGTATCATGGTCACGGAAGAGGTATCTAGACAAAGAGTCTCCCACGTAACCATGGTTACTGTGAAACATTGGAAACGTCGGACGAAAAATTGATAAAAACCAGCGAAAATATCCGAAAAGATAGTACTATTTAAAATGGCAAATATTCGATGATATCTAAGAATTATGGCGTGTTGTGTTTTTCACTTGATAAAAGGAAATATTCAATCTATATATTTGTTTTGTTTGCTAACTTGTGATGGAAATACTCGGTTCGTGTATCTCCTTCAAAAGTTAGCAAACTGTAAGGTCTTTTTATTCGTGTCTTTTATATGAGATTCTTTCACAAATAAAATATGAAAAATCATATTTTCTGTAAGAAATAATATCTAAGAAAATACAACTCTCACTTAGAAAGTCATTATTTTTTTACGCAGTTCATTTTTATTCTTATATACATATACAAATATACAAACATCTATATATGAAACCTAAAATAAAATAATCCTTAAATTTTAAACTACCGTTAACAAAACCTTCCAGGCTGTTGGCGGTATCGGCCCTAAGATTATAACAACCCTCATCGTCTGGGGCGCCTACCCCACTTGGGGGTCCCTCATCTTCAAACCAGAAGACATCGCAGCCCTCGAAAAGCCCACCCTTACAGCTGCAACCCTTAAAAACACCGACACCCTTTCCCTTAGGTGCAATGTTCTTCCAGAGAACCTCGATCCAACAAGAATTTTCAACTGTACGGTACCTACTACGAATATAGCAAATAAAACTTTAGCTTCACAGGTAAGTAATAGTTCGTTTACGTGTAATTATTTGCCATTTAAAAGTTAAAGTATGATTATTTAATGTTGAGCCATTTTGGTGCTTAGAAAATGTGGGTTGGTGTTGCCATTCTAATAGTATTTATTGTATTACCATTGTGCTTTAGGGTAGTTTGGTAGTTTTTTTTTCATTGGAACAAAAGTAGTATATGTTATTTTTAAGCTTTTATTTTTGATTACTACAGTAATAATGTTTGATTACCAAAAAAAAAAATTCTACCGTATCCAAGAGCATTATAGCATTTGCTGTGCTCAGTACATCGTAAAGCATTTATTATATTGTTTTTATAGTATATATCCCATGCGGGAATTACATTACCAAAAGATACATAATATATTGTTTGAGTGATAAATGTAAGGTGATGCGGGTGTGGACTTAGGTAATAAAAAAAAGTATTTATTTTGGAGCGATCTTGCTTATTTATTTTGGGTTGCCATGTGAAAAAATATACAAAAAAGTAAGATGTGTTAAGTGTATCAAGTTAATTACAAAACGAAAAAAAAAAATATTTATTTAATAAAATGGCAATTTCCCAAGAGAGCGCCAAAACAAATGTCATCGTAGAATGTATTTAAATCCAGTAACGGATGTTCCTAGTTATATTTAGAATAATGATATTTAATTAGATCTGATATTTTTACACTGTACTGTATAAGTATAAGTCAAATATATATTTTTATGAGACGAATTTTAATAAAAAAACCTATTTAAAAGAAATTGCTTTAAATTGTCTAAAATATGGCGTAATTGTGTCAACAATGTCCATACAGTTAGAGAAAGGAAAAAGGTCCTAATAAATTAACCGCCTGTCAATTTCGGGAATTTTATACCTCATTTTCTAGCTACATATTCAGCCCTTTTTACTCCACTGCTGGGGGTGGGCCTCCCTTCAATACGAGGGGGATCAGGTCATCCCATCACGTTTGCCAATAGCGGGTTGGCGGACTTCACAGTCCTTCGATAAAAACAAATTTAACAAAACTTTGTCATTTGAACAGCCATAAAGCGATTCACTTTATTTTTCAAAAGTTTATTTTTTCTTGAGGATATATTTTCTATAACAATGGATCTTTTGTTCTCTAACTTTTATGATCTTTGGCTGTAAGTAAATTCTCTACTGGCAAGTTACAGAACTAACTTCAACCAATCATTATAGTAACATATATTATAATGGACCTTTTATATCAGCATACAATAAGTATATTTAGTCAGTGTATAATGTTCATAGATCAAAGAATCCACAGGTAATAAATTAATTAGGATTACTATTGTTATCATTAAGTAATTCTGTAAACAGCTGTGGTTAGTTCTAAAAACAGCCGCTAGGGAAATTTAATTACCGGCAATTGATGATATTTGTACTAATACCTTTATAAACGTATTATATATTTTAATATTTTCAAATACTTCATAATATGTTTCAAATTCATATACTATATTGGCATATAATAATCTACTAGATATATATATTTTTGCATCCAATCTCATAGTGCCTTGACTTTATACAAAAATTGTATAAATCTCTATATTAAGGTAATAATTAAAATAAATAATTATAATACAATAAAATAATATTTGTGATATTGTAATTATTGATATAAAATAATTACTTCTATAATAAAAAGTGACACCGACTTCAAAAATTACTAAAGCAATATATATTAGAAAGAATTCTTTAGTACTTAATGGATTTTGTTTGGAAAAAGTTTGGGACCAGAATACACGTATTCTTAAAAAAAAGTTACCCGTCTAGGAACTCCCACCAGATGTGAAACATCTATGTTAATATGAGAATTCATAATTAATAAAAAAAACCTGTAACGAAATATGCAGTAAAATAAAGAAAATAATAGAGTTTCATTAGTAAAATAAATATAAGTATTTCTTATTATTTTAATAATAATAATAATATACGCGCGTGCACACACAAAGGACATGATGGTATGAGTCGGTTTTACTGGCAAGTCCATCCAATAGATGTTTCACATCAAAAAATATTAAAACCATTTCCCAATAGAATAAAGCCACACACAATAAATCATCCACCCAAATAGAGAAAGAAGGACGTTTTTGAAGTCGGTTAATAAAAGAAAACAATTTTGTAATACCAGATATATGATGTTAAACAGCATAATTTTAAATATAAAATTTATTTATTTAGACATAATAATAACAGAATCTTGGTTTTTAAAAGTTTATATAAAAGCTACTTATTGCGAAATAGATTATATTCAATTTTATAGAAATAATTGCCAACATTATAGGATTATTTGTGCCAATAGTTACCGTCTTCAAAAAAGATATTAAAAGTTTTTTTTTATTATCTTTACTATACTTGAATAATGTCTCAGTGGACTGAGTTTTTATAAATCTAGTTCCATACGTGTATATGTAGCAATATACTCTATGATACGTGTGGACCAGGATTTTACCAAAAGGTCTACATTACGTTTTTTTTATACATATTTTTTCTAAGCAATAGCCATTGCTACTACATTTATCAAAGTGTTATTTTTGCTCGTTCCTAATTATTAAATTATATTTGGTGTATGTACATGTTAAAATATAAAAATGTATCATTCGAATAAGAAATAATGCACAAAGTATTTTATACAGATTTAAATGTCATTATGTTAAGGCGATTCTTATTTTAAAATAATATTTATGAATGCTTAGGATTAAGCAGCCATTAACAGAATTTTTATTTATTTAAAGAAGACGCGTTTCTATAAGAACTCTTAAAGCGAAAAAAATCATAATTTACTAAATGTTGAGTCTAAAATATATCATATTTGTGTTTTTTTTTTGTAAATCAAAGACAAACGTAATTAATTATTTATTAATAAATATTTCTTTAATACTTTCTTAGATTTACGCGAATATTTGACATTTTAAATAAAACTATCTTTACTGATTTATTTTGATTTTTGGCTTCCGACGTTTCGAATACTTTACAGCAATCATAGTGACGGGAGAGAATCTCTCCCAAATTCCGAAAAATCCGAAAAGATAGTTTTATTTAAAAATTTTCTTTATTCTCATATTTCTTTGTGATGAGTTAAATATTTTGTATGAGAAAAGATTGTACACTGTTTATCACGTTCCAAATCGCATTTCTCATTAAAACGTATGGTTTGTAGCAATAAGGACGTATTTCTTATATATTTGAATGTGGCAACATTACTATTATTTTAAGATTTCCTATTATTTTAAGTATATCTATTGAGAGAATTGAATTTTCATAAAATAACCATCTTTAAATACTGACGAAAAAATATCATTAAAATATTGAGTTGTATACACGTCTACTTCGAATGATTTTGCTTATCTGATACTTTTAGTAAAATAATATATAGAATGTTGCCAAATGTAAATATGCTCATGTGTAAATAGAGGTGAAAAGAATGTACCTACCTATTGTTAGTTGTTATTATAAATAAATTGGAAAATTTAAGAGGCATTTTATTTTTATATGTTATATTTAGTTCGAGTAATATGTTCAGTGAACCAGCCCCTACCAATGTCCGTCCACGCGAAAACTTTTTTTTTCATAAATTGGGAATACTCGTTTAATTTTAACCTTTAAATCAATATTTTTAAAGACTCTTAATTGTCTACATACCAGAATGTAGAATATTGACGTAAAAATTGTAATATTTTTTAATATACATATTTTTAAAATCTGCAAGAAGTATAAATAAAATTCAAAAAGTTTCTAAAATAACATTGCTGTGGATTTTTGTCGAAATGAAAATAAGGAACTGATATTCAATTACTATCTAATCTAATATGTTAGTTAATTATTTATAAAATGAAATGGCTTTATAAAAAAATAATGTATTTACAATATATTGTAAAATTTCAATTAACTTTCGTGTTCATTTCGTCAGCCCATCCTGGGTATGTGTCGATATCAGGCCATATTGCTTTAGACCAAACGCATGCAGTAAACAGGTTTATCAATATTCCAACTATAGAAGGCCCTATACCGGCAATTAACTGCAATTATTATTATAAATCTACACTAATAAATACTAGCTAAACCGACAGAAATCTCAAAAAAGTCCTATAAAAAGCCCTTTTAGTCCAATTTTCCATCCAAATTCTCTCTAAATATCCCTTTTGGAATTTTTTCCACAGTTTAGAAAATCGGTTAAAAATAACCAAATCGAAAATGTCCAGTAGTTTTCAAGTGATCCGCTTACGGGAGAACCGCATTCCATTATTATTATGATTATAAATAGCTTAAATTCGTGAGTTTGACACATGCCAGTATCTAAAGGTACTCTAGTATGAAAATTGAAAAATCCTGTTTTACACGAAGATAACTTCGTTACTTAAGAAATTCTTAAATATCTAGAGCAGTCATTCTATTTATTAATGAAATAGAGATATCTAATATTGATACGGTCTCTATAAAATGTTGACTGTAATCTATCTCTGTGCCTTTCTTTCATCCAGATCCGTTCAGTTGTCTTGGCGTTGTAACAAAAATCCATCCATCGTCACAAATTTTCACATTTATAATATTATTAGTGACTCACCCTCACTCCTCTTGGGTACGTCCCTAGTTACGTTTTAACATTTAGTATAAGATTTCTCAGAGATGAGATATTTTCTCGCAGTAAAAAGTATCCTATATGTTGACCTGAATATTCAGCTATCATCACACCATCAAAATCTGTCCATTGGTTTTCTTGTGATGCGGTCATAGACAGACAGACAGACAAAAATTCTAAAAATCATAGATTCGGCCTCTGTATCGACAGTAATGACTATTTCAATAAGATTTTCTAAAAAATATTTCATGTACAGATTCGACTCAGAATTTTACTTTACGTATAGAATATGAATTTGTATGGATGTACCATTTTATGATGCGGTATATTGATATATGCTACAACGAGTGCATTCGCTGGAGTACCGGTTATTAAGTGAAACGGTAACGAGCAGGATAAGTTTGCGCTTATCATGAGATAAAAAGGATTTATTTTGGCTGCAACACTCTGAAATAAATGTAAGAATTCTAATTTTAGTGCTGATCATTTTGCTTTCTCAATTGTTATCTATATTAAACACGAATATAATATTATAAAGAGGTAAAGTTTGTGAGGCTGTAGAGGGTTATCTCTCATTTTTTTGTGTTTGTTATTGTCACGATAAGTTTAGAAGAAAATTAAAATTTTTTTTTACTAAAATGAGATTTTTTTTAATCTCATGATCCGATTTAAATGAAATTTGGTAAGAAGATACTTTGAGACCCTAGAAAGGACATATGATACTTTTTATCTCGGAAATCATCCAGTTTGTATGATGAAGCAACCTATATATATATATATATATATATATATATATACCTACATATGTATATAAATCAAATCCCTCAAATTATCAGTAATGATTAGGTCAAATTTTCACTTCTCGAAAACTACTTTAGTTAAATGAATGTCAATCAGTTTAAAGAAAAGAGGCTATCATTTCCAAAGAGCTATAAACATAAACAAGAAAAGGTCGTTCGCCTACTGACTGACTACACACGAAATCTCAAAAACTACTTGAGTTATGAAGTTGAAATTTGGAAGGTACCTAGTTTACAGGTAGAAGATGTGAGTTAAGATTTTACGACAGAGTTGGATTTAGATTGTCTGAACTCTGGAGGCTATAGAAAGTTTATATTATGAAATTCCCATGTTTTTGCTGCTATAGACATAGACGAGTTATTTTGGTTATACTTAAATTGAATTGGAGCTGGGCTGGGCTATAATATACACATCAATGATTAAAATGAAAGTAAAACCAGAAAAAAACCTGATATATTACGAAATATAGTAAATTTAAAATGTTAAATTCGCGTAAAGAAACCATTACGATAACAACTTTATCAAAACTTAAAGCAACAACTTTTCTATAGGCGTGGGTATTAATGCTTTCTGCCTTCATGGACAAATCGATTTTCTACAGTAGACATCGATAATAGAAAAAATGTATGATGGAAATGACATACGAATAATCACACAACGTTGCATTGCGTTTAAATAGACATTAATTATAACTTTTCCATATAATAAATTAAATAAATAAATGGGTTCGGGCGTCTTCGAGTAATCGGTCATAAAAAAATATTCCAACGAATTGAGAACCTCCTCGTTTTTGGAAGTCGGTTAAAAACAGCTCCTAATCTATTACTAGTAGCAAAAAATGATGACACATAAATACATAATTAAGTAGGTACATACCAAACTAGCAATATGTTTTAATAAGCACCGAGCTACAGTGGCGTTACTTGCGAATTCAGTCAGAACTTTGCACAAAATGGCGACGGCAAGAGCTGTTACCGGAAGTGGCAAGTTTCCGATGAGAAGCAGAAATTTTTCGAACTCATCAGTCATTTTTGAATATTTCATTATTTCGAATGTTATGTTGCTACTGGCTGGAAAAAACAGTCTATTTAATTGAAAAATTACTGTGAATATCACCTAAAAAGAGGTTACCTGTGTTTTTTTTAAAGGTAAAATTAATTTAAATCGCTTTACTGCGGGCAAATATTTAGGTACACTACAAACTGAGCCAAACGTGTCGTCAATGAAACGGAATCATATTAAATTACAAACCAGTGACAAACAAGACGCTCCAATGAAGATTCTTCTGGACCATGGACCAAGTTAATATACCACGACTTCTAGATGTTGGTAGGAGTTCTATAATCATATTATCTTATAGTATTGAATATTGAATAAAATGGTTGCATTACATGATTTCCTATGTAGTTTTAAAAACATATGAAGCACTGCTATACATATTTTAGCTCAACTAGATTGTGGTACATATCAGTTTTGTCTATTATTTCTATACATATAATAAATTTGTAACGAAGCTGAATCTGTACATTAAATATTTTTTTGGAAAATCTTATTGAAATAGACGTTATTATCGATCAGAGGCTGAATCTATAGTTTTTGGAGTATTTATCTGTCTGTCTGTTACCACATCACGGAAAAACCATTGGAAGGATTTTGATGAAATTTGGTATAGTGATAGCTGGTTAGCCGGGTCAACATATAGGATACTTTTTACCAGAAAATGTCAAGAAGAAAATGTCTCATTTCTGAGAAAAAATACAAAAACTACAATGTAAGAGTATACTAATATGTAAAACCTAAGAATTTAATTTTTGATCATTCGAACGCGGTCGGAGCCGCGGGCAATGCTAGTCTTGATATAAAAATTGTTTTATTCTTGACAATGGAACGGTAAATGTATTATTATTTAAAGTTTTATGAATGAAAATGCATTGAAATTTATATTACCTGTGATTATTAACATATTGGTATATCATACCTCTGCTTTACAATTACATTAGGTACTTAAAACTTAGGGCCTATTCGAACAAAGAGTTTTTATCGCGTCGACGCGTAGTGAATGCGCCGGCGCGTGCTTGATGTGCGTTTGTATCATTATAAACGCAAGGAATCTGCATTTTTTCTTATTTTTTATATAGAATATGTGAAGATTGCGTACGGTTATTACACGGTAATGTTATATATATTATAATATTACCGTGGTCATGACATGCGCGTCGTCGGCGCTGTGTCTTTTTCTTTTATTAATTAACGAGAGGGAAATCTTCTAAAGATATCCAACCAACGTACGAGATGGATAGGATATGTAGGATTTTTACCTACTAAAACCCCCTCGGTTAATATCTACTGCGTATAACGGAAAGCACCGGGATCTTCTAAGAACGCACCGGTCGGCGCTGTGTCTATGCCGCGTTACATTATCCTCAGTGTGCATAAGCACTTATTGGCAGATAGCATCGGCTCGTCTCTCCCGTGTCCATTTTATACAAATCGGGAATAGGAAAATAAAAAAAAATAAAAAAAATAGTTTTATTTAAAATATTACACATTTTCTTTTTTTGGCTTTTAGGTATTTCTTTTTAAATTTCAATATTAATTCGACTTCATTACCGACTACTTCATTAGTATACGTTTTTTTTACCTTTATTTCTTATAAAGAACTTAAGGCAGTCAAAGTCAACTGGAATTATGAACAGTATAATCACGCTTATTATTACGGGCACTGACGCTCGTACTAAACTGCAACAAAGAAACAGCAGGCTTAGTCAACATTCTACAATCTCTTTACGATTAGATATTTTTTTTAATTTAATAATCTCATTTTACTTATCAATCTCCTTCTTGTCTTCTCCATTCTACGTGACATTGACGAATTAATCTATGACAAACTAACAAGGGAATTGAATTGAATAGATTTTTTTAAATATGTAGTGAAATAGCAAAGAACGTGACAAATAGTATTTTTTATTCGCTTAATTTGTGACGGAAATTGTAAATTATTAATATATTTAGTAAAAATCGCTACATTTTTTCGAAACAAAAAACCGATATCCGCAACAAAAGCCAACATGTCATGAATGAAATGAATGAACATGGACTTATTTAATAGAATTACAATTAATGTCTATTCAATACATATTATTTCACATTTATATTTGTAAACGATTTATCATCTTGTTTCAGGTCCATTGAAAACTATTGATTGGTACGTTTTGGAGCTATTAACAAAAGAATTGTAATAAAAATTATTGATACATATCGTTTTTACTGCCTTCCTGTCTGTCTATTTAATATTTTTTTTAGCTAATCATGTAAAAGAAGTCTAAGATCTGAAGAAAGGTAGTCCTTCCCATCTGCTCACCGGAAAAGCATTTGTACAAAATTAATGAATGATGATGATGATGTTTTCCTGACCGATTCCGGCCACGGCGGCCAATCTCATTGAGACTAGTCAACTGCGCAGGAGATATTATAGTGCACAAGTGTACGCGCAGACACAACGTGCACTCTCTATTCCTGTCACTCTCATACTCTGGTGGGACGACCACCCGACACGACCGGTGAGAGTTAAGGCGCAGGACCGACGGCTTTACGTGCTCTCCGAGGCACGGGGGTGAAACACCGCCAACTTCCCAACTCCGGGCCGTTACTGAGGCTTAATATACAGAAAGACTCAATAACTAAACTTGGCACGACCCGGGACTCGAACCCAGGACCTCCGGGCAGCCGTACACGCTAGCCACTACACCACCGAGGCAGTAAATTAATGAATAATAATTACTTAAGAATACAGATGGGTTATCTAATGATTTATTTCATTGATTTTGTATATTTATTTTTTACCAACCTTGTATTAGTTATATTAGCTAAACTAGCAGCGTTTATGACGGTTTGGAGAATAGCTGTTAAAACAACTATTCCACTGACAATCTGGAACAAACACATACATACATATGATACAATATACATTTATGTATTCACTCGTCAATAGCCACTAATCAAAAAAAAAGAAAACCGGTTGACAAACAGACAGACAGTTTTGTCTTTGCCTATTTATATGTATATACGTAGATAGTTATACTTAATAGTTTCAATCTTCATATCTTTTCCTTGGAACTTAATGGCTATAACTTGATTTTTTTAATATCTCATTTTATTCTCGATCAATTTATCATTAAATACGTCAGCTATACTTAACGTCTGATACAAAAAAAAAAAACAATTTCATTATATCAAAATAAGAAAAAGTATTGCCTTACTGCACCGCTACTGTTACAACACGAGACAAGCATTTAAAAATTGATATGATATTGGAGTCTAGACAAAACTTTCTTAGATTTAGTCGACTTTTTTATATTTAAGCGAATTTCTGACATTTTAATATGAAAGTATCTTTTCAGATTTCGGTATTGTTCAAAAAGATTTTTCAAAGATTTTTTCATAACAATTACAAACTCTACATACTTAAACTTATATCCACCGTTTTTTGGGTAGGGACTAACGATATGTAATAACACAAAGTTTTAAATAAAATTATCTTTTTGAAAATTTTCGCGGATTTATTTTGATTTTTGGTTCCCGACGTTTCGAATGCTTTACAGCAATTATGATTCATGGTCAGAGGAGAGACTAACAAGCAAACGAAGTTTTCGGTAAACAATCAATACTAATTGTATGGTAGCTATATTTATTACTCATTAATATTACCATCTCTTGAAATTTCATCTTTCCCATCTGTTCGTACTGAGTGTTCAGCAAAACAGAAATGTACTGCTCTTCCTCGCTCGTCAGTGAAGCTTGTAGAGCTGTATAGTTTTGTACTCTAAAATATTATTATTTTTTCTAAAACGTTTTAAAAAAAAACTTATTATGTTATCTGGTTATGAGCTTCAAATTTTAATTTTCGAAAAAACATAATATAAAAAAAATCAAGACATTTTTTTTCCGATAATTCTAAAGTAAGGGACAATTTTTTTTAAGCAAGTCTATGTGTAACTGATGTACCCATATCTACAAAAAACCTAGGCATATAGGATCGAATCTATTACTATAGATTACATAATATCTAATCTGATATCTTGTTCAAGGGAACAAACACGCTAACTAACGCGCTGCGTTAGAAGTTCGCAGCTCTGTAGAGAAATGCGTGAGTATCATTAATTTACCTCCCATTTGGTCTAAGACATACTATTCCTATATTTAATTAAGAAAATTATGAAGATAGCTCAGTTTAAAAAAAAACATATTTTTGGGACTAATTTTGATTTTTGGTTCCCGACGTTTCCAATGCTTTACAGCAATCATGGTCGCAGGACAGACAGACAGGAAGTAGATCGTTCCTAGGTTTTCTGGGTAGATCGATTCATAAAAAAACGGAGACAATGATATACAATTACTAAGGAAAATCTAAAATTAAAAAGAGAGAGAAAATATTTAATAACCTTAACATCCCTAAGAAGTAAAAGTTAAACCACAAATAAAGGCACATCTCCATAATGAGTACTCCGGGCAAAGTGAGAAGCAAGTAGTGAGGGACTTCTAATCTCGGACTTTGTGGGAAAAGCCTTAAAATATGATTGTATTTGTATCAGTTATTAAAATATATGTATTCAGCCCTTTTTAGCGTCCCACTGCTGGGCACGGGCCTCCCTTCAATACGAGGGGGATGAGGCCATGGTCTTTCAAGAACTTGCTAGGTTCTCTCAGACATGCAAGTTTTCTCACAATTTCATATTTTAAATAATACTAATCTTTGGGAAAAAATCTCATATATGTACACTAAAAACTCGTCTAAGTTAAAGTTCTCGTATTGTTATGTAATTATATAAATTACTAGCGACTCTATGATATTACTATTATGATAGCTGATTATCCGGGTCAACATATAGGATACTTTTTACTGCGGGAAAATATCTCATCTCTAAGAAATCTATACTGAACGTTAAAACATAACTAGGGACGAACCCGAGTATATAGATAAACCTAAAAACAATACAAAATTCCATTCAAATCCGTTTCCGAGATACATTCAATAAAAAATATATACAAGTACAAGAATTCTCATTTAATATTAAATTCTTATGTAACCTGTAGGAAATATTATTTTCAAACACACCCCGAAAATGTGTATTTACTAATAAATTTTTTCCAATAATAACCTATTTTTCCTTTGAGAAACATATACCTAATCCAAGATAATAAACATACATATTCATTTTCTTTATATATATGCAGCAATTAAAATAGTAGTTAGTGGTAACGTGTTCGCTTAAAAGCTACGAGTAAGTGGAGCGAGTTCAAACCCCGAGTCTCGCACCTCTGACCCTCTTATGTTTAAATCATTTTTTATAATATATAATAAAATTGTAACTAAGCCGAATCTGTACATTATATATTTTTTGGAAAATCTTATTGAAATAGCCTTTATTATCGATACAGAGGCCGAATATATAGTTTTTAAAATTTTGGTCTGTCTGTCTGACTGTTACCGCATCACAGAAAAACCACTGAAGGGATTTTGATGAAATTTGGTATGGTGATAGCTGTTTATCCGGGTCAACATATAGGATACTTTTTACCGCGGGAAAATATCTCATTTCTGAGAAAAATACAAAAATTGCATGGTAAGAGTATACTAATATGTAAAACCTAAAAATTTGCTTTTTGGTCATCTGAACGCGGACGGAGCCGCGGGCAATGCTAGTTTTTTATATGACTACACTTGCTTTACTGCAAAAAGAAATCATTGTGAGGAAACTTGCATGTCGGAGAGAACCTAAATGATTTTCCAAAGACCTGATCATCCATCTCAATTAATTCACCATCATCAATTAGCTGTCCATAATCATAACTGGCAAAAAGCCATACGCACGTATGGCTTTTTATGGGTAGGTAAAAAACATATGGATTTAGTACGTATAATGTGAATTGTAATCTTACAGCGAACAATAATTTCTTAGGAGTTGATTTGTTTCACTTCCAACTATGGTCGCCATTCCGCCTTAAATAATATAACAATATTAAATGTTTGAATTTTATTATTTAATTATCATGCTTTTATTAGCATCACTTGTAACTAACACTGTATAATTTAATGTCAAATTATAATCAATATTATTTTTTTAATGTATACATATTGAGGTAATAAATGATAAAAGTTATCTTAAAAATAAAAACATTTTTTTTAAAGCTCCTCCATGTTGGATAGGTGCATGATATATTCAGTCTAAAATCTAAATAACTATTAAATAATTAATGTTTATTTACATCTACACTACTATTATTAAGAGGAAAGATTTGTATTTTTGTGCGTTTGTAACGAATAAACTCAAAAACTACCGGACCGATTTAGATGAAAGATCAGAAGATAGTTTGAAACCCTGGAAAGGACATAAGATATTTTTTATTCCGGAAATCATCACTTAAGGTGAAATTGGAGATACAAGTCTGTATGGGCAATCAACTTAGGGATGAACCCGAGCGAAGCGCGGGTGAGTCGCTAGTTTGCTTATATACCTGTTAATGTTCAAAATGTAAAATGATATTATAATTTTTTTATATATCAAGTACAAAACGTAACTTACCTATGGACGATGAATATGCAATGCCAAGAAAATAAAAGACAGTGAAGTCAGTTGGCCTCTGCACCCTGAAACCTTTTGTTATTGAACGTACTTACAAATTATAATTAATAATTAATTATATCTTTGTCTTTATTACCAATACTAACAATTCATCATTTTGATTTAATTCCACAGTAATTTCACGTGTCTCTAATATCCCCATCTGCCATAATGTATTGAATACTGTAATTAGTTGCAAATGTCGGTAAATTGGCGCCAAAAGTGGGTCATGTGTAACATGTTTTAGTTATGAAATAATACTAGCCTATCGGTCGAAATTCGACCATAATTATTATTAAAAAATTATAAATAATAATTATAAAAAATACTGAAAATTAAATAATAATTTATAAAAAATACTGAAACGTTTTGTTTTGTCTTTGCCTATCAATATAAAGAAACTATTTCCATTTTTTTTTTGGACCCAGTTATGCAAAAAACAGCCACGTGCCAACAGAGTAATGAGCATTTTATTATAAAAATAAAATAATTATAAAAAAGAACCATACTTATATAAATATTGTTCAATTTTAAAATAACCAGAAAAACAAAACAACCCAAGTGCAACTA
This sequence comes from Brenthis daphne, assembly GCA_947093115.1. Lineage (NCBI taxonomy): Eukaryota > Metazoa > Arthropoda > Insecta > Lepidoptera > Nymphalidae > Brenthis > Brenthis daphne. The sequence continues at coordinate 27,469,715 of OX352471.1, read as the reverse complement.
TCGACAGAAAAATGGTTATAACTCTGTTGGTACTTTTACGCACATGGCTGTTTTTTGCATAACTGGGTCCTTTTATCGATAACGCTAAAGCTCGTCAATAGACTACTATTAAATTAATTGTTATTATGCTACTAAATAAAAGCAAGGAAAATCAGTTGAAAAACAGGAGAAATAGGTTCTGAACTGTTTTTTTTTGTTTTTGTCTATTTATATATAGACCTCATATATTAACCTCAATTTTTGTTTACTTCTGGGCCTTTGGATCGACAATTAATTTAAAAAATATAATAATAATAAATATAAACAATGTTAACAAATTAGAAATAAAATATATATTGTTAAGGTCTTTACACCGCCATATATATGCTTTAATGAGTAGGCAATATTATTTAATACTTACGAATTTCCTTTAGAAATGTATAACTTAAAAATACAAATTACAATATATTTTAAGTACTTATATAATCAATAATTCTAAGTATAATTATCATAAATCGTGTAATAAACAATTTATGGTTAATTTCTACCTTTTCTAGTTCCTTAAGAATTCCTTTAACTATAGGTATCATCAGACCACACGTCATGGTGTTAGTGAGCCACATTGAGAGTATCATAGTGGTAAAAAATAATATAAAGCTTAATCTGTAATAAAGTACATATTAGTTACAGATATTTATTAATCTTACACATATTTTAGTTTAGTCTATGCTGACATCTATATTATAATATAATTAAGAGGCAGAATTTGTTTGTTTGTTTGTTTGTTTGTTTGTTTGTTTGTTTGTTTGTTTGTTTGTTTGTTTGTTTGTTTGTTTGTTTGTTTGTTTGTTTGTTTGTTTGTTTGTTTGTTTGTTTGTTTGTTTGTTTGTTTGTTTGTTTGTTTGTTTGTTTGTTTGTTTGTTTGTTTAAGCGCGGTAATCTCAGGAACTACTATTCCGATTTGAAAATTTCTTTTTGCGTTAGATAGCCCGTTTGTTGAATAGTTTCTTACAGCTTTGTCTATTTCTGTGTCTGTCTACTATAATTTTAATCTCACTTCATAGAAATAGCTTCATCGATTTGCTAAAAGCCTAATTTAATACCTAAGATTTCGAGAATAAGATTGGCGGAATATGACATAAACACATTCTAGATTCAGATAAGTTTTTACAATAAAAGTCAGCAGCAAAAGTTATTATAACTTTGTTTATTTTTCAAGACCATTTCAGGCTTTCTACTATTTTTCCCAGCTCCATCTTATTTTCTTTAATATGATTACATAAAAACTGTAAGTGCCATTATAAATGTCAACAAAGAAATAATAAAACTTTATTGCGATAATAAAAACTTGCCTAAAATGTGAGCATCCAAATAAAAGTAGTATTTTTATAGCAGCCCTTCTATGTATGTGGCTTTGTTCAATTGCTATGATCACCATCATAACGCCTAAACAATCCAACACTGAATTACCTATGTTTATCTACAAAGGGTGGTAAAATTAATTTATGCTAAGTAAAATATTTAATTAATTCATTAATTATATTGGAGTTTATAAGAAAATTAAAACTTATATTCATGATTACAAACTAGATTAGACTATAAAGTACCTACTTCTTTTGTCTAGACCAATGACCACTATTACAATTAAAAAGCTTAGTGGGAAAAATCTAATGAATAAGCGAAAATAAGTAAGCCAGAATGTTAACCGTATTAATTAATTTTCTATCAAAAGATCCCAAAATGGTAATAAATGCAACCGTAATAAGTGATGTGACGCCTGGGTGTAAAACATTCGCAATCCAATATACAGCGGTCACAAGAAAGATGTAGAAGCTTATATATGCCTGATGGGTGAATAAACCGTTGTTCAGGATTAATCAGAATTAATGTGTGATAGTATAAAATATATTCATTCTAACACTACTAATCATGCAGTGGTATATTACAAAGATCTACTTAGGTACTATATACCCGAGATGGTCGTCAAACTAACTTATTTTTTTTTATATTGTTGTTTTAAGATCTTACGTCTTTGATTATTGTAATTCCCAGTTTAGTCCTTACAAACGAATTTATTCTACCTAAATAATAATTAATATTTTGAATATTTACATTATCAGTTCCTATGGTTGCAATTGGTAATAGAAGAAGAGGCGTAAACAAAAGTATTAGTGTATGTAAATAAACCTTAACAAATCTCAGAATTTTGTTCCTTTGCGTTATTATAACTAAATTACTTTGCCTGTAAATAAATAAAATGATTATATTTAATAATTAAATTATAATTTATTGAATTTAATTACGTTAAAAAAAACTTACGACGCATGAGAATCCATTATCATATTGTCTAATATTTATTTGACATTAAATCTAATTGGCTAAGTTTTAGAGAGACATTATTTCAGAAACATTATGAAAGAGACAATTTTTTTAAGTATTTACGATATATAAATTATTGTGTATTTTTTTTACATCAATATTAAATTACAAACATTTAAAAATGCTATTTATTAATAATAATATAATAAGACATCAATTTATAATTCTAAGAATTTTTCTTTTTGGCAACACTATCTGAGCTCAAATAGCAAGAATTCAAATCTAAAAAAAGCCCACAAGGCCGTTCGTCAAAGAGTATACCGTTCGTACTCGGTGTCGATCAATTCTCAAATTCATTCGCTTTAGTTGTCAAATTACCCGTGTTAAGGTTGGATGTATCTCATCCAACAAAATATCGCGTAAATATCGGAAATAATATATTAAAATTCAGTTTTAAATAATGCCTGTGGACTTGGAATATGATTTCGATGCGGCTGTGGCATCTATGGATATATTTTCTCAAACAGATTTTGATCGTGTAAAAGATTGGACACAAAAATTGGATAAATCAAAATATGTGCCTAAAGATATGACGGATAAACAATTACTATTATTTTATAATGCTTGCTATGGAGATGTGGAGAAAACTAAGGCGTGTATAGAAAAATATTATAATCTAAGAAAAAATACACCAGAAATGTTTGACAACAGAATTATAGGAAGTGATGAATTGCAACCGTCTATCGATGCATTGTAAGTGCCTCTTTTTTATAGAAATCATCCACAAAGAAATTTAATATATAAAATCTAATGAAGTTATTGAGTAAAATATTTTTTGTTAGTTTAAAATATAGGCAGTATTGTTCTACTAATATTATTATTCCAAAAGTTTGTGCGGATGGATGGCTGGATGAATGTATCTTTGTTACTCTTTCACGCAAAAACTACTGAACCGATTTTGATGAAACTTTACAGTAACATAGCTTGTATATCAGAGGACGCATAGGCTATAGTTTATAAAGATATAATACATGTATGTAGGTAGGGCTGCAAGAGACCGCTAGTCATGATTAAATTAATAAATTTTATTTACTAATTTGCTATCTACTGATTAATGCATGTTATGCTCAAAAAGTCAATATTTCATTGCAGTCTTCTTTCTTAATCTATTTTGTTACTTGTTCTTTTATCATTTTAATTAATATTTTAAATGTATTACATAAAAACATACATTTATTATGAATAATAGTTTTATTTAACACTTATTTTTTTTTTAATAATATATTCATCATAATCTAGAATTTAATCTTTTATTAATCACATATTTAAAAATATAACATATATTTTTTTAAATATAGTAAAAATTGGACATTTTTTTAAATATTGAATGAGGTAGTAGCACTAATTTGTTTTTTACTCTATAAAATAAATGGGAAACATGATAAGAGAAAAGGCTATATCAAAAGTAATGAATAAAAATTACCAATATTTTTATTTCAAATATTTAAAAGTAATTGCTGTAAATAATTTAATATTTATTATAATATTGTTAGTCATTAGCCGTGATAGAGCAGTTATAAATCCTAATCTTTATATGCACCTATTAAATATTCATATTTTTATTATAGTGTTGAAATATTGTATGCATTCATACATCGTTATTTCAACATTATTCAGATATGTGTACAAAATATATAATCAGTAAATAAGATTATTACTCCAATAGCCACAAATAATTTTATATATGTCAAATCTTTAATCCCTCCACGACTGCGGACACGCCGGTGTGTCAGTTAACAATAGATTTCTTAAAATTTTAATTAATTTCTTAGAAATTTACCTGGAGGTGTTAACTATACTTGTTCCGTGGGAATATTCCCATGGAATACAGGATTGAAGTATAGTTAGTTGTCTTTATCTGTGAGTCGTTAAGCCATTCTTCTTTTACCTTTTCCTTTAACCTTTCTTGCAATAAAAAGAAAAACTCCTGGAACAACCTTGACAAAAGCTCATATCCTTATCTATATATCATTAAATCAATTTATGCTGTTCTGAAAATGAACTACGAGCAAATAGATATTTTTTTTAATTTCTTTAAATATTGTGCTAAATAACAGACAGACAAACAGACACATTAAGTGCCTATGTATTTAGTTACTCATCTAATATTTAATAGACATACAATATTTAATACCTTATTCTTGAGCTATAACTGCAAAATCACATACCATATATGTATATACATTAGCACAATATACAAAAGCTAATGATTTGAAGACAACCTTCAGTTTTGTGTTTACAGAATATTTGTTTTATACTTTAAGCTTAACGATGCGCATCGATCGATCGATCTGACCCTGACTTTGTTTCTCGAGGTATTCAACTACTTACGATGCCATAAGATGTTTTTTATTGTATCTTTCATAGTAATGACAGAATAATCTATACTAATATTGTAAAGAGGTAAAGTTTGTGAGTTTGTGAGGTTGTAGGGGGTAATCTCTGGATCTACTGAACCGATTTAGATGAAATTTGGTAAGAAGATAGTTTGAGACCCTGGGAAGGACATAGGATACTTTTTATCCCGGAAATCATCCTTTAAGCTGGTGAAAATGGGGATGAAGATTTGCATGGGGAACCAACCTAAAGACGAACCCGAGCGATACGAGGGTGGTTCGCTTGTATTGAAATAACAGTGAAATCGTTAAATGGTTAAAATGCAATATGGTGCGATATTAGTCTGGCCTATTTATCTAACATACTAGCGACTTTTACGCACTTCATTCGGGTGCGATCCTAGGTGCCTAATAATAGCCTATGTGTTACTACAGGTACACATAAATTTTATACATTTATTTTCTCTTTTAAATTAATATTTCTTCCTTACTTTCGTCGGTTTTTCGCGATTATCTCCGAATCGTTTACCGTTTTCTAACCGTTCGAGACTCGAGCGAGTGCGATATCTCGATAATATAATCTTTGAAAAAAAAAAGCTTTAAATTAAAAAGATAAGAAATTTCATTTAAAGGGAAAAGATTTCCATAATTTTTTTTCGTAGGAAGTTACTTAATTGTTGAAAGAAACGTTAACGATTAATAAATGTTATTAACTAACGGATTAAATATAATAAAATTAAAGATAATAAAATTAAAGATAATAAAATTAAAGATAAAAAAAAGTTAACGTTGTAAACGTTGAATTAAACACGTTTTTGGCGATAGAGGCGCCAACGCCTCTCGAACGACTTCTCAAACTTGACTTTAGCACGGTAATATATGCATTACATTACCGTCGCTAACGGTACTAAATGCTTAGAAAATGCCCGTTTATCTAATGTCAATATCGAGGAAATTGCTTTATTTTACATAGATTGCTGATTAATTCACCTATTGACTGTACTATTTAGGTTTTTAAAGCGAGAATGTTGCCACTCTGCTTTTACTATAAACAATGTAACATTGTGAATACAAAGCATAAAAATTCCATTGCAATTACATAGAGCGATATGTCTAAGAAAACCAACGTAGATATAAATTAATTCAAATTATGCGTAAAGCTAGTTCGTGTAATACACTGATATACAAGTACAAGTAGTATAAGAGCCTATACAACGCAAAAATATTTACATAGTCGCTGTCCTGCAGTGGTTGTGTAGTGTCTAAAAAACGCCGGGTAAAGCTTAGTCGCCCTTGTACTAATATTACACATTTTTTTTTTAAATCTCTAGTCTGCTGTATTTTGATTAGATTTTTTATAATTAAATAATATTTTTTAGACACAGATTTAATGTCATAAAGCGGTGTAGATACTTTGTACTTTGTTTTACACTTTACAGATTTTTTAATTTTAGCACCTCCAGGTAAATTTCTAAGAAATCATTTAAAAATCTAAGAAATCTATTGTTAACTGAAACGCCGGCGTGTCCGCGGTCGTGGAGGGATTAATAAAAAAAACTTAATTATTTTTGCCAAATTACATTATAAGGACTTATATTTTTTATAATTGAAAATAAAGGCACTTTGGCACAGGTCACCCCTCCAAGAGACATGCGAACCGCTATATTAATATCATCATTCATCTTCATGGTATCATAATATTATTATAGTGTCATCTGAATTTTTTATACTTAAATTTTCTAATCGATTTTGTTGATTGTGATTTGATTGCCTATAGGTTTGGAAATCGATTGAAGCTAGTTCAAATCCCGGGTCTCGCATCTCTGATATTTTCATGTGCGAATCATTTCCAATATGATTACCACTTGTCTTAACGGTGAACGAAAACGTCGTGGTGGACTATAGCCTGATCCCCTCGTATTGAAGGCAGGCCCGTGTCCAGCAGTATGGCGTCAAAAAGAGCTGAACGCACTATTATTCGGTTGTTACAATAGTGAAGGTAATAAGAGTATATTAAAAATAGTTTTAGGAAGCTTTTTATAAATCACTAGCATTGCCCGCGGCTCCGCTCGCGTTTAGATGACCGAAAACCAAATTCTTAGTATTCTAGTATACTCTTACATTGCAGTTTTTGCATTTTTACTCAGAAATGAGATATTTTCCCGCGGTAAAAAGTATCCTATATGTTGATCTGGATAACTAGCTATCACCATACCAAATTTGTGGTTTTTCTGTGATGCGGTAACAGAAAGACAGACAGACAGACAGACAGACAGACAGACAGACAAACACAGACAACAATTCTAAAAAGTATAGATTCGGCCTCTGTATCGATAATAATATTTATTTCAATAAGATTTTCCAAAAAATATTTAATGTACAGATTCGGCTTAGTAAGAATTTTATTACATATATGTATAGATAACATAGTTATGGATAATGGAAATGATCAACAACAGTTTGTACGGTTTTAATTCAAACGGTACGAATATAAATATGTAATAAAATATTATTTTTTGTTAAGATTTAATATTGAATCAAAAGTATGTATAATGCAGACTTAACAGACAATTTACTCTGTAATAAAAAAATTAACATAAAAATTTTCCATTATAAGAAGAAACCTTGTTATTTCCATAACTATTCTTATTTCTGTATTATGTAATGTTATGTTTACGCAATGTTAATGTTTATATACAGTAAGAAAAATCCATACAGTCGGTGATCGGGCATTGATTTTAACGGAAATGCTGTCAAATGCAAGGGTTTTCAGAAAATATCAATTTTATAGGTTCGGACTCTGTATCGATAATAATGTCTATTTGAATTAGATTTCACAAAAAATATTTAATGTACAGATTCGACTCAGTTACAATTTTATTATATGTATAGATTTAAAAAGAGCAACTGTTGAGTTTTTCGCCGGCTCTTCTCAGCAGAACTGCCTTCCGAGCCGGTGGTAGATTCTACACGGACTGATTACACTGACATTTAATTTAAATTTAAAATGCAAAATTGATGATTCAAATGTGCTTGTAAAGTATATTTTGATTAGATTAATTAAGTTTAGTTGTAACTACCTACGATAATAAATCTGCGAAGTCCACTTTATTTTTTCGTCTATTCGATTGCTTTAATCTAACGACAGAAATGAAGAACGTGTTTTTTATTGGTTTGTTCAAAATTATGATTCTTCTATACGTACTAGCATTGCCCGCGGCTCCGCCCGCGTTCAGATGATCAAGAACCAAATTCTTAGTTTTATTAGTATACTCTTACATTGCAGTTTTTGTATTTTTTCTCAGAAATGAGATATTTTCCCGCGGTAAAAAGTATCCTATATGTTCACCCGGATAACCAGCTATCATCATACCAAATTTCATCAAAATCTGTCCAGTGATTTTCTCGTGATGCGGTAACAGACAGACAGACAGACAAAAATTCTAAAAGCTATAGATTCGGACTCTGTATCGATAATAATGTCTATTTCAATTAGATTTTCCAAAAAATATTTAATGTACAGATTCGACTTAGTTACAATTTTATTATATGTATAGATTATATGTATTAGGTAATTTTGTTACCTTGCGTACATTTTATTATAATTTTATTTTATATAGGTAGGGATCTTTAAATTGACATAACTTTATTTTTTATCAACCGATTGAAATAAAACACATACTAAATTTTAAGTGAAGCTTACCACAATACATTAGTGAAAACCGCACCCAAATCCGTTAAGCCGTTTCTGAGGTTAGCGCGCACAAACGCACAGACAAACAGATGTTTTTTGTTCTACTGCGTTAATAAAGACCCTCTGATAATAATTTTTCTCAAATATCTTTCACGTATAGACAGCGATGGGCTACAATTTTATTATATGTATAGATTCTGGATATATCATAGTGATTCTCGTATTTGATGAGATCGTTTAGTAAGAAGGGCTAGCTAGGGCTACTTAAGCTCTATAATTGAATCTACTCAATTAAGTGAAATAAAAATGTTGTCCATCGCTCTCATCTTAGGTAAGCGAGACGACGATGAAAGGTTGTCTATGTTGGTGCACATGACACAATCTATGTCCTTAATAAATTTCATCAAAACCTGTGCATCGATTTTAACTTGATAAGGGAACAGACAAACAGACAGTTTTACTTTTGTATTATTAGTAATTAGTAAATACATATGGATGGTGTGTATCTTCTAGTTGTCCTTCTGCATTATAGAATTATAAATGAAAAAAGAAAATGAAATTTGCTTTTTTTTTTGTAAATTCGCATTATAAATGCGGCCGAGCGTTTAAATTATTCAATTTGCCAACTCAGCCCTAAAACTTTTTTGTATGCCTACATCTATAATACGTTAGTATACCTACTGATATACGCATAAAACAACTCTATTTCTAGGCACAAGACCGGTACAAAAGGGCAAAGGTCGCGTTATAAAATTAGTTATTATACTCACTTTGTTTTAAAATAATAAATGCAAAAATGGGTATATATAGAGTATTAAAATGACGTTATTTATGCGATAAAAGTGTATTTTATTACTAGTACATGGTGGAAAAAGAACATGATAAAAAAAACACATTTTTATATGTATACTAGCATTGCCCGCGGCTCCGCCCGCCTTCAGACGACCAAAAACCAAATTCTTAGGTTTTACATATTAGTATACTCTTACATTGCAGTATTTGTATTTTTTCTCAGAGATGAGATATTTTCCCGCGGTAAAAAGTATCCTATATGTTGACCCGGATAACCAGCTATCATCATACCAAATTTCATCAAAATCTGTCCAGTGGTTTTTTCGTGATGCGGTAACAGACAGACAGACAGACAGAAATTTTAAAAATTATAGATTCGGGCTCTGTATCGATAATAAAGTCTATTTCAATTAGATTTTCCAAAAAATATTTAATGTACAGATTCGACTTAGTTACAATTTTATTATATGTATAGATATTGTTACTAACTTGTGCACGCGGCTTTACTTACTTGCTTAGTGTCAATATCATCATCATCATCATTATAGGAACCCTTTAATGTCTCAATGCTGGGCACCGGTCTCCCTTCAATACGAGAGGTATAGGCTTATCTTTTGAAAACCAGTTATGTTCTCTTAGATATGCAGGTTTCCTCACAGTTTTTCCTTCACCGTAAGGTGACATGCGATATCCGGAGCTTGAACCTGCTTCCCTTGATTTTCCATGCCACCACTGGGTTAACATTACTTCTCTTGTTTTATTGGTGTACCAGCACTGCCCGCGGCTCCGCCCGCGTTCAGATGACCTAAAACCAAATTCTTAGATTTTACATATTAGTATACTCTTACATTGTAGTTTTTGCATTCTTTCTCAGAAATGAGACATTTTCCCGCGGTAAAAAGTATCCTATATGTTGACCTGGATAACCAGCTATCACCATACCAAATATCATCAAAATCCCTCCAGTGGTTTTTCTGTGATGCGGTAACAGACATACAGACAATAATTCTAAAAACTGTAGATTCGGCCTCTGTATCGTGAATAAAGTCTATTTCAATAAGAGTTTTCAAAAAATATTTAATTTACAGATTCGGTTTAGTTAGAATTTTATTATATGTATAGATAACTGCCTACCTACTACCTGAAGGTCGAAACGTGATGTTAGACAGCAATGGCTAGCCAATCTATGTATATTTTACTCAATAAATAGGTTATAAAATGCAATATTTGCAAATGCAATTTCGTCAGATTCAATATACATATTATGTATATTATATAATAAATACTATTAAGGATGATTAAATGTCCGCATTCTACCTAGGAGGTTTTTAAAACCTTTACATTTAACACTTTCTTAGATTTACGCGAATATTTGGCATTTTAAATAAAACTATCTTTTCGGTTTTTTTGGCGGATTTATTTTGATTTTTATTTCGTTTAATTAAATTAATTTAAACAGTTAGGTAGGTATTACTTAATAAAACCTCTGCCAGTCCTGACTCCTGAGAAGTACTGCCGAAAGAGACTAAGCAAGATTATAATATGTAGATATTCTTTAATTACTTTTTTTTACATTATCTGTGAATGACCTGACTTTAAAAAAAATAACAGTTCCTAATTTTTTTCGATTGTGTGGATTGATGATCAATAATAAATATATCAATTGATTAATTATTATTATCAATTATGTAATTAATAACAAAAACATATATATATATATTTAAACGAGGATAACTATTTTATTCTTATTTTTCACAGGGAATTTTCCGCGCTTCCAGAGAAGTCGTGCGAGGGCTACGATTTGATCTTCCATCGGCTTCATTACACTGAACCTTCCAAGTACTACTTCGAAGCTGGCTGTAAACTACTCTTTATGACCGTAGGTAAGTTAAATTGGACCGCTTATAGTCTTATGCTACTACTATGCGAAAGCTTGAATGTTTGTGTATATTTGTACCGGATTATGGTAGGGAAGCCCAAGAGGGTATTTTTACAGTTACAGTATATATGTATTATAGGAGTATTCCGGTTGGGATGAAATTTATTAAACAAATAAACTATGACCCCGAGGAACACATAGGCTTATTATATGGCACCTTAGCTAGTAACGTTATATAATTAACTCAGCATTACCCGCGACTCCGCCCGCGTTCAGATGACCAAAAACCAAATTCTTAGGTTTTACGTATTAGTATACTCTTACAATGCAGCTTTTGTATTTTTTCTCAGAAATGACATATTTTTCCGCGATAAAAAGTATCCTATATGTTGACCCGGATAACCAGCTATCACTATACCAAATTTCATCAAAATCCCTCCAGTGGTTTTTCTGTGTTACGGTAACAGACAAACAGACAGACAGACACAATAATTCTATAAAATATAGATTCGGCCTCTATCGATAATAATGTTTATTTCAATGAGCTTTTCCAAAAAATATTTTATGTACAGATTCGAATTAGTTAGAATTTTATTATATGTATAGGTTATTTAATTATATTATATCGTTAAGTAGTCGTTATTTGAGAGTAGAATGTTTAAAATGTTTATTTAGTACTTATTTAAAAATTAGATTTTGACCTAATCTACGACCGACCTAAATATTTACGCTGGTGGTTAGGCAAGCGAGCTCGTGCCATATTCAGAGTGCCATATTTGGTCTCTTAATCATCACCTTTTTCGGCGTTTCGTATAAACGTAGTGGATTTTTTTAAGTATCTACAATTTAGGTTTGATTCTTATTATTATGCATTTTATATACATGTATTCCTATGATTAAGTTTTTGTATTTTTTTTCAGAAATGAGATATTTTTTCCGCGGTAAAAAGTATCCTATATGTTGACCTGGATAACCAGCTATCATCATACCAAATTTCATCAAAATCCCTCCAGTGGTTTTTCCGTGATGCGGTAACAGACAGACCGACAGACAAAAATTCTAAAATCTATAGATTCGGCCTCTGTATCTATAATAATGTCAATTTCAATAAGATTTCCCAAAAAAAGTTTAATGTAGGTACATATTCGGCTTAGTTACAATTTTATTATATGTATAGATTTGCAATTTGAATACTTGCATGATATCGTGTCGATCCATCTAAACCTAAGCCATTTTATGGTGGATCCCAATAACCTATCTTTCCATGGTTTTTCTTGCTAGAGATAGAAATCTCACATAAGCTCCATACAAAATATGTCAAATACCTATATTTAGTAGCAAGAACCACAAATGTATAGGTTATTATGATTCGGGCTACTTTGCAGTTTGTTTACTAGAGGGCGTGGTAGCGAAATGTTAAAACTCTAAAATCCTACTAATATTATAAACGCGAAAGTTTGTAAGAATGTATGTTTTTTTTTTTTTTTTTTTTTGTTGGGACATTAACACACAACACCATCTAGTTCCATAGTTAGCTACGAGGCTTGTGTGGATGTATATTTGTTACTCGCTAGAACGGCTGAACTGATCTGGATGAAATTTAGCACAGAGATAGATTAAAGTCTAGAATAACACGTAGGCTACTTTTTATCTCGGAAAAATATACGATTCCCGAGGGATAGATTTGTAACCCGAGCGAAGTGAGGGTGAAACGCTAGTATTACAATATCAAGAACTAATATAATTTAAAAATTCAAGTATTCAAATTCAAGTAGGAATTTAACATTGGCTTAGAAAGTTGCACTCAAATGTTGCTCAAGTTGCGTTGCAAAAAAGCTTTTTGAAAGTTTTCGGACGATATCCTGTTGTAGAAACTAGAAACGTATATATACATATAATAAAATTTTAAGTGAGTTGAATCTGTAGGTACCTACATTAAATATTTTTGGGAAAATCTTATTGAAATAGACATTATTCCGTATATACAGAGGCCGAATCAATATTTTTTAGAATTTTTGTTTGTCTGTGTGTCTGACTTTTTACTGCGGGAAGATATCTTATCTCTGAGAAATCTATACTAAATGTGAAACGTATCTATAAAATATTATTTAAAGATTTATTGTTATTAGGTTCTTAAAATTATCCCATATCGAAAGGATGACTCAATTGGCTCTTCTCAATTGCTGAGTAAAGTTATTGAGCACACTTATCTTGCGACATGTTGAGATAACCCACACAAAGGGTTTAGATAAAAAATTGCTGGCAAATAGAATTAATAGCCGTTTATTTGCAATTTTTGTATTTAATTAAACTTTAGTATCGGAATTAAATTACCTACTTCGAAATAACGCTTGTCTTTGTATTCAATCCCACTATATCGACGTTGATGATTAGTTGGGGTGGTCTATTGGCTAGCATATACGGCCGCAGATCCTGGGTTCGAGTCACGAGTCGGGCCAAGTTCTGTTATTAATTCTCAGTAACGAACCGGAGTTGGGAAGTTGGCGCTGTTTCACCCCAGTGCTTCAGAGAGTACCTACATAAAACCGTCGGTCCTGCGCCTTAACTCTCACCGGTCGTGTCGAAGTATCGTGCCATCGAACTTTGAGAGTTACAGGAATAGAGAGAACATCTCCTACGCGGCTAGTCTCAATGAGATTGGCTGCCGTGGTCGAAATCGGTCAGGAGGACACCACAAGTAGGGTATTTGGCTTATGCCAAATTATTTTGGCATGTGTATTTATTTAGTAGCTAAGACTTGGAGTCAAAATAATATACACCGTAGGTACAGGAAAATGACTAGATCTTGGAGAGATAGAGATTGGAAATTTTATTTCTCACTCACTTCTGCGTTAAATGTACTCGGTTCGAACTATATTTTTTTTTGTTTAGAAATGTTCGGTAGTAAAATTGGGTTTTCGATCGTTCAAAATGTTCTTGATTGCAAGTAGAACACACCACTTGTTTCTTACAAATGATTTTACCCGGCAATATTTTATTTAAAACATTGTAATTATTGCCCTATGACATTCTTATGTTTTAAAGTGAAATAAAATTTCATCAAAATCCCTCCAGTGGTTTGTTTTTCCATGATTCGGTTAAACAGACTGACAGACAGACAAAAATTCTAAAAACTATAGATTTGGCCTGTGTATCGATAATAAATAATAATGTCTATTTCAATAAAATTTTCAAAAAAATATTTAATGTACGGATTCGGCTTGTTACAATTTTATTATAAGTATAGATTAATATGACGGGATGAGACAGGGTTTTTACTTTTTACTCGTGACTTCGCTCGCGTGGTAGGTAATAAAAAAAACCAGGATTTGAGCTACCTCCATTTATAGCTTTATAAAACAACAAACACACACTCTCAAAACATTTTGCTTTTATAATATTAGTATGTAAGTAGGTGACCATCCAAAGAAACAAGTTTAAAGAGTATCTAAAGGGTCCTTTCAATGATCGATTTTTAACTAGACCATATACGAAGCCTAGTTTTGATCTTAAACTTATCAGGTACTACCTAGTACCTGTTAAGTTTAAGGTCAATAGAATAGATGGTTATGTACCTACATAACCAGCAATTCTGTTCCAGACTTTGAGCTATGCGACAACATATGTGTAATATATAATGTATAATATACAGGACGCAGCTTCGCGTGTTCAAACTTCCGATCGCTACCAAACTTCACAGGATCACCCGCTGGTCTAATTTGAAGTTTGGCTGAAAATTTAATCAAAATCGCTTCAGCCGTTTTGGAGTCAATAGATTTTTATATACACACTAGCAGTACCCGCGGCTTCGCTCGCGGTGAAACTGCAGAGAAATCTCCAAATAGGTAGTTTCATACAAACTTTCATCCCCTATTTTACCTCCTTATAGAATGAATTTCGAAAATGCTAAAACACATATTTATTTAATTTTATTGAAGAGCATTAATACTAAGTTTCAAGTAATTCTGATCATAAACATTTTTTTGGATTGTAATACAACGTATTTTTCTGTCGGAATTAGATAATCTACCAAATTAAAAAATATCCTATGTCACTCTACAGCCCTTCAAATATCTACACACAAAACTCACGCCAATCCGTCACTCCGTTTCGACGTGAAAGAAAGACAAACAAACAAACAGACAAACAAACACACTTTCGCGTTTATAATATTAGTATGGTACACATATAGATAATGAAACAGAATTTATAACCAAAGCGTTAGCTGGACTTTTGTAGGTGTGAAAATATCGCTTTAAGATTTCGCTATACATATATTTTTTTAATTTTGCTATACATACATATACGAGTATTCCTTATGAGATACACGCGTACTGATTTGTGAAAATCCAATCTTTGATGGTCAATTTTGTATTCCTACTACATAAAAATAAAATGTACACTTTTTCAAGGTTTCATAATTAAGCTTGGGCTTTAATTTTTACAACACTTATTAATACAGAAAAACATATAATACTTGCTATTATAATTTTACTAGCATTGCCCGCGGCTCCGCCCGCGTTTAGATGACCCAAAACCAAATTCTTAGGTTTTACATATTAGTATACTCTTACATTGCAGTTTTGTATTTTTTCTCTTCAATGAGATATTTTTCCGCGGTAAAAAGTATCCTATATGTTAACCCGGACAATCGGCTACCATCATACCAAATTTCATCAAAATCCCTCCAGTGGTTTTTCCGTGATGTGGTAACAGACAGACAGACAGAGAGACGGACGGACTGACAGACAGACAGACAGACAGACAGACAGACAGACAGACAAAAAATCTAAAAACTATAGATTCGGCCTCTGTATCGATAATAATGTCTATTACAATAAGATTTTCCAAAAAATATTTGATGTACAGATTCGGCTTAGTTACAATTTTATTATATGTATAGATTATGTTACTTGACGTCATGGTCAGAATGTGTCGGTATGGCGGGGGCCTCGCCTTTGATTATTCTTAGGGTCATATATGTATACAAATATTTGTTTAGTGTTTGTTTAACAGTACAGAAGTCCCAGTCCCGAGAAACGATTGCCTAGTGGGTGTAAATATCTCATATTACGTACACTAGAGAGCTATTTGTTTATCTGCAGGCAAACATCTAGCGATTAAGCTTTGTTATCCTCGTAGGTATAGATAAAGAGTAATTACTAAATGTCCAATAGATAAGAGCTTTTGGTTCGATTCTTGCATTTTATAGACGAAAATTGAAAATAGGCAATATGCGTGACTTTTTTTTAATTTTTAATACAATAGCTAACATCGTTATATAATTGTAAAAAAAATATATCCAAGTCCAAAATAATAAAATGTAGTAAAAAAAAGGTTTTAAAAATATCATACCGATACGGTTACTTTAAACGCTCGCCTTTTTTTCTTTCTAATTTCGCGCATTTGGCGTGACGTCACAGTATGATATACACAGGAAAATGACGACTCAATTTGTAAGCGACAAAATCGCTAATCGCTTTGTTATGATAATACTTTGACGTCATATTCGGTCTGACCAATGGCGTAAGTTTCAACTACTTTGAATTCCCCACCTATATTTGCACTTTTTAATAATTATTTTCCTATTCAAGAAAAAAATACATACAAATAAATAAATATGTTGGGACATTAACACACAGCGCCATCTAGTCGCATGGTAGGCTACGAGGCCTGTGTTATGGATACCAGATAGATGATATACTACACATATAACTTTAAATACATAAATATTATAAATATATACACCCATGACTGGAGTACAAACATTCGTGTTCATTACACAAATGAATGCCCCCAGCGGGACTCGAACCTGCGACCGCTGGCACAGCAAGTAGAGTCACTACAAACTGAGCCAAACGTGTCATATTATTATGAACGTAAACATAAGTTGTTCTTATTTATACACTTTGTCTACTTAAGCCATAAACAATGTAGAGTTAGGAATTTCAGAATACTTGAGAAATGATTGATTACCGATCCAAACTTTCATCTCCCTTTGAGATGATTTCCGGGATATCTTTAGATGTCCTTCCCAGGGTCTCAAACTATCTTCATACCAAAATTCATCTAAATTTTTTAAAATTTCTGTCTGTCTGTGACCGCATCACGAGAAAATCACTAGACAGATTTTGATGAAATTTGGCACGATGATAGCTGGTTATCCGGGTCAACATATAGAATACTTTTTACTGCGGGGAAAATTACTCATCTCTGAGAAATCTATACTAAACTTTAAAACGTAAGTAGGGACGAACCCGAGCGAAGC
Source organism: Brenthis daphne (assembly GCA_947093115.1). NCBI lineage: Eukaryota > Metazoa > Arthropoda > Insecta > Lepidoptera > Nymphalidae > Brenthis > Brenthis daphne. The sequence continues at coordinate 27,452,388 of OX352471.1, read as the reverse complement.
GACGGTGAGTCGCTAATTAAAACATAGAAATCTACATAAAACAATCAGCAAAAAATTAAGGTTACCAATAAAGTGTTAACATTCACAAGCCCGACGCGCCTTGTACAAAGTTATCTCGTAATGGACCTTGAGAGATCTTCGGAGAGTTACAAAAGTGATTCTGTCATAATTAATATAACCGGTATTTTTGTAATTAACTTAATAAATTAAAATAATTCAACGATTTTTGGTGTACAAAAAGATTAATTGGTATACCTACATATATTAAAGTTCTATAATACATATTTATATATCTAATATATCTAAACGAGCAATTCTTGTGTATATATATATATATAATCTGAATCTCGGAAACGGCTCCAACGATTTTCATGAAATTTAGTATACACGGGGTTTCGGGGACGATAAATCGATCTAGATTAGTCTTATGTCTGAGAAAACGCGTGTTTTTGAATTTTCATGCGGTTTTCTTTTGCATTATTCCACGCAAAATATTATGTTCGATAATTTCGCACGCTCGGGCACAAGCATCATGGTCAAGCGGCCAAGGCGCAAGATTGAATAAGTGTCCGGGTTCGAATCCCGGTCGGATACAAAGGTATAATTTTTTTTTGTTTTTTTTTTTGTATTTATTCGTGTTTTTTTTAAAGAAAATTGTACTATTGACCAAAAACTCCGAGCGAAGCTCGGTGGCCCAGATACTGTATACTAATATATAAAACCTAACAATTTGGTTTTGGTCATCTGAACGCGGGCGGAACTGCGGGCAATGCTAGTAAAATAAATATAATTAATATCAAACGTAATGCTCTTATCATCCAGACTTCAAAAACTACAAATTTTAAATAAATTAAAATAATTTTATTTAAAATGTCAAATATAATGTAAATGTAAGATATAAATCATTAAAAAATAAACCTCAAATTTTATATCATTTCCTGTTAGGGTATAAAATACTGCGCATTTTCATATTAGGAGACTTTTAAGAAATTCTTTGTAGTTTTTTTTTAATTCGTGAATAACTAAAATATCCCTAAATTGTGTTGATGTGCATATTAGAAATGTGAAAGTTTAGATGGATGTTTGTTATTCAATCACGTCAGAACGGCTGAACGGATCTGGATGAAATGTGGCACAGTGTTAGATTGTAGTCTGGAATAGCACATATGCTAGTAGTTTTCGCTAGTTCTTTATAATTCAATTTCGTTATTAAAATTTACCTTGTCGTTCCATTTTGTTTAATTTTACTCGTGGTCAATAAAGCCAAGCGACCATTTAACTTTTTCTTTTTTTTCCCTCTAATGTCACCTTGCAATAATTTTAAATGCCTCTCTCAATTTCTTACCAGCCTTATGCCCGGTTTTACCTACGTATGGGATCCCTAGCTTAAAAGTCTCCTAAACTAGCCCCTAAATTAAATTTCGTTTTACGATCGTCTTTAAGCTCATATTTCGAGCACCTAAATTTAGGGGGCCTTTTAATATTTAGGTGACCCCTAACCGTCGGTGAAACAGAAACTGTCCCCTAACAGCCCCCTAACCATGCTTAGGGGATCCCTTAAACTTAGGTGACGTTGGTGAAATCGGGCATTATTCGGTCGAACGCACCCATCTAACGTAGGTAATAATAATTGGAAATACGAGATACAGACAAGACAAACAAAAATGGTTCAAACAGTTTTAAACAAACAGTAAACGGTTAGGGTAATAAGCCTATAGATTTGGCCGTCGAAAAAGGTGAGCGTACTCGCGGGCGAATACTAGTTGTCTAATGCAGTGCTGAGACGTCCTATTATCAAATAAAAATGACCAAGTAATTATGTCCTTTAAACGATTTTCACAAGTTAACTTTGTTATTTCCATCACTAATTGATTCAACAAAGTCTATTTTATTCGTCGTCAAATGGATAGGTACGTCATATAAACGTCAATTTGCAGTATTATGTTAATTTAAAACTAATTATAATACTAGATTTTATGTATTCATGGTGATATCTAGAAAATATGTATAAATAACATCAACTTCAATTTTAAAAAGCACTTTATGAATATAATATATCTTAATAATATATAACATTCCGGTGTCACTATATTAGTCCACAGTTACAAACAGTTAGTTTTGTTTGAAAGGGTATACTTCCTAGGTGGTTCCATATAAATTTTATCGAAATCGGTCGAGCGGTTTTTAAAAAAATCAACAATAAATATTTATTTAAACAAATTGTTTAATCGAATATGTTATTAAAAATTTCTTCTTACAAATTACCTGCTTACTACGTCTACACTAAAAATATAAAAATAAAAACTTTAAAAAATAAAATAAAACCGACTTCCAATAGGTACCTAATCAGATATTTTCGAAGTCGGTGCCAGTCTACAATATTTTAAGATATGAATATTTAATAGGTAAATATTATGTATTTTACGTATCAAAATATATTAGATTTCCTATGCGTCGGTATTTTCGGTATATATATATATATATACACATACATACATAGGTATAACTTATATTATAGTGTTCTTATTAACAATTCTATATCGAATTTTGATTGTTAATACAAAGTCAATACGGTTTTCGCAAGAAGAAGTATAACAATGGCGATCTTTATTACAGCTTACTTAGCTGTGTTATAACAATAGAATACTATAAGTATACTGTATACCTATAAGAATTACCCATGCAAATGAAGAATGGGAAATTGCGTCATATAATACTGCACCATCAGCACGATGCTAATAATACCATAAAAATACTCGGTTAATAATAACATTATTGAAACTACTTACTATAGATATTTTTTATATATTTATACATAAAAAATATGTATAGTATAGATTTTTAATATATTTATAATATATTTTTTATACATTTTGACATTTATTTCTTTAATATTTTTTTTTTCATGGGGGTATACTCACGATAAAATAGTGAAGGCATTATTAGTTCGATTTTGTCTTTTCAGATTACACAAGTCAACAAAAAAAATATTTTTCTTTGAGTCTGTTACTTAATGAATATTTTCTGATTGTATACATCGAAAAAGAAGCAGAAACTCTATTTATAATAAATAAAGTTTGCTTTTGTACCTTTACACAATGTAAAACGAATATTATAGTGTTTTAGCAGTTTTTTTAGGAGCCGTTGCATAGAAGATACAGGAGAGGGGCAGGGGGGGCTGTAGGTGTGTAGCGGGAGTGACAAACTGTCAACGGCAGTGTGCGCGTGCGCTTTGCAAAGGAATAACGTATTTTATGTGTCGGGAGGCCTAAAATGTCTTCCAAAAAGTGCAAAAATCCCGTGGACTCTTTTTGTTATATTTGCGGCGAATTCATTAAAGTGAGAGCCAAAAAAATTGGTTTGTCGTCAAATACAAGACTTTGTGAAGCCTATGAAGCTTATTTTAATTTACCCGTGCGAAGTCAAGATAAAGTATGGGCACCTCATTTCTCATGTAGTAACTGCAAAAATACTTTAGAGGGTAAGAAAATACATCATACTTTTCATTAAAATTTATATATATATATAACTATACCTATTCTGACACACATTAAATGTGTTATTCGTTATTAAATAATGTCAATTTTTTTTCAGCCTGGTACCGTGGAGAAAAAAAAAGTATGAAGTTTGCTGTTCCAAGAATATGGAGGGAACCAACTGACCATATTCATGATTGTTATTTTTGTGTAGTAAATCCAAGTAAGCGTCGCGCTGGTAAAAATGCCAAAAAGATTGAATACCCAAACCTACCATCAACGTCTGCTCCAGTACCCCACAGTGAAAACTTCCCTGTGCCTTCGAACCCAAAGCGGAAGGCAGAAGAGCAGTTACCGCTATCACAAATATCTAGTAATAGCGGAGACAGCGAGTTCGTGATCACATCACCATCTGTTGAACCACATCTAATTAATTCAGAAGAGTTTGATGACTTAGTAAGAGATTTAAATCTACCTAAACTTAAAGCAGAAATATAAGCTTCACGACTAAAACAATGGAATTTGCTCAAGAGCGATGTTAAAATAAGTGACCAAAGAACACGTCATAAAACATTTTCTGGATTCTTTACAAAAGAAGACAGACTTTGTTATTGCAATGATGTGAAAGGTTTGTTTGAAGCAATCGGAATCCCTTGCATTCCCTCTGAATGGCGTCTTTTCATCGACAGCTCTACAAAAAGCTTAAAGGCAGTTCTTCTTCACAATGGAAATAAATTTCCATCTCTTCCCCTTGCTCATTCTGTAATGCTTAAAGAAAATTACGAGAGCGTTAAAATGTTGCTACAAGTTTTAAAATATGAAGAGTACGCCTGGCCAGTGATAGGAGATTTCAAAATGGTTGGATTTCTGATGGGAATGCAAGGCGGGTACACTAAATATCCGTGTTACATTTGTTTATGGGACAGTAGAGCCGATGCACTTCACTACCAGCAGCACTCATGGCCACAACAGAGCGAGTTTCAAATAGAACATAATGTCAAAAATGAACCGATTGTGAAGCCCGATCATATTTTAATGCCTCCACTGCACATTAAATTAGGTCTGATGAAGCAGTTCGTAAAGGCTCTGCGTCAAGACTCTGAGGCCTTTCAATATTTAAAATCATTTTTCCCGAAATTGTCAGAGGCTAAAATTAAAGCTGGTATTTTCATTGGTCCACAAATAAAGAAAATAATGGCCAGTGAACAATTCCTACAGCTCCTCAGTACCCACGAAAAACAAGCGTGGCTCAGCCTTAAAGCAGTGATTAATGGCTTTCTTGGCAACAGAAGGGCAAAGAATTACACGGAGCTTATTACTGATATGCTTCACAACTTCAAAGTTATGGGTTGCAGAATGTCATTGAAAGTCCACATGATACATGCTCATTTGGATAACTTTAAAGACAACTTAGGTGCATATTCGGAAGAGCAAGGGGAACGTTTCCACCAAGATGTAATGAACTTTGAAAAGCGTTATCAAGGAAAATATAATGAAAACATGATGGGTGACTACATTTGGGGGCTCATACGAAAAAGTTCCAACTTACACAGAAGAAATACCAAGTCTGTTCATTTTTAAAGTCTTATTTGTATTATTTTTTGTATTTGTGGGTTTATATATGCCGTCTTGTATAATTAAAGTCAATAAAAAAATGTGAATTCAAAACTGTTTTCCTTTTACATGTAATAATTGAAATTAAAAAATAGCGCTCTTTCATAAAAAATAAATTTCGTTGTAGTAACTACAAAAGCAAACTTTAATAGATAAAAATATTTTTTCTTTAATTAGTTAGGCATAAGTAATCAAAATCAGAGGTACAGAATGCAGACTCAAAATTCGTGTTGACCCGTGTTATCAGTATGGATGAATTTGTATCATCTGCAATAAGGCAGATGATAAGCAAGTGTATGAAATAAAAAAGGTTTTTTGTTTTTTGCATTTTCTCAGAAGATTTACTATAGTAACATATATTTTTTTTCACCATCGGAAAGTAGAGATTTCAACGAACAGAAAACATACCAACTTTTTGAAAAAAGCTGATATTTTGACGGGTGAATTTTCGATTGAAAATTAGGGTGCTTTTTCGATATTAATTCAAAATAAGGTGAAAAAATAAACATTTTTAATCAAATAAATTACAGCGTATTTGGGACATAAAAAGGTAAGTTTTCACCAAATTTCGTTAAAACAAAAACATTTTTGTAAAAGATAAAAATAAAAAACCAAAAACTTGGTTTTTTTAATTTTTCACATAAATTTTGAGGTTATGTGAAAAAAGTGTAAATATAAAAGTTTTAGATCTTTTTATTACCTACAACTTTGCCATTTGACTTTTTTCGATAGGACTTTTAGTTTTGCCGGAAATCGAGAAAAACCGTTTTTTACCCTTAAAACCTCACTCCCATCCCCTTCCCGACCTCAGATCGCCGTAAATTATTTTTCCTTTCATTTTTATAATATTCCCCTTCTTTTCTAATGGGTTTCATCCTACTATTATTTTTTTGGTTTTAAAAATTATCGACCCTGGTCTATTAGTTACAATTTTATACATATAGTAATATAATCTATAAGATTATATTACTCATGAACGAATTATTCATGATATTACTATATGTACCTTTTTTATTAGTGAAACTTAGCTAAAATACCTCGCTTTCGAAATCTACATACACAAATTATTCAAATTTAATTCAAAATATGTACCTAATACCTATAGATAAAGAATATATAATCGTCTTCATGATAAAATATTTATGTACATAGTTAATAAACGGCGACATTGTAACAAAAGCATTAAATTTTCCTCAATAGTTCGCTAAATGGCGAAGTCAGCAAAATAAAGTATTTTATAATTTGAACTATTAATCATTATAGATGTTAAATATAAAATAATAATATAACAATATTTTCGGATTTTGTCGCGGTTTTATTTTATTTTTACTTTCCGGCGTTTCAAATGCTTTCAGCAAACATGGTCACGGGAGAGACATAGGTTTTTCAACTGCTACAGACTCACAAAATTATATATTACTAGCGGCTCATCCTCGCTTCGCTCGGGTTCGCCTCTAGAAAAACACTAATAGAAATCTATTACTTCCCACGAGAACCGTTCATTTTTCCCGGATAAAAAGTAACCTGTTGTTTGACCGGCAATATAAGGTATCAGAATGTTAAATTTTACTAAATTAGGTGCATAAGTTGTATAAGTTATAATAGTTTTTTAACTATCCCACGGGAACCACTTAATTTTCCGGGATAAAAAATATCTAAGATGTTGTCCGGGGATATAAGGTACCACCATGCAAAATTTCATTTAAATCGGTCCAATAGATTCGGAGATTAGCCCGTACAAACAGACAAACAGATAGAGAAACAAAAAAATTGAAAAAAATCTGGATTTGTTCTATTTGTTTTCTTACATCCCCCTGACTCGCGATGGCTTATTATTAGCGTATTTCATGTATAACTTTGGTGTTTCTTTACTGATTTCTATGATTTTTTTTTATGGAATAGTTTATAATATTAACTTTTTAATTAGGGATGACTGAGAGTGTTATAAACGTAAGAGTAGACAAATATAAATCAGAAAGCTTCGAACTGCTAAGTTATCAGGAGTTACACGTGTTATTGTGAGTCAACCATAAAAGATAGACATATGCTGTCGTGGGATATTTTTTATATAATTTTAAGGAGAACATTTCCGTCATACATGATTTCTGTGTAGCTTTAACCATTGAGGTTGCACACGCGACGGAAGCTTAAAAAATGGAGTAACTTCTCCCGTTTTCCGAACATTTCCCTTCACTGCTCTGCTCCTATTGATTGTAGCGTGATGAAAAGTATACTTTAACCAGCTCAGGAGTATGAAAAATAATTGGACCAAGTTTCGTTAAAATCCGTCGAGTAGTTTTTGTTTCTATAACGGTTATACAGACAGACAGACAGACAAAAATTTTACTGATTGCATTTTTGGCTTCAGTATCGATCCCTAATCACCCCCTGATAGTTATTTTGGAAATATATTTCATGTACAGAATTGACCTCTCTACAGATTTATTATAAGTATAGATGTAAATCTAAGAAAAAATCTAAAATCTATGGATTCGGCCTTTATATCGACAATAATGTCTATTTATAAAGATTTTCCAAAAATTTATCACCTCCAGGTGAATTTCTAAGAAATTAATTAAAATTCTAAGAAATCTATTGTTAACTGACATACCGGTGTGTCCGCGGTCGTGGAGAGATTATTGTACAGATTCGGCTTAGTTACAATTTCCTTATATGTATAGATAACAAACTCGGAACAAGTAAAGCAAATAACGAATACAAATTCTTAATCGGAGGAAAACAAAGTATAAAACCTATATAAACTTTTTGAAACAATTGCAACTATATCTTCATTTTGGGTGTCTAAAAGTGCACCTGACGTTTTGACACTTCAATTCATTAGTTCACACAAATTCGTTTTTTCCTTTGACAATTGATAAATGAACTACTCTGATTGGGTAATCTAAATTGACACTAACGCTACGGCAAAATGGCGACAAATTATAGCTGCGTTCACAGATTAAAAAATATTAGGGATGCGTTCTTATTTTTTTCAAATAGCCTCACGGATCTCAAATAGCCACATTCTACGTTACTAAAATTTTAATAAATCATTTAATCTAGCATACCTACTGATTTATTTTTAAATTTCCTAATATTTCTTTAAGAGTAGAGCACAAAAAACTATGCAAACATGTATCTTAATCTCAATTATCTTGAAAACCAATTATATTTTGCTTAAATGGAAAAATATATTCACATTTAATAGGTACTTGAAACTATTTAAATCTTCAAGTTTAAGTACGAATATAAGTGCCTGTATATTAATTTTTATCTAGGTTTTTAAAGGTTGACTGTTTATTCCTAAAAAATAAATAAATTCATTAAACTTTGATCGTGACATTATAGAAAAGAAAGCTCAATTTTTAAGGATAGTATACATTATATCCTACTAGTTTTTTTTACTTTATAGAAAAAAATTGACAACGTCGAAACAAAATTTATTACTAGAGCAAATAATCTTCGAAACGATTGGACTGATTGTCATGGGACTTTCACTGGCAGATAGCTGATGTTATAAGGTGTGATTTAAACTACTTTAATTTAAGAAAAAGAATTAGGGCTCCGCTCAAAAAAAACCAACCTAGGGACGCACGTCACTAGTTATCATTCATAATTAAAGAGTTGTTAAAATTACTGTGGTACCTATATTTTAAAATAAAAATTCCTAAGTTATTTGCTTGATCTCTAAAGTGTGTTTTTTATTTGTCTGTATCTCTGTTTCGTCATGATGACTTGATTTTGACCAAAAAATCTATATATAAGGATTTTGTAACAACATATTATTATCTTTTATTTATATTTTTCCGTGATAAAACGTTAAACTTTTCTTTGTGTAATTCCAGACTATAATCTATCTCTGTGCCAAATTTCATCCAGATCCGTTCAGCCGTTCTGGCGTGATTGAGTAACAAACATCCGTCCAAACATTTAAAGTTTCACATTTATAATACCTATTAGTAAGATTGCCTAAATTTTAATTGTAATTTTTGTTAAAGAAATAGAAAAAATGATTATTTTTTAATTAGATATCTATTTAACTTTAATATAACACTAATAATTGATGATGTTCTCCTAGCCGATTCCGGCTACGGCGGCCAATCTCATTGAGATTAGCCAACTGCACAGGAGATATTATAGTGCTCAAGTGTACGCGCAGACACAACGTGCACTCTCTATTCCTATCACTCTCATACTCCGGTGGGACGACCACTCGACACGACCGGTGAGGGTTAAGGCGCAGGACCGACGGCTTTACGTGCTCTCCGAGGCACGGGGGTGAAACACCGCCAATTTCCCAACTTTGGGTTGTTACTGAGACTTACTATACAGAAAGACTCAATAACTAAACTTGGCCCGACCCGGGACTCGAAACCAGGACCTCCGGGTGTGCAGCCGTACATGCTAGCCACTACACCACCGAGGCAGTAAAGTAACACTAATAATTACTACCCTAAGAAGGGAACCCACGGCCTAAGCAGACAGTGTCAATACACCATAATATGTGTTGTCATGATAGCTATGCACATATTCTATAAGTAAATCCTGTTAGTTGACTTAATCGGTAACAAAGCGATTTGCTTTACGTGACCGATTGTCGCCATTTTTTTTTACTGAATGATAGAACCAAAAAACACAATAGAGTAATGACGCACGAATTTAATACATTTGTATTAGGACCGCACAGGTTGGTTTAGTTGATTTGAATTTTGTTATCAACGTTAATAAAAGTTTATGCAGATAGATGGATGAATGGATGTTTGTTACTCTTTCACGCAAAAACTACTGAACGGATTTTGATGAAACATTACAGTAATATGGCATAAACATTAAATATACGCTTTCGAAGCCGAACAAAACGCTAGGTCCATACTAATATTATAAATGTGAAAGTGTGTTTGTTTGTTTGTTTGTTTGTTTGTTTGTTTGTCCTTTTTTCACGTCAAAAAAGAGTGACGGATTGGCGTGGTTTGTGTGGCGATAGTTGGAGGGCTGGAGAGTGATAAAGGGTACTTTTTACCGTAGGAGATTATCTCATTCCCACGGGAAAGCACGTCATAATACAGCCCATATTTATGATCAGAATTACTTGAAACTGAGTATTAATGCTCTTTAATACAATTAAATAAATACGTGTTTTAGCATTTTTTTTCATTTAAATCGGTCCAACAGTTTCGGAGATTAGCCCGTAGAAACTACAAACAGACAAACAGACAGAGAAAGAAAAAAATTGAAAAGAATCTGGATTTGTTATATTTCTCTTCTAACATCCCCCTGACTCGGTTTTAAGCATTTTTTTTCGATGTACAGACATTCGAATTCTACAGTTTTATTATATGTGATAGAAATATTGTACATAGATACATACCTTCTATGTATAAAGTAATTGACTGTATCAGGCGTAATCTAATAACTTAATAGTACTATAATATGATGTATCTATTTATATATAAAAACTTGTTTGTTGCGCAGCGTGAGCATCACAATAATTATATGCAAGGTTATAAATCAAACTAAAAAAATCATATCTTTATACAGATTATTGTTAGGACGTCCTTCAGTTAATTTTTGCGCCATCTAAAGATTTTAATCTACACTAAGTAGATAGTAAGTAAGTTTGTGACCTTTTCGGTCCTAAATTGTTGAATATAGTTCAATGATATTAAGCAAGGGGATAGATTGCATCATACGGACAAGCATAGGTTATATTTTATCTCTGTCCGGCTTTTCATGCTAGCAGAGTTGCGGGCAAAAACTAGCACTTGATAAGTTTACATTTGGATTTTGTATATATTTTTCATATTAATTTTTTTTTTATTTTTTTTTTATTGGGATTTGCATTACACATACCATCTAGCCAGTACTACCCACTTAAACCCAACAGAACCTCCACCGTCTTAATACGCCCCAACGACGGCAAGTCTGCCCAAGCAGACCACAACATCAGGTGGGTTGCTACTACAGTTTTCTCTGCTCCTATCAGATCTGGAGAGACCCGCATGGTACACCATCCTCCAAGGTGGGCCGCCTCCCAGTATGTTTTTTGGCTTCGCGTCTGGCTGGATTGTCGGTCGCTAATGAGTCTCCCCACCACGATAAAGTGAACGCACATTAGAGGTTTCATATTAAGTACCTAGGCGACCGAGCTTCGCGTTTCGCTTGTCGTGTTTTTATCATGTTTTTTTTGGAAGACATGTAAGAATTGCCTTTTTTTCAGGAAAGACATACTACCTATATAGATAAATTAAAAAAGCAAAAACTTATCTAAATACTGATCCAAATCGTTAGAGCCGTTTCCGAGATTTTTTTTTTTTTTATGGGACTAAGGGGGCAAACGGGCAGGAGGCTCACCTGATGAAAAGTGATCACCGCCGCCCATGGACATCTGCAATACCGCAAGGCTTGCAGACGCGTTGCCGGCCTTTAAGAAAGGAATACGCTCTCTTCTTGAAGGTGGCCAGGTCGTAGCGGTTCGGAAAGACCGCCGGCGATAGCTGGTTCCACAGAGTGGTTGTGCGGGGCAGAAAATGCCTTAAAAATCGCACTGTTGTGGAACGCTGGACATCGAGATGGTGTGGATGCAATTTACTATTTTGGCGCGATGTCCGATGGTGAAATTCAGCAGCCGGGGTCAGTCCGAACAATTCCTCGGAACACTCCCCGTGATAGATGCGGTAGAAGATGCAGAGTGATCCAACATCTCTACGCAGAGCTAAAGGATCAAGCCGATCGGAGAGAGCTTGATCGTCGATAACTCGAATCGCCCTACGTTGAATGCGGTCAAATGGAAGTAGCTGGTACTGGGGAGCTCCCGCCCAAAGATGAGAACAGTACTCCATGTGGGGCCGAATTTGCGCCTTATAAAGAATAAGACGCTGACGCGACGTGAAGTACTGTCTCGCCTTGCTGAGCACACCAAGCTTCTTTGAGGCCAGTTTGGCCTTACCTTCCAATTGACCACGGAACTGGACGTTGCTCGAGATGTCGACGCCAAGTATTCCGATACTGGCTGTGGGAGACAGAGGAGTGTCCTCAAATTGAGGAGCTACGATAAATGGCGACTTTTTAGCGGCTAACGCGCAAACTTGTGTCTTTTTGGGGTTGAATTGGACTAAGTTTAGTCGACCCCAATCCGAGACTTTGGTTAACAGAGATTCGACTTCAGACACAAGTTTGTTCCGGCTCTCGTCGACGTATTCCCGAGAAATATTAGCGCGGCCAGTGTACAGCGCATCCACAGTGCTATCGTCTGCATAGCAATGAATGTTGCTAATTTGCAACATGTCATTGATATGCAGAAGGAACAGAGTAGGAGACAGTACACAGCCTTGTGGAACACCAGCATTGACATATTTAGGATCAGAGCAAGCACCGTCGACAACGACCTTAATGCTCCGATCTGCCAAAAAGCTGGTGATCCAGTTGCAAAATTTCTCGGGGAGCCCATAGGAAGGTAGCTTTGAAAGAAGCGCTTTGTGCCATACCCGATCAAAGGCCTTCGCTATGTCCAGACTGGCTGCAAGCGCCTCCCCCTTGGTCTCAACTGCTTCTGCCCATCTATGTGTCAGGTAAATTAGAAGATCACCGGCTGAGCGACCTCGACGGAAGCCGTACTGGCGGTCGCTAATCAGCCGGTGCTCTTCTAGGTACCGCAGGAGCTGGCAGTTGATAATGGACTCCATTATCTTAGAGAACAAGGAGGTAATGGCTATAGGCCTGTAATTGGACGGATCCGAGCGGTTGCCCTTTTTTGGGATCGGGTGCACTAAAGCGGCCTTCCAGGATTTCGGGACTACGCCTGATGAATAGGAGTACCGGAAAAGACGCGTTAAGACCGGTGCCAACTCCGGAGCACATGTCTTCAACACAATCGGAGGGATGCCATCGGGCCCACTCGACTTATGAATGTCCAAGGAAAGAAGTGCTTTGCGAACTGCACTTTGCCGGAACTGAACTTCCGGCATCGTAGTATCACACCGCGGGATTATCGGTGGTGAGTTTCCTTGGTCATTCAGAGTCGAATTGGACGCGAAGAGAGTGCCCAGTAGTTCGGCTTTCTCCTTCGCGGTATGAGCCAGCGAGTCATTCTCCGTGTGCAGAGGTGGAAAAGAAGGCTTACAGAAATTCCCTAAAACAGCTTTGGAGAGAGACCAAAACGCACGTGTTCCCGAAGGGAGACGCCCCAATCTCTCGCCAATTCTGCCGATGTGCTTCGACTTCGCATTAGCAATACTACTTTTGAAGGACCTGGAGGCAAAGTTATACTCCTTTTTAAAGGCGCTAGTATTTACATCACTAGACGCCGACGCGACAGCCCAGGCTTGGTAGCATTCCAGCTTTCGGCGAGATGCCATCTTGCAGGAATGACCAAACCAAGGCTGGGATTTGCCTCCGATGGGCACTGCAGAGAATGGAATAAATAGTTCCATACCCTGAAGTACCACATCGGTGACAGAATCAGCAACGACGTCTGGATCATCTGGCGAGAAGCAAATTTGCCCCCATGGGTAGGACGCAAAGAATGACCGCATCCCGTCCCAATCCGCTGACCTGTAATGCCATACACGGCGACAGCCCGCAAAGCGAGGCCGTGTTGAGCGCGTGACTGGCACTGTACTCCGGACAAGACAGTGGTCCGACGAGCCAAGAGGAGGATCGACGGAGACCAGGTAGCCGTCCGGATGAGAGGTTAACAGAAGGTCCAACAGGGAAGGTGTATGATCTTCCACATCAGGGATTCGCGTTGGCGAGGTAACCAGTTGTGTCAGATCATATGCCAATGCGAAATCGTGAACAGATCTCCCCGCATGATCGGTGGTACGTGATCTAAGCCATTCAGTATGATGGGCGTTAAAGTCGCCGAGAATCACGATCTCTGCGGATGGGATCTGCTGGAGCACGGAATCTGTAGCCATTTGCATGTGCTCAACGAGTCGGTCAGTTTCGGCATTGCCGCTATGAGACCTATACAGGCACGCGTAGATTCGCGGATGGTCGTCGCAGTCTACACGTAGCCAGAGGATGGATAGGTCCCGCCCTTCAAGGCTGCTGCGGCGACGAGAGCAGATGTCCTCTCTGACGTACACGCACACTCCAGCCCGCGGTACAAAGGAATGCTCCAGATTATACCCCGGGTATGAGAGGAAAGAGGTGTCAGCCGGGGACGATATCTGCGTCTCGGTAAGGAAGAGCAAGGCCGGCTTCGCCGTCTCAAGGTGGAAGTGGACGGCGTTCAAGTTGGAATTTAGTCCCCTTATGTTGCAGAAGTCCACAGCAAGTGTGAAAGGGGTAGCCTTATGTTGCCTGCTCCGATTGCCCCGAACAGAAGACGAGAGCGCAAAATTGCCCCCCCCCAGAATTCGGAGGGCAGCCTGGGCACCCACGCTCAGGTAGTGTACGAGTTGAACATGGATGCCCAGAGAGGGATTCTCCACCGCGATGTGCGCTGGTGGTACCCTCCTGGGGTAGACTGACCAAATTTCGCACTATCATAAATTTAGTGGTGTGGGGGAGGGGTGGGGAGTGGGCCTCCCGGGACTCTCACTTACCGAACGAAACGCGACAGCAAAGCTGCCACTTTACGCCGGACTTCTGTGAGAGAGTGGTACTTAACGGGACGTGCCGGCCCATTCGGCTGCTACCCGAAGGTAACTAGCATGGCACTACCACAGTTTTTGGTTGACTGATTGCACTGGTGGAATAATCTCTGTCACTAGATTATCCCACCAGCGGGCGGTGGGGTCGTCACGTCCCGACGCCATCAATGAGATAGACGAAATATGTAATATTATGTTATTAAATGTTGTAAAAAATTATGTATGTAATTAAATTAAATAAAAAAAAATAAAAACTATTTGGTTGCTATTATTCGTCATTAGCGATGAACATAATCTTTTAAATGATATCATTTTAAATTAAGATACGAGTATCATTAATTTTGATAAAATTATAAATATTAATTTGATATTTATTTGGGATAAATGGCGATAAAAGAACCTTTAAGAAAATACTATCACTAGTTAGTATTATTAATAGTAGCATGGGGTCCATCATGAACAAAGAAAAATTAGTTCAATTAAATGTCAATAGATGACGTTACATGTATCGATTTGTTGTTAAATTTGTGTTAAATTAACAAAAGATAAAAAATAGATCCCACAAAGGTATATTATTCTTATAATAAAAAAATATTCTAAGTGAAGGAAAAAGAAATAAAGCGCCCGTAAATCAAATTTGCGTATTTTTACAGATTATTGAAATATCAGCGCTTTTGCTTTTTATAAATTGTTTATCACGGTTAAAAATTATTAAAATTCCTGATTTATTTTTATTCAAATCCAGGATGAATTTTACAATATTTATCATTTGCGAATCAACGACATCTATTATCTATTAAAGCAAACAAAAATAGCCCGAAGAATAGCCCGAATTAGCGCTGTCCAATTTCTTTGTATGGGAAGAGGCATCTGTACTAGTATAGTATTGCTGCATTTGGTATCAACTGCTCCAGCTCCAGCAGATATCAATAGCAGCTTCAAGCTGTTGACTACGACTGAAAGAGCGATCAGTTTATGTTGATCACTGGCTAACTGCTCGAACAGTCCGCGTATGGCCGGTCTAAGAATAGAGCAATCAATAATCATACATACATAAATATACCTAATAATAATACTTAAAATACAAATATTGTATTCCGCCTTTTTTAACGCCCCACTGGGCACGGGCCTTGCTTCAATACAAGGGGGTTTAGGCCATATAGTCAACAACGCTGACCAAATGCAGGTTGGCGGACTTCACGTGTCTTTCGAAAGGTTGCTAGGTCCTCTCAGTCATGCAGGTTTTCTCACAATGTTTTACCGTAAGATAGGTGGTAATTATGCTGGAAAAACAAATAATTATATAGCATGTGTTTTTTATTTTTAGGGTTCCGTACCCAAATGGTAAAACGGGATCCTATTACTAAGACTCAGCTGTCCGTCCGTTTGTCTGTCTGTCTGTCCGTCTGTCACCAGGCTGTATCTCATGAACCGTGATAGCTAGACAGTTGAAATTTTCACAGATGATGTATTTCTGTTGCTGCTTGATATACAACATAAACTAAAAAACAGAATAAAATAAATATTTAAGGGTGCTCTCATACAACAGACATGATTTTTTTGCCGTTTTTATATATAATTGTACGGAACTCTTCGTGCGCGAGTCCGACACGCACTTGGCCGGTTTTTATTTTTATTTTATCTTGTTCATCATTCGCGTTACGTTAATTTAAAGTACGTCATTAACTACCAAACCGGTATTTAAATATTATAATTTGCCAACAATTCGTCCTTGTATCTCTTTTAAGTTTCAATTAAACAAAGGCTTAAAAATTACCACGTTTATAATACTAATCTGATATAAAAAGCTATGTTGATTGGTGGTTACCGAGCATGTAATTTCCTAGTAACTTTAGTTTAATTAAACAAAAATAATGATTTATGTACATAGGCAATGGTAGCACAGTGGTAACGCGCTCGCTTGGGAAATCGAGGGAAGCGGGTTCAAATCCCTGGACTCGCACCTCTGATATTTTCATGTGCGAATCATTTCTAACTTGATTACCACTTGCCTTAGGTGAAGGAAAACATCGTGAGGATACCTGTATGTCTGAGAAAATCTACCAAGTTTTAGAAAGACAGCTTTGTGGACTATGGCCTGATTCCCCTCGTATTGGAGGGAGGCCCACCCCCAGCAGTGGGACGTTAAAAGGGGGTTGAATACAATGATTCATATTGTCAATAATCAATAGATTGCACCCTCAAAGATGAAATCAAATACTTATCCTCTGCCAAAGATGGCAGACACACACCTACGTATAGAAATTATTTAGTCACTGCTAGGCATATCGTCGCCAGATCGTAGAATGAGATCTCTCGTTTCTGGCGGCACCAATTGGCGCCACTGGCAAGTAAAGTCCTATCGCTGTCGTCAAAAAGTATTTGTTAGTGCGACCGGGCCTTAGATTCAATATAATAATAATTATTATTATTATTAGCACGGCACCAGTTTATCAAGATTTGGTTTTACAAAATCAATATAATTTAACCAAATAGATAAATTATTAACTTTTTCTTATCTCTTCTTCTAAAGCATAAACATTTCTTGAGCAGTAGTGTCTGCCTTAATTAATCAGGAATGGCACAATGTTTACAATGATCATGAATAATTTGTGAAGATCCGCGATGAAAAACCCACAAACAGTTAACATTGACAGTTCTAGAGACCTCGCTCTACACTAGCGCCCCTCGTGGAGAACGGTGCTGAAACCCTCTTTGATCATTTCATGATATGTTGGAACATTTCATAAAAAGGTGGCCTTGAAGGTGCCAGGTTAAACTGAACGTATCATTTAAACGTCAACGTAAGATGGATATTTCAATTCATCGTTTGGTGATATCATGGATACCTATGGTGTACATTTTTTTCTTATTACAGTATTTTTTTTTAATTTTTGATGTTGAAATTGCACTAATTTTTCCTATAATTCCAACTTTTTTATTAGTAAATTTTTTCACATGATTTAACATTAGTTTTTTTTTATATTTATATTATTAATTGGACTTTATTATGAATGAAATCAAAATATATTGAATTGATCAAATTAATTATTTATTTAGGATTATATAGATTAAATAAGAAGCAATTTGCATTTAATTTCGACTTAAAAGATACAGTATAAATAACTCCTTATTTATTAATTAAAACCAAATTAGAGGTATATCACTGTTAATGATAAAATTGAAATATAATTACAATTAGAAATATTTTATAATTAAGCTGCTAACTTAATTAATAGTTATTTAAACCATTAATATTTCTTATTTCTTAATTGGACCCAGTTATGCAATAAACAGCCATGTGCGTAAAAGTACCAACAGAGTTATAAGCATTTTATTATAAAAAATAAACAATACTTATATAAATATTGTTCAATTTTAAAATAACCAGAAAAACAAAACATAACCCAAGTGCAACTGTCGACAGAAAAATACTTATAACTCTGTTGGTACTTTTACGCACATGGCTGTTTTTTGCATAACTGGGTCCAATTATTTTCAATTCTACGTGACATTGGCGAAGTAATGTAAGCTCAACTGGCACGCTTTGAAGCCAACAACAAGAGAATTGATTTGAATTAATATAATGTCCATGATATTCTAAGTAGAGAATTCAAAAACGTAAAAGTATTTCTTAATTATTGTATCATTTACAGATGCGTGTTTAAGCAAGCGAGGCCCACAGCCCGGTTATATCTTCCTCTTTGACATGCGGGGTGTCAAGCTCGGCCATCTCACGCGAGTTAGTTTATCGTAAGTACTATACAATATACCCTGCAAAAAACAAAACGAGTAAAGGCTACATATATATTTGTCAGTTAAATATAAAGAAACACAAAAATTATGGGATACTATATATTATATAGGATGGAACAAATGCACAGATACATGTTTGGTTTGAAAAAAATTATCCTTAGTAAAATAGCGACGTTGTGTTTTTTGCATTTTAGTTGGTTCGATTACCGGTTCAGCAACTTTTTTTTTCTATACCATTCGTTTGTTCCACCTGTATAAATTACATAGGTACAAATCTTGAATCTTTTGCAGTAATTGATTACACGATCACTAGTGTTCATGGGCCAACCACTTAGGATTTAAAAACGACTTTTAGTAAACATAAAAGATGCATTAAAGCAAACTTTATACTGATGATTATTTTTAACCGACTTCCCAAAAAAAGGAGTCGGTGCCAGCCAACAATATTTTAAGATATGAATATCTAATATGTAAATTATAGGTATCGAAATATATTAGATTTGCTTTGCATCGGCTGGCACCGACTTCGAAAATATCTGATTAGGTATCTATTCTAAATGAAAACCTCCGTTTAGTTAATTTTAACCGAATTCCAAAAACGAGGAGGTTCTCAATTCGTCGGAATCTTTTTTTTAATGTATGTTCACCGATTACTCGAAGACGCTTGAACCGATTTGGAAATTTTTTGTTTTGTTTGAAAGGGTATACTTCCCAGGTAGTCCCATATAAATTTTATCGAAATCGGTCGAGCGGTTTTAAAAAAAATCAACAATAAATATTTTTTTAAACAAATTGTTTAATCGAATATGTTATTAAAAACATTCTTACTACAAATTACCTGCTTATTACGTCTACACTAAAAATATAAAAATAAAAACTTAAAAAAAAACCAAGTTCCAGGCACTAAAATGTAAAAAATAACTAAACGGGGGTTTTCATTTAGAATAGATACCTAATCAGATATTTTCGAAGTCGGTGCCAGCGGACAATATTTTAAGATAGGAATATCTAATAGGTAAATATGTATGTTATGTATCAAAATATATTAAATTTCCTATGCGTCGGCTGGCACCGACTTCGAAAATATCTGATTAGGTATCTATTCTAAATGAAAACCCCCGTTTAGTTATTTTTTACATTTTAGTGCCTGGAAGTCGGTTTTTTTTAAGTTTTTATATTATACACCCGACTAAATATTCGCCGATAAAAAGTCTGTAGTGTACGGGGTTTTTATCGTTTCAATTATATTTTCATTGCATTTTGCACAAGTTAGCTATATGCAATTAAATAGTATAAACTATAAAGTTATTACACATACGACCTTCATGTAAGAAATAAAATGGCATAATTTTTCCATTCTCGATTTTTCATCACTTAGGCTTTTGATTATACTATTATTAAAAAACAATAATATATTTTATTAGATGAAGAAATCGAATCTATGACCCTGGTAGTTGTTTAACTCTACACAGTAAATCCACTAATTATATTGTGAAAATGTCCCTAGCTTTCAAAAGGATAGACAAAGGTAAAAGAACAAAACGCGTCGACCATGCTTTGCCATTTTTAGATGCATTCCAAGTCTTAAATAATTCACAACTTTATATATACATTGGAATACATATTTAAATGTTTATATTATGCATGTTTATTGACAAAAAGAAATACATTTTTAATTTTTTTCTCATTATTGTAGGTACTTAGACTGGTGTTGTGTTACGTACTTATAATAATATTTTTTCTGTTAAACATATATTTTTTTTTAAATCCTTGATGTATATTCTTTATATTTCTTATTATATTTTGTTTTTATTATAAACTTGACTTGACTTCCTGTAATCACTAATTAGGTGCTTTAACTTCAATACTAGAAAAAAGATTACATATTATTACCAACCTTATATTTTAAGGTATTAAGTACTCATATTTAATTTATTTTAAAATTACCCACATAATATTTAAAATACAGATAATAAAAACATATAAGGGAGCATTTAGCGCCTTTTTTCTATATATTTTTTTAATTTCTGTTGTTGTCTTTGTTGTTTGTTGTATGGCCATATTATATAATTATGATAATTTATTCAATAAATTCTAGGTCGTTACGTAAATTCTTCCAATACGTCCAAGAGGCGATGCCGGTGAGAATGCGCGCGATCCATGTGTTCAACACAGAGCCTATCCTCGACAAGCTGTTAATGCTTATCAGACCATTCATGGACAAAAAGTTTTTTGATATGGTAAGTTTTTTTTATCAATTATACAATTGTATTCAGGCCTTTTTGACGTCCCACTGCTGGGCACGGGCCTCCCTTCTATACGAAGGGGATCAGGCCATAGTCCACCACGTTGGCCAAGTGCAGGTTGGCGGCCTTCACATGTCTTTCGAAAACTTGCTAGGTTCTCTCAGACATGCAGGTTTCCTCACGATGTGTTTCATACAATATTGTAAGCGAAAAAATATCTGATTGTGTAAACGATTAAAAGCGTAGCAAGGTTATCATTACAATTTAAAAACATAACAATATTTTTTAGCGTAGCAGCCATTTTTGCGTAATCAGCAGAATTTTTGCATAGGTATGCTACAAATAATTTCAAACGTTTTTAAACAGATTATATGCCTTTTTTTATTAAGATGCTGGCTTTCAAGACTTTATACTAAACTATAAGGTCATTATTGTTAATGTAAACATAATATTATGTAAAATGTTCTGTTTATTTCGTTGTTTTTCGCTGACCTTTTCATCTGTCACTGCAATTACAAGACTCCATTTTACTTTCTTTTTTTTTATAGGCACGGTTTATACTCAATAAATAAAAAAAAATAGTGCAGATACCTAATAAAATTTAATTCAATTAAGTCTGTCGTCAAATCAATACTCAGGTCGATTCACTTAACCTATTTGGCCTGTGAAATGTGACAAAATAATAGGATAAAGTTAGTATTGTTGTTTTGACGATACTTTTGGCTCAGTTTGAAGTGACTCTACCTGTTGCGCCAGCTTTCGCTGGTTCGAGTCCCGCTGGGGGCATTCATTTGTGGGATTTACTCCAGTCATGGGTGTTCATATTTATGTAGGTATAACTAGCGAGGTTGGTTCCCCATACAAACTTTCAGCCCCATTAGGGAACCCCCTTAAGGGATGATTTCCGGAATAAAAATTATCCTATGTCCTTTGGACGGTCTCAAACTACCTTCTAAGCAAATTTCATCTAAATCGGTTCAACGTCACAAACTCACAACCTCACAAACTTTACCTCTATAATATTGGTATAGATATGTATGTTCACTATGCATTTAAAGTTATATATGTGTAGTGTATCAACTATCTGGTATCCATAACACAGGCCTCGCAGCTTACCATGGAACTAGATGGTGCTGTGTGTTAATGTCCTAACATATTTATTGTAATAGAAGTTGCTTTAGGAAACTTTGTCATCGGGGACACCATCTAATAAGGTCTGAAAGTATACACATATTATTCAAGCAAATTCGTAGTAATACCTACTATTAATTTAGATGAAAAAATAAAAAAAAACCCGGTCAAGTGCGAGTCGGACTCGCACACGAAGGGCTCCGTACCATGATAGATTTTTTTAATTTGCATGGTGGCCTTTTAATAATTCGCCATCTTAGTTTTTTAGGCTTATTGTTAGTAATAGGGTTGCGTTGACACCCTTCATACGGAACCTTAAAAATAAAAACTAACAAGTGTTAGTCCAACTCGCGATAAGAGGGTTCTTACCACCACTCTTTTTCCACCAAATAATAATATTCATTTCATTGATAGGAAAAACTTTGTCATAATATTTTTCAAGGACACTACGAAAAAAAGCTAACAAAGTATCTTTTTTATAATCCACAAAGAGCACTCTTGTAAATTATTTTATATTGTTTTTTTTAAATACAGATGTAATATACATATATATATATATATATATATATATATATATATATATATATGTATATTACATCTGTATATATATTGCAAGTCCTACTTCAGATTTAGCCAAAATTATGTGTTATACATAATTATAATATAATATATTTAGATTAACATACAACAGTAAATGAAACTAGATAATGATATTATAATTAATGTATAGATAAGAATATTTGTTTAACCTACCAGCAACATAGTCACTCAAGTGCCTCAGCACTTAAAATGAATTAAAAAAAATACAGATAATTACAATTGTAAAACTAAAATAGTAAGCTCATTTAATATATTTAAGACTAAATTATCGTAATACATTATTCAAAACTACCCACCTTGATCTAAAATATGAATATTTAACTGACAACTGTCTATAATCTGTGTATTATAAACTAGCGGGTCAACCTCGCTTCGCTCGGATTCGCCTATAGCAAGATAAAAACAAACCTATCCCATGGTAACCGTACGTTTTTCCCGGATAAAAATTGGCCTATGTGTTATTCCAGACTATAAACTATCTCTGTGCCAAACAAACATACATCCATACATCCATGCTCACAAACTTTCACATTTATAATATTAGTATAGATGTGAAAGTTTGTGAGTATGAGTTGATTATAGTCTGGAAAAACACATAGGCTACTTTTTATCCCGGAAATATGTACGGTTCCCGTGGAATAGGTTTGTTTTTGTTTTCCGCTAGTCTGGGTATATAACTTTACGATCGACACCTATCATTAACTAAATTTACGTTTCCATGTAAGTGGCAATGTGTCTTTTTTTATGGAAATAATTAATACCTTTAAACGGAAATCAAATATTTTGCACAATTTATTCTTATTATTCTTATATCTATACTAGCATTGCCCGCGGCTCCGCCCGCGTTCAGATGACCAAAAACCAAATTCTTAGGTTTTACATATTAGTATACTCTTACATTGCAGTTTTTGTATTTTTTCTCAGAAATGAGACATTTTCCCGCGCTAAAAAGTATCCTATATGTTGACCCGGATAACCAGCTATCGCCATACCAAATTTCATCAAAATCCCTCTAGTGGTTTTTCTGTGATGCGGTAACAGTCAGACAGACATAAAAAACTATAGATTCGGCCTCTGTATCGATAATAAATAATGTTTATTTCAATAAGATTTTCCAAAAAATATTTAATGTACAGATTCGGCTTAGTTACAATTTTATTATATATTTAGATTTGTGCGACAATATCGTGTAAAATATTTAATCATTTTTTTTCTCATTTACAGATAAAATTCCATCACAAAAATGTAAATTTGGAAATGTTTTATGAAACAATAGTCCCTCGATGCGCTTTGCCACCGGACTATGGCGGCACTCTACCAGATACTCAAACGTTGCACAAGAAGAATATACAAACCCTTAAATCATTGGAAACGTACTTCAAAGCTGAAGAGGAACAGAGAATAAATGCATTACCAGATAAAAAACGAGAAAAAGCTATGGAGAAGGCATTCAAAAATCTTGAAATAGATTAAATTTTGAGTTTAAAATGGGATGGGATGACAACTAATTAGTACAAAATGAATATACAAAGATGCACAAATAATTTCGAGTTATTTCAAAAATATGAATGGGATGTTAATGATTGTTGATGAAATAAATCATTTTAAAATTTTAAATACGAAACTTTTTACAATTGGAGCTAAAAATACGAGTGCGGTATATATTTAAATTATAAAGTAGTAGCTATCACAAATGACGCAATAGGTTATTTGACAGGTTAAAAAACAATATGATGATTTGCATATAGGTAATTAATACTAAAAAATAAAAATATATATATTAATGAAATTAAAAATCGATTTTCACTATAATTGAGTGACATCACTAAATAATATTAAAGATCAAATTTCGAAGTATGGCAATATTTATTATTTTATAGAATACTAGTGAGTTACCCTGGCTTCGCTCGGGTCGCTAGGTACGTTTTCAATAGATATTTTTGTTATTGTGAGTGTACCTTAGAAGTTACATATGCTATCGCGAACTTTTTCATGAAATCGTAAATTCGTATTTTGCGTAATTTTAAAAAAAAATCGATTTTCGCGCTGGAACCATAAATATTTCTCGAATAAAATATATGAACTGCTTTATCTTTCATTGAAAGTGCCAATATTATTGGTTAAGCCGTTTTAAATTTTTTACCCCAGACAAACAGAAAGACAGACAATTTTTTTTCAAAAGGGTTATTTAACACCTCCAGGTAAATTTCTAATAAATTAATTAAATTTCTAAGAAATCTATTGTTAACTGTAATGCCGGCGTGTCCGCGGTCGTGGAGGGATTAAGTATTGTTATGGTATAAATAACTCTATGTAGGTACCTACTTGAGAAAACATAGTTATTTTGAAATTACAGAAACATTAATTTTGTTTATGTGTATAGATCCTATGGATAGTCCTGCTAGGAACATGTTAGATCTAATTTTTTTTAATAGGTATGTAAATGTAAAATACAAATTTTTAAGGTTTATGTTTTTTTCGCGCTTAATTATTATTCCACGGGGTAGATTAATTAACTTTAAGATGAGTTTCCAGTAAATGTCTTCTTATTAGAGGTGCCAAAATTAAGGCAAATAATTCTTATTATTTCGAAGTCTATTTTTTCTAATAACCGTTCATACTAAATATGTTAAAAAATGACAACAAATTTAAAATAATAAAGTTTATAACTTGTGTTTATGACACTTAACAATTTTATTCACATGACATGATAAAATAATAAAAAAACTATTTAAGACTTTAAACTTGTGACGTTTATAAAATATTTTATGTTATATCGAATGATTAGTGATATTAAATTAGAAACTTTATTAATTAATGGGAATAATTATTATTAGGTATATATATTTTTTTAAAGAAAATCAGTAACAGATATTCAACAAACAAAACATAATATTTTGTTTATATTTGAAAAATTATGTATGTATGTATTCAGCCCTTTTTAACGTCACCTTGCTGTGTGGGCCTCCCTTCATTCAAATACGAGGGAGATCAGGCCATAGACCACCACGCGGGCCGAGTGCGGGTGGAATGAGCAAGTCTTTCAACTACTTGCTAGGTTATCTCAGACATGCAGGTTTCCTCACGATGCTTTCCTTCGCTGTAAGACAAGTGGTAATCATGTTGGAAATGATTCGCACATGAAAATATCAGAGGTGAGAGACCCGGTATTTGAACCCGCTTCACTAGGTTTCCCAAGCAAGCGCGTTACCACTGCGCTACCACTGAAAAATTATATAAATAAAAAAATATTTTTTTTATTATCAAAATATACTTTTACTTATTTTACGTATAATAAATATGTAAAATTATAAAATACAAAAAAATTACAATATTTAACTTAATGACTGAATCGAATTGATATA
Organism: Brenthis daphne; assembly: GCA_947093115.1. NCBI lineage: Eukaryota > Metazoa > Arthropoda > Insecta > Lepidoptera > Nymphalidae > Brenthis > Brenthis daphne. The sequence goes on along the minus strand of OX352471.1, from coordinate 27,426,604 downwards.
AAAAATGAAAACAGTGCAAAATATCGATTACAAAACTATCCATCCTATTAATAATATCCATAATAATAAGAAAAGATTTAGCAAATTAATAGTATTCTTAGCAACTTGTTAGCGGACAGCCTTATTAGAAAAAAATAATAAATGTCAATTGCATTAGTGTTACCATGCTATAAAATAAACATGATAAATTAGATATTTTTCAAAAATTTATAAGATATTCAGGGTGGAACCAATGAACGAAATATGGAATAACTTTTTTTTATTAAATAGTAGTTTATTTTTTATAAATTAAAATTAAATATCTTAAATATTTTTTATAAAGCTTACTAAAGCCGGTAATAATGGAATATTTGCTGCGTGAAATTTTTCAATTAATATTTAAGGTATATTTCTTCTAAGTCCCATTCGTTTCTTCCACCCTGTACATTTAAACATATATTTTAAAATTTGCAGCTAATATACTACTGAGCATAGAAAATTTTGACTTAAAGATTATGCTTGATTCTATTATGCAATATTATTTATAGTTTAATTAAGCCACCATGACATCTAGTCTACAGTACACCATGGGTTTTTCTCAATAATTAATATCATGCTGAAACTTCATGAGTAGCTTCGGTTTAATGAGACGCCCAACTTTTCCTTATACGAAAATTTGATAGTGATAGATACAATAGGGAATATGCGTGTGATTTAAAAAAAGGTGAAATATTTTTTTTTTATAATCTTTATTGCTTTGAATTAAGCCTATATCAATATTTTTTAATGTAATTTCTTTTTGATTAAGAAAATAATTGTTAAAAAGTGCAAATATAGCTGGGAAATTCTAAGTAGTTGAACCGCACACCATTGGTCAGACCGAATATGACGTCAAAGTATTATCATAACAGCGATTAAAGTATACGTATCGGTGTATTTTTATTCTTTTTATACTAAATTTTAGGTTTTTGTATATATATGTTTTGTATATATATGTATATGTATGTATATATTCAATTATATAACGATGTTAGCTATTGTATAAAATTTAAGAAAAATCACGCATGTTTCCTATTGTAGATTGGTACGGAACATGTCGAAACGGTGGTTGTTTAAAATTTATTACTAATAAGTTTTTACAATTTAACCTTGGGACTGTACTGTAGACATCAACATATGTATATGTATATACAACATATGTATATGTATGTTTGTATGTTGAAATATTTCTTTATTGTTGTAAATATTTCTGTATGTAGCTTCTATTGTAAATTCTTAATTGTAGTTCTTGAACCTACATTTCATTTTTTAATTTGTTTATAGTGAATTTGTATATACTTATTTGTCGTTATCTGAACAAACAATATGGCAAAACATGTTTTTTTTTTAATTTTCAAGAATAATATATGAATTACTGTTTTATTTATTATAACGTCATACTAATGGGGAATTGAAAGTGTTTGAAATTAACTTATCTTCTGTATATTTTATCTGTTTTTACTTTTTAATTTTGAGTGTCTAATATTGTTTTTGTAAAAAAAAATCAACATTAATTTAGAACTGTTATGTATGTACTGTAGTTCGAAATAGAGTTTTATAAAAAAAAAACATTATTATTAAATAATAATTAAGTAATTTAAAAAAAAATTGCACATAGAAATTGCTTATTAGGTTTTTATGGTACTGACATTGGTACTTCTGGGTGGCGGAACCATGTTCGCAATATTTTAGTAATTTTAAGTACTTAGCTTTTGTGTTCCAATGTGATATTTGTTTATATGTATAATGTATTTGGTTCTGGGAACCCTGTATTATTTATATTTAGTGCTAAAATAAAGTATTTGCTGTTGATTTTGTTTATTTATGGTAACATCTAATAAAATTACGTAAGCTCAATTATAACAATAATTATTATTTAGGTCATACATGTTACAATTTTCAACCCATAAAAAGTCTCGTCGATCTGTATGACAAAAATTATGTGGAAGGATTACAATATTCAAACACATGTTTGACCGACTATAAATAAATAAATAATAAATAAATATGTTGGGACATTAACACACAGCACCATCTAATTCCATGGTAAGCTACGAGGCCTGTGCTATGGATACCAGATAGTTGATACACTACACATATATAAACTTTAAATACATACATATTATAATATATGAAAAACGATTTATTATATTACCTAGGTAGTGGTACCGTATAAATGTAAAAAAACACTCCTGAGGAAAGAGTATTTTATTTTATTGTGACTGGTGGCTGTACTGTTAGTTGAAAAGTAATTATTAAAAATCATTGGCGGTGAGCATACTCTATATCGACAAGTTGTTACTTACTTTGATTGCAAATGTCTACATGTAATATTGAAACATTTAACTTTCAATATTTAGTAGCCATTATGGAAATCTAACCACTGTCAAAAAATATTGATAATTAATTATAAAACAAAATAATTTCAAAAAAGTTTACTGCAGTTAATAGCTTTCAAAGTATATATAACATCTGAAATAAGGCATTTAAACAAAAGAAAATATATTACTCTTGTGTAATAGTTTCCTAATAGTAAACAAGATGGCGTTAGTAGGAGGTTCTTCGTGTTATTTTTTTAATGGCATTAACAAGTTTAAATGCGGCAACACTGAGAGACAAGAACGCGGCGGCAAACAAATGTCAAATGAAAAATAACCGTCGTAAAACACCTGCTGTGTTTATGAACCTCTGTGCTAATATTAGTGAAGTTTATAAATGAAAGTTATACTAAAATTGTGCTTAATTTATGTTAAATACTAAAATACGAAATAATAAGTTCTAAAAGTGGTAAACGCTGCTTGAATTCTGGATAGAAAAACGTTTAAATGGGTGAGTGAATAATACGTTACGTATTCTATAAATTTTGTGATTAGATCAATTTTATAAATGAAAACTGAGAAGAATAATTTTGTTATGTATTCTTTGAACTTCTGTGATTAGAAATGATTAGTTTGATTATGGATTCGTAAAATTTAGACTATTTTAATAGATAATTTCTTATTAAAAAAACTAACTTATAGGTGTGTCAAAAAAAACATTAATACAGTAAATACAAATAAATATCATTATTACAAAGGTCAGGGATTAGTATAAATTAGTATTAAAATATTTATTCTTGTTAAATAAAGCTTAATTTTAATATGTGATTGTATGTTATTGAATAGGTAAAAGAAAATTGCAGAAATATAATAGATGTAGAAAAAACTTAGATTTAATTAGATTATAATTGCTTCTATGTGTAAAACAATAACTAAAACTTATATTTTATCTTTGGTTAAGATAAAATTATTGTCATTACATTCACAACTTATTAAAAGAAAAAGTATTTTAAAAATATTACAAATATTGCTTTATTCAATTTCCAGGACCATGAACACAATAGACAACAATCAATTTGAGGTAAAATCTGCTAAAAGAAAGATTCAAGCAGGACCAAACGTTTATCTCAATCCAGCACTGGATCTCCTTGCTAACGAAGATCCTATGGTTAACACTGCCATGGAAGTAACACCAAACAAAAGACGTAAGCGGACCAAAAGTTGTGATGTAGTTACTTTTGAAAACAGTGCATTAGATTTAGGCATAAGCAAATCTGCAGTGAATGAATTTTTACAAAGAGAACTTCACAATGTACGTAAAAATGTAAAAAAAAATGAAACTCCTATTAAACCTATGAAAAACCTAAGTATTGAGCCTATATATGCTAATTTAAGTGAAATAACACAAAATAATTTAAATAATACTATTATCGTGCCCGAACAGAGTATTGATAATACAAACTTAGAAACAATTGATAGTGCATTAGAAATTGACTCTGGGATATCAGTTCTTGAACATAAATCATTAAACACAGCTACATTTAATGGTGATTTAGATAATAATGACATATCAGCAATAAATAGCACTACTAATATACAGACTAATGTGACTAACCAAATATTTGTAAATAACTCGAATAACCTAAATTTAAGTTTCATAGATAGACTAGCTTTAGACTCTCCATGTACTTCAAACCAATCTTTATACTTTGATGATGATTTGAATGAAAGTAATATAATGGAAATTAAAACAATCACAATTATAACCAAAAAGAAATTAGTGCCAAATAAGAAAAATACAAATCCATTTCTAGATCCAAATTTAAACGTAAATGAAGTAGCTGTTGGGGAAAATCCTTTTTTAGATCAAAATGAAACAAATGTTGAGTCAGAATATAATGCTGAAGCAATAAATATGCTGTTGAATAACTCACCGAATGTAATAGTACCAAGGAAATTGTTTATATCTGATACAAACAGTACAATTTCAACGGTAAACGAATCAGTGAACACTGAATGTCATGAATATGAAAATATAGATAGCTATCGTTCTGAGAGTCCTATATATGAAAACATAGGGGAAGACATACCAGATACTTTTAATAAGCAGAGTAAAATATTAGGTTTTGATGTTTCACAATTTAGCGCTGTTGATATAATGAATTTGAATAAAAATTGCCCAGCAAATAATTCTAACGAATCCAACGACAGTAAAAGAGATTTAAAACATAACTTATTTAAAGTCAGCAATAAACTGTCAAAGAAAGTTTTTAAGACTTTGAAAAAGAAATTTAAAGGCGAGAAAGTGGAACATAATACCACCTTAAATCCATATGAAGTTCCACGAAAACCTCCAAAACAGAAATTAGACAAAAAGGATTCCGGTATAGCTAATCCAGCATTGAACTTGGATAATTCTGATGAAATTGAAATTGAAGAACTTGATAATGAACATGAATATGAAACCATTAAAACAATAAGAAATACTCGTTTAAACACAAATGTTACTCCATTAAAAGAAAAAAATGATGATAATTGTGATCTCTCCCGCAGTTCATATACTCCAGGCAAGAAAGTGAGGTTTGACTCTACATTGAATAAAGAAAAAATAATAACTGGCAACAGTTTTGACTGCGACATTCAAAGTCCAGGGTTTGATAGTAAAATTGATAAATATCATGATGAATTAGAGAATTGTATTAATGAGAGGAAATTTTTGCAGCAAAATATGTGATTGGTCTAAAAACTTTGCCTATTAAGTATTGGATAAAGTAAACTATGAATGAAATGACATTCTTTGTATGTTAGAACATGTCATAGTGAAGCGTAAGAGCTTCAATTAAATTTATTTATTTATTTGTATGGATCTCCAACAGTTGTACATATTAACTTACATCTAACACATGCCTTACATCTATTTAAATTACTATATATTACCAATTATAGGCGAACACGTCATTCTATAACAGTAACAGTGTCTATAATTTGCTTATATTTTATTCAGCATTAAATTATAATCATTTTTACTGGATATCACGAGTCTACAACTATTTTGGAGCTTCAGAGCTGAGAAAAACTGCTGAAAGAAACTATATATAAACAGTATATTTATGTTTTTTAACATATCATATCTTCTGTTTAGTGATATTTTGTTTCTATTTTATAAGACCTGAATAAGTTATACTGTCTTTTGTCTAAGGTTTTAGTGGTTTTCCTAAGATATACCGTTAACAATTTATTTACAAAAATATTTGGATAAATTGATGAACATGTATTTTAAATAATAACTTATACTAAAACTCTTCAGGTTAGGTTCAATTTGTATTAACAATTTCTACAGCACAAGTAAGTATTCCTAGAGAGGTAAAATTACATACAACCGTTCAACAATAACTCTACATGTAGGAGATATTCAAATAATATATGACAGATCTCCAAGTGTGCGTTTTTTTGAGCCTGACACTCGGATCGAAATTGTCAACAGTTTGAACCAGAAAAAAAAACGATTTTGTCAACTGGTAGTGCATACGTGAACTCTGTTGAGTTACACAAGTCAGTATACCTATTATTGTAGGTTGCATGAAACTTTGCCTCTGTAGAGATATGTGGTTTTACTGAGGCTTGCCACAAAAAGCAAACAATCCAAAGTATGTACCTAAGATGTACTTAATTTTATTTATTTAGGGCCACTTGCACCAAATCTGAAATTTGATTCAAGTTTCATAAATATCAAATTATGTGATGTTTTACATTGATATACAAAAACTATAACAAGATACACAATTAACGTCTTAAAAGTTTTCTCAGAAAGAAAAGTGCAATTCGAAATTGTGCGCTTCTTTCAAATTTTTTTTGTTCATTGCTTTTCGGATGACAAAATTTAAACGCACGTTGTTCCGTTTAAAAAAGTACTTTATGTGGTGTGAGTAAGTTCGAATTTGTGTTTAGACAATTAGAGCTTTCGATTTTTTATTTTTATTCTTAGGTTTGACTTAACATGTCGACGCCACTTTTTGGAGAGATATTTATTATCCAATGTGTATCTGTTTTTAATTTTTATATATCATTGTGTTTTTATGACTAATAAATCAAATTAAAGATTTTGGAGCGAGTCTTATGGCCGATTTCACCAACGTCACCTAAGTTTAAGGGATCCCCTAAGCATGGTTAGGGGGCTGTTAAGGGACAGTTTCTGTTTCACCGACAGTTAGGGGACACCTAAATATAGGTACTAGAAATACGGGCTCTGACAATGGTAAACGAAATTTAATTTAGGGGCTAGTTTAGGGGAACCTTAAAGCTAGCTAGGGATCTCATACGGTAGGTATTGGCTTATGGGATGTTGGTGAAATCGGGCATTAGTATTTTTAATTTATAATAATTATATGTTTAGACTTATAAGTACAATAAAATAGTCATTTTACACTTTCTCTATAAAAATCTTGTATCAAATATAGCTTATTATTAAAGCTTTTCAAAGCTTTGATAAGATACTGGGTTAATTTTGTGATTATTGTATTTTTTTATATTAATACACTTTTATTTCTTGTAAGTATAGAAGAGCCATATTGCAAATTCTCCTCCTTTTTGAAGAAGTCGGTCGGAAATAACAGATCTTGGGTGGCAATTTGTGTTTTGCAAATTTTTTTTGAAGTGAATCAAATTTTGACTTTCAAAAATATATACAACTTATATGTTTAAAAATTATTTTGGATAAGAAATTGTTTAATAAAACGAAAAAGTTTAACTGAACTAAAAAGACTGTAATACTATTATTTCGCGGATTTATTTAGATTTTTGGTTCTCGACGTTTCGAATGCTTTACAGCAATCATGGGCACGGGAGACCTACCCCGTCGCGAACCAAAAATTAAAATAAATCGCGAAAAATCCGAAAAGATCTTGCCAAATAAATGACTTTTTATAAGAATATTTTTTTTATTTACCTAGCAAGTTTTCTAAGCGTGAAGTCCTCCAACTGCGTTTGGGTCAGCTAGGTGGACTATGGCCTGATCCCCCTCGTGAAGGGAGACTCGTGCTCAGCAGTGGGACATTAAAAATGGCGCATTTTTTTATCGTAACCTAATATCGTATTAATGCAAGGCGCGGAAACAGGATTTTTTTAGGAAGCATTTTTTTCCAATCTTCCAGAAAATTCGTCCTAAATAAAAAAAATATGAAATTTTATTTGTTATTCATATAATATCTACTTATCCTCTTGAGACCCCCGGTATCAACTTTGATACTTGGAGATCTCTTATATCTTTAAACGAGCAATTTTTGTATGTATATATATAATCTGAATCGCGGAAACGGCTCCAACGATTTTCATGAAATTACACACACAACAGTGACAGTACACGGGGGTTTCGGGGGCGATAAATCGATCTAGATTACTCTTATGTCTGAGAAAAGTTTTCTTTTGCATTATTCCATGCAAAATATGGTCGGTAAGTAATCTGCACGCTCGGACATAAGCATCGTGATCAAGCGGCCAAGGTGCAAGATCAACAATCACAGGTGTCCAGGTTCGAATCTTGGTCGCATACAAAGTTTTTAGTTTTTTTTTATATATTTATTCAAGTTTTTTGTTTAAAAAAAAAAAGAAAATTGTACTTTAGGCCAAAAACTCCGAGCGAAGCTCAGTAGCCCGGATACTATTTTTTAAACAGCGCCATTTAACGATATTTTATGAAAGTAACGCTTTTCCACGTTGATAATTAATTAGTACTAGCTATGGCTATGGCTATTGCTCATTGTGCATTGAAATTGTACTGTTTACTACATATCATTTGAAAAGATTTTTTTGCAACTACCGACATGGCGAGTTCCAGACAAGGTAAATAAATATATCTACCTATATTTTAGCTATAAAAATAAGAGTTTTTGGTTTTAAATAACGAATTCAGTAGTATAAACTTTATTTTAATTAAAATACGAGAAAAAAAAGTTGGAATATTTAATACTTATCTAATTACCTACAATGTTCTTGATTTTTTTTATAATTATCTTATTATAAAACCCACATCAAAAATTAACCCGATTAGAGAAAAAAAATATTGTCTGGATTTCAGGGGGCTACATTTAACTAATAACGGAAATCGGATAATGTCCATTACCGGTTTTTTGAATGAAAAAAAAAAAACAAGCGTCCCTAGCGAAAGCAAGACGAAGCTCAAATTCTTCATACAAAAAGCACATAACAGATTTTCCGGTTTCTGTAAGTTTGCGAGTTTTGTGAATTCATGATGGTCCTAAATGCATAAAATCTTTTATTCATTCTTTTAACAGTCTCACTCAAAGCTTCTGACCGCCAATAATTGTCATACTTACTGTTATCCCTACATAATTGAAACAACCCTTAAGCTCAAAAGAGGTAGCTATTAAAAAATCAAACAGCCATTTGGTTTTATTTATAGACATATACGTAAATTAATAGGAAAAACTAAGTTTTACACCTAGATCTAAATTATTAAAAAGGTAACAAACTATAAATAGAGTTAGCGTTGAAAGAATTCAATTAGCATTCATCCTTGACTGCAGTCTACAATGCACTCGTATATATTGGATAATCGTCAACTTTTCCGGTTAGACACACCCACGTAATTGGCCATTGGACTAAAAGTATCGCTCGCTTGGAACTGCTAGCTCTTGATTATATATTAATCTGCTTCTATATATAACTTGATGCATTTAAAAAGACTTTTGTTCAAAAGATTTTCAAAATGTAGAGATGAAGTCTTTGAAATTTTAAATGAATACAATACTAAAATAGCATTTTCATATGAAAGACCAGTGCTAGACTAACAATTCACGTGAAAAAACCTTTAAAATACGCTGATAAAATATGGGATTAAAATGGCGGATCATTTAGCCTATACCTTTTTTTTTTAACGTTGGGAAATGCATTTACGCACGAGGTGTGGGACTCACCGGCAAAGCCAGTACTAACTGCTAAAACCCAACAAAATCTTCCCCCGTCATAATGGGGCGTCGCACGATCGCTTACGCATTCAACTACGACGCCCCGACGGCAGGTCTGCCGAAGCAGACCACAACAGCCACGAGGTTTCTCCAAGGTCCACTCCGCTATCAGAGAAGTACCAGGAGCAACCCGCATGGTACACCGCCCTCCGAAGAGGGCCACCTCCCTGTGCGTTTCTTGGCTTCGCGCCCGGCTGGATGGACGGGCACTACTGAGCCTCCCCACCACGACAAGGTGAACGCACGTTGGGGGGGGGGGGGGGGATTTATCCTATACCTACTGTATTTATAATGAAGTGACAGCGATTTATTTCGGATAATTAACGCTAGAATTATTTACTTAAGCTAATTATTGTTTAATTACCGCTATGGTATATTTAGATACTAGTGATTCACCCTCGCTTCGTTCGGATTCGTTCTTAGGTAATTCTTGAAATCGACATAACTTTTTTATTTATGAACCGATTGAAATAAAACAAATACTTAATGTTAAATGACGCTTACTACAATACATTGGTGAAAACCGCTCCCAAATCGGTCAAGCCGTTTCTGAGATTAGCGCGCACAAATGCACAAACAGACAAAATATCTAAAAATCATCGTTTTGGGTTCTATTGCGATAATGTAGACTCCCAATAATAGTTTTTCTCAAATATCTTCCATGTACAGCGATCAGTTACAATTTTATTATTATGTAGATATAGATTGCATAATTTATAAATTACTATGGTTCTTCACATTGACTTGAGATTTAATAATATGTACGATTATCAAACATACGATTTGTAGGACCATTGTACTGAGGTTATTTGCAAAGTTGAGAAGATATAAAACCTTCAGACTACTCATAAAACTGTTTGGCATGAATTGTATGTAGTTGTCAACAAACCGAAGCAAACAAGGAGACCGTAAAAGTCTCACCGAGTGTAATAATGTATGTAAAATCCTTATTTTCATTTTATTTCTCAAAGAAAAAATCTTTTATTCTTTTTGAGATGTCAAAAGTAGTTGTTTGTAGTAATATAGACTGAAATTTACAAAACTTTAATATATTTACATACGTATTCGTACTAAAGAAGTAAAAAAATTGGACAAGTATCAGATTAAGCCATTGCCCATTACAATATCTTTTTATAATATTTTTAATGTGGTATATGTATCTATTTATCTATAAGTATTTATATATACATAAACGTATCAATGCAAGTACACCGCCTAACGTCTTATGAAAATTTACTCCTCCTCAAGGTTGCCTGGAAGAGATCGCTTCCAGCGATAAGGTCGCCTGCTGTGCATCTTTTCTTTGTGTTTTTTTTGTATTTTAGTTTTCGGTGTGCAATAAAGAATATTATTATTATTATTAAATCACACTGTATATTCATTACTTATTTTAACGTCCTATTGCTGGGCAGTGAGCACGGGCTTCCCATCAATACAACGATCAAGCAATAGTTTTATATATTTTGCTAAATAGAAATCTTCAGAAATCGATTCTAAGCATTGACATTTTTCACGATTCACCCTCTGTTTTTAGACGTAAGTTATTAAATTACTTTAAAAAGAAAATATAACCATTTAAATTTAGATGGTAATTAATTTTTAATTTTTATCACTTTTTAACTATTGTTTACAGTGAACGCTATGTACAATTGTAATAGATATACATATCAGGTACTTAATTTATATTACTAATAAGATTATCAGAAATGTTTTATGTGTGCATTGTTAGTGTGCTTTATAAATAAAATAAAAAAAAAAAAAAATAGTCCACATCTTAGCTTGCTCAAACTTGCTAGGTTTCCTCACGATGATATCCTTCACCGATAGACAATTTGCAATGATGTCAGAAATGATTCGCACATGAAAATATAAGAGGTGTGATATCGTGCGATTTAAACCAGCTTTACTTGTTTTCGCAAGCGAGCGCGTTACCACTGGACTACCACTTCCTTAATAATTTATTTACGAAAATATATACAATTCGCGTTTAAATACAGAAAGTAATTTCAGAAACTAGTCTTCATTTTAGTTCAATATCAACGTAATATTCTGTACCTCATACTTATACAATATTAATATATTTTAATCCGTGATAGGGATTCTTCAAATGAAATGTAGTGGGTGGTATGATTTCATTGCGTACGTCCATCTATTTATAGACGTTCAGACCAAAAATGGCGTAACGTCGAAGCTTTCGTTCTTGAAGTTACTTCAAATGTTGATATTTAAATAACATAAATTACTAGCGACTCACCCTTGCTTCGCTCGGGTTCGTCCCTAGGTTGATTCCCCATATAAACTTTCATCCTCAGTTTCACCCCTTCAAGGGTTGATTTCCGGAATAAAAAATATCCTACTTCCTTCCCAGGGTTTCAAAATATCGGCTTACCAAATTTCATCTAAATGGGTTTAGTAGGTTTTGAGTGTATTCGTTACAAACACAAATTTTTCCTCTTTAATAGTAGTGTAGACTACAAGTAGAATTTCGAAAAAAAAAGTAGCCTGAAGTAGGTACCATATTTAATAGAAGAGAGGACTGTGTAGTTATAATTTCAAATAAATTGTAATGCAAAGTATTGCAAACTTGAATTCTTTTGTTTTAAATAACAGAATATTTAAATTAAATTAATTCAGACTAAGGTATGATATAAACGGAGTGTCATAAAAGCTAGAATTAAACATGAAGCCAAACAACAATATGGTATAATTTTTTATTATTCATATTTATTTAATTAACGACTAAAACTACCTATAAAATTTCCATTATCCATTAAAGAAAGTTAATAATGTGTATGGCAAAATAAATTTGACATTTTTTTTGGCGGGCTCCATCTTTATAATTCTTTAGTTTGAGATATTAAATAACTCTTTTTTTTATATATTTTTTTTTATCTTCCATAATACCTAATCATTTTAAACTGTGTCCCCAACACTTGGTTGCGGTGACGGCCTCAATTCAATATATATTAACTACATACTAGCATTGCCCGCGGCTCCGCCCGCGTTCAGATGACCAAAAACCAAATTCTTAAGTTTTACATATTAGTATACTCTTACATTGCAGTTTTTGTATTTTTTCTCAGAAATAAGACATATTCCCGCGGTAAAAAGTATCCTATATGCTGACCCGGATAACCAGCTATCACTATACTAAATTTCATCAAAATCTCTTCAGTGGTTTTTCTGTGATGCGGTAACAGACAGAGTGATAAACAAACAAAAATTCTAAAACCTATAGATTCGGCCTCTGTATCGATAATAATGTCTATTGCAATAAGATTTTCCAAAAAAATATTTAATGTACAGATTCGACTTGGTTCCAATTTTATTATATGTATAGATTTCGTCGACTCAAAGTCATACGGTCTAATAAAAAATCAATTGAAGCAATATAAGCGTTTGGTTTCATATAAACGGATGATAAAATTTTATTATGATCGCCATTTAATACAAACATGTAACTATTATTGACTAATAACATTTCCTGACTCTACTTGAAAATAAATATTCGTATAATATTTTAATTTGATTCTTTTCAAGTTTTTTTCTTTATATTTAGTGAATTATTATATATTATAACCAAATTATGCATAAACATATAAAAATAATTAGCGACTTAAGTCTCGGTTCGCTCGAGTTTCTTCTATATAGATTCTTAACATAGCACAGATCACATAATATTATACAGTAACTAGCTTATTTATTACTGCAGGACATGTCTACACCTGTACAGGATCTCATACGTAGATGAATTTTGCAATAGGATTTAAAATAAAGGATTTAATGGCTAAATACTATTAAATACTAACTCCCATAAATATACAGACTCTATAATCATCATATGTACTTGTAACAATATTATTTGCTTATTTTTATCATGTCATGGACATTAAATATAAAATTATTTAACTTACACTCTACCGATTCGTTGTCTGTAATAATATTTATAATACAAATATTTGTTTTAAAATTGATTCAATTTTATTAGTCTATAGGTATGTGACTTTGTCAAGGGTGTTATGTCATTTGACATTCTCTGCTCAACATCTAGCAGACCTGAGTAGGTATTTCATATTAATTTCAGCTTGGTACCTCCACATGTTCCTGAGAAAAATGATCTTGACAGACAGACAGATGGGCAGGCAGACAGACGGACAACGAATTGGTCCTATAAGGGTTCTTTTTTTTTGAGGTACGTAACTCTAAAAATAAATGTTTCTTTGTATGTTTGTACTCTATATGTTAATAAACTATTCATTCGATTATGATGAATCTTTGGAGAGTTTCTCTGCATACGCCCGCGAATGTTCATATTCTAAAATAAAATATTTTTTCGTTGTGTTCTTGACCCGAGCGAAACGAGTATAAGTCGCTTGTATATGATACAACCAAATATCGATTTCTTTTGCTATTTTAGTCGAACGAATGAAGCTGTTAAAAATATTTGATTGAAGTATACAGTATCGATCGCGAATTTGATAAATTTATCAAATACATATTTTTGTCCTAAGACACAATTGCTTTGTATTTCATTTAGAAGCATTGGACAGATACAATTTGACAAGTATCGTAACCAATCTTATTTAATTACACAATATATAAATGCAAAAGTTTGTGTGGTTTTCCTTCACGCTAAAACAGATATAAGTACTATAATAATTAATATTGTTTAATATTGGGAAATTTCTGCATACCATCTGTATACAGTCAGGTGGTCATGTGGGAGTCACAAACTAGAAAAGCCAGTACTACCCTGTAAACACAACAAAATCTCCTTGATGCGAACCACTTAATTATTACCGAGACAATTGTAAAATACTACATTGATGGCAACATCAACATAGCGATTTCTATATAGTATATACGTACGAGTGTTCGTCTAGTTGGTGAAATTCGACCATATCCATTAGTGAAAATTTAAGGAAAACTTATATGATACTAGCATTGCCGGCGGCTCCACCCGCGTTCAGATGATTAAAAACCAAACTCTTAGGTTTTACAGATTAGTATATTCTTATATTGCAGTTTTTACATTTTTTATCAAAAATTGGATATTTTCCCGCGGTAAAAGGTATTCTGTATGTTCACCCGGATATCCAGCTATCATTATACCAAATTTCATTAAAAACCACTGGAGAGTGGTTTTTCTGTGATGCGGTAACAGATAGACAGACAAACAAAAATTTTGTTTTGATTCGGCCTCTGTATCGATAATAATGTTTATTTCAATAAGATTTTCCAAAAAATATTTAATGTAGGTACAGATTCGACTAAGTTGCAATCTTATTATATGTACAGATTTATCTATATAAAAAAACTAATTGCTTCCAATTTTTAATTGATATTTCTTCAATAGTTACTAAACAAAAAAAGTAAAAACTACTGCTTTGTGGCCTGTTTATATATATAGGTTGTTATTATTAATTATATTAGCGACTCACACTCGCTCCGCTCGGGTTCGTCCCTACTTCGTTTTAACGTTTAGTATAGATTTCTCATAAATGAGTTATTTTCCCGCAGTAAAAAGTATCCTATATGTTTTTGTACCTGGATAGCCAGCTATCATCATACCAAATTTCATCAAAATCCCTCCAGTGGTTTTTCTGTGATGCGGTAACAGACAGACAAAAATTCTAAAAACTATATATTCGACCTCTGTATCGATAAAAATGTTTATTTCAATAAAATTTTCCGAAAAATATTTAATGTACAGATTCGGCTTCGTTACAATTTTATTATATGTACCTATATATTAATTAAGCACTTATATCATTAGCACTATGCGCACATAATATGTTCTAAATCTAAAGCATTCTGTACTCAAATTCAACCCACAGCCTTCGACGTAGTATTCACTTGACTGACTCTCTGAAGAATGCGTAACTTTCTCAACAATATAAACATGAATTACTTTGTGAAACCTAATAAGTGTAAAACGAAAACGGTTAATATGTATACGAGTAAAATATCGATTTACACTGCAAAATTAATCAGCGGGCTTAGTCTTGTCTAGGTTCGACATAAATTTTCTCCTGGAGCTACCTATTTGGCGTTGAAAATTGAAATACAATTTTTTTATATAGCAACAGATGCTCTACATTCATTTTGCTGGCGATATTGTTTTTGGCTTAAATTATTTTGTAAAAATTTCTAATCATTTTTTAGATATTATATAAATACGAGCGACTCACCCTCGCTCCGCTCGGGTTCGTCTCTACTTACGTTTTAACGTTTAGTATAGATTTCTCAGAGATGAGATATTTACCGCAGTAAAAAGTATCCTATATTATGTTCTGAAATGAAATGATATAAACTTCATTCAATTAGACTTATTACAAGTACTTTTGAATCGTCACTTTAATGAAAACGTCAGTGTAATCAGTCCGTGAGGAAGCTACCACCGGCTCGGAAAGCAGTTCTGCTGAGAAGAACCGGCGAGAAACTCAACAGTTCACCTGGATAACCAGCTATCATCATACCTTCATCAAAATCACTCCAGTGGTTTTTCCGTGATGCGGTCACAAACAGACAGACAGACAAAAATGTCTAAAGGAGTAACTTAGGCTACATTTATTTTAGAAAACTAATCTGGGCTCCGCACTAAAAAATTAAAACCCGATGCACCCGAGCGAAGCAATGGTAAATTACTAGTTCATTATGAAACAATAATTTTCATATTAATTAAATAATTTAAAAAAAATGTTAATATAAAAAAATATCTAGATTATTCCAAACATTTTAAATCAAAAATAACAAAATGTCATATCAAGTATATCATATTTATAAATACATATTTATTTTCGCGTGTCTCAGAGTTTATTTGTCAAACAAAAATGAAAATGTTTGTATGCCCGATAGCTGCAGTGTGAAGCACGTTGTTATCACTCAGGAGTCTTCTAGGGCATACGCGAGTATTATGATAACAATATTTTTTACCGACTTCACAATAAGGAGGTAAATCAATAATAGCTGTATTTTTTTTAATTATTTTTGTGGGTACCTCAGATGTGGTCCTATATATTACTTTACAAAACATAATTCCACTCGAAGGATGAGATAATCGTAGTGATAATTATTAGTGATAAGTGATTTTAAAATCAATATGCCGTTTTTAGCTAAAAAGTTGTTATTATTTTTATTTTCCACTAACTTTAAATAGGGGAGGGAGGGATTAGGTGGCAAATCGCCGTCTATTTTTATATATTATATATAAAATTTCCATGTAACAATGTTTGTTACCGTACTCCTCCTAAACGGCTTTACCGATTGTTACCAAATTTTATATGCGTATTCAGTAGGTCTTAGAATCGGCTACTATCTATTTTTCATACCCCTAAGTGATAAGGATAAGGGTGGTCCTCCCAGACCTCACCCCAGGGACGAACCCGAGCGGAACGAGGGTGAGTCGCTAGTATATATATATATATATATATATATATATATATATATATATACATACTAGTATTGCTCACGGCTCGGCCCTCGTTCAGGTGACAAAAAACCAAATTCTTAGGTTTTACATATTAGTATACTCTTACATTTCAGTTTTTGTATTTTCGCGGTAAAAAGTATCCTATATGCTGACCCGGATAACCAGCTATCACTATACTAAATTTCATCAAAATCTCTTCAGTGGTTTTTCTGTGATGCGGTAACAGACAGAGTGATAAACAAACAAAAATTCTAAAACCTATAGATTCGGCCTCTGTATCGATAATAATGTCTATTTCAATAAGATTTTCCAAAAAATATTAAATGTACAGATTCGGCTTAGTTACAGTTTTAACTTTTATTATATGTATAGATTTTTGCAAATTACTCCAGATATCCATCGGCGGCGTAAATAAGCCTAATGAATAATATTGCCTTGTCTTTTTTCCCTCCCTCCACGACCGCGGACACCCCGGCGTTACAGTTAACAATAGATTTCTTAGAAATTTAATTAATTTCTTAGAAATTTACCTGGAGGTGTTCCAATTTCGAAATTTGACCACTCGAAAAAAAAAGAAAATGGGTCCACAAACAGAGGAGAAAAAGGCACTGGACTGTATTATGTTTGCCTATTTTTATTATATAGATTTTAGTGTCTTAAATTGGGGCACAAATCTAGGGCTGGGCTAGAGAGGCTTTCAATAGAATATCATATTTTATTGTCATTTTAATAGAACGGATCCATTCAGACAAAATTGTGTGTGCCTTTTTATATCTATTTCCATGTTTAAAGGTTGTAAGGCAGATTAAAAAGCAGTAGAAGCCACATTGAATATATTTATAAGTATCTACCTACTTCTAAATCCATCCATATATCTATATACATACTTTGTTATTTACATATTCAATAAACGAGTGGACAGTGAGGGTTTATTCAGGATAAGATTAATTATATAATACCAAAACAATATTTCTTAGTAATTTTCCGTATTTCTGGCCTCATGGAATTGGACTTGTGATATAATGTTTCAAATTCTAATTGAAAAGCTCGAGCTCGTTGTGCCTCGCACTATAAAATTCTGGAGCCATTGTCTTATTCTAAGTTATGGTTAAAACAAAACGCGCTTAAGACACGAAGGAATGTTATATAAGTAATTGATCCGCCTAACTAATGTGAAATTGGCTGACACATTGTACAGATGAGTTATTTTATTACAGAATTCATATCAATAATAACGAGTAAAGTATAGTGTGAATCAGTTTACTCATCTTTTAAAGATTTTCCTTAACGTAAAAGGCAATACCCGTCATTTTTTACTTACACGAATATACAATACTTAGTCTAGGTCAGGTCAACGATATAATGCGACCGCATTAAAATACTGCATCGTTCTTCTCAATATAAAAGAACACGTGGCTTTTTAATTTACCAGTATTATACGAACACGGAGACATTGAAAATTACACAATGTCTCAGTTAAGTGAGAAAGGAAGGCTTTTTAGCAGGATTATAATCCCTGGTAGTAGACTCATGACGTTCAGTAAAAAATTGTAATAATTTAATGCTGAATAAAATATTTTGATTTTTGAATTTTGTGTAGACAGCTGTTGAATGGTTCCCCATCAACAATGGATCCAGAGGAATCGTTAAGAAGGAATGTTAAATAATTCAAAAGCGTTTAATGGCTGTTGCCAATAAATTGATAGGATAAAAATTACATATTCCGATTAGTTTTAAAATTGTACGCAATAATATTTTTGGAATTCGTCGTCCATCTTCCTTAAAATCAGACGAAGAGCTTGATGTTGGTCCTATTATCAAAAGTGAGGTGCTATGTTTTTAACCCCCGACGCAAAAAGAGGGGTGTTATAAGTTTGACGTCGTTGTCTGTCTGTGTGTGTGTGTGTGTGTCTGTCTGTGGCATCGTAGCTCTCAAACGGATGAACGATTTCGATGCGGTTTGTTTTTATTTGATTTTCATTTGAAAGCCAGTTTCCTTGCGGTGGTTCATAGCTACGTTTGGTTAATATTGGTCCAGCATTGTAAGAGTATCAGCTCTTTTCCAAAATGATGTAAGGCATTACTCGATTAAGTACTTCACGTGTGCCAGTGTAATCGTTAAATGAAAATTAATTTGCGTAGGGGTTTTATTTTTATTTTTTATTTATAATTATTACCGGCTAGTGTACCAATGTTATGTTTTACTTCACTGCTTAAAAATCGGAATGGTGACTTCAAATTGTATTTTAGAATTTTAGCTTTGTTTTATATTTTTACTCTTATAAGTCTCGCGCAGAAACCTCCACCACGCCACCACACAAGCAAATGGACAAACATAACGAAACAAAAAATGATTTAATTATATACATTTGTTTTGTACATACATATAATATTAATTTATTTATATTGTTACTAGCAGAAATCGCGGTTTCGCTCGCGCTAAAACTACAAAAAATCTCAAAAAAGGTAGGTTTCATACAAACTTTCATTCTCTATTTTACTTACTTATGGGATGAATTTCGAAAAATACTTAAACACGTATTTATTTAATTGTATTGAAGAGCATTTATACCAAGTTTCAAGTAATTCTAATCACAAATATTTTTTTGAGTTGTTTTATAACGTGTTTTCCCGTAGGAAAGTGATAATCTCCCGCGGTAAAAAGTAGCCTATGTAACTCTCCAGCCCTCCAACTGTTACTACGTTTCGGCGTGAAAGAAGGACAAACAAACAAACAAACAAACAAACAAACAAATACACTTTCACATTTATAATATAAGTATGGAAGTATGAATTTCAATTTATTTTCTTCATTGTAAAAAAAAAAAAAATATAATCCCAACATTCCCAATATTCTTTCAAACTTTTTTTTGTCAAAAATTACATCTTGGGTCAATGCACTCATGAATGAAAAACGATAGGCCCATTACATGTTAACTTTTTTATTATTTTATCACTATTTCAAAATTGTGTTACACAATACAGCAATCAATACGAGCAATCTGACGTTCATTTCCTTAAGCCATTCAAATAGATTTCCTAGAAATAGACTTTTCTTATTTCAAATACCGAGTCTATTGATTTTCTCCACGATAGGGCAATAACTTAGTTTGTTCTCTACTTATCGTGCAGTTCAATACCTACAAATAACTCTCATGGAGTATCATTCCACTAATAACTTATGATTTATTTTATGTAAATTTTTTTGGATGATGATGATTATGTATCTATATGTTTGTGAGTATGGATGTTTGTTACTCAATCACGCCAGAACGGCTGAACGGATCTGGATGAAATTTGGCACAGATATAGATTATAGTCTGGAATAACACATAGGTTACTTTTTATCCCGGAAAAATGTACGGTTTCCGTGGGATAGATTTGTTTTTGTTCTCCTAGAGGCGAACCCGAGCGAAGCGAGGGAGAGCCGTTAGTATTATAAATGTGAAAGCTTGTTAGGATGAATGAATGGATGTTTGTTACTTTTTCACGGCAGAATGGATCTGGATTAAATTTGGCACAGAGATAGATTATGGTCTGGAATAGCACATAAGTTACTTTTCATCCCGGAAACATGTTCGGTTCCCGTGGGATAATTTGTTTTTGTCTAGGAACGGACCGGAAGCGAAGCAAGGGTGAGTCGCTAGTTATAAATAAATTCATTATTATTATTGTTGAAATATCAATTTAATTTACATGCAGCATAATTATTAATAACTTATAAAAATATAAGGATTTAAATTAAAAAAAATTAGAAGTAACAATTTAAAAAGCTACATAATTATTTGAAATTATTTTTCAAGGTCGATTCGAACTCGCATACCTAGAATTCCACCACCACCACGATACATTAAAGAAATCAATATTGGAGTTACTAAATGCTAAACACTTCTTAAAAGTGCACGCGGCTTGCATAAAACGAGTATTTTTTCTATACATCTATACATATATAATAAAATTGTAACTAAGTCGAATCTGTACATTAAATATTTTTTGGAAAATCTAATTGAAATTGACATAATTATCGATACAAGGGCCGAATCTTTAGTTTTTAGAATTTTTGTCTGTCTGTCTGTCTGTTACCGCATCACGAGAAAACCACTGGACAGATTTTGATGAGATTTTGATGATAGCTGGTTATCCGGGTCAACATATAGGATACTTTTTACCGCGGGAAAATCTCTCATTTCTGAGAAAAAATACAAAAACTGCATTGTACGAGTATACTAATATGTATTAACAAAAAATAAAAACCGTCTACAAACAAAAGCACTAAAAAGTAAAAAATAATTGATTGGTAGTTTTCATTTACTATACATACCTAATTAAATATTTTCGAAGTCGGTGTGCTTTGGCTAAGTAATTAAAGCCTACCTATTAAATACATACCTAATCAAATATTTTCGAAATCGATGCCAGTCCATACAAAGCAAAGCACACCGACTTCGAAAATATTTGATTAGGTATGTATAGTAAATAAAAACTACCAATCATTTATTTTTTACTTTTTAGTGCTTTTGTTTGAAGTCGGTTTTTATTTTTTTGTTAAAAAGTTTTTATTTTGACCTTTTTAGTGTAGACAGTAGTAGCAAAGTAAGAATTCTAAAGTGTTAGGCTTGTCAAACCAAACAAAATAAGCCCAAACTCAAAGTATCTACTATTAGTCGTTGAAGAGTTCCACCTATCCACCTTCTGGCCTTACCATCAGATCAGGTCAACAATACCGAACCACTGTACTATCAACGGAAATAGAAACACTTGCAAAGTTTCAAGTCAATATGACAATTAGAAGTAGGTTAAATTCATCATTAGCTATTTTTCCACCCTTAGGGGTGGTATTTTTTTTTGAAATTTAAATGGGACCAATCTGGAAGTATACTCTTTCAAACAAAACAAAAATTGTCCAAATCGGTTAATAAATGACGAAGTTCTGAGGTAACAAACATAAAAAATAAATAAAAAAATACAGTCGAATTGAGAACCTCCTCCTTTTTGAAGTCGGTTGAAAAACTTATACATTATTAAAATTTTCTGCAATAAACATTTTTCATATATGAAACATAATATTATGATATTGTGTTATATACAGCAGTCAAATAAAGGGGTAATAATTAGAACCCTCTAAACTGTTAAGAAAACCTCATGATGAACGAGCATTGGCAGAAATGCAACGACTAAGAAATGTAATTTCTGACAAAAGGTAAAGTTAATTAATGTAATTAATTAAGTTAATATAAAGTGTCGTTTTATTGCAGAGTTCCTATGGGCACCTTCCAGCACCAGCATCAGACCCTGGTTACGATATAGGATCAAAGTACTCGTGAATGAGATTTACCTAATATTATCAGGTTACTCTAATAGCCTGAAAGAATTTAACTATCGGTCTATAATTACGTATAATATTGAAAGAATTTTCTTTTAACTCCTAACCGTTGAGGAGTTGTACCTTCCATCATTAGCTCAACCACAGGAGATGATGATTATCAGACGCATATACTTGAACAGCTTTAGGAAATATATGAAAAACGTAATAAGTGCCTATAAAATTTGAGAGTTGCCTTCGATTTCCCTGGGATCCCATCATCAGATCGTGACTTGGTGACATGGGACCAACTAGAAACTATACCCTTTCAAACAAAAAAAGAATTTTACAAATCGGTCCAGCCATCGTCGAGTAATCGCGGAACATACATAAAAAAAAGTCCCCGACGAATTGAGAACCTCCTCCTTTTTTTGAAGTCGGTTAAAAACCAAAGAATTTGCTTTTTGGTCATCTGAATGCGGGCGGAGCCGCGGGCAATGCTAGTTACTATAAAATGAGAAAAAAACCTAAAAACCTTGTTTTCCTGTACTCGTATTTTTACTACCTTTATATATTCAATATTGTGAAATATTTCAACAAGGTGAATTATTATAATTTAAATATAGAGGGTTCTATAAATGTAAAGCAAGAGATTGAGGGACAGATAGCGCAAGTAGTAATAGAGTCCCCGCCGGGGCGCCGTAGTAGTTATGCGCAAGCGATCCTGCGGCGTCCCACTAAGGCGGGGGGAAGGTATGTCGGGTTTTAGTGGGTAGTACCGGCTCTTCTAGCCGGTGAGCCCCACATCACCACCTGTGGGATCAGGTGGTATGCGTAAATGCATTTCCCGACGATAAAAAAAAAAGTAGTAATAGAGTCTTAATTAAAGTAGATAACAGAAAAAAATATTTAAAAAATGTAAAATAGGTACTCTCATAGTAAAGTAAAACTTTTTGAGCAACTGAAGTAAATATAAAAATACATATGTGCCTACATACCTATGTATTTTCTAGTTTGTTTATACAGAGTTTTTTCAATATTATGTAATATTTTGTGACTTATTTAGATATCCTTAGGTTCTTCGTCTCTTTTTTCCGTATTGTTTATGTTCGTCTTTTATTTAGGACATGCACAACCAATTTTTGTGATTCTTAACATGATAGGTTCTAGAATATTAAAAAAAATCATAAAGTTGGTTCACAATTCACAAATATGTCAATTAACAATCATAAAAATACGAACGAACATGTTTTTTTAAGTCAGTCAAAGAAAAATATTCTGATTTAGTTAATATATCTAAAACTCGTATGGTCATAATAATACAATTTTATATTATAGGTAAATAAATGTATTTGAATTACATAAATTCTACATATATTACTCGTATATAAGTTATACTTTAAATATGTTATGCACTCGAGAAAATATTTATTTAATTATCTCAATTACTAAAATAATATTTACGATTATTTGTAAATAACAATTGTGTAAATAACTGATATATAAATATGAAATTTTGTACGTTTTTTGGGGTTCCGTACGTAAATAAACCGTCGAATAGTCAATATTACATTATGTAGAGTATGTAGAGATGGGTTAATCGATATATCGAATCGGGTAAAATCGATTATTTTACCTAATATCAAGTCTTCTTCTATACACCTGTACTTTAAAGGAACGTCCTTGAGGCTCTCCTTTAATTTTTCTTAAGAAAATTCTGCTTTCAGTTAAACTTATACAAGCACTTTTTAGTCCAATTGGATATTGTTAGAGTTCATTTTCATTTTCTTTTTTTTTGGCTTGTTAATGTGGATTGATAACTCGGCAGAAGCGTATTTAATAATAACAAGACTGTGTTTCAAAATTTCGATTGCAACATAATAAAATTACACCCACGTCCATGGACTTAGGCATTGTCAGTCAACCACATATTCCATTATAACACAACGATATAAAAACTTCAACATTGTGAGCGATATTTATAATAAAAACTTTGTAGCTTTAGATATTTAGACATAAATTAAAAAAAATTGTTTACTCTCCAGTGCCAAGTTCATAAAAATAAATATATAAATAGGTAATATAGTACGATAGAAACACAAGCATGTTTTGAATATTGATCGTTAAAATTAATGTGAAGCTCTCCATCAAAATACTATTTTGCGTACCGATTATATTAATTTTAGCGATTGTTATTTGTGCATGCGTCATAAATGCTCTATTCCCACGATTGATAAACTTATAACATCCTTGAAAACCAAATCCCTACGTTATGAATGAACATACATATAATTATTATATAAATATTTTGAAAAGTAATTTAGGTATCCAAGTAATAAATACCATATGTAAAAAACATTACTTAAATAAAATATTTTTTACTTTTTTTTAAAGATTTATTTGACTTAGGTACTTGAACTTATAACTTTGTCATTGACATAAAAAGCAAATAAAACGGTAAATGCCTCATAAAAGTTATCTTTATCAAAATAAACATTACGTTATCTATGTTTAAAAAATAAAACGTCAGTTTTCCCGCGCTCCGCGTCATCGTGTCCTCTTCTACGCATGTCTCTCCTCAGTATTGAATGGCCGACGGCTAGTTCGCAGCGATTTTCTATAACAGCCAGTCCTGTTTGGCGGAAATATTGATTTTTGTTGTGTTAAATAGGTAGCATCCCAGTACGTGTTGTGGTCAAGTGACATTTTAAAAGAAACAGTGCCTTTAGAGAGTGTTTTTGTTTTATTCAATTGGTAAGTGGGTCATGGATAATAACATTTAAAAATTTACATGTTAATTCAATCTATTGTTTGTTTTAATCGTTTCTGTTTTAATGTTCAATTTTAACTAAACTAGATTTAAGGCGGTAGAGAAAAAAATACATAAAAGCTTAGAGGTTGAATGTCGCGTTTTGTTTACGAAGACGCCTTTTTTATAGATATGTGCCTGGTCATGTGCATAACTTATCTCGTATTTATATTTTTGATACGTTTAATTGTTTGAATTTGTATATATATTTATTTTATTTACGTTTTCGTTATACGATATTCGGAAAAATTCCACGACAAATTAAACGGCCTTTTAATAATATTAAACATATTAAAATCGTATTTATGAATAAACGTACATATTACCTATATATATTTTTTAACTATATATATCTACTATTTTGAACTTACACGATTTCAGTATTTCGATTTCGTAATAAATACATTGCTATTTATGTATTGTTTACACTACAATACTAGTAATGCGAAGCATTTAGACAAAATGTAGAGCAAAACAATACATATTCACCATTCCTAGAACTTCGTTTTAATTAATATAAATAATATATCTAAGACATTACTAAAAACATTAGAATAATTTCAGACTTTAGAGCTTTAATATTTTATCTTTTCTAACAATAATCTATACATATAATAAAATTGTAACTAAGCCGAATCTGTATATTAGATATTTTTTGGAAAATCTTATTTAAATAGACTCTATTTGTGATACAGAAGCCGATTCTATAGTTTTTAGAATTTTTGTCTGTCTGTCTGTCTGTCTGTTACCTCATCACAGAAAAACCACTGGAGGGATTTTGATGAAATTTGGTATGTGATAGCTGGTGTTATATAAGAGTCAGTCTAAACAAATACAAGCAGGTATCCTACATACGCTAGATTTTATAGACGGTACCTATACTTAATTCATGTGACATAACTGAGTCTACTTTACGATATTATGTGTGTCAAAGAGCATCGTAATAGCAATTAACGAATGACAGCATGAGAATTAGTTTTCGTATTTCAGAGTATTTAAATTGCAATAGTAAATTTATAAAAAAGATCTGAATGATCTGATCTGATTGAATGGTACCTATTTAATAAAAAGCTCATCAAAAACTGTCCAGTCTTTCTCGTGCTTTAATTTACGACAAATCGTTACAAACAGATTGACAGACAAACAGACGAAGAAACATAAATATTGTTATTGTATAATTTTAAATCGCTCACTAAATGTTTTATATTAAAAAATATCTTTATTTTTAAGGTATCATAGTTTTTAACTTCCAATTATTTATTTACGTATTGGTATATTATTTTATAGATTTGTTATAATGACCCATCGACCTCTATGGAAAAACTTTAGTCCAACGGTTGATCAGATGCAGCGTAATACAAAAACACATCAACGAATATTTATATGTATGTTTTTTATTGATTACATTCCATAGGTTCTATATAAAACATAACAATTAAAATAACGATAAATATATGTGTATGTAACTGATTATACAATTACGTAATAAAAATATTAGTTTAACATTGTAGGAAACCTTACAATGTCATATTGTCTATCGTTAAGCACTCATCTATACATTTAATAAAATTGTAACTAAGCCGAATCTGTACATTAAATATTTTTTGGAAAATCTTATTGAAATAGACATTAATATCGATACAGAGGCCGAATCTATAGTTTTTTAGATTTTTTATTTGTCTGTCTGTTTGTTACCGCATTACAGAAAAACTACTGCAGGGATTTAGATGAAATTTAATATGGTGATAGCTGGTTATCCGGGTCATCATATAGGATACTTTTTACAGCGAGAAAATATCTCATCTCTGAGAAATCGATACTAAACGTTAAAACGTAAGTAGGGACGAACCCGAGTGAAGCAAGGGTGAATCGCTAGTTACGTAATAAAAATATTAGTTTAACATTGTAGTAAACCTTACAATGTCATCTTGTCCGACTATCGTTAAGTGAGTACTATATACTATACTATATATATTTTATAAGTATAAAGTTTTATTTGGATTAGAGCGGGATTATCTATACATATAATAAAATTCTAACTGAGTCGAATCTGTACATTTAATATATTTTGAAAAATATTATTGATATCGTCATAAGGCCGAATCTATAGTTTTTAGAATTTTTGTGTGGCATTCTGTTTTTCTGTCTGTCTGGAAACACATCATGATTAAACGACTAGACATTTTGATGAAAATTGTTATGATGATAGCTTTATATAGATGTTTATTGATGTTTGTGATGCGGTAACGGACAGACAGACAGACAAAAGTTCGAAAAACTATAGATTCGGCCTCTGTATCAATAATGATGTCAATTTCAATAAGGTTTTCCAAAAAATATCTAATGTACAGATTCGGCCTAGTTACAATTTTAATGTATAGATTGGTGGGTTATCATATATCTATCGGATACTTTTTATTGCAGGAAAATGTCTCATCTCTGAGAAATCTATACTAAACGTTAAAACATAACTTACAAGTTTTGAACATAAATTATAAGAAAAAAAAACACTGATAGATTAATTGATACTATCCCAAAATGATGGGATAAGTAATAAAAAATTGAGAGTACTCTTTATGTACTTTAAGAATGCACTAAGGGTGAATATTAGATAGAAGTAAAGATATTAAATCTGATTAGTTTTATCGTCAATACACTATAGTGGGAGTTGACGTGCGTCCTTCATGTCACTCTCATCCCGTCAAGCCCTATCCGTGCCCTTTGTAAATTAAATCCCTAGGAAAAAACTAAAGAGTATCAAAAACATTCAAACATATAAAAATACAATTAACTTAAAACAGTGAAAAATATAAACTCAGTAATTATACATTAAAAAACCTTTTCTGAACCTATCAATGATAGTAATATCCGGGCGACAGATCTTCGCTCAACGTTTTGTAAAAGCTTGTTTTGGTTACCTCTATATAATATTATAAATTATAGATATGCAAGAGTCGCTCATTTAATATTAGAAGATATAAAATGGCAATATCTGACATTGTGTTTTAAGGGTATTTCTCATTGTCATTGTAAACAAATATTTGTGCGGGAATCGAACTTGAGACTTGCGGAGTAACTGATGTGTCATTTAGAGCAATATGTCACCGCACCCTAATAAAACTTATAATATAATTTTAATATTTATAAATCCAATTAATTCAGCACGCTTAGGCTTATTTTTGAACAGTATATAGGCACCTATTAAAGGCGTAATTTATTTAAAAGCTTCCATGGCTGTAATGATTCTATAATTTAATTGACATGTACGTATAATACAATAAAATCGAAATATTGACTTTTAGAAACATTCATATCATTTTATAGGCTTCTAAAATCTAAATATAATTGTCATAACTTTACCCAACTGTTCCAGAAGAAGGGTAATGTTGTATTCTATTATAATTATGTATATGTAACAGCTGTCTACCAAAATATACTACATACATACGTAACATGTTCATCTATAAAATATCCACGTTTATCTTTATAGCTTTATAACCACGCTATCCACATTCTTCTTAATTTTGCTTTACAAGCGACATGAAGAATGTGATGTTCTAAAAATCTCCATACAACATGCGGTTTAATCACATCTTATTTATTACTAGTGACATATCATTGCTTCGCTCGGAATATCTATCTACGTTTTAATATTTTTGAGTGGAACTCTTATTCGTTTTCTAAAATAAAAGTAGACTACGTTACTCCTTATAATATTAGCTATTTGCCAGTGAAAGTTCCGTCAAAATCACTCCAGCCGTTATGGATATTAGCCGTAACAGACAGATTGACAGACATTAATTTTAAAAATTGTGTTTTTCTTATAAGTGATGATGATGATGATATTAAGCCCTTTTTAACGTCCCACTGCTGGGCACGAGCCTCCCTTCAATACGAGGGGGATCATGGCATAGTCCACCACGCTGGCCAAGTGCGGGTTGGCGGACTTCACATGTCTTTCGAAAACTTGCTAGGTTTTCTCAGACATACAAGTTTCCTCACGATGTTTTCCTTCATTGTAAGGCAAGTGGTAATCATGTTAGAAATTATTCGCACATGAAAATATCAGAGGTGCGAGGCCCGGGATTTGAACCCGCTTCACTCGGTTTCCCAAGCGAGCGCGTTACCACTGGGCTACCACTGCCTTACGATACTTTATAAGTACCGTATATTATTTCATATGTATAGGTATTTAGTAAAAAACTGCTATTTTGACATCACAAACAGACATTTCAATTTTATTTAACTGTAGGTATAGATAATAATTTTGTACATCGCCATATTCTTATCGAGGTCTTAGTGCGAATTCTTCTTGAACATTCTATTTGATTCCGACTCCAATTCCGATTGCCGAAAACAACTGTCGCAATAATTATTTCAAGGTTAATCATTTTAAATTGTCTGACCTCTAGAATTAAATGGCAAGATGTTTTGTATATGAAATTATTACGTTTTAGAATCGAATGTTAAAATATATAGAACAGCAATCTAACAAATTTCTAAAATTGGTTAAGTGCGATTCAGTCTTTAGAAAGAAAGTTCCGTATCTATATTATTTATTATATTTTAAGAATACCCATGAAGTTCATCGCTGTATGTATAAGGTAAATATTTTTTTTTTGACGACACGTTTGGCTCAGTGTGTAGTGAGGCTACTTGCTGTGCCAGGGGTCGCGGGTTCAAGTCTCGCTGGGGGCATTCATTGTGTGATGAGCACGAATGCTTGAACTAGAGTCATAGGTGTTTATATTTTTGGCTAAGTAATTAAAGCCTACCTATTAAATACATACCTAATCAAATATTTTCGAAATCGGTGCCAGCCCATACAAAGCAAAGCACACTGACTTCGAAAATATTTGATTAGGTATGTATAGTAAATGAAAACTACCAATCAGTTATTTTTTACTTTTTAGTGCTTTTGTTTGAAGTCGGTTTTTATAACTATACAATTTAAAATTATGAGATTGAAGATTTATCCCTCATGAATAGGTACTTTCTAGCCTTTTCACAATTCAATGAAACACTCAATAAAAGTTGTTAATTATTTTTAATTTACCAGTATGGCTCTCAATGAGATTTTATTTATTTACTCTATATAAAACTTTTTCCAAAAAATACATTTCAAAAAACTAGGAATAGACAGACAGAATGATTCCTGTGTGTGTGTTTCGTTTCTTTTAACGTATAAAACCGAAAAAAGAAACAATCTAGGTATAGGTACATTAAATATTTTTTTGAAAATCTTATTGAAATATTCATTATCGATACTAAGGCCGAATCTATTATTTGTCTGTCTGTCTGTCTGGGAACGCATCACTAGAAAACTATTGGACAGATTTAAATGAAATTTGTTATGATGATAGCTGGTTATCCGGGTCAACATTTAGGATACTCTTTACTGCAGGAGTATATCTCATCTCAGAAATCTATAGTAACAGTTAAAACGTTGAACTAGTTTCGAACCCGAGCGGAGCGAGGGTGAGTCGCTTGTCGTAAATAAAAAAAAGTGCCGTAAAGTCTCATTTAGAAAGAGAAAGAGTTTTTATACAGAATTATTGAGTTTGAAAAGTCAATTCTATTAGTATTAGATACATCTTTTACTTTAATAAAGCCAAAAAACCGTATTATACCAATATGTGTGTATAAGTAGGTAGGTATATAAATATCTATATATATAATAAAATTCTAACCGAGTCGAATTTGTACATTTAATAATTTTGGGAAAATCTTATTGAAATAGTCATGATTATCGATACAGAGGCGGAATCTATAGTTTTTAGAATTTTTGTCTGTCTGTCTGTCTGTCTATCTATCTGTCTGTCTGTTACCGCATCACAGAAAAACCACTGGAGAGATTTTGATGAAATTTGGCATGGTGATAGCTGGTTATCCAGGTCAACATACCCATAGGACACTTTTTACCGCGGGAAAATGTCTCATTTCTGAGAAAAAAATACAAAAACTGCAATGTAAGAGTATACTAATATGTAAAACCTAAGAATTTGATTTTGGTCATCTGAACGCGGGCGGAACCGCGGGCAATGCTAGTTAAAATGAATCTTTGCTTTTAAAATTAAAAAAAACTCTGTGTAAGTACAATACGTACAGGTCGTTTGAACAAGTAAGCACTAAGGCGACGATATATTAATCTCGACTTAGAGGAGTTAGTCTTGAGACATTTCATATCTCATGCAAAACCGCGTGCAGTAAATAGCATTCACATAAAAATATTACGTGACAACCGACGACCCCGAGCTGGAATGTTAAATATTTTTATTGGTATTTATGTGGGACGCAGGCGCCGACAAAAATAAGAACGTACATAGGTAAATATAGTTCATAACTTCCGTTCCAGTGTCTCGGTTATATCATATACTAGCATTGCCCGCGGCTCCGCCCGCGTTCAGATGACCAAAAACCAAATTCTTAGGTTTTACATATTAGTATACTCTTACATTGCAGTTTTTGTTTTTTTTCTCTGAAACGAGATATTTTCTCGCAGTA
Source organism: Brenthis daphne (assembly GCA_947093115.1). NCBI lineage: Eukaryota > Metazoa > Arthropoda > Insecta > Lepidoptera > Nymphalidae > Brenthis > Brenthis daphne. Next base: position 27,395,238 of record OX352471.1, on the reverse strand, counting down.
AAAAGTATCCTATATGTTGACCCGGATAACTAGCTATTATCATACAAAATTTTATCAAAATCCCTCCAGTGGTTTTTCCGTGATGCGGTATCAGACAGACAGACAGGCAAAAATTCTAAAAACTATAGATTCGACCTGTGTATCGATAATAATGTCTATTTCAATAAGATTTTCCAAAAATATATATTTTAATGTACAGATTCGGCTTAGTTACAATTTTATTATATGTAGGTATAGATGATGCGGTTGCATACTAAGTATATTATATAGATGGCTCTAGATGATGTTTAAGGCTTTATATTGCCTTAGATTTCGGTAATATCTGTTGTTAAAAGTAACATTTCTTAGATTTACACGAATATTTGACATTTTAAATAAAACTATCTTTTCGAATTATTTCGTGGATTTATTTGGATTTTTGGTTCCCGACGTTTCGAATGCTTTACAGCAATCATTGCCACGGGAGAGACTAAGGTTTTTGTGTTATATACTGTCTGTAACAAATAACGCCTTTAAGACGTCTGAAATCTCCTAATTTCCTCCTAAGTCTCACCCGAGACCATGATTGCTGTAAAGAATTCGAAACGTGGGGAACCAAAAATCCAAATAAATCTGCGAAATAATCCGAAAACATAGTTTTATTACACACAAACGTAGTTATATTTTATAACGTCCATGTTGTTATTATTATTTTTTTTTGGGCAAAGACAGGGAAATGATTCATCAGAATCATCAGTATTATATACCTATTAGAAACTTTTTAAAAGAACACTTATGAATTAATTAATTGTATTGTCGTGATTTGAAACGACTGAGTTTTTATAAAAAAAAGGTTCATCTTACCACAAATTGAGGTAAATTCTTAATTAAAGTAATTTGTCCTAACTAATTTATTAACGCCCAAAAAGCCTTGAAGCTGAAGTGCTGTAATTTTGACAGCCTATTCCTGTAATGCCATTCTAATAAAGTATTTTTTTTAAATGTTATTTGTATGGCATCACTTTTTAATAAAAAAACTATCGAGAATGACGTCAAGACTGGACATCCGATATTCTTCATTTTTATACTATACTATTACTAATATTGTTAGTTAAAACAGTGGTAGTACAGTGGTAACGTTCTCGCTTGGGATACCAAGTGAAGCGGGTTCAAATCCCGGGTCTCGCACCTGTGTCATTACCATATGTGACCTTTGAAGGAAAACATTGTGTTGAAGCATACATATCTGAGAGAACCTAAGAAGTTTTCGTAAGACTTGTGAAGTCTGCCTACTCGGAAAGACTGTGGCGTGATCTCTCATAACCCATTCGATCGTCTACACAGAGTCAGTAATTCTTTTTATGGACAATTTATACGCTTGTACAACAGGATCCCAGAAAATGTTCAAAAGGCTTCTATCACCAAATTCAAAAAAATTGTTAAAGAACGTTTGTGTGCTAGAGGCAATAGCCATGATTTTATAGAAGATGGCGCACCTTGGGAATGAAATTATCGCCTTCAGGCTACTTCAACTAGATAGAAATGTTGTAAATTATAATCTTACTTTAAAAAAAGATAATTTAATATTGGTCTCGCTGAGTTTCTTTCGCCAGTTCTTCTCAGGTCTGAGGCTTCTTCTTTCCGAACTGGCAGTTGACTTATGACGTTCAGTAAAAAATTGTAATACTTTAATGCTGAATAAAATATTTTGACTTTGATCGCAAATCGCCTTGAAAGGAGGCCCATGCCCAGCAGTGGGACGTTAAAAATGCCTGAATACATCCAAAATACATTATTAGTGCAAATGAGTTTTTGATCATAAATCCGACTTCACAAGAAGAAAAAGGCATAGCTACCTTAATTCCGAAGGAACATTAAAGAAAAATTTAATCATACGTTCCGAAAAAAAGATCCATTATCTTACTGATGATTGAAAACAAAAATATACGTGTTGAACCTCATCTTTTTTTCCGTCGGTTAAAAAATCAGCCATTACGTTATGAGTTTGCATTACTTATTCATTGATATCACTGTTATAAGTCACGCATTTAAACTGCCTCGGTGGTGTAGTGGTTCGCAAGTAAGCACACTCGGAGGTCCTGGGTTCGAGTCCCAGGTCGGGCCAAGTTTAGTTATTGAGTCTTTCTGTATAATAGTAAGTAACCGCTCGGAGTTGGGAAGTTGGCCGTGTGTCACCCCCGTGCCTCGGAGAGCACGTAAAGCCGTCGGTCCTGCGCCTTAACTTTCACTGGTCGTGTCGAGCAGTCGTCCCACCGGAGTATGAGAGTGACAGGAATAGAGAGTGCACGTTGTGTCTGCGCGTACACTTGCGCACTATAATATCTCCTGCGCAGTTGGCTAGTCTCAATGAGATTGGCCACCGTAGCCGAAATCAGTCAGGAGAACATCATAAGTCACGCAATCATATAGTCCAGTTTCAAAACAACGCCATTGATTGTCAATTTAAGCGAAAATATAACCAGAATTAGGGCCATCCATATTCTTCTTATTTAATCTGTGTTTGTACTAATTTGTTTCAAAAATTGTATTATAAAGTAAACCCTAGATACTTAACATGTGAACTGTGACCTAAAAAACTAACCGAGTTTTTCCCATTATTCACCATCTATCAAACCACTTGACGCCTCGCCAAAGTTACCCATTCGTACACTTTTAAACGTTAGCATAATCTTGTCCTGTTAAATGCTGACAGTATTGAGTCAGTTGAAAAAAAATATTTTGAACGTTTTATCTGGAATTAATATCTTCAAACCTTGAGTGAACAACAATAACAAATGACCTAAAATACGAGGTCAATGTACCTTGCAGAGATTTAAGAGACTTCCCAAATTGTTTGTGTTTCTTTGTAACTTGCTCGTACGGGACGGATTAAATGAATGGGTGCTTTTGAGGTTGTCCCATTTTCATCTCCAGCTTTTCTATAGACTAAGCCAGAAAATGTTTAGTTGTAATTATAAATAATAAGTCATTTTGCAAACAGAACTTTACTTAATCTTCAAATATACAGACATAACAAACATACAAACTTTATTATATATAATAACTAACGGCTCACCTTCGCTACGGTAGGGAAAAATAAATACAAATCTATCTCACGGGAACCGTACATTCTTCCGGGACAAAAGTAGTCTATATGCTATTCCAAAGTATAATCTATCTTTGTACTAAATTTCATCCAGATCCGTTCAGCCGTTCTGGCGTGATTGAGTAACAAACATCCAAACATCTAAACTTTCAAATTTATAATATTAGTAAGATAAAATTCCGATAACATAACTTAAGTGCTTATAAAGTAAATAAATATCACAAAAAATAAATTGTGACTTCTATAAATATTGTTTAAAAATCATTTCCTCTTTTGCATCTTACGATATTTTTATTATGTCTTTGTTTAAATATTTAATCGATTATTTGATTGATCTATAAGTGTGTTAACTATTTTTATAAAGTGTTTGTTAATTATTTTTTAATTAATAATGCCACTTTGAGATATATCGAGCCGTAATAATAATACAATGATTTTATTATACTGGCAACCAATTTTTAATTCTAAATAATATTGTTTTTTTTTAAATCAAATAACAGAAAGATTTACATTTATGTAGGTTTGCTTTAAATAGTCGAAAAGTAAAATACACTTGATTATTTAATTGACTTTCTAAAAGTTTTTTTATAATGACGGAGTTGTCATTATAAAAACTGACGTCGTCGTTACCGATGAGTAGTAAAGTTAAATTTTATTCCATGTGTTACATATTATTATTCTTAGAAAACTACAAATAAAAACTTCGTAAAAGAAAAAAAGAAAAAATAATTCTCGTAGTTCACTTAATGATTTATAATACTATCAATGCGCCTCAAAAATAGATATGAATCTATTGATAGATTTAAATCTGAAATATTTTCCTTATTATGTGTGATTTAGTGGGATCCGCTGGCCGGGTGCCAAGTGGGGAATTACTGGGGAGCTGAAAACTGCAGCCAACTGACATACATTGATTTTAATTGCTCTAATTATGCAGTTTTTCATCACTAGAAGGATATTTTCAAATTAAATGGGCCTAAAAACAGTACCTATCTAATATCTTACAAATATTATAAGTGTGTGTGTATGTTTGAATGTTTGTTACTCAATCACGCCTGAATCACGACTGAACGGATCTGGATAAAATTTGGCAAAGAGATTATAGTCTGAAATTGTACATAGGCAAAATGAAATAGTTCATCCCGGAAAATACACGGTTCCCGTGGGATAGATTTGTTTTTTCAACCCGAGTAAAGCGAGAGTGAGCTACTCATTCTCTCTCACACTAACATTCTTTAAGTGAATTAATTCAATTAATACTGAGTAAAAACAATTCATTTCCATAGATAAATAATATAACCATTCACGTGACTTCAGTATTTTTATTAAGAAAGGTTCAGATAATAAGAAACCATAAAATTGTCTCACGAAAATTTGTAACATCGTAAGCTGGTAGCGAGACCGCGCATTGAACATTTGGCGAATTTTATGCCCATCTCTATTTAGGCAGCGATACCGGCGAAGGCAATCGATCGACCACAACACGCTAACACGATAAATTACTTTTTACGCTCACTCCATACAATTTTCGAAGAAAGCAGTGCATGATTTGCAGACAGTCCGTTCAAATCACTACCGCCGCTCACTCGTGGAAACGTTTCGATTGAATTTCTTTAACATTTTTTACAAACTGGCATCAATAGATAAACGTTCTGATATTCCGTTAAGAGCCCAAAGTGTCTGCTTAGCAGAAAGACCAAAATCACAGCATGGGCGCAATATTCGAAGTGCAGATGCCTTACGCTGTCGGTATTCTGCAAAAGAATATTTTCATAGGCAACCCCCAAAAGAAAAAAGTAAACGACCAATTAAAACTAATAATGTAATCGTAAAAGATTTAAAACGAAAAATAATAGAGAAAAAACCGTGCGCTGTCTCCGTACAGACATTATCAATACCTATGACTTACGCGGATAACTCTAAGTCAATAAGCCATTCAACCTCTAAGCATAACATAAATTGTAATTCAAAACCTATCGATAATAGAACTAAGTCTTCTAATGTTAAACAGGCCGGTGAGAAGAAGCTGTGTCAAAGGGTCGGCGGAAGGGAGACGGAAAATAAGTTACTACTGCAGATAAGCGAAGCCGAACAAGTGTCGGACTTTGAAAGGATTCTTAATTCTAATGCAATACTGTGGGAGCGCACTCGTGGGCACGTGTGGCGAGGCAGCGTCGCTGCTCATACCCCTTCGGCTTCACTTCTCCCGAGACCACGTTCATCTTACTCTCTACGAACTGTAAGTCAGGCTTACAACACACTTTTCCGCCAACACGAGGAATCCCTTCAAAGCCTCATCGACCGACATCGTCAAGAAACAGAGGAACACAAAAATGCAACTTCGAGCTTACTAGAAAACAATTGGTACGAAAATCTTCAAGGTCTTTCCGAATTTTATGAGGACGATCAAACTTTACAGAAAGAAATCGAAACAATCACTGATCGAATAATAGCAGAGGAAGTGCGTAGTGGAGAGGGTGGCCAAACGACTACGCGGAGCAATTTTAGTGTCAACTTAGCCGGTCTAATTGGCTTACAAGTGAACGGGGACGGCGTGTCTCCAACCTTTCGTGACGACCCATCGCCAGAAATAGAAAGACTTGATACTAGCGATGAAAAGGAATGGCTTGCTCCGAGTATGAGTGCAAATTGTAAAGAAAAATACTTACAGGATAATAGCGAATCCGGCATTGATTGCTTGGCGCAAAATTTAAATACGATCCAAATTGATTGCGATGGGAATGTTCCTATGATAACATTTAGCAATTGTTGTGAAGGTCGTTCGCAGGCTGACAATCCGAACAATTCAGACGTAGTCATTCATCTTGCCGTACCCTCGATTGACAACGTTGACGAGGCGCGACCGCCTATGTAATTGGCATTGAACCTTCCGATTAAATCGTTATACAATCCGAACGAGTTTAATTAACGCTTGTTAGAATTAATTGAGGAAAATGATCGCCATAGAATCGGAGCAGCCGATGGTGAAGGATGATCGAGTACCTAAAGTTGAACCGACAACTTCACAGAGAACTCTAACTAGATCGAGCGCCGTAAGCCAGAAATCAGTTGATTTAATGGTTCACCCAGAAAGCTCTAATAACCCTCTACACAGATCAAAATTAGCTCCAACCAGATCGTCCTCGGAATCGTCTTCAGGTAAAAAAGTGATAAATTTGAGAAAGACAAAGAATTCGTCGATAGAGTCGACTATGAGTTTACCAAATCAAAAATCATTGGAAAAGAAACATGGCAGTCTCAGGCACCAGAAATCTATTGGAGCCCATTCCGATATAACGTTGAGCACACAGCCTTCAATTTCAGACGACAGGAAAGCGCTCAGAGAGGCCTTGTATCAGGGTATATTTCATAGGCACAGACGGACAATTTTTGCAGTGGGCTCATTCCTTAGGATGCTTAGAAGCAAAACGTCCAATTACGATTCCATAAGGTCGGATTCGGACGAAATTTAGCAGCCATAAGCGTAACTTAGTGATTGTTAAGGTAGTGATACCACAGACTGCGAATGTGCTTTTTAAATAATACAATGTTATTAGATTTAGTAATTTGTAATATTCTTATTTTATATTAAAATGTTCCATATTTGTTTTGAAGAGGTTTTTATTGGTGTCACGAACCCCGCTTGCGTCCCGTGTTATTTCATACGTAGGCATGCTTGTAACGAATGTTTGACCTTCGACATTATCTCGCTTTGAAGAAATTTTCATTACTTGGCCAAATTCAGAATAAAAGAAGATATTTTTGAAATGAAATACTTTGTTTAAAAACTTATATTAATATACATATAAATATTATTCATGCACAAAATTACAGTAACAATTCTGCAATAAACTTATTATCGGTATTAGGCCAAATACCAAATATACGTTGCAAGCTTATTAGTTACCTGTATTAAACATAATCGATATGAGTGTGCCAAAACATTGATTTATGTAGATTCGTTTTATCTTATCTTCACCGTACTCTGCTACAGAAATCTTAAAGAAACTTAAGTGTAGTTACAAACTGATGGTAATCTGTTGTAGTACTGCTATTTCGCGTGACAATACTCGAGGACAAATTATGTTCCTGATTACCTTGTCTTTACAATACGTAAGCATGGTTGTTAAAATCTCATTTTCAACAAAATAGTTTTTGGTGGTGCCGAAATAGATGTAAGCCGAATTTATTGATAGATTTTTAGAATGTTAAAGTGTTAAAAAAATATTATTTTTAGCATTTATAATATGCTTTTTGTTTAATAAATTGTAAATGTATTAAGTTAGATTTTAGCTTTATTATGTAAAATGTTTTGGCGAAACGTGATCCTGTAATATTAAACGAACTTAGAGCTTAAAATTGTATGTAGTGTTAATGTACACATTATTATAGGATTATTTAGTTTTTTTTATACAGTTAACACTGTTTTTATGTTAAATTAATGGGAATTATTTAACAATCACAAATACAAAAAAAAATACAAAAAATCGATTTCAGAGAGTACTCGATCCTTAAAAAGTAAGGGACCATATCTTCAAGACAGATTCGGTGTTTCGGAAGCCAAAAACAGTGTTTCTATATAAAAAAAAATATATTTTAATTAGTAGTTTTTATATTGTTTGCAAAATCGTGATTTATATTTAAAATATCGTGTAGCGTATTGCTGAGGATTGTTGAGACACATTTTTGGAACATTTTATGCACTTTTTATATATTTGTACATCTGAAAATTTTGTATACCATGCTGTTGTGAAAATAATTTTAGTATGTATATAAAAATTGCTTCTACACTGTTATCGAGAGTATTTTTTCGCATTTACAACAAAGGCTTATATACACTAAATTAAGGAATTATGTTGCTGAATGAATTTTAATAAAACATCAAAAGTAAGCTAAATCAGCTTTATGCCTTCGAAATCACCAAATACTTTGCCATATTAATAAAATGTCCACAGAGCATTATTAAAGATGGATTGTAGTAAGATTTTCAATGAAAATATTAACTCATTTTAATTTAATGAATGAATTTTGTTGAGTCAGTTTTCTATAACGACCTACATATATAGCGAGGCCCCATATATAGCTACCGTACATTTTTCCAGGATAAAAATCCTATGTATTATTCCAGACCATAATCTACCTTTTTGCCAAATTTCATCCAAATCCGTTCAGCCGTTCTGGCGTGAAAGAGTAACAAACATCCATACTCACAAACTTTCACAAGATATTAGTAGATAGATTCAGCTCAGACCTTTACTTGATGTCGATATTGACGTTGCTTATAATCCCGGATTATCGCAATTTTGTCAATACTTCTTACTTCAAAGCCGCTTTAAGTGGAACAGACTGCCCTTTTGTAAAACTTGGCAGACATACTAGAGTTTGATCTCTGTCTACATCCATATCCATACTAATATAAAAATTAAAAATGTTAGTCTGTTTGCTTGTATCATGTTCATGCTTAAACTGCTAAACAAGTTTTGATGCAATTTGCCAGTCTTTTATCCCCACCTCGTTTACCATGCGAGCGTAATCACATCATCGTAGATGAGAATTTTTATCGACTAAATTACATAGATATATCAAATTGCGTATGTTATGGTATATATTTAGTATATGATCCAATGAAATCTTACTACGTCTCCGGACAGCTGTATAAAATGACTGCTTTTTACACTCTAGCTAAAGATTTCTATTAATAATACATTTTTAGATTTTTTTTAGTTATATCGCCTCTATGTACTAACATCTACGTATAATTTATACATGTATATAATTAAATGAGTCATGTTTTTATTAATTTTCATAGCTTTTTACTAAATTATGAGTAGATTGTCGTAAAATGGCATTTTTAATTGGAATTCCCATGGATATACGTAAATAATTGTAATGTTATAATTTTATTAGTCTGACCGTCTGTATGAAGCTTGTATGGGTTTGATATTGCATGAAATTATCATATAAGAATTAAAATTGTATGACGGTAAGTCATGGATTGTTTTAAATAAGGAACCATGTAAATAAGTTTAACACGCGGTAAGTTGTTTTTTAGATTTTTAATGTAAACGTTTAATTTGAACATTCCTACTGATAAAAAACACTGTCCGAAATGAATTTAGAAAAAAAGACTGCATAATATTAAAATATAGCAGATTAAAAAAAAAAAAATACTCGTCTGTAAAGGTTTCCGTTTGAAAAACTTACCGGTTAAATTAAATTGTTTTTATTAATAATGTTTTTTATTGAGCACCCCTGTTTTTGAGGTTAATTTTAATATTATTTTTAACCAACTTCCAAAAAGGAGGAGGTTCACAATTGGTCGGAATCATTTTTTTTTACTAGCGACTTTCTCGCTTCGCTTCGGTGTGTTTCTGCCTGCGTATCATGAAACAGCTGAACAGATTTGGATGAATTTAGATTTTAGTATACATATTATATACTATTACATGGAGTAACTTCTATCTATACAGATTACAGATAAATAAGATTAAAGTGTCTGTTTTTAAAAAAAATGTCTATCTGTCTGTTTGTTCAACAAAAACACAATTTTTAAAATTTTTGTCTGTCTGTCTGTTTGTTTGTTCCGGCTAATCCCCGAAACGGCTAGGCCGATTTTGACGGGACTTTCACTCGCAGGTAGTTGATGTTACATTTCAGTAAAAGCAATAGATAGAGCTTGTAGCAGTATATGAAGCCATATAACTTAATCAAGCCAAATGATATATGTAAGTATCTAGATAATAACAATTATAGAAAGAAAATAATTATGTGAATGTATTAATTATTTTTGAATTTTATAATCTTAATCAATAATTTTTACTATTTTTAATAATGTATTTTGGATAATTTACAATGAAAGGCAGTAGCTACTTTGTTCATTTTTGTTTGCTATTTCCATGTACAACGAGCAAGTTAGCGGAAATCGTATTAGAAAACAGCTAATTATAACACAATTTCAGGCTTAATATTAGGTATATTTTACACGCTCCGCCTGAGTTAGTTGGGTGTATACGTAAATATTATAACTTTTATTTATTCAACGGTTTCAAATATGTACATGATGTATATTGTTATATAATTATAATCAATAAATGGAAAAGCTTTTTTTTTAAACAAATAATGCTGATTTATGTTATTCGATTTTTGGAAATCATTTCAAGGCCAAGACGAACAATTCTCAAAAGCAAATAAAAACATTTTTTATCTATTTTATATTTAATATGACTCTACTATACATATCAATTAAAAATCCTTTCAAGCTCGCCCCCCTCTACCTATATTTGATATACTTCAACGCTGTTGTGATTCCAAGAAAAATCTAAAAATGAAGATCAACTACAATACTTATTGCTAATTATTAGTGAATACAGAAAAAAAGTGCCCAATTGTAATAGAAATTTTTTAGTTTAACGATATAAATTGCTTTAATTATAATAAACATTCAATTTTTAGGTTAAAACTTTATTTGTTTAACATGATAATTAATTTTAAGAATAAAAATGACAACTTTTTAAAAAATTTTTTAGTTTTTTGCAAATAACTTACGATCTGTAAAAAAATTTTAATTTTTTGAGAGATAAGTTATAGGAAATTGAATGTTTTACAAAAAAGTCCTATTAAATTTTCTCATAAAGTTGATGGTTGCGTCGGAAAATTAGAAAAATGTAAAAATTTTGAATCAATTCATCTTTAGGGTTGAATAACTTTTGAAAAAGTAAATATATCAAAAAATCATAAGAGACCTTTTTTGTAGAGCGTTCAATTCTCTACAAGAATATGTTCTGACTCAACCAATCCGATGACTTGTTAAAGAGCTACAGAATTCCAAAGTAAGAAAAAAAAATTTCCCACGTTAATCAAATGGGAAATCGAAATTTTCCACTCGGCACCTCTTAATATTAATATTAAGAGCTCTAACTTTCACAGGATTTTTTTTCGTCATTTCTGACAATATTTTCAATATTAAAAAAATAAAAAAATAGTCGGTTTTTTTGAATCAGTCTAATATATATCATATATGATCCCTATATAATTTCACATCGCTTGAGAAAACAATTGAAAATTCTACACAAATTTTAATGTGACTTGTATGTACTAAATTAAAACCTGCAGTGCAATCTATATGAATATTATAAAGAAGATAGATTTTTTGTTTGTTTGTTTCTTTGTACCGAATAGGCTCCGAAAGTACTGAACCGATTTGGATGAAATTTGGTTACAAGAAAGTCTAATGCCCTTGGAAGGACATAGCATAGTTTTTACCTTGGAAATTATCCCTTAAGAGGATGAAAATGGAGATGAAAGTTTGTACGGGGAAGCAACCGAGCTATGAATATATTTGAAAAAAATAAGAACGAAGCCATGAAAATCAGCTAGTATTCATTATTTTTAATTTCCGTTACAAAGTGACATCTATCTATATTGTATTTCTGTTTTTTTTGTATCGATTTAATTTTAGATGCTATAAAGCAATTTGCTGTATTCGCACAAAAAAAAGTCATAAATCACAAACGTATGATACCTATTTGTTACAAAAAGACCAAAATTAATAAATAACGATTTGGAAATTGAACAATATTTAGGAACTTTTATTGTAATAGCTTAATCTATTTGTAAACGTGGCTTCTCATAACATATACCTATCATTACGACTGGGGGAAGAAAAGTTAAATTTGATTGGGTATATTTGTGTTTGCGTGTAAAGGATTTATTAAGGAACTAGCGACAAGCCATTGCTTCGCTCGGGTGCGTACCTAAGTACGTTTTAATTTTTTTGAGCGGAAGCCTAATTCTTTTTCTAAAAAAATTAACCTAAGTTCCTCCTTATAACGTCAGCTATCTACCAGTGAAAGTTCCGTCGAAATCGGTTCAGCCATTACGGAGATTAGCCGTAACAAACAGTAATCACATAAATTTTAAAAAATGTGTTTTTCTTATAATTATCGTATATAATTTCATATGCATTTAGTAAAAAGCTGTTATTTTGACATTACAAACAGACACTTTAATTTTTTAATCTGTATTGATTAATGAACTGATTTAAAAAATCTTTACCTTATAGAAAGCTACACTATACTTATATATTTAGTATTTGTGCATCCCTGAGTAAAATGTTGAGTTAAGTTGCAGGCAAAGCTAAGTATAGTATAAAGGTGATGTTTTTGTATGTTTGAGGACTCCAATCTCAGGAACGACTAATTTGATAAAATCCTTTATCCATTAAAAAGCTCATAAAAGAAACTTATTATGGTATAACATCACGCTACACTCTACACCCCTAAGGGGTATGAATGTTTCTATGTGAAGTTAGAGCAACAACAATTTTTACGAGCGAGACGGGTGTGGGATATTGATATCGCGCCTAGGTTATAGAGGTAAAGTTTGTGAGTTTGTGGCGTTGTAGGAGACAATCTACAGAACCGATTTAGATGAAATTTGGTAAGAAGGTAGTTTGAGACCTTGGAAAGGATATATGATACTTTTTAGCCCTGAAATCATCCCTTAAGGGAGTGAAAATGGGGATGAAAGTTAGTATGGGGAATCAAGCTAGAGACGAACCCGAGCGAAGCGAAGGTGAGTGGCTAGTTAATCTATAAAATAGAGTGAGTTCGATTCCTTAATGAATCATTAAATGCCATCCAACGAAGTTAACGTCGACTGTCGACATTAAAGGTGGTAGTTGGAGTAAATACGGCATCGTGTAAGTTCATTTCATTGATGGCGGCGCCCTCTAGTAGGGTTCTAGAGGGCGTTTTAAAAGTATAAACGAAATTTATGAGAATGTATGGATGGTTTCTTTTTCACGCAAAAACTACTGAACGAATTTTGATAATATTTGATGATATATCGTAAATTTAATTTTTTTTATAAGTAAACTACAATGCGTGTTTTTGATTTTTGTCTGTACAACTTGTTTTGACACTTTATTGCTTAAAAATTATTGATTACATATACAGCGTAGATATAGGAAATGTTTATTGATAATATATAATACTAATAGGTATATATGTATTTTTTTACACAAGCTATGGACATATATGAAGAACAATAATGTTTAACTGTGATTAATTCCTTTTTAAAATATCGTCTTTGTTTTAAGCATCTTCATATTAGGATTTAGACCAAGCTAGGTTAAATTAATAGTATATAGGTAGTACTAATAAAAAGTTCACCTCCCACGGCCAATAAACTTCTCATTACATAGAGTGGTCTAGCATTTGACACTTAGTGTCATGGCTGTCGCCATTAATACAATTAAGTAGGTAATATTTGAGCAAATTATTGTTGCGAATAATTAAAGGTTCTATAAAGCATTCGATTTATTTATCACAGAGCCCTATCATTATATTTTAGCTGAGAGGCCTTTGCATTTGACGTCCTCTCAGGGTATGGATAAGAAGGTGGTAGACCCCAAGAGTATCATAAATACCATCGATGGTGACCAGAAGAAAACCAAAATAATCCAAACCTGTCTGAGATGCTACTATGTAAAAAGCCTCATCAAGAACAAACAAAAACTAGTTCAAATAAATGTCAATAGATGGCATTATGTAGCGTTTGTTTCTGAAGTTTAGTGTAAAATTCACAAAAGATTTTTTTTTAAATCACTAAGTGAACGAACTTGGACATGGAAAAAGTGGACTTTCAAAATCCAATTTAATTCTATAATATACGTTTTATATTACTGTGTAACTTCTATTGAAGAAGAGTAACGAACGACTACAAATGTGCTCGTAGAGTTAAATCACATTTATACATATTATAAAATTGTAACTAAGCCGAATCTGTGTACATTAAATATTTTTTGGAAAATCTTATTGAAATATACATTATTATCGATACCAAGGCCGAATCTATAGTTTTTAGAATTTTTATCTGTGTGTCTGTCTGTCTGTTACCGCATCACAGAAAAACTACTGGAGGGATTTTGATGAAATTTGGTATGGTGGCAGCTGGTTATCCGGGTCAACATATAGGATACTTTTTACCGCGGGAAAATATCTCATTTCTGAGAAAATAATACAAAAACTGCAATCTAAGAGTATATACTAATATGTACAACCTTAAAATTTGGCTTTTGGTCATCTGAACGCGGGCGGAGCCGCGGGCAATGCTAAATGCTTCAGTTATAAATGAGATGTGTGTGTGTGTGCATAGGTATGTGGATGTGTATGCTGCATGTGTGTTTGTGTTACTTTTTTAAGCTGTCACTACTCAACCGATTATTATTGTTAAATTAAATTGAAAATTCAAAAGTGCTTGTATAAATCTAATTCGATAAAGTTAATTTTTATTTCATCATTCACATTTTTTCAGTTTCTAAAAGCCCCCAATATTGATATGTGCCCAAAGGCCCCTGTGTGGCTTAAGACGGCCCTGCCGATAGGTTCTGCCTATATTCTAATACGCAACTTACGTCGTATCTACTTCGGAGCGGAATCATCAAAAACACGCAGATATGAAGAATGGCAATAAAACGATACAAATTGAATAAGTAATTTTTATTTTGTCATTTCTCTATTTCCAAGCATTATTGGCGTTAAAATATTAATCGATAATATACAATAACTACACCCACACAGTTCATCTCAGCCGAAATACAAAACTTTGGTTCCTAGCTTACATTGTTACATAGAATTTTATATTGGTGTTTTTACATTACCTAATGGATGTAAAATCGATAGTCTGTTTTGATTGTCTTTATATTATATACATAATAAAATAAATATTTTCTCAAGGTTGATTCGAAAAAAAAAACGATTTTATTAAATCAAATATAGTTTAAAATAAACATAAAGACAGGTTGTTTAATCATTGTGACTTTGTGACTCTAAAACCAATAAATATCGAACCCACGGCCTAAGTCATATATATGTACTCCCATATATATAACACTAGCGACTCAACCTCGACTCCTCATACATACATTCTTTCCCCTTTTCATCCCCTTGAGAGATGGTTTTCGGGATATAAAACATCCTATCTTTCCCAGGGTCTCAAACTATCTTCATACCAAATTTCATCTAAATGGTTCAGCGGATGTTTAGTTTGTCCATTACAAACAAACAAAACTACATATTTTTTGTCTAAATATTATAATATATACATATAATAAAATCTGTAGATTATATATTTTTTTAAAAATCTTATTGAAATAGACATTATTATCGAAACAGAGGCCGAATCTATAGTTTTTAGACTTATTTTCTATCTGTCTGTGACCGCATCAGGAGAAAACCACGACAGATTTTGAGATATGATGATAGCTGGTTATCCGAGTCAACATATAGGATACTTTTTATTGCGGGAACATATCTCATTTCTGAGAAATCTATACTATAAGTTAAAACTTAAGGCAACGTAGTGTATATTTGCACTTAATCAATACAAGTTATATCAAAACAAACTATCGACAGAAAACCCAAACAGTACCTTCAAATTCAAGTCCAAGAACTAAATAGGACTAGAGCCACTATCAAGCGATATTTATATATTAATAATAATAAAAAAAATTTAAATAAAGAAATTTCTAGAACACAACAACAATTATTATTATCACAAACTGATTAATCATCTATGATGAATATTTACAAGACCTTTGCGTAAGGCACAAAAAAAGCATCGCGGTGTATGAGATATTACTTGAAATATTGTCTTATTGGGTGCGGGTTCGATTCTCGTGCAGAGTATATAATGGTCACAATTTTTAATTAATTGTTTAATTTTAAGAGCGAATTCAATTAAGTTGATATGAGACAGTTATTATTTCGAGATAATATTAAGATTATACTTATTAGCATGAAGATCGAATAAAAAAATCAAGATGGTGTCTTAAATAGAATAATTAAAATATATACATATATTTAGTTCGAATCAAAAAAAACACAAATTATTCAAATACCTAAGTCCGAATTGTCTATTAAAACAATTTTAATTCCCTCAACTCAGGTCTTCAAAAACTGGTTTGATCAAAACTTACATCAAACAAAAATCGAACTTCGACCCATTTCCAAGTAATACCTCACAAACACGAGCATCGGCTTCAAGCCTACAGGACTCGGTTATATACAGATTGGCCCCAAACAAATGGTGTTACAAAAATCAGGATCCACTATCACACGATATCTAACATTGATATATAAAAACATACATACACATTTCCTAACAAACATCTCTTCAAAAAGTGGCGTCAACATGTGACGTGAAGTCAAACTAAAGAATAACATTTAATGAAGTCGGTTAAAAATTTGAAAGTTCTAATTAGAACTTTCAACACAACACAACTTCTAACTTACGCACACAGCATAAAGTACTTTTTTAAACGAAACAACGTAAGAGAGATTTGAAAAAAGCGCAATTCAATTTCGAATTGTGCCTTTTTTAAGCACTTTTGAGACGCTAATTGTGTAACTTGAGTTTTTGTATATCAATGATGTCTAAACGCGTAAATATAATATAATGTATATAATATAATCTATATTTAACTGCCAGAGCAAAAACGCTCTAAGTCCATTTATTTCATAATTTATGAGATAGAAGAATTTAATTATAATCACATACATCTATATAGATTTATGATTATTTTTCTATACACTTATTATTATTATTTTTAGATATTATTATTTTTTTAAATTATTTTTGAATTAGGTCATTTTTGCACTGACAGTGTTATTTAAATACCGCTAGAGCCTCTTACAGTCTTTCCATATACATATTGCTTTACAATCACAACTCTCACATATAACCCAATTTGGACGACTTATAAAATTTAAAATATTTATAGATAATAAATAACCGCCTCCATTAATCGAATTAAAATCGATATTAGTTGAAGAATTAAGTAATAATAGTAGAAGTATCGAATGAAATATAAATAATTAATCGATTTAAGAAACACCCTAGTGGCATTATTCATACGTTACTTTTGACTTATAAAAAGTAGGTATTAAATACTAGACGGAAACAATTTGAGTGTACTTTCATATAGAAAGTATCACGCAACTTGATCACGTTATTTAAGAATTTTTGTATTAAAAAGCCATATTTTCATGTAATTTTAAATATATCTACGTCCAAGAATCGAACCCACTATTTAGACAACTAATGATTTAACTAAATAGGTATTTATTATTTTGAAGGCGGTTTACAATAAATATTAGTTTTTTATGTCATCAGAGATCATGCATACAAATATTTCGAAATCCCCATTTTACTTGCACTAATCATCTATTTACATACAAAAGTTTCACCAAACCGAGCTTAGTTTGCTACATATTGGCTATTCGTTTGGTATATGAGTAACCATAGTTTATATGTATAGATGAAATATAACGCGTACAACACAATTATCAACCACAGAACATACAATCAAAACTTATTTAAATTTAATCTGTGAGTAGGAAATAAATAATCTAATAATGTAATAGTCCACAATAAATTACATAATTAAAACAAAAAAAAAACAAAAATTCCAAATACAACGGAACTTTTATTAAAATCACGGAATATTCCTAAAATAACGGGATGTGATTATCGTTATATCTAAAATAAAATTGTTCTGTGGTATGATTATAAAATTAGAATAAAATGAGAACCGAACAAAACACTATGTACGGTACCATCACGCTTTTTTCTTCGACTTGGGATCTTCGAAGATATCTTTGAATTCATTAAGGAGTATATCAACAACGTTGTTCTGTTGTATGCAGTCTATGGCGATGTTGTGGGCTTGCTCCGCCGGCGCCCACAGGAGGGTCGGACCGAACACTATCGCTAGGTTAGCTGTGTGCATGCGGTTGCGCTCGCTGTATTGTGTTACTCTGAAAAATTATATATAATATTGTTAATATTGAATACATTTTCTTTAATTACACTGGTATTATAAAAGTTTATGTGTGTGAAAGTGTCGGTGTGTGTATGTGTGTGTGTGAAACGGCTGACCAGATTTGAATTAAATGTAATACACATATGTATGACCTAGAGTAATACCTACATACTAGATGAGCTACTGTTAGCATTAAAAAGCCAAAAGATGGCGCTGCCTGAATGTAATTTTATAAATACAAAGGATCTCACTAGTAATTATAAAGAAAAAGTGCACTTCTTAATCCTTATTTGACGTAGCAATAAAGCAACCGATTGACGTAATTATAGCATAAAGATAGATAGAGATTATGAACTGGAAAGTGCCATAAATAAATTTTTATTTCGTAACTAAATGCTTTTTCAGCGAAAAAGGGATGAGGCTATTGTGAAAAGTAGATCAGAACTTAAGAATAAATTCTAAATTAGTAAAAATCTTACTTTAAGAGGTGTTCCAGTAAAAATTTGAGAGTATCCTTGTTGCATTGCGGCAGAGAATGGATGATGTCTCGGAACTCCTTGATCTTGGCTTCTCTTGGTTTTATTGCTGTAAATAATGAATAAAATAAGTTATTTATGTAAAAAAATTATACATCCTATATTTTTATATGACAATAAGAAATATGAAATTAAATTATTCTCATCTTAGGTGATTATTGTGCATCGTCATTTTAAAAGCCTAAATTTATTATAACCCACATTTGAGCTTTCCACTTTCCTATGTCAAATTAAAATATTAATATATTGTAAAAATTGAAAACATTAAACAGTAAAAATAAATTATTTATTGAAAGTATAGTGTAAAGATTTTGATTATAAATAAAATTTAAAAAACGCTTTACTACTTACAACAAGCTGCTAACACTCTGTCAAACAAGGAGCAAGGGATAAGAGGCTCTTTTAGCTCCCTAAAGAATAGCTTGAGTGAGCCTGTTAGCACGTGTATATCTGTGTTGTTCTCGATTACTGACAAATTATTTTGATCGATCTGTAAAAAAAAAATTGTTTACCTTACAGTTTATACCTTATAGTAATTAATATACCAAAAAGTAATTAATTTAATTATATTTTTTATTGAATTTTAAAAGTAATACAGAAAAATAATTAACAACAAACTTAATCAACAAAGGTGGACAACTGAACCCGTGGAAGGTCAGCGTGGCAAAATAATGCAAGAGATACATATATCATATTAGATACACATACGAGAATGTAATACATTACCTATATATATATTTAAACTATTATACATATATAACACTTAATATAAATATATTTAATATATAAGATTATTTATTAGCAGGTAAAAGGTTACATATACCTACGTATAAATAATACATTATGTTTTTATATAAATACATATATTAAATTCATAATGTTTTACTCACCTCTAATCGAATTTTCTGTACTTGACTTAAATTCCCACTGGCACGATAAAGACCGTCAGTACACATGTTCTCTTCACTACTTTCTATTTCTTTAACGCATGCGCGGACAAAGTCGGGCACGCGAGGACTACTCGATGGGCACACCTCTTCGAGATTTCGACCGAAAACGGGTTCATCTAATAATAATAAAAATTAAAAATATAATATCATATTTAAAATTTTGACAAAAAATAATGATGTGTTTATTTATTATATTTTAATGGAAATTGTGTCTGCTTAAAATACACATTTCGTTAGCTTAATTTTTTTAATTTGTATGGTATTTGTATTGTGCGATGAATATTGAGAATATATTTATTTTTTTCAAGGAAAGTATAGAAGAAATCATCCTTGATGCCCAATTTGTTAAAAATGGTCCTGCAAATGTAATATCAACGTATATCGTTTATACATGTTAAATTCAATTTATCAATAAATTAAGTTTATCCATAACCATTTGTTACAATTTAACATTTTTCAAATAATAATTAACTATGTTATTTGTACGCATCACTCTACTCACCTGATTATTTATCGTCTAGTTAATACCAAATGTGTCATTAAAAAAACAACCATCCACCGCTACAGGATTTTTTATTACTAGGTTCTACGTGAAATAAAACACCAACTAAATCCACTACATCTATTTTACAAATTAATTAAAAACAAGCTTAGACTTTACATCTATGTACAATACTTACCATTAACATCCAAATTATTTTCAAAATTCCGATAATCCATATATAATTGTAATGATATAGGATATAATTTCAAGTATTAGTATCAAAAATCCTAAAACACAAGAGTCATATCCAAAATATCACCAAGTACATACTTAATGAACAAAAAAAATTATCTCCCATGCCAATATTAATTTAGAAGCGACCAAATTTTTACAGCAAACAACAAAATGTACTTTTATAATGAAATCTATATTTTACTCAGCCAGGGGCAGATCCAAAGCAAAATTTATCGAACTCTACAATAATGGCAAATACATTAAAAAAATATAACATGCAATTTTGGTATGAAATGTAATATAGAAATTATAAGCCCTCGTAACTCAATCAATTAATTGTGGGGTTGGATCCACCCCACAGCAGAACTGTAAATCACACACCTATGAATTATACGTAACCAAACCTTTATATATTCCTTTCTTCACAAGTACTTCCATAGCTGGTCTCTTCGCGAAGAATTTTCTTAGCTTACTTCTGACTTGGGACTTCTGTATTGAAACCTCGACGGAATCACTCAGATCCTCGTTGCTACTCCCACCAGCTGAAATGGGCATTATAAAAATGGATATAAAGAAATAGGTATATTTTACACAGGAATAAGATAAGCTAAAAGAAAATTTAAGCTAAGAAAGTATATGATTAGATGAAGGTTCCATTTGATATAGACAATCCAAACACCCATACAGCCACCATGAATAGCATATTTTATGTTATTGCTTAAGAAGAGGAAATATTTACATAGAAAAAGGTTAAGACAATACTTATATTATAGCAAACGGGATTATTTTATTTATAATAATCAACGTATAATTATAGTATGTTAAATAAGGTACATAGAATACCCAGTACTCCGAGGCTTGAAATAAATAGAGAGTTCTCAATAAAACCACGAATATAGTTCAACGAAATCGATATATTTATTAAAGACACAATTGTTAGGAGATGAATCAGACGTACACAAATCGTGTAAGGAACCAGAAGATTTCATTTACCTTTTTACTTCGGTGATCTCCAAAATTTAGCACTTTTGATCCAACATTATTTAGGAAATTCCAAAAAATGCCAAAATTCACTTTTCAACGATTTTATAAACAAGAAGAGGATTAAATCCTTTGTCGTTCAAGTTATTTTTCGAAAATTTCACCAAAAAATGGACGCTGTATTCAAAAGATGAAGATTCAAAAATAGTACAATCGTGTTTGTAGCGTGTCGCCTTTAGATAAACCGCGATAGTCGTATCGTGGATTCAATAGATAATTTTAAACACGTTACAAAATAATTGTAATAGCGGCATACTAGCATACAAATACATATACGATAAAATTATAAACTATACATAGTAAACTGATGTCTAACAAGAATTTTAGAAATAACGGAATTTGGAGTTTGTAACGATAGGAATTAATTAATTTAAATGGAACTTTTATTACTATAAAATAAAACTTATTTTATTTTACCTATAATTTTTTTTTAAAATGGTATTTCTAAAATTGTTAAATACACATTTGTGTACATGCGTATATCTTAAATCCTCTACGAGTATGAACATCGAGTATTTAAGAGATCTGAGTTTTATTAGCTTTTAAACACTAAAAATGAACATTTTCTTTAGCACTTCAGCATATTTTTCTACTAACTTTGTTTATTGTTAGATTTGACAGACAGTGACGTCAATTTTTGATTTTATTTCCGGTGGATGGTTGTTGTATCTTATCAAAATGATAAAATGTGATTAGTATAGTTTAACAACATGGACTCGGTCAATGGCAATCTATACGAAATATGTAAATGAAAACGTATAGACAAGACCAAACTATATCGTTTTTCTAAACTATATTCAGCGCTATGAAAGATTAACCCCTAGTGTCTATAATAATGTCTATAAAGCCAAGCCTAAAGCCTATTAACCACTAACAGTTGTAAGTTAGCAGGTACATCATTCAATCATTAGATTCTCTATTTGCTAACTGCCCTTTAACTTTAGCATTAAATTTCATTTATTTAGAAGAAATAAAAATATTTTATTTTTAAACTAGATCAGTTTTAAATGTAAGCAATCTGCAAGCATTTTCTTTACTTTTTTTTAATTATAATTAATCCATAATATATATTATTAATCCAAAATTAGAATATTATGATCGTTATATTATTATATCATTTTACGTTTTATAAATGTTAAATGTTGGGAGCCAAAGAAGTTTCTCAGTTTTTCCGTTGGACTTCTTTTATTCTTCTGCATAATCACATTTCAGCTTAACCTTTTTTCCAAAAGTTCGCACTATTTTCATTCGCATTGTTCTCATCAATGACATTAATGAAACGCAATTTTTAATATATTCACATTGTTTTCTTAGTATTACTCACTTTGAAGCAAAACTTTTAGTTTTTTTATTGAACACTATATAACAGTATCACACATGGTTATTCACTTTCATGCCGCAGAATGCCGATTAAACTACCTATACACCATCATTTAAATTAAATACCACAAAAACGTCATAACTTACGCAAATGACAAAATCAATATTTAAATATGCAATTAGTTTTTAATCATATTATTCCATTTAAACACTAGCATTTAACAGGTCAAGTAGCATAATTCAAAGACAATATAATACTAAATTTAATCTTATAAGATACTTATCAATAAACCTAGCATTATCAGATAGGTACATGACTTACGTTGAAAATGACTTATCGATAATTAAAGCAACAATAAATAACCGTGAATATTTCAGGACAATATTAATTTTAATAATATATTTATGATAAGTTGGTAGAATTTAAAAATTGTATGCTTTTTTGACAATAAATTTAGTATAAAATTAAATCGTTATATCGTTTGAGCCCTGCAGAAACTTAAAATATATCCGTTTAGAATTCCATATCTCTATTTTATGTAATTTCTATCCATACCTATTAAGTATATAATATTATAAGTATATAATTTAAATTTTATTTACATTGTATTAAAATATGTTAGTTCATTGATATTAACCGTAAATAAAAATTTAAATGAGTCAAGACATGAACAAAATTAACAACTAAATCTAAATATATGTAGTCTCATCATTATTATTACATACGATAAAAATCATAGTGCTAAGACTAAAATGACTTATGACATCATCAAAATCTTACACGAAGGCAGACGGCGGAATCCATCCATACAGCCACACGTTAACATCACTTTATCACTATACCACAAATATAGAAATTTTCTAACATATTTCATATAAAAAAGTTATAATTTAAACAAAAATTACTGCATAGATATTGCAAAATATGATAAAAACACACTATTACAGGTTATTTCAACACGGATAACCCCCAAATGCACATACGTTTAATAAGACTGGTGAAATTTAAAAAAATATATGTTAATTTACAATACACTAACTGTATCACAAGCAATAAATGAATAAAATATTAGAAATAAGCAAAATAACACCATGAGTAACATCAACTGAATGAGGAAAACAAATTAATTCATCTTTTACCGGGAATCCGTTACTTATGTGTCACAAAAACTAGGAGATCTCAATTCAACAAACACTATTTAGTGTTTAGTATAAAGAAGAATTATAAGCTATTTATTTACAGTTATCATATATTTATGTATGTATATAATAGTCGTAAGATATTAGGGATATATACATATATTTTATTATGGCGAATAATTTCGTATTTAACTAATAATAAAAAAATAAATACCTAAAATAACTAAAAATAAAAAAAAAGCTGTGTTTATGCCTAAATATTCATGAGCAAAACTTTGTGGATTAATTGATTCGTACAGAACTAGTTTACCTTATGCAACATGACGAAGTAAAAACAGCAAAATTGACTGAAATGGCTAGTAACTTATTATTGATTAATAAGTTAAATTTCTCAAGCGCCCTCCAGAACGTAACTACGAAATAGTGAACACAACATTTGTTTACCAAAATTCTTTATGCATGAGTAGAAAAATTATTTATACTAGCGACTCAGCTCGCTTGATTGACATAACTTTTTTATTTAAATAAAACACATACTAAATATTAAGTGAAGCTTACCACAATACTGTAGTGAAACCGCACCCAAATCGGTTAAACTGTTTCTGAGATTAACGCGCGCACACACACACACACACACACACACACACACACGCACGCACACACGCACACACGCACACACGCACACACGCACACACGCACACACGCACGCACACACAGAGACAAACAGACAAAAATTTTAAAAATCATTGGGTTGTTTTGGGTTAATAAATACCCCCAATAATTGTTTTTCTCAAATTTCTTCCATATACAGACAGCGATCAGTTACTTTCCTATTATATATATATATATATATAATATATATATATATATATATATATATATATATATATATATAGATTTAGTAATCCGTTACTCTGGTAATAATAATAATCAAAGATATCGTTTTTTATATTATATTAATATTTAATAAGTAGAAAGACAATTTCGAAAATATTAGAATAAAATCAATGAATTTCAAAATAATATAACACAGTAGTAATCACAACTTATTAATATTTATATAAGAAAAGTTAGTAATGGCGCGGCTCCCGATCGATAAGTTCACCACATCCTGAACATTTTGATTACCGTGCGTTACAGGAAAGATGTCAAATGACAATGTCATTTTCATACTATACGATAGCGTCGTATATTTCTTTTAAATAACGATTATATTGATATATAATTTTATGTCCAGATTAAAGATTTACTATACATATAATTTTTGCATTCTACGTGACATCGGGGACGTAAACTGTGCTTAAAGGAATTAAAATCTTTGAATTTCTAAGCTTTTATGTATTATACATACAATGCATGTATTATACATACAAACCTTTCTCTTGAATCACTCTATCTATTGCTGAAAACTGCATTACAATCCGTTGCGTAGCTTAAAAGATCTTAGCGTACAAACAACGTGAGCGACTTTGTTTTATTCTATGTATAGATAAAATTTACCTTTGTTTTAAAATAATTAATTTTAATTAGATTATTTATTATATAATATATTATTACTGCCACCATTAATTTTACGTATGAAATTGTGCCCTTAACCGTTATAGAATTAAAAATATATATATTCTAAGTTCCTTCAAGTGCAACAGTGATTTAAAAACAAACTAAGTACTCGTGTAGTGAAATTAATATCTAATTCTATTGTGGTAATACTTATATATTGTGGACATATTGATTGGTTTTTTATTAAGCGTTGATTGTAGTGGGTGTTTCATATATTTTATCATATTTTTTTATTATACGTAAATATTTCTATATATGACGAACTGAAATGTATACTTTCTAAGATTGTTTTAATTTTATATTCAGGAGACGAAGGAATGATATATACAGAGTGTTATAAAACTAAATATAAAGCCAAACAATGGGTAATGTTTAAAAATAATAAAAATGATAATTTGTGATAAGCAAATAAATGTTAATAAATAAAAATAGCTTACGTATTTTATTATAATAAAGAAAAATATATATTTAAAGCTCTGTCTATATAACTCATTAGTCTGTGATTTTATATTAGAATAATTTTAGTTTTCATAGATTTATGAAGTTTTTCTTATGACCAATCTTCTTTTATCTATTAGTTATCTTATTGAGCTGTGCAATTTTTAAAAGCAAATACTTTAATACTTTCTTAGATTTACGCGAATACTTGACATTTTAAATAAAACTATCTTTTCGGATTTCAATTTCAGAAAAATGTAGAATAATAATTAATATTTTTAAAATTGTAATAATTATCATAATAAGAGCTCAAATTAAATAAATAATATTCTATATTCAATTATAAAGCTAATTAAAATTATATAAAAATGTTTAAAGTTAAAAGTTAAAATATTGTAAGGTACTTTAGTGCCATTTTTCAATTTTTTGAATTCATTTTGTTAATTGTGGGTAGGCTGTCTGTAACAACTATACCTTCAAGACATGTAACACCTCGGTCTCTCCCGTGACCATGGATGCTGTAAAGCATTCGAAACGTCGGGAACCAAAAATCAAAATAAATTCGCGAAAAAATCCGAAAAGATAGTTTTATTTAAAAGCAAATACTTTATTGTATCTTTTGGGAAAAGCAATCAAAGATTCGCATGAATATGTATATAATACTATTCCATATGTATGTAATAATATTCATAGTATGAAAAATGTTGTTTAGTTACTTCAAGTGAAGTAAGGTTGAGTTGTTAGTGCAAAATATGATACGTATAATGTACCCAATATTCAAAACTTTTTGAGTAAATCTATATCTTCTTTGCCTTTTAACGTTGATGGTTGAACTGATTTGTAAAACTTTTACTAACGAACTACTATATTTTAGCAGATGGACACTATACTATACAAGTATTGATGCCCCATCCCATACATAAAACAGCTTTAGTTCGGGCTGTCCTTCGGGCTATTTTGTTTTTCTTAAATAGACGATAGATGGCGTTAACCAAATTGTGGAACTATTCTATTTTATAAATGTTTATACGAAAATAAATATTAAACAATTTTTTTAAAAAGTCTCTGCCGTGACCATGATTGCTGTAAAACATTCGAAACGTTCGGAACCAAAAATCACAATAAATGCGCGAAAAAATCGAAAAGGCAGTTTTATTTAAAATGTCAAATAATAATTATAACTTTGTAACGCTAAAATATAACTTTTTGCGATAATTTACTTTCATATATCCATTTTATACAAACATCCACCGATCGATACTTATAACGCCATCTATGGACAATTTTTCATACAAATCGATACTCAAACGCCATTAATGGACATTAAATCAAAATATTTTTAATTCTTGATAACTACTACCTTTTCAAAGTACCTGATGAGTGATGAGATATTTTTTTTTCTTTAATTACTTAGAATTGACGCAATAGATTCTGCTGTTGTGACGTGAGATATTATTATATATATCTAAGTAACGAACAAACCTTTCTGTTTGTTCCTCGCGTGCCGCGCGACGGGCGGCGTGCGGCCGAGACTCTCGAGGTCGGTGTTGCTGCTCTGGTAGGGGCTGGGCTTGTCGTCCAGCGACGGTGGACCCTGGACCAGATCGTTTTGGACCGTTTTTATTATGATTGGTTTGAGATTGAGATGATTTTTATTATATTTTAGTTTGTACAGCATAATATTGATCCACCATCAAATTTAGACTAATTTTGGACCATCTTTATGAAAATTGCGTTTTAGAAGGAGATCAAGTAATATTTTGGTTTGTCCTTTAATATGGATATCGGTTGCACATTATGGACACGGTAGTATGAAATAATATTATTGGAAGACTTTATGTCATAGCTTCTAAAATATCTTAACACATCAAAATATAAGAAATAATTTTAGAACATTGACATAATAATATTTTATTCTAATTAACTTTTGAAAATTGCTATTGAATTATCAAATTTACACATTTCTTCACTTTGAATTGACACTTATTCATGGTGTCAAACTCCCTTTGACTGTCTCCAAAAGAAAGCATTGGTTCAAAATGTATTAAATTATTTATGATCACAGACTCCATGTAAATTTCCCCAAATAAAATTGACGTTTCAAAAATGTCGTAAATAAAATTTTTACATTAAATTGACCATTCAGTTTGTTGACAACTAATTTTGATTTTTATTCAAATTGTTATTACTTTATTATTTGAATATTGAATATAGATAATACTCACAAGTTTGTATATGACTGTTTGAATACATTTCAGCAGTCGCTTAGCGCTGTCCTCCGTCTCCTCTTGCAGTAGATACTGGTCGTGTTCCACCATCAGCACGAGGGAACGAGTGTGTCTGTACATACATATGCAATATACATATTTATTACATATTATCGACTCTCCTCGCTCCGCTCGGGTTCGTCTCTACTTACCTTTTAACGTCCAGTATATATTTCTCAGAGATGAGGTATTTTCCCGCAATAAAAAGTATCCTATATATTGACCCGGATAACCAGCTATTATCATATCAAATTTCATCAAAATCCCTTTAGTGGTTTTAGCGTGATGCGGTCACAGACAAACAGACAAAAATTCTAAAAAGTATAGATTCGGCCTCTGTATCGATAATAATACCTATTTTAATTAGATTTTCCAAAAAATATTTAATCTACAGATTCGGCTTGGTTAGATTTTTATTATATATATATAGATAATCTTTATATATAAAATTTGAGCGTGCGTAAGTATGTAATTTTACCTTCTAGTGTGCATTTGGATGCACTGTACAATGTGCGCGTTGAGTAGCGGCAGCACCAGCTCAGCGCGCGGCGCGGTGGGGCTCGGGGGGGTGTTTAGGGGTTTTGGCATTTTCTGGAAGATATACATATACAATATACATATATATGTATTACGATGAAAATACATATAACTATGTATGGATATACTTAAGCAGTTTTGATTGATTTCGATGTAAAAAATCAGATTGTTATGTATAACAAAGTGTGTGACAATCCTGAAAGAAATATTTATACAAAAGCAAAGTCGCTCTTTGTGTCTGTTTCTTCGCTTACTTCTTCTAAAATACGCAATGGATTTTGATACGGTTTTCGATAATAGAAAGAACGATAAATAAGTATGATTTGTGTACATATATAATTTGTAAATATTATGTTTTAAGCGGCTGAGCCTAGACGTTTAGTCGAAAAAAATGTTTGGCTATTGCTGGCTAAACCTTTAATCATACATCAAAACAATGTACTAGAATATTGTAGGCCTTAAAAAAGCCTACAAAAAATGTTAAATATTTCTGATTATAATAAATTCTTTCCCATATACCTAATACGATCCAACGTTTCCTTATACAATTACTAGTCTGTCCGTCTGTTAGAATGTAGTTTCAACTAACTTTCATGTATGCACCTCGAATAGTACAGATTGCCGTAATATAATATTTTTTAAAATAGACTTGCCACGAATCTCAATAACTTATCTGTGTTATTCCTTAATAGGGATTAGGCGTTTATTAGCTCCATACAATTTAGACAAATTTCTATCGCTAGCAATGACTACAAGTAGATCAGTTTTGGGATTCACCATAAAACGACTAATAATGAACTCAAACTAGGGGTTTTATTTATTACTCAATAAAAAAACCTACTTTATTGCTAACCATGTAAATGTATACATATGAAGGTTACGGAACCCCTCCTGTGCAATTTCTTCTCACTCATGCCTGGTGATGTAACATAAAAAAATGACTTTGTTTTTTTCATTATATTGAAAAAAAAAACATAAAAAAATTGTTACTACCATTGTTTTTTTCTAATTAAGTTTTTTTTTCAGAAAAAACATCTATAGGATTATTAAATGTTTTATTGAAGCATGTTTTCTAATTTCTTACATTTTACTAAATTCCAAATCGAACAAAATATATTGAATCAATTAAATAAAACTTTATCCTTCCTCTGTGTCAATGTCAGTCCCACTTTCAGTATCACAGTATCAGTGCCACCTACACTAGTATTCAGTGTCGGAATTTCACATGTAAACTTGGTAATATTCAACCAAAATTAATTTAAATTAAAAATAAACAGAAAACTCTAATATGAACTCTTAAGTATTAATCTTTTACGGAAACCTGAAAGATTTTAAATTGAATCTTAAAAAAACATGCTATAGAAAAAAAGCGTTTTTTTTTCAGGGCTTTTTTATAGTTTTTTTCTTTAAAAAAAAGCACTTTTTTTTTGCAACATTACTCATTTTGTATCAACCCTTATTTTTCCTGGCGGGTTAGCTTATTTAATGAAGTTAAAGAAGACGTTTATATTTGCACCATTTATTATCAAATGTATGCTATTAATATAATCTTATCTAGATGTTAGTTACGATAAGAATTATATAGATAATTTTTTTTATTATAATGTCATTTTACTTTTCATATAACATAACAATTTGTGTTATTTCATAAATAAAATGTATAACGTTTCAAGCTAGATATTTTTTTATTTTTCAATCATTTATTTCCTAAATTATGTTACAACAAGTAGACAGACAAAAATAAATTATATTATTTTAAGTCGAAACGTGTGTACGTATCTATTTAATAATTGCTAAAACGCAGCTTTTTTTAAATCATTGCAGCATCCGCCATTTTAATGTGACATGGTGTTGGGTTTAAATAGATATATTTTATTATTTAACACACCCGTCAAATAGGATGTGCAAAGTGCATTTACCAGTGATAAAATTATATTAATTATAATCAACATTTTCCCTATTTCATTATGATTGCTGTCCCGACGGAATCTCGTGCTAGTCTCTCCCGTGACCATGTTTACTGAAGTATTCTAACTAACTAAAAATCAAAACAAAACCGCGACAAAATCCGAAAAGATAATTTAATTTAAAATGACAAATATGTGCGTAAATCTATGAAAATTTAAAAAAAAACTTAATTTCATACATACCGTAGCTAAATAAGTCCTTTGATCTTTATAGAACACGAGCGCTGTGGGAGTGACGATCATATAGCAGTCCGTCCAGTTCTTCTTACTCTTCTTACCGCCTTCGGAGAACTTAGTTCTTTTTACAGTACCTTCGTATATTACTGTTGCCTGGAAAAGACGATATGATTACATTAGATTAAAATCATTATGAAGTATTTTTTTTTAAACTTGCTTTTTCCCGCAACTCCGCGTAAACTATTAAACTATCTCCATTTTGAGATATTGTTTGTTAAAACCTTAAGAAGTAATAAATCTAAAATTGTTTTCCCGACCGATTTCGGCCAATCTCATTGAGAGTTAAGGCGCAGGACTGACGGCTTTACGTGCTCTTCGAGGCACGGGGGTGTAAAACAACAAACTTCCCAACTACGGGCTGTTACTGAGAATTTCTTGATAGAAATACTCAACAACTGAATTTGGCCCGACCCGGGACCCGAACTCAGGACCTCCGAATCTGGGACCGTACATGCCAGTCACTAGACCATCGAGGCAATAAGAAATAATAAATACAAACGCACTGACAAACTTTCGCATTTAGATTAGTGTGAAACTTTTAGAACAAAATTCTTAAAAAAAATGCGCTAGATAATATATCTGTAAATATTCAATAACAAGCTTTAAATATTCTTATGGCTCATTAACTTCAGAATCTTTACATTACACATATGAATGTAATACTTTAAATGCTATCGTAAGGTATAGAAAGGAAAAATTAGGTCAATTTCACACTATACTTAATTGTTTAATTACGTTAGTTACAGAATATCTTTGCATTTCATACCTCATATCGAGTATAACATATTGGGTAACTTTCAGAAATTACTAATATAACTAATATGTGTATTAGCCCTATAAAGCCTTTTTTAGCGTTCCACTGCTGGGCTTGGATCTTCCTTCAATACGAGGGGGATCAGGCCCACCATGCTGGCCAAGAGCGGGTTGGCGGTTGTCCTTCAAAATGTTTTGAACGTAGATAGCTAAGTAATATACATTTTATACCCTCAATGACTTGACTTGCTTTACGGAATATAATAAATACCTTATTTTATAAATGTACTCAGTTACATTCTAGCACTTTACCTCAGTAGGCGGATGCATCATCAGTCTAGGCGAAGTCAGCGGTGGTCGCGGCTTCTGCTTGGGTGCAACCATCGACCTGGACTTCCTCTCCTTCTTCGCGTGAGGGTCTCGCTCCCTGACCTCCACATCTAGACTGTCTCCAGATGAGGATGCTGGGAGTTGGAGGTGATTTGGTCTACGCGATGCGGCTAAGAGGTTCTCCGTTGAACCGCCTGAAAATATAGAAAATGTGATGAAAAATCACCATTCATAATGTAAAGTAGGAGGTAGGTATAGATCAGGAATGTTGTTTAATTGTTTTTTGTAGATCTAGGTAAGACAATATAAAAATAGATAAGCTAAGACATGTTTTTGCGTATAATTACAGAAATATTAGCTTCTAGGTACGTTTTAACGGTTAGCATGAAATAGATAGTCTACATAGGTATGATGAGTTGTTGTGGGTTGTATTACAACGTGTTTTTCCGTGGGAATGAGATAACTTCCCGCGGTAAAAAGTAGCCTATATCACTCTCCAGACATCCAACTATTTCCACACAAAAAAGCGCCAATCCGTCGCTCTGTTTCAACGCGAAAGAAGGAGAGGCAAACAAACAAACGAAAAAAACAAACAAACACACACTTTAGTAATATTATAGTATGGATAATTCAATAACCATAAAAATTACATAAGTAGTAAACAAATATTACTACAAAATATATATCTCTGATGGGCTACTCCTTCTCCAATTCATTTCGATTTTCTGACATCCATCGTAATGCTTGGGCATTATTACTGTGCTTTAAAAATAACAATGATATCCTGATCGATTTCGGCCATCACGACCAAATATCGAACCTATATATCATCGAAACTAGCCATGTGCATTGTGCACGAGAGATATTATACCTAGTGCACAAATCTGCACAAAAGACAACGTACACTATTTCCTTTGCTTTGGGATACTTCGACACGACCCAGAACTAACGGCTTTCCATGCTCTACGAAGCCTTCATAACTCTAGACTGTTACTAAGAATTCCTTGATAAAAAAACCAAAATAAATATAATTACCCCGACTCAGGACTCGAACATAGGATCTCTTGATATCCGGCTATTGTAAAAAAGTAATAAAGTATTACAAAACTAACCCAGTCGCTTATTGACCCATAGCGGTGGGCTGTCACAGTTTGCTTTGCTGAAGCTCCTCTCGAGGTCGAGACGACTCCGCTCCGACGTGGGCGACCAGTTCCATGACTTAGCCGGCACATCTTGCATGGAATCCTTTTAAACAAACAAAATAAAAACTTTTATTATTATATGGACATTTGCCTTGCTGTGATGATATATACAATTTAAAAAGGATTTTTTTTCAATAAATAGCTACTACGAATCACCTCAAAATTACCTGAAAATGTAAAACTTTCAGTTTTTGGAAAATATATTCTGTTCATTGAATAAGTACATTAGCTAACTAAAGAATTCAATACGTTCAAATTGAAAATATTCTTCTTATTTCATGTAGGTAAAAAGGCTTTTACAAATATAGATATGTTATTAACAAAAATATATTTATACTAGCGACATCACTAAACAGTTTTTGATACAAAGCGGTATCGAACCTGCTACCTTCGGATACTACGCTAGGGTTTTCAATTTTATAACCGTACTACGTAAGAAAAGTTCATATTTTTTCTGTAGAATTAATTATTTTTATATTTTATTAAACTGAAAATACACATACATACACGTATTTAATTTTAAACATTATACAAACATATCAAAGTGACCACATCGAAGTTTTCCTTGTCGTCGCCATATTCCCATATAAGCAATAACTAGTACATAACTTGATAATATTATTAAAAAAATAACTTTAAATTTAATTATAACTTTACCAAAAAATATAGTTACCAAAAAAAATTTATTTGTAATTATTTATAACATAATCGAGCTTTTACAGTTGAAAGCTTTACATATAAAAATCTATTTATTTTTTTATTTTTTTTTAACAAACAAAATTTAGAATATGTTTTAAAAAAGCTTAGAAAAATAAGTAAATATGTTACTTTTACCCTTAGTCCAGTAAACTTTAAAGTCATAAGGAAAGGACTGCTTCAAACCACTGAAATATTTATACTCAAGAGTCAAGGGAATTACAATGCCTGTTTCTTTCAATCATACTAAATAGAAAGAGACGGAGTTGTTCAGATCAATGCCATAATATATACTATAATTAAAATAAAATATAGTTAAAATTACACAAGTCACCTGTTAATATACTGAATAATAAATTCTCAAATTATATCTTAAAACTAATACAATATCTTTCATATCTTGATACTATGTCAAAGCAAATGAAAGTTTCATCGAAATAGGAAAACCGTTATTTTAATATATACGGTACAAATAGACGAACATGCATTCATTTTTATATATAAAAAGGTAAAATCATAGGATAAAAGAACTTAATATATTGGTCGTGTAGATCTCAGCTTCCGGTTGTATACTGTCCGTATATCAAACACCCAAGTGTCAGAAGCTTTGAACATTCTATTGCATATAAAATACATATTTTTAATATGGAACATTAATATATTTGATTTCTACTCCATTTTGATAACTGGAATGAATCATATAGATATTTTTGTAATGACAGACGTCCCTAAACCTATAAGGGCAAAAGTGTTTGATAGGAAAATAAGCACACTGAATATATCTATTGAAATGATGAAAGTTAAAACACCACACATAAAAGCTCTTAAATCTCCTGAAAATATAATAAATAGTAACTTTATTTCGATGATTAATAAGAATATCTTTAACACTCCACATTTACCTCCCGAAACCACGTCTTCCCTCGTTTAAGCTTAAACATTTTTACACTCCAATACGACAAGTCCTTAACTCCATTTTAATCACGTAACTAGAACACAAATCACTTTAATTTTGACGGTAAAGAGGTAAAATATAGTTTATTATTTGCACCGTAACAACATGACGCACCGACACTCGTAGCAGAATAACGCGTACAATGATATTGCATAGTGATGTACGTTGCGACATCGATGTTTTATTATGGGCTAGTGATTTTAGCGCAGTTATTGCTAAACTGGAGCAATGTGTTAATTCAAGCGTCTGAATTAATTATTTATATGATATAGGAATAGCTTTGCACTGTTTGCTTTGGGGGGTAGACGAGGACTAGTGATGGGCCGTTCCGTGTATCGATATGGGGAAAATCGAATAGAATGACGATTATAAACGCTATATTTAGTATGAAATTACAAGCATACCGAGTTGATAATTAAAGAAATTATTACAACTAATGTGAACTATAAGTATGTATGTATGTTTATTACGAATAAAGAATTTTAATATTATCTTAATAAATATCTGCTTACAGAATTTGAAGATTCTAGTAATTTTAACGTGACCAGATATTAGATAAATTATCTGTTACATTACTATTGTATATTTAATATAAAAACTGAGCTATAAATTCTGCCAATATATGTACAGATACCATAAAAATACAATTAAGCAGATACACTATCAAAAAATCGATGTTCATTTTATACAGCCGTCACTATCCGTTATCAACTGTCGGTCGTCGATTCGTTAGGAAACGTTCGCCCTCTTATCTTAGCTTTATTACGTACACTGATTATTGAGTGAATTCAGTGGACGCACATTAATGCAATCAGATATAATAATATATAGAGTCTAGAACTAAAACCAATCTTATCGTGGCAAGTTTGACAATCCACGAGTGTTCTGGCAACGCCTACTAAAAATTGTTGTAATTTATCCTGTAAAAAATATAATTTATGTAAATACTAGCGACTCACTCTCGGTCCGCTCGGGTTCGTCCCTACTTACGTTTTCACGTTTAGTATAGATTTCTCAGAGATGGAATATTTCCCGCAGTAAAAAGTATCCTATATGTTGACCCGGATGATGATGATGAATGCGGTATGATGATAGCTGGTTATCCGGGTTAACATATAGGATACTTTTTACTGCGGGAAAATGTCTCGTCTCTGAGAAATCTATACTAAGTAGGGACGAATCCGAGCGGAGCGAGGGTCAGCCGCTAGTGTGTGTATAAGATAATAATGGCGATGTGGAAAATAGCGTAGAGTAGGTATTCACTAATTGTCTTCTACACATGTATACAGATAAATAAAATTGAAGTGTCTGTTTGTAATGTCAAAATAACAAGCTTTTTACTAAATTCATATGAAATTATATACGGTACTTATTAGAAAAACACAACTTTCAAAATTTTTGTCTGTCTGTCTGTCTGTCTGTTTGTCCCGGCTAATCTTCGAAACAGCTGAGCTGATTTTGACGGGACTTTTACTGGCAGATAGCCCATATTATAAGAAGTAATTTAAGCTATTTCTATTTTAGAAAAAGAATTAGGGTACCGCTCAAAAAATATGTACCTAGGGACGCATCTGAGCGAAGCGAGGGTGTTGCTAGTACTTAATATAATTGAGTGGATAGGTTAAATGCACATGAGATATGAAACGTGATCTACTCAACCTTTAGATGTGCGGTTTGTTTATTTATTTTTATATAAAAATCTTCTATTAAACTATCCAGTGTAAAAACAAATAAACATCTATCATTTCCAAATTAAACTAAATAAATTGTAACAGTTATACGTTAAAAATAGCGTAGTAATATAATATGCCATCTAGTAGCAAAATGATTAATCATAATTTACCAAGTTTCTATTCATGAGAATAGATGGCGCACTTCACCTTCTTATTTACAACTAGCGACTCACCTTCGCTTCGCTCGGGTTTATCCCTAGTTTGATTCCCCATACAAACTTTCATCCCCATTTTCACCCCCTTAAGGGATGATTTCCGGGATCAAAACTATCCTATGTCCTTCCCAGGGTCTCAAACTATCTTCTTACTAAATTTCATCTAAATTGGTCCAGTAGATCCAGAGATTATCCCCTACAACGTCACAAACTCACAAACTTACCTCTTTATTATATTAGTATAGACAAACAGTGATTTTAAACTAACTTTTATTCCATATTCCCTATTTTTAAATTTAAATAGGATACTTTTTTTTATGCATTTTATAGTGGCTTTAAAAATTTAAAGGCTAATTTTCATCAAATCAAAAACCGCATTATAGTTATCGTATGACATATGTACATACAAAAAAAATGTGTGTGAGTACTTATGTACTCACGTAAGAAATTATACTTATTTGGCGTAACATAATAAAAATAGCTAAAGATTTCATCCCGTATGTCACAACTCTCTATTAAAGGAATGCTTTATCATGTCGCTTTTTGGCTGTATAAAAAATTTTTTTCCAAAAGAAGTATAACATGCGTTCCCCAATACATTACCATTTACCACCATATCTAAAGTCCGTCAAAAACATTTAAAAAGAAAAAAAAATACAGATATAATATTTATTATGTTTATAATAATATTTTCTTGAAACACTTACAAAATAGGTTTACTTGAGCATCAGCAAGTAAGCATGACGTGAATGCTCGAAGTCACGTTCCACTACGATTACATTACAATAGTATACATTTGCATAGATAATCTCCAATGTTTACACCAATAGTGTAACACACTGTCTGTTTTAGTAATATTTATTGCTAAAACTTTTATAATGAAACTTTCAAAGAATAGAAAATAATATGAAGGAGTATGGATTGATGTTGTGTCTTAGAAGTATTCAATTATAATTTTTGCGGGTTTGCTAGGATAAAATATAACATTGCTGTCTACGGCACAATAATAAATATTATACCTATAATAAATGAAATAAATAATTATTAATCAAATGAGGTTATATGAAGAAGACTTGCTTTTTTACTTTAGAGGTTACTAGCGACTCAGCCTTCGGGTTCGTCCCCAGACTAAAGTAAATCTATCCCACGGAAGCCGTACATTTTTTGAGGATAAAAAGTAACCTATGTGCTATTCCAGCCTATAATCTATCTCTGTGCCAAATTTCATCCAGATCCGTTCAGCCGTTCTGGCGTGATTGAGTAACAAACATCCATACATCCATACTCACAAACTTTCACATTTATAATATTAGTATAAAAGTTAATGTCATAAGTTATTGTCTAAAAAACTATACGTAGTATATTACTTTTTATCCCGGAAAAATATACGGTTCCCGAGGGATAGATTTGTTATAGTTCTTCTAGAGGCGAACCCGAGCGAAGCCAGCGTGAGCCGCTAGTATTACAATATATTATATTAATAAGATGGCTTAAACTTTCGGTGGAGTGGAGTGGACGAGTACAACTTCCAAGTTAAACGAAAGACCACTGTCCAAATTAACATAGTACTTCGTATCCCTAT
Organism: Brenthis daphne; assembly: GCA_947093115.1. NCBI lineage: Eukaryota > Metazoa > Arthropoda > Insecta > Lepidoptera > Nymphalidae > Brenthis > Brenthis daphne. The sequence goes on along the minus strand of OX352471.1, from coordinate 27,357,212 downwards.
CGACTAATATTCAAATTCGCTCCAACTCATTCAACACAGGATGTCGGTGTTGGCACGCCATTTTGAAACCACAATGCGCGCATAATTAAAGTAAGTAATCTGCCTTATTAGCGACATTTGAGTCATCCGTGGTTTCAAACTGTTTGCAAATTATATACCGACTCCCTTTAACTTGTTACGTTTGTATATAAAAAGTTAGCTGTCTCGTTTTAATTAGATTTACTAATTTGGTGTGATATTGCGCGCGCGCATGCTATTTGTTTGCTGTAGGCGGTTATTGCACTTATATCATTAAACTACCGTTTTAGATTGTTATTGACTAATTTATTATCTCTTAATTGGACCCTTAATTGGATATTTAAAAAAAAAAAACGTAATATATAAAGTAAAACGAAACATAATATATAGCAAAAGTCTTGATCCATAAAAAATCATAATAAGAGCATAAATACATTTTCAACCGACTTCAAAAAGGAGGAGGTTCTCAATTCGACTGTTTTTTTTTATGTTTGTTACCTCAGAACTCCGTCATTTATTAACCGATTTGGACAATTTTTGTGTCGTTTGAAAGAGTATACTTCCAGATTGGTCCCATTTAAATTTCAAAAAAAAATACCACCCCTAAGGGTGGAAAAATAGCTAATGATGAATTTAACCTACTTCTAATTGTCATATAGACTTGAAACTTTGCAAGTGTTTCTATTTCCGTTGATAGTACAGTGGTTCGGTATTGTTGACCTGATCTGATGGTAAGGCCAGAAGGTGGATAGGTGGAACTCTTCAACGGCTAATAGTAGATACTTTGAGTTTGGGCATGTTTTGTTTGATTTGACAAGCCTAATACGTTAGAATTCTTACTTTGCTACTACTGTCTACACTAAAAAGGGAAAAATAAAAACTTTTTAACAAAAAAATAAAAACCGACTTCAAACAAAAGCACTAAAAAGTGAAAAATAACTGATTGGTAGTTTTCATTTACTATACATACCTAATCAAATATTTTCGAAGTCGGTGTGTTTTGGCTAAGTAATTAAAGCCTACCTATTAAATACATACTTAATCAAATATTTTCGAAATCGGTGCCAGCCCATACAAAGCAAAGCAAAGTATATATATATATATATATAACATTTAGAATAATGGAAATTAAGCTTTCAGACTTATTTTATATTGCTAATAGAAAAAAACTGACATTATTGGCCTAATTCCAGCCTGGGAGGGATGTGCCCAGCAGTGGAATATTTTTTTTAAATATAATCCGCGTATTTTTTGAGCTCTTTATTTGTTTTGGTATGATTGTCTAGGTAAAAATTTACACTCTTGCATTCTGTTTAAGATTCTATAAAAGATGTTAGAAAAAGCTAAATTATTATAATTTAAAATGAAGTTAAATAAGTATAAGTATTTACCTCAGGGTAGTTAATTTGGGGGCGTGCATCTCTACGCGGCGCGCGGTACTGTGTGATGCGAGGGATGACGAGCGGCGGTCGCCTATCCCTTGAATATACTTCACATTCTTCTGGCGTGATCCACTGGAATAAGAAAAAATATATGAATTAAAAAAAAATAGATTTATACAGTACAGAACGATTTTTTTTTTACTTTTCTTTATTGCACTTAAAAAATCAATACAGTAATTGGACCCAGTTATGCAAAAAAACAGCCATGTGCGTAAAAGTACCAACAGAGTTGTATTTTTCTGTCGATAGTTGCACTTGGGTTATGTTTTGTTTTTCTGGTTATTTTAAAATTGAACAATATTTTTATAAGTATTGTTGATTTTTTATAATTATTTTATTTTTTATAATAAAATGCTTATAACTCTGTTGGTACTTTTACGCACATGGCTGTTTTTTGCATAACTGGGTCCAATTTAACAATAGTTGTTGTTTACAAAGGTGGAGAAGAAGAGATCTCTTCCTGCCAACTTATAGTATGTAGTGAGAAATAGTGTTACAAAGCGGGCTAAATTCGTGCAGTCGTAGTTATATAAGTCGTATTTTTTGAATTGAACAAAAGTGGTTTCAAAATTATTATTTTAAGGTTCGGCCTATTTATCATATATATATAATATATATATATATATATATATATATATATATATATATATATCTCAAAAAAAAATCGCGCTTAATATTATACAAAAATACCGAGTTCAAGGATACTTTTTAAAGTCGGTCAACAAAAGCATGCGTCCAGAACGAAATTTGGATTAATTACAAAAGAATAAAATATAGATACCACTAGATAATAGGTATAAAGTGTCGTTCGTAACCTATTTAAGTAACGAGAGAAAATAACTAACTGACTTAAAAATTGAGAGTTTTGTATTTTTTCCCATATTATGGACGATTTATCATTAAAATATACGAACCGTTTTAAAAAAAATTGTTGATATTCAAAAGGCGAGACTTAGTTATATTTTCGTTTGTAGGTCTGTCATTATTCACTAATAATTGTGAACTTATCTTAATTATTCTTTCTTCAATGAATAAGTTTTATCTATTTTTTATTGAAAAATAGTTTGTCTTATATACATTTTAAGAAATACAAATATTTTTCCACCTCCAAGGATCTTAATAATTACTTTTAAAGTGACTTTAAAGCAGCCTTTTGCAACATTTGACCATATAAAATGTGATCACTCTGGACAATCCATAAAAACTTTCATTGATAAGAACATATTAATATATAAATCTCCATATATGTATGTACGTACACGTTTAACTTGGTACTTAAATTCAATGAAGGTCTGTCTGTCAATTGCGACGCAAGGACGGATGTAAAATATATTCTATTTCACGCTGAAACCGGACCTCGAAGGAAGTTAAATCGAGTAATGATGCTAACGATATGAGGTCAGAGTTTAAAAAATCTATACATATAATAAAATTGTAACTAAGTCGAATCTGTACATTAAATATTTTTTGGAAAATCTTATTGAATTAGACATTATTATCGATACAGAGGCCGAATCTATAGTTTTGAGAATTTTTCTA